>CM035848.1:127163731-128550074 GCA_020510985.1 Pholidichthys leucotaenia
GTATTAAATTCAAATGTCCTGAAAGGACCATTGAAAGATGAATTGGAATCAGATATTCTCAGATATTTGGAAGATAACGATAATGGAGAAGTATCCCCTTTAATACTGTGGGATGCATGTAAAGCTGTAATAAGAGGAAAGATTATTGCAAAACTGGCAACCCAAAAGAAACTAAGACAAGAAAAACTATCCACATTAGAGTCAGAACTTAGGAACCTAGAAAAAGAACACAAAGGCAACACTCATTCTACTGACTCGCTCAAGATTAAGGAAATTAAAAACCAAATAAATGAGATCTACACAATAGAAATCCAGAAGAAACTTACATTTCTGAAACAAAAATACTATGAAGCAGGCAGTAAATCGGCAAAATTGCTAGCCTATAAATTGAGGAAACATCAAACAGAAAGAGCAATCTACAAAATCAGAGACCCAGTATCAAAGGAAATAAAATTCAGAATTCAGGATATTCTTAAAAACTTCGAGAATTACTATAAGAACTTATACTCCCACAAAAAACATAAAAACGCATCCGAGGCATTCCTAAACACATTAAACCTTCCCCAACTTACGGAGTCACAAAATAAAACACTACTGTCAGAAATACATCCTAAAGAATTGGAAAAAGCAATTATGAAACTTAAAGCTAACAAATCCCCAGGAGCTGATGGCTATACAGCAGAGTGGTACAAAACCTTTAAACAGCAACTATCTCCTCTCCTCCTGAAAACATTTAATTATGTCCTCCACACAGGGGAAATCCCCCCCTCCTGGAGAGAAGGGGTCATTGCAGTTATACCTAAACCTGAAAAGGATAAACTAGAGTGCTCCAACTACAGACCAATCAGTGTACTAAATCAGGACTATAAGCTTTTTACCATTATCCTTGCCAAAAGGTTAGAAAATATACTGACAGACCTAATTCATTTAGACCAAACAGGTTTTATAAGACAAAGACAGACACAAGACAACATTCGACGCACTTTACACATAATTCATCATATAAAAAAATATAACTTAAATGCAGTCATATTGGGATTAGATGCTGAAAAAGCATTCGATTCGGTTGACTGGTCTTTTCTATATAGAATCTTATCCAGTTTCAATTTTCATAACAACTTCATTAGAACTATACAGGCATTATATAAAAAACCAACAGCTAAAATAAGGATTAACGGTAATTTATCATCATCTTTTGAACTGGAAAGAGGATGTCGTCAGGGCTGCCCCCTGTCTCCACTGCTCTTTGCAATCTTCATAGAACCTCTGAGCCAATGGATAAGACAAAACCAAAAAATTCAAGGTATTACACTTGGTCAGAAGGAACATAAAATAGCACTCTTTGCTGATGACATTTTAATATACCTAGGGCAGCCGGACACTTCTTTACCAGAACTAACCTCAGTTTTTTCAGAGTATGGAGATTTATCGGGGTACAAATTAAATATGCATAAAACCCAAGTTTTAACATTCAACTATGACCCAAATCATTATTCACTAAGCAAACTCAAAACTAACTGGGAGTCGGAATCTATGAAATATCTGGGGGTCAATATCCCGAAACAACTCAACAAAATTATATCACTAAACTATGATCCACTGGTGACAAAAATAAAATCTGACCTAGCAAGATGGAATATGATACCATTCTTGGGTACTGCACAAAGAATTGAAGCAGTCAAAATGAATATACTTCCACGTCTTCTATACCTTTTCCAAACAATACCGGTAGAACCTCCCAAAAAAACATGGCAGGAGCTGGACAGAAGGATCTCAAGATTCATATGGCAGGGCAAGAGACCTAGAATCAGATATAGAACCCTACAGCTAAACAAAGACAAAGGTGGGCTCGCGCTGCCAAATATCAGGGACTACTTTAAAGCCGCACAAATTAAAACTTTAGTAGAGATATGTAACCCAGTCTACACTGCACAATGGAAGGAGATCGAATGCCAAATAACAAGTGACATCCCCCTACAGGCGATAATAGGGAACAATGTCTTACCTAAGCTTTTGAATAACACTAACCCGTGGATAGAGACCCCCGCTAAAAATTTGGTTTAAGATAGTCAGAGAGAATCAAACTAAAGAGCCCTATCGACTTCTGCAATGGATCGCCTATGATCAGGACTTTACTCCTAATAAAACAGACACTAGATTTAAAAAGTGGAAGGAGAAAGGGCTGATAAAATATTACGATTTTTTTAAAGGGCAAATCTTAAGAAGTTTTGAAGATTTGAAAAAACAAGGCCTAATAAATCAAGACCTTTACAGGTTCTTCCAGCTTAGACACCACATAAACAATATACTTAAAAAGGAGGTTTTGGAAAGGGCCCAGTCAGGTGTTCTGAAGGTCTTCTTAATGGCATATAAAGGGATCCCAGGGATCAGATACATTTCTAAAATATACCAAGGTCTTCAAGACTTAAAAGGAGACAACACATCTTATATAAAAGAGAGATGGGAAAAAGAGGGGAATTTCACTTTACAACTGGAAATATGGGAAAAGCTAAATAAACAGCAATGGAAAAGTACCTCATCCCTGCAGTGGAGAGAATTTGGATGGAAAAACTTGGCAAGATTTTTCAGAACACCTGCACAAAACAAATTTACCCATAAGGGATTGAACTGTTGGCGCTTGTGTGGTGAAAAGACTGCAAATCATTTTCATGTGTTTTGGTCATGCCCAGTTATCCACCAATATTGGACCAAGGTACAGACAATATTGGGGAAAATATTCAAAATTACAGTTCCCTTTTCTTTTGTAACTTTGTATTTGGGTTTACTACCGGACTCACTGGAAAGACGAGGAGAAAAATACTTATTCAATGTTTTAATATTGGCAAGCAAAAAAGCTCTAACTAAAAAATGGATGTTGAAGGACTGTCCTACACCTGAAGATTGGACTAACGTGATCCAAGACATTTACTCGATGGAAAAGTTGACATTCGCACTGAGACAGGACATGGATGTGTTCATGAACTTTTGGCAACCCTGGACCGCATATGTGTCTTCCATTAGATCTAATCTTTGACAAATACCATTTCAATAATGGTTCCGCTCTTTGTTCCAACGCTACTCAGATGCTCTTTTATCTTTATTTACTTACTTTTTCTTTTTGTTTGTTTTTTACTGGTTTTTTTTTTTTTTGTTATTTGTTTTTTTTCTCTTTAATTTCACTTTTTCTTTCACTTTAAAAAAAAAAAAAAAAAAAAAGGGGTGTTGTAAGAATTAATCTTCCAATGTTGTCAGATATCAGAAAATAAGGGAACATGTGATGAAAATGTAAACACTGCATTGCTGTAACGACCTGTATACCCTTTACAAAAACTTAAATTAAAAAAAAAAAAAAAAGTTGAAATTACTCTACAGTGTGAAGATAATATATTTGGCAGGGTGATGTGCATTTATGACATGTGACAGAGGTCTGTATAGAGTGGAAGAACAGCTGCTGGGATCAACAACTGTTTAATCATCACATTTGCAGGCACACATGTGTGCATCGAAGCCCAAAGTGATAGCATTTGCACCACAACATTCAGTTTTTCATCCACACTTCATCAGTTCTTGACACCTCTAGGCAATTGGTTTATAAGTTTATAAGTTTATTTATTTATAAAAGGGACAGTGCATATTAATGAACATAAGACATGCAAAAATGCAGCATACAAGATAATAGCTGAAGCCAATTTCCATCATGTGTCCCCTGGCCAGCCAAAGCCAGCCACATAAAACAGATAATACAATACAACAACAATAAACAACACAACAATAATAAAGCAAATAACACAATACAACAATAATAACAATAACAGTAAGATTGCACACTGATAGAAAGAGAGGGACAAACAAACAAAGTTAGGATGAATGTTGTTGATCTCAGACCAGCAAAAAGTACCACAATGACCAAGGTGTTGCTCGGGATGTTTAAGTGTAAAGAGCTAAGGTGCATTGTGCAGTTTAGTAAAGTACATTTGTAGAATTATATGATTCGTGAATTTAAAGTGCTTAGTGAATTGCACACGGCTCTATTGCATATGTTTCAGCATATATGACGTGTGTGTGCTAATCATATTGCGCCAGGTTTGCATATATGGTTAAACCCATGTACGCAGGGTTATTGAAATTGTGTAAATTAGCATACAACCATACGTACACACAAACAATCACAGACACATAGACATGTCTAGGTCATATGACAGTCACAAGTCTGGTCTGTTTTCAACAATTGTTAAACGGTACCTGTAGTGAATTTTAATCAAAAGCTATTTTAAAGGATCAAATATGATACTAGTGGTTCCGTCCAGTAGTTTTGGTCATAATTCCTTCTCAAATACACACGAGTTTCAAGTCACTGCTCTCTCAGTCAGCCATGGTCAGAAACATCTTATCTCCTCCATGGGCTGTTTCAGCATGGTAGTGACGCACAGTCGTTGCTTTGTGCGATTGACTGGGCTGCAGTATAGCAGTCAACAAAGTTTTACATCAGAATTTTACGTAATTTTTTACAACCACGTACAAGCAAATCTACCCGCATATAATTTAATTAAATAAAATTCTAGTATATCAAGATTTATTCATGTTCTGAAGTTACTTGATTGGGAACTTGCCTGTTCGTCAGGTCACCTTCAGCTGCCGGTATCCGCAGGTAATTGCAGATCATGATGTCAATGAAGGCCATTTCCGCTTATTTTTTTTTTTTAATTTAAGTTTTGGTAAAGGGTATACATGTCATTACAGCATTGCATTGTTTACATTTTCATCACATATTCCCCCTTTTTTTGTTTTTTGACAACATTGGAAAAAAATTATTACAACACCCTTTTTTTAAGTGAAAGAAAAAGAGAAATTAAAAGAAGAACAAAAAAAACAACAAAAAAAACAAAACAAAACAAAAAAACAAAAACAAAAGAGCAGAAAAATAAGAGCATCTGAGTAGCGTTGGAGCAAAGAGAGATGCCATTATTGAAATGGTTTTTGTCAAAGATTAGATCTGATGGAAGACACATATGCGTTCCAGGGTTGCCAAAAGTTCAAGAACCCATCCATGTCCTGTCTCAGTGCAAATGTCAACTTTTCCATCGAATAAATGTCCTGAATCACGTTAATCCAATCTTCAGGTGTAGGACAGTCTTTCAACATCCATTTTTTTGTTAGAGCTTCTATACTTGCCAATATTAAAACAGTGAATAGGTATTTTTCCCCTCGTCTTTCCAGTGACTCCGGTAGTAAACCCAAATACAAAGTTACAAAAGAAAAGGGAACTGTTACTTTGAATATTTTCCCCAATATTGTCTGTACATTGGTCCAATATTGGTGGATAACTGGGCATGACCAAAACACATGAAAATGATTTGCAGTCTCTTCACCACACAAGCACCAACAATTCAACCCCTTACGAGTAAATTTGTTTTGTGCAGGTGTTCTAAAAAATCTTACCAAATTTTTCCATCCAAATTCTCTCCACTGCAGGGATGAAGTACTTTTCCATTGTTGTTTATTTAGCTTTTCCCATATTTCCAGTTGTAAAGTGAAATTCCCCTCTTTTTCCCATCTCTCTTTTATATATGATATGTTGTCTCCTTTTAAGTCTTGAAGACCATGGTATATTTTAGAAATGTATCTGATCCCTGGGATCCCTTTATATGCCATTAAGAAAACCTTCAGAACACCTGACTGGGCCCTTTCCAAATCCTCCTTTTTAAGTATTTTGTTTATGTGGTGTCTAAGCTGAAAGAACCTGTAAAGGTCTTGATTTACTAGACCTTGTTTTTTCAACTCTTCAAAACTTCTTAAAGTTTGCCCTTTAAAAATATTGTAATATTTTATCAGTCCGTTCTCTTTCCACTTTTTAAATCTAGTGTCTGTTTTATTAGGAGTAAAGTCCTGATCATAGGAAATCCATTGCAATAATCGATAGGGTTTTTTAGTTTTATTCTCTCTGACTATCTTAAACCAAATTTTTAGCGGGGTCTCTATCCACGGGTTAGTGTTATTCAAAAGATTAGGTAAGGCGTTGTTCCCTATTATCGCCTGTAGGGGAATGTCACTTGTTATTTGGCATTCCATCTCCTTCCATTGTGCAGTGTAGACTGGGTTACATATCTCTACTAAAGTTTTAATTTGTGCGACTTTAAAATAGTCCCTGATATTTGGCAGCGCGAGCCCACCTTTGTCTTTGTTTAGCTGTAGGGTTCTATACCTGATTCTTGGTCTCTTGCCCTGCCATATGACTCTTGAGATCCTTCTGTCCAGTTCTTGCCATGTTTTTTTTGGGAGGTTCTACCGGTATTGTTTGGAAAAGGTATAGAAGACTTGGAAGTATATTCATTTTGACTGCTTCAATTCTTTGTGCAGTACCCAAGAATGGTATCACATTCCATCTTGCTAGATCAGATTTTATTTTCGCCATGAGTGGATCATAGTTTAGTGTTATAATTTTGTTGAGTTGTTTCGGGATATTGACCCCCAGATATTTCATAGATTCCATCTCCCAGTTAGTTTTGAGTTTGCTTAGTAAATATTGATTTGGGTCATAGTTGAATGATAAAATTTGGGTTTTATGCATGTTTAATTCGTACTCCAATAACTCTCCATACTCTGAAAAAACTGAGATTAGTTCTGGAAAAGAGGTGTCCGGCTGCCCCAGGTATATTAAGATGTCATCGGCAAAGAGTGCTATTTTATGTTCCTTCTGACCAAGTGTAATACCTTGAATTTTTTGATTCTGTCTTATCCATTGGCTCAGAGGTTCTATGAAGATTGCAAAGAGCAGTGGAGACAAGGGGCAGCCCTGACATCCTTTTTCCAGTTCAAAAGATGATGATAATTTACCGTTAATCCTTATTTTAGCTGTTGTTTTTTTATGTAATGCCTGGATAGTTCTCATGAAGTTATTATGAAAATTGAAACAGGATAAGATTCTATATAGGAAAGACCAGTCAACTGAATCAAATGCTTTTTCAGCATCTAATCCCAATATGGCTGCATTTAAATTATATTTTTTTATATGATGAATTATGTGTAAAGTGCATCTAATGTTATCTTGTGTCTGTCTTTGTCTTATAAAACCTGTTTGGTCTAAATGAATTAAGTCTGTCAGTATATTTTCTAACCTTTTGGAAAGGATAGCGGTAAAACCTTTATAGTCCTGATTTAACACACTGATTGGTCTGTAGTTGGAGCAGTCTAGTTTATCCTTTTCAGGTTTAGGTATAACTGCAATGACCCCTTCTCTCCACGAGGGGGGGGGGATTTCCCCTGTGTGGAGGACATAGTTAAATGTTTTCAGGAGGAGAGGAGATAGTTGCTGTTTAAAGGTTTTGTACCACTCTGCTGTATAGCCATCTGCTCCTGGGGATTTGTTAGCTTAAAGTTTCATAATTGCTTTTTCTAATTCTTTAGGTTGTATTTCTGACAGTAGTGTTTTATTTTGTGACTCAGTAAGTTGGGGAAGATTTAATGTATTTAGGTAGGCTTCGGATGCGTTTTTGTGTTTTTTGAGGGAGTATAAGTTCTTGTAGTAATTCTTGAAGCTTTTAAGAATTTCCAGAATTCTAAATTTTATTTCCTTTGATACTGGGTCTCTGATTTTGTAGACTGCTCTCTCCGTTTGTTGTTTCCTCAATTTGTAGGCTAGTAATTTTGCTGATTTGCTACCTGTTTCATAATATTTTTGTTTCAGAAATGTAAGTTTCTTCTGGATTTCTATTGTGTAGATCTTGTTTGTTTTTTAATTTCCTTAATTTTGAGCGAGTCATTAGAAAAAGTGTTGTCTTTGTGCTCTTTTTCTAGTTTCTTAAGTTCTGACTCTAATGTGATTAGTTTTTCTTGTCTCAGTTTCTTTTGGGTTGCCAGTTTTGCGATAATCTTTCCCCTTATTACAGCTTTGCATGCGTCCCACAGTATTAAAGGGGATACTTCTCCATTATCATTTTCTTCCAAATATCTGAGAATATCTGATTCCAATTCATCTTTCAGTGGTCCTTTCAGCACATTTGAATTTAACCTCCAAGAAAATGTATTATTTGTGTATTTTTGGATATTTAAGTCCATATAGATTGGACTGTGGTCAGAGAGATCCATCAGTCCTATTTTACATGTTTTTACTCTTCCAATGTCTCTATTAAACATAAAAAAATAGTCAATCCTTGAGTATGATGAATGTGGTGCTGAGTAAAATGTATAATCTTTTACACTGGGGTTGAGTTCCCTCCACATGTCACAGATTCCCATTTCTTTTAGTAGCATCCGAGTTTTTCTACTTTGAGTGTTATTTTGATGTGGAGAATTACCTGATGCATCCCGGTATGGGTTCAGTCTTAGATTGAAGTCTCCACCACATATCACTAAACCTTTGGCTTTAGTTATCATTAGGTCAAATACATTTTTATAAAATTTCCAGTTAGCCCCTGGAGGTGCATATACATTCAGCAGGGTGATATCTTCTCCCTCTAGCCGACCAAGTACCATGCTAAATCTTTCTTCTTTATCTTTGTGTTCTGAATTTTTTTCAAACATAATTTTGGTTGAGATCAATGTCGCTACCCCCCTCCTTCTCCCTGACTTATATGAGGATGAAGAGATCAGTTTAAACCCTTGTCTATTAAGTTTAGTGTGCTCCAAGTCTGTTAGGTGGGTTTCCTGTAAAAATATTATTCCTGCTTTGTCTTTTTTCATTTTGCCAAGAATCTTGGATCTTTCAACTGGATTCAGGATCCCTTTTACATTATATGAGATTATTTTGGTTACACCCTGTTTCTCCATTGTATTGTCTTATTTAGTATAACAGTGTAGTGGCCGTCTTTTGTGCTACTCAGAAACTGAAAGAACATTAAGAACATAAAAAAATATTAAGAACATAGTATATAAAACTTTAAAACAAAAAACTGTCAAAAGATCTTCCTGAGCTGAGGTCTTTTTAGTGACCTTAGAAGAGCCTTGCTGGTGCATTGGCTCTGAGGGAAATTCCTCAAACTCTGTTACGTGTTGAGGGCCCTCTCTTACCCCTGTAAGTTGTCCCATGTTTTTAACGTGAATTTCAGATCCCAATCCGAACTTGTAATGATTTTTTTTTTTTTATGCCTATACCCTATGAAATTGTGCGCAACCTCCCACCACCATCACAGCAAACAATCACGTTAATACAGTATTTGTTAATGTGGAGAGTTCATGTGGTTCATTGTCACATTTCTATTTCAACAAGTTTTTTTGTTTTTGTTTTTGTTTTTTTAAGACTTACTTGTTTCTAATATTATGACTGTTCCATGAAATGTTTTACCACTTGCTGATTCTGCATCTCCTTTAATGTTTGTTACCTTGTAGGAGGAGGGTTGGATGCGCAGATTGACTAAAAATATTGTTATTAATGAAGGCCATTTCCAAGGGCGGTTTGTGCAGTATACGTATATCTGGGCAGATTTTGCTCCTTTTTCAACTCGGATCTCAACCCACTGAGCATCTGCTGAACGCGTTTACTCATCCGTGGTAAACATGTTACCCCCCGCCTGTCCTGTCAGGCAGCTAGGTGAGCAGAACAGAGCTCTGTTATCCTTATTGTGCCAAAACAGATTTACTTTGCCAAAAGGAGCTTTATACAGTACCTAACTATATACTGTATATTGTTGTAAACTCCTCTTGTCATAACTTTTAATACTTTATTTAAATTATTTTACCCATGGAGGACCCGACAGGATGGGGACTAGGGAAAGGAAGTGTGTGGAGGGGGAAAGAAAAGGGAGGGGAACAGACAAAAAGACAAACAAACCAACAACTAAAACAAACAGAAGATAAACTGCTTCTTCCACCGATGTCTTAACACAAGTCTGGTATCCACACCTGTTAAAGGAGAGACATTTGTGCGTGTGTGTCTGTGTGCATATATATGAGAGCGCGCACAAAATAAGTGTGCGCATGCGAGTGGTTTGTCAGGAAACATACAAAGAGGGGGGCCGGTCTCAGCAGCTCTCCCCCTGGGAACCCCGAGCAGGCAAGCCAGCGCCGTCAACTCCCACAGGGCACAAATGCCCGAGGTCAGCAATCCCCAGGAAAGCCAGGCATCAGCCCCCGGAGGGACGATTGAGGGAGGCCAGGCTTCCAGCACGGCCGGCCCACACCCCGGGGCCCACCAACCCCCCACCCCCCCAGTGGGGCCAACGCCAGTCCCTGGGCCATAGGCGCCAGGAGGCCAGCGACCCCACTCCCTGGGCCGGAGGCTGGCCCGCACCCCCTGGTGCGAACCCCCCAGGCACTACACCCCTCAATCCAGCACCTCCCAACTCGCAGACGCACCCATCCCTACACCTTCACACCCTCATACTCTCATATGCACCCACATGCATTCCCTCACGCTCACTCACCCACTCTCACTTCTTCTTTTACTTCTTCTTATTTTAGATTTGATTGGCAGTTGGCAACCAGCTTACAGGAGCATTACTGCCACGGAATTGATTATCATCACTCTATATCTTTGTATAAGGAGTTCTTATAAGGAGTTCTGAACTACTCCTTATGTATGGAAAAAATTATCCGTCCTTGGACTGTGTCCTCGGCGGCATCAACCAGCTAGCCGGTCAGCAACCAGCTCACTCTCACACTCCCGGACCCACCCATTCTCTCTCACTCCTGTACCCATTCAATCTCACTCTCACTCGCCCTCAAGGTCACCCACACCCACTCACGTTCACCCACGCACGCACTCTCACTCACACTCCGACCTACTCACATCCATTCGTGCTCTCCCCTTCACACTCACCCACCCTCATTCACCCTTAATTCTTAGGGTGACTGCAATGCAGATGCAGCAAACCTGAGCGCATACCAGTTCCTGATAGTGACCAGGAAGACCGCCGGCGCAGGCCAGCGGCCACCCCCCCCCCCCCGCTGACCCACCCCAGGGTGGCTGCAGCCACAGAAGCAGACCCCCACCCCCAGCACCCACCTGAGCGACTGACCAACAGATCACTGCAGGCACCCTGAGATGCCACCTGACATGCAAAGCGCCACACAAAACCGACCCACCATCACCACCTCCATTCATCACTCCCTCACTCTAGCTTCCTCTCTTTTTCAGTCCCTCTCTTACTCCCTTGGTTGAATCTATGTAAACATGTTGCTCTTCCGCGGTAAAGGCAGAAACAATGAGGGTACGTCACTTCCGGTCGGCGATAGCTGCTCCCCATTGGTTTTGACCGAGCAGTTTTCATGGGATCAAATTATTCAGTATACTGACTCTAGGGGGTTATTTTTACTGAATAAACACATTTTTAGTTCATAAGTATTATCCAAAGCAGGGTTAATGCTGTTTTAATGACCAATATAGAGTTCCTTTAACACATAATTACTACACGAGTCACTGGTGTTGAACATGTACACAGGTTTGAGATGAAATGCATCGCTCCTTCTGTTGTGACTCCTCGTGCGCCATTATGCGGTGCACAAAGGAAGGAATGAAAAAAACAATTGCGGGAGTAGAACGTGCACTTTATTAAACATAAACCCCAAAAATAACAAGTCCAGCAAATAAACACGCAGACCAGTGAGTTGAGCAGATGCAGTAATGACAATAGAGGCCACCAGACATACAGGGACGCCTCCTGGATGCTCGACTGCCCGGGAGAGGGAAAGTCTAGTGCTGCAGGGCTGCTGTCGGCACGGGGAGAAAGGCTGACATTAACTTACGGTGCAGGAGCAATCCAGGGCTGTCCGTGCAGTCTGGTGGATGAGGGAAAAACAGGCTGTAGCTCATCCGTAGGGAGTGAATACAAGCATACACGGAGGGACACTCTGCCGTGTATGAATCTCAGTGCTCCAATGGTCTCTTCCTACTAACACAGCGTTTAAGTAATAATAATACTGACGAGGGAAGAGACCGCCAGTGTGTGGATGCGTAGGCCGAACATAATTGAAAGCATGTGTGCATGAGTGAGTGTATGAACGTGTGAATTAGAATAAATGAAGTGTGTGCGTATATGTGTGTGAGCACCCAATAATGAGACGCAGCTGATGGCACTGACAGGCGGAGGGGGCGTGCCTGAGCTGTCAGGGAGCGAAGGACCCAAAGGGCTCCCTGACGTGCCTGATGGAAAATAAATAGGGAGATGGCCAAAAGGCCACGGGTCAGAACTGTGTTTGGGACCACCAAACCCAGGTTCATGACACCTTCACTTTACTCTTTCAGGTGGCAAAGCTGGAGCTTTCCCTGACAGGAGGTGGTATGGTGTTCCATAAAGTACGACCATGAAATGAAAAAAATATTTTGACCAAAAGAGGTTTTACAGAGGGGTATCACACAATCACCTCTTGAGGAAGCCGTAGTGGACCGACCATGAGTTCGACTCCCTCTGTATTTGATGTATTCATTCAGGGAGGGGGGCTAGCCAAATCATGTAGGATTTTATACATCAAGCAGGCAGTTTTAATTTTTTTAAATTCTCAAAGGATAGGAGGTTGTACCTAGATAGAATATTGCAGTGGTGGTATGAGAGAGGCTTTTCATCTAGCCACTGGTACAACTGTTGTCCATACAACTTGCCAAATATCACCTTTTTTGCCACCCACAGTTTCCAGGGCTCTCCATTTTCATTTGATATACTGCTGTTTTGCCCCAGATACAGGCTTTTTGGTAAGCGGCATGCTTCATATGCTGAGCAAGCAAAGTTAGAGGAATGGCATCACAGTACCTCTGCTTCCTGGCAAATAAGTCAATAATAAGTCTTGCATCATCAACCACATCAGCAGTGCTGTTTTTGTCGTACATTGTGATGAGAAACTTCTCAATTGCACGGAGATCAGCATCTTCAACAATCTGCAAAGTATGGTGTACTGTACATCATGGGACTACCAACAACAAGATTTCAGTTCTGATCAAATAAGTGCGGAAAACTGAATTTGAGTAAGAAAATGGTCACCATCATGAAAATCATGGGCCATGATGAGTTTTTGTGGGTAACATTGAATATGCCATATCAAAATACATGCACTTTCAGGCCTAGATCATTAACATATGCCCAGCCACCTAAGTTTTATGGTGAAAAGACATTTTTTTCACTTTTCATGAGTCGGCCTCTTGGATTTCCATGTGGATACTATGCTTTTCTGAAAGAAAAGATCCTGGACATTATTCATGCAACATTTGGTGCTTATATCACAAAGTGAAAGATTCTTATGGTATACTGACTTAATCTGCAGCATTGTTGGCAAACCTGCAGTTTTCTGGTAGTTTGTTCTACTTATATGGTGTGTAAAACCTGAAAGCAGCTTCTTTATTTTTGATTCTAACTCTGGGGACAAAAAACAAACCTGTTCGGGATGACCTGAGATGCTGTGAAGGCTCAAAAAGAACCAAAAGATCTGAGATATATATTTGGCCCTAAACCTAAAACCCAACAGAAGTATTTTAAAATCAACTCTTTGATGGACAGGAAGCCAGTGAAGAGATCTTAGAACTGGAGTGATTTGATCAACTTTCCTGGTCTTGGTGAGGACTTGAGCAGCAGCATTTTGGATCAGCTGCAGCTTTCTGATTGATCTTTCAGGCAGACCAGTAAGTGCAATGTTACAGCAATCAAGTCTACTAAAGATCAATGCATGGACCAGCAATCCCTCTGACATCATTCATCCATCTATCCATCCATCCATCCATCCATCCATCACCAATTTTCTGGGGAGCAGAGGTTGAGAGAGCAGCAGTCTAAGCAGAGAAGCCCAGACTGCCTGTCAGGTTCACATAGCACCATGATTGCAACAATCCTGCATTAGTCCTTTAATTCTAGAAATATTGTTGAGGTGATGATAGGCTGACTTCATGTGGCTACTGAAATTGAGGTCTGAAACATTAAGGCTGGAAATCAAAGGAAATGTGATTACAATTTTTTTTATTTATTTGTCTTTGAGCTGCTCCCTTTCAGGGTCACCACATCATATCATCTCCAGGGTTCGCGTGTCGATTTTGCCATTTTTACGCAGAACGCCCTTCCTGACGCAACCTGCCCATTTATCCAGGCTCGGGACCGGCACAGGCAGTACACTGACATACGCACACTGCTGGGTAATCAACTTTCCTTCCCCCATTCCGTTATGGTGAGCACCAAGTTAGACGGTGGGAAGTGTTATGGCGATGCATATTGGTGATATAGCAATGTATATTGTGGTTGTGTCAGCAGACAGCGTCTCAGTCAGGAGGCAGTGGTTAGACACAAGAGAACAATAGGCAGGGACCTCATGGGGAGTTGGCAGGAAGAGAGAGTTGGGGGTTTAAGGAGAATGTATGGTGGAGGTGAAATGTCATGCAGATGTGAGATGATCTGTGGAGTTTTAAGGGATGAAACCTGGTTTGGCTATTAAGTGGTTTCTGTGTATAATGTTGTGAGAGTGTGAATAAACTTCGTCTGATCGTAACTTGGCCTCATCATTTCCACACTCTCCACACTGGTGACCCTGGACTTATTATGGAACACGAGGCAAGAACCCCGGAGTCAGCCCGGACGGGAAGCCCCAGCAACGCGGCAGGCATCCCACATACGGCCTGGACGGGGACCCCCAGCAACGCGTGTGTTGTTGCAGTCAAGCTACCGGACTTTTGGCAGCACAACCCGCGCTCTTGGTTCCACCACACCGAGGCCCAGTTTGCCCTCCGGGGAATAACGACAGACGACACCAAGTTTTTCCATGTGGTTGCAGCGCTGGACGCTCGCACAGCTCAGCAGGTAGCGAGCCTGCTCGACCAGCCCCCAGCCCACGGCAGATATGAGGCTCTCAAAGCTGCGCTAATTCGGCGCTACACGCTCTCGGACTGTGAGAGAGTGGAGAGGCTCCTGAGGCATTCCGAGTTAGAAGATGGTTCGGCCGTCAATCTGATGGAGAAGATGTTGGCGTTAATGGGCACGGACGACGGGCATTTTCTGTTTGCCCACCTCTTCCTCTGGAACTTTCCAACAGAGGCGAGAGCGGTCCTGGCCAATTCGCCGCTGCTGGCCGCACATGACTACCGTGCGCTAGTCCAGGAGGCAGACCGGATCATCCTCACCACCAGAGCGCTCACGGTGAACGCATCAGCGTCGGAACACAGCGAGACGACCAGAGGAGGCGGGGACCCACCGACGGTAGCAGCAGCGGGGGCCAAGGAGCACCAGGGAGACATGCTCTGCTTCTACCACCGCCATTTTGGAGGGAACGCACGCAGATGTAATTCAAGCGCTCGGGTAATGCCAGAGCCAGCAGTCGGTAGCAGCTGCGACCGCCGGCAAAGAGAACAAGCTGCTCTACGTGACGGACTCGCGCTCAGGGAGGCGTTTCCTTGTAGACACTGGAGCCCAGAAGAGCATCATCCTGCCAATCTACGCTGACCGGCTGGCAGGACCCAGCGGCCCCGGGCTGGTAGCAGTAAACGGCTCGGGCATTAAGACCTTTGCTCGAGGGGCCGGGCCAGTAACACAAGCCAACGTCACAGCACCAGGCGGTAAGTTCCACACACTGCTCACTCAGTTCCCAGCACTCACGGTCCCGACGTTTTCAGCGGCCATCGCTAAACACGGGGTGGAGCACTTTATCACCACCACCGGGCTGCCTGTTTTCGCATGACCTCGGCGCTTGGACGCAGCTAAACTGGCCATAGCACGAGAGGAGTTTGTCAACCTGGAAAGGCTGGGCATCATCAGGCGATCGAACAGCCCATGGGCATCCCCACTACACATGGTCCCTAAGGCTGAGGGATCGTGGCAACCGTGCGGCGATTTCCACAAGTTGAATAATACCACAGCACACGACCGCTACCCGATTCCCCACATTCAGGATTTTTCCGCTCACCTCGCCGGAGCACGCATTTTTTCTAAAATAGACCTGGTCCGCGGTTACCACCAGGTCCCAGTGCGCGAGGAGGACATACCCAAAACAGCGGTAATAACTCCATTCGGCTTGTTCCAGTTTCTGGGCATGCCTTTCGGATTAAAAGGAGCGGCACAGACGTTCCAGCGCATGATGGACGCGGTGCTGCGCGATCTCCCGTTTGTGTTCGTCTACCTGGATGATATCCTGGTAGCCAGCACGTCCAAAGACGAACACGTAACCCACCTCAGGACAGTTTTCCAGAGGTTGGAGGAACACGGGTTAATAATCAACCCGGAGAAGTGCCAGTTCGGCGTGATGGGGATTGATTTTTTGGGGCACCGCGTCTCATCGGAGGGAGCGATACCCTTGCCCAACAAAGTGCGCGCTGTGGCAAACTTCCCCTGGCCTCAGACAGTCAGGGCGCTGCAGGAATTTTTGGGGATGGTTAATTTTTATAACCGTTCCCCCCCTACCCCCCACGCAGCTCAGCTCATGCAGCCACTGTACGCCGCGCTCAAGAGACGGAAACCCGCGGATGGAGTTGAATGGATTCCGGAGCGAGAGCGGGCGTTCTCTGAGGTGAAAGCAGCTCTGGCAAACGCCGCACTGTTGGCGCACCCAGACCCGGCGGCCCGGATAGCGCTCATTACCGACACTTCGGACGTGGCCATAGGGGCCCGTCATGGAGCAACATGTCGCCGGTTCTTGGCCGCCGCTCGCTTTTTTCAGCAGGGCTTTGCGCGACAGTGAGCGTAAATACAGCGTGTTCGACAGAGAGTTGCTGGCTCTCCACCTGGCCATACGCCACTTCCAGTTCTGGCTGGAAGGGCGTAGCTTCACCGTGTTCGTGGACCACAAGCCGCTGACGTTCGCGATGGCCAAGGTTTCAGAACCATGGTCGGGCCGGCAGCAGAGACAGCTGGCCGCGATCTCGGAGTTTACGACCAATATTCAACATGTGCGGGGTAAACTGAATGTGGTGGTGGACTGCCTCTCACGCGCGATAGTGGCCCCGCTCTGTGTAGGGATAGATTATACAGCCATGGCCGCAGAGCAGATTAGCGATACGGACGTGCACGCACTCCAGTCTGGACCAACAGGGTTAAGGCTGGAGAGCAGAGTGCTGCAAGACGGCAGCCCCCCCCTAATCTGCGACTTCTCCATGGGACGCCCGCACCCGGTGGTCCTGGTCACGTGGCACCGCCCCATGTTTGAGTCAGTTCACGCTTTGGCGCACCCAGGAGTGCGCGCGTCAGTCAAAATGGTGGGAGCGAAATTTGTGTGGCCAGGCCTGCACAAACAAGTGAAAGAGTGGGCTGCAGCCTACGTAGGGTGCCAACGAGCCAAAGTGCACAAACACACTAAGGCTCCTTTGGAGCCGTTTAGGATACCGGCTAAAAGATTTGACCATGTTCACGTGGACCTCGTGGGCCCCCTCCCGCCGTTGCAGGGTGCACACACCTTCTGACAGTGGTGGACCGCACCACACACTGGCCAGAAGCAGTTCCGCTGGCGGCAACCACGTCCATGGACGTGGCGCGCGCTTTTTTGACAGCATGGGTGGCGCGTTTTGGAATCCCGTTGGACATCACGTCCGATAGGGGCCCTCAGTTTGTTTCCGAACTTTGGTCCACGATGGCCCACAGCCTGGGTGTTGCAATTCACCACACAACCGCGTACAACCCACAGGCAAATGGGTTATGCAAGCGTTTTCACAGGTCACTGAAAGCAGCACTCAGGGCTTCGTTGACGGGTGCAAATTGGGTTGACCGGTTACCGTGGATTTTATTGGGGTTGCGTTTCTCACCAAAAGAGGATTTGGAGGCTTCCCCGGCTGAGCTTGTTTTTTCTCAGCCACTGCGGCTGCCCAGGGAATTTTTGCCAGATAATCCCGCGCCGGACAGCTGCACGTCTCAGCGTTTGCAGCGTAGTGCAGACACAGGCACGCTGCCCGGCCCGGCCCACCACTGTTTCCCACACGCTTTTGTGCCAAAAACTTTGAAGAATGCAGCGTTTGTGTTCATCAGACATGAAGCCCACTGCCCGCCATTGCGCCCACTCTATGATGGCCCGCTCAGAGTGCTGGAAACAGGGGACAAGCATTTTTTGTTAAACTTGGGGGGGGCGTCGGGAGAAAATATGCATAAACAGACTTAAGCCCGCCTTTGTAGTGGCGGACGAGCAAGTGCTGCTGGCTCGGACCCCTCGGCGTGGAAGACCCCCACTGAGAGCTCCCCAGGCAAACGATTCACCAGGACAGCCACACGGGCAGAGCGAAGCCCTCCCCCCCCCCCCCCCCCCGGCAGTCCACACATCCAGCAGCCCCCTGCCGGCACAGAGACCCCCGTTACAGCAGATATGGGAGGAGACTGAAGCCCAAATGACGTGCCGACTGAAACTCTGTCTGGGAAGGGGGGGGGGGGTTATGGCGATGCATATTGGTGATATAGCAATGTATATTGTGGTTGTGTCAGCAGACAGCATCTCAGTCAGGAGGCAGTGATTAGACACAAGAGAATAATAGGCAGGAACCTCATGGGGAGTTGGCAGGAAGAGAGAGCTGGGGGTTTAAGGAGAATATATGGTGGAGGTGAAATGTCATGCAGATGTGAGATGATCTGTGGAGTTTTAAGGGATGAAACCTGGTTTGGCTATTCAGTGCTTTCTGTGTAAAAAACTAAACTTCGTCTGATCGTAACTTGGCCTTATGGAAGTTAGGTTATTTCGCACCTCAGACAGAGACAATAAATATACATGGGAGAACAATGCCCAAGAGGGTGAGAGGGGGTGGAATGAAGTGTAGTGTAAATATCATGCTGTGTATGAGGAAGTGCCTTGAAGCTTGTGAAGGTGACTTGATATATAGAGAGGAGTGCTTGCTGTAACCAGTCAGTCTGTTCTGTGCTTGTGAGATGTGAGTGTGTAATAAATCGTCTGACATGAAGCTGCCTCTTCATTTACACACTCCACACTGGTGACCCAAGACGTATTATGGAACACGAGGCGAGAACCCCGGAGCCAGCCCGGTCGGGAAGCCCCAGAGACGCAGCAGCCATTCCACAGACAGCCAGGACTGGAACCCCCAGCAATGCTTGTTCAGTTTCAGTCAAGCTACCGGATTTCTGGCAGCACAACCCGCGCTCTTGGTTCCACCACACCGAGGCCCAGTTCGCCCTCCGGGGAGTAACGGCAGACGACACCAAGTTCTACCATGTGGTAGCAGCACTGGACTCCCACACAGCCCAGCAGGTAGCGAGCCTGCTCGATCAGCCACCAGCCAGCAACAAATATGAGGCGCTCAAGTCTGCGCTCACCCGGCGCTACACGCTCTCGGAATGTGAGAGAGCGGAGAGGCTCCTGGCGCGGACCGAGTTAGGAGATGGGTCGGCTGTAGACCTGATGGAGAAGATGCTGGCGTTAATGGGCACGGACGACGGGCACTTTCTGTTTGCCCACCTTTTCCTCCGGAACCTTCCAACAGTGGCGAGAGCGGTTCTGGCCAATTCGCTGTTGCTGGCCACGCAGGACTACCGTGCGCTAGCCCAGGAGGCAGACCGGATCATCCTCACCACCAGGGCGATCACAGTCAACGCGGCAGTGGCGGAGCCCAGCGAGACGACCAGAGAAGGCGAGGAGCCACCGACGGTAGCAGCAGCGGGGGCCAAGGAGCGCCAGAGAGACACGCTCTGTTTCTACCACCGCCGCTTCGGAGAGAATGCACGCAGATGTGCACCACCGTGCCAATTCAAGTGCTCGGGACAACGCCGAGGCCGGCGGTCGGTAGCAGCTGCGACCCTCGGTGAAGAGAACAAGCTGCTCTACTTGACGGACGCGCGCTCGGTGAGGCGTTTCCTCGTGGACACCGGAGCCCAGAAGAGCTTCATCCTGCCAACCTACGCTGACCGGCTGGCAGGACCTAGCGGCCCCGTGATGTTGGCAGCAAACAGCTCGGAAATAAAGACCTTTGGTGAGAGGACACTGATCTTATCTCTACACGGCCGTACATACAAGTGGTCTTTTGTCGTAGCAACACTGAATTACCATATCCTGGGGGCTGATTTTCTGTGTGCACATGGTTTACTGGTTGATGTTGCTAACAGGCGCCTGGTTAATGCACTGTCCTTTGACTCTCTCCCCTGCATAGCTCGAGTGACCCAGCCAACAGCACAGGCCAACGTCACAGCTCCAGGTGGTAAGTTCCACACACTGCTCACACAGTTCCCAGCACTCAACATATCTCACACAATAGACCTGGTCCGCAGTTACTATCAAGTCCCAGTGCGCGCGGAGGACGTACCCAAAACAGCGGTAATAACTCCGTTCGGTTTATTCGAGTTCCTGCGCATGCCATTCGGGTTAAAAGGCACGGCACAGACGTTTCAGCGTATGATGGATGCAGTGCTGCGCGATCTTCCGTTCATGTTCGTCTACCTGGACAATATCCTGGTAGCCAGTGCGTCCGAAGACGAACACGAAACCCACCTCAGGACGGTTTTCCGGAGGTTGGAGGAGCACGGGTTAATGATCAACCCGGCGAAATGCCAGTTTGGCATGACGCAGATTGATTTTTTGGGGCACTGCGTCTCATCGGAAGGAGCGATCCCGCTGCCTGACAAAGTGCGCGCCGTGGCGGATTTTTCCCAGCCTCAGATGGTCAGGGCGCTGCAGGAATTTTTGGGGATGGTGAATTTTTATAACCGTTTCCTTCCCCGTGCGGCGCAGCTCATGCAACCATTGTACGCCGCGCTCAAGAGACAGAAACCCGAGAGCGCATCTGTACACCCGATGTGGAGCTGCTGTCTGTGTCACTATGCCCCTTTTATTTGCCTCGCGAGTTCCCCCAGCTTTTTATCACAACTGTGTACATTCACCCGAGGGCAGACGCTTACTCCGCCTCCAGCACCGTCTTTGATGTGGTCCAGCGGCTGCAGTCAATTTCTCCAGAGGCGCCAAAGTTTATTCTTGGGGATTTTAACCATGTTTCTTTAAAGAAGACACTTAAAAACTTTTATCAGTATGTCTCCTGCCCAACCAGGCGAAAAAAGACTTTGGACCTGTGCTATGGATCCATAGAGAGGGCCTATAAATCACTTCCCCTTCCTCCTTTAGGATCCTCAGATCACAACTGTGTACATTTGCTGCCCACATATAAAACTGCTCTCAGAAGAGGCAAGGTGGAGACCAGAGACATAGATGTGTGGGCAGAGGATTCAGTGCACAGCCTCCAGGAATGTTTTAACTGTACAGACTGGGAGATGTTCACACTGTCCTGTGAGGATGATTTGGACTCTTTGGTGGACGTCACATGCTCATACATGGCTTTCTGTAAAAATACGATCGTTCCACGTAAACGTGTCAAAATATATCCCAACAACAAGCCATGGGTTACAAAATCAGTTAAATCCTGCTTACAGAGGAAAGCACTTGCCTTTAAACAGGGGTCTGTTTCTGAGCTACAGGTTGCCACAAAAGAGCTGAAGGCCGAAATTTTAAGAGCAAAACAGAATTATAAATCAGAATTGGAAAGCAAGATGGCAACAAAGAAACTTGGTTCAGCCTGGGCCAGTATGAAAGCTATTGCAGGCCTTCAGAGCTCAGAACGCAGCAATCATGTTTTTTTAGATGGTTTTAATCCAGACACAGAGCTGGCTAATGCTCTTAATTGTTTTTATGGTCTTTTTGACTCATTTGATTTTAGCACTGAAACCCAAGATTTGAAACAGAAACTCAAAGACAATCAGCACTTTAATATTGAGGTGCAGGATGTTAAAAGGGAGTTCTGCGCTGTTAAAGTGAACAAAAGTCAGGGCCCTGATAATATATGTGGGCGCTTGGTAAAGTCCTGTGCACAAGAACTGAGTCCTATATTTCATTACATTTTCAATAAGTCCTTACAGACACAACATGTGCCTAAGATCTGGAAAGAAGCCGTGGTTGTTCCCATTCCAAAATCCAGCTGTCCTAAAACGGTAAGCGACTTTAGACCAGTTGCTTTGACTTCAATTTTAATGAAAATTTTTGAAAAACTGATCAGATGTGAGGTCCTAAGGCAGACTGAACATGCATTGGATCCTCTGCAGTTTGCCTATAGGCTTCACAGAGGAGTGGAGGATGCCACCCTCACTCTGTTTAACATGCTTTTTAAACATCTGGATTTTAATGGGACGCACGCCAGGCTTTTATTTGTGGACTTTTCCTCCGCCTTTAATACAATCCAACCTCATATTTTAGTTGAAAGGCTCCTGCAACAATTTGATTTGAGCAATAATCTGGTGGGTTGGATTCTGGATTTCTTAACCAACAGGACGCAGAGAGTAAGGGTCAATGGTACATTGTCTGACCTAAAGTGCTCTTCTACTGGCTCTCCTCAGGGGTGTGTGTTGTCACCACTACTCTTCATCCTGTACACAAACGTGTCGGAGCAGACATGACAACAGACACATTATAAAGTATGCGGATGACTCAGTTATTGTCAGTCTCCTCCAGGATGGTGAGAGTGGCCACGGCCCAGTAGTTGATGATTTTGTTCACTGGTGTGAGGATTCCTACCTGCAGCTGAATACGACAAAAACTAAAGACATGATTATTGACTTTAGGAGGAAAACTCCCAGGCACAAAGTCACCATACTAAAAGGCCAGACCACCGAATGTGTACAATCCTACAAATATCTTGGGACAATTATTGATAGTAATTTAAACTTTGAAGAGAACTGTGAAAGGGTGTGCAAAAAGGGTCAGCAACATTTGCATTGCTTGAGAAAACTTGCACGCTTCCAAACTGACCGAACCATAATGACAATGTTTTATCGGGCTTTTATTGAATCTGTTTTATCCTTTTCTTTAGTGTCATGGTTTGGTCAGATAAAACTGAAACAGAGAAAATCCTTGGATCAGGTAGTTAGATGGTCCAGTTGTTTGCTTGGTGAGTCACAGCTGAGCCTGACATCCCTGTACACCAGACAAGTACAGAGGATGGCTACCTCCATTTTAAATGATGACTCCCACCCTTTGCACTGCAACTTTCAGCTTCTTCCCTCAAGACGGAGGTTTGCTGTCCCAAAAAGTAAAACCCAGCGCTACAAAAACAGCTTTGTTCCTGCTGCTGTCAAAGAATTGAACAAGTTGTAACAATATATTGCACATAATTTAGGTACCTATTTATTAACTCCATTTTATATTTACTTATTTTTGTAGGATGTTATTTGGATTCTAAATATTTTATTGGGATTTAGACTTTTGAGTTTTTAACCTCTTTGACTAGTTTTTAACTTTTTAGTATGACCCTTCTCTCTTACCTCTGGTTTTCTCTCATCTCCTTGTCTTTATACCCTGATTGATGGAGCCTTGAGTATTTTTATCATGTTTATAGTCAGCTTCATGTGTGCCTGTGTTTGTGTCTATGTTGAATGTAATTTGTGGCTGATAAATATGGATGTCACCAGACTGCAAAACAAATCTACCTACGGGTACAAATAAAGTAACCTGAACCTGAACCTGAACCTGAACCTGAATCTGAATAGGGTCGAATGGACCCCGGAGCGAGAGCGGGCGTTCTCGGAGGTTAAAGCAGCCCTGGCAAACGCCGCACTGCTGGCGCATCCGGACCCGGCGGCCCGGATAGCGCTCACCACCGACGCTTCAGACGTGGCCATAGGGGCTGTCATAGAGCAGCGCGTCGCCGGGGCTTGGCAGCCGCTCGCATTTTTCAGCAGAACTTTGCGCAACAGCAAACGTAAATACAGCGCGTTCGATAGGGAGTTGCTGGCTCTCCACCTGGCCATACGCCACTTCCAGTTCTGGCTGGAACGGCACAGCTTCACCGCATTCGTGGATCACAAGCCACTAACGTTCGCGATGGCCAAGGTTTCAGAACTGTGGTCGGGCCGGCAGCAGAGACAGCTGGCCGCGATCTCAGAGTTTACTACCGATATTCAGCATGTGTCGGGTAAACTGAATGTGGTGGCGGACTGCGTCTCGGGCACCATGGTGGCCCCGGTCTACATGGGGATAGATTATGCAGCCATGGCCGCGGAGCAGATTAGGGATGCAGACGTGTGCGCGCTCCAGTCTGGACCAACAGGGTTAAGGCTGGAGAGCAGGGTGCTGCAAGATGGCAGGCATGCCCCCCCTAATCTGCGATGTCTCCACGGGGCGCCCGCGTCCGGTGGTCCCGGTCGCGTGGCGCCGCCGCGTGTTTGAGTCAATTTACACTCTGGCGCACCCAGAAGCGCGTGCGTTGGCCAAAATGGTGGGAGAGAAGTTTGTGTGGCCGAGCCTACGCAAACAAGTAAAAGAGTGGGCTGCAGCCTGCGTGGTGTGCCAACAAGCCAAGGTACACAGACACACGAAGGCTCCCTTGGAGCCGTTTCGGGTACCGGCTAAGAGGTTCGACCACGTTCACGTGGACCTCGTGGGCCCCCTCCCGCCATCACAGGGGTGCATGCACCTTCTGACAGTGGTGGACTGCACCACGCGCTGGCCAGAAGCAGTCCCACTGGCGGCAACCACGTCCGCGGACGTTGCACGCACTTTTTTAACAGCATGGGTGGCACGTTTTGGAGTCCCGCCGGACATTACGTCCGACAGGGGCCCTCAATTTGTTTCCGAACTCTGGTCCGCGATGGCCCGCAGCCTGGGTGTTACAATTCATCACACAACCGCGTACAACCCACAGGCCAACGGGTTATGCGAGCGTTTTCATAGATCACTGAAAGCAGCACTCAGGGCTTCACTGACGTTTGCAAATTGGGTGGACAGGTTACCGTGGGTTATATTGGGGCTGCGCTCCGCGCCAGAAGAGGATTTGGAAGCTTCCCTGGCAGAGCTGACTTTTGCGCAGCCCCTACGGCTGCCCGGGGAATTTCTGCCAGATCATCCCGCACCGGACAGCTGCCCTTCTCAGCTTTTGCAGCGTAGCGCGAACACAGGCACGCTGCCAGGCCCTGCCCACCACTGTTTTCTGCGTGTTTTCGTGCCTAAAACTTTGAAGAACGCGGGGTTCGTGTTCGTCAGACACGACGCCCACCGCCCTCCATTGCGCCCACCCTATGATGGACCGTTCAGAGTGTTGGAAACAGGGGATAATTCAATTCAATTCAAGTCAACTTTATTTATATAGTGCCATTTCACAACAACAGTCATCTCATAGCACTATCAACTGTAGGGGGGGACCCCCACAGTTGCAGAAAGACCCCAGCAATCAGGCGATCCCCTGTGAGCAAGCACTTGGCGACGGTGGAGAGGAAAAACTCCCTTTTAACAGGAAGAAACCTCCAGCAGAACCAGGCTCAGGGAGGGGCAGTCATCTGCTGCGACTGGCTGGGGGGTGAGGGGATAGAGAAGAAGAAAAGAACAGACATGTAGAGAGCAAACAGCACGATGGGGACTCAATCTATGGGAGAGAACAAACAAATGTTAATGGCCAGCAAAAAAAAAAAATATTTCATAGAGAGTGAGGAAAGGAGTGAGGCCCAGTGCATTACTGGAGGTCCCCCGGCTGACTAAACCTATTAGCAGCATAACTAAGGGAGGGTTCAGAAACACATGGTCCCTCCCTAATTGTAGGCTATATCAAAAAGGTAGGTTTTAGCCCTATTCTTAAAAACAGAGATCGAGTCTGACTCCCAAATCCAGATTGGCAGCTGATTCCACAGGAGAGGAGCTTGATAACTGAAGGCTCTGCCTCCCATTGTACTTTTGGAGATTCTAGGTATTACAAGTAATCCTGCATTTTGGGAGCGTAGTGCTCTGTTAGGATAATACGGTAGTATCAGATCTTTTAAATAAAAAGGAGCCTGATTGTTTAGAGCTTTGTAAGTAAGAAGAAGGATTTTAAACTTAATTCTAAATTCTATGGGAAGCCAATGAAGGGAGGCCAGAACCGGAGAGATATGATCTCTCTTTCTAGTACCTGTTAAAACTCTTGCTGCAGCATTTTGGATCAGCTGAAGACTTTTTAAAGATTTTTTAGGACAGCCTGATAATAAAGAATTACAATAATCTAATCTCGAGCTAACAAAAGCGTGGATCAGCTTCTCAGCATCACTCTGAGACAAGATGCTCCTAATCTTGGCAATATTACGCAAATGATAGAAGGCAGTCTTAGAAACAAATTTAATATGTGAATTGAAGGACAAATCCTGATCAAAAATAACTCCAAGGTTCCTCACAGAGCTATTAAGAGAAAGAGTAACTGCATCCAAACTGAAAGTTTGATTTGGAAAGGAATTTCTAAGGTTTTTTGGACCAACAAGAATGACTTCAGTCTTATCTGAATTTAATAGCAGGAAATTACAAGTCATCCAAGCTTTGATTTCCTTAAGACAGGCTTCTAACTTGGCTAATTGATTACTATCATCTGGCTTCAATGACAGGTATAATTGTGTGTCATCTGCATAACAATGAAAATGTATACAGTGCTTTCTAATAATGTTGCCTAACGGAAGCATATATAAACTAAAAAGAGTAGGGCCTAGCACAGATCCCTGTGGAACTCCATGACTAAGCTTTGAGTTGAAAGAAAACTCATTATTTACATGAACAAACTGGAACCTATCAGATAAATAAGATCTAAACCACTGCAACGAAGTTCCATTAAGTCCAACATAGTGTTCTAATCTATCAAGTAGAATATTATGATCGATAGTATCAAAAGCTGCACTAAGGTCTAAAAGGACAAGTACAGAAACTAGTCCATTATCAGATGCAATGAGGAGGTCGTTAGTGACCTTCGCTAAGGCTGTTTCAGTACTATGATGGATTCTAAACGCAGATTGAAACTCTTCAAGTAAACCATTTCCCTGCAGGTGGTCAAATAATTGTGTAGCAACAACTCTTTCTAAGATTTTTGAAATGAAAGGGAGATTAGAGATTGGTCTATAGTTAGCTAAAGCTCCTGGATCTAGCGTTGGCTTTTTGAGTAAGGGTTTAATTACAGCCGTTTTAAAAGCCTGCGGTACATGGCCTAAAGTTAATGAAGAATTGATTATATGAAGAATAAAGCTACCAATAAGTGGGAAGACTTCTTTAAATAACCTGGTAGGAATAGGGTCTAAAAGACAAGTTGAAGGTTTGGATGAGGAAACTATTTTGTCTAACTCACAAAGGTCGATTGGAGTAAACTCATCAAGACAGACATCAACAGAAGGAGTTGTAGTAGTTAAAGTATTTAAGTTAACTGTGGGAAGAATCTGATTGATTTTATCTCTGATGGATGAACTTTTATTATTGAAAAAGTTCATAAAGTCCTGACTAGTAAGCTCTAAGGGAATGCTAGGATTGACAGAGTCCTGACTTTTTGTCAACCTGGCTACAGTACTGAAAAGAAACCTGGGATTATTCTTGTTCTCTTCTATTAATGCAGAGTAATAACTCGTTCTAGCTTTTCTAAGAGATTTTTTATAAATTAAAAGATGATTTCTCCAAGCTAAATAGATTTCATCTAAATTAGTAGAGCGCCATTTTCTTTCTAATTGACGAGTCTTCTGTTTTAAGCTACGAGTTTCTGTGTTGAACCAAGGAGTTAGAAATCTCTGATTAGACTTTTTCTTTTTTAAGGGGGCCACCAAGTCTAGAGCCTGATGCAGAGAAGCTGAAACACTATCCACCATGTTATCAATTACAGAAGGAGCAAGCTGTCTTTAGCTTATTTCCGTTGTGTTGACACATGGCATAGAGGAAACAATCTGCATAAATTTGGAAACAGCATCATCTGAGAGGCATCTACTGTAATAATATTTTTCTTTAGGAGCCAAATAGTCAGAAATAGTAAAATCAAAGGTTAACAGACAATGGTCTGACAGTATAGGGTTATGAGGAGACACTACAAGATTTTCTATTTCTATGCCATATGTCAGAACAAGGTCCAATGTATGGTGGAGGTAATGAGTAGAATTTCCTACTTTCTGAGAAAACCCAATCGAGTCTAATATTGAATTAAAAGCCACATTAAGGCAGTCCCTATCTACATCCACATGTATATTAAAGGCCCCTTTGGTGTGTTCACTCTCTTTGTTCGCGGCTCAGGAATGAGAGCAGACAGTGGAATGATTACTGGAATAAACTGGAATGAAAGACAATTCGGTTTCGTTATTCAAGTCTCCCCACATTGGTGACTGACGACGTTGAGAACGAACGAAGAAATTCTCAGGGTCCCGGACTCACAGCGCTCAGAGCTGGCGAGCGCAGTGGCCGTTAAGCTGCCTGATTTCTGGCAGGATAACCCACGGTCGTGGTTTCTGCAAGCAGAGTCGCAGTTCGCGCTCGCAGGAGTAACGGTGGATGACACTAAGTTCCACCATGTCATCGCTAAACTGGACAACAGCACAGCTCGGTGCGTGCAAAGCTTGGTGGAGCAGCCACCCGCGACCGACAGGTACGGCAAGCTGAAATCCACCCTCATCAAGTTTTTCACCCCCTCGGCTGAAGTGAGGGCGAGGAGGATCCTGTCTTTGCTAGACCAAGGTGGACACAGGCCGAGCGCCCTGATGGAGGAGATGATACAGCTGAGAGGGTTGGACAACGATGATTTCATTTTTCAGTTCATCTTCCTCTCCAACCTCCCGGCGCATGCGAGAAGCACGCTGGCCGGCAAAAAGTGTCACACCCTGGAGGAGTTCCGGGAGCTGGCCCAGGAGGCAGATGGGATCCTGGACGCCTGCAGCAGGCAAGCAACCACAGCAGCAACCCGAGACAGCGGGGAGCCAGAGGCGGCAGAACCAGACTGGCCGACGACGGCGGCAACACGGCCGCGACGAGGGGGAGCCAATAGCCCAGCGGCAGAGGCGCGGGCACGACACAGCGGAGGAGAAGATCTCTGCTTTTACCATCGGAGGTTCGCAGAGAAGGCACGCAGGTGTGTGCCGCCCTGCATCTTCAGGAGTTCGGGAAACGGCAAGACCGGGGGTCGCTAGCAGCTTCGACCCTCGGAGAATGCAACAAGCTGCTCTATATCACGTCGGGGTCACCAATGTGGGGAGACTTGAATAACGAAACCGAATTGTCTTTCATTCCAGTTTATTCCAGTAATCATTCCACTGTCTGCTCTCATTCCTGAGCCGCGAACAAAGAGAGTGAACACACCAAATGAGAGAACTTTGGTGTGTTCACTCTCTTTGTTCGCGGCTCAGGAATGAGAGCAGACAGTGGAATGATTACTGGAATAAACTGGAATGAAAGACAATTCGGTTTCGTTATTCAAGTCTCCCCACAGCCCCTACTATAATTATTCTATCAGATTTCAGCACTAAATCAGCTAAGAAATCAGCAAATTCGGATAAAAATTCTGAGTAGGTTGATGGGGGACGATAAACTATGGCAAATAAAATTGGGTTTAACCTAAAATTGCTAAAGTGCCCAATACTGAGGACCAGGCCCTTAAAGGAATTATAACATGTTTTTTGCTTTACATTAACTAGTAATTTGGAATGGTAAATTGTTGCTACTCCTCCTCCACGACCAGAACTTCTGGGATTTTGACAGTTTAAATAACCAGAGGGAGTTGATTCATTTAAACCAACATAATCCTCTTGCCCTAACCAAGTCTCTGTAAGGGAAATTAAATCAATCTGATGATCAAGTAACAGATCATGGACTAACAGAGACTTGGGAGTTAGAGACCTAATATTTAATAAACCACATTTAATTTTTAAATTATGAGGAGGAACAGAGGCCAAATCATTCAATTTAGAGGCTTTATGTTTGAGTTTTACCAATATTTTGCTTTATCACTTTGGGATGCTTATACATTATATTTTTATTTACTTTGGAGGGAGCAGACAACGATTCTCTGATGGGGAAGACAGGGGCTAAGCTGAGTGGTGGCGGATAAAGAGGAGCTGCAGAGAGGCATGTAAGACTGCGACTCTGCTTCCTGGTCCCAACTCTGAGTAGTCAGGGTTTTGGAAATTTGGATAAAAAAGATGTCCGATTGTTAGATAAATGAGAAGCACCATCCAAAGTGGGATGAATGCTGTCTCGTCTCATAAGACCAGGTTTTCCCCAAAAAGAGCTCCAATTGTCAATGTAGCCCACGTCATTTGCAGGACACCACACAGACAGCCAGCGGTTCAAGGATGACGAGCGGCTAAACATGTCATCACACTGTAAAAAAAAATAGGCTGAGAAAACTCAAATTATCAAGGCAACATGATGCGATAGATTTTTGAGTTTTCTCAACAATTTATGAAGTTGTTGACTAAACTTAAGTTCCCAAGTTAAGATATGAGTTCTGCTAACTTGGAGTTTTTAGTTTACTTAAAAAGAATATTTTGGTGGAAACAGCAACAAATTTCTTATTGAAATACCACACATTTTTACTTTAATCATACGTATATTATTTTATGGAATAAACAAAGAATTCCTCCTTCAATATGATAAAACTGTGTGTTTATACCAATTCAAATATTATTGAGAGACTAACAATGAAATTCTTGTTTTAATGCTGTCTTTCCACTTTTAATAAAAGCAGATATTCTTGTTGCATTAACATAAAAAATTATGTATTATGTATATGTAATGTATGAAAATAATGCTCAAAGCATAGCTCAAACTTTGCCTTTATTCTTTAAAGGCAGCAAAGGCATTTTGAACATGTGTCTGGCTTTATACATGTGCAAACATTTCTGTTTGTAGACAGTATTGTCTATCTCTGTACATAAAACTCACTTGGCCTTAACACAACTGTTGTCCACTCTTATTTAACTTAAAACTGTTAAAATCAGTGCCACATAAAAGAATCTTAAAAAAAAAATAAATAAATAAAATTACAGCACTGGCTTCAATATTCTTTCTTCAATAAAATGCAAGCATGTAAGAGACAAGAGTGACAACAGTGACAATGAACATGGTTGGGCCACAACAACAACGATTATAGGAACTGCAATTGTAAAATTATGACATATGCAGCCATTAAGCTAAGTTAACATGTAACAAACAGGCACTATATGTGAACTGGCACAGACACTTGCAACATTTTGTGCTTTCCATTTACAGCTGAAGCTTTGTTCTCAGCGACCTTATGCGCTGTGAGCATCGAGAACCAAGGTCAAAAAAGATGCACTGAACAGCCTCAAAAGTGTAGAACATCTCCTTTGGATAGTCAATGTTCATTGTGTACAAGAGGCCAAACAGATATGCAAAGGCAGTGCAGAGGTCTGGTAAGTCTTGCAGGATGATGGCCCCCTCCAGCACAACAGCCACATTAACTGCATTCAGTGCATCATCATCTTCATGAACGGAGAGGATTGCAACAGTCGCATCCCTGATCACTTGTTCTTCTGTGTCGCTAGCCTATGGAAAAAGCACGGATACATGATTTACAGTTAATGACAACTGAGAGACAGAATACATCTCAACCAACATATAAAATAATTAAATAATGAGGGAAATATGTCAGTGGTATATCAAAGATCATTGATATACCATTTTCTTAGTCATCACTCTCTTTATGCAGCTGGAAGAGTTCATATTAAAAAAATGAGTCAATGGCTTTATTCAAAAGGTACAGGATAAACATTAATAATCACCTTTGGATGAATAAAGCCACTTTCTCCCAAAAAACCTAAATCATGCAAAGGTACTCCAGTGGGAACAGGTGTGTCTGTCACGACTCGCCGCTCATCAGCGGCGCCAGCTGCGCGCACACCTGCGCCTCGTCAGCGGCGAGGGATTTAAACCACTCTGCCCTGGGCTTCGGCCTGAAGCCGTCTGATCTCGTCGGCCTCCCTTGCTGAAAGGAACCCCCTTCTTCAAGCAAGATTACCCACATAAGCATCTCTTACCTTCTCCAGTCTTCTCCCCTGTGCACGGGTGGATCTCCCGGCGGCGGACCACGTCTCCTCACCGCCGCATCCTCGCTGCTGTCACAGGCGCTCCAGGTCGCTGTCTCCCGGGCTACGCCCTTGTCAACGCCAGCCACCTGCCCAAACCAAGTAAGCCAGCACATCCTGTTATTTCCCTGTATTTGTGTGGTGCCCGTTACCCTTCTCCCTGTGCTCTCTCCCATAGGGTTGTCCGGCTGCACGGCTACCTGCCTCCGCGCCTGACGCAGACGTCCACCACCAATACATCTACACCTCACAGACACGCAGCCACACACTCTTGTTGTTGAATAAAGCTGTTAAATTTACTCTGAGCCTGCGTGTGTGTCTCCTGAGCCGTGCATTATGTCAGTGTCTAATAGGTCAGGGTTGCTCTTTGTATAGAGTAAAAAAAAAAATGAATTTTTAGCCTAATTGATTAGAAAAAAGTAATGTAATAATAAATATGCTCATAATGAAAAGCAATGGCTATGAAATCATTCAGTCAATTTTGAACTAACTTAAGAATACTTACTGAACACTGCAGGAAAAACTTGGAAGTGTCATCTCGGACAAAGATGGGGAGTCCTCTCAGAGCCGCTGTTTTTCTATGAGTCAGAATGTCTGAGGTCTCGAGAAAAACACAAGCATCAATCAATTAGTACAGTGCTATCTTTATTTTTACAAAAAATCAAACACTTCAGGTCAGATCATGTTAGACAAACACCTTTCATTCATTTACTGCTTACATCTAAGCAAATCAGCATAGAGAAAGACATTTTCAAATTCAGTTATTAAATATTGACAATGAACCCTTTGCATTTGCTGACATATTCTGATGACTCCACTGTTTTCCTGAAAAAGCCTCAGCAGTTTGATGGTCTACATGTAAATGAAATGATTCTTTATTATTTATTTATGCATACATTAGCTACAGACATTTACAGTAAATTACCTTTTCATCAAGTGCATCAAGGACATCCTCCATTTTCTGGCCAAAAGCCCCCTTCCTCGCCCGGTACAGTCTCAGCAGGCGAGGCATATAAATGTCAAGGGATCCTCTGAAAGACTCCAGGAGATCTTTGCTTGTGATCCGACAGAATTCTTGAGAAATCTGAAATGATGTATTTTTTTTGTAGCCACAACGTTAAAAGTAAAGACAATTGAAATGTAGCAGTCTTGTTCAAAATCTATGCCATATTATTTGCCTATAATAAAACAAACAGCAAAATCTATAGAACCGATCTACCAAACCACATCATCAAGCACATCCACATTTCAATGTTTTCCTGCGTGTTCTTATGCATCTATATTTTGTGTGCCATTTCCAGTGATATAATATACAGCTGATAAGAATAAATCACTCCTACTTATTTGTAGTCAATAAAGTTAGCATGTGAAACACATAACAATCTCAGCCTTACCTGCTCACATGAAAACAGCGCTGGCCACCTCTCCTGGACCTCTGATACCATGGGCTGTCCCTCAACGATCTCTTTGCATCTAAGATAAGATAAGATAAGCCTTTATTAGTCCCACAATGGGGAAATTCCAGGATTGCAACAGCACAGGGATAGCAACACTCAGAGCAACAATCAGAAGGCAAGAAAAAAACAAGAACAGCTAGTAAACATATGTACATATTACTATATATATATATACTGTATATATATATATATATATATATATATATATATATATATATATATATAGATAGATAGATAGATAGATAGATAGATAGATAGATAGATATAGATATATAGATATAGATATATAGATATATAGACACACAGTGTGGAGCATTATGGTTGGTGAATGTGCAGCAGTCGCCATGATGGCGACCCCCTTAGCGAAGAAGAGACCACCAGGTAGGCCTCGCCGGCCTCCTGCAGAGCCATGACGGCGAAGCTCAGGAAGCGCAGGTCGGTCTTGGAAGTCCTGAGCGATCTCCCTCACCAGGCGCTGGATGGGCAGCTTACAGATGAGCAGCTCCGTGGATTTCTGGCAGCGACGGATCTCTCTCGGAGCCACGGGCGTGTAACGGTGAGGCTTCTTCACTCCACCGGAGGCCAGCTGCCTCCCGGGGGGCCCTCTCCTCCAGCAGATTTTACGGGCGTTCTGCCTGGTTCTTGCCATCGCTCTTTATCATTCCGTCTTATATTTCCCGCACGCCGCCCGAACTCCAGCCTGGCACCCGCGTCGTTTTTGCTACAGTTCCCGGTATATCGAGTCTCTCCGCTAGCATCGGGTGGCGGCCGAGTGCTAGCTAGCACTAGCTCTTCCTGCTGTAACGTCTCCTGCTGTAAACAGAGGCTCTGTCCGCTGACTCGGGAGACCTTTGGAGCGATCTGTGTGTCCGTGATATATATATAGAGTGAAAGGTGTATAAAGAAGAAGGAAGTTAAAAAAGAAAAAAAAAAAAAAAAAAAAGGCTGTTGCAACGGGCAGCCAACTCGTGTGGCGCCACCGGTCCGGCGGAACCGGAACCGGGGGAAAATGGAAGTGGTCTAAGGGAAAATGTCAGCTCCATCTTGTGCTGTATCAGTGTTTGGTCCCTTTTTTTCTTCTTCATTTCTGCAACTAGGTGAAGCCTTTCCTCTTCAAGAGTAAAATCACTGCGGTGTTGAGGATAATCTGGGACATGATTAACCTCCCCACGTCTGGGCCTTTTCAGGGTGAATGGACTATTGTCCTCAGTGCCCCCTTTTCTTTTACTGTTTACATCCACCTCATTGCAGCCTGCACGGCGCAGCTTAGATCTGAAGTTTCCGAGCTCGTACTTGATGCTTGTTTTCCATCCCTCATAGCCTGTGATGCTACCTGGTTGCTTTAAGCATGGGTACTTGAGAACCAGTGAAGAGGCAACAGATTCCAGTTCATCTTTCTCAGGGTAGCTTTTGATTTCAAAAATAGCCTGTGCAATTTTATCCAGAATTTCCATTTTAATTTCTCTGGTGACATCAAAGCCCTTCTTTGACTTCTCGTAAGTCTCGTTGCCCTTTCACAACTGTAGTTCCACATCACATGATAACTTAGGGATAGGGAAAGGAGAGGGCCACTGTGTGACATGCCTTAAATTGGTCTGGATTGAATCAGTCCAGCTGGACCTGATATCACCAGAGTGGACACTGGCTGTATCGAGGGAGGACACTGAACCAATACACTGGTTAAGAGAAGAAGAATCACTGTCCCAAACAATATGCAGAACTGCATGCTCAGCTGGTAGTTCAGACATTGTTGTCAAATTGCATAGTGCATTTCCAAAGTCTGGATCTTCAAACTGCACTAAAAAATCACCTTGAAGTTCAAGCCTTTCTTTAATGACATCAACGAGCTGGTCCACAGATTCTGGTACTTCAGAAAGCTTGAGTCGCCGGGCTTCTTTTGGAGAGATAACCACACGAAGTAACAAGGCCTGAAAAGTGACGAGAGAAACTAGTGAAACCCAAGTTGAAAGTGTCTGATAATCTGATACATCACAGATGTTTTCCCAGATTTACTTATAACTGATTATCTTATCATTTCATCTCAAAATATTAGAAGTGTCAGTCCAGGGTTGTGTAATCAAACTTTATTGTAAGGATGAAGAGCCACAGATATAAATATGGCATGAACAAAAGGAAAACATTTTGTCACACTACATACCATATCCTGAGATGCTTCACTGAAGAATGAACGTTCTTGTGGTTACCATCAGCTTTCCGGCAACTGTGTAGGCTGCAAGAGGGTGATAATCTGCCAGCAACTCTTGTTCCAGCAGTATGAGTTCAACACAGTGGCCTTCAACAAGCTCGTATGATCTGAAATGATCGATGTACCAAGAGGTAAGTCTTTTACATATGAGTGTCACTTGCTCAGCATCAACAAGAATGGTCACAATCTGGTGGAATTCTGGGAGGCCACTGCACTGTCCAGCAGATACAATCATGCCCTCAGCATACCAAGGTCCATGCAGGTGAACTGATTTAGACAAAGAAACACTGTCAAGATGTGGGTACTTCTTCTGAATTTCACACTGAAGTGAAGTTTCCAGTTCTGAAACCCTGACCACTTTGACAGACTCAACATACAGTTGTGGTGTGAAAACTTTCTGGCTGTCCAAATGCAATGCCATCATTTGCTGATGTTTTGAGGAAAGAGTGAGCAGAACGTTTTTCCAATTATGGGCGTCATGAATCACTTTTTTAAAGAAGCTATGCTTAGCTTCGAATCTCATTGTCCATAATTCCACCAATGGCCCATAACAGCGGATGAGGTCCGGGTAGTGGTCAATGAAATGGTGTTTCGGCTTTAATTTGAACTCTGGAAAGGTGTGGACAAGCAACTTGCGATGATCACGTAGTTTAGATGAAAAGTAAAACAGTGCTTCCCCCGAGAGCTTGTTTGACACCGCGATGTCAACAATTTCCTTAAGGTCCATTAAAATCTCCCATGCAGGCTCCTGCTCAGGTATCTTATTTCCAATTATGAAAGGAAGTAAGCGCAGTAGTGTCCAGTTTTTATGTCCATTACCACCAATCGTTCCTTTTTCAAAGCTCGCTTTTGGGATTTTTTGTGGTTTGTTTGTTTTGTCTGAAAACTTGTAAGGGAATGATTTTATGCAGTCATTCAATACATCAAATGTAATGTAACCTTTGGAGATGAGAGGTTTCAAACACAAGGACAGTTCCACAGGGACAACCCCCTCAAAAAGGTCATGCAAAACATCTGGAGGAAATGCAGTGATTGGATGAAAGAAAAGTAAATTTTTCCTCGGCACACAGTCATTTTTTACCCCACAAATACTTTGAAGATGATCATTCTGCATAAGCTCTTCCACAACAGTGTTATGGTGACCAATATCCCTCAATGGAAAATCGCTTAATTCAGCAGCTGCAATTTGGTCCAGGCTTATCAAACAAAAATGACAAAATTTTTCAACATTAAAGCTTTCTTGAAAGCCTGCAAGGCTGTGGGCCGCAAGGTTATCTGCACACACACAAAATATAGCCCCCTTGACAAACTGACCCACAACTTCAACAAAAATTCCGTGTTCTTCTAGGAACCTTATGTCATTAATCAGTGGTTCAAGAAACTTTTCATAGCCATATCGTTTGACATCCTCACTTTTTCCTAAGACAGCAAGTTGAATTGAAGTGAGACTTGATCCGAGTTTGGCTGGCAAATTCAGAAGAACCCAATATACTGCAGTTATCTTGTGAATTTTTCTGGAGGTGCCCAGCGGGTTACATATCTCGAACTCATCAATATACAATGCCAAACTGAAAGAAAGGTCTTGCTGTCCAAATAGCCTATTTTCTTTGTAATATTTTCCGTCTTGATGAGACTGAAAATGTCCAGGTAAAGTCTGCTGATTAAAGACAATTTGGTCGACAAAATCAGCACACCTTAACAAAGACTCAAGTACCTTAGTGATGGGTACATAAACATAAGCTTCTTTATGGGTTGTGCTATAAAGATATTCAGTGGGTTCAATAATATTAAAGTGGTTCTTGAAATATAAGTTTCTTCTATGATCTGTTGACAAGGAACCTTTAGCTGATGTTGTTGAAACAAGAGGGTTAGTCTCAACTATTGCTCTATGAATTTCTTCCAAAACAGAATCACTTGTCTCAATGTTATGCTTTGCAAGGATATCTTTGACACTGTTAAGAGTCTGAATGCTAGAAAAAGACAGCAAGTTATGCAGATCTTCTACAATCTTTTGTGTTGAATCTCTAGAAACATGTAACACTGTCTGCACAGACAGAAAGAGACAGGCCAGTTTGTGCTGCAGTGTCTCAGGATCTACAACTTCTGAAATCTCTTCAAGGTCATCTGGTCTGGAGCTCTGAAGATGAGATGATGATGATGTCCCTGCTTCACCATCGGATAGTGCTTCAGAATTTAATCCATATTCAATATCAGCTCTCACTCTAGTTCGAAAATCTTTGAGTGTACAATTTTTATGGTTTCGACTTCGATGAGAACTAAGGGATATTTATATTTATATTTGTTTCAAATGTACAATTAAGAAAGGGACATTTTACAGTTTCACGATTTTTTAAATGCTGTCCAAGATGGTTAAGAAATGTTTGAGAACTGCAAACTTCTTTGTAATCACACAATTCACACTGAAAGGTTGAATTCTCATGAATTCTCACAGTCTTGTGACACCTAGAGAGGTGTGACCTCAGTGCACCAGGTGTTTTGAATACACAAACACAGTCTATATGAACACAAGGCCAGGAAGCACCTTTTCCGTGATGAAGACGGCAATGTTTCAGGAGAACTCCTTGACTGGAGCTTGTGAACTTGCAAAATTTGCACTGCATATGATAAACTCCTGAAACATAAAGGTCATGTAACATTCAGTTTTGTTGCAGACCCATTCATTTGCGAAATAACAAAAGACAATTGATATTACAATTTCACAGTGTTAGCAATATGATATATGATATTTATAGAATATGATACGATATCCTGAGGCATTGACAACACCATGCTCCTGTACATGATAAGGTATGATACAGGGGGAAGTCCTTGCTTAATCACAAAGTGAAATAAATATGCAGTAATTTTAATTTAGCAAATGATAGCAAAAGAAATAAAACATAGTTTTGTGTGTTACAGAAATACATTCTGACCACCAGACCGCCCAGAAAGGAACGCATCAAAAGAAAACTGACTAATTTTGTAATTTGGCTCAACAAATTACAGATTTTATTTATCCCTTATTCATTCCTTATCCTATGCTGCCATCTTCTGACGAAAAATGTACAAACAGGACAGGACGATGTGGAGCGTCCCTTCCCTCTCTTCTGACTCCGGATTTACACCGGACGTGGCCGCGCCGCGTTACGGCAGCGCCACGGTTTTGTTCCGTCAGCATAAACAGTGAATGGCTATTTCCACTAAGTACAAGTTACGGTGTTACGCTTGTAGTTAGTGGACCCAGCCATTCACTGTTTATGCTCAGCTTCGAGACGCTCTGCTTCTGAGACGCTGCTGGTGTAAATTGACGTCGCGTGTATGACAGAACAAAACCGTAGCGCTGCCGTCCGGTGTAAATCCGAGGTGAGGGTCAAGGCAAGGCTAGTCAAGACATGTAAGCTAGGCTAAAACAAGGCTAGCCTCTTCTGCCTGCTAACAAACTACAACGAAATTGCCCTCATCTTTAAAGCTCATATATTGACCAATAAATTGAGCGTGCATTTTTGGCACACAAATGTGACCATTAATGTTATAGGGTTTTTCAGGGTTCCAGAATGCATTGCGCGCCGCGGTGTAGTTCCGGTCCAGCAGCTGTTTGACAACAATCGCCGCCACTGACCCGAATCGGGGACAAATACTCACGGAACTGCATGTACTAGAGCGTGAAAATCGGTCACCCAGAGCATTTAGGGGCAAGAAAGGGTGTGGAAACTTTTATGGAAACTTTTGTATTACCACAGCAAATTGCTGTTGCTGTGGTAATACAACTACACAGGTTAATGTTTCTGTACTAGCAATGATGTCTTTATTTTCCAAGCACCTTTCGCCTTATTTATCCCCCACCCCTCCCCTCCCCAGATTCTATTCTTGATTTGTATAGTTCTTTGCAACAATTATGTACCTGTGCATATTAAGAAAATAAATGAACATGCAAACTGAACACTTTTAAAAAACATTACATTTATTGGCTTATGTCATATGAAAAATATGCCATTCATTGTTATCAAAAAATATGTGAAATATCACGCTCAGTGTCAAGGGCAACATGAAATAGTTATTATGTACCAAATATTCCACTTCTCTAATCAAGCTCAGTGTGACAAGGGCTAGTTAAATAAATCCACATTTTAAGCAACTTCACAATTCAAATGTCACAAAATCTGTCATTGTAATGTACAAAATATGCCATTTATGAAACCATGCTTAGTCTGACAGGGGCTATTGAAATATATCCAAATTTTAACTCGTTGAACCCCACAAGCGACATATGGCACTCAGTAATGCATTATTGTCATGTAATCAAATAGTAATTCTTCAGCAGATTTTGTGAAAAAAGTGTGTGTGGTATCTCCACTCTACTATGAGCAGGAGAGTTTGTGGTCTCTGTCAACCCAATCCCTGTCATCATTAGGAGTCAGGGCTTGGATTGACAGATGTTGCAACATCTACTGCTCAATTTATGATTTGCATCGCACAAACTGTAATGCAATTTTCAAAGTCATAATTTATTCCCTGCATGGTCAGTGTGACAGGGGCTACTAAAATAAATGCACATTTTATTTGATTTCAAATGTTAAACAGTCTGTCATTGTCATGTACAAAATATGACATTCAAATGTTATTTGGTGTCTGATGCACCTTGTTCTTTATTGAAATAAATAATTGAGTGTACTCATTACTTATAAATAAAGTTGAATTGAATTGAATTACTTAGTGACTCCTTTATTTTTTGTTCTTCAATATATCCTATATTCCAGGAGGCAAAAAAATGGTACCAAAATAACTGGTATTAAGAATCCATTAAGGATTCAAACTTGGAACCTTGGAAAAACGAGGGGCTTTAGTGTCACGGCAGTATAGAGTTTTTCAGGCACATGATTACATGACAATAATGCATTACTGAGTGCATTATTGTCGCCGCCACTGACCCCGGGTCAGTGGCAGCGATTGTTGTCAAACAGCTGCTGGACCGGAACTACGCCGCGGCGCGCAATGCATTCTGGAACCCTGAAAAACCCTATTGATAGCCGCGAGGCAACGTCACAGTCACGTGACGGCTGCTGCCAAAAATAGACCACAGTGAAAACAAACCCACGTGTCCGCTATCACCGCTTGCTTTCCATGCTACCATGGCGCACGAGTACAGCAATACGCTCGATCCTACGGCGAAATCACGCTACAACGCCAAACTACAGACATCATGATGATAACAGTATTTCAAAACATTATATATATGGGAGTTGGTAAGGCCATGAACACACATGGAAAATAAAAACAGGTGATTTTACCAGTTTTCTCCTCTTTTGTGTCCTCTCATACCTCTGCAGTTGTTGTTTGGCATGCTCATAGCTACCTTTTTGTGATGGCAATATACAGGGAATGTAGTCAGGATGCTCCATGTCCTTCTTGACTGGCTTCCCTGGAATATATTATTAGTAAAAAAAAGGGTAGGATTGATGCATCTATATTACGCTTCCAGGTATCAACTTTAAAATGTGATGTATTTCTGGCTAATGCAATGATTGCATTCTTCACAGATTACACACACGCACAAAATAAAAACTCAGATTTTGCCCCATAAGGACTTACCTGTGATAAAGTGGTCACAACACACAACCCTGCTTTTGGCTGGAGACCACTTGCTCCCATCATCATCCTGTTGTTTGCATGATGCTATCCATTTGTTTCTCCTCTCAGGGCTTCTGTCTCGACTGGGAAGCTTGTAGAAACTCAACTTTCTGTCTTTCATCATGTTGTGGTTGGTGCAGCCGTATATCACGCATGATGACGGCATTTTAACGCAGAAATCGACCCAATCCAACTAACTTATCACACCTCCGACGCTGCAACGTGGGTTTGTTTTCACTACGCTATGACATGACCCACTTTTCCGCGCCACGTGACCACGCAGTTACCCGGATGTGCCGCGGTTATCAATTACAGGCGGTACGTCAGTTAAAAAAAAAAAAAAAAAAACCTAAACAGACTGCCCACACACAGCAACACTGCTAGCCTACTAAGCTTTCTTTATGTCCACATTTACAGTGTTTTAAACTAACAACTCGTTCTTTATTAAATAATACGAAATAATATGACCGTGAAAAATTATGTCAATGTAGTCACAAAAACACACTTACCAAGTTTGTGGACCGTTAATGTTCTTGCTTTACATGCAGTCAAGGCCACGACAGGAGTCGATGTCGAGGAATCGTCCACACAACGGATGAGACAAAACTCGTCCAATAAAAAAAAATGCTCGTAATAAACTCGTTTGAGGTACTGTCACCACTGCTTCGTGGGTGTCTTTCCCGCTCAGCAGACTGAAATGTTTTGTGTAATACGCATGCGCAACTAACGTATGTCAGGTGAGAGAGGTGCATCAGAGATACGCTGTAATGCCAACTCTCATGTCTTTGTTGAGCTGACAAGAAAATACGAGTGTAGAGGCAGTTAGAGACAGACGTGCTGAGACAACAAGTTTTTCATGGTTACATACAGCAGACGTTCATTTTTGAGTCACATCAGTTTTTAAATTGTACTCAGATCAACAACTGCTAGTTATCGTTTTTACAGTGCACTGGTCAGATTGGGGAGGGGCCCAGAGAATACTACAGTGGCAGACATTGTTTTTGCAAAGTCACACACCGATTCTACATTAAGTTTCGTGACTTCCGACTGCCGGAGACGGATGTCATTAATGCCGGCGTGAATAACAATTTTGGAATATTTACAGTTACTTTTAGCCAGCATTTTCAAATTTGACTCGATGTCGCCTGCTCTGGCCCCAGGAATGCATTTGACTATGGCCGCTGGAGTCTCTAGGTTCACGTTTCTGACTACAGAGTCGCCAATGATCAGAGTTTTTTTCCTCAGCGGGTGTGTCGCTGAGCGGGGAAAAACGATTAGAAACGTGAACAGGTTGGTGGTGAACCGGGGCTTTGCGACTAGGCTTCCTTCTCACCGTCACCCACCCAGTCTCCTCGCTGCTGAGGAGAGCCGGGGGACCGCTGACAGGGGGGCCTAAGCTAGCTAGCTCCGCTGCAGCTAATGGGCGTCCGTCAAGATTAACTGGCGCAGACGGTGTTTCAATGCAGCGGAGCCGGGATTCCAAATCAGACAACCTCGCCTCGAGCGCCTCAAAAAGACAACATTTATTACATTTACCGTTATCACTAAAAGAGGCAGAGGTGTAGCTAAACATCTGACAGAGAGAGCACACCAGAGGAGGAGAGGAAAGAGAGCTAGTAGCCATAGCTAGTGGCTGGAGAGCAACCACACAGGCAAACCACACAGGCAGACAGCAAAACAGGAAGTGACGATACGTTACCACAAGGAAGTGACGATCCTTGAAATTATTTGGATAAGCATTTTGTGCTAGACCTGGGGGGTAGACGGGAGAAAATTGGCATAGACAGACTTAAACCCGCCTTTGTAGCAGCGGATGAGCAGGTGCCGTTGGCTAAGGCCCCTTGGTGCGGAAGACCCCCACGGAGAGCTCCCCAGGGAAGCGATGCAACAGAGCAGCCACATGGACAGGGCGAAGTCCCCCCCCCCCCTCGCCACGGCCCACCCGCAGTCAGACACACTCCCAGCAGCCCCCCACCGGCACAGCAGCGCCACAGAGGCAGTAAACCCCAGTTACAGCAGATATGGGAGGAGACTGAAGCCGAAACAGCATGTGGACTGATATTCTATTGTTCTATCTAAGATGGTGGGGGGGGGGCGGTATGGAAGTTAGGTTATTTCACACCTCAGACAGAGACAATGAATACACATGGGAGAACAATGCCCAAGAGGGTGAGAGGGGGTGGAATGAAGTGTAGTGTAAATATCATGCTGTGTATGAAGAAGTGCCTTGAAGCTTGTGAAGGTGACTTGATATATAGAGAGGAGTGCTTGCTGTAACCAGTCAGTCTGTTCTGTGCTTGTGAGATGTGTGTAATAAATCTTCTGACATGAAGCTGCCTCTTCATTTACACACTCCACAGCCTCATCATTTTCACACTCTCCACAGTGTCATTTTTATATGGTCTGTGGTGTGACCTGGCCGGGACTTGAAGGCATGACCTCCTGTTTCTGGGACGGATGCTCCACCTTTGGTTTACCACTCTGGTAATAGTATTCTTATTACAATACTGACTGGAAAAAAAAAATAACGAGTGGTTGTCCGTGGAATACTTTTGCTTGTTAAAGTGTGTCATTTATTTATTTATTAACAGTTGTTATTTGTGATTTTTTTTTTTTTTTTGGAAACAACCAAACAGAGGGACTTAAGGATTTCAGCTGTGAAGTTGCTGATATAGAAAGATTTGTGTGGGAAGTCACCCAACTTGCACTGCCAGTTTCACTCTTCCCACTCTCAGTCGCCGTCTCACACTCATGATGTGCGGAAATTCCAAAGTATGGCACCACGCTGGTTTTGATCTGTACTTGATTAATAAATAAGTATAATATATATAAATAAATATATAAATGAATAATAATTAGATCAGTGTGACTGGACGGAAAGGGCATGTACTGTATAGCCTACAGATGCCTGTCTGTGTTCTTTTTTTTTAGATCCCCGTGAGACTTTTCGTTTTTCTAATGTCTCATACTTATCAAGACAAGTAAGTTGTCGATATATCTGTGGGAAAGCTGAGTCTTAATCAAACTAGCAGGGAATGTAGTTTATCTTGGAGTTGAAATCTGGAGCCTTCGCATTCTCTCCCTTTCTTTTTTCCACTGCGCACATTGCCACCGGCGCGGCACGGAGAGCTGTGCGGAAACTCTGCGCTTGTATGGTCCTGTCAGAACAGCAGAAGCGTGCGTGTGTGTGCGCGCGCGCGCGTCCCACCTTCTGTGTGTGTGCGCGCGCGCGTCCCACCTTCTGTGTGTGTGCGCGCGCGCGCGTGGGCGACAGGGAAACCCATGACTTCCGCGTTTTTTCCTCACAGTGTGAAACCCACTCCACGCACAGCTGGACCATATAAAAAGTCAACATGGTGCCTACAGTCAGTCAGAGAGCTGGACCGTGCTCAGTCAGAACCCACTCTTGGATGAAAAGCCCCATCACGGAACCTGTGGAGTTTAGACCTTCAGACCTCTCGTTTGTACACCAGCCGTTTGCGCTTTCCTCCCCACCACAATTTCACTATCCGGGCTGGACTTGTAAGATTGGACTGTCCGACAAAAGGCCGATTGATGGGACACCAAATCAAAGACGTGGACATCGAGTCTCTCCAGGAAAGGGTCCGGCGGCGCGGAAGCTGCCTGGACGTTTTTCTGGTGGCGTCCGTCGGTTTTCTGTTCCTGGCCGTGGCAGGTCTGGCAGGAGTGATGTTTGTGGTGAAGCTGCCACCCACCTCTGGACCCGACAGGCTCACGGGAGTCACACATTCCTTACGATATAAGGTAACCCAAGTCCTTATTTATTAGCCTGCCACATGAGGCTTTAAAACACATTATCAGTTCTGGTTCTGTAGACCCTAACCTGTCCATAACTTCTTTTATTTTTTATCAACAGATGGAGAATTTTGCCTACCTTGAGTTCACCAAAAGTAAGTATTATATTTACTTCTATTTAATTATTTGTATATATATATATATATATATATATATATATATATATATATATATATATATATACACTACCGTTCAAAAGTTTGGGGTCACCCAGACAATTATTTTGTGTTTTCCATGAAAAGTCACACTTATTTACCACCATGAGTTGTAAAATGAATAGAAAATATAGTCAAGACATTGACAAGGTTAGAAATAATGATTTGTATAATTTTTTCCTTCAAACTTTGCTTTCGTCAAAGAATCCTCCATTTGCAGCAATTACAGCATTGCAGATCTAACATGATTGCACAAGGGTTTTCTAATCATCCATTAGCCTTCTGAAGCAATGAGCAAACACATTGTACCATTAGAACACTGGAGTGATAGTTACTGGAAATGAGCCTCTATACACCTATGTAGATATTGCACCAAAAACCAGACATTTGCAGCTAGAATAGTCATTTACCACATTAGCAATGTATAGAGTGTATTTCTGATTAGTTTAAAGTTATCTTCATTGAAAAAAAGTGCTTTTCTTTCAAAAATAAGGAAATTTCTAAGTGACCCCAAACTTTTGAACGGTAGTGTGTGTGTGTGTATATATATATATATATATATATATATATATATATATATATATATATATACAGTATAATGCACACTCATTTCGTAAAACTGACAAGACAATGTGATATAACACAAAAGAAATATCATTCCACTGCTGTCTGAAAGAAGCAAAATGAAATTACTGCCACTGTTAGACATTAAAAAGGTTAAAATATGTTTTAAAAAGTTGCAAAGCTGGACAGCAGAAAGTTAGAAAGTATTAAAAAAGTCACCATACCTAAGATCGAAATGTAGTATAAAGTTGCAGTCGTAATAAATACACATTGCCGATTGTTTACACCAAGCCTATTGTTATATATGTAGAGGAAAGGTTGCAGCCTTAATCAAATAGAATTGGAACATAATTGTTGCCGTTTTGAAAAATTAAAGGATTAATTATATTAATTATAATTTTGAAGGGCAGTTTCAAAAGGTATGAATGAGGCAGTGACCATTATAACCTTTACATTTCCTCTGTCATTGACCCTGTGTGAAGATTCCACATATGTATCATCAGAGGGAAATCGGGGGGAATTTTTAGGACATCATTAGAAAAAATGTGATATTTTTCTTGCCTGAATTTCGTCTAAACTAGGCATGTTTTATTTTCACCTGTAGGCGAATTGGACAACTACACCATGCATTTGGCTCCCGTCGATTATGGAAATGGCACATCCGTGGGAAGCACCTTCAGCTTCTTCCAAAAGCAGCACTCACTGAAGCCACAACGGCAAGGCACCTTCTTCATGTACGCTGATCTGCATTTCACCTGCAGCTCTGTATGCAGCACATCGAGCATCGTCACTGTGAGTGTGGGGGATAATAAACTGAACTGCGAGGTAGAGCTTCCAGCAAATTCAACATCAGTGAGCAAGAAGTGTTGGACAGTGGCCCAGCTGGAAGATAAGAGAATGTGCACTCAAATGACTGTGGCAAACGCCAAGGAAAACAAATGGACGCTGGAGGTGAAAAAATCGGGAATTGGGATGTTCCTCATAGGCTAATATTTAGACTGCTGTGCTGTTGTGATCACGCAGATGCAGAAGCTCCCTGAGTTACGTCACAGAACAAGATAGTAAGGAACCCTAACCTGTGGTTTTAAAGTTCAGGTATGAGCGGCATGGAGTTCCTTGCAAAGTGAAGATGAAAGAAGAAAAACCTTTTAAAGTGGTGTCTCATAAAAGGTTGCTGCTGATAATGCACAGAGAACATAGAAATAACCGACACTCACCTCATTCCATGTAAATATATTGTTTCTGTTGTATTTATTTGATGAAATTGAACTATTTATGTAAAGAGTATTTATTATTTTTTTAATGAAATGTGTTTCATGTAGATGCCACTACAACTGTTGTGCAATATACTGATTTTAAGAAGCATGCACTGGCTTAAATGGGATGTGAAAGTTCTGTTTATATCTAATGGATGGGAGAGTTGAGGTTGTTTAAGAAAATGTAAAGTTCTGTACTGAAAACTGAAACAAGCAGCTCATGGACTACATCTAGACTCTCAACTCAAGCTATAATGAAAGCATGATCTTAATTGCTAAAATACCATTAACATGATTGTTTGATGAGCAGTGCACATTAAAGTGAAGGAAGTCGTTAATCCTATGGACTTCCTGATGTGGTGTGCTGTATTCCATATAAAGCATGGATATGATCAAGATACAGTTCATACTGGCATGAAAAGGGGTTGGTGACGACACTGAAAGTGATCGCAAGAAAGTTTCAGGTGGAACAGTTGAAATGTCTGTCTGTAAAGGAAAGTTCTCTGCTGTCATACAGCCCGTACCGGGAACTGGATGTACATCACATCCTGTTTATTTACCATAAAGTGTGGTTTGCAAGAAAAAAAACTGTGGCCCAGCAAACAAACACGTTTTTGGTGTTATGATGCCGAGTTAAATTGAAAATAAACATTATTTTATAATAACGTACGGGATGTGGCTTTTCTTTTCTCAGCAATTCTCAACAGCAGAATATCCTTTTATTTATCAAGCTAAAGATCAATATTGAAAGTATTTCTTTAATGTACGCAGTTTGTTCAGTTCCATCTCCACTTTTGCAGAGGTGCACTTTTTTCCCCAAGAGATAAAATCAAATTTTATGACGTCTTGTGTTGTGAATTCTACACAAACTGAATTCTACATTTAAAAGTTTTCATTTACATTTTTAAAGAAACACAAATTCACTGCATGCAAAGTGCAGAAATACAAAAAGTACTGAGCTGAAGGAGTGACAGCTGGAGAACAAGAAAGGGGTTAAGGGACCCCTTAACACTCTGGCGTCCCGCCTGTGGGATGTTTTAATATTTCTATTGCATCACAGTGAAGTGTGGTAAACATGTTTAGAGTAGATCGTCGTGCCTTACATCATTTGAAAGCATAGAATTTCATTTACTTGGTTATTAAAACACATTTGAGATACAATCATAACACTGGAATTAAATAGAGCGTCAAACAAGCAAGCACAACATAGCATTTACTCACCAAAGAAGGTTTCTGAGTCCTATAATTAATGTAATAATAATCCTATAATTAATCCTATAATTAATGATAGTCCAACAAATATGGTCCAGTTTTATTGCAAAAGGTTCAATAGATTCATCTGAGTAAGATTTGTCCGTGTAGATGATTACATGGGAAAATGCTCATAAAATCGCAGCATTGTTTGAAACCCAGCTGGCTAACTTTCTGCCTTTTTTTTTTTTTTTGTTTATGCGCTACTAAAAACTACATTTCCCATAGTGATAGTGATGTAAAAGGAAGCCCAAAAGATTCACATGACTATCTCAATTTCATCGATACCTCATTTGACCCACTAGGCTTTTCCTTACGTTTTCACAGCCTTCAATACACAGTGAGTGCCTGCTTAGCATGAAGGACCAGCCCCACAGCTAATGTGAACAAAATGAGCCAATTGCAGCTGCGTATGCTGATTATGGATGTGTTGTATAGCCATTTAATTTCTGAACTTAACAATACCTGATAGGGCTGGGTTCGTCACACATATCCCCTATAAAGCCTGTGCATCTCCCATACGTAATGCTTGGTGGCTTCTACAAAGCTGAGTCACTTCTACCAACCTCATGTATAATGTTAATACTTTACTTACTCTTTGTAATTACTGCTGACAGTGTATCTGGATATGGGGCAGGACAGCCCTGAGTGTCACCTTTCATTAGAGCCCAAGATGACACTTCTTTGTTGGAGCATTCAAAAGTTAGAAACGTTTTTCCAAGGTTCAAAGGTTCAAAAATGCCTGGCTGCAATCTGAGAAAAAAAACTGTAATATATTCATTTTTTTTTTTGTATTGTTAGAAAATTTTGACCTTTTTTTTGTTTTCCAGCCAATATCTAACAGCTGTATGTTATTTTCGGGCATCTGTATCTAAAAAATACCCAGATGAACTTTATTTTCTTCAAATTTAGTATGTTTACACCACTATTACTCAGTAGCAGAAGCACTTGGAGGGATTCTGACTGTTTTGTCAAAAAATAAATATTTTGAATGAGACCAATCTCATGAATATACTGCAAAGGGTTGAAGAACAGCTTTTGATTTACTTTGGGTATGTTATTTTTAGGTGTTTTTAGGGAAATTGGCTGGAATACTAATTTTATCATTCGTGGGCTTATTTGATGGCTTTCTCCCCAGGATCAAAAGTATATCCACTTGAATATGAGCACCAGCACAAGATAGTAGTCTCTATCTTGATATTTTGTAGCCTAACAGCCCATATAAGTTGTGGATCTGACTGAAACTGTATGATAACAGTAACTTTTCATTCACATTTTAGGGAAACATTCTCTTCTATCATCCTTCTGACCGCTAACAGTGAAAACAATGTAAGAACTGAGTACTGCATTTTTCATCTGGTTATTGAAGTAATTGAAGTAAGAAGACTACTGTATAAGCTTGTCAGGAAAGCTTCAGGATTCTTTGATTTATGTCATGGGTTCATGTCTTGCAGGGACATAGGATATGAAAATTGGGCAACTTTCTTCAAGTTCCTCTGTTTCTTTCTTTTTTTTTTTTTTAAAGGAGTTTAATAATGTCATTTTGGAGTTTATATATTGCTCTCCAAATTCACATTGCATATGAAAAAAGGAGAGAGTTCAGAATGTCAAGTCCAGAAGTCAAACCTTGGTTTTCCGCATGCTAGATCAGAACATTCATCTCTGCACTTGGGGCTTGAGCCATCCCAGCCTGTCACTGTGTTAAAAACACAAAATTAGGAATTTCTCCACAGTAGTAAGAGATCGTGTCATGGTGGCCTCTTTGGGGCGAAAGAGGAGAGGTCCCACTCGCCAGGTGGAAAGGAAACATGATTTATTGCCAGGAATTAACACAAGACGCAGTATGGGGCTGGAAAAAAATAACATAACGCTGCGTGGCAGGATCACCATCATCATCATCATCATAGCAGTCTGTCGGGGGCGACAATGACTGTTTCATTTAGGTCTGATCAGATTCCTCCACGCAGCTCTGTCCTTCGCCTTCCGCTGCCAGGAACTCCTGACCTTGTTAGCCTGGGCAATGTCTGAGCCGGTATGAGTTGCTTTCTGACTGACCATTTCATGAAATTTCTTACAAAGTATTTGAGTACCGCTAGCTTTTGCTGGACTAGCGGCACATTCTTGGCAGATAGAGGTATTATCAGTGGCAAGGATAGGCCAAGACAAACTGACTCCAGTATCTGTTGCAGTGACTGACCAGATGATAGGTTTGTTTATCTCTGCTCTTTGTGTAGTGCATGTCACGATCCACCAACTGGCAAAAGTCCACCACAGACCTTGCAACAGATGTGCTTATCTGCCAGGATGTCCAGTTTCACCCCGTGTAACTGGGAGTGGTCCACCACAGACCTGTGACATATATTGTTTTTAGTTCTGCCAGGATGCCTAGTTTCACTTTCCACACCCTCGGAAGGGGTTTTTTTTTTTTTTTTTTTTTGTTACTTATTTGTACCCGTAGGTAGATTTGGTTTGCAGTCTGGTGACAAGCCACCGGCTGCTGGTCGCTGCGTGCACGAGCGCCCTAAACCTACATGTTTTTGGTATGCGGGAGGAAACCGGAGAAATCCCGGAGTAAACCCGCGCAACACGGGGAGAACATGCAAACTCCACACAGCTCACTGTTGGTCGGGGGCTGGGATCGAACCCACGATCTCATGATCCCCGCGGTCCCCCGGCCGAGGGTAAAACTGTGCTGCCACAGTGCTAAACCACTGCGCCACAGTGCAGCCATGTCGGTTGGGTTGTCGGTTGAGTCGCCGACAGCCCGACCCATGAGACAGGTAGTACCGGTTTTCATAGTTATCCGGTAGCAAGCAAACCAGTGCCTGACCTGATAATGCCTTTGTCGCATGGCAGGACAATGGGAACAGAAACCTAAACCATGCTAAGCTGTGCATGAGAAGACGGTCAAAAGTAACAGTGAACTGTGAGCGAAGAGATGAGACTAACCCTCATCTACCTACTAAACTTAACAGTAGATCACCACACTGAAAGTGAGGCGAGCACTGAATATAAAGGCAGATGGTGATTAACACAATCAGAAACAGCTGTCAATAATTAACAACACAAAGGGCAACTAATGAGGAGCAGAAGTAACTGAGAGTGCTGTCACCACAAATAAATCTGAAATTGTGAGAGAAGCAGGACACAGATAATAACTGTAATGATAATAATGATAATGAGTCCAAAAGGGAACATAAGGCATGGACAGAGACTGAAGCCCTGTCCAGACTACTACAGTACCCCCCTTTTAAGGGGCAGAACGCATACGACCCTAGGGTAACACCAAAAAAAGAAAACCCAAAACCCCTCATAAGGTGGGTCGTGGGGGAAAGGCCAGGCAGGCCAGAACAAACTGTAAACCCCCCCCCCCCCCCCCCAGCAAAGTCCAAAACCAACACTGTTCATGGGTCAAATAAAGTTCAAGGCCCCAAGACCCAAAACAAAGCAGGTCGGGTGGTTTACCCAAGTCCATGAGCCACCAAATCAAGACAAACAACAGGTCCTATGGCCCTTGAACTGGAGAACAACGTGGGTCGGGGGGTCTGCCCCAGTCCATGGGAGCAAGATGGATCTCCAGAACAAGGAGCAAGATGGATCTTGCGGCCTCCCAGAGCCCCTAGGCCACCAGACCATGGGATAAGGTGGTTCAGGGGTTCTACCCAAGTCCACGGGCCCTCAAATCAGGAAACAGGATGTGCTAGGCAGATGCTGAGGCACAACAACCCCAGATGGTGATGATTTGAGCGTGCTGACATCTAAATTAGATGGCTGGAGAGTGTTGACCTCTGGATCAGATGACTGAGGCGCGCTGTCCTCCTGTGCTGATGGTTTGAGTGCGCTGATTCCCAAATGAGACGGCTGGGGGACACTAACCTCAGGCTGAGACAACAGGGGCACATTCAACCCAGATACCCAGGAACCCTCCTCCGATGCCACCACCTCGGATAGGGAGGAAGAGGAGGTACAGATTGAAGCAGGCATCACACCAAAACAGTCAGCAGAAGAGCTTGGTGGGGAGAGCTCAGAAGCAGATGGACTCTGCAACTGGGTCTCCTCACCAGAAGTAAGACAAGACCTCTCTAAAACAGATATTAAGAAAACAAAGAAGAGGACTTCCTTAACTCCTGCTCTTCCGCTGGTGAGGACCCCGGTGCTGCCAATGTTGAAATGACGGCCTCAGGAGGAGCAGTCTCTGCAGGAGTGTGCATGTGAGCCAGAGCAGTCACTGCTGGAGCCTGCACATGAGGCGGAGCAATCGTTGCTGGAGTGTGCACGTGAGTTGGAGCAGTCACTGCTTGAGTGTGCACACGGAGAGGAGCAGTAGCCACACTTGAGCTTACTTCCTTCTTTAAGGACCCAGCTGAGGTGGAGATGACCTCGAGAAAACGAGGGGTTAAAGTGTGTGGTGGAATAAACAAGGGGGCAGCAGCAGAAAAAATATTTGAGGGCTCAGCAGCAATAAGAGGCGGCACCTGAGTCTACTCACTGGAGACAAGACAAGACCTCTCACTAGTAGATGTTAAAAAAATGAGAAAATGGAACTTGCCTTGATCCCAGCTCCATTGCCGCTGAGGCTGCCGCTGCTGTTGAATCCGCCACCGGAGAACCAGACAAATCACTCCTGGTGGCTACGGTGACCATCTGGTGAGAAGCTGTAGTGCAGCGGCGAGGAGCATGGAGAGAAAAGCGTAGGGCCAGGGGATGCTTATTTGTCGGCACATACTTCGGTGTAGATGGTGCCCCCATCTTCAGCCCATGGAGTGGCTGTGGGGCTGGCAGGGCTGGGCTCAGAGCTGAAGTGGACACTGGAGGATGGTGAGGAGAGGAGGATGCTTGAGGCCAGGGATGGTCCTTCATTGGCACACACCTCGACGACCCAGGTGCGTTCCTCACCATCTCACAGTACATATGCTGGAGGTTAGTGACTGAAAGTAACAGCCCACCCAGCTCAGAGTCACTCCGCAGGCTGGGGAATGCCTCTATTATCTCTGCTGCGGGGTTCAAGAATCTCAGGACTGCCTCCGGCAAATGGGAGGTGTGAGCGTCTGAAATGAGATCTTCAATGATTTGAGCTGCCCACACCTCATCCGCATTGAGTCCAAGACTGCAATAGTCCGTACCTGCTGAGTCCTGTTTGGGTTGGGTCCAGCTGTAGTCCTCAGGCTCAGTAGGTAACCAAGGTGACCAAGGGGAAGGTGGCAGTGGTGGTAAAGCAGGGAGTGGGAACCCCCGCAGCCAGGGAAGGGAGTGCAGGTTTGGGAGAGCTTCCAGAATGTTAGTGGCTGCTCCCAAACAATCTTCTGCCTCCTCCGGGGAAAGTGAACTGCCAGCCGCGGTAACCAGGTCCCACAGCATACCAACGGCTCGCAGCTCTTCCTCCTTCTGCCTCCTCCTTCTCTTGCTTCCTTTGCCCGCTGGGTCCGGTGTTGGTGGCGATCTTCTGTCATGGTGGCCCCTTCCGGGCGAAGGAGGAGAGGACCCACTCGCCAGGCAGAAAGGAAACAGGATTTATTGCCTGGAATTAACACAAGACGCAGCACGAGGCTGGAAAAAAATAACATAACGTTGCACGGCAGGATAACGGGAACAAAAACCTAAACCATGCTAAGCTGTGAGTGAGAAAACAGTCAAAAGTAACAGTGAACTGTGAGTGAATAGTTGAGACTAACTCTTATCTACCCAGTAAACTTAACAGTAGATCGCCACACTGAAACTGAGGCAAGCGCTGAATATAAAGGCAGGTGGTGATTAACACAATCAGAAAGAGATTTCTTGAATTACAGCCGGCCGGACGCAGTCCAGGGAGGGATGATTTTTTCGCGCATGGGGAGTTCTTCAGGGCTTCTTGTGGGACCTCTTTGTGCAAGGATATAGAGTGATGATAATCAAGTCAGTGGCGGTAATGCACCTGTAAGCTGGTTGTCAAACACCAGTCAAATCTAAAAGAAGAAGAACACAATCAGAAACAGCTGTCAGTAATTAACAACACAAAGGGCAACTAATGAGGAGCAGAAGTAATTGAGATTGCTGTCACCACAAATCAACCTGAAATGATGAGAGAACCAGGGCGCAGATAGTAACAGTAATAACTAGAAAAGCACTCGGAGAGCGCAGACCTCTGCCAAGCGCCACAGTTTCCCCCATACAGTGTTTGTGTGTACGTTTTTAGATTCCTTGACCATGAAAACATATGACTAGCAATTGGATTCACAATGATAGGATTAGTGGTTGAGTAGTGATTCACGAAAATCGCATTGTCCGTAATGGCGGTTTAGCGCCACAGTTCCCCCCATACAGTGTTTGTGTGTACGTTTTCAGATTCCTTGACCATGAAAACGTATGACAAGCAATTGGATTCACAATGATAGGATTAGTGGTTCATTAGTTATTGACGAAAATGGCATTTTCTGTAATGGCGGTTTTCTTCTCGACGGTGATCTGGATCACCACCAAAATGTAATCATCTGTAGGATACTCCATTTCTGACAATCTGTGAAAATTTCATGAAAATCCATCCATAACTTTTTGAGTTATCTTGCTAACAAACAAACAAAAAATTCCTGGATCCAGACAGTGATCCGGATCACCACCAAAATCTAATCATCTGTAGGATACCCCATTTCTGACAATCTGTGAAAATTTCATGAAAATCCGTCCATAACTTTTTGAGTTATCTTGCTAACAAACAAACAAACAGACAAACAAACAAACCAACGCCGATGACCACATAACCTCCCCCTTTGGCGGAGGTAACTAGAAAAGCACTCGGAGAGCGCAGACCTCAGCCAAGCGCCACAGTTCCCCCCATACAGTGTTTGTGTCTACGTTTTCAGATTCCTTGACCATGAAAACATATGACTAGCAATTGGATTCACAATGATAGAATCAGAATCAGAATCAGAATGAGATTTATTGCCATTGTTCATGTAGTACACAAACTAGGAATTTATCTCGGTGCAATGCTGCAACATTCCGTAATGGCGGTTTTCTTCTGGACGGTGATCCGGATCACCACTAAAATCTAATCATCTGTAGGATACCCCATTTCTGACAATCTGTGAAAATTTCATGAAAATCCGTCCATAACTTTTTGAGTTATCTTGCTAACAAACAAACAAACAGACAGACAAACCAACGCCGATGAAAACATAACCTCCTTGGTGGAGGTAATAATAATAATGATGATGAGTCCAAAAGGGACATTCAGTGTGGACAGAGGTTGAAGCCCTTTCCAGACCACTACAGATAGAAGCTTCCCATTTTCAGAGTTAATTAACACACAAGTTTCATGACTCATGTCCCATCAAAACAGTAGTGCCATGCATACAACAGCCTTTGACTGATGCTTGTGACAGGCAAGCACATTCGTACAGTTTGCTTACAGTATTACAGCAATATACTAAACAAAACTTCCATCAAGCACTGCTTTATTAAATTGCATCTAATGTTTAAATATATGACAATTAAGCTTAAAAAGTGAACAACTTTCAACTAATTTTCTGATGAATTAAAAAGTTTGACATCAGCTACTGAGTTAAGTGAACATGTCGGTATAGATGGGTTCACAGATCCACTTGCTGTAGCTGTTTCCATACATTCTCTACAGCAATTCTGTAGTTATGGAGGCTTTGAAAAAGCGTCGCGGATGCAACAATGACCAGTAGTCATTGTTGCAAGAAATAAGCAATTCTGCAAATGTAACCAAATATGATGGCCCTGTTGAGGCATTGTAATACTGTACACGATCTAGGGATACCTTTTCATTATACCATCCAAGAAGATTGGATATGGCCTAGACAATAAAGTCCAAGGCATGTGTCACCACATTAATCAGCATCCCAATCATTTGTTCCTTCTGATTTTCAAGTAAGTGTGAAGAAATTGGGTCGGGATCATGAAGACAGAGTGTCTAAACCTTTCCTGACCATCCCTTTTTATATATCATAAAGAAAAAGGATTGGTCTTTCAGAGTTACTCATATTGTTGGGCTTATAGCATCAAGGAAAATAGAGTAACTGTGTAGAGCATGTGTCAAACTTGAGGACTGTGGGCCGAATCCAGCCTGCTCTGTCATTTTATGGGTCCCACAGGAGCATAAAAGATTATGACTTTCTTAAAAATACATGCTGCATCAGAGTAAAGTGACCATAAACCACATGTCCCACAATGCATTGTGTTTTTGTCACTGGTTCAGTTACAACATCACCATTACTGAAATATGCCCCCCCCCAGCCCCCCCAGCTGAGTAATGGGGTTTGGATAAAAATGTGCAAGAAAAGAAACACTGATGCACAGGGAAGGCAATTTATACACAGATAGGAATGTGAATACATGTTTGTGCTGAAGTGATAAATCAACATGTCTTCTTTGCAATGGAACGTTGGTACTCCAGGAATTTACGCTGAAATTTTGAAATCAAACACTGAGCCAGGTATGATTATTAGCCACTAAGAAAAGCAACAATAATTAAGAATCAGACTGCAGTCTCAGCAGAATATGTTGTAGCAAAAATTAATGTGGAAGGTGCTTTTTAAAATGATATATGGTACAGGTGTGTCCGGATCAGAAACTGACTTAACATCAAGAAACACTATTGCAGATTGAGTTAGGGAATTAATGACAAATGTGATGGCACAGCTTGATTTGTTATTTAGTAATATGGTATATAGTCATAAGCCAGCCTAAACCCAGCTTTTACAGTTAACTGGCCAGTTGAGAGCTACCATGAGGCTGATGTGGCCCAGGATGAAAATGAGATTGATACCGCTGGTGTAGAGCTTGTACATGTAACTCAAAGAAACAGAATAATTACTTAACTTTAGGCCTTTGCATATTTATTAGCGAGATTGTTGCCCCCCCACCACCACCCAGATACTAAAATTTGTCATTTTTCTATCAATGTTTGATACACAGTTATAATTTTACCCAGTACAATGAATACTTAATCAAGTACACAGCTCAGAATTCAGAGTTCAGTTGTTAAATGTAAAAGTAGTTTTAAGTATACCAAACCAGTCCACAAATTACCCACCTGCTGGATGGTTAGAAGAACATGCCTTGAATGTATGTTTCTGAAGGAGTGTGGTATGTTTCCAGACCAATGATCCAATTACAGTAACCACAAGATAGAATCAGATGCAAGATAAACATATTCATTAAACAAGTTAAGTGGAGGGAGGGAGGAGTAGTCTGTTCCGCAGGGGAAGAGAAGGGGATACGGTAAGTATGTGATCCTGTGAGAATAAATACTGTTTAGTATATGGACGTAGCTGCTTACGGAAGGTTGGATGGTGGTGATGACTTCTGCTTCACAGGGGAGGACATGGAGGGAAGAGGAATTGATGTGCAGGTGAGAGCACTGAGGTAGGTATGAACAGAAACTCCTTGCAGGTGGCAATGAAGGAGGGACCAGGTGGGAAGGCGTGACAATGGATGCAGGTATGAGGGTGCCCCAGGCCCGGGGGCTTTCCTGTGGTAAAATGATTGAGGCTGCATATCCACCAAACGCGTTTTTTCAGTTCTGGGTGGCTATTTTCCATTCATTCTCTATGTAGTCCAGCATTTACAGCGCTGAGCGCCCACGGCGCTGAAACACTCTCAGCAGTGGCTGTTTTTTATCGCGGCGCTCAGGGCACTCAGAGTTGAAAAAAGTTCAACTTTTCAGAGACTGCAGCTGAGCTCGTCAGTTTCAGACCTTAAGCAGCCAATCAGAACTGCTGCCTGGGCGGGACATAGGACCCCAGTACTAGTCTGTACTCAGACTCCTGCTTTCTGTGTCATCATATTTTACATCCAGAGCTGCAAGAAAACGTTTCCTGTCAGTTGTTATTTAGAGACTGCTATTAAAAAATTTGTAGATGTTATAGTGCGGTCCTCGCGGACCGCTAATGAGACACTATAGGCTAGCCGATGAGTTTGCACATTTATTAAATAAGGACATAAACTACAAAACAATGAGCCTCGTGGGGCAACACACAAATAAGAGCAAAGACACAATACTTACATATGATTAGCGAGGATGGAACCTAACGCTGAACAGAACTGGCTTCGGGCGTAGGGAAACCAAACTGCCAAAGGCGAGGTTGCAACCCCGAGTAAACAGAGCTGCTCCCTTAACCCCTTGCACTCTGGTCAATTTCCCTAAAAACGCCAAAAAATAACGTACCCGAAGTAAATCAAAAACTGTTCTTCAACCCTTTGAAGAACAGCCGCTAGGCGCCTATGACTGGCGCCTAGCGGCTGCCCCGGCCTTGGATGCGCTCTGCAGAGCGTGCCCAAATGCCAAGTCACGTTTCGTTACCTTGTACTCATACATGTGTAATGACAATAAAGTTGAATCTCATCTCATCTCATCACATCTTTGCAGCATCTTCATGGGGTTGGTCTCATTTAAAAGAAAACACTTTGAAGTTTTTGGCAAAACAGTCATAATCTCTCCAAGTGCTCCGGCCACTGAGTAACAGTCATCTAAACATACTGAACTTGAAGAAAATAAATTTCGCCTGTGTGTTTTTTTGGATACAAATGCTTGCAAATAACACACAGCTTCAGATCCGGGCTGGAAAATGCAACAGAAATGTAGAACCAAGTGTTATCCAGCTGAGGTCAAAATTTTGTAGCAATACCACAAAAAATGAATATATTACACAGCTTTTTTCTTAGGTTGTTCCCAGGCGTTTTTGAAACTGTGCCAAATTGTGCCAAATGGCACAGTTTGGAAAAACATCTGTAACTTTTGAATGATTCAATATAGAAGCTTGATGTTGGGCTCTAATGAAAGGTGACACTCAGGGCTGTGTGTGTGTGTACAGAGGATGGACATCGCCCAGTGCGCCGCGGTCACGGTGCACCGCGGTCTACTACGCACAGTTGTAATTTACCAATCGGTCAAAAGTCATTTTTGATTACAATTTTCAGGGATAAAGAATAATTTAGCTTATAACACTTACCTGTTCACAACAGCAGTGTAGCTGGCGAACTTCTCTTCCTCATTGTCAGATGAACAAGAAGCTGGTCCACTTGTTACGGACTCGTGGTTCTGGTCACGCGACCCGGTCAAACCATAATTCCATTATTGCGGTTTTGCGCTTCCATGATTGTGGTTTTGGCAAATGATTTTTCAAAACAAATAACAGTAGTAAGAAAAAAAGACTGGCGAACGCGTGTGTGTCACCCAGCCTTTGTCGTCGGCCTCCGTCGGTCTATGATGACCATGGAAGAGAATCCTAAACGTCTACTCTGCTGGGACAGCACCGCCTGTGGCTGAACAGGCCGATGCGCGAATGGCAGTCCCTGTCACACAGGTCGCACTTGTGGGTGGTCTCCGTGCTGCTGGGTCTGTGGCGGTTCTTCCTGCTGGTCCTTTTTTCATCTGCTGCAGCAGTCAGTCTCTCTTCACCCAGCCTTGCACAAAACAGCTTTCGAACTTCTGTGCTTCAATTGGCTGGCTTTATTCGCAGCCATTGGTAGGCGGGTCCTTCTTGCTAGGTTTTCAGTCATTGGTTCTTCAAGGTTTCAGAAACCCGATTCAAGGCTCTTATTAGTCGAATGAGAGGTCAATCACATCTAAACCAATCAAAGCACTCCTTTGGCTTTCTGTTCGCGGCTGTGTCTGTAGTGGAAGAACGGAAATGCAGCTTTTTTTTTCAGTGTGGTCTAGGACGCAGCGCCCTCGTGCGCCCTTGTGCGCTCTAGGACGCAGAGACGTGCCCGCCCGCGGTACACCGGAGTGCAAGAGGTTAAATAGGGCTGACAGATTAATCAGCTGATGAGAATGTCATCAGCTGATTGGAATCCAGCCATCCTGCGGAGCTCGGCTCTGACAGCCGGAAGCCCCGCTGAGACGCTGTCACAGTAAATGCCTGGAGGCCAAGTGGTGCGCCTGAGGAGAGAACAGGGAACTACCGGACAACCCGAGTGCAGACAGAGTCAGCACACGGACCATGACAGTTGCCCCTGTTCACGAGGCAGATTCCAGATGCGGTGTAACATTGAGCCCCCCCACCTAGAAAGTCAACAGGACCGCCCCAGGGAGGGAGGAGGGGGAAAGGCCAGGAGAGCCAGAGTCAAACCTCATCATAGAGGGAGATAAAATAAGGGAAAAACAGGCTACAATAATCAGAACAGAATAAGGACAACAGGGCCAAAAAAAAACAAAACAAAAAAAACAGGCACACACCCTGCACCCAAGGAAAACCTGTGGGTAGAAGACACAGAAAAACTCAAATGAATGCAGACAGAACACCATAATCAGCCCAAAAGAGTCACAGGAAAAAAAAAAAAAAAAATCTTCAAAACCCACAGGGAACTCAAATACATGCACAAAGATGCAGCGTACCCCCATAACACCAGGGAGGAGGGAAAAAAAAACAACTTATGCTACAGAGCAGCGATCAATACAATTCCAAAGTAGTCAAGGTAACGGGCAGGCAACAAGGAAACAACCCTCAGACTACAGAGGAGAGAGAAAAAAAAAAGCACGCGCTAAGGAGCGGCGAAATACACAGTTCAGTAACAAACACCAGCGCATCCCTAAAATTACAGAAGAGCAGACAAAAAAAAAACCAAACACAGGGATGACAGCAGGCAGAGCACAATAGCATGAAAGCAAATAGTTCAGGGGGTCTTCCTGCGTCTAGCGTCCAAATCACTGACAGGGAAAAAAGGAAAAGTTCGGGTGGCCTACCCCAGTCCCAGGCCAGGAAAAACAGTACCTCTGGCGGCCGGACCAGATTGCCGAACAGAGAGTTAAGTGCGTCGGGTGGCCGAACCAGAACGCCAAATGGGCGAAGCAATGTCCCAGGCGGCCAACCCGCGTCATTCAGCCACCAGGACCACAGGGGAGAACTCGGACACGGCTTCCCTGTTGAGAGGGATAGCGAGGGAGAGCCGAGCCGATAACGGGCAATCCCAGCGGCTCCAGATGGAAGGGAAAAGGGGACGGGAAAAAGGAAAGGGACCAGTCCGGCGTCGATCAGCAAAGGATCTGCAGCTCCCTCTCCGAACCCCACACGGACTGGCGCTGCGCTTCTGTTGGATCCCCAGCAGGACCGTGCAGCACCCACGATGGACCCCGATTGGGCCGGAACCACACCCATGACGGATCCCGAATGGGTCAGAGTTGCACCCACGATGGACCCCAACTGGGCCAGAACCACACCCTCGACGGACCCCAATTGGGTCGGCGCAGCACCAGGGTCGGTCTCCAAACCAGAACCCAGAACCTCCAGTACAGCGACCAAAATCGACTCCGCACCGGTGACCCTGGGAGAAGGCTCAGGAGAAGAAAGAGAACCGGGATCAGGATCACCGGCAGTGACAGAGCCCAGCAAGACAAGCTCGGATGCAGCGGATGGCTGCACCCGGCTCGTCTCCCCGAGAGACAGGCAAAAATGCTCTAGAATTGATAAGAGAAAGACAAAATAGAGCACTTGCCTGATCTCGAGTTCTGTCGCCATCCAGGACTTCGACGATCCAGGTTCCATAGGAAAGAGGACATCCTCTGGCTCCCACTTGGCTACGGTGGCCTCCACAACTGGCCTGATGATTTCTACAGTCTGAGGATCCCCCAACGCTGACGTCCACGCCAAGGGCCCACACGGCGTGATGGCAGGGGATCCGTGACCTGCCGGGTTGGACTGTCTCTCTGTGGAGTCCCGGGGACGCTTATTCATCGGCGCAGGCTCCAACTGACAGTTTGCCCTCCTCCTTTGCCCATGACGTGGCTGCGGGGCCGGAACCAGGTACTCCAGGGCTACAGGTCCCTTCCTCGTCCGACGGCGTAGACCTGGCGCTGAAGAACGCTTGGGGAAAGGGGACACAAAGGAAGCAGGTTCATGATTAATCACTGCAGCAGATGGAGGGAGCTCAGGGGACTGTGAGCCCCGAGCTCCACTCCCAGCGGTCAGACAATGCAATTCGCTCAGTAAAGGAAAAGAATGAAAACGCAATTGCCTGCTCTGCTGAGGACCAATGGAGACTGCTCCAGAAGGCTTGGTTCTTCCCTTTCCCCGCTGGATGGTGGCGGAGGGCCCCCTGGGGAGACGAGGAGGAGCCGTTTGACCAGGATTGATGACGGGCTTCACCGAGGCAGGACTCGTGGAGCTCACAGCAGCTGGGGAAAGCGTCGAGGAGGAGGGGATGACAGCCAAGGCGATCCGGGAACGAGGAGCTGACAGGATAGCAAGGACAGATGACCCGGAGGCGGAGGCTGCTGGGTTTTCCTCCTGTTGTGACGCAGGAGAAACAGCTGACTGGGAGGCAGAGTTCCAATGGTGACCTGGAACTGGATCCGGACGGGGTTCTCACAGAGGCTTGCAGTGGGCTTTTTTTTTTTTTTTTTTTTTTTTTTTTTTTACTTATTTGTACCCGTAGGTAGACTTGGTTTGCAGTCTGGTGACAAGCCACCGGCTGCTGGTCGCTGCGTGCGCGAGCGCCCTAAACCTACATGTTTTTGGTGTGCGGGAGGAAACCGGAGAAATCCCGGAGTAAACCCACGCAACACGGGGAGAACATGCAAACTCCACACAGCTCACTGTTGGTCGGGGGCTGGGATCGAACCCACGATCTCATGATCCCCGCGATCCCCCGGCCGAGGGTAAAACTGTGCTGCCACAGTGCTAAACCACTGCGCCACCGTGCAGCCATGAAACACGGGCTTTGTGTTGACGTCGACCGGCAGAGGGCGAGGTGAAGTCAGGGAAACACTGCACCTGGGCTGGACGGGTGACAAGAGCTGACTCCCGAGACGAGGAGCGGAGATGCCTTGTCGTCGGCCTCCTGCCGGGGTTTCCCCCCAGTCCCTGGACCTCCTCCCTTGTCGGGAACGCCGTACTCGGGGAAGGCGGTGAGGGTTCCTTGACTGCCCGCTTGAGCACTCTCTCTATCAGTCCACGTTGTGTTACAATCCACGCCACCCGTTCCTTACCCTCCGGAAAGGAGGTGAGGTGGTATTTTAGCAAGGCCCTCTGAGCGAGACCTAGGGGCTCGTACGCCACGTAGGTGGGCATGAGGAGACGGGGTTCTGCCAGGTAGCTATCTATCTCCTCAAACCACTCAGAGCAATACCCACGCTCGAAAGCAGACATGCTACCGAGAATTACGAGCACTCAGAGAAGGGAAAAAACACGAGCCCAATAGCAAACTCACGGTGACCGGCGTCTTGTTCTGGCTGCGACCTATTGTTATGGTGCGGTCCTCACGGACCGCTAATTAGACGCTATAGGCCAGCCGATGAGTTTGCACATTTATTAAATAAGGACATAAACTACAAAACAATGAGCCTCGTGGGGCAACACACAAATAAGGGCAAAGACACAACACTTACATATGATTAGCGAGGACGGAACCTAACGCTGAACAGAACTGGCTTCGGGCGTAGGGAAACCAGACTGGCAAAGGCGAGGTCGCAGCCCCGAGTAAACAGAGCTGCTCCCTTAACCCCTTGCACTCTGGTCAATTTCCCTAAAAACGCTTGGAGGCCAAGTGGTGCGCCTGAGGAGAGAATGGGGAACTACTGGACAACCCGAGTGTAGACAGAGTCAGCACACGGACCATGACAGTAGAAAGTCTGACAATAGGAAAGGTGGGAATGATGAGCTGAGAGTGATAAGCTGTTGCTGGGATACAGGGCACAGACTTTTTTTTTCTCCAGAGCATCACGCACAAATGCTGAAAAAAATGCTCAGGGCGGTCGGGTGACAAAAAACGGGTTTGTGGACATGCAGCCTAGTGGTAATAATGTGCAATTTGTTGCTTACTGTTGCAGTGGGTGCAAGCAGAGTTATCCAGGAGGACTGAGGACAGCAGAGTAGAAAGAATAAGAGACACAGGAGGAAACCAAGACAAGGAAAGAAATAATGTTGCAGCATTATATGAAGATACAGAAAGGACAAGACCAGTGAGGGCCGAAGGCGATCAATCACTAAGCACACACCAAGGAGCTCTAGAACCAAATCAGTCCTACACCAGAGTGACTGCTGGGCAGGCTTTTATAGAGGTGAGGCTCATCGGCAGCAGGTGAGCAATGAGACACAGCTGCAGGTAATCATAGGCAATTAATGGGAAGATGATGATGTGTGTGTGAAGCTCACCAGCCATGTCTGAGTGTGCTGGTAGGCTTCACAGTTTGGTGAATTCTCAACTCTAAATCACAGAAAAAAATACTTAGATTTTCCACATTAAACCTCACAGGATATGATAAATGGAGTGGGTGCCCTTAAGCATTCATCCGTGAGTTGACAGACTTTACGATACATGGCAAGCTACTCTGTTTCACATACTGTAGATTTGATCAGTGACAGCTTTGAGAAGTTAAGCACATTCTACTTCTTATCTTGTACTGTATAAAGAACTATCACAATGTGCTAGTGGGATGTGATTTGAATTACCTGCAGTGAGTCACAGTAGATCTGGGATTGTGAGTGCAGACCCATCAAATACGTCTGGGCCCAACATGGGTCGTCTACTTCTATCATGATACATTTCTGGGCCTCTTAAGCATAGACTGCATAAAGAAGATGAACAGAGCCTCCGTGATGTCACCCATTTGTTTGGTACAGAGGCAGTATGCATATGTGCAACAGACATATTGTACATGCACACTATTTTATAGAAGACATAGAGTGGTTGGCCAGCTGTTGAGTTGCCCATGCTGTCCCCCATGATGACTGAGCACTCATGCTGTCACAGTTGTACAGTATTGACAATTGTTTGACAGGCAAAGTTCAGGTAGTTTGACTAGTGTGATCATTCCTTACTTTGCCCAAGCACAGTACACTCCCCCAGCTCAGACATGATGGAGTGTTATATTTAGGTACCGAACAAATGCAAATGCTCACTGCCTCCCCCTACTGGAACATGCCGTATCATCAATCTAACTGTCCCTCTCCACCATCATTTACAGTGGTGTGAAAAAGTGTTTGCCCCCTTCCTGATTTACCATTTTTTTGTGTTTGTCACACTTAATATTAAATATTAGACAAAGATAACACAAGTAAACACAAAATGCAGTTTTTAAATGAAGGTGTTTATTTTTAAGGGTAAAAAAAAAAAATCCAGACCTACATGGCTCTGTGTGAAAAAGTGATTGTCCCCCCTGTTAAAAACATAAATTAACTGTGGTTTATCACATCTTTGGAAAGCTGAGTTCAATTTCTCTAGCCACACCCAAGCCTGATCTCAATCAAGAAATCCCTTAAATAGGACCTGCCTGGCAAAGTGAAGTAGACCAAAAGATCCTCAAAAGCTAGACATCATACTGCGATCCAAAGAAATTCAGGAACAAATGAGAAACAAAGTAACTGAGATCTATCACTCTGGAAAAGGTTATAAAGCCATTTCTAAAGCTTTGGGACTCCAGCAAACCACAGTGAGAACCATTATCCACAAATGACAAAAATATGGAACAGTGGAGAACCTTCCCAGGAGTGGACGGCTGACCAAAATTACCCCAAGAGTGCAGTGACGACTCATCCAAGAGGTCACAAAAGACCCCACAACAACATCCAAAGAACTGCAGGCCTCACTTGCCTCAGTTAAGGTCAGTGTTCATGACTCTGCCATAAGAAAGAGATGGCAAAAATGGCCTGCATGGCAGAGTTCCAAGACAAAAACCCCTGTTGAGCAAAAAGAACATAAAGGCTCGCCTCAGTTTTGCCAGAAAACATCTTGATGATCCCCAAGACTTTTAGGAAAATACTCTGTGGACTGATGAGACAAAAGTTGAACTTTTTGAAAGGTGTGTGTCCCATTACATCCAGAGTAAAAGTAACACAGCATTTCAGAAAAGTAACATTATACCAACAGTAAAATATGGTGGTGGTAGTGTGATGGTTTGGGGCTGTTTTGCTGCTTCAGGACCTGGAAGACTTGCTGTGGTAAATGGAACCATGAATTCTGCTGTCTACCAAAAAATCCTGAAGGAGAATGTCCGGTCATCTGTTCGTGACCTCAAGCTGAAGCGCAGTTGGATTCTGCAGCAGGACAATGATCCAAAACACACCAGCAATCCCACCTCTGAATGGCTTAAGAAAAGCAAAATGAAGACTTTGGAGTGGCCTAGTCAAAATCTTGACCTGAATCCGATTAAGATGCTGTGGCATGACCTTAAAAAGGCGGTTCATGCTTGAAAACTCTCCAGTGTGGTTGAATTACCACAATTCTGCAAAGATGAGTGGGCTAAAATTCCTCCACAGTGCTGTAAAAGACTCATTGCCAGTTATCGCAAATGCTTGATTGCAGTTGTTCCTGTTAAGGGTGGCCCAACCAGGTATTAGGTTTAGGGGGCAATCACTTTTTCACACAGGGCCATGTAGGTTTGGATATTTTTTTCCCCTTAATAATAAACACCTTCATTTAAAAACTGCATCTTGTGTTTACTTGTGTTATCTTTGTCTAATATTTAATATTAAGTGTGACAAACATACAAAAAAATGAGAAATCAGGAAGGGGGCAAACACTTTTTCACACCACTGTATATAACGACAACAGCAGCAAGTTAGCCCAATGCAGAGGTCGCGTGGTTACATATACAGAGCCAACCGGATAAAATACTCAAGAATGTTGAAGTATTTGGGAAAGTTTTTGACTGCACTTTAGTCTTGGAGAGGGCAGAGGTGACATCGGCACAGTACATAGCAACTACAGTATGACTGTATCATACCTGTCAAGTGATACGGTTTCGCCGTATTTTAATACGGGGAAAATGCAATTTTAGCAAATACGGGCGTATTGCCATTTCTGTACGCCAAAAAGAAAAATATACGGGAAAAAAAATTATTGAGAGTGTGGAGGAACACCTCGTGTGTGACCCCCATAGCGTACAGGGCTGGCAGTGCGCTCAGTGTCCGCCTGCACTTATTTCGATCCTCCACAAGCGCACCTAAGCAGTGTTTTTGTGAGTTTCAAAATGGCTTCTTGCAGCGCGCCGTCGGCGAAGTAAACAAAGCTTGAAGAAAAGGGAAATCGAGGGACTGGACGTCACCGTTCTCCTTCACCGTCACCATTTATTTATTTATTTTAGATTGCACAATATTCCATGGCAGAATGTTGTCGGCTTTGGTTCGGACAATTGCAACATGATGGTGGGTCGAGACCTTTCCAGACTGAAGGAGAACTCTCCAAATGTTTTCAGGTATGGGCAGTATTATTCACCTTCAAACACTACCTAAATATAACAAAAAAAAAAATGCTTTAAAATCTTAACAAACATGCTTAGAGGTAGCCCAAATCCCCTATAGTGTACTGTTATTTTGTATCTTGGAACTTTGCTTTACATTCAATTCAATTCAATTCATCTTTATTTATATAGCGCCATTTCACAACAACAGTCATCTCATATCAACTGTAGGTGAAACCCCCACAGTTGCAGAAAGACCCCAGCAATCAGGCAATCCCCTGTGAGCAAGCACTTGGCGACGGTGGAGAGGAAAAGCTCCCTTTTAACAGGAAGAAACCCCCAGCAGAATGTACATCTGAATGTATAGCATTATATTGAAAGGGCTGAATAAGATTGATATTTTCATTGTTATTATTATTAACACAATTTCAAAGAGAATTATTTCTGATACTTAACTTATGAAACAAAAATCCATTCTGCTTTTGTTTCAGCATTGGCAGCATAAATGAATGAATTTGAAATAGTTCATGTTGCAGTTGCTGTTTGTTTGGTTTTTGTTTGTTTTGTTTTTTTTGTTTTGTTTTTTTTTGCTTCAGTTTTCTTTCATCTGCTGATAAACACAGTTTTTAAGTACTCGGTACAGGCGTGAAAGCCCCCCCAATAAGGGAGGCATGAGGTCAGTACAGGTGTGAAGGCCCCCCCAATAAGGGAAGCATGAGGTATGCCTTGACAGGTATGCTGTATGAGTGCTGGTCAATTAAGAATATCAGAGGAGAGACAATAGCGTTTTGGTATGGAATGAAATAACTAGCACGGGTGTGAATGTGCACTTTAAGCTGTTGTGTGTTGATCAGCTACCACATATGATGATTAGCCTTGGAGGATGCAGTGGCCTGTATAGGGAGAAGATTCTAAAACTGGCTGTGAAATGAAACTTTTGATTACTGCTGGCATACAGTGCTACAAAGATGGGCATCACCCCTTTGAGATCTAGCTGGGCCTTCATCAGGAAGTTGAATAGACACTAAACCCTTTTATGTTCTGTAAAAGCCCGGCTGCAAAATCTACATTGTTGTAATGGTGGGCATCTCAATGCTGGAGTGCTGGGATAAAGAGTTTATATTGGGAAAGAGGCAGAATGTTCTTCAGCTCAGCAAGTGTCGTCTGAAAAGCATGAAGATTAATACTGGATATGTGCCATGGCAAACTTGATTATGAGTATTTGTCTCTTGTACTCTACCTCTTCTGTAGCGTATTTCCATTTTCCTTTTTATGGTGTCTGTACCCCTCCCCCCAACACACACATAGTGTTTGTTATTTGGTCTCTCCTAGAATAACACCCACACTCATGCCAGCTGTTGTCAGTCACACAAACAGACAGACCTCTATGAAAGAAAACAGAGCATGGGGACAAATTCAGAATACAGTAGTTAAATGTTAACATATTTGGCATTGTCTTTGAATATGGTATACAGCAGATAATTTAAACATTGGCTTTGGTAATGTTTTAGAAGCATGAAAATTCAGCACTAATATCCTTACAATTATGCCTTAGAAATGTGGGAAATTTTAATTTTGATTGCGGAAGTCTCCTGTTTGTATGTAATGCTAATCAGTTGTTACATTAGGCCTCATTAGTGTAACAGTGTGAAACCACTGAAAGGAACATGTTGCCTGGCAATGCATTATTCTGAATGAGAAACTATTGCAAGAAAACAAATTTGCTAAAGCCATTGTGCCTTTTCTTAACTTTTCCTAATATTTACTGTTACAGTGGGGAAAATTCATATTAAACATGTCCAACATTTCACAACAAGTCAGTAGGGTTTCAGTGAGTGTACAAGTGTTGTCTATTTACAAAAAAACCCCAAAACTTTAGAGAGCTCAAAGTGCTTAGTGAACTCTAAATACTGTTTTCCATAGTTTTCAGATTGTGTGATTTCAGTAGGTCAAAGAGAGGGAATATCATTAAAATATTTTGTTTATACATGGCAGTCATTCTACAACATTTGAAAAAGTTTTTTTTCAGAAAGAGGATAAACTGAAAAGTGCAGCACTTGAGCAAATACAGCCTGCACAGATTTTGGTGTTTGGCGAAATAAACAACCATAACATGATGCATTTTTCATGCTCAAGTTTGCAAGAGTAGCTTGCTGTTTGTTTCACTCAGATGAACAGATGTTTATCTGTGCCGCAGGGCAGGAAATGACCTGAATATTCAGCAGGTCTCTGAGGTTAGTCTTTCCACACACTTCTCTGTCTCAGTCATTTGGTTACCTGGCCATTTTAATTAAAAAAAAAAAAAAGACCAGAGTGGTGGCTCAGTTGGTACAGCATCTGCCCCACACCCGGAAGGCAGGGGTTCAAATCCTGGCCGGGTCATGCCGAAGACCATATATAAAAGTGGAACTTCCTGCCGTCCATCTTGGTGCTCAGCAATTATGGAATGGAGGAGGGAAATTTGTGGCGGAGCCTTGCATGGCAGCGGCCCTCTGATTCTACACTTGGTGTGTGTGATTAAAACAGTAGATAGGTAAAACACAATTTTGTTCTACTGTACATGATTGGTTGAATGACAATAAAGGGTGATTTAATTTAAATTCCTTACCTACTTGTCATTATTCTCACTCATTTATTTCTGCCGCCAAAGAAGTAATGGTTTGATGGCAGTTGTTTGCCTGTGCACAAGTCATACAACTAATATATGTATGTTCCCAGCCTCTGTATATGACCATGTGTGTATTACACCATTTTGCCCCTTCCTTGAGCTCCCGGGTGAGCCGCCTGTGCCCTGGCCAGGATGGTTTGAGGCTTTCCAAACTTACATCACCGCGCTTGACATGTTAAGGGCACGTGCGCTTCTTGTTTTCAACCTCGGGACTGAGGCCAAGGTGTCCTGCGCATACTTGGGGCTTCAGACTCGTTTGAGGATGTCGTTGAGTTGCTAGAAAGCCATTTTCATACCCCGGATAGTGTGACTGTCTGGAGGATTCGGTTCCGGCAGTGACATCAACGTGTGGGTGAGACTATCCTTCAGTTTGTCGCTGACTTGAGGCAGCTAGCTAGTGAGTGTCGTTTTGGGCCGCTGGAGGATAAATTGGTATGTGACCAGCTGGCGGAGCACACAAGTAGCACCACTATAAGGGCTAGGCTACTCATAGCACTGAGTGACTTAACGTTAGCCAGAGCTGTCGAGCTAGCTCTCCAATTGGAGACCGCAGACAAGCTAGCCTTGGAGCTAAATTGGCGCCAGTCACAGCGACAGCCGGAGCCTCCTGACTCGACATTAGTAGCAGACTCGGATAGCGAGGACAGCTTGGAAGATGACATTACAGAAGCCAGTGCTGCCAGCTGCAGGTCTGCCCCGGGAAAACCACTTTGCAAGGGTTGTGAGTCCGTGAAACACCAAAATAAGGCTAAAGACTGCCCAGCTAGAGGGAAGCATTGTAGCAGATGTGGACGCTTGAACCACTATGCTAGAGTCTGCCGTGTATCTGAGCCGGAGAGTTCACGGAAGAGATCACTCCGCCCACCCCTGACAACCATCCATACAGTGTCTCCTAGTATCAACGGCTACATGTTCTGCGCAGTGGAACTGGATGGTGTGGAGGTGCCACTGCTGCTTGACACGGGGGCGGAGGGGTCGATGCTGAATTGGGCCATGGTGAAGAAGTTTTTTCCCTACTACAGGATAAAAAGTAACCCAGTGCGGCTTTATGGTTATGGAGGTGGCAGGCTGTGCACGGTTGGGACTTTGGAGTTAACAGTTTAGTGTAAGTCTGCAACGATGACTGACTTCATGTTCCATGTGACTGCCCAAGGCAACAATATCATGGGCTGTAATTTGTTTTACAGACTGGGTTTCGCCATTAAAGATGGTGCTGGGAAGGAATGGTCAGGTTGTGACCACCCATAATCATTGACCACTCCAGTGGTCATTCCAGTGGTCGATGATGACTTTGTGTGGGACAAAAAACTAAAGGACACCGCGGCGGTCGAGCAGGACCAGTCTCACTCAGGTTCGGCACAGGAGGGTCTCAGTGCTGGCGCTCGGGAAACAGTAGAGGCGGGTACCGATCGTGACGGCGAGGCACCTACGTTGGCGAGTGACACCAAAATGCTAGCCCCAGATTCCTCCGCAGCTTGGCCGCAGAGGGATGGAGGATCTGCAGCTATGATGGTGACCGCTACAACAGCTTCAGAAGAGGACGGGGCCAGACCGACTGGCACGGAGAAACTGCATACCAAGCAGCACCATATCAGGCCGAGCTGAGCCCCTCTTAGGGTTATGGACTTGGTCTGGGTTTGAGGAGAGGAACATCCACGGCGAAGATGGGCCAGATGACAGCCTGCGAAACACCAGGAGTGTGTGTGTGTCAAGTGGCCCTCACTCTTGTGAGGTTTGACCAGCAGTTTCCCCCACTTGAACGGGAAGCTTGCTTCGGAAGATAGAACTGGAAGTCACTCAATGACCAAGACTCAACTTTTTCCTTTTCTTTCCTTTTATTTTGAAAAGTCATCAAGGCCAAGCACAGGTGAAAAACCTTTAAATACAAACACAAATAGAAGGTCAAGGAAAATGTAACCCAAGAACCCATAATAAATCAACATAACCCAAAATCAAATACTCAGTTCTTAAACTACTAAAAATTAATCTTAAAATAAGTAGAAAATACCCACATCTAAAACACCCCGAATACTAAATACATCTTAAAACACTGTTCAATAATGATTTTTAACCGTACAACTTTAGCAGCTTTTAACTTTTAAACTCTTTTAAAATACACTCCATTTTTAACTATACTTTTAAACCCACATGATATTAAATATATGACATTTTAACTTACATTTCAAGCACACGATTTTTTAATACATCACATTTAACCTAAACTTGATCAAATGATTTTCCAAATGCAGCTACAAAGACACATATCAGAAATGGATGCTCACCGGTTTCTTCTTGTCATGAATGCCCCATTGCAGGGCATTAGTGAGGCGCCAGGAGCCAGAAGTAAGTTTGCTTGTTTATTTGACAAAAAGACAAAAGGATAAAGTAAACAGCCTTGTGGGGCAAAACACGTACATGGACTAGAACACAAAATAATAAACACTAACGACAAACAAGAAGATGCAGCCAGGACGGAATCTATGTTGTGCACAAACACATCCAGGAGTGAGCCTCAGCTGCTCCCTTAAATACCAGACATAAACCAACCAGGAAAGGGGAATGTAATTAACAAAATGACAAACAGCTGTCACAACGCCGGCTCGGCTTTGACAGTCGGAAGCACGATTGTGACGTTGTCACAATAAGAGCTCTCGAAACGTCCTAATAACAACCCCCGAAATAATATGGTAGAAAAGGGGAAATACTGAGCAACCCGAGCGCGGATGGGATCAGCGCTCAGATCATCACAGTTCAAAGGGCACATTCCAGGCGTCAAACGTAACATCCAAGCCCCCCCCCAACCAGAAGGCTACCAGGACCGACCCAGGGAGGGCGGAGGGGGAAACAGGCCAGGAGGGAAAGAACCAAAGAACAAAAAAGGCTACAGCGACACCCAGAGGAGGAAAAACCCCCCCCACAAGGAACGGGTAACAATATGGATAATATAAAGTGGCGTGGCTTAAACACAGAAATAACCAAAACTAAATCAAGTACAACAGGATGAATAAACAAAATACAGGTACCCTTCCAAAATGCATAAGTACCATGTAACATTTCAAATAGAGAAATAATCAAGAGCAGCAGAATGAATAAACAAAAAATATGTAAGGTACTGCCCTATAAGAAAAATGAGAGGAAACCAAAATACTGGTACACTTCAAAATACCCAATAACACTTCAACTAGGAAAAGAAACCTTCAAGCACTACAGAATAAGCAAAAAAAAAAAAAAATATCTGCATGGTACACACAGTAATCTGGGCAAAAAACAGAAATCCCTTCAATACGTATACATGGGGAAAAAAACACAATTTCAGGGACGCCAGCATGTAGTGAGCGGAGAAAGAAAAAAAAAACAGTTCAGGTGGTCTACTCGCATCCAGATTCCACCTAACAAAAAGAAAAAACCAAGTCCCAGATGGCCTACCCAAGGCCTACCCAAGTCCCAGATGCGGGGAACCAGTGCCTCAGGCGGCCGGACCAGGTCGCCGAACCAACACAGCAGTCCTTTGGGCGGCCGACCCAGGACGCAGAACCAGTGAAACAGTTTCTCAGGTGGCTGACCTGCATCCTTAGACCACCAGGACCGGAGGGGGAAGCTTGGAGGTGGCCTCCCTACCGAGAGGGATAGTGAGGGGAAGCCGATCCGAATAAGGGAAACCCCAGCGGCATCCGGTGGAGAAGAATAGGGGGAAAATGAGGAACCAGTCCAGTGTCAGGTGGAAGTGGATCTGCAGCTCCCTCACCGACCTCGGACTGAACCGGCGCTGCACCCTCGGTGGACACCGATTGGGCCAGCGCAGCACCCACGATGGACCCCGATTGGGCCAGTGCAGCACCCACGACGGACCCCGACTGAGCCGGCGAAGCACCTGGGATGACCTCCAAACACGAACCTGGAGCCTCGACGCCGACGACTGGAGCTGACTCGTCTCCGGTGACCCTGGGAAAAGCCTTGGAAAGACAGAGAGAACCGGGATCAGGATCATCGGCAGTGGCAGACCTCGGTGAGATGAGCTTGGATGCAGCGGTCGGCTGCACCCTGCTCTTCTCCCCAAGAGACAGGCAAGAATGCTCCAGAAGGGAAAGTAAGAAGACAAAATAGAGTACTTGCCTGATCTCGGGCTCCACTTCCGTCCAGGACTCTGACGATCCAGGCTCAATGATCTGGAGGTCCATTCCTGGTTCCAACTCGACTGCGGTGGGCTCCGCAGCCGGTATGATGGTCATCACAGTCTGGGAACTCCCAGGCGTTGAAGCCCATGCCAAAGGCCCGCATGGTGTGGTGGCAGGGGATCCGTGACCTGCTGGGTCCGACTGCTTCTCCACGGAGACCTGGGGATGCTTGATCGTCGGCTCAGGCACCAAACGGCAGTCAGGCCTCCTCCTCTGCCCGTGATGTGGCTGCGGGACTGGAACCAGGCTCTCCAGAACTGCAGGCTCCTCCTCCATCCGATGGTCTACTCCTAGCACCGGGGCACGCTCAGAGAGAAGGGAAGGAGACACAGAGGTTGCAGGTTCAATGTTAATGGCTGCAGCAGGTGGTGGGAGCTCAGAGGATTGTGAATCCCGAGCTCCACCCCCAGGAGTCAGACAAGGCAATTCATTGTACTGAGAGTGAGAATGAAACAACACTTGCCTGTTCTCCCGAGGAACGATGGTGGCTGCTGCAGCGGGCTTGGTTCTCCCCTTTCCCCTAAGGATGGTGACTGAGGGCCCCCCGGGAAGACAAGGAGGAGACGCTCTCACAGGATCAGTGATGGGCGGAGCCAGAGCAGGACTCGCTGAACTCACAGCAGCTAGAGAGAGCGCCAAGGAGGAGGGAGGAGCAGCCGAGGCAGTCCGGGAACGAGAAGCTGATGGAACAGCAGGGAGAGGTGACCCAGAGGCTGGGGCTGCTGTCTCAACCATCTGATGTGGCACGGGGGAAACAGCTGGCTGGGAGGCAGAGTTCTTGCGGCGGCCCGGGACAGGATCCAGATGGGGATCTCACAGAGGTTGATCGCAGTCAGGGTGGCGACGTCTTCTGGCAGAGGGCGAGGCTAGATTCAAGTCTGGAAAGTGCCACTGCTGCGCAGAAACGGAAGCAAGCAGCTCGTCGTACTCAGGATAGTTATTAAGTTCAGGATTGGCCTCCACCAGTCTAACTGCCGCCACCACATTCTTCAGGATCCTGCTGGGATAAGAGGAAGAGCGTGCTTTAGCCACGCGACCCCTGATGAGCTCAGCTGCCCACGGTGTCTCTTCACAGGGGGCCCCGGCTGTCCTCTTCCTCTGTGGCATATGGAGACGGCCCTTCGGTGACGCAGAACTTAGGGCTGGATGGGTGGCAGGAACCTGATCCCGAGGCGAGGAGTGGAGATGCCTCACCGTCGGCTCCGACTTTGGCTTCCAGCTGGGACTTTTCACCGGCCCACAGATCCTCCGCTGAAGTGCCATAATTTCGGCCATCCTCTCCCTGCCCTCAACGTGATTCGCAAGGCGAGGATTGCGCTTAATTGCCACTTCTACAAGGTCCAGGTACCAGCGTGCATTTTCGGGAGTGGCGAGCATGCAAGCGTTAGAGAGGAGGCCATCAACCTCCGTGAAGAGCCATGACCAACTCGTAGCCCAAGTCCAAGGAATAACCAGTCCTTGATGACGCCATCTCCCGAAGTACACTGGCTCGAAAAAGGGGAAAAGCTTAAGCCCAAAACAAACTTACTGTGGCTGGCATCTCGTGTGGCTGGTGTCTTGTGTGGCTGCAACCTACTGTCATGAATGCCCCTTGCAGGGCATTAGTGAGACGCCAGGAGCCAGAAGTAAGTTTGCTTGTTTTTTTGACAAAAGAATAAAGTAAACAGCCTCGTGGGGCAAAACACGTACATGCACTAGAACACAAAATAATAAACACTAATGACAAATGAGAAGATGCAGCGAGGACGGAACCTACACTGTGCACAAACACTTACAAGAGACGAGCAACGATGAATCCAAAATACAGAAGGAAGACTGGAGTCGGGGGGTAGGAACTCTAGTCCACGAACACGGAGGTGTGTATGTGTGTGTCGGTCACAGCCAGGAGTGAGCCTAAGCTGCTCCCTTAAATACCAGACATAAATCAACCAGGAAAGGGGAATGTAATTAACGAAATGACAAACAGTTGTCACGACGTCGGCTCAGCTTTGACAGCCGGAAGTACGGCCGTGACGCTGTCACAATAAGAGCCCTCGAAAGGTCCTCATAACAAACCCCGAAATAATATGACAGAAAAGTGGAAATACTGAGTAACCTGAGCGCAGATGGGATCAGCGCTCAGATCACCACACTTCTTCCTTATTTGAAACAAGCTTTAGTCCTGCAGTCTTTTTCCAACTCCAGACTCTCCAACCATTTCTCTCACACACTGCTTACTCCCCACTGCCCTGTGAGTAACTGCCTCCAAACTCCCTTCATCTCCAGATCATTTCCACCTGGTGCAATCAACCAACTGCCTTCAGGCTGGGAAGCACACCCAGACCTGAAGCACTCAAGCAGAGAGGGTGTGGCCTGCAGCTCAGCTCAACACCTCCCACTTGATCTTCTCATGGAAACCGCGGAAAAGATCGCACACAGTAAACTAGCGGTCAGAGATTCCCTCCTGGGCCTCCTGCCTGCTCCTCCAATGGCAGCAAAACCACCAAACGTCGGATGTTCAGGTGAAAAATTGTGGACTGAAGGTCCCTCCGAATGCTGGAGGCAGGATGCTTGGATGCTGATGTTGCAGGCCTCACCACAGGAATACAGGAGGAAGCCACAACTCTAACATTTACATCCCGTACAATGTCTCTGGCGTCTGGGTTGACACTGATGACTCTCCCAAGCTTAAAGTGACCCCTCAATGCATTCTGGTCGCACAGCCAAACAATATCTCCAACTGCAACATTCCTCTGTGTGGTGTGCCATTTACTCCTCACGAAGAGATTAGGACCAGCAAGTTGGCTCCAGGACCTCCAGAATTTGTTTACCTGGTGCTGCATTTCCTTAAGTCTCTTATAGGGATAGCTTGTGAAGTCAAATGTTTTCCAGTCACCACTTGATGATGCTCATCCCAGTAGGAGTGTATTGGGTGTGATGTACTGCACAATATCTTCATGGCGCTGTACCCTGGCATCAATGGTATGCTCATTAGAAAGATTAGCGGCGAACTGAAGTGTTGTCTGAAGTTCGCTGTAACTAAGCCCTGAGTCTCTTCCCAGGCTCTGGAACGTCTTCTTCACAACTGCTGCTTCAGCAGAGCCATTTCGATGAGGTGAATCAGCTGGCTGGATTTTCCAATGCCAGTTGGTTCCATTTTGAGCTGAAGTCTCCTCCACAACAGACTTGTCCAGGCCATCCAAAAACTGATAGAAAGCTTTCAGAACAGGCTCGGCACCGACAAAATTGGTCCCTGGATGAGACCAAATCTTCTTAGGATGCCCTTGAATTGCTGTAATCCTCTGACAAGCCATCAGAAAGCTTTCAGTCAATATGGTGTTGGCCAGCTCTGTGTGGATTGCTCTACTGGCCATACAGCAGAATACAACTCCCCAAACCTTCATTGTGACTCTCTTCCTCACATCATCTTTGACCAGATAAGGTCCAAACAGGTCAACTGCTGTGAATTCAAATGGGGATACTGGCCCAGTTCTCTCTTGAGGCAGATCACCCATCACTTGCTGGCATCTTCTAGCTCAGGCTTTCTTGCAAATCACACAGTTTTCAATGACTTTTTGAGCAATTCTTTGTCCATTGATGACCCATGCTCTCCTTCTCACCTTCAATAGAGTTGCAGCCACTCCCTCGTGACCCTTGCTGTGAGCTTTACGAACCAACAGAGTTGCGACCCAGCGCTGTAAGGTAAGAGGGGGACACCAACTCTGTCTTCATTAAAAGCCTGGACTCTCCCACCACAAACCAGTAGCCCAGTTTCTTCCTCTTTGAAGACTACCAGCCGGTCTATTGTGGTAGTTGGAAAAGTCACACCCTCTTGTGCAGCAAGAAAAAGGTCTCTTAAAGCATCTTGGCACTCTGTTGCAGTGATGACCCTGGCTGATGAAGCAGCCTCCCACTTTGGAGTTCCCAGGGTCTTATTTTTAGCTGCAAAGTATTTTGCTGCCCTCAAGGCCAGAGCGACTGTCTGAACCAGGTAAGCCAAATTGCTGAACCGTCCTTCATCCACCAGGTTTTGGACAGCAGCACCAGCAGGTGGCCTCCGACGCTCCAGATCTGGTGGCTCTTTCTTCACCTGAGCTCTTGTGAGTGCAGCAGCAAATGATTTCTTCTGCATCTTTCCAACACTCTCTCTGGCAGTTGCTGATACATCCTTTGCAGACTTAATTGGCCACTCATCAGCTGGTAGACTCAGGAACTCTGGTCCTTGCTGCCATTGTGAATTTACATCCAAATCTTATGGACCAGCCCCACGTGTGATGATATCAGCAATGTTCAGTGGTCCAGGGATCCACCACCAATCCTGAAGCTGCTTGCTGCTTTGGATTTCTCCAGTCCTGTTAGCGAAAAAGGTCTGGAAGCCATAGCTCTCACGTTGAATTGCACCAAGGACTGTTTGGCTGTCAACAAAGTGGTACCATTGTTTGACTTGAATTCGGCTATGTTGCTCAAAGTACTTCTTCAACCAGGCGGCAAATACTGCTCCACAAAGCTCTGCCTTGACTACTTCCCTCTTGCGGTCTAAGGGAGTTAGTTTAGCTTTAGACTCCACCAGCCTCATCATAGAACCTTGGTCACAGGCCCACCGCAGATACAGGGTGGCACCATAAGCATGCTCGCTGCCATTAGAGAAGGTGATTGTGTTAGGTTCAGCCAACGCGCCCACTGGCGTCAGCACTCTGTGAAACTTGACCTTACTCAGTTGGGCATATTCTTCAAGGAGGCTGATGGCATCTTCTCTGACCTTTCCTGATAGTGCAAGGTCCCAAGTATCTTTGACGGTGCTACACATGGGTTTGGCCTCCTGAAATGCTCGCCGAACCAAAATGGTCCCTTTCTGCTTTACAGGCGTCATCAGACCAATCGGGCTATACAGTCCAGAAACTTGGCTGAGCAACTCTCATCGTGTCAGTGGGTCTGGCATCTAGGCTCTCACCTGCTCCAGTTGAAGGTCCTGGCCGAGTCTCATTTTCCTCTTCCTCTTTGAGAAATTTATCCCAGCCATGACATAAAGCTTATCATCCTCCAGGGAGTAGCCGAGGCCAAGAGCTTTGTTGTCCTCCTCTTTGAGCTGATTCAGCACGATCACAGTCTTTGGAATAGCCACCTATTCCTGTTTTCCAGCAGAATCCCTCCTACTTTGACCAGAGAAGACCCACGGCTTCAACTTGAACCCTCCTGCTTTCAGGATCTGCTCTACATTTTCTGTAATGACTTTAAGCTGGTCTAAGTTGTCATGAGAGGTTAACAAGTCATCAACAAAGCTGTCCTCCTGCAGCTCTCGACATTCTTCCTCAAGATGGCTGAACTGGGGGAGATTAGCCGTCTCTCTCATGGCGAGTTGAGCAATACAACCTGCTGGCTTATCTCCAATGTGAACTCTCGTGACTGCATATTCACCAAGCTCCTCCTCTTCAGAGCCACGCCACAGGAACCTACGCATATGCACCTGTTGGTCTTCGAGCCACACTGAATTGTACATTTTCTTTATGTCTTCCAACGCAGCAAAAGCTCCCCTCCGGAATTTGAGAAGTACAGCATGGATGGAATTGAGGACGTCTGGGACTTTTAGCAGGAGATCACTGAGACTCACCCCTCTGCACTTTTGACTACTGTTCCAGACCAGTCTCACCGGAGTTGTAACGGAGTGTGGGTTGGGTGCGATGAGGTGGCTGATGTACCATACTGGACCAGTCCATGCATAAAGGACGTTTTTAGACAACTTCATTGTGGCCTGGCGCTTGACCATCTCATGAATTTGTGCAGCATAGGCAGCCTTCCACTCTTGCTCCCTGGCCAGCTGCCTCTCAGTCCTGAAGAATGTGACCTCAGCTGCACTCCTGTTGCTTGGTAATGAGACTGGATCTGCTACCCACAGGTACTTGGTGTGCCAGTGAGGCCTCTCACTGTGATCATCAGCAGCTACAGTACATATGTGAGGCCACTCTTTACCACCTCCAGCTCCCTTTCTTCAGCGAGGGTCATTTCCTTGCCACCTGGCTGGCAGTTCCCACAGCGACAGCTCCCACATCTTGGGACGCAACCAGCACCAATACTATCTCATTTCCACCACTCAAGGAAGTTGGATGTAGTAGCTGCACAACTAGATTGCTGAGGTTGGATGGCAAATGAGGCTTGCTGACTTTGTGGAGGATAAATGGGGACTATGCAGGTGTGTTCTTCATACTTTACAGCAGCAGTTCTCATAGACCTTGCAAAGTGCGTTCTTGATGTGTAGGCTGATACAGTGACCTCTTCAAACAGCTCAGGATGAGTTCCCGCAACTGTCTTTCCCATTGGTCCGTCCCACAGCATGAGGTCCCCCACTGTGTGAATTTTCTGCGGAGCCAGCTGACCCTCCTTGTGACTTACAAGGAGCTGGATCTCTCTTGGTCTTACCAGGTCACTGAGCGGGACATCTGGGAAGAACTCTTGCAGTTTTTTGGCTGACATATCTGTGGATATCTGCAATGCTGTCTAAGCCATAGCAAATCAGCTGCTGGGACTTGAGAGTACCTCTTGAGGTGTTAATACGAATTTTCAGGAGGTCCAGCTTTGTTTTAACATAGATTTTCATGCCTCCTACACCATGAACAACAAGCGTGATGTCTTCACTTCTAAGATTAAGCCAACCTGCTGCCTCATGGGTGATATAATTGGTGTCAGAAGCTAGGTCGATTAGGGTCCCAATTTTCTGCCCAGCATTGGCTGTTACCTCCAGCAGCATCATGATGACAGGCCACTCCGCTAGGCCGCTCTCTGCCAAAAGACTTGAGTGACTCTTTGCGACATGGGAGGTGCTCGCTGCTGTGTTGCAGAATGCGTCCCAGCATTGTTGGGCTAATTCAGGCGAGAGCTTTCTGAAAAATTCTTCCTGGGCCTCGGTGTAATTCCTCTTATTGCTACCTCCCACTGTACTGCCTTTGCTCCTCCTCTGGACCATACTGCCTCTGGATGCTCCAGCATTGGGACACAGATAGTAGTGATGGTCTGTGGCTCTCTTGCCCTTACACTCAGGATTTTTGCACAGGAATGAAGTTTTGCAGTGATTGTCATCATCATGGACTTCCAGACATTTCCAGTAGGCTCCCAGCTTTCGCACTGCATCATTCTTTTCTGTGAACTTGAGCACACGGAACTTTTTGCAGAAGTACAGATTTTTCTTATGCTTGATGTCCCCACAGTCGACGGACGCATCCTGAGAGATGGCTAATCAGGTCGGATTTCTTTCCTTGGCGGCTCTTCATCCCTCAATTGATCCAGCTGTTCATAGATGCTCTCTTGACTCTTGAGGAAGGCCAGAAGACTGTCAAAGTGCTTCTCTGGTTCGGCACTGATCCTCCCAGCTGCATAGAGAAGCTACTCTTTCTTCAACGCATCAGAAAGCTTGCTTTCAACTGACTTCGTCACCAGAGTGTTGAGAAGTACTCTACGAGCATCCGTCACACCCAACCAAGTTGCATCCCACCTACTGACTATCGCCAAAGCACCCCAAGACAAAGACACCAGAAGAGCAGTTACAACTGAGCTAAAAAAACACCAAAAAATGCCTGTAGAGGAAACAAACCCTGAACCCTTCGAGGCTGCTGAACTGGAGAAAGTCCTACAGAGCCTGAAATGTGGAAAGGCAGCAGGATACGATAACATCTTCCCAGAATTCATGAAAAATCTTGGCCCCCGAGCCCTAACCTGGTTGACACAATTCTACACAAGGATCACACAAACAAACTCGATCCCAAAGAAATGGCAGACAGCAAAGGTCATTGCCATCCCAAAACCTGGCAAAGACCACAAACTACCAGCAAGCTACCGCCCAATCTCCCTACTCAGCGTTCCTTACAAAATCATGGAGCGCCTAATACTGCAACGCATTTCCCCAGAAATAGAGGATATTCTAAGTGTGGATCAAGCAGGTTTCCGCAAGGACCGTAGTACAGGAGAACAAGTACTGGCCCTAACCACCTTCATCGAAAATGGCTTCGAGAGCAGACTGAAGACAGGGGCTGTGTTTCTCAATCTTACAGCCGCCTATGATACGGTCTGGCACAAAGGCCTCCTCCTGAAACTTATAAAGGCGATCCCTGCTTGGGCAACAGCAATTATAAAAACCCTGCTGACCAACCGAAGGTTCAGAGTCCACCTCAGTCAGAACACAAGTGCATGGAGAATGCAGAAAAACGGACTCCCACAAGGCTCAGTTCTAGCTCCAACTCTGTTCAACCTCTACATAAACGACCTGCCTACTACAAAATCCTGCAAATTCATCTATGCAGATGACATCTGTTTGGCATTCCAAGCACCAGACTTTGAACCACTGGAACGGGTGCTCACGGAAGATTTTGCCAAACTGGACCAGTTCTGCAAAATCTGGCGCCTAAAACCAAGCCCAGCAAAAACCGTCTCCAGTGTATTCCATCTCCACAATGCAAAAGCTGCCAGAGAACTAAACATCCACCTGAGCGGACTCAAGCTTAAGCATGCCCCAAATCCAACTTATCTTGGAGTGACCCTTGATAGGACCTTATCCTTCAAGGAACATCTAAAGGGGACGGCTGCTAAGGTGAAGGTACGAAACAACCTGCTCTGCAAGCTCGCTGGTGCAAAATGGGGGGCGGCAGTCTCCACCCTGCGCACCTCAGCACTGGCCCTTTCATACTCTGTAGCAGAATATTGTGCCCCTGTCTGGTCCAGGTCATCTTACACACACCATATAGACACCCAGCTCAACACAACCATGAGAACTATAACTGGAACAATCCGCTCAACACCACTCCCCTGGCTCTCTGTACTGTCAAACATAGCCCCTCCACACATCCAGCGAGCAGCATTAACTCAAAGGATGCTCCAAAAAGTTAAAGATTCTCCTCACTTACCAATCCATGCAGATATCTACACTCCACCCACTGCCCGACTTTCATCCAGACGGCCGATTTGGAAAAACCCTCCCCCAGCTGACTTTACCATCCAGACAGCTTGGCAAGAGGAATGGGAGACCAAGGAGGTCCCAAACAAACAGCTGGTGATAAACCCCAACCAACAGGTCCCGGGCACCAACCTCCCAAGGAGACAGTGGTCTACACTCAATCGCTTCAGGACTGGACATGGCCCCTGCTTGGCCAGCCTTCACAGATGGGGCAGTAGCCCTAGCCCACTGTGCGCATGTGGAGAGGAGCAAACAATGGAACACATCATAGAGGCTTGCCCACTCCAAAGACTGGAAGGGGGATTACACACCCTCCATACAGCAAACCAGGAGGCAACTGCTTGGCTTAAGGACTTTGCATTCGCTAAATAAATAAAAAACCAGAGTGTTCTCTAAAGCACCAGTGTCACCAAGGTCACTCAGATCTTCAGGGGTTTTCTCAACAGCTTGGATGATCTCAACAATTTTCCTGGGCTGGCGACTTTTGACAGCTGGAAGTCTCTGGAACTCCTCAACTATTTCAATAGCGATTGCAGTTTGGCTTCCAAACCAGTTCTTCAGGACACGAAAGATGTCGTCTGCTGTGTTATAGGTCATCAATTGAAGATCTCTCATTATTTTCTCATCCAAACTGTCAAGAAGCTGGAACTTTTTGACTTCCTTTGATCCAGTGGGTTCTCCTTGCCTCTGAAGGGCCTCCCAGTCTCTTTTCCAGTATGAAAGTCTTGCCCGATGCCAGTAAACTTGGGGAGGGAGGTTGGCTTCAGTCTAATGGCTGATGTTGGGTAGCTGATGGAAGCTGCACTCCCAACTCTTTCGGCGTCTTCTTTAGCTTTTGCTTGAATAAACTCTGCTTTTCTTGACATCAACTTAAGAATGAACTGCTCAAGCTCTCGTACACGCAGCTGGAAGTCTTTCTGCTCAACAGGAGGAGCCCAACACTTCCACTGTGTGTATAGCTCTTTTGCCCTCTTAACCAGACTTTCCATGTAATCGAACATGAAGCCAAAGGCCTCTTTATTTCCGCCGGGTTCAAAGGAAATCACACTCTTTACCTTCTCCTCTGCAGCTTTTACCGCTATCACCAGTTCCTCCTCTCCAAAGTTAGCCCAGAATGTCTTTTGGATGAGGTCCTTCAGCTCTTTCAGTTTCATCTCACACTCACTTGCAGTTTTCCCAATATCAGCCTTTTGCCGCTTGCTCAACCCAGGAACTTCTTCAGGATCTGCATCCAGCTCCGCCTCTGCAAGGTACTGGGCCTCCACATCATCACTGGCTTCCATGACTTTGTTGGCCTCAACTATGAGCTTTTTGAAACTGTCTCTGAGCTCCTCTTCGGGCATTATGGTGTGCATCCGGACAATGTTGTTGGCCAGACGGGAGAATTGCCACTTCACAGATGTCCTATTGGCTTTAAGCTGCTCCAGTGACTTTGAGTCAGCCATCTTCTTTTCCGAAAGGATTGAGTAAGGTGCTGTTCAGTGTGTTACCAGCCCTCTGGGCTTCCAGGCCTGGCCAGTTGCTGTTCAGGGTTCTCTGTTCCATCTCCACAGCGGTTTTTCATTGTCAAGTGGCCCTCACTCGTGAGGTTTGACCAGCAGTTTCCCCCACTTGAATGGGAAGCTTGCTTCGGAAGATAGAACTGGAAGTCACTCAGTGGCCAAGATTCAACTTTTTCCTTTTCTTTCCTTTTATTTTGAAAAGTCATCAAGGCCAAGCACAGGTAAAAAACCTTTAAATACAAACACAAATAGAAGGTCAAGGAAAATGTAACCCAAGAACCCATAATAAGTCAACATAACCCAAAATCAAATACTCAGTTTTAAAACTGCTAAAAATTAATCTTGAAATAAGTAGAAAATACCCACATCTAAAACACCCCAAATACTAAATACATCTTAAAACACTGTTCAATAATGATTTTCAACCGTACATCTTTAGCGGCTTTTAACTTTTAAACTCTTTTAAAATACACTCAGTTTTTAATTATACTTTTAAACCCACCTGATATTAAATATTTGACATTTTAACTTACATTTCAAACACATGACTTTTTAATACATCACATTTAATCTAAACTTGATCAAATGATTTTCCAAATGCAGCTACAAAGACGCATATCACAAATGGATGCTCACCGGCTCCTTCTTCCTTGCTTGAAACAAGCTTTATGTTGCTCCCCTGGGTAGCGGCCCAGGAGGAGGCAACGTGTATGTAGAAGTCAACTCTCCTGTGATAGAAGGATAGACAGAGAACACGTTTCGTGCCGTTACTTCACACAGAGGAGTTTATTCTTCGTCCAAATCATTCACATGACCAACATCAACTGACTAGTATTTACTATCAAAGTCCATAGTTTCTCTCTTATTATCTGATCATATCACCATTAAACAAAACACAATCATGTCCATTTATCACAATTTTCAATGTGGCATTAACTGTATACTTAACATTTTTAACAAATTATCTTAACATGAAATGAATTATTGTTTTTATCTCCTTCCAATGTATATAGCTTTTAACTTGTTCAAATATTTATATTTTAAACAATAACCCATGAATTTACATTTAAATAAATGTACAGTATGTGGCGTTATTCTTAACAATGCACTAACCTGGCCACTGTGTATCTAATACACTTTTACAATAGTATTCCTGGTATTCGGTAATACACCCGTAATATGCACACTTGGTGACAAATAAAACCAGTAAATGTCATACTGTATGAAAACCGTTTCATAAATGTCTTTAAATAAAGTAATCAAATGGTTCCTAACATGTGGGCGGACTTCACCCTTGCTGCACGTCCCATACACTCGATCATTAACATTAGCAGGTTAGCTTATACAACGACACATCAACTTTAACAGAAATACCCTTACAAACCCGCTTTTCGTCTCACACTTATCACAATATAATCTCGGACATTTTAGGACTCTTACAGTTTATATTGCACTCTTGAATTATTAGTGTTTACCAACCTGCGGTAGAAGAATAGACAGAGAACACATTTCATGCCTTTACTTCACACAGAGGAGTTTATTCTTCGTCCTCCGGTGCGCGAGTCTACTCTCTATCATTGTGCGACATGCGACATCTATTGGTCGGCGTACGGAACTGCATTCAACTCACATGAGTTATAATGGAACCAGATGAATTACAAATGCATCGTAGAAAAATAAAACAATTAAAGAATAAAATAAAAATTGTAGGGGTGCCTGTTTTTTTCTTTTTTTTTCCAAATGTCTTTTTAGCATCTTTTACATAACTATTAAAGTAGAACTGAACTGAACGGCATTGAACGACACTGGGTGATAGTACATACAATTATAAAGATAATTTATCATTGGCACCCCCTCCACAAATCCCGGAATCTTGGAGAAAATCGCGATTAAATGAGTGGAGTTCTTTGACCCTGAATCACACAAGTGACCTCAGAAATCGATTCCTGGGCATAACATTATCCGAAAATGATGTCTCAAACGTGATTCTAGGTGGACTGATTAAAAAAGTTCATCTATCCATCAGAATCAGAATCAGATTTATTGCCATTGTTCATGTAGTACACAAACTAGGAATTTGTCTCGGTGCAATGCTGCAACATTAAACATAATAAAAAAATAAAGATAGAAATAAAAAACTATACATGCAATAAAATGTAGAATATGAATGAGTATTACTAGTCAAGCAATTTTTAAATATATTAGCGAGCAGCAGATATTGTGGAGTATCACATAGTGCAGTCGGTAATGCAAAAAGAAAACAGTGATAATTGACATGAGTCTGGTTGAGCTGCTGTACATTGTGCACGAGAGTCTAATAAGTCACTTAGTGTTCAGCAGTCTGATGGCAGAAGAGAAGAAGCTGTTCATGTGACGGGAGGTTTTAGTCTGAATGGACCGAAGTCTTCTACCTGAGGGAAGGGGGGCAAACAGTACGTGACCAGGGTGTGAGGGATCGGCTATGATCCCGCCTGCACGCCTCCGGGTCCTGGAGGTGTACAGGTCCTGGAGGGATGGGAGCTTGCAGCCGATCACCTTCTCAGCAGCGTGCATGACGCGCTGCAGCCTTAGTCTGTCCCTGGCAGTGGCTCCTGCGTACCACACGGTTATGGAGGTGGTGAGGATGGACTCGATGATGGCCGTGTAGAACTGCACCAACATCTTGGTGGGTAGTTTGAGCTTCCTCAGCTGCCGCAGGAAGAACATCCTCTGCTGGGCCTTTTTGATGAGGGAGCTGATGGTTGGCTCCCACTTGAGGTCCCAGGTGATGGTGGTGCCCAGGAAGCGGAAGGAATCTGCAGTGATGATGGGAGAGCCTGTGAGGGTAATGGGGGGCAGAGGGGTTGTGACTTTCCTGAAGTCCACGATCATCTCCACTGTCTTCAGAGCGTTCAGCTGCAGGTTGTTGTGGCTGCACCAGGACCCCAGCTGGGCCACCTCACTCCTGTAGACGGACACCGTTGGAGATGAGCCCGATGAGGGTGGTGTCGTCCGCAAACTTGATCAGCTTGACAGACTGGTGGCTGGAGGTGCAGGAGTTGGTATACAGGGAGAAGAGTAAGGGGGAAAGTACACAGCCCTGGGGTGATCCGGTGCTGATGCTAACAGAGTCTGAGACAGTCTTACCCAGCCGCACATGCTGCCTCCGGTCCATCAGGAAGTCGGTGATCCACCTGCAGAGGGAGTCAGGCACGTTGAGCAGAGACAGCTTGTCCTGGAGCAGAGCGGGGCGGATGGTGTTGAATGCAGAGCTGAAGTCCACAAACAGGATCCTGGCGTAGGTTCCTGGGGAGTCCAGGTGCTGCAGGATGGAGTGGAGGGCCAGGTTGACTGCATCGTCCACAGACCTGTTGGCTCGGTAGGCAAACTGCAGCGGGTCCAGGAGGGGAGTGGTGATGGCCTTGAGGTGGGGCAGGACCAGGCGCTCAAAGGACTTCATGACTACAGAGGTGAGCGCTACAGGTCTGTAGTCGTTAAGTCCAATGATCCGTGGCTTCTTGGGTACAGGGATGATGGTGGAGGTTTTGAGGCAGGTCGGCACGTGGCATAACTTCAGGGAGGTGTTAAAAATGTCTGTGAAGACAGGAGTCAGCTCTTTCGCACAGTGTCTCAGGGTGGAGGGAGACACGTCGTCTGGACTGGGGGCCTTGCGCGGGTTCAGTCTGGAGAACTGTCTGTGCACGTCCTGCTCACTGATGACAAGGGCCGGGGGGGAGGAGGGGGGGCCGCCTTTGATGAAGTGGGGACCGTGGAGGCAGTGGCGCTGGGGGGAGGGGGGGAGATAGACACAGCTGACGAGGTGTCAAAACGGGCATAATGTTGGGACAGTCTTTGACAAAGGGCTTTATCATCCTGACCTTTAGAAGCCTGAGGCCGATAGTTGGTGATTTGCCTCAGTCCTCTCCACACAGAAGCAGAGTCGTTAGCAGTGAACTGTTGCTGGAGTCTCTCAGAATACACAGATTTAGCTCTCCTCAGCTCTCTGCTAAACCGATATTTGACCTCTCTGTAGCAGTCCCTGTCTCCACTTTTCAACGCTGCTTCCTTCTCCTTCCTGATCTGTCTGAGCTTAGCAGTGAACCAGGGCTTGTCATTGGAGTACCTCACCCTGGTGCGTGATGGAAGAATGCTCTCTTCACAAAAGTGGATATATGAGTTCACAGTGTCCGTGTACTCATCCAGATCATGCGTGGCTCCTTTAAACATGGCCCAGTCAGTTATTTCCATGCACGTGCTCAGCTTCTCCCCAGCTTCACTGGTCCATTTCCTCGTAGTGCTAACAACAGGTTTAGTGAGCTTCAGTTTCTGTCTGTATGTGAGAATCAGGTGGACCATCACGTGATCAGATAGTCCGAGCGCAGCGCGGGGAACAGCGCGATACGCGTCCTTCACTGTAGTGTAACAGTGATCCAGCGTGTGCTTTCCTCTGGTGGGGCATTTAATAAACTGTTTATATCGGGGGAGATTGTGGCTCAGATTGCTCTGGTTAAAGTCGCCAACCACAATAACCAGAGAGTCCGGGAAAGTTCGCTCCGTATGTTGAATGTGATCCGCGAGCGCGCGCTGAGCCTCACGCGTGTCCGCGTCGGGCGGGACGTAAACAGCAGCCAGGATGAATGAAGCGAACTCACGCGGGGAATAAAAAGGCTTGCAGTTAATGAATAAATATTCCAGAGCGGGAGAGCAGTGTTGGGAGATCACCGTGACATCAGAGCACCAGCTGCTGTTGATGTAAAAGCAGACTCCTCCTCCTGTAGACTTACCGGAGAGCTCTGTGTCTCGATCAGCACGAAACAGCTGAAATCCCTCGAGGAGAAGCGCGCTGTCCGGAGTCACTTCCTTAAGCCAGGTCTCAGTAAAACAGAGGACACACGAGGTAGCGAGGTCCTTAAATCGCATCAGCAGTCTCAATTCATCTACCTTGTTAAAGAGAGAATTGACATTGGACAGAAATATGCCAGGCAAAGCCGTGCACGTGCCTCTCCTGTGAAACCGCACGAGAGCGCCCGCTCGCCTTCCTCTCTTTCGCCGTCTCACTTTTTGGGCTAAAAAGTGAACCAGATCGGCGGCAGGAGCCAAAAAAACTGGGAGTAGGTCCATGGGAGTGAAAGTCCTGATATTTAGTAGCGCTTCACGGGTGTAAGAGCAGGCAGACACACAATTGACGAACAAAAACATACAAAGAAAAGCGTAGCGAAACACCGTGGCGACCACTGTGGGCGCCATCTTGGATCAAGATCCATGACGGCCATTTTTGATTTATGCAAATAAGTGGAGTTCTTTGACCCTCAATCACATATTTGACCTCAGAAATCGATTCCTCGGGTCAACATTATGCAGAAAAGACGTCTCAAACGTGATTCTAGGTAGAATGGTTAAGAAGTTGGACTATCCATGCCTGTGGTGGCCATCTTGGATTTATGCAAATGAGTGGAGTTCTTTGAGCCTCAATCACAAAAGTGACCTCAGAAATCGATTCCTGGGCATAACATTATCGGAAAATGATGTCTCAAACGTGATTCTAGTTGTACTGATAAAAAAGTTAGGCCATTCATGGCAGCCATCTTGGATTTATGAAAATTAGTGGAGCCCTCAATCACATATCTGACCTCAGAAATCGATTCCTCGGGTCAACATTATCCGAAAAAGACGTCTCAAACGTGATTATAGGTAGAGTGGTTCAAAATATAGTCCATCCACACCCATGGTGGCTATCTTGGATTTATGCAAATTAGCGGGGGTTTTTGACCCTCAGTCACACTAATGACCTCGGAAATCGATTCCTCGGGTTAACATTAGCTGAAAAGGACGTCTCCAACGTGATTCTAGGTAGAATGGCTAAAAAGTTAGTCCATCCATGGCAGCCATCTTGGATTTATGCAAATTAGCGTGGTTCTTTGACCCTCAATCACACAGTCGACCTCAGAAATCGATTCCTCGGCCTCAATGGAAAGAGGGTTTCGAGGTGTTTGTGACAGTGGTGGGCCTGGACTCAGTCAACGAGGGAAGACTGAAGAGCGTTTTACTCCATCACCTCGGCGCCTAGGGTCAGAGAATCGCTCTGGGTCGGTGCCAGGTTGGCTCGCTGGAGGAATGCTTGAAGGTGTTGGACGAAGTGTTCGGCGACCCCTCCACAGTCTCGGAGAGCCGGGGGAAATTCTATGAGAGACAGCAACGGGAGGGTGAGCTCGTTTTTATTAGACCTTCTTAGCCTAGCCCATAAGGGCAACATTGGGCCATGTGAATTCGGCCTAGTTAAGGACAAGTTAGCGTATGGCGCCAGATGCCCGCAGTTATCAGCTAAGCTGCTGTTGGCCGCAGAGCCTACGTCATGGGGGGAAGTGCTGGAGTTGGCGAGGAGAGAAGACTCGGTGGCCCAGTTGGAGCAGAGGGCTAAGGCTAGCCAAGGGTCGCCCAAGCGCAATTTCCCGTCGGATGCAGAAGTTGGTGCACTGACGGGGCAGCGTAGTGGAGGCAGGAGAAGGAGGAAAACGAAGAAGAAGAGGTGAGCTGCCCTGCGGGTGGGAAGACCCGGGGGCCCTGCTCAAGTTCATACTGTGAGGATGGGGAAAGGCCCTCTGAACTGATATGTCCTCCAACTGGACAGAGTTGACGTGCCGCTTTTGGTGGACTCGGGGGCCGGGAGGTCGATCCTGAGCCTTCCAACCCTGTGGTGTCTGTTCCCTGCGAAAAACATTAAGGGTGGAGCAGTGAGGCTTTTTGGCTACGGCCACGCGGAGATAGAAATGACGGGCACAGCGGACTTTGAGGTGACCTGCAGGTTGAAGAAGGTCCCTAACTTTAAGTTCCAAGTGGCACGGCAGGGGACCGACCTGCTGGGGGCGGACCTGTTGGGACGGTTAGGGTTTTCCATAACACACCCTGAGAGCTCACGGGTGCTGTCCATGGGTGTGGACTGGCGTCTCCGCTGGCCGAAGCTGTTCATGAGGCTGGGCCGCATTGATGCATTCTATCACCGGCCTTTGGTGAATGAGAGCGTCATGCCAAAAATTCAACTGTTGAGGCGTCTCCCACTGGTGCTGCGGGAGGAGGTGTCGATGGAGCTGAATCGGCTGTTGAAGTCGGGTGTCATCGAGAAGGTCGATGCTTCCCCGTGGATTTCCAACCTCGTGGTGGCAAAGAAGAAAGGGGGGGGGCATTAGGCCTTGCATAGACCTTAGGGTGGTGAATAAGGCGGTGGTCCCGGATAAGTACCCACTGCCTACTATGGAGGAACTGACGGCGATGTTCAGTGGGGCGAAAGTTTTTTCGAAGTTGGACCTCCAGCAGGGCTACCTGCAGGTGCCGCTACACCAGGACAGCAAAAACCTAACCGCTTTCGTGACGCACATGGGGGTGTTCCGATATACAAGGATGCCTTTCGGCCTGAGCTGAACGCCGAGCTGCTTCAAGAAGGTGATGGCTACCATATTAGCTGGCCTGAAGGGGGTAGTCATGTACCTCGATGATATTGTGGTGCATGGGGTGTTGAGCAAAGAATACGACAGGAAGCTGGACAGGGTCCCGGAGAGACTGCAGGAACACAGGGTTACCCTGAACAGCGACAAGTGCATCCTGGCAGCCGGAGCGGTGGACTTTGTGGGTTTCCAGCTATCAGGAGATGGACTGAAGCCTTTGGTTTCAAACGTGGAGGTGGTGCTTTGCCTCGCAGACCCCTCCTCGCCGGTGGAGATCTCATCGTTCCTGGGAATGGTGAACTTTTATGGACGGTTCATTCTGAGGTACTCCGAAACGATCGAGCCTCTCAGGGCACTGCTGAAACAGGACGCGCCTTGGGTTTGGACTCCTGCATGCTCGGCGGCTGTGAGGAAACTGAAGAGGCAGCTCACTTCACCCCCAGTTTTGGCCCATTTTGACCCTAAGTGTTCTACGATCGTGACCTGTGATGCTTCTGGTTCTGCCCTGGGGGCAGTAATGTTGCAAGTGCAGGATGGTACAGAGCGTCCAGTCACTTTCGCGTCAAGATCTCTGTCAGGGGCTGAGAGGAAGTACACTGTTGGTGAGAGGGAGGCGCTAGCCTGTGTGTGGGCCTGTGAGAGGTGGCACATGTACCTCTACGGCCAGTGCTTCACATTGAGGACGGACCATTGAGCATTGATGACCTTGCTGGAGACTTCGAGGTTGGGCTACAGGCCTCTGTGTATCCATAGGTGGTCCGAGAGACTCAGGGCTTACAACTTTGAGACTAAGTACACTCTGGGCAAGGACAACATTGTGGCGGACCTGTTGTCTAGGACCCCGACGTGTGTGCTGGTACCGGATGTGGAATCCGTGGACCCAGTCAAGACAGAACTGTTCCACATCCTACATGGGACTCTCCAGGACATCGTGTCTCCTGAAGAACTTAGAGAAGTTTCAGAGAACGACCAAGTGATGAAGAGGCTGCATGTGGTGATTAGAGAGGGCTGGGCAGCGGGAGTACCGGGGGTCCTGGCTCTGGGACGAGCTCAGCTCATGGGATGAGGTGTGTGTGGCCAGAGGTCATTGTGCGGTCATCCCAGAGGCACTGAGTGGACGCGTGCTGGACATGCTGCACGAGGGCCATCTTGGGGTGGTTAAAGTCAAGCAGCGGGGAAGGGATTCAGTTTGGTGGCCAGGGATAGACAAAGACATTGAGACGATGGTCAGAAACTGTGTCCCATGCCTGGAGAGTGGAAAGACTGATAGACAACCACCACCCCCGCTGATAGACAACCTCCACATTGAACTGGACATTTGCAGTGACCTGCACGCAGCACCCCCGGGCAGCAGGTTCCTGGTGGTGGTGTACAACTTATTTTCCAAGTGGCCGGAAGTGCTCCCGATGGGCTCGGTGATGACGGAGGTCATTACGGAGTTCCTGTCATCGTTCTTTGCTAGATGGGGGACCCCGACTTCAGTGATGACGGACAATGGCCCGCAGTTTATTTTGGAGGCTTTTGAGAGTTTCCTGCGGGCAAGGGGGATTAAGCACATCTGGACGGTGGTGTACCACCCACAGGCTAATGGGGGTGTGGAGAGAATTAACAGGACTTTGAAGAATGGGTTGAGGGCCCATCTGGCCAATGGGTTTTCATTTACCGATGCCTTGCACAACACTGTACTCCATTATAGGGCGTCGGTGCATGCCATGATGGGGCGCTCCCTGGTGGCGCTGATGCTAGGAAGGGAATTGCCGCTTCCAGTGAGACGACTGGGGCTGGCTCGAAGGGAGTGCACTGAGGATTCGGGGGCGCTGAGGCACAGGGTCTCGGACCTTCAACAGCGGATGAAGAACTTCTTTGACAGACGGCATCGCGTGAAAGGTCATGACCGGAATGTAGCAGATAGGGTGTGGGTCAGGCACCCTGTGCACTCCCACAAGCTTCTGCCACTATGGATCGGGCCACGCACGATTGTGAAACAAAGGGGCCCGGACACTTTCGAGCTGGATGATGGGTCCAGGTGGCATGCTAGTCGGCTGCGGGGGTTCCCACCGGAGGTGGCGAGCGACCCCGCATTAGACAGTTTAAAGGACTCCTTGGACTGTGGAGGCCAGTCTGGTGCTGGATCCCAGATGGAGCCATCGGTGCCGGTGGTGGCACAGCCCCGTGAGGGTCGCCCAGTTAGGGAAAGCCGATGGCCGAGATACTTGGACAATTACACTACCGGGAAGACTGTCAAAAATTGCATTTGATTGTTTTGGTTGTGTGTTGAAGTGTATATAGTTGTTTTTGTTTGCATTTTGTTGTGAGTTTAGATTTTTCCGGGGGGGGAGGGGATATAACATAGTGATTTGTACCTTTGGGGTTGCCATAAACTGGTCTGGGCGGAGCGGTGTGATGTTAGGCGGGCTACAGCTGTACAAATAAATAAGGAACTTCCTGTTGATAAATAAAGAGAATGTTCCTTCCAGCTCTCCTCCGGTCTGTTGTTATTTTAGGATATAACACTTTGTAGATGTGGTAGAGAGCGTAAATAACCGACAGACCGCAAAATAACAACCACGATGGACTAAAACGAACTGACCACGGCAGTGAGCTAATCCCGTTAGCCGCCGATAATTGACGAATTTCTTTGTTTTTTTAACATTGTACTGATTTCTTGTTCAAATACTTTGAAGATAAGATAACATACCTGTGTGCAAAAAATGGTGTCAAAAGACTGAACCATTCTTTGTGTAAATACATATGTCCAAAGTCTGCTTTTGACTGAGTTATGTAATTCAATAAAGCTGCTGCGGCATTATGCAAATTAGATGCGTAAAATCACTCCTATCTGAAACTTTGGATTATATTTTACGTCTTTCTAATTGACAGTAAGCCATTATCTCTTACCACTTTCAAGTTATAGCCTTGGAAATCTGAACTATTTTATTCACAAAAAATATTTACCACTCTTGACACTAAGGGTTATGTCACAATTTGGTGGCAGTCGAACTCAAAGCCTTAATCTAAATGGACACTATCTGTTTTCACTAAAAAAAAAAGAAGAAAAAGAAAACTGATGAGAAAAAAGTCTCATCTTAAGGAGAAAAATGTCTCAAATTTACATGAACAATTCTAATCAGTAGAAAAAGTCAGAAATTTACTAGAAAGAAAGCTCTAAATTCAGAGAAAAGCTTGGACCCCCTGGAGGGCCATTTTTGGCCCGCGGGCCACATGTTTGAAACCCCTGGATCAGCACATTTAAAATACATATTTAGAGGATTTACTTCCATGAAATAGCTGTGTATCACAGACATCATACATAATGCAGGGTTACAAAAATAATTTTTTTGTAAGTTGTCTGTGTTTTTTTTCCCAAGTGATTTAAGACAATTTTCACCGCTGAATCCGAAAATGACATTCATTTCTCTCGATCAGGTCAGGTTTTTATGCTGAGTTGATTTTTATAAAATCTGATCTTCTGACTAAATCGATTACATTTTTGTGATATTATCAGTTGATTTTTGTGAATATTTCTCATCCGAAATAGATTTTTAAGAGAAAAAATAGTTTTCTAGCACAATTTATTGATCAAATGTTACAAACTTTGATTACTGTAAATTGAATACAGTGGGGCAAAAAAGTATTTAGTCAGCCACTAATTGTGCAAGTTCTCCCACTTAAAAGATGAGAGAGGTCTCCGATTTTCATCATAGGTATACCTCAACTATGAGAGACAAAATGAGAAAAAAAAATCCAGAAAATCACATTGAAAGATTTTTAATGAATTAATTAGTAAATTCCTCTGTAAAATAAGTATTTGGTCAATCCCAAAAGTTCATCTCAGTACTTTGTTATATACCCTTTGTTGGCAATGACAGAGGTCAAACATTTTCTGTAAGTTTTCACAAGGTTTTCACACACTGTTGCTGGTATTTTGGCCCATTCCTTCATGCAGATCTCCTCCAGAGCAATGATGTTTTGGGGCTGTCGCTGGGCAACATGGACTTTCAACTCCCTCCAAAGATTTTCTATGCGGTTGAAATCTGGAGACTGGCTAGGCCACTCCAGGACCTTGAAATGCTTCTTACGAAGCCACTCCTTCGTTGCCCTGGTGGTGTGTTTGGGATCATTGTCATGCTGAAAGACCCAGCCACGTTTCATCTTCAATGCCCTTGCTGATGGAAGGAGGTTTTCACTCAAAATCTCACGATACATGGCCCCATTCATTCTTTCCTTTACACGGATCAGTCGTCCTGGTCCCTTTGCAGAAAAACAGCCCCAAAGTATAATGTTTCCACCCCCATGCTTCACAGTAGGTATGGTGTTCTTTCTCCTCCAAACACGACAAGTTGAGTTTTTACCAAAAAGTTCTATTTTGGTTTCATCTGACCATATGACATTCTCCCAATCCTCTTCTGGATCATCCAAATGCTCTCTAGCAAACTTCAGACGGGCCTGGACATGTACTAGCTTAAGCAGGGGGACACGTCTGGCACTGCAGGTTTTGAGTCCCTGGCGGCGTAGTGCGTTGGTGTTGATTTTAATCACAGATAAACAAAAGTTCACCTCAGAAGAAGCTTCATTTGCTCTTTACAGCAACATAAAGTTTAGTCACTTTTTCTCTCTCTGTCATACAAAAACTTAAATTTGCACAATTGCAGACAGAAAACGGGAACTTCTTGCTCTAAAAATAATCACACTTAACCAGAGAGGTAGGAGCTGATGTGGGGGGAGAGCACAGGTTACTTTCACCGCTGGGACAACAGATCAGGGGCAGTTGTCCCTGTGATCTTATCGCTGAGAGCGGCTGCTGTCTGTTCTCCAGACTGGAAAGAAAATGAGCCGACCTGTGGTGCCAGACTCCTGAGTCCTAGGCTGCAGCTGACTGACAGTAGACTGAGAATACACTGTGTGCACAGATAGTGCTTGTGGGAGTTGTAGTTTTGTAGTCTCACTTTGCGATAGGTTTATTATTTAGATGTCGTTTGAGTAAACTATAACCCACCAAAGTGGCTAATGGGAGTTGCTGTCTTATCCGCTACGGCCAAAATATACCCACCAACGGTGGGTGGGTGAGTGTTAATATCAAGCCCTAATCACAGCCCTCTGTCTTTACTTACAGTTCTCCATTCATGACTCATGTCCGGTTTCACAATGGACATCCTTTGTGCACCAAATGTACCTTTGCTAGCAAAAGGTGAGGGTCTACTTTACCAACCTTGTACCCCTCCATCATGTATCTACTGTATCTATAAATGCAACAAATCTCTGTCTGTTTGTGTATGTTCCTCAGATATCTCCCAAACCGTTTATCAGACTGGCCTCAGATTTTATAAGTGCTTTGCTGAGGTTATGAGGGTGTGCTGTTATGATCAGGTGAGCACACTCCCTCTCCCTTCCAGAGGGAGGTTCCTCGTCTAGTCCCCGGCTCAGCAAGTAATCAGTACACCTGCGTGAGTGGATGCACCTGCTGCCTCTTCCCTGCCAGTGCTTAAAAGGACCAGTTTGTGAATGCTCCAGCACTGGCTCATTGGATATAGCTGTCATTTAAGAGAAGTAAGTGAAATTTAAGTTAAAGAACTCAGACATTAAACTCTTCTTCTCTTTCTCCTTCTCAGGTTGCTGCCATTTCCATGGTGTGTCTCTGGGGGTTGTTGTGCGCTCACCTGCTCCATCATCACTGTCATCGTTCTGGACTGCCTTCTCCACCTGGTCAGCCCTACTTATCCGCAACTTCCTCACTGCTTCATCTTTGTCCTGCTGGGTTCCTCTGTCTGGCTCTCTGCTCCTACTCGTAAGAATATTCCTGTAATTCATTATTCCCGGTCTCCCTCCTCTTACTAACCTGCTCTCATCTCCCTCCTTACAGGCTGGGTATTCCTCTGGTGAGTGAGGTGTTTTTTCCTCTAATTCTGCGTTCGCTTGTTCAATAAAACTGTGTTTAAACTTTGCTTCTCTGTGTCGTGTGCATTCACTGGTGTTGCATCCTGCACATGAGCTGATTATTCTTGTAAACATGACAGAATGAGCAAGCCACGAATTAGGCTCAGCAGGTGCTGCATTAGCGGCGCACTCTGCCCTCTACTGCTTCGACGTCACAGAGAGACAGGTGGCCGTGCTGACAGAACAGCTGTAGACAATTATGCAGCAGCTGAGCACGGTCACCGACCATCTTAGCCACATGTCTCGTTGGGGTCCTTTTGACCCATCTGCCATTCCAGTTTCTTCCATCATTCGCCGAACCACTTCTGTTCCCTCACCGGCCCCGTATGTGGGGGAGGTGAGGAAAGGTAAAGGGTTTTTGTGCCAGGTTCAGCTTTATTTGAGGCAGGTGGGCGGGGAGCACCCGGACCACATGTCCAAAATTCATTTCATGACCCTCCTGCTGCGAGACCCAGCCCTCAGCTGGGTTCATTCTATTTTAGACAATGCGGCGGGTCCTAGCTACACTTTTGATAGATTTATTAGTGAGTTCTCCCCGGCTTTTGATCTCTCAGAGAGCGAGAATAACATTATGAGCTGTATCTTGTCACTCCGCCAGGGCAATCAGTCTGCAGCCGACTATTCTGTGGAGTTTCGGGTTGTCGCAGGGGACTCTGGTTGGAATGACGTTTCCTTAAGAAGCGCCTTCCTCCAGGGTCTTAATGCCAACCTCCGCAGCGAACTGGCGGTTCATGCTGTTCCCTCCCCTCTGGATGAGCTCATAGATCAGGCCATCAGTTTGGATAACCACTATCGTGACTGCACGAGGGAGCAGAAGGCCTCCTCTGGCCCGCACGTTAAGCGCACGTTTTCCCCAGCTACAGGCACGGGTGAGGTCGACTCCTCTTCCGAAGCTATGGTGCTTGGCCAAGTCCGTCTGACTCCAGAGGAGCACTGGCGAAGGAGGAGAGCCGGTGCTTGCATGTACTGTGGTTCTTTAGAGCACAAACTAACTGTCACCTGAAGCCAAAAGATGTGGCCCGTCAGTAGCCGTGGGGGGGGTCTGACGAGTGGGAACTCCATTCATCCTCCCAGTAACTTTTCCATTCTGGCCCTCATTCAGTTGCCGGGGGTCGAGAGGAGGGTTTCAGCATTAATTGATTCGGGGCAGAGCAGAATTTCATCTCTTCTCAGCTCGTGCGGGAAATAGGCATTCCCACGACTAAACTGCCGACTTCATTAAATGTCACGGCATTATCTGGTAGTTGTGTGGCATCCATTACCGAACACACAGCGCCGATCTCCGTCCTCCTTTCCGGGAACCACCGGGAGGCCACCGGGAGGGTTATGCTTCCAGAGCCACGGATACCTCCGTGGCTCTGGAAGCATAACCCTATTATTAATTGGGCACAAAATTCTATCTCTTCCTGGAGTCCCTTCTGTTTAGCATCCTGCCTCTGCTCGGCTGAGTGTTTGCCGTCCCATTCCATCTCCTCTCCTCCGGTGGAGCCGCCAGATCTCACCCTCATACCCAAGGTCTACCATGACCTTGGGGAGGTCTTTAGCAAGTCGAGAGCCCTTTCTTTACCTCCTCACCACTCTTACAACTGTGCTATCGACCTCTTCCCGGGTGTGCAGTTTCCATCCAGCCGGCTCTACAGCCTTTCTAGGTTGGAGAGAGAGGCGATGGAAAGTTACATCAAGGACTCTTTGAACGCCAGCCTCATTCAGGTTTCTTCGGCTCCTCTTGGGGCAGGGTTTTTCTTTGTCAGAAAGAAGGACAGATCTCTGCTGCTGTGCATAGATTTTTGCGAGTTAAATACCATTACTGTCAAGGATAAATACTCTCTGCCCCTGATCAACTCCGCGTTTGAGCTCCTTCAGCGCGCACGGGTATTTACCAAACTGGATTTGTGCAACGCGTATCATCTAGTCTGCATTCGTGAGGGGGATGAATGGAAGATGGCTTTTAAAATGCATCTGGGGCAATTTGAATATCTTGTGATGCCTTTTGGGCCCACCAATGCCCCCGCCGTCTTCCAGCGAATGATTAATGACGTCCTCCGTGATATGGCTAATCAATTTGTTTTTGTTTAACTTGATGATATTTTGATTTTTTCTCACATGCCAGAGGACCACTCAACCCCCTCCTCCCTCCCCCAACTAATTGTGCCCTCCTCCTGTATCCTAGGTGCGCTAACCTGGGAGATCGAGCAGAGGGTTCGGCAGGCCCAGTCTACTGAGCCCAAAACCGAGGGAAGACCCGATGATAGGCTGTTTGTCCCGGCCGGCCTCCTCAGCAGTGTCATCCGGCAGGGTCACAAGAGTCACTCTGCCTGCCACCCAGGGGTTTCCCAGCCCATCAACCTAATCCAACGGGTGTTCTGGTGGCCCACGATGCAGACAGACATCCAGGACTATGTCAAGGCTTGTCAAGTGTGTGCCAGAAACAAATCCGACTCTTCCCCTCCCACCGGGCTGCTTCATCCCCTCCCAGTTTCCAGCCGCCCTTGGTCACAAGCGGCACTGGACTTTGTCACTGGATTTCCCCCCATGCATGGTAATGCAGTCAACCTCACCATTGTTGACCATTTTTCTAAGGTCGTCCATTTGGTGCCCCTCCCAACCTGCCTTCCTCCTCAGAGACTGCCAGCCTGTACACTATCCACGTCATCCGCCTTCACGGCATTCCCCTGGATATTGTGTCTGACCGGGGCCCACAATTTTCCTCCCAAGTATGGAAGTCCTTTTGTTGTTCCCCGGGCACCACGGTCAGTCTTTCATCTGGATGCCATCCTCAGAGCAACAGGCAGGCTGAGCATACCAATCAATCCCTGGAGGCCGCCCTCAGGTGTGTGGCATCCTGCAACCCATCTACTTGGAGCACTCAGCTGACCTGGGTGGAGTACGCTCACAACTCAGCAGTCTTCTTGGTTACCAGACTAATGCCTTTAGAGGCATCTATGGGGTACACACTCCCCCGTTACCCGTGGTGGAGTAGGAGGTCGCCGTGCCATCTGTAGGGGCCCACACTAGCCATTGCCGCCATCTTTGGAGGACCATCTGGGCTGCGCTTCTCCACTCCACTTAACGGAACCGGCAGTACATGGACCGGAGACGGGTTCCAGCGCCCAGATACACTGTCGGGCAGAGGGCGTGGCTGTTGGTGGACCATGTGCTTCTAAAAGCAGAGTCTCGTAAGTTGTCACCTTGCTTCCTGGGACCATTTCCCATCTCCAGAATCATCAATGACGTGACGGTCTGCCTGGAGCTCCCGCTGACTTTCCATATTCACCCTACTTTCCACGTGTCCAAGATTAAGCCCCTCTCCACCAGTCCTCTACCCCCCCCCCCCCAAAAAACCTCCTCCTCCTCCTCGGATCCTCGACGGCCAGACCACCTACACCTTTCAGAGAATTCTTTACGTTCACCGTCGGGGATTGCAGTATTTGAGATGAGATTCAACTTTATTGTCATTACACATGTATGAATACAAGGTAACGAAACGTGACTTGGCATTTGGGCACGCTCTGCAGAGCGCATCCAAGGCCGGGGCAGCCGCTAGGCGCCAGTCATATATTATCATAATAGTCAGTATTTGGTCCACTGGAAGGGCTACGGACCTGAAGAAAGGTCATGGATCCCTGGCTCTCATTTCCATGACAGGGGGATGGTCCGGGCCTTTCACCGAGCCCATCCCAACAAGCCCGGTTGACCGCCAGGAGGCATCCCTTGAGGGCGGGGGCACTGTTATGATCAGGTGAGCGCACTTCCCCTCCCTTCCTGTGGGAGGTTCCTCGTCTAGTCCCCGGCTCCGCAGGTAATCAGTACACCTGTGTGAGTGGATGCACCTGCTGCCTCTTCCCTGCCAGCACTTAAAAGGACCAGTTTGTGAATGCTCCAGCACTGGCTTGTTGGGAATAGCTGCCATTTAAGAGAAGAAAGTGAAATTTAAGTTATTAAAGAACCCAGACATTAAACTCTTTTTCTCTTTCTCCTTCTCAGGTTGCTGCCATCTCTGCGGTGCGTCTCAGGGGGTTGTTGTGCGCTCACTTGCTCCATCATCACCGTCATCGCTCCGGACTGCCTTCTCCACCCCATCAGACACCTCTCCCAGCCATACTCATCCGCAACTTCCTCGCTGCTTCATCTTTGTCCTGCTGGGTTCCTCTACCGGGCTCTCTGCTCCTATTCGTAAGAATATTCCTGCAATTCATTATTCCCAGTCTCCCTCCTCATACTAACCTGCTCTTGTCTCCCTCCTTACAGTCTGGGTATTCCTCTAGTGAGTGAGGTGTTTTTTCCTCTAATTCTGCATTCGCTTGTTCAATAAAATTGTGTTTAAACTTATGCTTCTCTGTGTCGTTTGCATTCACTAGTGTTCCATCCTGCATGTGAGCTGATTATTTTTGTAAACATGACATGTGCATCCCAAGTATGGAGTTGCTCAGTCAAAATATGTAATTTTTATCAATAAATGTTTAGCCACCACTGTGTTTCCTCATGCTCTGGCTTCTAGGAGTGTGGGCAGGGTTTCAGATTGACTCTGTACTGACTGGATAATACACGGCATCACGACCAGTCACCAGAGCGGTCCATAAACAAAACAATGACGTGAAAAGCGACAAATTTGACTAGAAAAAGAGAATACTGAAAATTTAATGTTTAAAAAAATAAAAAATGATGTTGCTGTGATTGTGTAGCTCTAAAGGATAATTCAGCATATGTGGAGAACACGAGATGTGTGGGTACCCAGGTGCACAGGGGTGGGGGGGGGGGGTCGCCTTACCGCAGTCTTTTGCAGAGAGCCAGGCCCAGCCTGCCAGGTTAACAGGAGGTTGCTGCTTCAAGGTATGTGTCCACTGGTTCTGTCATTTTTCCGCTTCCCATTCATTGTGTATTAGAACTGCAACGAAAAGCATTTGGGTCCAGACTGGTGAAAACAGGACAGTGGTGTGCAGAATCTCTCGTGGGTTCCCCTACAGCTCAGTTGCGGTCATGACTATCGGTGAGGATATTTTCCACACAATCATGCACCGGAGGCAGTGCTCCCATCCTGAACTTTCAAACCAGTGGTTTTTGATGTCAAATAATGGCAGATTCATTAACTGAACCTACTATTTCTCGCACGAAGTGATGTTAGAAAAACTTTGAGCTGGTTTGTTTTAAAGATATGGAGACCAAGGATGCCATATTGTCCAGTAGAAGCTGAGAGCTGAAGACTGCCCATGGATGGACCCGTCAACCAATGCAGTGAACCAGCCAGATGGAGGGGGGAGGGGCAGATCTGTATATTACCTGTTGTTGTGAAGACATGAAGGAGAAATTGATAACCGCTGTTTCAGGCAACCCAATACTATCTGACCAGTCCTTGCCGTCATATAGAAACAACATACAAAGGAACGAGGCGTGGAGAGTGTTATGTCTGTAAATGAGTGACCATGGAGGTGGTGGCTGAACTGAATGATGGTTTATTGAACAAACAGCTAGTGGCACATGGAACATACACACAAGCTAATGCTAGCAGGGTCCAGGGATACAGGCTGGTGTTGTTGTAGAGGCGGAGTGCCAAAGAGGACAACTCTCACCAAGATCCCCTCAAATTTTCATGAATCACATTTTTTCAGGGCTATGAAGGACACCAAATGCTCGCTGTGAGTTTTGCACAGACGTGGACAAAATTGTTGCTACCCGTCTCTTAATGAAAGAAAAACCCACAATGGTCACAGAAATAACTTGAATCTGACAAAAGTCGTAGTAAATAAAAATTATATGAAAATTAACCAATGAAAATCAGACAATGCTTTTGAATTGTGGTTCAACAGAATTATTTTAAAAAACAAACTCATGAGACAGGCCTGGACAAAAATGATGGTACCCTTAACTTAATATTTTGTTGCACAACCTTTTGAGGCAATCACTGCAATCAAACGATTTGTAACTGTCAATGAGACTTCTGCACCTCTCAGCAGGTATTTTGGCCCACTTCTCATGAGCAAACTGCTCCAGTTGTCTCAGGTTTGAAGGGTGCCTTCTCCAGACGGCATGTTTCAGCTCCTTCCACAGATGTTCAATAGGATTTAGATCAGGGCTCATAGAAGGCCACTTTAGAATAGTCCAGTGTTTGGCTCTTAGCCATTCTTGGGTGTTTTTAACTGTGTGTTTTGGGTCATTATCCTGTTGCAAGACCCATGACCTGCGACTGAGACCAAGCTGTCTGACACTGGGCAGCACATTTCTCTCTAGAATACCTTGATAGTCTTGAGATTTCATTGTACCCTGCACAGATTCAAGACACCCTGTGCCAGATGCAGCAAAGCAGCCCCACAACATAACAGAACGTCCTCCATGTTTCACAGTAGGGACAGTGTTCTTTTCTTGGTATGCTTCATTTTTGCGTCTTTGAACATAGAGCTGATGTGCCTTGCCAAAAAGTTGCAGTTTTGTCTCGTCTGTCCGTAGGACATTGTCCCAGAAGCTTTGTGGCTTGTCAACACACAGTTTGGCAAATTCCAGTCTGGCTTTTCTATGATTTGTTTTCAACAGTGGTGTCCTCCTTGGTCGTCTCCCATGAAGTCCACTGTGGCTCAAACAATGACGGATGGTGCGATCTGACACTGATGTACCTTGACCTTGGAGTTCAGCATGAATGTGTTTAGAGGTTGTTCTGGGCTCTTTTGTTACCATTCGTATTATCCGTCTCCTCCTGCGGCCACGTCCAGGGAGGTTGGCTACATTCCTGTGGATCTTAAATTTCTGAATAATATGTGCAACTGTAGTCACAGGAACATCAAGCTGCTTGGAGATGGTCTTATAACCTTTACCTTTAACATGCTTGTCTATAATTTTCTTTCTAATCTCCTGAGACAACTCTCTCCTTTGCTTCCTCTGGTCCATGTTTAGTGTGGTACACACCATGTCAACAAACAGCACAGCGACTACTTGTCACCCTCTAAATAGGCCGGCTGACTGATTACAAGTTTGTAGACATCTGTGATGTTAATTAGAGGACACATCTTGGTTGAACATGTCCCTATGGTCACATTATTTTCAATCTTTTCTAGGGGTACCATCATTTTTGTCCAGGCGTGTTTCATGAGTTTGTTTTTTAAAATAATTCTGTTGAACCACAATTTAAAAGCATTGTCTGATTTTCATTAGTTAATTTTCATAGAATTTTTATTTATTACCACTTTTGTCAGATTCAAGTTATTTCTGTGACCATTGTGGGTTTTTCTTTCATTAACAGAGGGGTACCAACAATTTTGTCCACATCTGTATATAACTCTACACATACAAATAACAGGTAAGGGAAAGCGCAGGAGGTGAACGGGGCTTGAAGTCTACAGGCAAAAAAAACAACCTGGAAAAACCTGAGGCTGAGGCATGTTGGAATGCCCGAGAAAAGAGATTAAACCTGCCGGAGTCACACCCTACAGTTACGGGGCTCACAGCTAGAATAAGGGAAAGGAGAAAATGTTACCTGGACCAAGCACACCCGTTCACCTCTGCAAACAACTGACTCTGAGACTCTGACTCTGAAACTGACAGATTCCTTTGAGGAGGCTAACAGTAGGACACGACAACAGGGGGATGCTGTAGTGCCCTTAAATAAGCGAATAGAATAAATGATTAATGAATGACATGTGTGGATACATGAGAGGGAAGTCCACATAATCAGTGACAGCTGTGCAGACCTTGAAGCAGTGTTTGACAGTTGGAAGCTGCATAGCACTGTCAAAATAAAAGCACAAAACCGGAAACTAAATAATAATACAAGAATAAGACAACACAACTGCCCAGATGTAAATAATACGATAAGTACAAAGTGACAGCATAAATAGACAGGACAATAAGGACAAGACTAAAAATATAGACAACTCATAACCACATAGGAACCAAATACAGCAGGCCATGATAAACAAAGAAGCAAACAAACAGAAAAAGACTAAACTTAAACTGAGGCTGAGCACGGCACCCAACTGTGCTCAGGATCATGACAGTGCCCCCTCCCCCAAGGGGTGGAACCTAAACACACCAGGGCAACATCAAAAAGAAAAGAGGACCCACCCACAAAAGAGACCCCCCCCAACAAGAAAACAACCCACCCTGGGTGAGAGGAGGGGGAACCCAGGCACAGAGGGACCAAAACAAACAAGAAAACACAAAAGGAGAAAAAAAAACCCTCATGTCCCACAACACTGACAACAGATACATTGGCCAGAACTGTGGGATACTAAGTGGCAAAATAAGGCAGTTCAGGTGGTTTATACGAGCCCCAAAGCCACCCAATCACCAGGTGGAGCAAATCAGGTGACCTTGCAGAGTCCCAGGACCACCCAATTACATGGTGGAACATGTTCGGTGGCCTTCCAGGGTTCTTGAGCCACTCGAGCAGATGGTGTAGCCCTTCGGGTGGTCTCCCAGAGTCCCAAGACCACTGGAACATGTGCTGGAGTAAGTCAGGTGGCCTCCCCGCGTTCCAGGACCACCCAAGCAGAAGGAGCAGTCCATCGGGTGGCCTTCCAGAGTTCCAAATCCACCCAAGCAGATGATGAGGCTTGTTGGATGGTCTTCCCACATCCCTGAGCCAATGGGCCACAGGGCATGACACGCCCCCTCCTGGGGGCGGCAGCTGGAACTCGTGCCCCTCACTGACCATGGGGACTGAGGGGTAGACACCAATGGCCCTTTTCCATTAGTATCGCTTTGGCCTTACTCACTTCTACTCTACTCGCTTTCTCGCCCTTTCCACTGTAACCAGCACAGTTTAACCAACACTATTTTCGTGCCCCTTCGAGGGCAGGGTACAAGCGTGCTGAAGCGAGCCATGATGTGACATCAACAGCCTGGTCGCCGCTGATTGGTCAGGTCGTAACGTCACGATAGCGACCATCTTCTGAGGAATCTACACGACCGCCATTTGCAATATTTCACGGACTAACTCGGTCACGGAGTAAATACGATATTAATACAGACAGCGTTGTAGGTTTTGCGGAACTCTACACCGTGGTCCAACAAAGAGGTGCGGAGTTTTCTCTGCTTGGTGGCAGATCCACAGTGAGAGGAGTGATCCGGATCCATACAGATGGCAGCCCAGCATAGAACCGGAATACGGACAAGCTGAAGACGAACGTGAGAGAACCATCGATGGTGAGTGATTTTTAATAATGTGCATCTATTCACTTATTTATCCTGTTGGTGGTAAGCTCACTTTTTTTTAGCCATACAGCGCCGTTTTGTGCTGGCTAACGAGTTTTAGCTAGTAGCTAGCTAGCTAGCTAGTAGCCAACTCTGCTGATTCGAGCTTGTTTTCTCCTAAGTATTTGCTTGTGAGAGCAAAACGATGAAATATGTTAATCCTGGTTAAAGTCCTGTACGTGCTGCACTTTGGTGCTGCACATTAAATTGTGTGCAATTTAATGCTAGAATGTGTTTCCACATGCCAGGGGTTAGCCTCCCTGTTTATATTTGTGGATACTGGTGAAATGGACCACAGGAGCCGAAATCTCAACAATATAAAAGTGCTTTTTCAAACCAGTGATTTATAAAGTCATTCATATAATTTTCTAAAGCGTCAGAATAGACCCACACACCTATTCTGTGGATTTTCCATAAAAGGTGCTGGAACAGTATTGTGCTGTTCCACCATAAATCCCTGGATTGATAATGTTCTTGTACCTGTACAGAGTGGATCCTGCGGTGCTTGTCAGGGAAACGAAGCATTTTTGTCACATCCCACCACTGACTTTCACAAGTGTATTTCCCTAATACAGGTACATCTCCAAAAATTAGAATGTCATGAAAAAATTCAATATTTTTTGACACTCATTTCAGAAAGAGAAATCCATATATTATATCGATTCATTACACAGACAGTGATATATTTCAAGTATTTATTTATTTTAATTTGGATGATTACGGCTTACAGCCCCTGAAAACCCCGAATTCAATTTGGCAAAAAATTAGAATATTACATAAACTTTAAAAAATAGTTTTTAAATAGAAATGTTGGCGGCTGAGGTGTTGGTTAATATGGGCTGTAGCCATAATCATCAATGTTAAAATAAACACTTTCAATATATCACTGTCCCTGTAATGAATCTATATATGGGTTTCACTTTCTGAAATGAGTGACAAAAATATTGAACTTTTTCATGATATTCTAATTTTTGATATGTGCCTGTATAAGTGTTGAACTTGCTTTAACAAACCACCATCCACTTCTGTCGTTCGTCTAGGCAAGAGGAAATCAGCCAGCCCACAACGGACCTTGCCACTGTGGAACGTACTGAAATCCTTTGCTTTTATAGGTAAAAACCAAAGTAGCACAATTTCCACTTAATATAAAAGGGACTGAACTGAGATTTTTTGATTGTGTAAGTATTAATTACAGAATAATTGAAAAAGGCTGGCGCATCAACTGTAAAATAAACCACTTGTTAATGTATTTATTTTTTTGTCAGATCACTTTTAATCTATCCGAAATAAAGATTCATTCATTCACATTCCACCACTGGCTTTTAGCAACAAGTGTATTTCCCAAATATGTTTCAAACTTCCTTTATTTAACCACCACCCATTTCTGTCTTTTGTCTAGGCAAGAGGCAAACGATCGATCCACCCCAAACTGGACCTTGTGTCACTATTTACAGAGATGCAGGCCTAAGATCTGCTGATCTGAGACCAGTGTGAGCTGCACATCCCAGGTGCTGAGTGACCCAGTCTTACAGTTTGAGTTTTGCACATTCTGAATAATCTGGAATTTGGTGCTGATTGTAATAAACAATTTAGTGACTTATGTGTTTGCATCATGATTTCTATTTTTGTCTGTTAATACACTGGTGGGAAAAGAGTCAACAGTACAAACCATTAATGGGTGACCTTGAAAATAATGGCTCATTTTTAAGAAAAGTAACCAAAACAATTATTAACTGAAGACTGTATTGTTGGAATGTGCCACCGCAGAAGACCCTGCATACTTTAGTGATAGTACCAGTATATGGAGGAATTCTGGGTCATATTAGCATCTGCTCTTCATCATAATGGGTTTGGGCAGGGGTGTCCAATCATGTGCCATGGAGGGCCAAGACCCTACAGGCTTTAACTCCAACCAGTGTCTTCAACGGCAGATTCCACTGAACTTCTTCCACTGACTGCAGATCAGTGAGAACACCTGCTGAAGAGACTGGGTAGAAGAGAACCTGCAGGGTCTTGGCCCTCCATGACACATGATTGGACACCTGTGGGTTAGAGTTTAATGGGATTTAACATTTTAACATAAACTGCTTTATGGTTCATAATCCTGTTGACAGACTTACACCAAACCAAAAGTGATTTCTCAAACTGCTGGATTGTTCTTAGACAGCTTTTCCAATCTGTCAGTATTAAATTTATGTCACATGGTGGTAACCTTCACATATAAAAAAGAGACATCTGCAAAAACTCAAGAGGTTTATTGTCAGTGCAATACTACATGAATGCATGTATAGTACATTGTTGATGCAGAGAATATATATTTCTACAGTACATGTATCTAGTAAATCAATTATTTTCCATGTAACCTTGTGACTGCATTATTTTAATAGCTTTTAATCCTAGATCAAGTTTGTTTTGGCCTAAAATGCATCATAACTGTCAAATATATCTTATTATACCTAACTCAGTACTGTTTACTTTTTGAATATATATTTTGTGGCTAATATAGTTATTAACATGGTGATCAAGTTGTGTCAGCTGGTCATTTTTTGCTATGACACCATCTCAGACTCAGTGCAGCTGGAGCAGGTACGTCCATGATGTCTCAACAGTCTCTCCATGATTTTCACGCAGATCAGAGCAATTTTTTTTCCCACAATATTTTTATTGAACCTTTTTTTTTTTTTTACAAACATAGCACACACAGTCAGACACTAACACAAAAGTAATTTAAAAACTAAAAAGAACAATAACAAAATAACAAAAAAAGGGTAATAAGATAAGATAAGATAAGATAAGCCTTTATTAGTCCCACAATGGGGAAATTCCAGGATTGCAACAGCACAGGGATAGCAACACTCAGAGTAACAATCAGAAGGCAAGAAAAAACAAGAACAGCTAGTATACATATGTACATATTACTATATATATATATATATATATATATATATATATATATATATATATATATATATATATATATATATAGACACAGTGCGGAGCATTGAGGTTGGTGAATGTGCAGCAGAAAGTCTAAGCGCTCTCTCCGCAGATGCGGCGGGCCAGCTGGATGTCTTTGGGCATGATGGTGACCCTCTTGGCGTGGATGGCGCACAGGTTGGTGTCCACGAAGAGACCCACCGGGTAGGCCTCGCTGGCCTCCTGCAGAGCCATGACGGAGGAGCTCTGGAAGCGCAGGTCGGTCTTGAAGTCCTGAGCGATCTCCCTCACCAGGTGCTGGAAGGGCAGCTTACGGATGAGCAGTTCTGTGGATCTCCGGCAGCGACGGATCTCTCTCAGAGCCACGGTACCGGGCCTGTAACGGTGAGGCTTCTTCACTCCGCCGGTGGCCGGAGCGCTTTTTCCGAGCAGCAGTAATAAAAACAACAACAACCATTAACAAAAACAAGTCAACAACAATGCTCCTCTGTTTAGTGTAGGTAATCTATTACATAAGAATACATAATATACATTCGCCAGTTTGGAATTTGCAAGGTCCACACATATCATTCAACTTCTTCTTCAGAAGTTATGTTTAATTTCTTTACATAATCAATGAAAGGTCTCCATATATTCTCAAACACATTTTCCTTTGATTTCAGTATATATGCTATTCTTTCTAGTGTAAGGTTGGTAACATCTGTCTTAACCACTGAGTCACATCTGGTCTATGAGTTTTTCCACAGTAATGCAATACATTTTTTGGCATTAAGCAAACTGAGGTCTATGAATGTTCTTTCACTCTTATTAAAGTTATGTTTTTCTGGGCACAGACCCAACAAAAACAGTTTAGGGTTCAATGTGATTTGTTTTGAAATATTTTTTTCAATTGTTATCCTCACCTCTTCCCCAAACATTCTGATTTTTCTACATTCCCATAAACAGTGAAATAGGGTTCCTTTACTTAGATCAGAGCAATTTTTTGCACAGGAAATAAACCAGACATTCTTAAGCTCTACAACCACTGATCGTTTGTGAAGCTGTGCTGACATCAGTGACAGGCTGTATTGACATCAGTGACAGGCTGTGCTGAACGCCAGACTGACCGTTTGAAACGGTAATTTTCCCACAACAGAGCCACCTGAAACACACACAGCGTACATATTTTAGTACCTAACAGCGATAACTTGCAGAGATTACAGTGCAGTACGACGTACTTATAGCAAACTAGCATTAGCAACATTAGCTTACCGTCAAATATGACCTAGTTTGTATCCTCACGTCTTTGGCTCTCCCAGAAGCTGCAGTACTATTCCAGAGTGTTTCGTCTCACTGCCTGTACCCTTGTCTGGCGGTCCTTTTTGGCATTTACGGTGAAAAAAGCCACAGACCGAGGAGTCGCCTTGTAAAGCCGCCATGTTATGTTTTGGCTTGGGTCACGTGTTTTACGTCACGGGAGTGTGGTGCCGCCTTGCTGTAAAAAAAATCCCGCCCACCACAGCTTAACCCCGCTTTACCCGGCTGCTATGGAGACACAACCGCGGCTGAACCAAGTAGTAATGAAACGAAGCGAGGCGAGGCGAACTGGGCTAGTGGAAAAGACCCACAACTGAGGCAGATGGCTGATCAGCGAAGAGCCCAGACAAAGTGTCAGCTGACCAGTAGGGAAACCTGGCGAAGATGGGTACTGACCAGGATAGCTGCCCAGTGAGAGGACCAGATAAGGAGAGTGACTGCTCAGCGGGGACCTCTGATGAAGATGGGGAACTCACGACATCCTCAGCTGACAGTGAAGAACCCTCAACGACCTCAGGCGGAGACGGGGAATCCTCAATGACCTCAGACGGAGGCGGAGGCAAAGCAGCCACGGCGACCTCGGATGGAGGCAGAGCACCCACGGAGACCTTGGATGTAGAGGAAGGACCCACGGAGACCTTTGGCAGAGAGGAAGGACCCACAGAGACCTCTGGCGGAAAGGAAGGACCCATGATGACCTCAGGCAGAGATGGAGGATGACCATCAGTGGACCCAGGCAGGGACTCGAGCAGAGGAGAAGAAACATACACCAGGTCACTACCACCAGCAGCAGTGGAGCCCAGCGAGGAGAATCCAGGGGCAGCCAACAGCTGCGACTGGTTCTCCTCACCAAGAGCAAAGCAAAATTTCTCTAATACTGATAGTGTGAAGACAAAGAAGAAAACTTGCCTTAGTTTGAGCTCCACTGCCATCCAGGACTCCGGCGACTCTGGCTGGGATGTCTCGACTCCATTCATCTGGCGCTTCCACCCCGGCTCGGCCACCTCAGATGGGGATGAAGAGAAAAACACCGGGACATAGTTACCAGCAGTGATGGAGCTTGACAAGGAGTATTCAGTAGCAGAGGACATCTGCAGATTGTTCTCCTCACAATGAGCCAGACAAGATTTCTCTAGATCTGCAGGTGTTAAAACAGAACAGAGTACTTTCCTGGACTTGAGCTCCACCACCACCCAGGACTCCGGCAACTCTGCTGCGACGACCCCAGCAGCAGGAGTGATGGTGGATACAGCCCAAGAACCTCCTGGCGTGGCAGCAGAAACTGGAGGTTGCCTGGTGTGAAAAAATCAGATCTGTGTTGTTCAGACAGTCATTAAAAAATCAGATATGGGTCACATTTGTGCAAAAAACAATGGAACTGGGCATTAAAACCTGCAGTGTGACCGTAGCCATAGTCTCTCCAGTGAGCCCTGGGTCTGCCCCAGGGTCTCCTCCCAGTGGGACATGCCCAAAACACCTCAAGTGGGAGACGTCCAGGAGGCATCCTAATCAGATGCCAATACCACTTCAATTGGCTCCTTTCAATGTGGAGGAGCAGCAGTTCTACTCTGAGCCTCTCCCGGATGACTGAGCTCCTCACCCTATTTCTGAGGATGAGTCCAGCAATCCTACAAAGAAAGCTCATTTCAGCCACTTGTATTCTCGATCTTGTTCTTTCGGTCATTATCCAAAGCTCATGACCATAGGTAAGGGTAGGAATGTAGATTGAGTGGTAAATTGACAGCTTTGCCTTAGAGCTTAGCTCCCTCTTCACCACAACAGACTGGTACAATGTCCGCATCACTGCAGATGCTGCGCCAATCCATCTGCCAGTCTCTCGCTCCATTCTTCCCTCACTCGTGAATAAGACCCCAAGATACTTAAACTCCTCCACTTGGGGCAGGAGCTTGTCCCCAACCTGAAGAGGACAATCCATCTTTTTCCGGCTGAGGACCATGGACTCAGACTTGGAGGTATTGATTCTCATCCCAGCCGCTTCACACTCAGCAGCAAACTGTCCCAGTAAGATCTGTAGGTCATTGCTGGATGAAGCCAGCAGAACAACATCATCTGCAAACAACAGAGATGAGATCCTGTGGTCACCAAGCATGACACCCTCCGTTCCCTGGCTGCGCCTAGAAATCCTGTCCATAAAATTATGAACAGGATTGGTGACAAAGGGCAGCCTTGGTGGAGTCCAATTCTCACTGGGAATGAGTCCAACCGAGTGTTGGCAATACAAACCAAACTCTCACAATGGTCGTACAGAGACCGAAGAGCTCGTAACAACAAGCCCGATACCCCATACTCCCGAAGCACCCCCCACAAAAATACATGAGGGACACAGTTGAATGTCTTCTCCCAAGTCCACAAAACACATGTAAACTAGTTGGGCAAACTCCCACAAACCCTCGAGGATTCTCGAGAGGATGAAGAGCTGATCTAATGTGCCACGGACAGGATGGAAACAACATTGCTCCTACTGAATCCGAGGTTCAACCAATGGCCGGATTCTCCTCTCCAGTACCTTGGGACTGGAGGGTGTGCTCCAACTTTAGAGGGATCACACTCCTCAGCCTCCCTGGGAAGTTCTATGTCAAGGTACTAAGAATACAGACAACTCATAACCACACAGGAACCAAATATAGCAGACCATGATAAACAAAGAAACAAAGAAACAAACAGAAAAAGACTAAATTTAAACTGAGGCTGAGCACAGCATCCAGCCGTGCTCAGGACCATGACAATTCTGCTGTGTATAATAATGTTAGGTGTTTTGTACTTATTGCTAAAATATAAAAGGATGTACTATAATGGGTCTCAAATATTTGTAAACGTGTCCTGTTATAGTACTGCATGAGTTTATTGACAATACACTATAAACTACACACATAAACTAATGATGACTGAACAACTCCCATTCCCCAAAATGCAAGATACAACACCTATGAATAAACAATAAGTCATAAAAGATCGGACAAATAAGTGATCTGACAAACAAATTAACAAGGGTTCTTAAACAGTTGTTAATATTGGATATCCCATTCATTTTCAATAATTCTGTAATTAATATTCACACAAATAAATCTTAGTGTTCAGTGCCTTTCATATTTGTCAAAGTCTAACATGTGGAATTGCCTACATATAGGCTACACCTCTTTGTACTCCACTTTCAAACACAGCCTACATTTGGGCCTGTATAGCCTAATTGGGCTACCTGTTTTCAGACAAGAATACTTGCTTTCTATAGGCATGCACTAGTATCTCTTAATATCAACTGGTAAAAGGTTAATTCCCTCTCAAAGCCTCAAATTTTTAGAACATTTTTTGCTCAACCATCTCCAATTTGCCTAAAAACAATTTATGGTCCAAAGTTTGGATATATGTATGACTGTTACTGTGAAATTTTTGTTTCATCAAATACTTTTCAAAATGTTTTTGAAAAAATGCCCTGTTGATCCACCTCCAGCATATTTTTTTTCTTTCCGCAGGTTGAAATCTGAGGGAATAGTTGAACACAGTTAACTCAAAAACTGTCAAAGCTAAAAGGCTGAAATTTTTACTTGCCCTTTTCACCATAAATTTTAATCAGAATATGCAGTTTGGGAGAAATACATTTAAAAATATCCTAATAGTGCCCCCTTAAAATGTGAAACAAAATTAAAGATGTTAAGCATTATTCATTGACTCACTGTGTTACAGTATCAGTTGTACTGTTGTTGCTATGGTTACAGCACCCCAGAATGTGACATCACCACATGGCAAGTTCCCTGCCAGTGTGCTTAGCTGAGATGTGACGTGAGTATAGCGCTGAACAGAGAGCAACCACACATGTCTGTATGCTACTGGCATGTTCTGTTCTGTGGTTCAATAAATATGTCTGATGGCTAAAGAGAGAAACCAGTCAAGCTTTGCTTATCCGCTTCATGCCAGAAGACACACAACTCAGCTTTTAACAGAAGCAGTTCTGTAGGTCCTTTATTTGAGCCCAATTTATGAAAAATATTGATAATGCAGAAATCAGTCATTCATATTTAACTGCATATTACACTAATACAAAAGCAGAGATGCAAAATACATCTAAAAACCCCTTTCATAGATAGTATATTTTGGTGATTTTCTTTTTTTTTTCCTGAATTAGTGTGTTTAATTAAAACAGTGTGCAGGGTTTCCAGTACTTTTCCATGTTCACAGTTGCTTATTATTATTATTATTATTATTATTATTATTATTATTATTATTATTATTATTATTATTATTATTATTATTATTATTATTTTACATATTCAATTTATGAAATAAAAACTAACCATCCATCCACCCATCTTCTACTGCTTTTCTGGAGAGCTGGGTCACGGAGGCACCAGTTCAAGCAGAGCAGCCCAGACTTCCCTCTCCCCAGCCATCTGCACCAGCTCTTCTGAGACGATGCCAAAGTGTTACCAGGACAGCTGGGAGACAGTCTCTCCAGTGTGTCCTGGGTCTGCCCCGGGGTCTAAACTAACTATGCATTTATATTTGCTGGCAATATTTTTTTTTTTTTCATATCCTACCAAGACTGTGTTCAAATAATAAATTTAAAATTTAAAATTAATTTTTCAGATATTTATTCATGGAAGCTGGTGAAAAATTTCACAAGAATATGTGTGGAGTACCAGTGAGTGTGGGGAATATGGTGCAGATACAAATAAAGAGAAAAATAATAACTAATAGGTACTGTATATCCCCTAATTGCCTGCTGAACATTTCTTTGATGCACAAATGTGTTGTTTTCTTTTCCACTTGAGTCTGCAGAACGCCTGAAACTTTCACTGTAGCCTTCAAAAAGTGCTAAGTCAGCCACATAGTCTCCACTATTCCCCCTCTTTTTCTCCACTTGTTGCATCCTTGTTCAACCACATCCTGCCCTTCACACCATTGCAGGTGTTTGCGTATTATGTGAATCTAAATGTGAAACTGTGTGTTGTCTGCTGTCTGTGGTTTAGTGAGGCGGCTACAACTGAGGTGTTCAAGCTAGTTTAATAATGTGTTCACACAGTAACATGATTTAGAAAGAAGTTTCTTATTCTTATGATGAATTAAAAAAGAACACCCTTGATCTTGACTTCCATTGCAAAAAATTGACACATGTGCTATCCTGATACAAGAAAAAGCATTTTAATCACACAGCAAAATCATCAACTTGAAAAATGTTACCTGAATGTCAGATACTTTCACATGACAACTTTTAATCATTTTTCAAATATACAGATCAAATACACTGTCTATTGTGTGTTTACATTCAATGTAGCATGAAAACAAAACAAAAACAGGACAAAGTTTAACTTAAATATATCAAACTTCTCCCCACTTGACCACTTATATTACAAACCTTACAAATAGAAATACATTTTTGTCTGAAGAGTCAGAAATTAATAAATAAAATAACTCTGGAAATGCAAGTGGGATTTTTCTTTAGAAAATGTATAAGAAAATATGTCAACATCCAGAACAACTCAATAACTTGTTCTGGCCTGATGAATGCATTCAGGGGTCACAAAGATCCTTCATCTATATATACATGTATTATATAGCCTTACCCTACTGAAAACTGAAATGACATAGCTTATGACCTTTGACCTACATTTGACCTTGAGGACAACCTGATGACCAACAAGGGGTAGCAATTTTTGTGAAATCCCAAAAATGCCAGTTCTATTGATCATTGAATCTATCCTTGTCCTTGAGCACAACTGAGATGTGATTGTATTATGTATTACAAGTTGGAATTTAACATTTTAAATATGGAAATTAGAAATTATTTTATAAAAATACATTAACTTGTACCAGCAGACAAAATGTAGGAAAATAACCATCTATAGTTGTCCATTATGTCGATAGATGGGGAGCTAAAGGTATTGGCTCCTGAGCTAACATTGGTCCTAGCCTAGGAAGCTCACACCAAGCGTGGTTTATACTGTTATTTTCTTCCAATTACAGGTGCCCTGATAGACATGCCTGTTTTCACCTAGTTTATTAATTCACAGTTGATAACACAACATAACAAAAATAATTTTTTTGTAAGTTGTCTGTGTTTTTCAACTGATGTAAGATATTTTTGCACCTCAGAATACGAAAATGACATGTTTCTCTCGATCAGGTCAGGTTTTTATGCTAAGTTGTAAACAGTTGTACAGCAGTTGTACTGTAAATTGAAGACCAGACACTGATAAAGGTTAGTACATGTAAATTGAATGTTACATCATCATTGTTCAAAATTCGGAGAATTTCAAGAAATAAAAAAGAATTTTGCATCATATAAAGCGAAAATACCTGTACATGTAAACAAAAACATAAAAAACATGTGGCCATAGTTCAAAAAGTTGACTTGATTGAGCAAAACCAATGTGATTTTTAGATTCAGCACATCAAAATTGTCCTAAATCAGCTAAAAAAAACCCTAGACAATAAATTTGGTGTTGACCAGTGTAATATATCTGCATCATTTTGGCTTAATTTGTTATAGTTTTTCCTTGATGCTATATTGAACTAGCATTAGCATGCTAGGTGGTTGGAGGCAATCACTGGCCATGTTTACATGTGCACATTTAAACCGGTTATGATTGGATTTCTGGAGTTATCTGATTATTAAAGTGGCCGTGTAAGCAGAATAGTCCGATAAAGGCCATGTAACTGCAGTCATTAACTCAAGTGGTTAGCCCTCCAATAATCTCTTTATTCAGTGCATGTAAACACGACAAAACTGACTATTACCATTCTCAGTTTAGGCCCAGTAATTGGTTTATTGTGACCATGTAACCGGGGTCAGTGTAACTGGACACAGCTCGCCTCAGCAGGGAGGTGATGGGCATACCGCCTGGCATTAGCTTAATTGTTGACCCTTCTGGTTTTACTTTACAATGATTTGGGGTGTAGGTTCAAGCCTCTATGCCCAGATCTTCTTAGCGAGGGTAATCCCTGACTCTTCTGCTTCCCAATTTTAACGCTTTGAATGGGCCTTCTGGAGTTTGTCCAGTCTGTTTCTGAAGGCATACAGGTTGGGGGCTGTAACCACATCCTCCAGGACACTGTTCCATGTATTTACCAATCGGTATGGACACTGTGAATTTGAATGCTAGTTTCTATAAATTCTATTCACCCCCACTGGAATCCTTGTTCACCTAACCTAATATTCCATTCTTAGATGTTGTTTTAGCTTAGTTAAAATTTTATTTTCTCAAACCAGGATCCAAGGCTGCTAGCTTAAGTTAGACATTTAGCCACTCATTCACTTATGTTTCTGTGCTTACTATACTCCAGCGAGCTGTCATATCTTATCGACACACCCCTGTCAACTAGTGATGAATTAGTTCATTCATTCTTTAAGACAAACGTTCACGGCTCAGAGGTAATGGGTCGGGTCGGCCACTGGCCCGCTTGGCTCCTGAGGTTGACAATGGAATCCTTGGTGCCTCGAGTGGAGAACCTCTTACAATATTCTTTACATTTGTTGGTGACCGAGAACACTCTTTTCAAGAGTTTTACATAAATTCTCCATTTGCACCATTATCCCCCAATCCCATGCAGCAGTGGGGAGCAGTGAACAGCGGCGAGTGGCACGACCCGAGGGACTCCATCAGGGCTTGAGGAGGGCAGTGCTGCGGCTCACCGGCAACTTCCTGCAACAAGAAAAAATGCCCAGGACTGTAAAAACTGCCGGCAAACCGTGGCACAACTCCCAAAGGAACTGCTCAAATCCAACGCTCACCACCACCTCCCTCTCCCCACCGCTCTGCAAGACACTGGTCTTAAAGATCTCACTGCTGACCCTGCAGGCTGACTTGATTTGTATTCAGCTCAGAATACATCAGCGCCACTGATCTGAGCTAAAGGCTAAGTGAAGTAAGCGGGAAGGCAGAGTTGAATGGGTCAGGGATCTTTCTGAAAGTGACAGCATTAAAAAAAAGGGTTTTCAGAAAGGCAGGAAAAATAATTTAAAAAATTGCTGCAATAATTGCTGCAATAATTAAATAATTAAAGAAAATCTGAAAAAAAACCATCTCAGAAACATTTCATTAAGACATGGGTGAGCTGTTAAAATGTGGGAAAAAGTGCAATCAATGATCTCTTTAAGGATATATCATGAAGGCCCCCATGAAATTTTCACTTGGTCCTGGACGCATTGTGTGTATATTCTCCAAGGTAACATAAATTTCATCTGCACTTTGTAGGTGGAAAATCCCAGCCAGGAAGCTGTTCCACAGATCCTCCCTCCCAGAAGATTTTACACCAGAAGGCCTTGAGGTTGAGCAGCGGTTACTAGAAGACAAGGAGAAGCCAGAGATGACGGCAAAGAATCAACTCACCATAACTCAGCAAAATGACCAAATACACAAGTAGGCTCCAGTAACAGCGGGGAGGAGAAAAGTAAGGCAAGGCAATTGCAGTGTCAAACCTTTTTGATTTCATCAGTGGTATAGGCTTGCCATAGGCCCCACTGTGTTTTATGACCTTGTGCTGAATCAGTACACACTCTTCTGCAGCATTTAGCTGCACTTTGGAGTAGATATAATAGTAGCCTTCCTTCTCAACTGTTAGCCGGCTGTTGTTGTACTTCATAAGGTTGGTAACGGCTTCTCCTTCTTTTAAAAACTGCACTTCATTTTTATCTCCTATGATGTTATTTGGACCTAAGATGAAGAGAGAAAGGAGAACTGGTTGAGCTTATATTCTAAAGAGGTCACTAAAAAAAGTCATATTTGGATTTGAGTGTCAAGATGTTTCCAACCTATCAGGTGAGCAAAGGGTCTCTCATATGTCTGTGTTTGCACCAGGTGAACCTCATTGGATTCTGTTCAAGAAAGCAGAGTCGGATCAGCCAGTTAAACATTGCAACAAATACATTAGTAAGTATGTTGAAAAGAAATCCTGGGAGTCTCACAAAATAGTAACAATGCTAATTTACCTATCATGCTAATGCTAATAAAAAGTATGAAAATTAAAAATCTTTATAATAATAATGATGATGTGATATTATTGCTGTTACATGTTTTCAAATACTATCAATCATATATCCATACTTTTCTTTAGCTAGGATAATTTGAATACACATGGGTGTTTATAGTAATAACAACCAGGTAGGGACTGATATATCACCAAAATAAGATATCGGTGGTCAGTATTTTTCTGGTGTGTCACAACTGTCTTCTTGTCCTTGTGTTTGACCTGCATAGCTGCAAGGTCTGCTTGTTATTATTGGATTTGGCAGGGATTTTAATGCCAGATTCCCTTTCTGATGCAACCCCTCCCCATTTACCCAGACTTGGGACCAGCACAGGGAGTACACTGGCTTGTGCTCCCCCCATGGCTGGGAAATCAACTTTCCTTTCTCAATTCTATTATGCTGAGCACCAAGCTAGAGGGTGGAAAGCACAATTTTCATCTGGTCTTTGGTATGACTCAGCAGGGGCATGAACCCACAACCTCCTGGGTGTGGGGCGGACGCTCTACCACTGGGCCACAACTTTGGTGTGTCGCCAGTGTGTGGCACTGAGTTTGCCTGAAGTAAACAACTGCAGATTCAGAAAACATTTGAGACTGAAACATTTTTAAGTATTTCACTTCAGTCATTTTTGATAGATAGATAGATAGATAGATAGATAGATAGATAGATAGATAGATAGATAGATAGATAGACAGATAGATAGATAGATAGATAGATAGATAGATAGATAGATAGATAGATAGATAGATAGATAGATAGCCTAGAGGTAGAGCATCCGCCCCACAACTGGGAGGTCATGGGTTCAAGTCTCGGCCATGTAATACTAAAGACCATATAAAAATAGTACTTCCTACCTTCTAGCTTGGTGCTCAGCAAAAATAGAATGGAGGAAGGGAAGTTGATTACCCAGCCATGGGGGGCACAGGCCAGTGTACTCCTTGTGCCGGTCCCAAGCCCAGGCAAAAGGGCAGGGTTGCATCCGGAAGGGCATCCGTCATAAAAAATCCTTGCCAAATCAACATGTGGATCATCACGATATAAGATGATGATACTCTGTGCGATCCTGAAAGGAAGCAGCCAAAAGACAAATATATATATATATTTTTTTTCCTCTTTCTCATACTGGCAATAAAGATGAACTAGATGAAAACAAAGCCAAAAGAAATTATTAGAACTGGCTATCGCTCATTGTCCGAATTCTTAGTTTCAACATCAGTATCAGTATTAGCCTAAAATTTTCACATTCTGTGCATCCCTACAATCAGGGCTCTGAACCTAATTTGAACAAAACCTTCATGAATGTCATTAGTGCACAATACTTATAAGCATGAGGCTTGATGAATTATTAACTCATTACCTCCAGATCCTACTGGAATCATTATGGGACCACTCTAAAAAGGTGGGGGAAAAGAGTTGATAGTCAAAACAACAAAACACACACATACATCAGACAGGGAACTTTTTACCTAAAAATGTAGATACTGAGGAGCCACACTCACCTGCTTAGATGCTTTGGGATTGGATGTGTTCTGGTAAGGACCATTGGAACTAGAAAAGGAAAATGTCTGCAGGGAGAGTCAAAAAGAAGGCAGTGACTACAAATCCTACTTGGTTTACAGTTGTCTATACAAACACTTACAATACCTAAAGGATTTCCAGTGGCTTTAATGGTTATGAGCACACCACAAGTGTACGTTGCTCAACCATAATGATTTATGGATCAATTCCCAGTCATGTGAGCTTTACTGCATGTCTGTCCCCTGCACTTTGCTTCATTTCCTGTCTCTCAACTTTGTCCATTAAAGGTAAAATGCAGTAAGTCTTAAAATATATGCATGCAACAATAGGAAGTGCAATGTCTTATGAAACTCATAAATGTGCAAACATAGCACTGCAGAGGTGTTAAAATGAAACAAAAAAAGTCTACAGAGAACTTTTAAAATTAGCATAATAAGCTTGGTCTACTATACCGATTTCCTGATCAATATTTTTTATTCTTGTCTCTAGTGTTAGCTTCAGAGTGTAAAATAACTAATTGATTATATCACACAGATAATTCCATTTCAGCTGTAATTTCTCCTGCTACTTGAGGAATCCCTTTAAGCCATTTTTATTCTGATTGGCTGCCACTTTCAAACAGACACAGACAGAGATCAGAGCCGGATCGGAGCTCAACTACAGCGGCGAAAGAAAGGCCGGATCAGAGGTCACCTACTGTAGCGGCAAGTGGTGCAGCTAGCTGAGGCCCCGGCCGGATCAGAGCACACCTATAGCGGCAACACCCGACAGAGCTACCTGAGGTCCTGGCCAGATCGGAGCTCATTTACAGCGGCAGTAAGCGGCGGAGCTGACTGTGGCGGAGCTAACCGAGGCCCCAGATGGATCAGAGCTCAACTACAGTGGCAGTAAACGGCAGAGCTCAGCGGAGGAGCTAACTGAGGGTGGAGGAGCTAACTGAGGCTCCAGCCGGATCCGAGGTCAGCTGGCCCAGATACTGGCAGCACCAGCGGAAATTATCCTGCTATCATCAGGCCAGTAAAAAATGCCACCAAAGAAAGAGGAAATGGAAGAGATTAAAAAATCTCTGAACTTCATCTCAGAAGAACTTACCAAAGTGGCCAATCAACAGTCCAAATTATTAGGGCTAATGGAGGAACTGAAATTAACAATTAAGGAAAGAGACAAAAAAATTGCAGACTTGGAGCAACGCATCAAGGATCTTGAACAATATACTCATATGGATAATTTAATCATTAGTGGACTAGACATTAAATATCAATCATATGCTCATGCTGTAGCAGGAATGAGAGGTGAGGAGACTCCCCAAGTGAATCAGTCTCCTTGGAAAATCAGGTGCTTCAGTTCCTTGAAAGCAGAAACATAAAGGTTGATGTAAATGCAATTTCAGCATGCCATACACTACCCAGAAAGGACAATAAAACAAAGATATCAATTGTGATGCGCTTTGTGAACAGAAGAGTTAAAAAATGACATACTGTGGCAGGCCAGAAAGCTGCGGGGTACCGAAGTTTACTTAAATGAACATTTAACAAAGATTAATGCTGAAACAGCATGGCAAGCACGGATGCTGAAAAGACAAAACAAGATATAGGCATCATGGAGAAGAAACTGGTAGAGTCTGGTTTAAACTAAATGAAACACCTGAAGAAGCAAAGGCCATAATGATAAGAGATCTCACTGACTTAAAAAAATATAGATGAACACAGATCAAGAAAATTAAGAGACTACAGTGATCCATATCCACACACATGGCAAGAACAGTCCTTTTGTGACATAACATGATAATGTACTTTAAAAAAAAAAAACCTCGTGACTGACTTTAGTAGATGTCAATCATCCCCAATTGGAGGAAGTCATTTGACCCAGAGAGAGGAAATTCAGACACTGAAAACATCTCCTTATGCTGAACATAAACTACAAGAGATGGAGAATGATATTGATCCTGATAACCACTTCTTCGATAATATTCATACTGTAATTACTGTGAATGTTACACTGAAAAACAATTCAAAAGTCAAGTGCAAGTAGATGGTAAACTATCAATAATACACTTTAACAGCAGAAGTCTTAACAAAAACTTTCCACAGATTCAGGACTATTTACAACAGCTAGATAGAAAATTTACAGCTGTAGCAGTCTTTGAAACTTGGCTCAATGAAGAGAAGGCTTCTTTGATGGCAATAGAGGTTATCAGATGCTTCATATTAACAGATCTCAAAAAAATGGTGGTGGTGTTGCACTGTATATTGATAAATTGTATAGGTGTAAACTTGTAAATGGAATGTCCTTTGCAGTCCCAGGGTTTCTAGAATGTGTTACTGTTGAGATTGACCAAGATAAAACAAAAATTATATTATAAGTTGTACATATAGAATGCCGGGAACTTGCATGACAATGAGAGATAAGTTAGTAGAGCTGTACAATAATATAACTAATAAGAAAATGGTTGTAATCTGTGGAGACTTCAATATTGATTTACTAAATCCATTTCAACAAAATGTAACTACAGAGTTTATGAATTCTATGAATCTATATCCTACAATAACACATCCCAGTAGAATCACAGTCCACACTTCTACTCTTATTGACAATCTGTTTGTTAATATTATTGATAAGAAAATAGAAAGTGGATTGTTGATAAATGACACAAGTGACCATCTGCCAGTCTTTGCACTTATACAGTACATAGCCACACGGAGGCCAATACAGAAAAAAACTTTAAAATCCTTCAGATATAAATCACAAAATGCAATCAGTTCTTTTAAAGAAGACCTACTGAAGCAAGACTGGACAAAAGTTTATGCATCAGATGTAAATGAAGCCTATGATACATTCATGGACATTGTAACTGCTCTTTATGAAAAAAATTGACCACTAAAAAAGAGAAAGCTTAAACAGAAATTTGTCGACAAGCCATGGTTAACCAAAGGATTACAAAAAGCGTGTAAAAAGAAAAATTCATTTTATAAAGCTTTTCTAAAGAAAAGGACAAAAGAAGCAGAGCAGCGGTATAAAACATACAAAAATAAGTTAATATATGTAATTAAAATCAACCTTTATTGTCATGTTGCTGTACATGCAACTGTAGTGCAGGCAAGATGAAATTGCATTTCTCTCGGCATCCATATAAGTAAAAAGAACATAATTTAAGGCACACTCACACACACCCTCACCCCCCACCCCAACGCAGCCATTCACACATCCCTGAGACATACTTGAAAACTAACTAGAACTATAATATACAAATAATATACATAATGTCCATAAGGTGCAGTAGTATGTATGAAAGATTCCGGATCAACTGTTCAGCGTCCTAACAGCTTGTGGAAGGAAGCTGTTAATCAGTCTGGCGGTTCTGCCTCTGATGCTCCGGAATGGTTTGCCAGATGGCAGCAGTTCAAAATGTTTATGCAGAGGGTGAGAGTGGTCCTTGACAATGTTCAGTGCCCTGCTCCTACAACGGTTCTGAAAAAGTTCTTGGACAGAGGGGAGGGAAACTCCAATTACCCTCTCAGCTCCCTTAGCTATCCTCTGCAGGGCTTTTTTGTCCGACTTACTGCAGCTGGAGTACCATGTTGCAATGCAGTATGTCAGAACACTCTCTGCCACACCTCTGTAGAAGGTCCTGAGGATGCAGATGGGGAGAGAGGCCTGTTTGAGTTTCCTCAAGAAGTGCAGTCTCTGCTGGGCCCGCTTCTTGATCCCCAAGGAATTCTTGCTCCAGGTCAGGTCCTGCGAGATCTGCACTACGAGGAGCTTGATGTTCTCCACTCTCTCCACCAAACGGCCGCCGATGCTGAGAGGGACGTGTTCAGGCCGTGACCGCCAGAAGTTGATAATCATCTCCTTCGTTTTGTCCACGTTGAGCACCATATTGTTCTCCCTGCACCAGCCCTCCAGGTCTCTAACTTCTTCCCTGTACATTGATTCCTCATCCCTCTGAATAAGTCCCACCACTTTGGTGTCGTCTGCAAACTTTATAATCTGGTTCCCCTCGTGTCTGGATACACAGTCATGTGTTAGAAGTGTAAACAACAGTGGACTGAGTACGCAGCCTTGAGGGGATCCGGTGCTCAGCGTGATAGAGTTGGAGATGTTGTTTCCAACACGGACAGACTGAGGTCTCTAGGTCAGGAAGTCCAGGATCCAGAGACATGTGGCGGTGTTCAGACCGAGAAGGAGTAATTTCTCCATCAGTCTCTGGGGAATAATGGTGTTGAATGCTGAAACTGAAATCAATGTACAGGAGTCTGGCGTAGGTGTCTTTCTGATCCAGGTGGGTGATGACAGAGTGCAGGGTGGTGACTATAGCATCCTCCATGGAGCGGTTTGAACGATATGCAAACTGGAGCGGGTCATGGGATGCAGGGAGGCAGGCTGTGATGTGTGGTTTGACAAGCCGTTCAAAACACTTCATCACAATTGGTGTCAGTGTAACAGGACGATAGTCATTCAGACAGGACACAACTGGTTTCTTTGCCACTGGTACTATGGTAGAGGTCTTAAAGCATCTGGGAACGATGGCCTGACTCAGGGAGATGTTATAAATGTCAGTCAGGACATCCGCCAACTCGCTCGTGCAATCTCGGAGCACACATCCTGGGATGTTGTCCGGACCTGCAGTTTTACGTGGATTGACCCTGATTAGGGTCCTCCGCGTGTCTGCTGCGTTGATGATGATAGCTGGCCCAACAGATGGTGGAGATAGGCCAGCCCTCCCTCTGATTGTTGGGTTTGATGTTTCAAAATGTGCAAAGAAGTTGTTGAGCCTGTCTGGAAGCGAAGCGTTGTTATCATCGACCCCCTGCCTAGACTTATAATCCGTCAGCGCCCGAACTCCCTGCCACATCCGTTTGGTGTTCCTTGTATCACAGAGGTGTCCCTGGATTTTCTCCGCATAGGCGCGCTTCACTGTCTTAATTCCCTTTGAGAGCGCAGACCTGGCTGAGCGGAGGGCCATCCTGTCCTTCACTCTGAAGGCTGCATCTCTGGCTGTGAGCAGTGAGCACACCTCTGCCATCATCCAGGGTTTATAGTTTCCCCATGCAGTGATAGTCTTCACTATAGTGACATCCTCTGTGCACTTCGCGATGTAGCTGGTGACCGTTTCAGCATACTCCTCCACATCTGTCCTGTCTTCCTGGGAGGCTGCTATTTTGAAGACCTCCCAGTCTATGTGCAGAAAACAGTCCTGAAGTGCCGAGGCTGCACCCTCTGGCCAAATCCTGATTTGCTTCGCTACTGGCCTGCTGCGCTTCAGTAAAGGTTTGTAGGCAGGCACCAGCATCAAGGATAGGTGGTCAGAATGACCGAGGTGGGGGCGAGATGTTGCCTTATGAGCATCTGGGAAGTTTGTGTACACCAAGTTCAACATATTCTCTCCTCTGGTCTTAAAGTCCACACATTGTTTAAACTTGGGGAGCACAGTCTTTAAATTGGTAAGATGTAGTTAAAGTTAAAGAGACTATAACAGTAAAGAACTGGAGAAAAACTGAGATAACACTAAAAGTACATGGACAATACTTAACAATATTCTTGGAAATAAAATCAGAAATACAAGCTATCGTGTGGGGGCATGGCGTTGGACTTCTCCACCCAGGAGACAATGGACCGAAGGAGAAGGTGTCACCGGGGGTATCAGATGGGACAGTAAGGACTATGCGCCCCCCTGGGAGAAGAGTAAATGCCGGAGAGAAGAAGTGTGTTGGAACGAGCCAGCATTATGTTAATGTGCCATATGGTTCTTTGTTTAAACAACAATGGTTATGGTCGGAAGTGTTGGGTCTTGACACATAGGAATAAAGGTATAAAAGAGGAGTGCACAGAGACCCAACATTCTCTTTTGCTGTAAAATATGTTGGAGGAAGAATAAAGTAACTGTGTTGTCCAGCTCATTGTCTCACCTGCCTCCTTTCTTCACACTGGTGACCCCAAGACGTGCCATGGAAATCGAGCTGAGCACCACCCTGGAAACTGCCTGGTGGGAGAGCACCAGCGCCGCATGCGTGGCCCCAGTCGAGCTCCCAGGCTTCTGGCTTCACAACCTGACCATGTGGTTTTTGCACATAGAAGCCCAGTTCGCACTCCACGGGATAACAATGGACGATACCAGGTATTACTACATAGTCGCTGCGCTGGATGCACGCACCACACAACAGGTGATGAGCCTGCTCCAGGAGCCACCGGCCCAAGGAAAGTATGAGGCGCTCAAGAAGATGCTTCTCCAGCGCTATACCCTTTCTGACAGTCAGAGGGCAGAGAGGCTCCTATCGTGTTCGGAGTTAGGGGACGAGGCAGCAGTAGAGCTCATGGAGAGCATGTTGGCGCTGAGGGGGAAGGACAATGAATCTTTCCTGTCCGTCCACTTGTTCCTCAAGAACCTACCGGCTACAGCGAGGGCAATCCTGGCCAACTCGCCATGGCTGGTTGCTAAGGACTACCGTGCCCTGGTGCAGGAAGCGGACCGCATCATTTCAGCAACCAGAACTCTCAGTGTGCAGACAGTGGCATCAGCATCCATGAGGCACTCCAGCGAGGTCGAGGAGCCGTTCGTGGTAGCTGGGACGGACACCAGAAGACGAAGGAACGGGGCGATCTATTCTTATCATCGCTGTTTCAGCTCGAATGCGCAATGCTGCCTGGCACCATTCCAGTTCAAGAAGCCTGGAAGACAGCACTGTCGGAATTCAGTGGCAGCTGCAACTGATGGCGACAGGAACAGACTGCTTTATGTCACGGACACAAGTTCAGGGAGATGGTTTTTGGTGGACTCTGGCTCCCAGAAAAGCCTCATCCTGCCAGTCAACACAGACAGGGTGGCAGGACGCAGCGGTCCTGAGCTCACGGCCACCAACGGATCCACCACCAGGACATTTGGCAGGCAGACACTGACGATATGCTTACACGGATGCAACTTTCAGTGGAATTTTGTGATAGCTGCATGTTCCAGCCCCATTTTAGGAGCAGATTTTCTATACGCTTATGGATTGTTAGTCGATGTAGCTAATAGGAGATTAGTGGACGCTGTCTCTTTTACCTCACTGCCCTGCACAGCTTGGGGAGCTGGGTCAGCTCCAGGGTGTAAATACCAACATTTGCTCGCACAGCTCCCAGCACTCACAGTCCTGACTTTTTCAGCTATGGTAACAAAACACAGGGTCGAGCACTTTATAATGACGAAAGGCCCACCAGTGTTCACTCGTCCTCGGTGTTTGGACACAGCTAAACTGACCAGCGTACAAGAGGAATTTGCCAACTTAGAGCAGTTGGGTATCATCAGGTGCTCCAACAGCCCGTGGGCATCCCCGCTACACATGGTACCTAAAGCCGATGGGTCGTGGCGACTGTGCAACGATTTCCGGTGCTTGAACAACTCTATGGAACATCATCGCTATCCTATTCCACACATCCAGGATTTTTCCTTGCACCTGGCTGGGGCGCTTGTTTTTTCCAAAGTGGATCTGGTTCGCGGTTACCACCAGGTCCCGGTGCTGGAGGAAGACGTTCCAAAAACAGCGGTAATAACTCCTTTCGGCCTTTTCGAGTTTTTACGCATGCCATTCAGATTAAAAGGCACGGCGTAGACCTTCCAGAGGATGATGGATGCAGCGCTTCACAACTTGGCCTTCGGTTTTGTCTACTTTAGACGATATTCTGGTAGCCAGCGCGTCCGAGGAGGAGCACACCGCCCATCTCAGGACAATTTTCCAGAGATTGGAAACGCACGGGTTGATAGTTAACCCAGCAAAGTGCCAGTTCGGTGCGCCAGTTATTGACTTTTTGGGCTATTGCATTTCGCCGGAGGGCGTGATCCTGTTACCGGACAAAGTGCGTGTTGTGTCAGACTTTCTGCGCCCGCAGACTGTGAGAGCACTACAGGAGTGTTTGGTAATGGTTCATTTTTATAACAGCTTCCTTCCCTGGGAAGCCCAGCTGATGCAACTGTTGTACGCCACGCTTAAAAAAAGGAAACCTGTGGAAGCCATTGACTGGACTCCCCAGCAAGTCCAGGCTTTTACTAACGCCAAAACAGCACTTGCGGATGCCACGTTGTTAGCCCACCCAGACCCATCTGCATGGATAGCACTCACTACAGATGCGTCTGACGTTGCCATAGGGGCAGTAGTGGAGCAGTGCGTCTCAGGTTGGTGGCAGCCGCTCACATTTTTCAGCCGAACATTGCGTGACAACAGACGCAAGCACAGTGCGTTCAATAGAGAATTGCTGGCTCTCCACCTGGTGACGCACCATTTCCAATTCTGGCTGGAGGGGCGCGAGTTCACCACATTCGTGGACATAAGCCACTGACGTACACAATGGCCAAGGTCTTGGAACCACGGTCGGCTCAGCAGCAATGGCAGTTGGCCGCAATTTCGGAGTTTACTACCAACATTCAACACGTTGCAGGTAAACTCAGCGTCGTGGCCAATTGTCTGTCGCACACATTATTAATCACCCCAGTTTACATGGGAATAGATTTCCCTGTCATGGCCACAGAACAAGCTGGGATGCAAACATTTACACACTCCAGTCTGCGCCAACAGGTTAAAGGCTGGAGAACAGGATGGTGCAACAAGGGTGCCCTCCCTTGCTCTGCAACGTCTCCACCGGCCGCCTGCATCCGGTGGTTCTGAGCTCTTGGCGCCATCGCGTTTTTGAGTCAGTCCACTCCCTTTCGCATCCGGGAGTGCGTGCTTCGGTGAAACTAATGGGGGCGAAATTTGTCTAGCCGCGCTTGTCTCACCCAGGAGACAATGGACCGAAGGAGGAGGTGTCACCAGGGGGTATCAGATGGGACAGTAAGGACTATGCGTCCACCCGGGGACAGGAGTAAATGCCAGAGAGAAGAAGTGTGTTGGAACGAACCAACGTTATGTTATGTTAATGTGCCATGCGGTTCTTTGTTCAAACAACAGTGGTTATGGTCAGAAGTGTTGGGTCTTGACGCATGGGAATAAAAGTATAAAAGAGGAACGCACAGAAACCTGACATTCTCTTTTGCTGTAAAATATGTTGGAGGAAGAATAAAGTAACTGTGTCATCCAGCTCATTGTCTCGCTGTCTCCTTTCTCCACAACCCAACCAGTCTTTCACAAAACAAAAATGACTCAAAGAGTGTGAATGCAGACTCATCTGCAGGTGAATTTAATAATTTTTTATTAACATTGCTCCTAATCTGGCTTGAGAAATACCCATTACGGCACCTAGAGGTGATACAATAAGTAAAAACTTTGCTTAAAGACTCCATCTTCATAAAGAACACAGATGAGAGAGAGGTCATTGAAATTGTTTAAAAGTGAAACATCTACGGATTGTAATGGTATTGACATCCTTTTAGTCAAAACTATCATCAAATACTTAATGAAGCCACTGATGTATATCTGTAACTTGTCTCTCCAAACAGGTATATTTCCCAATGCAATGAAAATAGCCAAAGTAAGTCTGATACACAAGACGGGTGACAGAGGGGAATTTTCAAACTATAGGCCTATTTCACTATTGCCACAATTTTCAAAGATACTCGAAAAAATATTCTACGAGAGAATTGACAACTTTATAATAAAGAATCATTTATTGTGTGAACAGCAATACAGATTCAGACACAAGAGGGCAGCTGCATTTGCTCTTATTGTCATGTTTGCCCTTTTCAGGGCATAAATCAGGCGCCAGATGCTAACAGTGAGTTTTGTTATTTTACTGTAAGGTACAAAATAATGAGTCTTGAGGGGCAAAACACATACACTAAACACACGACCACAAAGAGTCAGAATAACTAATAATTACAAAGACACAAAGAGACTTACACTGAATACAGCGGGACGGAACCAGATACTGAGACTGGAGCCAGACGTGGGGACTCCAGCCTGAGTGGGTGTGAGATCGCAGCAGAGAATGAATCTCCACTGCGGTCTTAAATAGAATAAAGTTTAATGACTACCAGGTGAGGAGAACAACGCAATCACAGAATAGCAATCAGCTATGGCAGCCCACGGGCTGGTTAACAGCCAGAAGTCTGGCTGTGACACTGTCACAGTAAAAGCATCAGGAAAAGATTACAAATATTAACTGGGACTAGGAATACAAAGAAAAAGGAGAAATACTGAGTGACTCGAGCGCAGAGCAGATCCGCGCTCAGATCATCACAGTGCCCCCCGTTTAAGGGACGCATTCCAGGCATCCCACTGTGACATCCAGGGGAAAAGACCCCCCCAACCAGAAAAACTAGTAGCTCAACCACGGGAGGAGCGGAGGGGAATACAGGCCAGGAGGGCATGACACAAAAAACAGTAAATACCCAGAAAAGCTAAACAGCAAAAAACTAAAAAAAAAAAAAAAAAAAAAAGGAACTTCAAGAAATACATCAGGGGGTACCGATCACCAAGATAACACAATTACCTGATTATCAAAAGGAAATAGTTGACTACCCCACTTCAAGGTCAAAAAAGATGCAACAAACACTCAGAATGAAGAATAAAAAAGAAAAAAAAAAGAAAAAAAATTCATGGACTCCAGAATATCATCCAGATACATTCTCTTTTCTTCCTCCCCTTCTAACCAAAATGCCAATGGCCAAAATCAAAAAAGTTTAAACACAAGAATATGCGTAGCCCACACTATCAATACAGATGGCTAAATACAAGAGTATGAATTCAAAATGAAACCTCCTCCCTCTTTTTTCTTTCTCCTCTACTTTTTACAGAAATGCCCAAGAGCAAAGTAATCAGACTGCGAATACAAAAATATAGGCACAATTAACCCTGCCACAAGGCAAACAGAGAAAAAAAAAACTAAATTCAGAGGTATGTATACAAAAAAAAAAAAAAATTAATAGGCAAGAAAAACACAGTGAATGAACAAAGAATACCGGCAGTTAGGCCAAAAAGACAGTTCTGGTGGCTTACCGGCATCCAGACTCCAAATGAAGAAAAAATGTTCAAGTGGCCGACCGAAATCCCAGCTCCGGTAATAAACTCGGGCGGACAGCCAGTGTCTTTGAGCCACCAGGACCAGACGGACAAACCCGGAGGCGGCTTTCCCACTGGGAGGCTCAATGGTAGGAAGCCAGACCGGACGGAGAGAATCCCAACGCCGTCTGGTGGAGGAGAGAAGGGGGAGGAGGGAGGGACCACAATGGTGTCGGACCGTGGGGGATCAGCAGCTCCCACCCCGGCCTCTGACAGGAGCCTTAAAGCCCCCGCGGTGGACCCCAGCAGGGACAACGCTGTTCCCTCGGTGGACTCGGATTGAGCCAGCTCTGCACCCACGGTGGACTCGGATTGAGCCAGCGCTGCACCTGGGATGACCTCACGAGACCACCCCGGACCCCTGGAAATGGTGGGTGGTGCTGGATCATCCCCGGTGACCCTGGAAGGAGGCTCCAAGACAGAGGAGCTGAAAATGAAGACCCGGAGGCTGATGCTGTTGTCACACCTCTCTGCCGTGGTGAGGAGAAAACAGCAGGCTGGGAGACAGAGTCTTTCCAGCGGCCCATAGCTGGACCCAAACGGGAACCTTGCAGAGAATTGACCCGATCGTCATACTCCCTCCCCTTCGGAAAGGCCGTGTCCTGGGGAGGAGAGGAATTCTGTGCGAGGCAATGACGTCTTCTAGCTGGAGGCGAAGCTAAATTCAAGTTGGGGAAACGCTGCTGCTGCGCTGAAACAGAAGCCAGTAGCTCGGCGTAGTCAGGATAATTATTCAGCCCAGGATTAGCCTCCACCAGTCTAATAGCCACCACCACACTCTTCAGAATCTTACTGGGATGGAAGGCCACAAGTTCAGCCATCCTTTCCATGTCCTCAGCTTGCTCGGCCAGGTGAGGATGGCGCTTTACTGCCGCCTCTGCGAGGTCCAGGTACCAGCATGCATTTCTGGAGGTGGCGAACATACGAGCATTGACCAGGAGACCATCTATCTCCATCAGAGCCTGGACAAGCTCGAAACCCAGGGTCATAGGATACCATGTCCTAGATGACGCCATAACCTCCAAACAAAACTGGCACCCGGGGAAAGGAAAAATCAAGCCCATAAACAAACTCAGTGAGGCTGGCACCTCACTTGGCTGCAATCTACTGTCATGTTTGCCCTTTTCAGGGCATAAATGAGGTGCCAGATGCCAACAGTAAGTTTTATTATTTTATTGTAAGGTACAAAATAATGAGCCTCGAGGGGCAAAACACATACATTAAACACACGACCACAAAGGGTCAGAATAACTAATAATTACAAAGAGACTTACACTGAATACAGCGGGACGGAACACAGATACTGAGACTGGAGCCAGACGTGGGGACTCCAGCCTGAGTGGGTGTGAGATCGCAGCAGAGAATGAATCTCCACTGCGATCTTAAATACAGTAAAGTCTAATGACTACCAGATGAGGAGAACAATGCAATCACACAATAGCAATCAGATGTGGCAGTCTGCGGGCTGGTTGACAGCCGGAAGTCTGGCCGCGGCGCTGTCACAGTAAAAGCATCGGGAAAAGAATACAAATATTAACCGGGACTAGGAATACAAAGAAAAAGGAGAAATACTGAGTAACTCGAGCGCGGATCAGATCCGTGCTCGGATCACCACACTTATGGAATTTATAGAAAAAATATCAACTGCTGTAGAAAATAAAGAGTATTCAATTGGGGTATTCTTGGATCTTAAAAAAGCACTTGATACATTGGATCACAAATTATTGTTAAATACACTACAAAATTATGGTATTGGTGGATAGCACTGTCCTGGTTATATAGTTACTGAAAGAACAGATATCAGTGCGTATGTGTAGGTAGCAAAAACTCGCAGTTACTGAAGGTTACTTGTGGAGTCCCACAAGGTTCAGTTTTGGGGCCATTGTTATTCAATCTGTGTATAAATGATATATGTAAAGTTTTGGAAAAATTGGAATTAATATTGTTTGCAGATGATACTAATTTATTATGCAGTGGAAGCAATTTGAAACAACTTTTGGATACACTTGGAAAGGAATTAGGAAACAAACTGTGGTTTGATTCAAACAAATTAAAGCTCAATTTAAGTAAGACAAAATTTATAATTTTTAACAACCATCACAACAACTCAGTGTAAATGGGGTAGAGATTGAAAGAGTATCCGAAATCAAATTTCTTGGAGTAATAATTGATAATAAATTGTGCTGGAAGTCACATATTAAGATAAGATAAGATAAGATAAGATAAGATAAGATAAGATAAGATAAGATAAGATAAGCCTTTATTAGTCCCACAATGGGGAAATTCCAGGATTGCAACAGCACAGGGATAGCAACACTCAGAGCAACAATCAGAAGGCAAGAAAAAACAACATCTAGTAAACATATGTCCATATTACTATAAATGTATATATATAGACACACAGTGCAGAGCATTATGGTTGGTTGGTGAATGTGCAGCAGAAAGTCTAAGCTCTCTCTCCGCGGATGCGGCGGGCCAGCTGGAAGTCTTTGGGCATGATGGTGACCCCCTTAGCGAAGAAGAGACCACCAGGTGGGCCTCGCTGGTCTCCTGCAGAGCCATGACGGCGAAGCTCAGGAAACGCAGGACGGTCTTGAAGTCCTGAGCGATCTCCCTCACCAGGCGCTGGACGGGCAGCTTATGGATGAGCAGCTCCGTGGATTTCTGGCAGCGACGGATCTCTCTCAGAGCCACGGGCCTGCGACGGCGAGGCCTCTTCACTCTGCCGGTGGCCGGAGCGCCTCTCCGAGCAGCCCTGGTGGCTAGCTGTCTCCTGGGGGGCTTCTTCCTCCAGTAGATTTTACGGGCGGTCTGCTTGGTTCTTGCCATCGCTCTTTATTATTCTGTCTTATATTTCTTGCACGCCACCTAAACTCCAGCCCGGCACCCGCGTCGTTTTCGCTACAGCTCCCGGTATGTCGAGTTTCCCATTAGCACCGGGCGGCGGCCAAGTGCTAGCTAGCACTAGGCTCCGTCCGCCGACCCGGGAGACCCCCGGGGCGATCCGTGCGTCCGTGATATATATACAGAGTGAAAGGTGTAGAAAGAAGAAGGAAGATAAAAAAAAAGGCTGTTGCAATGGGCAGCCTACTCGTGTGGCGCCACCGGTCCGGCGGAACCGGAACCGGGAAAAAAAAATTAATTTAATAATTAATTTTAATAATTAATTATTCATTAATTTTTAATTAATTTATATTAATTAAATTAATATTAATTAATATTAAAATTATTAAATTATTAATAAATTATTATTATTATTAAATTAAATTATTATTTATTTTTTTATTTTTATTAATTTTAATTAATTTTTTATTCATTTTTAATAATTAATTTTTTAATTATGTTAAAGGTAAAATATCCAAATCAATCGCAATACTACACGGAGTAAAGTATTTGCTGAATCGACCCACACTATATACCCTGTACCCTGTATCATTCATTAATACTCCCATCATGACATATTGTACTGAAGTATGGGGAAATACATATTAAACAAACATATATCCAGTTTATATGCTTCAGAAGAGAGCCATTAGAATAATAAGCAAAGCTGCTTACAAGGAACCAACAAACCCACTTTTTCTCAAAGATCTGGTTGATTTTAAAACTGCAGTAATAATGCTTAAAGTGCCCGCAAATATCCAAAAGTTGATTCAAATAAGGGAGAAACAATATCATTTCAGAGGAACATGTATATTTCAAAAACCTTCAGTGAGAACTACCACCAAGCAACACTGTGTCTCAGTGCAGGGAGTCAGATTGTGGAACGCTTTTGGAGCTGAATTAAAATCATGTACAACGCTTGGTCAATTTAAACATAAACTAAAGGAAGAAATGTTCCAAACATACATACAAAATGACATGTAAAATCACATAAGGATTATCACTTCCAGTCGGTGTTGTGTTGTTGCTTAGTTTTGTTTTGTCAAGTTTTGCTTTGCGATTATTTTCATTTTTTTGACTTGTTAGATGGAACATGGGTGGGCAATATAAGCTGCGGCTTCAGCCATCACCCTTTTCGGATAATTTATGTTGAACTGTATAATCCGAGGAGTTATTGTTTAATTCGACCTTGTTAGATCCCCCCCCCCCCCCCCCCGGTATATTGTTCTGTTCCTTTCCTTTAATCTTTTAATCTATCTGAAATAAATAAAGATTAATTCATTCATTCATTCATTCATTCAGAATGTTTGAGGGTAGGGTTTTTGTGCTGTCAGGCAGAACTGTGAGTGAGATTAACACTTTAAAATCTCTGTCAGAAATGATGCATTTTTTGGTTTTAGCTTGCATGGGGTTAAATGAAAATATTCAGTCACCGTTGTGATGGTGCATATTATGTACTGGCTGCCATGACAGGGGATTTTCACTGCATAATTACTGTTACACAGGAAACTGATCATTTACATTATAAATGTAGTGTTGTACACCTGTTGCCTTACAGCTAGAAGGTTCCTGGTTCAAATCCCTAGGCTGGCAGTGGTTGGAACCTTTCTGTGTGGAGTTTGCATGTTCTCCCTGTGCTGCGTGGGTTTACTCCAGGGGCTCCGGTTTCCTCCCACAATCCAAAGACATGCATGTTAGGTTAACTGGCTGTTCTAAATTGTCCCTAGATATCTGTTTCCTATAGGCCCTTAGAATAGAGGGTTAGTACTAGTGAAAGCGCTTTGAGTGGTCTTTGTAACTAGAAAAGCGTTATATAAGTGCATGTTCGTTAGTTAGTAGTTAGTTGTACTGTAATGCATTATATTAATATTATACTGTAAATACAATAAAACTACAATATGACGATAGGCCATCAGAGCAGATTAGAATCTGCCAAAGAATCCAAACAAAGCCTGACATGTTTGACTTAATTTTTCACTCTGTAGTTCATATTACATAACAGAGTGTAACATAAAAATCAGATCTGTAACAAACGTCTTCATGAGTATATCTCAGAAAAGTGAAGTAATATTCCAGGTTTACACTTAAGATAAAAAAGAGAAGTAAGACTTTTACATGTCACTGCCGTTATCATTGACCTATTACATAAAGATCACACAAGGACCCACATAGAAACCTCTTCAGCTGTACAGTAATGTGTTTCAGTATGACGTAGAGGTAAAGAGGGAAATTCTCAAGAGAATGAATTTCCAGTCACTCCAAGGCAGACACACAATTATCAACATTACCTCAGTTTTCTTGTAAAGATTGTAGATCAGAAATGCCTGGACAGTGAGTCCCAGCATGGTCAGCCCAACGAGCAATAGAAGCAAATTTTGGCCCGTCCTTGTCCACCTACGCTTCTTTTCTGTTGGCATGTGGATGTAGCTGGCCTGGCTGTCCACCACAAACACATGTGGGCCGGCGCCCACTTCACCCTCTGACATGCCACTGGGTCTCAGAGGACTGAAGATAAAAGAAGCCAATGGGCCAAGGAAGGGGCGCACTGAAAGAGCGCACGTGGGGGACCAGGTAGAGCACTGAAACAGGGAAGGGAAAGAGAGGCCAAGGGCAAAGGGATGCAAATGCAAACTGAGTAACAAAATGCAAACAGAAGATGCAACCATCTTCTTCAAAACAAAGAGATGTCTACATATGCTGTGTGCACCCAGAGACAACAAGACTTAAGGTAAATTACCTTTAACTGCTCTTCCACAGCTCAGTCAACCATACAACAACACGGGGAAGGTTTCAGACAGTCCTCTGAAGCTTCTTCAGGATGCTGAACGACCAATATGTTCTTCTGCCAGTTTAGAATATACACAGCAAAACTTTAGACCACAACACTGAGCATTTTCCTTCTTCTCTAGATTTTTCACCTTCAGATAGAAGACAGCCTCCAGTTCTCCCTCAGCTCATGCGTTTGCCTGCCTGCTGTCAGCTATCACTAATATTGCTTTTGACACAAGCTCATCTAAGGAGGAAATGAAGATGACAGGGGAAGACGCAGAGAGATACAGTGAGTGACTGCATGTGGGACACTCCCTACCACCACTGAGCATAGTTAAAAGTTTACACTTCCTTTTCTCTGTCTCCACTCTTACTTATTGTGCCCAGTAGATTCAGTTTTGGTTGGGCAGAGACTATTTAAGATTCCTGATTGCCACTTTTTTTTTTTTTTTAACATGCAGCTTTCATCTCAGTAAAGTAAATGTGGCTGTGAAAGCTGGGCTGGAGGTCACGCTGTTAAAGTCACCTCTACCCACTGTTGTCACGACAGCTTTACACTATCAGCCAAAGTGTGAGTGAAGTGCTGCTGCCATAGTCCAACTCACACTGCCAAGCCCTTGAGTTCAGGTGTCTTGAGTAATAACGTGGGCAAAGTTTTGCTTTAGTTTTGCTTTTGAGGAACTTATGTGGTTATTTCTACTGCAGCTGTGACTGAATGTGGCTAATATGCTGCAGAGGATCAAGGACAGTGAGGCAATGCCTGGTTTCCTCCCATGTTTATAGTCACTCTTTTGTTCAAGGGGTTGCTTCTTTCCAAGTTTTTCTTTTATTCCCCCTCATGGTATTTTTTACAAATGATTTGTCATCTTAGCTTATGCTTATGTGTGAAGTACAAAAATGAAATAACCCATGTGATTTTCTTTTTCTTTTTAGTCTGTCATGGACACCCCACTGGTTTCTTTGTTAAGGCAATGATGATGCACTGAAAGTGAATGGACTGCTTTTTCTCTCCTCTATTGGAGGCAGTAGTTTTGCATGAAAGACTCCATATAGTATCTATATGCAGTCTGTGATGGGGACACCACATCTGACTCACTTGCCATCTGCATACTTTTTTTTTTCCAAACAAGCACATAGACATACAGTACACGCTCACAATAGCTGCACATTATGTTCAATGCAGCTAAAGATGCAAGGAAAAACAGACGGAAGTCTAGTTGTGGTTGGATTGAGGTTTGTAGATTTGTGTGTTTGGAAATGAAAAACACTTATATACACCATACAATGGAGATTCAAAGGTGGTAGCAATACTGCATGATGGGTAAAATAATCAAACAATGAAAAAGGGAGCTCATGAAAGCGGCTACATTTTACACTGTAAAATGTGGTTAGGTTAGAATACTAAATGACCATATGTGAAGTTACTTTTAAGTTAAATGAACTCCCCATTGGAAACAAAAAAGGTGTGTCATTTTAAGTGGTGGTCTTCTGGGACTGTGTAGCGTATGGAGCATAAGGGATGAAGATGAAATTCAGATGACCTCTTAGTCTGAATTTACTGTGTTGTTTTCAATCCTCATCTCCTTAAAAAAGCCCCCATAAGAACCTTAAATGGCATGTTAGAATAATACAAGAATTTAATTTCTTTGACTTAATATAGCACTTGTTTGCTCATGGATGAAAAGCAAATCCAAACAAGGTGAGTCAGTTTTAAAAAATGAAAATACCTCTGTCATGATTTGATTCAGGTTTTTGTTTTGACAGCGCCTTTTGTTTACTTCCAGTTTTGCATTGTGAGTTTTTCTTTTGTTAATTATTCACAGCTGCTTTTGATTTCTTGATTATTGATTGTTCACAGGTGTTCTTGATTTTTGCTTCCTTATTTATAGAGGTTGCGCGCTGCCTTTGGCACAGCGGCCTTCTCACTCTCATGCTATTTTATTTCTTGCCATCTCGCCATCATGTTCACGGTCTTGCATCTAGTTCTTGTGTCTTGTTCATGTTTGGAATTTAGTTTTTGTTAATAAATCATGCCTCAACATCACTCAACACTTGAGTCCGATTCCTTGCCCCGGAGGGGCAATCATTACACCCAGCCCAAATTGGTTGAAAAAACATTGAAAAGATGGCTTTGCCAACTGTCTAATAAAGGTACAGACTTGGTTGAAAAGTGAAAGATGAAAAGCCATCTTTTTAAGGTCGTTGAAAAGGCATGTTCATATAGATATCTCTGTATGGTCTGAATTTGGTTGAAAATGAAGATGAAAAGTCGCCTTTATAAAGTTGATTTTAAAAAAATGTAGAGAACATAATCACCAACATCCTGATCCTCTTTTGAGTGGAGGGGGGCCTATACCAGCATCTCTGGGCAAGAGGCAGCGTACATGCTGGACAGATCACCAGTCCATCACAGCACCTGGTATTACCAAGCAGTCTCCCATCCAAGTACTAACCAAGGTAGACAAGACTAGGGGTGTCTGGGAACATCCACAGCCCAAGGTGTATACATCAGTAAAAAGACACAACATAGAGAGAAGCTTGTATTCAAATAGTGCTTTTTAAGTGTATAGCACAATAGCACTAGCACTGGCTTCACATTGCTCCAGATATTATGTAGCAAGCATTTTGCCAAATGTCCTACTTTTAAAAAAAGCTGTTAAAAAATATGCATTTTTATAAAGTGCTTTTAACAAATACTCCCAGTGGTTGTAAAAGTATATTTGACTTTTGAGAAACAGACCCCCACCATCACCAAATGCCAAAAACTATTTTGAGGATAAATTTGCACCAAATCCTGTAGACTAAACAGCACAATTATTGAACTATTTTTTGCAGAATATTCAACAACTTTTTTTTTAATAAATATGGTCTGTGGTAGATGGACTTAACACAACAAAATCTTCAACAGCTATTTTTGGGTTAAATACAGCCCGTTTGGACTGCCTAAACACAACCCAATATTCAAAATCTATTTCTGGGTTAAATATGGTCCATATTAAATGGACTAACACAGACCAAATTTCAGCATCTATTTGTGGACTAAATTAAGGCTTGGACCGACGGACCTGATTTAGCCCAAAATATGCTGTCTAAATTATGGCTTGTGCTGGGGGAGGGGGTAGCTTATGGTGACCTTTGACTGCTTTATGGTCAAGCGGTAAGTGGGACCATGTCAGGTGCACTCTTCCCGTATTGTTGTATCACCATGCAAGAAATGAGACTCAGTGGCCTCTGAGTCATAGAGGACAAAATTTTGTCCCTATACATAGATACCTACAAACCCATCCACCAACATCTATAATAGAATGTGTTTTATATATAGTATTGTGGTGGCATGAAATAATGCGGCGTTGTTGGAGGTTTTAAGTAGAGTTTTATTATCATACCGCCGTCACAAGCTCCGCTCCCGGCGCCGTGCATGAGCGCCGAGAGCGAGCCCACGGCTCTCAGAGAAGGAGGGACACAAAGTCTGTGTCCTGCAGCAGAGGTTGAAGTCAGATTGAGAGAGGATGAGAGCATGGTTACAATGCAGTATATATACACCCAACTACAACAATACATCAAAGCATTCACAGCAGTTGGTCTGATCAAACAGATAACAGGACAGGCATGAGACATTTGCATGAAAGGCAACATTAACATTACAGAGGTGAGCCAGACGAAACGAGTCTGCCTGTAGACATTAATACACATTTCCTATTCTGTTATTTGCTCTAGCGCTGTGTTTGACCAGTCTGTTTGTGGGGATTTACATCAAAGCACATCTACATATGTAAGATGCTCAGAAGAAGCACAGTAAGGACAAGACGCATGAACACTATACGAGAATGGCGCATTACATCACAATACATGCATGTTTGCATCACAAATACATGAATGGCACATTGCATCTCAGTAGTGCAGCGGGAAAAACAGAGACAAGAGAGCTGAGTGTCCTTATCTGTTGTGGAGGTTAACCGAACCGCCACAGTATATAGATAAATGAATTTGATCTTTATGTCACTTTGGCGCTTTGGTGCAATCGTGAATCTTGTAACTAAAGCATGATTTAAATTTAATAATTATGAAAACCTCAGGTGAAAGGAGTGGGTGTATTGATTTATTAATGAGGTGAAATGCAAACAATGACTGGACAATTAACTTTTATGCTTTTGAATTAATTTTGCTTTGTTTTCTTCAGTTATGATAATTATGAAACTAAGCTGCAGCTGCTGTGACATTTCATGGGCTCTAAGGTGGCATTAAATGTACAGTATATGTTCATGCCATTATATTCTATAATATAATAGCAACGTAAGACATTAACAGATAGAAGATGTTTGATGTGACAGCAATAGAAAAATGACTTCCCTAATCTATGCAGATGACAGGTGTCATATCAAAATGCTGAATAAATAGCATGACTTTTTGTTAGACAGGTGTGGCTTATAGTTTGAGCTTTTAGGATAGACTCTTCAGTGAAATAACTGTCCAAAACACAAAATGTTTAAAGTTTCTGCAATAGTAAAAGATAGGGGCTTCAAGTTTTTGATACAGATACCATAAACTTGGCTTCATATCTCTCCATGCAATAGACTTAGACTGGTGCTCTGGATGGACGAATAGCACTATTATTAAGGGGCTGTGACCCAGTGTTACATGTTTGGAGCCCACTTTCTTTAATATAATTAATGTTGATAATAATAACTGTCATTTCCATTCTGTTACAACTGATAGATTTCAGAAAATGCTGAGGAAAGTGTACAAACAGGAAATAAGGGTAAAAGTGCTGGTTTTGCAGATAAAATACAGGTTAACCCCTTGCACTCCGGTCAATTTCCCTAAAAACGCCAAAAAATAACGTGCCCAAAGTAAATCGAAAGCTGTTCTTCAACCCTTTGTAGCATCTTCATGGGGTTGGTCTCATTTAAAAGAAAACACTTTGAATTTTTTGGCAAAATAGTCATAATCTCTCTAAGTGCTCCGGCCATTGAGTTACAGTCATCTAAACATACTGAGCTTGAAGAAAATAAATTTGGCCTGGGTGTTTTTTTGGATACAAATGCTTGCAAATAACACACAGCTTCAGATCCGGGCTGGAAAATGCAACAGAAATGTAGAACCAAGTGTTATCCAGCTGAATTCAAAGTGTCCTGTTTCAAAGGATAGAACTAAAAGGCATCTGTAAACACTAATATTGTTAATGATGATTTGATTTTATCATCAATAATGAGCTGAAGAGACTGGGAGTGGATATTGCCACTCTCCAGGAAACACGGTTGGCTGACGCAGGCACACTGAGAGAGAAGGACTACACGTTCTACTGGCAGGGAAAGTGCAGTGACGAACACAGGGAACACGGAGTGGGCTTCGCAGTGAAGAACACCTTGCTGAAGATGGTGGAACCGGGCAGCAATGGCTCTGCACGACTCCTCACCCTCCGCCTCAACACCACTCAAGGCTCAGTCACCCTCGTCAGTGTGTATGCCCCAACACTGACAGCCACACCAGAGGCAAAAGACGAGAATCTCGCAACAACTGTCAGAATCATCCCCAACTCTGAACAACTCATTCTCCTTGGAGACGCCAATGCCAGAGTGGGTGCTGACCACGACTCCTGGCCCTCCTGTCTTGGACCATTTGGCGTGGGCAGAATGAACAACAACGGACAGCGGCTGCTTGAGTTCTGCACATATCACAATCTGTGCATCACAAACTCGTTCTTCAAGATCAAGCCCCAACACAAGGCTTCCTGGCGACAGCCGCGCTCAAAGCACTGGCACCAGCTGGACTTGATCCTGACCAGGCGCACCTCACTGAAGAACGTGCTAATCACCCGTTCGCTCCAGAGTGCAGATTGCGACACAGACCATTCATTGGTGTGTTGCAAGGTCAAGCTGCAGCTGAAGAAATTCCATCGTGCTAGACAGCCTGGAAAGGCACGGATTGACACCAGCAAGATGGCCCAACCAGAACTTGTTGAGCAGTTTGCCTCCACCTTTGAGAAGGAACTTGGTGTACCACAAGAAGGAGAATCTGCAAAGCAGAAGTGGGAAGAGCTGCGAAACACCATCCACCGCATAGCCTTGGCTACCTTTGGGAGGAAGACCTCGAAGTCACAGGACTGGTTTGATGCCAAGTTGACCGAGATGACCCCCGTCATTGAAGCCAAGCGCTCAGCACTTGCTGAGTACAAGAAGTACCCAAACGAGAAGAATCTCCAGATTCTCAGGGCTGCGAGAAGCAAAGTTCAGCAGACTGCTCGGCGCTGTGCCAACGAGTACTGGACTCAGCTCAGCCAAGACATTCAAACCGCTGCCATAACAGGGAATATCCGTGGTATGTACGATGGCATCAAGAAAGCACTTGGTCCGGCTCAGAGCAAGACGGCCCCCTTCAAATCCTCCACTGGGGAGATGATCACAGAAAAGAACAAGCAGATGGAGAGATGGGTGGAACACTACTCCGACCTCTACTCCAGACAGAACACTGTGACACCGTCAGCCCTTGATGCCATCGACTGCCTGCTATCCATGGACGAACTTGACGCCGAGCCAACCATCGACAAACTCACCAAGGCCATTGATAGCTTGGCCGCTGGCAAGACACCCGGCAACGACGGCATACCCCCCGACCTGATCAAGCACTGCAAGACCGCCCTACTGCTGCCATTGCATGACATCCTCTGCCAGTGCTGGAAGGAAGGTGCCATATCGCAGGACATGAGGGACGCCAAGATCATCAGCCTCTACAAAGACAAAGGGGAGAGAAGCGACTGCAACAACTACAGGGGCATCTCCCTCCTCAGCGTTGTTGGCAAAGTCTACGCACGAGTTGTTCACGTTCGTCTACAGAAGCTTGCCGAACGTGTCTACCCCGAGTCTCAGTGTGGCTTCCGCGCTGAGCGATCGACGGTAGACATGATATTCTCCATCCGCAAACTCCAGGAGAAATGCAGAGAACAGAACATGCCCCTGTATGTCGCCTTCATCGACCTCACCAAAGCGTTCGATCTGGTCAGCAGAGAGGGCCTTTTCAAGATCCTGCCAAAGATAGGAGGCCCACCAAAGTTGCAAAGCCTCATCGAATCATTTCACACCAACATGCAGGGGATAGTGCAGCACGACGGCAACGTCTCAGAGCCATTCAACATATACAGCGGAGTGAAACAGGGCTGTGTACTTGTGCCAACCCTCTTTGGGATTTTCTTTGCTATGCTCCTGAGGCATGCCTTCAGCACAGCAACAGAGGGAATCTACCTGCACACAAGATCTGACTGCAGGCTTTTCAACCTCGCCCGCCTGAAAGCCAGAACCAAAGTACGCGAGGCTCTAATCAGAGACATGCTGTTCGCAGACAACGCTGCAGTCGCAACCCACACACAGCAGGAGCTTCAGACCCTGATGGACCGCTTCTCCCAGGCATGCAAGGACTTCGGGCTTACCATCAGCCTGAAGAAGACTAACGTCTTGACGCAAGGCACGGAAGCACCACCAATCATCACCATCGATGACTACGAGCTGGAGGTCGTGAATCAGTTCACGTACCTGGGGTCCACGATCAGCAACAACCTCTCCCTTGATACAGAGATCGACAGGAGGATTGGAAAATCAGCCTTCACACTTGCTCGCCTCACCACACGAGTGTGGGAGAATCCCAAACTCTCTGTCAAGACAAAGATGGCAGTGTACAATGCCTGCGTCATCAGCACACTGCTCTATGGGAGTGAGACGTGGACAACATACGCCCGGCAGGAAAAGAGACTGAACTCCTTCCACTTGCGCTGCATTCGCCACATCCTGGACATATCCTGGCAGGACAAAGTGCCCAACACAGAAGTTCTGTCCCGCGCCGGCCTTCCCTCCATGTTCACTCTACTCGGGCAGCACAGGCTCCGCTGGCTAGGCCACGTTCACCGTATGGAGGATGGCAGAATCCCCAAAGACGTCCTCTACGGAGAACTGGCGACTGGCAGGAGAGACGTTGGCCGCCCACAGCTGCGCTTTAGGCTGGCTAGGCCACGTTCACCGTATGGAGGATGGCAGAATCCCCAAAGACGTCCTCTACGGAGAACTGGTGACTGGCAGGAGAGACGTTGGCCGCCCACAGCTGCGCTTTAGAGACGTCTGCAAGAGAGACATGAACGCCCTGGAGATCAATACAGAGCACTGGGAGGACCTTGCAACGGACCGCTCCAAATGGAGAGGCACCCTGACCAGACAGCTCAAGGCAGGTGAAGAGAGACTGACTGCTGCAGCAGATGAAAAAAGGACCCGCAGGAAGAACCGCCACAGACCCAGCAGCACGGAGACCACCCACAAGTGCGACCTGTGTGACAGGGACTGCCATTCGCGCATCGGCCTGTTCAGCCACAGGCAGTGCTGTTCCAGCAGAGTAGACGTTTAGGATTCTCTTCAATGGTCATCATAGACCGACGGAGGCCGATGAAGGGGCTGTGACCCAATGTTACATGTTTGGAGCCCACTTTCTTTAATATAATTAATGTTGAGAATAATAACTGTCATTTCCATTCTGTTACAACTGATAGAGTTCAGAAAATGCTGAGGAAAGTGCACAAACAGGAAATAAGGGTAAAAGTGCTGGTTTTGCAGGTAAAATACAGGTTAAACCACTCAGCAAAGTCCTGTTTCAAAGGATAGAACTAAAAGGCATCTGTGAACACTAATATTGTTAATGATGATTTGATTTAAAAATTTTTCTGAACATCTGTGTACTTAAGTATTTAAAGTGATGATTATCAAATACAGCATAGGATTTAATAATGTGATAATTAAAACATTCGTTTAGAGTCTACAGTCAAAGTAGTTGTAGTAATAAAGGGCTGTTAACTTTTATCTGTCAACCAGTAGCAAACACTGACAGTACCCCTAAACATTAACATATTCAACAAAAGTATAAACACCCCACTTTTGCTGTTGTTCTCATTTTTGTGAGTTAAAATTATAGATACAGTGGTGTGAAAAAGTGTTTGCCCCGTCCTGATTTCTCATTTTTTTTGTATGTTTGTCACGCTTAAATGTTTCAGATCATCAAACAAATTTAAATATTAGATAAAGATAACACAAGTAAACAAAAAATGCAGTTTTTAAATTAAAGTGTTTATTATTAAGAGGAAAAAAAAACAAACCTGCATTGCCCTGTGTGAAAAAGTGATTGCCCCCTAAACGTAATAACTGGTTGGGCCACCGTTAGCAGCAACAATTGCAATCAAGCATTTGCATCAACTGGCAATGAGTCTTTTACAGTGCTGTGGAGGAATTTTGGCCCACTCATCTTTGCAGAAATGTTATAATTCAGTCACATTTGTCATGTGCGGGGTTGTTTTCAACCCTGCCCATGATCTATGGCTGTAGGTCTTTGATTGTGCATATTATTTTCAGCTGGCAGATTATTTGAGCCTGGAGCTCTGCCAGTCCTACGGCCATGCCTCCTCCTCTTGTTCTCCCTCGCCAGACATTCACCGGCTGTCTCATCACCACATGCACACACGCACACACACACACACACACATGCTCACAAGCACACACTTTCTATCAGTCATGCACTTGCTTGCCACTCTGCTGTGTCAACTTGCCTTCATTAGTGATCTGTGTACTTATGTGAGGCAGCGTGATCAGTCAGTGTGGCAGCTTAGTCAACATTGGACGTCCTGGCTCGCGGATTGTTGACCCTCTTCCTTTGGACTGTACAGTGTTGTTACCCCAGAGCCTTCTCGCTCCAATGCATATATAAGTCTTCTTTTATTAATGCCTTCCTCTCTGCTCTTGCTCTGTCTGGAGCATGCTTAGCATCTCATCCTTGCCAATGAAGCTAGTAGCCGGTTGTCTCATTATTCATCAGTGACTGTTACATGAACATTTTTGTGTTTTTTTCCTTTCTGTCTAAACACGTTACATTACTGCACTTTGGGCTTGAACTAATTCATTTGTTCGTGGCGCAGTTACGCAGCGGATATGACAGTAAGCCGCCACCACAAGGAGCCCAAGCAGTAAAGTAATGCGCTGTTTTCATTTTTGTGTGTGTATCTCTTACCTGGTTGGAGTTCACCATGTAGAAGAGGGACGGCAGCGGGGACTCCCAGCGTGGTGGAGGAGTGGGCAGCAATGTTCATCCAGGGTTTCATGGATGATGCCCACGAAGCCTATGGGCTTGGTGAGAAATGGAATTGCCTAAATGGGGCTTTGGGTATTCTGGAAGCGCATCCTGGGCTCTGGAATCATCCACAGTTCGCGGAACTGGTATCCTCGGTCTGCGCGCTCCAGCGGGCATTTCCTGATCTTAGGAGGGAGGAGTTCCTCGTGCAGCCGAGGCGGAGACACTCTTCTCAGCCCGTGGTTAAATCTCCTCCTGCCTCGACTCCAGCCCCGGAAAGACGACGTCGTCCAGCCCCGGATCACCAGAGAAGCACCATCTCCTCCTCGCCAGCAGTCTTTTCCTCACCCAGAGAGACAATTCCCGTGGCAGTCTCCTCTTCCAGTTCACTTTCGCTGGCTGTTACATCAGCCTACTCTTCCTCTCCAGCTGCCGCACAGTCCATCTTCTTGATGGCTCCTCCCGCTGCTCGGAGGCTCTCCGTGCCGTCTCCGGAAGTTCCTATCTCCATGGCGTCGGGGGTGGTCCCTACTCCTCCCACCTTGGGGCCCAAGCTCTCCAGAGCCAGGGAGAGGGATAACACTCCACACACTACAGCAGCAGGCAACATCCAAGTCCAGACAAACAGGCAAATTTATTTTCATTCCTCTCCTATTAATAATGAAATGTCTCGCCTGGTTCCTGGTAGGGAGACTCAGGTAGAGCAGTCCCCTGAGTTCTCTCCACCTGCTGCTGCTATGAATGACTCACCAGCCCTCTCGCTGCTCATTCCTGCTTCCACCGAGGGTGCTCCGGAACTGAGCCATCAGGTCCGGGAAGAGTCAGAGGTCCTGGAGGATCCTTCCCCGCAGCAACAGTGAGCCAGACACCAGCTGCCATGCTGGAGAAATCTCCAGCATGGATCACAGCGGCTGAAATAATGACTGCAGAGACCATCATGCCTGCTGCGGAGGCCACCGCAGTAGAGTCAGCACCCGAGCTGCACCTCCAGGAGGCCGAGACCGTGGAAACATCACACGAATCGTCGAAGTCCTGGACAGCGGTGGAGCTCGAGGTAAGGCAAGTGCTCTCTTTTGTCTTCCTTCTTTCCATAATAGAGCATTTTTGCCTAGCTCTAGGTGAGGAGAGCCAGGTGCAGCCGTACACTGCACCTGAGCTCGCCTTGCTGGGCTTCGCCGCTGCCGGCGGCCCTGACCCTTCCTCCTCTACAGTATGTCTGAGTCCTTGTCTAGGGTCACCGGAGAGAGGTCCACATTGTTGGACGAGACTGAGGATCCAGGCTCGCCACTGGAGGTTATTGTGGCCGCTGCCACCCCGATGTAGTCTCCATGGGTCCAGCTCCCCATCTGCCGACATTCATGGGTCGGGTTCCACCTCAGTCCAGGTCTCCGGGGGTGCCCTTGGTTGATCACCTCCTGGCTCATGTTCTTGTATGGGTTGGCTGGCCCAAGGTCAAGATGGTGTTGAGGTCAGCAGTGGCCCAGCCGGGTCCCACTGCGGGTGCAGCAGGGGTCCTGCAGGGCTCCATCGTGGGTGCAACCATGGCTCGGTCGGGGTCCACCGTGGGTGCGGCAAGGGTCCAGCTGGACTCCACCAGGGGTGCAACCATGGCTCGGTCGGGTTCCACCGTGGGTGCTACACCAGCCCAATTGGGGCTCACTGCAGGAGCAATGAGGCCCCGGATGGGGGTCACCGCTGGTGCAGCGTTGTCCCAGGCCGGGACCACCGCAGGTGCAGCCATGGCGCAGTCCGGGTCCACCGCAGGTGCGACAAAGTTTCTGCTTCATGTCAGGACCACCGAGGGTGCCACCAGCCAGTCCAAGGACGCCAGGGTCTCCTTCGCCCTTCCAGAGGCCTGATGGGTGATCCTTCTCTTCCTGCTGGGCACTGTCATGGCCTACTGGGTCCTGCCATCAGTGACCGCAGGGGTCTCCCTTCCCTGGTCCAGCCGCCCACCTCCAAGTCTCCCGGTGGGCAGGCTGCCCCCTTGCTTTCCCCTCTGGTCCTGATGGCTCAACGATGCGGGCTGGCAGCCTGAAGGTCTGGGTCTCCCAGTGGGGGGGGAGCACTTTCTAGCCCGTTTCACCTGGTCTGGTGGCTGAAGAACCCCAGTTGGCCGCCCGATAAACTGTACTGTTGGGGTTGGTGGCCAGGTTTTCCAGGCAGGCCACACGACTCACTTTGCCTGGCGGTCCAGCTGGCGTTGGACTTTGATAGGCCAACTGGCCTGGTTCACATGACCATTCGTGGGCTCTGGGACTTTGGCCGGCCCCCTGAACTTATGGCCATTTGTGGGCCTTGGGACTTTAGCCGGCTCCCAGAACTTGGGGACTCTGGGGTTTGGGGGAGGGGTTACTGTAATTTGGGGGTTGGGAAGTGTTGTGCTCTTTGTGTTGTATTGTGGGGTTTCTCCGTGGTAAATCTCTCCTGACCTGTTTCCCCCACCTCCCACCCTAGTTGTTGTGTTGGCCTTCTGGATAGGGGCAGGTTTTCTCTTGGGTTTTGTTTTTTGTTGTTGATGGTACAGTGGGTGTCTGGTCTCTACCCCTTGGGGAACGGGGGGGGGGGGGGCTCTGTCATGTGCGGGGTTGAAAACCCCGCACATGACAGAGGCCACGCCTCCTTCTCTCGTTCTCCCTCACCAGACATTCACTGGCTGTCTCATCACCACATGCACACGCGCACACGCACACACACACACACACATGCTCACACGCACACATTTCAATCAGTTATGCACTTGGTTGCCACACTGCTGTGTCAACTTGCCTTCATTAGTGATCTGTGTACTTATGTGAGGCAGTGTGATCAGTCAGTGTGGCAGCTTAGTCAACATTGGTCTTCCTGGCTCTTGGATTGTTGGCCCTTTTCCTTTGGACTGTACAGTGTTGTTACCCCAGAGCCTTCTTTTATTAATGCCTTCCTCGCCGCTCCTGCTTTGTCTGGAGCACGCTTGGCATCTCATCCTCGCCAATGAAGCTAGTAGCCGGTTGTCTCATTATTCATCAGTGACTATTACATGGACATTTTTATGTTTTTTTTCTTTTCTGTCAGTAAATACATTACATTACTGCACTTTGGGCTTGAACTAATTCATTCGTTCGCTGAGCAATTACGCAGCGGACATGACAACATTGGAGGGTTTTTGAGCATGAACCACCTTTTTAAGGTCATGCCACAGCATCTCAATCAGATTCAGGTCAGGACTTTGACTAGGCCACTCCAAAGTCTTCATTTTGATTTTCTTAAGCCATTCAGAGGTGGACTTGCTGGTGTGTTTTGGATCATTGTCCTGCTGCAGAATTCAAGTGTGCTTCAGCTTGAGGTCACGAACGGATGACTGGACATTCTTCTTCAGGATTTTTTGTTAGACAGCAGAATTCATGGATCCATTTACCACAGCAAGTCTTCCAGGTCCTGAAGCAGCAAAACAGCCCCAGACCATCACACTACCACCACCATATTTTACTGTTGGTTTGTTGTTCCTTTTCTGAAATGCTGTGTTACTTTTACGCCGGATTTAATGGGACACACACCTTCCAAAAAGTTCAACTTTTGTCTCATCAGTCCACAGAGTATTTTCCTAAAAGTCTTGGGGATCATCAAGATGTTTCCTGGCAAAACTGAGACGAGTCTTTATATTCTTATTGCTGAGCAGTGGTTTTTCTCCTTGGAACTCTGCCATGTAGGCCATTTTTGCCCAGTCTCTTTCTTATGGTGGAGTCATGAACACTGACCTTAACTAAGGCAAGTAAGGCCTGCAGTTCTTTGGATGTTGTTGTGGGGTCTTTTGTGACCTCTTGGATGAGTCGTCACTGCGCTCTTGGGGTAATTTTGGTTGGCCGGCCACTCCTGGGAAGGTTCACCACTGTTCCATATTTTTGCTATTTGTGGATAATTGCTCTCACTGTGGTTCGCTGGAGTCCCAAAGCTTTAGAAATGGCTTTATTGTGGAGGAAGTAATCAGACGAGACAACAAGCTGATGACACCAACCTTATTTCTTCTCCATCAAATATAACAGACTCAATCTGAGTGCCAGAGCGATCTCTCTTATACACTTATTCCTGCACCCAGGGTAAGCACATTAACATACATGCTGTGAAACATGCACACACATCCACATACACATTAACATACATCACAGAGCAGGTCTTGATACAATAAATTTGCACCCCTGTGTCCTCAGGTGTGAACTTGGCACAGCGGGGACAGAAGGCACATCTTTCTTTGGCTTACTACCCCCTAGCGCTCTGGCACCCTTAGGCGCTCTTCTTGCCATTTCCCATTACCAGATCTCACTATCTTCTCCCCCCACCAACCCCCTGTCCTGGGTGGAGTGCCATGACCTATTGTGTCCCCCATACAACACCACCCCCCCACCCCCGAACACACAGAAGGGGTCCTATGCCTCTGGACTTTGGGGCTTTAGCAAACACCCGTAGCGGCTGTAGCATGGAGCTGCCGGGCTGGTCGAAGCGCCTTCTTCTCGAGGTGAGTGGGAAAGGAGGTTGGTCTCTGGAGGGGGAAAGGGTGGGGAGGGAAAAGGGTTAGTCCCGTGAAAACCATTCTGTGCTGGGGAAACACCAATCTGTGGAGCTGCTGCAGGTGGACACCCACGCCGGGGAGCTTTAACCAACACCACCTGTTCGTCTGCCAAAACATAAGCAGGCTTCAGCCTGTCTATGCAGACGGTTTCCTTATGCCCCCCAAGTCTAACACAAAATGCTCCTCCCCAGTTTCCAACACTCTGAATGGGCCATCGTACGGTGGGTGCAGCGGGGTTCTGTGAGCGTTGTGCCTGACGAAAACAAACTTGGCGTTCTCTAAGTGCTTTGGAACAAAAGTGCAGGGAAAACAATGTTGCGCTGGGTCCAGAACACTGGCAGCCCCTGTACTGGGAAAAAGGTGCGTGGGTGGGACAGTCCGGGGCACAGGGCTCTCGGGCAAAAATTCTCCCGGGATCCGCAACGGCTGAGAAAAAACGAGTTCTGCCGGGGGAAGCTGCCCGATTTTTCTTAGGTGTGGAGCACAACCCCAGTAGAACCCAAGGCAGGCGGTCAGCCCAATTTGCGTCCGTTAGCGAGGCCCTGAGCGCTGCTTTAAGCAACCTGTGAAAATGCTCACACAAACCACTAGCCTGTCTGTTGTATGTGGTGGTCCAGTGGATTTTGACCTCCAGGCTATTGTCCATCACGGACCAAAGCTCTGAAACAAATTGTGGACCCCTGTCAGAAGTGATATCCGACGGGGATCCGAACCGTGCGACCCATGCTGACAAGAACGCGCGGGCTATCTCGGGAGATGTGGTAGAACTCAGCGGAACAACCTCTGGCCAACGCGTAGTGTGGTCCACGATTGTTAAAAGGTGTGTGAATCCCTGCGATGGTGGAAGGAGGCCCACTAAATCCACGTGTACGTGGTCGAACCTCCTGGCTGGAATCTTAAACAGCTCGAGTGGGGCTTTGGTGTGCTTGTGCACTTTTGCCTGCTGGCATGCAACGCACACTGCAGCCCATTCTTTCACATCCCTACGTAGGCAAGGCAGACAAATTTGGACCCCACCAGCTTAACCGAGGCACGCATGCCAGGATGTGAAAGGCAATGGACACACTCAAAAATGTGGCGGCGCCAAGAGCTCTGAACCACCAGGCGGGGGCGGCCGGTGGAGACATCGCAGAGCAAGGGGTGCACCCTTCTTGCACCACCCTGCTCTTCAGTTTCAATCCAGTAGCTGCGGACTGGAGCACACAAATGTCTGCGTCCCTGGTTTAGTTTAGTCGGCGGCCATAGCGGGAAAATCTATCCCCATGTAGACCGGGGAGACTAACGCACATGACAGGCAGTCAGCCACAACATTAAGCTTACTGGCTACGTGTTGAATGTCGGTAGTGAACTCAGAGATTGTGGCCAAGTGCAATTGCCGTCAAGCTGACCACAGTTCTGAGACTTTGGACATTGCGTACGTTAGTGGTTTGTGATTGACAAATGCAGTGAACTCACGACCCTCAAGCCAAAACTGGAAATGACGCATATCCAGGTGAAAGGCCAACAACTCCCGGTCAAAAGTGGTGTATTTACGCTCGTTGTCGCGCAAAGTATGGCTGAAAAATGCAAGTGGCTGCCACGAACCGGAGACGTACTACTCCACCATTCCCCTTATTGCGATGTCAGACACGTCTGTGGTGAGCGCTATCCGCACTGACGGGGTTGGGTGGGCCAGCAGACCTGCATTAGCGAGCGTGCTTTTGGCGTTTGTGAAAGTCTGAGACTGCTCGGGGGTCCAGTCGATGCTACCATGGGCTTCTTTTTGTTGAGCACAGCATACAGCGGTTGCAGCAGCTGTGGTGCCTGTGGGAGAAAACGGTTGTAAAAATTAACCATCCCCCAAAATTCCTGCAGCATCCTCACAGTCTGTGGACACGAAAAATCCGACATTGCGCGCACTTTATCAACAGCGGGATCGCGCTGTCTGGCAAGATGCGGTGGCCCAAAAAAAATCAATCACTTGCAGCCCGAACTGGCACTTTGCTGGGTTAACAATAAGCCCATGCACTTCCAACCATTGAAAAACTTGTTTGAGGTGGGCGAGGTGCTCCTCCTCTGACGTGCTAGCCACCAAAATGTCGTCAAAGTAGACAAAAATGAACAGCAGGTCCCAGAGCACCGCATCCATCATTCTCTGAAAAGTTTGCTCTGCGCCTTTTAACCCAAACGGCATGCATAAAAACTCGAAAAGGCCAAAAGGAGTTATTACCACAGTTTTAGAAACGTCCTCTGCGTGAACCAGGACCTGGTGGTATCCATGGACCATATCCACTTTTGAAAAAATTTGCGTCCCAGCCAGGTGCACAGAAAAATCCTAGATGTGCGGGATGGGATACCAGTCATGTTCCATGGCGCTGTTCAAGCGTCGGAAATCACCACACGGCCACCACGACCCATCAGCCTTGGGCACTATGTGCAGCGGAGATGCCCACAGGCTCTTGCCCAATTGCTCTAAGTTAGCAAATTCCTCATGCCCACTGGCTAGTTTAGCTGAGTCCAGGCGGCTTTTATCACACCTTTCGTTGTGATAAAATGTTCGGCCTCATGCTTGATTTCTGCAGTGGAAAAGGTGGGAACTGTGAGTGCTGGGAACTCGGAAAGCAAATGCTGGTACTTACCCCCTGTGGAGCTAGAACGTTAGCGTGTGTTGGTGGCCCAAAACCCCCGAGCTGTGCAGGGCAAGGAGGAAAAAGAAACAGCGTTCACTAAGCGTCTGTTTGCAACATCAACCAGCAATCGGTGAGCACACAGAAAATCCGCACCTAAGATGGGGACCGAACATGCAGCTACCACAAAGTCCCACTGGTAATTGTATCTGTGTAAACGTACAGTCGTCCTTTCTCCAAACGTCCTGATGTGGGATCCGTTGGCGGCCATAAGAGCCAGGCTGCTGTCTTCTGCCAACCAGTCCATGCTGACTGGCAAAATGAGGCTCTTCTGGGAGCTGGAGTCCACCAAAAAACGTCTCCCAGAACGTGTGACCATGATGAAAAGCAGCTTCTCCCCGTCACCAGCGGTCACAGCTGCTACCGACCGCTGGCTGTCTTGTTTCCCAGCTTTCTTGAAGTGGCACGACAGCAGAAAACATTGTGCTTCCTTGCCAAAACAGTGGTGATAAAAACACAGTGTCCCGGTCCAGTGTCTCCGGGTGGCTCTCCCTGCCACCACCATCAGCTCCCTGACCTCGCTGGATTCCTTTGGAGATCTTGGTGTCACTGTGTGCATGCTGAGAGCCCTGTTTGCCAGGATGATTTGGTCTGCCTCTGGTGCCAGGGCATGGTAGTTTCTGCTCGCTATCAGTGGTGAGTTAGCGAGGATTGCCCGCACTGTAGCTAGTAGGTTCCTAAGGAAGAGATGGACAAACAGGAAAAATCCATTGTCTTTACCCATTAGCATGAGCATGCTCTCCATCAGTTCCACAGCCAATCTGTCACCTAACTCTGAGCATGTGAGGAGTTCCTCTGCCCTCTCCCCGTCCGAAAGGGTATAACTTTGCAGCAGTGTTCGCTTGAGAGCATCGTATTTACCCTCGGTTGGCGGGTCTTGGAGCAGGTTCAATACTTGCTGCATGACATGCGCATCCAGCGCAGCTACCACATGATGGTACTTTGAGTCATGTGCTGAGACTCCAAGGAGGGCAAACTGGGCTTCCACGTGAATAAACCAAGCGGCTGGGTTGTGAAGCCAAAAGTCCGGGAAGTCTGCAGCGGCGCATACAGCAGTGGGAGCCTCCAGCGAGAGTGTCTCCATGGTGGTGCTTGGTGCGTGTTCCATTTCTCTAGGCCACCAATGTGGAGGAAGTAATCAGACGAGACCACGAGCTGATGACACCGACTATATTTCTTCTCCATCAAATATAACAGACTCAGTCTGAGTGCCAGTGCGATCTCTCTTATACACTTATTCCTGCCTCTCTGGCACCCAGGGTAAGCACATTAACATACACACTGTGAAACAAGCACACACATCCACATCCATATTAACATACGTGACAGAGCAGGTCTTGATAGAATAAATTCGCACCCCTGTGTCCTCAGGTGTGAACCAGGCACAGTGGGGACGGAAGGCACATCTTTCTTTGGCTTATTAACCCCCTAGCGCTGTGGCGCCCTGAGGTACTCTTCTCGCCTTTTCCCATTACCATTTCTGACTATCTTCTCCCCCCACCAACCCCCTGTCCTGGGTGGAGTGCCATGACCTATTGTGTCCCCCACACAATAACCTTTTACAGACTGATAGATCTCAATTACTTTGTTTCTCATTTGTTCCTGAATTTCTTTAGATCGCAGCATGATGTTTAGCTTTTGAGGATCTTTTGGTCTGCTTCACTTTGTCAGGCAGGTCCTATTTACTCTAAGTGATTTCTTGATTGAGAACAGGTGTGGCAATAATCTGGCCTGGATGTGGCTTGAGAAACTGAACTCATCTTTCCAAAGATGTGATAAACCACAGTTAATTTATGTTGTAGCAGACACAAAATGCATATTGTAGAGACTAGGGTGAGTCAGACAGCGTCTCAGCCAGGATGCAGTGGTTAAACATAAGAGGACAATAGTCAGGGACGTCATGGGGAGTTGGCAAGAAGAGAGAGATGGGGGTTCAAGGGGAATGTATTGTGTTGTTAGATGTCATGCAGTGTGATGTGAAATGTCATGCAGATGTGAGATGATCTGTTGGGATATAAGGAGAAACTGTGCTTGGCTGTTCCAGGCTTTTTATGTGTATGACTGATGACAGAGTGTTAATAAACTTCGTCTGTTCGTAAACCTGCCTCCTCATTTCCAACACTCTCCACACTGGTGACCCTGGACGTATTATGGAACACAAGGCAAGAACCCCGGAGTCGGCCCGGACGGGAAGCCCCAGCAACACGGCAAGCATCCCAAAGACGGCCCGGACGGGAACCCCCAGCAACGTGTGCGCTGTTTCAGTCAAGCTACCGGACTTTTGGCAGCACAACCCGTGCTCTTGGTTCCACCACACCGAGGCCCAGTTCACCCTCCGGGGAATAACGGCAGACGACACCAAGTTTTACTACGTGGTTGCAGCGCTGGACGCTCGCACAGTTCAGCAGGTAGCGAGCCTGCTTGACCAGTCCCCAGCCCACGACAGATACGAGGCTCTCAGAGCTGCGCTGACCCAGCGCTACACACTCTCGGACTGTGAGAGAGCAGAGAGGCTCCTGAGGCGTTCCGAGTTAGGAGATGGTTCAGCTGTCGATCTGATGGAGAAGATGTTGGCGTTAATGAGAACGGACGACGGGCATTTCCTGTTTGCCCACCTTTTCCTTCAGAACCTTCCAACAGAGGTGAGAGCGGTTCTGGCCAATTCGCCGTTGCTGTCCCCGCGTGACTACCGTGCGCTAGCCCAGGAGGCAGACCGGATCATCCTCACCACCAGAGCAGTCACAGTCAACGCGGCCACATCGGAGCCCAGCGAGACGGCCAGAGGAGGCGAGGAGCCACCGACAGTAGCGGCAGTGGGGGCCAAGGAACGCCAGAGAGACACGCTCTGCTTCTACCACTGCCACTTTGGACAGAACGCACGCAGGTGTACGCCACCGTGCCAATTCAAGCGCTCGGGAAACGCCAAGGCCGGCAGTCGGTAGCAGCTGCGACCGCCAGTGAAGAAAACAAGCTGCTCTACGTGACGGACTTGCGCTCAGGGAGGTGTTTCCTCATAGACACCGGAGCCCAGAAGAGCATCATCCTGCTGACCTATGCCGACCGGCTGGCAGGACCTAGCGGCCCCGGGCTGGTGGCAGTAAACAGCTCGGGCATTAAGACCTTTGGTGAGAGAACGCTGGCTTTATCTCTACATGGCCATACATACCAGTGGGCTTTTGTCATAGCAGCACTGAGTTTCCCAATCTTGGGAGCTGATTTTCTGTGTGCGCATGGTTTACTAGTTGATGTTGCTAACAGACGCTTGGTTAATGCACTGTCCTTTGACTCTCTTCCCTGTACAGCTCGAGGGGCCAGGCCAGTAATACAAGCCAACGTCACAGCTCCAGGCGGTAAGTTCCACACACTGCTCACTCAGTTCCCAGCACTCATGGTCCCGACGTTTTCGGCGGCCATCTCTAAACACGGGGTGGAGCACTTTATCACCACCACCGGGCCACCCGTTTTTGCACGACCTCAACACTTGGACGCAGCTAAACTGGCCATAGCGCGCGAGGAGTTTGCCAACCTAAAAAGGTTGGGCATCATCAGGCGATCGAACAGCCCATGGGCATCCCCGCTACACATGGTCCCTAAGGCTGAGGGGTTGTGGCGACCATGCGGTGATTTCCGCAGGTTGAATAACGCCACAGCACACGACCGCTACCCAATTCCCCACATTCAGGATTTTTCCGTTCACCTCGCTGGAGCACGCATTTTTTCAAAAATAAACCTGGTCCGCGGTTACCATCAGGTCCCAGTGCATGTGGATGACATACCCAAAACAGCGGTAATAACTTTGTTTGGCTTGTTCAAGTTTCTGCGCATGCCATTCGGATTAAAAGGAGCGGCGCAGACGTTCCAGCGCATGATGGACGCGGTGCTGTGTGATCTCCCGTTTGTGTTTGTCTACCTGGATGATATCCTGGTAGCCAGTGCGTCCGAAGACAAACATGTAACCCACTTCAGGACGGTTTTCCAGAGGTTGGAGGAGCACGGGTTAATAATCAACCCGGTGAAGTGCCAGTTTGGCGTGACGGGGATTGATTTTTTGGGGCACCGCGTATCACCGGAGGGAGCGATACCCTTGCCCGACAAAGTGCGCACCGTGGCGAACTTTCCCCGGCCTCAGACGGTCATGGTGCTACAGGAATTTTTGGGGATGGTTAACTTTTATAACCGCTTCCTCCCCCGCACAGCTCAACTCATGCAGCCATTGTACACCGCGCTCAAGAAACGGAAACCCGCGGATGAAGTTGAATGGACTCCAGAGTGAGAGCAAGCGTTCTCTGAGGTTAAAACAGCCCTGGCAAATGCCGCACTGTTGGCGCAACCAGACCCGGTGGCCCGGATAGCGCTCACTACCGACGCCTCAGACGTGGCCATAGGGGCCGTTGTGGAGCAACGTGTCGCCGGTTCTTGGCAGCCACTCACTCTTTTCAGCAGGGCTTTGCGCGACAGTGAGCGTAAATACAGCGCGTTCGACAGGGAGTTGCTGGCTCTCCACCTGGCCATACACCACTTCCAGTTCTGGCTGGAAGGGCGCAGCTTCACTGCGTTCATGGACCACAAGCCGCTGACGTTCGCGATGGCCAAGGTTTCAGAACCATGGTCAGGCCGGCAGCAGAGACAGCTGGCCGAGATCTTGGAGTTTACGACCGATATTCAGCATGTATCGGGTAAACTGAATGTGGTGGCGGACTGCCTCTCACGCGTGGTTGTGGCCCCGGTCTGCGTGGGGATAGATTATACAGCCATGGCCGCAGAGCAGATTAGCGATACAGACGTGCGCGTGCTCCAGTCTGGACCAACAGGGTTAAGGCTGGAGAGCAGAGTACTGCAAGACAGCAAGCCCCCCCAATCTGCGACGTCTCCACGGGACGCCCGTGCCCGGTGGTCCTGGTCGCTTGGCGCCGCCGCGTGTTTGAGTCAGTTCACATTCTGGTGCACCCAGGAGTGCGCGCGTCAGTCAAAATGGTGGGAGCGAAATTTGTGTGGCTAGGCCTGGGCAAACAAGTGAAAGAGTGGGCGGCAGCCTGCATAGCGTGCCAACAAGCCAAAGTGCACAGACACACGAAGGCTCCTTTGGAGCCGTTTAGTATACCGGCTAAAAGATTCGACCATGTTCACATGGACCTCATGGGCCCCATCCCGCCATCGCAGGGGTGCACGCACCTTCTGACAGGGGTGGTCCGCACCACACGCTGGCCAGAAGCAGTCAAGCTGGCGGCAACCACGTCCGCGGACGTGGCACGCGTCTTTTTGACATCATGGGTGGCGCGTTTTGGAATCCCGTCGGACATCACGTCCGATAGGGGCCCTCAGTTTGTTTCCGAACTTTGGTCCGCGATGACCCGCAGCCTGGGTGTTGCAATTCACAGCACAACAATGGAGATGGGCATGATTGGAGAGACTTAGACTGAGTGTTGGTGCTGCCGGTGGTGCTGATTTGGGTCCGGAGAGTGCTCTTGGCTGTGCACACCCAGGTGATGTTTCCTCTAATTTACACCCAGTTCCCTCTGTTTCAGAGATGGTGCACGATCACAATGTCTGTGAGTTGGTTCCAGCATGCACAGTGACACCTGTGGTGTTGGCGGCTCTGATTAATGATGTTACCGGAGTGGTGGCTCAGTTGGTAGAGTATCTGCCCCACACCTGGGAGGCAGGGGTTCAAATCCTGGCCGGGTCATGTCGAAGACCATATAAAAGTGGAACTTCCTGCCGTCCAGCTTGGTGCTCAGCAATAATGGAATGGAGGAGGGAAATCTGTGGCGGCACCTTGCATGGCAGCGACCCCTCTGATTCTATATATGGGTGTGTGTGTGTGTGTGTGTGTGTGTGTGTGTGTGTGTGTGTGTGATTAACACTGGAGATAGGAGAAACACAATTTCATTCATACATGATTGGCTGTATGGACTGAATGACAATAAAGGGTGGTTTTTTAAGGTTTAATTCTAAAAACCTGTGTGTGGAGCCTCCTTGTGTGCTTCCTGATTGTGACTTATCAGTAACATCAGTTGATATGTCAGAGAAACTGGATTCTGTGGCAGGCTGTCTGCCGGAACAGTCAGTTGTTTTAGCTGTTCCTGACAGTCATTTGTCTGTGGGTGACACTGTTCAAGACTCTGTCAAACTGGTTTCTAATGAAACTTGTTTGTTGTATACATCTAAGTGCAAGAACGTATATCTGGGTGACTCCGTTAAAGAGACTGTTAAACTGGTTTCTGATGAAGTTTGTTCATTTACACCTGAGCATAAAGTGGAAATGCAGCTTTGTCTTGTTAATCTGCTGAAATCAGATTACTCCTGGGGAAAGCTGGATTTTGAACTGGGGGGAGTGACTTGGTCTGCTAGTTTAGTAGCTGCTGTAGTGTCTGGGGAGGTGCATGTTTTAGATGATGGCATCATGGATGCTCCTGATGAGTGTAGGTTGCAGGGTGAGTTGAAGAAATCTGAGCCGCTGCAAAACCTGCATGAATTATGGTTTGGGGTTTTTTTGCTCCTGAGCTGTGCCACCTTGCTCTTAAGCTGAAACCTCTGCTCATCTTGCTGGGTTTTGATAATGGTCGTCCTGCTGATGGGCACCTCTATTTTGTCTGGCTGGCTGTGGATTTGGATCAGCCTCTTGGCAGTTTTTTTCTTCCTGTCCAGTTGACCCTGGATTTCAGTCGTCCTCCCGAGGGACATCTGTTTCCCATTAGTCTATGAACTACAGGTTACTGCTTCTGACTGATGTATTGGTTCTTATTTTTTGTCAGATCTGCTGTTTGGATGTCCACCACATGAAGGGCTTAGAATGTTGTGGTGGAGGCTTTGTCCAAAGCACCAAGTTTTTAAGTGTTAAGAATTTAAATCTTGTCTGTGGCTACCTAGGCTATCTGCTCTGCTTTCATTCACTCTTAAAATGCTTCTCCAGGTGCTGGAGTTGCTGGGTAGCTGAGGGTCATGACTAGTTGGTTGGGTGCCTACCTCAAAAATTGGTGAGTGCATAGTGGACCTGTATCTGTAATATTTCTGTATATAGAAAACTGTAAATAATAAAGAAAGAACATTAGAAATATTTATTATTTAATGTTAAATTTCTGCAGTCTGTTTGGAGGTCAGTTTGGGCTGGCCTTCCCTGTGGGAAGTCCATTCTTTGTGTGTGTGTGGGGGGGGGGGGAGTGTTAAGGCCCACTCCTTTCCGAAGTGGGTCCTCTGTGTGTTCTTTTTGTGTTGTAGGTGGAACTGTAAAGGACCACCCCTGGCTGAGGGGTTCCCTTTATAAGCCACACCTGCGCACTTGTCAGGTGGTCAGGTGACTGGTTTGTTTTCTTTTGTGTTTGTCTCACACATCCAGTACACTCACACACCTCTGATTATTACAGACACCTTTTTATTGATTTTTTCTTAAAAATAAATTTGTGTTTAAATTGGCACCTCCATGTGGTCTCCCTTTTTGTTCAGCCTCAAGCCGGGTTGTGACATCCCAAACTGGGAAGTTACAGTGTAACAGCAGCATGATGCAGTAGACAACCCCAAAACCAACAGAAATACACACAGTATAATTGAAAAAGGAGTTACCCAGAGAAGTAAAAAAAATGCTTAGATAACTTTATATACTACATACAGTAGGCTACTACTAGGTTAAATAGATGGTGATCCTTATGAGTCTATGGACAATACTGAGTGTACAAAGGAGGGTTATAAGCAACAGGGTGAAATGTGAGGTACCAATTAGACTGTAAGGTACAGTATAGCAGCATTGTTATGACCAAAATTCCACATTTTTATTTTTTTCTTTTTCATAACATTTTTCCAAATTCCTTTTTCATTAGCTTTACATTATACTTAATTTTTGTCAATATTATCATTTCACTAATTCTCTATTCAGCCACACAACCACATTTCAACCTTATTTCACATATGCAAGGCCTGTAAATGTGTAAATATTGCTGTTTCTTCATATATGCAAAATCACCACTGTTCATGCTATCTTTGATTATCTTCACATTTTACAAGCTATACAGATGTCTATTGTCACTTTGGTTTTCTTCATTAAACTTACTAAACTGTTCACACAGGTGTACTCTTCCCTGCCCAGACTCTAGAATCACAGTGTCAAGAACTGACACCCAGATTATGAGACGGATCAAATAATTGCTAATTAAATTATTAATTAATTAATACTTATTAATTGCCAAATTCTTAAGCTTAATTATTTGTTCATCAAGTCCCCACCACTCTGTCCAAAGGTGGGTGGTGCCCTGTCTAGTGTTATAACAAGGTAATGCAATAATTATTAATAATTATAAATTCCAGTTATTAATTATTAATATTCATATTCATATAATTGTAGTGTCAACGCTACAACTGTCTCTGATACCTTGAAAACAGTAATAACTGTTTCTCAAAACATCTGAGGTGAGAAAATGAGTCTGGATGCTGAATCTGTTTTCATATTTCAAAAACTGCAAGATTAAACGTATTTAAAGAATCTTGCACCACCAGTCTGCATTTCAAGGTATTTTACAAAATGAATGGGAAGCTGGGAAAACACAGGCTAGACAATAGAGCTGTCTACGCTTACGTTACCAGTCTCATGAACTTAGCAGCAGAGTGCTGTATAAGCGAACCCAGAACTCAATGTATTTCTTTGCAAATGTTAGCTCTTTTTAAACCAGGAATATGTGGAAATGGTGTGCAATGCGTTCATGTAGTCACCATCTTATGATAGATGATAATGGCAAGCAGAAATAAAAGTTTTTTTAGATTCCCATTGGCCAGCAAAGATTACCGAAGGAGGATGTTGTGGGCTAATACCTGCCAAAGGAGAATGCGTTTTAATAATGAGTTGTGGAGGCCGATGAATGATGTGATCCACGTCTATGTCTGTTCTGACCACTTTATGACAGGTATGTATGTCTGTTTACCAAAACTATAGACTCTTATTTAGGATTAAATGTCATTTGCCTACACGTAAAGTTAATGCAAACATGCGGAAAATATGGTAATTCACATCCGAGGGAGTTGATAGCTAATCAGCCTCAGAGTAAAAGTATCTCTTCTTCTCCTTAGGCCTCTGTTGGTCAATGTTGACCATGGGTGAAGCATCCAAGTTCTGGGTGTCTGCTCGCCTGGAGCAGCATCGTCTGTGGTTAAATAGACCAATGCGGGAGTGGCAGTTTCTATCGCAAAGGTCACACCTGTGTGTAGTCTCTGGTCTGTTAGAGCTGCTGCTTTCCTTCCTGCGTGCTCGTTTTTCTGCAGCAGTAGTCATCATTTTCTCCTCCCCTGATTTCAGTTGTTGCTTCAGGGTCCCTTTCCACTTTGTATGGTCACCTGCTAGGCTCTCCCAAGTCTCTGTGTTGATGTCGGTGGCCTTCATGTCTCTCTTAGCGGCATCTTTGTACCGGAGCTGGAGGCAACCAGTGGATCTCCTCACAGATGCCAGTTCTCCATACAGGAGGTCCTTTGGGATGCGCCCATCATCCACTGGGGTGGACATGGCCTAGCCAACGCAGCCTGCGCTGTCTGAAGAGAGTGAATATGCTGGGAAGTCCGCCATTCAAGACATCTGCGCTGGTTACTCTGTCCTGCCAGGATATGCCCAGGATGCAGCGAATGCTTCGCAGCTGGAAGGTCTTGAGTCGCTTCTTCTGTCTGGCATGTGTTGTCCATGACTCACTGCCATACAGCAGTGTGCTGATGACACAGGCGTTATACACTGCCATCTTAGTCTTCACTGACAGCTTGGGGTTTGTCCATACTCTGGTTGTGAGGCGAGTGAGTGTTGTAGCTGCCTTCCCAATCCTCCTGTCTATTTCTGTGTCAAGGGAGAGGTTGTCGGTTATGGTGAAGCAAATGGTAGGTGAAGTGGTGGATGACGTCGAGTTCATAGTCATCGATGGTGATGGCAGGTGGTGATTCAATGTCTTGTCTCAGCACATTGGTCTTTTTCAGGCTAATGGTGAGTCCAAAATCCTTGCAGGCCTGTGAGAAGTGGTCCATCAGTGTCTGCAGCTCCTGTTGGGTGTGTGTTGCAATTGCTGCATCGTCAGCAAACAGCATGTCTCTGATGAGCATTTCGTGAACCTTCGTCTTGGCTCTGAGGCAGGCAAGGTTGAACAGCCTGCCATCTGACCTGGTGCATAGGTAAATTCCTTCAGTTGCAGTGCCAAAGGCATGCTATAGGAGAACGGCAAAGAATATCCCAAAGAGTGTGGGAGCAAGGACACAGCCTTGTTTGACACCACTGCAGATGCTGAAAGTGTCGGAGGAACTCCCGTTAAACTGCACAGTCCCTTTCATGCCTGAGTGAAAAAACTCAATCATGCTCAGCAGCTTTGGTGGGCAGCCTATCTTTGGGAGAATCTTGAACAGATCATCACTGCTGACGAGGTCGAACGCCTTGGTGAGATCTATGAAGGCGACATACAGGGGCATCTGCTGTTCTCTGCACTTCTCCTGTTGTTGGCGGAGGGAGAAGACCATGTCTACTGTTGATCTCTTGGCACGAAAGCCACACTGCGACTCTAAGTAGATGTGTTCTGCCAGCTTCTGCAGGCAAATCAAAATGACCTGAGCAAAGACTTTGCCTACAATGCTGAGTAGAGAGATGCCTCTGTAGTTGTTGTAGTCACTTCTTTTGCTCTTGTTCTTATAGAGGGTGATGATCTTGGCATCCCTCATGTCCTGTGGTACAGCCCCTTCTTGCCAGCACTGACAGAAGACTTCATGCAATGGGAGCAGGAGGGTAGTGTTGCAGCGTTTAATAAGGTCCAGGGGAATCCCATTGCTGCCTGGGGCTTTGCCTAAGGCCAAGCTGTTGATGACCTTCCTGAGTTCCTTTGTGGTTGGCTCTACATCCAGCTCCTCAATGAATGGTATACACTTGATGGTGTCAAGAGTTGTAGGGGACACTGTGTTCTGTCTGGAGTAGAGGTCGGAGTAGTGTTCCACCCATTTCTCCATCTGTTGGCCCTTGTCTGTAATTACTACCCCAGTGGAAGATTTGAGGGGAACTGTCTTGCTCTGAACTGGTCTGAGTGCCTTCTTGATGTCATCGTACATCCCTCTAATGTTGCCTGTAGCAGCAGCTGTCTGGATGTCTTCACTGAGCTCCGTCCAATATTCGTTGGCGCAACGCCTGGCAGTCTGCTGAGCCTTGCTCCTGGCAGCCCTGAGAATCTGCAGGCTCTTCTCACTGGGTGACTGCTTATACTCGAGGAGGGCGGCGCGCTTGGCTTCGATGATGTCATCTCTGTGGACTTGGCCTCAAACCAATCGTGAGACTTGGAGGACTTCTTCCCAAAGGTAGCCAAGGTGGTGCGGTGCATGGTGTCCCACAGTACTTCCCACTTCTCTGTGGCAGAGTCTCTGGGCTGTGAGGTTTGCATTTCCTTCTCGAAGGTCTCTGCAAACTTTTCCATGAGGTCTGGTTGAGACATCTTGCTGACATCAATGCGGGGGTTCCCTTGTTTCTTTGAGCGGTGGATCCTCTTTGGTTGTAGCCTGATCTTGCAGCAAACCAGGGAGTGATCTGTGTCGCAGTCCGCATTGTGGCAAGAGCGTGTGTGGAAGATGTTCTTGATGGTGGACCAGGATAAGATCTAGCTGATGCCAGTGCTTTGAGCGTGGGGGTCTCCAAGAAACCTTGTGCTAAGGCTTGGTCCTGAAGTAGGAGTTGGTGATGCACAATTCTTGGTAACTGCAAAGCTTAAGCAGTCGTTGGCCATTCTTGTTCATTTTGCCCACACCAAACTGTCCAAGGCAAGAGGGCCACGAGTCATGATCTGCACCCACTCTGGAATTGAATTCATCCAGGAGAGCAACTTGCTCTTTGCTGGGAATGTTTGTGACGATGGATGCAAGCTTCTCATAGAACTCATCCTTTGTGTCTGGTGTGGAAGACAGTGTCGGGGCATACATGCTAACAAGGGTGACTGGGCCTTCGGTGGTGTTGAGGCGAAAAGTGGGGAGATGCCGTTGCTGCCTGGCTATACCATATTCAGCAGGTTGTTCCTCACTGCAAAGCTGACTCCATGCTCCCTTGGCTCGTCAGAGCCTTTCCTCTGTCAGTAGAATGTGTAGTCCTTCTCCTTCAGTATGCCTAAGTCAGCAAGGCGTGTTTCCTGAAGGGTGGCAATGTCCACATGCAGCCTCCTGAGCTTGTCATTTATGACAGCTGTTTTCCTGGAGTCACTGATATCCTGAAGGTTTTCAGAAAGACCGGTCATCATTGTCTGAATGTTCCAACATCCCAGTTTCAAAGCTGGTTCCTTTTGTTGTTTTGTTTTGTTTCCTGGTGTGACGATTGCAGTCTGCTGTTTGGACGTTTCCTAATCCCCATGCACCCAATGAGGATGACAGACTGTGGCGGGACAACACCTTACTGGCTGAGGGTTGCCCAGCTTGAGGTGAGCGGTAGTTGTCCAGTGAGATCAAAGGATCCCTCCCACTGTCGGGAACAACCCCTGGCGCCAAGCTCTACGCCAATTGAGCAATGACTTATAACCGGTAAATGTTGTTCCTCGTGTTGTGTCGATGCTGCAAGCGAAGCTGGAGTGGCCTCTCCAGGTGTAGGGTGTGAGTTTGTGATGGTGAGTGTTGCTGGATGCTAGCCTGGGCAATGTGATATGGAGGACAGGCTGTCGTCCATGTAGCATGTCCCCCCTCTCCACATCGCTGATGGATCCAAGGGAACAGCAAGGCTGTTCCAGTTTGGCGCCAGCACCATCGCAGGAGCTGCCAGAACGAAGTTTAAACCAACAACGGACTGCTTTAGGAGCTCCGACTCCGGATTTTACCTCAGGGTTGACTCCCGAAGCCTTTCCCATGACCGGGTATGCCACAAGGCAGCAGAGGTTTGAAATCAGGGTTTTCCTTCCCCTAGAGGGACTACCATCCCAGGTTGTCAAGCCCCATCTACCCGAAGCATCTGGTTTGAAGGCACCAGAGACTCTCTTTCACCCCTTCTCCTGTCAGTAGAAGCAGTTCTGCCGGGTTTAGAAGCTAAGCCACATGAGCAGGCCAGGAGTTGGACTTGGTTGTCAGAGGCTATTTGAGATGCACGCCATAAGGAGCATTTTTTGAGCACTGGGAGCTTTTCTCCAGCACCACTCCTGGCTATGACAACCTTGGAACCAGTAAAAATATCAGCACTGCAAAACAATGAGACTGCTACTCATCTGCAGACAGATGGACTGGCCGGACCTCTGTGTTATGTCTGTATATGGAGCAAAGGACAAGGCCAGGTGTCGAACTGAACTCACGTTTATTATTGAGACACTGTACATCACTGGCGCAGCCATCAGGCAGAAGAGGTGGCAAAGAGACCACCCTTCCTTCCCACTACCCTCTTATAGCCGCAGGTGGTGGCAGAAGCGGAAGGTGGAGCCGCTACCCGTACCGCACAAATAAAAGGCCAAACTCCAACCGCCCCCCTTCCTTCACAAAAGCCAAAACACACACACAAGTCAGACCCATCCTAATATGGAACCCAAATCACGCATTAAAAGTAATGATTTAACACAATACAAATGGCCTAACGCAGTCATTCCAAAATATCTAAAACTAGGGGGAGATGGGTAGAATACCAGAGAGGAAAGGGGGTACCTCTCATCAAACTTTGTTTTGACAGGTGACCTTTGACCCGACACGCTCCCTGACCTGCCCCTGACCTGACCTACAGGTACATGTCAAAAAATTGAATATCATGAAAAAGTTCAATATTTTTGTCACTGATTTCAGAACGTGAAACCCATATATTATACAGATTCATTACACAGAGTGATATATTTCAAGTGTTTATTTATTTTAATTTTGATGATTATGTCTTACAGCCCATGAAAACCCCAAATTCAGTTTCTCAAAAAATTAGAATATGACATAAAATTAATTTTAAAAAATAGATAGATAGATAGATAGATAGATAGATAGATAGATAGATAGATAGATAGATACTTTATTTCGAACAAAAAAGTATAACAAAAACAAAACAAATGACAAATGCAATAAAGTAACAGTATACAGTGTTCGAAAGGGAGAAGGAAGAAGTGAACACTTATTAATTCCATCTCCTCTTTTCCATAAATACACTTATGTGAATTATATACAAATTACAACATTTAAGACCCCAAGTAAACAATTAACTGTATTTTGTACATATCAATATTAACACCCATCCATCCTAGCATACATTGATGTCCATACATCAAAACCAGCCTCAAACAACACAGATATACACAGTGCTGTCCCACCCACCATTCCATAGTGTCCCATAGTGTCCCAGAGTGAGCATAGTGAATTGTACATATAAATTCTACCCTTCTAACATATATCCTTTCAGCAAATAATGTTTGTACCTCTTTTTGAATTGATTTCTGTTTGTACATACTTTTTTATAAAACTATTTAAAAAAAATTTTTTTTAAGTTTTTTTTAAAATAGTTTTTTTAATAGAAATGTTGGCCAACTGAAAAGTATGTCCATATACACACTCAATACTTGGTCGGGGCTCCTTTTGGATTAATTACTGTATCAATGTGGCGTGGCATGGAGGCGATCAGCCTGTGGCACTGCTGAGGTGTTATGAAGGTCCAGGTTGCTTTGATAGTGACCTTCAGCTCGTCTGCATTGTTGGGTCTGGTGTCTCTCATCTTCCTCTTGACAATACTCCACAGATTCTCAGGAGAGTTTGCTGGCCAATCAAACACAGTGATACCATGGTCATTAAACCAGGTTTTGATACTTTTGGTAGTGTGGAGGGGTGCCAAGTCCTGTGGAAAAAGAAATCAGCTTCTCCATAAAGCTTGTCAGCAGAGGGAAACATGAAGTGCTCTAAAATTTCCTGGTAGATGACTGCGCTGACTTTGGACTTAATAAAACACAGCGGACCAACACCAGCAGACATAGTTCTTCAAATCATCACTGACTGTGGAAACTTCACACTAAACCTCAAGCAACTTAGATTCTGCGCCTCTCTGCTCTTTCTCCAGACTCTGGGACTTTGATTTACAAATGAAATGCAAAATTTACTTTTATCTGAACAGAGGTCATCTGCTGGTGTTTGTCCACTGTGTTTTATCAAGTACAAAGTCAGCGCAGTCGTCTACTAGGAAATTTTAGAGCACTTCATGCTTCCCTCTGCTGACAAGCTTTATGGAGAACCTGATTTCATTTTCCAGCAGGACTTGGCAACCCCCCCCCCCCCCCCCCACACACACACACACACACACACACACAACATCTGTCACAGGTCTGTGGTGGTCCACTCCCAGTTACATGGGGTGAAACTGGACATCCTGGCAGATAAGCACATCTGTCACAAGGTCTGTGGTGGACTGTTGGCAGTCGGTGCATTGTGACATGCACTACACAAAGAGCAAAGATAAACAAACCTATCATCTGGTCAGTCACTGCAACAGATACTTGAGTCAGTTTGTCTTGGCCTGTCCTTGCCACTGATAATACCTCTATCTGCCAAGAATGTGCCACTAGTCCACCCAAAGTTAGTGGTACTCAAATACTTTGCAAGCAGTTTCATGAAATGGTCGGTCAGAAAGAAACTCATACCAGCTTGGACATTGCCCGGGCTAACAAGGTCAGGAGTCCCTGGCAGCAGAAGATGAAGGACAGAACTGTGTGGAAGAATCTGATCAAACCTAAATGAAACAGTCATTGTCGCCCCCGACAGACTGCTATGATGATGATACTCTCTAATGACATGGGGATTAGTGTGAGGATCGAATGTCAATTAAAATTGACCTATAGGGTTAGTGCGGGGATTTATGTGGGGATAAAATGTCAATTATATATGCTTTTAAAAATGATCTTTGACCTATCATACACACGCATTCACACATTGATACACAGGTGCTGGTCTGATCCACAGGGAGCAAACACTGTTTCTTCAAATTTGATTCTCACAAAAGTGTAGCATCAGCTTTTCGGATTTTCCTCAGCAGATTCTGATAAGGGTTTAGAGGCAGACTGACCTGAAGAGTTTGTGTCAGGCCCCTCCAGCAGCCTGCAACACATTCCGCTCCTCCCCTTATCCTGCTCTGCCCGTCACACAAGATGTGAAATGTTTATAGTTTGTCGGCTTTTTTCCGACAGGAAAAAATATTGCATAAACAGCTGATGCGTTTAAATTTTCAAGCAACTAAATACTTAAATAAGAAAAGACCATTCTCTTAGCTAAACAGACAGGAATATTCCCCTCTCTCAGGATCTGGAACTGAACACTGATGATATCATCCTTCCTAAAGCTTTGAGTTCCCTCGGGCTTAACCAACACACACACACAAACACACACACAAACACACACACAAGCACACAAACACACATACACAGACACGGCGAGAGAGAGAACGTTGTGAATAGAGTTATAGGATTCTGAAACAATTAACTTGTAATAACATGTACTTACTTCTCTGCACAACTCTATTTTTTATCTTTCTGTTAACAAATTACATGTTTGCACGGTGTTGATACAAACGCTGACTTTGAAACCAGTAGTTATATTCACACAAACCTGCTTCAGCATGATTGCTTCAGCCATTTATTATTTTTTTGAAAAAGGTCGGTTTAATTTGTAATGACATTCCCCCCCATATATAACCATTTTGTATTTCCTGCAGAATATTCTGTGTTATACCTACACAGCTGTACAAACCAATAAATAAATTATTTTTTGTATGTTCTTATTTTTTTTTTTGATTTTGTCTGTTTTATGAGGAGCATGAAGAAATAAAATGGAATGATATTAAATTCTCAAGTGTGAAACAAAGCAAAACTTGCATCTTAACACAAATATCTATCACAGCTAAGGCCAGAGGTTGACCGACGACGTGCTCCATCTGCTCGGCAAAACTCTGGAGTACCAGCATGAGAAATGTCTGGGGTTCGTATCAATCACCCCAACAAGCTGCACCGTGATCCAAAGCTATTGTTTTACGCGGAGATGCTAGGTCATTCCAAAAAGCCTCTTTTTACCCCCCCCCCCCATCTATCTATCTCTATCTCTATCTCTCTCTCACACACACACACACGAAGGAAGGGCTCTTACAACAAAGATTCTACCAAGATCAGAGCTATTGTTTTTACACTGTGGTTCATTCACATTCAGAATACTTGCTTTCTACAGACATAGACTAGTCTCCCCAAATTACAGAAAAAAGTAGTCCAGACTCACGCAGGATCAACAGACATTGAGAAACATGGGGGAAGTCAGTTTTCCTGCAAACTTTTTCTTTGCCAGCAACTCAAATGTCACGAGATTTGTGCTCAAATACTTCAAACTTAACAGCCACATTAAAATAGTTATACTTTATTTTTCCAGAGAATATTAAAACAGTCTTTAGACTTTAGAGTCTGTGCGTTCTCAGCTTCAATTGGCTACCTGTTTTTTCATGTGCTTTTTATTTGTGTATTTGAAACAAACACAGCTATCACTAGGGGAATACGGTGGAAGTGATAATAAAAGTTCAGTGCAGCAAGGTTTCATTTATTTGTTTATTCCCTCTCAAATATCGTATTTAATAACCTTCCCTCAGAGATTTGTGTAGTCAGCTGGGACACGAGAGTAAGCTCGCCACAGCCAGGGTCACTATGACAGTTCAATATTAATATATACAGTGGGGAAAAAAAGTATTTAGTCAGCCACCAATTGTGCAAGTTCTCCCACTTAAAAGATGAGAGAGGTCTCCAATTTTCATCATAGGTATACCTCAACTATGAGAGACAAAATGAGAAAAAAAAATCCAGAAAATCACATTGAAGGATTTTTAATGAATTAATTGGTAAATTCCTCGGTAAATTCCGCGGCTCCTGCTGCTCCAGTGGCCGTCCAGCCAGCTCCGGTAGTACCGGTTCGGCTCACACCCATTCCGACCCCTGCCCGCTTTAGCGGTAAGCTCGGCGGAGCTCGGGGGTTTATAATGCAGTGTGAGTCCGTATTCCACCGTGTGCCCGGAGATTTTCCCTCAGACCATAGCCGAATTGGCTACATAGGGAATCTCCTGGAGGGGCGAGCGCTTACTTGGGCTTATGCTGTGATGGCGAGGCCCAGTTACGCCACCCTCACCTATGGCCAATTCGTGAGACAATTCCTGGAGGTCTTTGATCATTCTCGTACCGAGAGCGTTCAGGTCGATCGGCTTCTCAGCCTCCAGCAGGGAAGCCGATCGGCAGCTGACTACGCGATCGACTTCCGGGTAGCAGCAGAGGAGGTTGGCTGGGATGAACGTTCATTCTGCGGCCTCTTCCTCCGCAGTCTCAATGATAGTCTGAGGGACGAACTGGCTGGGCGGGACATCCCGGAGACTTTAGCGGAGCTAACGTCCCTAGCCATCAGCCTGGATAACAGGTTGCGCGAGCGCACCTCGGAGCGGAAGTCGTCTTCTTCTCGCTCTCGTGGTGCCTCGTCGCGCCTGTCCCAAGCTCGCCCCCTGGCGACGCCGCCACCATCGCGCCCCGAGGAGTCGGAGCTGATGGTGACGGGCTGGACAAAGCTCCCTCCTGCGGAGAGACAACGCCGCCGTGAGTTGGGTCTCTGCATGTATTGCGGAGACAACCAACACACGGTGGAGCTTTGCCCACAGAAGCCAAACGGCGGGGTCCGCGAGTCACTGTAGGGGGCCTCGCGGACGTCAATCGGTTAAATCCCCTCTCCCAATTGAAGCTGCCCGTCCGATTTTGTCACAACCCCACTGGGCGTCTCACCCACGCACTGGTGGATTCGGGCGCGGAGGGCAGCTTTATTTCACAAAGCCTGGCAACCCGATTGGGCATCTGTTGCCAAGTCCTCAAATCTCCTCTCGCCCTGGTCAGCCTCTCCCATGTTTCCCTGGGGAGCGTCACACATCAGACCGTCCCTGTTTCCGTGATCATCTCTGGGAACCACCGGGAGGAAATCACCTTCTACGTCCTCCCCAACTCTGTGTCGCCCGTTATCCTGGGGTACCCCGGGCTTCGCCTCCATAACCCCGTCCTGGATTGGAAGTCCGCCAGGGTATCGGCATGGAGTTCCTTCTGCATGAGCACCTGCCTGCAATCCGCTGCCTGCTCTCCGTCCTCTTCTCCAACTCCTATGGACGCTGCGTCCCCGGATCTCTCCCTGGTGCTATCAGAATTTCACGACCTGGGTATGGTTTTCAGCAAGTCTAAGGCGATGTCTCTTCCTCCACACAGGCCCTACGACTGTGCGATAAACATCCGCCAGGGAGCACCCTTACCCTCTGGGCGACTCTACAGCCTGTCGGCGCCAGAGAAGGAGGCCATGAATTCCTACCTCAAGGAATCGCTGAGTGCTGGAATTATCCGTCCCTCGTCATCACCATTAGGCGCAGGATTCTTCTTCGTGGGCAAGAAGGATGGTTCCCTCCGTCCTTGTATCGACTACCGCACCCTGAATGATATCACGGAGAAGGATCGCTACACCCTGCCACTTATGGACACCGCCTTCCACTCCCTCCAGGGGGCGACTTGGTTCACCAAGCTGGATCTTCGCAGCGCATACCACCTCGTCCGGATCCGGGAGGGAGATGAGTGGAAGACAGCCTTCCGTACCCCGAACGGCCACTTCGAGTACCTGGTGATGCCGTTCGGGTTGACCAATGCTCCAGCCGTCTTTCAGCGCCTAATAAATGACGTCCTCCGGGATTTCATCAGCCTTTTTGTGTTCATCTACCTGGATGACATCCTCATCTTCTCCAAGTCCAGGGACGAGCACCGGGTCCATGTGAGGCGGGTCCTCCAAAGGCTGCTGGAGAACCGGTTGTATGTGAAGGCAGAAAAATGTGAATTCTACGCTAAGACAACGTCCTTCCTCGGGTTCGTCATCTCCCATGACCAGGTGCTTCCGGACCCAGTGAAGGTGAAGGCGGTGGTGGAATGGCCTACACCTACATCGAGAAAACAGATGCAACAATTCATTGGGTTTGCAAACTTCTACCGCTGCTTCGTCCCGAATTTTGGCACCGTCGTCGGCCCTCTGACCCGCCTCACGTCCCCTAAGGTCCCGTTCCGGTGGACCGAAGAGGCCTCGGCTGCCTTTCAGGCGCTGAAGGCGGAGTTCTCCTCCTCCCGGGTCCTTAGCCAAGTCGACCCGTCGCTGCAATGCATCGTGGAAGTGGATGCTTCGGACACGGGAGTGGGGGCGGTTCTATCTCAGCAGTCGCCAGATGACGGAGTCAAACGGCCCTGCGCTTTCTTCTCTCGGCGCTTGTCCCCGGCGGAACGGAACTACGACGTGGGGGACAGAGAGCTCCTCGCCATCAAGCTCGCGCTGCAGGAGTGGCGTCACTGGCTAGAGGGGGCGGGCCTGCCGTTCGTGGTCCTGACGGACCACAAGAACTTGGAATACTTGAGATCTGCCAAGCGCCTGAACGCCCACCAGGCGCGTTGGTCCTTGTTCTTTGCCAGGTTCCGTTTTAACATCACCTTCAGGCCTGGCTCCAAGAACGGCCTGCCCGACGCCCTCTCTAGGCAATTTGCCCCTGAGGCGTCTGAGGACACCGTCCACACCATCCTGCCCAGGTCGTGCATTGTGGGAGCCGTCACTTGGGACATAGAAGGCAAGATCCGGAAGGCGCAGGAAGTGGAACCTGACCCTGGCGGCGGACCGGAGGGGAGGCTTTTTGTGCCATCCACGGTTCGGGGGGAGGTCATCCACTGGCTGCACACATCCAAGCTCACCTGCCACCCTGGTTCCTCCTGGATGATCGACCTTCTTCAACGGTCCTTCTGGTGGCCGGGCCTGCGGAAGGACGCTGCCCGCTACGCCCGAGCCTGCCCTGTATGTGCCACCAGTAAATCAGGTAATGCCCCTCCAGCGGGTTTGCTCCAGCCTCTGCCCATCCCTGGCAGGCCCTGGTCGCATATCGCCCTGGATTTCGTCACCGGACTCCCAGTTTCTAACACCTTTGACACTGTCCTGACCATAGTAGACCGTTTCTCCAAGGCGGCGCACTTCATCCCGCTACGAGGTCTCCCATCTGCCCTGGAGACGGCGGACCTCCTAGTCCAACACGTGGTCAGGCTGCACGGGATTCCAGTGGACGTGGTCTCGGACCGGGGGCCCCAATTTTCCTCAGAGGTTTGGAGGTCCTTTTGTAACGCCCTGGGAGCCAAGGTAAGCCTCTCCTCCGGCCATCACCCCCAAACCAACGGGCAGTGTGAGCGGACCAACCAGGAGCTGGAGGCTGCGCTCCGCTGCGTCACTGCATCCAAGCCTGTGTCCTGGAGCAACCATCTCGCCTGGGTTGAGTACGCCCACAACACCGCCCGCTCTTCTGCCACAGGGATGTCTCCCTTTAAGGCGTCCCTGGGCTACGATCCTCCTCTTTTCCCAGCGCAGGAGAGTGAGGTAACTGTCCCCTCAGTTCGGGCGCACCTCAGGCAGTTCCGTTCCATCTGGGCGTCGGCACGCAATGCGCTTTTACGCACGGCGGAGCGCAACAGATCCACGGCGGACCGGCACAGAAGACCTGCCCCAGCGTACCAGGTGGGTCAGCGTGTCTATGTGTCTACCCAGGACGTCATTTTAAAGGGTGAGAGGAGGAAGCTGGCACAGCGTTTTATGGGCCCATACCCCATCACCAGGATTATCAACCCGGTGGCTGTGCGTGTAGCTATTCCCCCCTCCCTCTGCATCCATTCCACCTTCCACGTTTCCAAGGTGAAGCCGGCAGTCTCCGATCCCCTTTGCCCTCCTCCTGCTGCGCAGCCCGCGCCCCGGATGACTGATGGCCATCCGGCCTGGCCTGTCTCCTCTATCCTGGACTCCCGGCACCGGGGTCGCAGGTTGCAGTACTTGGTGGACTGGGAGGGTTATGGGCCTGAACATCGGCAATGGGTACCCTCGTCATTTGTGTTGGACCCTTCCCTCATTACTGAGTTCCACCGAGCGCACCCGGAGAAACCATCGCCAGGAGGCGCTGCTAGAGGGGGGAGTACTGTCACGCCTCGCCGCCCATCTGCGGCGCCAGCTGCATGCACACCTGCACCTCATCAGCGGCGAGGGATTTAAGCCGCCTCGCCCTGGGCTTCGGCCTGAAGCCGTCAGTCTTCACTCGCTACAATTGCTGTAAGGAATCTCAACCGCTCAGCAACATTCTGGTAAGAAGCTCTTACCTCATTCTTCTCCCAGTCTGCTCCCCTGTGCACAGCTGGATTTCCCGGCGGCGGACCACTCCTCTCCGCCACCATTCCCTCGCTGCTGCACCGGGTGCTCCAGGTCGCTGTCTACCGGGTCTCACCCTTGCTGTGCCAGCCACCTGTCATCCCCAAGTAAGCCAGTCACCATTTTCATATCTCCTGTGTTGGTGTGGTGCCCGTTACCCTTTTCCCTCTGCTTCTCCCATAGGGTTGTCCGGCTGTACGGCCTCCTGCCTCCGTGCCGACGCAGACGCCACCACCAACACATTCACATTCCGCAGACACACACTCATACACACTTGTTGTTAATAAAGCTATTAGATCTACCCTGAGCCTGCGTGTGTGTCTCCTGGGCCGTGCATTATGTCAAGGGCATCCGGACGGTAAAACAATGTACGCGATATTTACCAACAGGTAAATTATTTTATTCAATTTATTTCAAAACTTTATCATTTGCAAATGTATTTACCACGGCAAATTCTAATTTAAAAAAACCAAAACTTTATCTTTAAAAAACTAAGATGGTGACGTTTACCTTCTTTTCCGAGTTTCTAAGTCTGCATTACTCATGGGTAGGTAGAGAGCTAAAGAGTATTTCTTGACTTTTTAAAAAGCATTTGACGCATTAGATCATACCATTTTACTGTCTACATTAGAAAAATGTGGTATAAGAACCCACCCATCTACACAGCGAATGCAGGGTCGTTCTATCCAATGAACGAAGAGGGAGAGTCCTCTCCTATAACGGTCTACAGGCGGGCCCCTACCATCAACCATTGAAACTACAGGATGGAGCGTGTGAAAATTGGATTAATAAGTAGCCCAAAATCGGAAAAAATTAAACAGTCTTCGGGAAAAACACAGAAAAAAACTCACCCTGACTAAGAGGCTGAGCAGTCTTCATCTGATCAGCAAGACATCCGTCTCCACCTTGCTACAGAGCGCTCCGGGATTAGCGCCGAAAAAGAGAATGTTGTATCTGTGGCGCATCCAGGAACAGCAGTTAGAAGCTGAAGGTAGATGTGGTTATGTGTTCAGCTACTCAAGTAACGAACTGTGTTTTTAACCAGTTGGCTGAAGGAGAAACTTTTGGCCCACTCTCCAGAAAAGCCACACTTTTGGCCATGGACTGGAGCGTACTGCGAAACGTGATTTACCCCGATCTGAAAACAAGCGATGTACATCGCCAACAGACGGGGGTGGAAGGCGAGCCTGCTAGAAAAGACCAACAGACCCAGATGCCTGTGCGAGTGAAAGGAGCGTAACTACCGGTATTCATTACCGGAAGAGTGTTGGCTAATAGTGTTTGGTAGACGAAGGCGTCCCCATTTGGGAGGTGGTACTTCTGAGCCACTCGTCAACTATCAACGGGTGACGCCCCATCCAACGACGAATTTATCTTGTAGTATTTCAGTTTTGAATGTGGTGTGTTCCAGACAGTATTACACCTGTCTACAACGGTGTGGGTCAAAATGGTTGATGAGAAAGGGGAAAAGCTCAATGCCCTTTTCATTTCCAGCCATACCACAAGAGATGTGGTCATGGTGAAAAAAACCCTAGCTTTTCCAGACGACGCCACCCCCATGACCTCCCGCGCCTAATCTTGCCCTCCTAATGATTTAAAAGAAGACTGCCGACCACCCATCTATCCCCAAACCAAAATGGAGGCAAACCCATGTGTGACTCTTCAAGGGTGTTTTGAACAAGACCCTTGGGAAAAATTATCGTCTGAAAATATTGAGCGAGGTTAACCGCCCACCTTCACAAACACGGTCCCTGGATATCGAGGATCCTCCTCAACTGTCTTCACCTACCCTCCCTTCTGCAACGGAGCAGATCTGTTCTATGGATGCTGAAGAATACACCACTGACCCTCTACACGGTTCTCCCTCTACAGGCCTCGACGTGGTTTTTGAGGAAGATGACCCAATATACACGGCGGATCATCTACCTCCCATGTTTCTGGATATAGTAAAATTTGGGTTGATAAGATTTCTGGATGTTACCATCGGTAAATACAGAGAAGAAATATGTGACAGGTGACGAATTAACCACTTTGATCAAAACCACCATGATTGCCCGGTGGAGTCCAAGTATTTCTTTCTGGCCCACTTTGAAGAGATCACAAAAAGACTGTGGAACAGGCGCTTCATTCCAGCACTCCAGAGACTGACCAAATTAAACTACATGTATACTTGCATGCATGTGTATGTCGGGATTACAGAGGCTTTCCTTCATGAACTTAGACAAACACCACGCATCACCCCCAAGATTTCTGAGATTTCAGAAATGCTGTTTGCAGGCAATGACAAGATTAAATTAAAAATTAAATCACCCTTTATTGTCATTTAACCATACAATGTACAGCTGAACAAAATTGTGTTTTTCCTATTTACAGTGTTAATCACACACACCCCATATGTAGAATCAGACGGCCACTGCCATGCAAGGCGCAGCCACAAATTTCCCTCTTCCATTCCATTATTGCTGAGCACCAAGCTGGACAGCAGGAAGTTCTTCTTTTATATGGTCTTTGGCATGACTCGGCCGGGATTTGAACCCCTGCCTCCCGGGTGTGGGGCGGATGCTCTACCAACTAAGCCACCACTCCGGTAGATGGCTCATCATTTGTAAAGAGCTGAGGACTATTGGCAGGGTCGTCTTGATGGTGAGAACTTTTGGGAGGAGGATTTTGTGAGCGATTCTGACAATGAAAATATGGACGGTGATACAGACTCTGATATCGATTCTGACACGGAGTCGGAAAAAACTTACGCTGAAATGTAATAAAATGCTTTTTTTTAATTAAATCTGCATGCTTTTACCTAAAAAAATCTTTGTTCCACAACAAATTGGCTGCTAGGATGAAATAAAAGAGGCCCGTACATCGCAACGTGTATCGCTGTATAATTTGCTTTTAGGTTGTAGGTTGTTTTTTTTTCACTCAAATGCATGGAGAATGTAAATGTGTGTAAAAAATGTTTGTCCTACGGGTCAAAAATGACCCACCCTACCAAAGCCCCAAAATAAAGCAGCGTAATTGAATTTTAAATCCAAAATCTATTTTGCATGATGAAACAACCTGTTATTTATCAATTCAACTCAATTTAATTCATTTTTTATCATGTATTTTTTGTTACACAATACAAAAAGATGATCACCAGTGACCATTATTACACTTTTTTTTTACCACAAACCAACTGTCATAACACTTTTCTTTTACACAGTAAAATTATATTATATTATAGTATTATATAAATATGAAGTAATTACTTCTGAATTAATTATATTGAAAACTAAAAAAAAACAGTCAACAATCTGGAACTTTTTTGTCAACAGTTTATTCTTTTATATTTTTTAAGAAGTGAATTATAAAAATACTTCTCTCATAACACAACAAAACAACAAAATGTTGCTTGACTTTGTGAACAATTTTCAACATCAACTCTATTTAGCACATGTAGGACCGTATGTGCGAACGTGAGAATGGGCTATGCAGATGTATTTCTCACATGTGCAGCACACAGCTTTTGTTTTGCAGTCCTTCTTCCAGGGGCAGAACTGGCACCTTTTTCTTTTAACTGACCCAGCTGCAGCCTCAGGTGGATCAGGACAAGATTCAGCTCCCTGAACAGCTTCCACAATGGCTGCAGAGGCTTCTGTGGGGGCAGCCGCTCCCTTCTCTCAATGCACGGGGTGACAAGAGCCTTTCCCAACTGCTCAAGGAACATCCTTCTCTTGTTTTTCTTCCCTGACATCCAGGTTGGGTTGATCTCCTGCCATATCACAAAGGCATTATATGAGGACACATCAATGATGTTATGGAAGATGACCAGGGGCCAGCGTGCAGTCATCCTTCTGCAGCTGTACGTTCCAATAACCTTGTCGAGGTTGTCCACGCCTCCTTTATTACAGTTATAGTCGAGGATGATGGCTGGCTTCCTGTCCTCACGATCACTGATTTCAGCTGTCTTGTGCAGTGTGTTTAGCAGGGCCACGTTCTTGTTCCGTTTTGGAAGATAAGAAACAAGTGTGGTGGTGGGAGTGAAGGCAAACTTTGATGAGAAGACTGCTCTTCCTCTTGTTGCGAGGAGTGCAGGGGGGAGTTCAGGCTTATTCTTCCAAACAGTGCAAACCATGGTCATCTTCCTTTTCAGGAGCTGCTGGCCGAGTTCATAGGAGGTGAAAAAATTGTCACATGTGACATTGTGCCCCCTCAGTCCATCTGTCAATTCAAGCACAACCCGCATCCCCTGGTTCTTCTCTGGTGCTCCACTCGGCAGCTTCCCTGTGTACACTTGCATATTCTATGCATAGCTGGATTTTGCATCACAGGCCACCCATATTTTGATGCCATATTTTGCTGGCTTGCTTGGCATATACTGCCGGAAAGGACAGCGACCTGTTGATTAAAAAAAAAAGAGATTACAATCACTGAGTGTGAGTGTCACAGAAAACTGCATGAATCAAGGATGTTACATCACAATAAAATAAAAAATATTTCAGGTAAGTAACATTACATATATGAAAATAAAAAAAATACCTTTGAATGGAACCAACTGGTCATCTACTGTGACTTCAGGCCCAGGGTTGTAGAGGTATGGCAGACGCTCAACCCACTTGTCCCAGACCTCTCTGATGGCTGCCAGTTTGTCCGTCACACTCCTTGCTGGTCTTGACTCACGGTTGTCAAATCTCAGCATTCTTGAGAAAGTGTGAAAGATTTTCAGCGGCATTGTGGCACAAAAAATTGCCCTTCCACTCTCTGCATCCCAGAGACTATATGTAGCCTCGCCACGGGACCTATATACACCTGCTAATATCAAAAGCCCTATGTAGCCACGCAGGTCAATCTCATCCATATTTTTCCAGTTTTCTCCATATTTCCGGAAACCCTCCAAATTTGTATTCTCCAGGATGATTTTTTCAATGGCTGGTGTGATGAACAGGAGAAAGGTGGATGAAATGTCCTGGACATGGGCAGCTGAATACCTTGTTGGCCCTGGAGTCATCCTTATGATGTTTGGAGCTGCTGTTCTTCCCTGCTTGCTGTCTGAATTTGATGAGGACCATGCAATTTTGCTGTTCTTTGACAAAAATGTCTCTCTGTCAGCTTGAGGGATTTCCTCTTCTTCTTCATCTGAAGATGCATCATCCTCTGGGTTGTATTCCTCCCCATCTTCCTCTTCAGATACATCTTCATCCTCTAGTTCCCCCTGAGCTCCTGAAAATCTCATCCAGGACCTGTTGGACAGTGAAATGTCTACTCATGGCTTCAGCAAGGAGCCAACTAGGGGTCCTTTGATTCAGGGTACCTTTATGTCCTCTATACTGAATTTGTTTTTATTATGCCTGAGATTGTTTTTTTGTTTTGTTTGGGAGCTTGTGTGATGTGAGGGGTTAGCTGTAGATCAAAAGTATAGGTGCAGGTCAAATGCAAGTTCAATTCATACATCAATCCAGATTCTTTGATGTGTGTGTGTGTGTGGTATGTGTGTGTGTGTGTGTCTGTGTATTAGAGAGAGTTTGTGTGTGGCCTTTGAACTTTTTTCTGGTGTTTAAAATAAGACAATCTTTGTACCCTAGTGGTGTACAGCCCACATGGAAACATAAACAGAAACAAAGTATCACTTTTTCTAATGATGGGGTCCCTTTAGGAAAAGTCATAAAATTTCAAGTTGGAAAAAGATAGTTTAAGGTATTTTTTCTACAGCTAAACATGGTAGTGGGTCACTTTTGACCCACAAGACAATACAAGGGTTTACAATATTGGAGTTTTTTGTTTTTATCTATCCTTTACCGTGATTGTAAGAATTAAATAAATCTGTTCCATTTACTGAAGTGTGCATTACTTCTTTTTTTTGGTCCAAATGATTCAAAAATGAATAAATAGTTGAGAGTTTTGTTGTTCCTTAGACCTTGTCTTTTATTACACTGCAAAATGGTACTTACACCCTATAGGGTGGATCTTCTCGGTGTTGAACCGAGCCGTTGAATTTCTGCAAATGCCTTGCGACTCAGTTTTCATTTTTGATGATAATATTGATTCAAATAAATCAAGGGTTTTATATAGCCGCTCTAAAGGGCTAGGAAACCGGTTACATGATGCTCAAAAGTAAACTGGTGTCATGAACTCCGCCATGCGTTCTACTATTAAGCACTGTAGAGAGAAGGAGGAACGAGGATTTAAACAGAGGGGTTCATCACACACACATTTATTGACAGAACAGTAATAGTGACAAATGATATGATGGCTGTGCTCGGGGAAGCAAGGAAAACAGGGTAGCTCAACACACCTGCGGGGAACGTAAACTGGGCTGAGCCAACGTGTAACGATGGTGCTGCGGACAGGAGACGCCGCCAGAAGCGAAGCGGGATTGAACCGAGTAAAGGAATGCTTCTGACACAATGTGAAGGCAGCCCAAAACAAACACTAATAGTTTACTCACAGGGGGAGCAGTCCCAAAACGTCCAGCAGTCCAAGCAAGCGAAAACAGTCCTTCGTTGACGTGATGGTATAGACGGCGAAGCACAGCCGTCTAACGTGTACAATGATCCAGCGGCATCTGTGTAGTGAAGAGCTCCTTTAATACAGACGCCGCTGGCGTGACAAATAAGAAACACCTGGGCGAGGCACGGACGGATCATTACCGGGGACTGGAAACAGCTGATGAGCCAGAAGGACAGCGAGGGAGCGTGGCTGGGCCGGCAGCCTGTCAGCAGCGTGAGAGAAAGGAGATGACAAATGCTGACTAACAGCTGCCAGTCAGACAGTGGCTAGGGACATGGAAAAACGTACCAGAATACATCAAAATACACATCCCCAGCAAAGCCAACCCCACAAAGAGATCGAGGCCGAGCTGGGGAAAGCCAAGCCGGCTCAGCACATGACAGCCGGAGCCGAGTCCGCTTGGTGGAAGGAAAAATCAGTTGTCTACAATGAACCTGATATCCACTATTCGATAAAATGCTATTCATGAAATAATATTGTGTTTATGGTTTGGATCACATTAGAGTTGTCAAAAGGTTAAGTTAAATGTTTATTTGAAAGGGATGTTAGTACAAATGTAAGTATGCCGGATTTATCAATCTGGTAATCTGGCAGACTCCGGCCCAGACCTATTTTAACTCCGCCGTTGTGACCCCTTGTTCACCAGTACCTTCCAGCCAAAATCCGGGAACAGACAGAGCCAGCCTCTCGACGTCGCCCGTCATCACAGGCGTCCCGCTGTGCCGCCCAGTAGCCTCGTCCAGGGCAACTTGAGCTCTGACACAGGGACCCTCCTGTGATGACCCTGAGTGATATTGGTCTTGCTCACTCTCCAGGGTCCCAGGCAGTTCCTCATCCCACACTGCGCCGTCTACCACTCTCAGGGTTGGACAGCCCCATGTCTTGGCCAATTTGCGCTGAGCTGTCTGTTCCAACGTTCCTGCTGTGGGCAGCCGTCCTTCTCCACAACCACAAAGCAGCGCCGGGTCCCTCTCAATTCTGACTTGCGGGTAAAAACATCTCATGGTCGTCCAATCCTTCACAGAGCCCACTGCTCCAATCGTCCAAATGCTCGTCAGTCCACAACAACATTTCCATCCCGTCCAACTCCATCGTACAGTATACGTGACCGTTGGTGCTCGGAGACACAGAATGAACACTTGTGAGGGCGTGAAAGTCCTCTTTGTGCCACGGACCTCCTCGATCAGATCTGTGGCATACCCTGGTGACATGAAGCAAGTGGCCACACGTGTCACAGCGCTCCGCTCTTGCCGAACAATCTCCGTCTTTGAAACGGTGCTTCGTGGACCCACAGCCCTCACCTTTGGGCTTTCCCAGGGCTGACTTCATATTCACAGCACTAGTGTCATCCACGCTTCCCACGCTGACCGGGTCCACCGCATGCGCGGTTGGCAGTGATCCCAGATGTCAGTGCGACAAGTACTCACTCAGCTCCAGTTTTTCTGCAGCTTCCAGCTGTTGAGCTAACCCAATGACTGTGGGCAGCGTCAGTTCGCCCGAAAATGCAAGCAGCTTCGACCCTATTGTAGCGCCGTCAGTATACTCCGCCAAATGGTAGCGAATCACCTCCTTTCCCAGTAATCCAAGCTAGCACCCGCTGACCACCAGCTCCAAATCTGCCACAAACTGCTGAATAGATGCATCACCACAGCTACCGGTGAGCATGCCAGACTGGGAGGGCGAAGAGTTCTTGTGGTGGGGGTGACCAGCCAGAACACAAACCACCCATTCTGGCTGGCTGACATCCAAGACCCCTGCATTATTGGACTCGATCTGCTCGCAGCATGGAGTGCAAAAATTGACACCGCCAGATCGTCCCTCCTGCTGGGAACTTGGACCATTACGCTCTGCAGCAGGGCCCAGAGGAGGAACCCGGAGGCCTGCGTGATCAAGGGACCCCCAGGGCGGGCCGAACCGGGTGGGTCAACGCAAGTACTGAACCCAACGGTGCCACCAGCACGAGCAGAGGGAGCAGGATCACCGATAAAGACAGCAAGGGGGAGGGCCACAGCGGAGTGGGTCAGTGTGTCAGCAGAGATGCAGCAGGCGGTCGAGGAATTGTTCCAGCAGAGCTGCAGTGGACTGGAATCAGGACAGAGACGCCAGCTGCGGGAGCTGTTGGACTGCTACATGGACGTCTTCACTGCGAAGGATGAATGCACCCGAACCAGCTTGGTGAAGCATGGGCTCAACACCAGTGAGACCAGGCTGATCCGGTTCCACCCACGCTGTCTCCCTTTTTCAAGGCGGGTGGCAGCAGAACAAAAAGGACGAGAAATACTGGAGGCAGACATTATTGAGCCCTCCAGCAGCCCCTGGGCGGCGCCGGTGGTGCTGGTTAGGAAGAAGGACGGTTCGTGGCGGTTCTGTGTGGATTACTGATGCCTGAATGATGTCACCCGCAAGGATTCCTACCCCCTGCCCCGCATCGATGATGCGCTGGACCACATCACCAGCTCCAGCTGGTTCAGCTCGCTGGACCTCCGCAGCAGCTATTGGCAGGTAGAGCTGTCACTTGAGGCCCGCCAGAAAACAGACTTCTCCATCAGGCAGGGACTGTATCAGTTGAAGGTGATGCCATTTGGACTTTGCAACACCCCGGCCACCTTTGAACTTCTGATGGAGCAAGTGCTGGCTCACGTACCCCGGAGCCGCTGCGTTGTTTATCTGGATGACCTGCTGGTTCACGCAGCTGATTTTGACAGCACCCTGTCCAACCTCCGGGAAGTATTGGACACCATCTGACAGGCCGGGCTGCGGCTACACCCACGGAAATGCCACCTACTTCACCGGGAGACCACCTTCCTGGGCCACGTCGTCAGCGCAGCGGGAGTCGCCACTGATCCAGAGAAAGTGGCAGCGGTGAGAAACTGGCCAGTGCCATGGGATGTGGGAGAGCTACAGAGTTTTCTCAGACTGGCCTCCTATTATAGGAGATTTGTGAAAGACTTCGCCACCATTGCCAGCCCGCTGCATCAGCTGACATAGAAAGGACGTGCATTTCAGTGGAGAACTGTGCTGCTGCTTTTTCCCAGCTTCGCTCAGTGCTCATCAGAGCCCCCATCCTGCAGTATCCCGACCCGAACCGCCCTTTCATCGTGGACACGGACGCCAGCAACCAGGGCATCAGGGCAGTGTTATACCAGGAGGGAGAACACGGAGAGCAGGTAGTTGCTTTTTTCAGCCGCACTATCAGCAGAGCTGTAAGGAATTATTGCGTTACTCGCAGAGAGCTGTTGGCTGTCATCCAGGGGCTTTGCCATTTTCGCCCGTATGTGTACGGGAGGAGGTTCCAGCTCAGGACGGATCATGGTTCCCCGACCTGGCTACTGAACTTTAAAGAGCCAGATGGACAGTTGGCGAGATGGCTGGAGGCACTGCAGGATTATGATTTTCAGATTGTGCATCATGTAGGCCACCTCTATGCCAACGCTGACGCGCTGTCTCGGCGTCCCTGCGTGGCGGAGGACTGTCATCACTGCCAGTGGGCAGAGGATCGAGACCAAGCTGTCCCACGGGTTGCTGCTCTCCGGACCGCTGTGAGCAGGAATAACACAGCAGTGCACAGCTCCTCCTTGGATAATCAGGCAGCTCTCTCCAGCAATGACGTCACAGAGGCCCTCGGCACGCAGCAGCTGCAGAGCGAGCAGGACAGAGATCCGGTTATTTCCCGGGTTTGGCAGTGGCTGGATGCGGCCCGCCTGGGAGGCTGTGTCTGTGCTGGACCCAGAGACCAAGGCCATACACTCCCAGTGGGCCAATCTCCGCTGTCACGAGGGTATTGTGTACCAGCAGTGGCAGACTTCAGCTGGGCAGCATCATGTCTGGCAGCTGCTGGCTCCCCGGTGGCTCCGGCCCAACGTACTCTGGCTGGTCCACGGGGCGGTAGGAGCGGGCCACTTCGGGGTGACAAAGACTCTGCAGCATCTTCGAGCCCGGTTCTACTGGCCCGGATGTCACCAGGATGTAGAGCTCCACGTCCATCGCTGCGACACCTGCATGGCTCAGAAGGGGCTGGCTCAGTGATCCCACGCTCCCTTGCAGCAGTACCGGGTGGGAGCACTGATGGAGCGGGTAGGGTGGACATTCTGGGTCCTTTCCTGACCACGGACCAGGGGAACCGCTACGTGCTGGTCACAATGGATTATTTCACCAAATGGCCAGAGGCGTATGCAGTCCCTGATCAGAGCGCCGCCACCACAGCATCAAAAGTGGTGGAAGAGATGTTCTGTCGGTTTGGCGCACTGGAGGAGCTGCACAGCGATCAGGGTCGGAACTGCGCAACTAACTGACCATTTGCAGGGAGCTGGTTTGTTTGAGGTGTTTCAATCTGGGTTCAGAGCTAATCACAGCACTGAAACTGCTTTAGTGAAGGTCACTAATGACCTCCTGATTGCATCTGATAATGGATTTGTCTCTGTTCTTGTTCTTTTAGATCTCAGTGCAGCCTTTGACACTATCGATCATGCCATTCTACTTGATAGATTAGAACACTTTGCTGGACTAAATGGAACTCCGTTGCAGTGGTTTAGCTCTTATTTGTCCGATAGATTTCAGTTTGTTCACATTAACGATGAAGTTTCTTCCAACTCTAGGCTCAGTCATGGAGTTCCACATGGATCTGTGTTGGGCCCTACTCTTTTTAGTTTATATATGCTCCCGTTAGGCAATATCATCAGAAAGCACTGTATACATTTTCACTGTTACGCAGACGACACACTACTATACCTGTCAATGAAGCCCAATGATTGTAATCAATTTGCCAAGTTCCAATTCGAATCCAGTAATTCCAATCCTGGAATTTCCCCATTGTGGGACTAATAAAGGCTTATCTTATCTTATCTTATCTTAAGTTAGATGCCTGTCTTAAGGACATCAAAGCTTGGATGACTTGTAATTTTCTACTATTAAATTCTGATAAGACTGAAGTCATTCTTGTTGGCCCAAAACATCTTTGAAATTCCTTCTCAAATTATGCCCTTAATTTAGATGCCGCCACTCTCACGTTGAATAGTTCTGTGGGGAACCTTGTGTCATGGTGCGGTCCTGGCGGTCCACTAATGAGACACTATAGGCAACCAGTGAGTTTGCGTATTTATTAAAGGACTGATACAATGTACAAAATAATGCGCCTCGTGGGGCAAAACACAAATAAAGACTGTGGCTAAGACACACTGACGATATACACAGACTAAGGGAAAACTTACTGAGAGTAGCTAGGATCGAGAGGATGACTGGAGCCGGGAAATGTGGACACCAGCCTAACACTGGGAAGACCAGCATTACTTGTACGAGGTCGCAGCCTTGCAAGACTGAAGCTGCTCCCTTAAATAGGGCAAGAGGATTGATCAGCTGATGAGTGCGTCATCGGCTCAATTAATTCCAGCTGTCACTGCTGAGCTCAGCTCTGACAGCCGGAAGCCCCGCAGAGACGCTGTCAGAATAGGAGCTCTGAGAGACTATAAGGAATAATACAGAATGGGGGGAAAATACTGCATGACCCGAGCGCGGATGAGATTGGCGCTCAGATCATGACACCTTGGAGTTATTTTTGATCAATATTTGTCCTTTAATTCACATATTAAAATTGTTTCTAAGACTGCCTTCTATCATCTGTGCAATATTGCCAAGATCAGGAGCATCTTGTCTCTAAATGATGCTGAGAAACTGATTCATGCCTTTGTCAGCTCTCGATTAGATTATTGTAATTTGTTATTATCTGGTTGTCCTAAAGTATCCTTAAAAAAATCTTCAGTTGATTCAAAATGCTGCTGCTAGAGTTTTAACTGGTTCTAGAAAAAGAGGTCATATCTCCCCGGTTCTGTCCTCCCTTCATTGGCTTCCCATAGAATTTAGAATCAAGTTTAAAATCTTTCTTCTTACTTTCAAAGCTCTTAATAATCAGGCCCCCCAATATATAAAAGATCTGATATTTCCTTACCATCCTAATAGAGCATCACGCTCCCAAAATGCTGGCTTACTTGTGGTGCCCAGAATCTCCAAAAGTACAATGGGAGGCAGAGCCTTCTGCTACCAAGCTCCTTCTCTCTGGAACCAGTTACCACTCTGGGTCCAGGAGTCAGACTCGGTCTCTGTTTTTAAGAACAGGGTAAAATTGTTCTTTTTTAATATAGCTTACGTTTAAGGAGGGATTTTGTGTCTTTTATCCCCACTTTTGTTGGGGATAAAAGACACATCCATTGTTATTTGATCCATACTGCTGGTTGACCTCCAATAATGTACTTGGCACCTTACTGTTATGTTCTTTATGTCTGCCCTCTCCATTCTCCCTATCCCCTCACCCCCAGCCAGTCACAGCAGATGATTGCCCCTCCCTGAGCCTGGTTCTGCTAGAGGTTTCTTCCTGCCAAATGGGAGTTTTTCCTCTCCACTGTCACTTGGTGCTTGCTCATAGGGGATCGTCTGATTGCTGGGTTTTTCTGAGACTGTGGGGTTTTTCTCTGCACTCTGGCACCATGAGACGGCCTCTGTTGTGATGTGGCGCAGTATAAATAAAGCTGAATTAAAGTGAATTGAATTGAACTTTGAGGCAAAGGTCTTCGGGGAGGTCTGCAAGCGGCTGGGCATCTGGAAGACCCGGACCACCCCACTGCATCCACAGAGTGACGGCCTGGTCGAACGGTTCAACCGGACCCTCACTACCCAGCTCGCTGTCCTGGTGGACCAGCGACAGCGAGACTGGGACCTGCATCTGCCCTTTGTTCTGTGGGCGTACCAGATGGCAGCACAGGAATCCACCCGGTGCACTCCTGCAGCGCTGATGTTTGGACGTGAGCTGTGCACACCGGTGGATTTGGCATTTGCCCCTCCACCCCCACCCCCCGGAGCCGGAGGTGGAGGGCAGACCGGGGTTGGATTATTTGTTTTGCTTGAAGGAACATCTCCACACGGTGCGCGGACTGGGTCGGGAGGCCCTGGCAGCGGCGGGGAGCCGGCAGAAGCGGGCGTATAACTTCCGCTGCCAGGGGAGGGACTTTGCACCAGGAGATCGAGTCTGGGTTTTCTGCCTGGAGCAAAAAAGGGGACTGTCACCAAAACTGGCAAGCCATTGGTCGGGATCGTGCGTGGTCCTACAGAGACTGCCGGATGTGGTGTACATGGTGAGGCCGCAGAAAAGGGACTGGGTCGTGGTACTCCACCGTGACTGTCTTGCCCCGTACCAGCCATCCGCCCCGCGGGTGGTCGAGTCAGAGCCTTCACCCCGACCAGATACTCCGACCGAGGTACAGATGAGCACTAGCGGGCCTGTGCGTGCTGGTTGCCAACAATGGCGGCCGCCCTGACACTTGGACGGATTCGTGTTGGACTTTTGAGCTGGACTTTTATTATTCTGGGGACAGGAACCAGTCCGGGGTGGGGGTGGGGGGCAGTGTAACGTCGGGGCTGTGTTAAGGGAGCAGGTATTCTCTCGGCATGCTTTGGCAGCGGAGGATTCAAAGGGTGTTATCATTCGTGTGTTCTAAAGTGTTATTGCTGTGCATTATAATGACACAGCAGTGTTATAAGAAGAGTCAGAGCAGTGACTGATCATGTGTTTGTGTCACCCTTAGTGAGACGGAGGTCTGTGTGAATGACCTCCCCTCTTGTCTGTGTTGAGGAGGTGTGTTTTAAATCAAGCCTGTTTCGTCACAGTCATCTCTCCTTTCTTGTGTGAACCCCCACTACGTCACAATATTGATATGGCATACTGTTTCAATGGCAAAGTGGTTTTAGCACTTTTGCACGTCTTTCCCGAGGGAGTGTGCCCATCAAGTACCCGGATGTGCAGACACTCTATGAAAGCACAGTACTCACAAGTGGGCTGTCAGTTTTACAGTGATATAGGAGGGATCTTTCTTTCTTTCTTTTTCTTTCTTTCTTTCTTTCTTTCTTTCTTTTGATGACATTTGATTCATTGATAACTGTTGGAATGTCAAGAAATTTCAACAAATGTGACAAAAAAATTACCTACTGGGTTACCCTGAAACAGCTCTTTGTAAATCTGTCCCATAATACTTGACGTTTATACGTGATTTGTGTCATATTCACTATGTTTCAGAAAAGCTGGGCCTTGCTGTGATTGGAGGAACAGTGCTACTCTTCCTCCTCTGATTGGTCCTCCGTCCTCGAGCCTCCAGCCAATCCCAGCACGACAAAAGTTGTATTGCGGAAGAGAGGAAAGCAGACTGAGGAGATGGATGAACTTAGATTATCCTGTGCTTATCAATAATAATTCTCACCATGGAAGTTATCCGTAAGAAAACGAGAAGCAAACGACAGCTGCTCCTCCTGGCAGCGGTCTGTTTTTGGTGCCTGGAGCCCGGGAGCTGTTTCGGCCAAAGTCAAGACAGCGAGTTCACGTTTCTGTTACCAGCCGGAAGATCGGAGTGTTTCTTTCAGGCAGGGATAAAGAACGGTTCGATGGAGGTGGAATATCAGGTAACTGGTAGTTTGGGAACAGCACAAAAATCACACTTGCACAGACTCACTGGCAGTGGCATTAGCTACAGATTAGCTCTTAATGACAGCAGCTATCTGTAATACAGTGCCAACGGTTATTTCCTTTAATAGCTAATGTTAGCAGGCGTGCAGCTTATGTGTTACTTTAATAAACGACGATTTAAAAAACTGCACATACACACGTGGACAAAATTGTTGGTACCCCTCTGTTAATGAAAGGAAAAACCCACAGTAGTCACAGAAATAACTTGAATCTGACAAAAGTTGTAATACATAAAAATTCTATGAAAATTAAAATAAGATGAGCCTTTATTAGTCCCACAATGGGGAAATTCCAGGATTGCAACAGCACAGGGATAGCAACACTCAGAGCAACAATCAGAAGACAAGAAAAAACAAGAGCAGCGAGTATACATATGTACATATAAATGTATAAATATATAGACACACAGTGCGGAGCATTGTAGCTAGATGGAATGAAACAGCATAACCGTCTGCTTAGTTATCCTACATGGTATGATTATGTACCCATACATATTGTCACCCTCCGTAGCGACCGGTATTTTCCTAGTTGTATCCCGGAGGGGACCATTGTGTAAGTCTATTGCATCTTTTGCATTCAATACTATTAGGTTGTCACGTCTTTTTGCTATCTCTGCGAGCAGCCCTGCTTAGGTTGTACAGTCTGACAGCCGTAGGTAGGAAGGACCTGCGAAACCTCTCGGTTGTGCACCTAGGATGATGTAGTCTGCTGCTAAATGAGCTCCTCAGTGCATTCAGTATGTCCTGCATAGGGTGGAACTCGTACTCCAGCAGAGATGACAGTTTAGCCACCATCCTTCTCTCTCCCATCTCCTCCAGTGGGTCAAGGCGCTGCCCCAGGACAGAGCTAGCTTTCTTGATCAGTTTGTTCAGTCTCTTCCTATCGGCTGCTGTAACGCCACTGCCCCAGCAGACCACTCCAAAAGTGATGGCTGATGCCACCACCGTGTCGTAGAATGACTTCAGCAACGCCCCTTGTACACCAAAAGACCTGAGTCTCCTCAGTAGGAACAGCCTGCGCTGTCCCTTCTTGTAGAGTGCGTCAGTATTGTGTGACCAGTCTAGTTTATTGTTCAGATGAACACCCAGGTACTTGTAGGATGTCACCATCTCGATGTCAGTTCCCTGTATATTTACTGGTGCTGTGAGGGGTTGTCCTTGCCTGCGGCAGTCCACCACCAGCTCCTTAGTTTTCCTCGCGTTGATCTGGAGGCAGTTCCGATGGCACCAGTCCACAAAGTCCTGGAAAAGCCCTCTGTACTCAGCTTCATCTCCGTTGGAGATGAAGCCAACGATCGCAGAGTCGTCAGAGTCGCCATCTCAAGACTTTTTTGTTTACTAAGGCTTATTCTGTGTGATTTTCTGTACTTGTGATGTGTTTTTAAATGTTTTATTCTTTGTTTTTATCGTACGGCGTCCTTGAGTGTCTTGAAAGGCGCCTCAAATAAAATGTATTATTATTATTATTAGAACTTCTGTAGATGGCAGTGTGTTGTGTTGTGTGAGAAGTCCGCAGTATAAAGGGTGAACAGGAAGGGAGCCAAAACCGTTCCCTGGGGAGCCCCCGTGCTACCGATGATCGTGTCGGACACACAATCCCGGGTTCTCAAAAACTGTGGCCGGTTTGTGAGGTAGTCCAGGATCCATGATGACAGGTGCTGGTCCACCCCTGCGCACAGCAGCTTGTCCTTCAGGATCATCGGTTGGATGGTGTTGAAAGCACTGGAGAAGTCAAAGAACATGATCCTCACCACATTCCCGGGCTTCTCCAGGTGGGACAGAGAACGGTGAAGGAAGAAGATCACTGCATCCTCCACCCCAATGCCATGCTGGTAGGCGAACTGGAGTGGATCCATCGCTGGTCCTACCAGGGGGCGGAGGTGAGCAAGGAGCAGTCTCCCCAGGGTCTTCATCATGTGGGACGTCAGGGCCACTGGTCTGTAGCTGTTCAGATCTTTGGGGTGGGAAGTCTTTGGTACAGGTACCACACAAGATGTTTTCCACAACTGTGGTACCCTCCCCAGCTTCAGGCTCAGGTTGAAGATGTGCTCCACAATCCCACACAGCTGGTCTGCACAGGACTTGAGGAGCTTTGCACTGATGCCGTCCGGTCCCGACGCCTTCCTCGCCTTGATCTTCCTCAGCTCCGTCCTCACCTGGGTCTTAGTGAGGGTCAGGTTGGGGGGCTGTGTGTTGGGAGTGGGGGGGTGATGGTGGAGTGGGGTGTGGGCAGCAGGACTTGGTGTCTTCAGAGGCAGCAGTGGTTGTTGTGCAGTCGGGGGGAGGGTGGTTGGTCAAACCTATTGAAAAACAGGTTCAGATTGTTCGCCCACTCCCTGCCCCCCGTAGCCTGGGGGGAGGTATTCTGGAGCCCAGAGATGGTTTTAAGGTTTCTCCAGACCCCACCGATGTCGCTCCGTTGCAGCTTGTCCTCCATCTTCTTCCTGAAGCTGTCCTTGCCTTCTCTGATCTTCCTCCTCAGCTCCCTCTGTACGGACTTCAGCATCTCCCTGTTCCCCGACCTGAAGATCGTCTTCTTCTCTCTCAGAAGTGTTTTTATTTCAGGGTTGATCCAGGGTTTGTTGTTCGAGCAACACCGTATGGTCTTGGTGGGAACGGTGTTGTCCACACAGAAGCTGATGTAGTCCGTGATGGTGTGAGTGAGGCCATCGATGTCCTCACCATGTGGATCGCAGAGCTGCTCCCAGGCAGTGGTTTCAGAACAGTCCTTTAGAGCGTCCATTGCCTCCTCAGACCATAACTTCACTGTGCGCATGACCGGAGGTTGTCTGCGCGCTAGGGGTTTGTACATCGGCCGGAGATGAGCCAAGTTGTGATCCGATCTCCCGAGTGGGGGGGAGTGGTGATGAGGTGTACGCCACCTTAGTGTTTGCGTAGAATAAGTCCAGTTTTTTATTGTCACTAGTGTGGCATGTGACATACTGGGTAAACATGGGTAGAATGGGAGACAGTGAAACATGGTTGAAGTCGCCTGAGATGAGGAGAAGAGCATCTGGGTGTTCTGTCTGCAGCCTGCCAGTTACTGAGTGGATGACGTCACGCGCTGTCCCAGCGTTCGCCATCGGATTTGCATAGATAACAATGCAGATCACTTGTGAGTATTCCCTCGGGAGATATGTAGGCCGCATGCTAAGAGCGAGCAACTCGATGTCTTTGCTGCAGTGTTGTTGTTTAACAGTGATATGTCCCAGTCTGCACCAGTTGTTATTAACATACAGTGGGGTAAAAAAGTATTTAGTCAGCCACCAATTGTGCAAGTTCTCCCACTTAAAAGATGAGAGAGGTCTCCAATTTTCATCATAGGTATACCTCAACTATGAGAGACAAAATAAGAAGAAAAAAAAATCCAGAAAATCACATTGAAGGATTTTTAATGAATTAATTGGTAAATTCCTCGGTAAAATAAGTATTTGGTCAATAACAAAAGTTCATCTCAATACTTTGTTAAATACCCTTTGTTGGCAATGACAGAGGTCAAACGTTTTCTGTAAGTTTTCACAAGGTTTTCACACACTGTTGCTGGTATTTTGGCCCATTCCTCCATGCAGATCTCCTCTAGAGCAGTGATGTTTTGGGGCTGTCGCTGGGCAACACGGACTTTCAACTCCCTCCAAAGATTTTCTCTGGGGTTGAGATCTGGAGACTGGCTAGGCCACTCCAGGATCTTGAAATGCTTCTCACGAAGCCACTCCTTCGTTGCCCGGGCAGTGTGTTTGGGATCATTGTCATGCTGAAAGACCTAGCCACGTTTCATCTTCAATGCCCTTGCTGATGGAAGGAGATTTTCACTCAAAATCTCACGGTACATGGCCCCATTCATTCTTTCCTTTACACGGATCAGTCGTTCTGGTCCCTTTGCAGAAAAACAGCCCCAAAATATGATGTTTCCACCCCCATGCTTCACAGTAGGTATGGTGTTCTTTCTTCTCCAAACACGACAAGTTGAGTTTTTACCAAAAAGTTCTATTTTGGTTTCATCTGACCATATGACATTCTCCCAATCCTCTTCTGGATCATCCAAATGCTCTCTAGCAAACATCAGACGGGCCTGGACATGTACTGGCTTAAGCAGGGGGACACGTCTGGCACTGCAGGATTTGAGTCCCTGGCGGCGTAGTGTGTTACTGATGGTAGCCTTTGTTACTTTGGTCCCAGCTCTCTGCAGGTCATTCACTAGGTCCCCCCGTGTGGTTCTGGGATTTTTGCTCACCGTTCTCGTGATCATTTTGACCCCACGGGGTGAGATCTTGCGTGGAGCCCCAGATCGAGGGAGATTATCAGTGGTCTTGTATGTCTTCCATTTTCTAATAATTGCTCCCACAGTTGATTTCTTCACACCAAGCTGCTTACCTATTGCAGATTCAGTCTTCCCAGCCTGGTGCAGGTCTACAATTTTGTTTCTGGTGTCCTTTGACAGCTCTTTGGTCTTGGCCATAGTGGAGTTTGGAGTCTGACTGTTTGAGGTTGTGGACAGGTGTCTTTTATACTGATAACAAGTTCAAACAGGTGCCATTAATACAGGTAACGAGTGGAGGACAGAGGAGCCTCTTAGAGAAGTTGTTACAGGTCTGTGAGAGCCAGAAATCTTGCTTGTTTGTAGGTGACCAAATACTTATTTTACTGAGGAATTTACCAATTAATTAATTAAAAATCCTTCAATGTGATTTTCTGGAATTTTTTTTTCTCATTTTGTCTCTCATAGTTGAGGTATACCTATGATGAAAATTGGAGACCTCTCTCATCTTTTAAGTGGGAGAACTTGCACAATTGGTGGCTGACTAAATACTTTTTTACCCCACTGTACATTATCATTCCACCGCCCCTTGCCTTGCCACTGTCTGATGTTCGGTCTGCCCGTATTGCGTGGAAACCCTCCAGTTCAATGTTAGCATCTGCTGCTAGTTCAGTTATCCTCGTCTCAGTGAATAACAAAAGGCAGCACTCCCGGTATATGCTCTCATAGCGGGAGATAGCCGCTAGCTCATCTACCTTTCCTAATATCGATCGTACATTCCCCATAACAACGGATGGGAGGGTGGGTCTGTACCTTATATTCCTTGCCCGCCGTCTCATACCAGCATGACACGTCATTTTCACCTTACTTCTCCCGGTATGTCAAGTTTTTTCGTTAGCACCGAGTGGCGGTTGAGTGCTAACAGCTGGTCCCTGTTGTACCGTCTCCTGCTATAAACAGTGGCTCCATCCACCGGCTCGGGAGACATTTGGGGCGATCTGTGTGTCCGTGATGTATAAGATGTGTAAGGTGTTGCCGGATCAGAAAGTTGTCACTGGATCAGAAAGTTAGAGGAAGAAAAAACTCAGAATTGAGCTGCTGTTGCAAAAAGGCAGCCGACTCGTGTGGCGCCAGTGAAAATCACCAGTGAAAATCAGACAATACTTTTGAATTGTGGTTCAACAGAATTATTTTAAAAAACAAACTCATGAAACAGGCCTGGACAAAAATGATGGTACCCCTAGAAAAGATTGAAAATAATGTGACCATAGGGACATGTTCAACCAAGATGTGTCCTCTAATTAACATCACAGGTGTCTACAAACTTGTAATCAGTCAGTCGGCCTATTTAAAGGGTGACAAGTTACTGGTGCATTCCAAATAAGAGTATAGGTAGGAATAATAGTATAGGGTGGAAAAAACTGAAAATTTTAATAAGAGTATAGGGCGTAATAATAGTATAGGCTGAAAATTTGTTAAAATTTCAATAAAAGTATAGGTGCGCAATAATAGTATAGGGACGCACAATACATACAAAGTTAAATAATGTTCATAATTATGCCTGAGATATTGAAATATCTACAAAATTAAAAGAAACCACCTTCTGAATTGGTTTTATTTCTTTTGAAAATATTGTATGAACAATTTATCAGAGGAACATTAATAGCAATTTAAAATTTACCAAATTTAATGGTGAAGTTTAAACATTTGAAAAAAATAAATAATACAACAAATGTACCAGTATATTCATAATATTGCAAATCAGCGTACTAATACTTGCTACCTGCCAAAAATATGAGGATTTAGTTTACAAATATATATATTTACTTTATAATTAAACAATATAGCATATAATGATTTTATTGTTGATTAATAGGGTAGTAGGGTTCACATACAGACATATTATTAAACTTCTTTGTTTCCTTATTGTACTTCTAGTTCAGATACATGTATGTTACCAGTAAATGTTACCAGTGAATGTATCAGTAATCAGAATCAGAATCAGCTTTATTGGCCAAGTATGCACAACACATACAAGGAATATGACTTTGACTTAATGGTAGATGAAGATACATCTTTGCACTAATGCAGTATGCAGTACAAGCATCTGTACTGGCATCTGTTTGAATTGAATGAATTGAACTAGCCACCATAATACAAATGTACACAATTTATGGTCAACTGCATTTTCAGTCAGTATCTGTCTATGTTGTTCAATACTAGTATGCTGTGTTTTGCTTCATGCCTAGAAATGAGCTACAATTTATGGATGATATCTTTTGCTTTCTGGATATCTTCATCTCTGACACGGAATAGTATACGTCGTCTTGAGCTGCCTTGTGGAACATACACTGGATTGCTGCAGACACACAAGGCCCGGGCCACCCGGGCACATGGCATGACGACATGTAGACTGTTTTGTAAACAACCGGCACGTGTATCCCGAACACAGCCGAACACAGCCGAGATAATACGGAAATAAAGGAAGTGCCTCCGACAGCTTTTTCAGCCAATTACGAGGAGTGATTTAGTGGCTGCGGGCCTGCTGCTTAGTACACACACACTTGAAAAAATATATACATATGAGTGCCACACTTCAATCGGTAAAGCTTTGAATAAATCTCGAAAAAATGTCTTTCATGTCAAAGCTGGCGCGGACCCCGAAAATGCACACGCTTTGTGCAACGCAACCCTCTGGTTTGGACAGCCTCGCTGGTGTCCTGATGGCAACAAACGCAGCACCCGGCGGTGAGTCTCCGACGACAAGTGAACGCAGCAGCCTGACTGATCTGCCCTCCCTTCCGCTTCAGGGAGACTTACGACGCAGAGTTTCCAGGCGAAACTCTCTGGAGAACACCCACAACTGGGACCTATGTTCAGGTCCACGCGTTCTGATAAGCGTATAGACCCAAATAAAACCATATAGGGTGACATAGGGCATATCCCAATAAGCGTATAGACCCAAATAAGACCGTATAGGGCTGCATTTTGGGGCGAAATAAATACCCGTACATGTACGGGTATTTGGAATGCACCAGTAGTCACTGTGCTGTTTATTGACATGGTGTGTACCACACTAAACATGGACCAGAGGAAGCAAAGGAGAGAGTTGTCTCAGGAGATTAGAAAGAAAATTATAGACAAGCATGTTAAAGGTAAAGACTATAAGACCATCTCCAAGCAGCCTGATGTTCCTGTGACTACAGTTGCACATATTATTCAGAAATTTAAGATCCACGGAACTGTAGCCAGCCTCCCTGGACGTGGCCGCAGGAGGAGACAGATAATACGAATGGTAACAAAAGAGCCCAGAACAACCTCTAAACACATTCATGGTGAACTCCAAGGTCAAGGTACATCAGTGTCAGATCGCACCATCCGTCGTTGTTTGAGCCAAAGTGGACTTCATGGGAGACGACCAAGGAGGACACCACTGGTGAACACAAATCATAAAAAAGTCAAGACTGGAATTTGCCAAACTGCATGTTGACAAGCCACAAAGCTTCTGGGAGAATGTCCCATGGACAGACGAGACAAAACTGGAACTTTTTGGCAAGGCACATCAGCGCTATGTTTGCAGATGCAAAAATGAAGCATACCGAGAAAAGAACACTGTCCCTACTGTGAAACATGGAGGAGGTTCTGTTATGTTGTGGGGCTGCTTTGCTGCATCTGGCACAGGGTGTCTTGAATCTGTGCAGGGTACAATGAAATCTCAAGACTATCAAGGTATTCTAGAGAGAAATGTGCTGCCCAGTGTCAAGACAGCTTGGTCTCAGTCGCAGGTCATGGGTCTTGCAACAGGATAATGACCCAAAACACACAGCTTAAAACACCCAAGAATGGCTAAGAGCCAAACATTGGACTATTCTAAAGTGGCCTTCTATGAGCCCTGATCTAAATCCTGTTGAAGATCTTTGGAAGGAGCTGAAACATGCTGTCTGGAGAAGGCACCCTTCAAACCCGAGACAACTGGAGCAGTTTGCTGATGAGGAGTGGGCCAAAATACCTGTTGAGAGGTGCAGAAGTCTCAATAATAGTTACAGAAATCGTTTGATTGCAGTGATTGCCTCAAAAGGTTGTGCAACAAAATATTAAGTTAAGGGTGCCATCATTTTTGTCCAGGCCTGTTTCATGAATTTGTTTTTTAAAATAATTCTGTTGAACCACAATTCAAAAGCATTGTCTGATTTTCATTGGTTAATTTTCATAGAATTTTTATTTATTACCACTTTTATCAGATTCAAGTTATTTCTGTGACCACTGTGGATTTTTCTTTCATTAACAGAGGGGTACCAACAATTTTGTCCACGGCTGTATTCCTCCACAGGCACAATATGTGGTATGATCAGTACTCTCCAGTGAATTATTATTGTGGTGTTATGTTGATATTACAACTAGAAAGTGCAGAGAGCATACACTACCGTTCAAAAGTTTGGGGTCACCCAGACAATTATTTTGTGTTTTCCATTAAAAGTCACACTTATTTACCACCATGAGTTGTAAAATGAATAGAAAATATAGTCAAGACATTGACAAGGTTAGAAATAATGATTTGTATTTGAAATAATAATTTTTTCCTTCAAACTTTGCTTTCATCAAAGAATCCTCCATTTGCAGCAATTACGGCATTGCAGACCTAACATGATTGCACAAGGGTTTTCTAATCATCCATTAGCCTTCTGACGCAATGAGCAAACACATTGTACCATTAGAACACTGGAGTGATAGTTGCTGGAAATGGGCCTCTATACACCTATGTAGATATTGCACCAAAAACCAGACATTTGCAGCTAGAATAGTCATTTACCACATTAGCAATGTATAGAGTGTATTTCTGATTAGTTTAAAGTTATCTTCATTGAAAAAAAGTGCTTTTCTTTCAAAAATAAGGAAATTTCTAAGTGACCCCAAACTTTTGAACGGTAGTGTACCTCCACCAAGATTTACTGTATCTGTTAGATCGGGATTTTTATTTGGATCTCCACCCTATTCTATACACTCAAAAGCTCCTTTCACTTCAAGGTTATCCTGTACACAAAGGTTTTTGAAACGTGGTTAAGCTCACTGACAATATTCCATTGTCTACTTTCTTACTGCAAACAAACTTTAGTGTAGTCACCTTCAGACAAGCTTGCATTTATGTCTTTTTCTTTTGGTGTGCTATGCCATGAAGATGAAATTAGGCTTGTATTGTTCATGCAGGGGCACAGTGACTGAATTAATGATGTTATTCAGGTAGTATCTGCTTGTCACTGTACTATTTACAAGGTGTAGTTCTGTATTGACGAGACACACCTGCCCAGACTGTAACACCACCACCACCAAAAGCTCGTCTGGTGACAACAGTGGCTGATGCATAGTGCTCTCCTTGATGTCTCCGACATCATTGGCGGCCACCGTTTCTGATCACCATGAATCAATTTTCATCAGAGAACAGCACCGAGGCCCATTGGTCCCTTGTCCAGTGTAAATGCTCCCTGGCCCATGCAAGACGATGACGCCTGTGCCTGGTGGTGTGGTCAGGTACTCTTGCAGGCCGTCTAGCATGCAGACCATGCTGACATAAACGGTTTTGAATGGTCTGACGTGACACTTGGGTACCTCTCATCTCCCTTAAATGTGCCTGGAGTTGAGTGGCATTCATCATCTGGTTCCGCAGGGCACTGTTCACAATGAAGCGGTCATCAGTGTGGGATGTGGCCAAAGGACGTCCACTTCTATGCCTTTCTGTGACTCTTCCAGTCTCTCTGTATTTCTGTTGCAAGCTACTGATGACACTCTATGACACTCTAAGCTCAGTGGCCACTTCCCTCTGAGAACATCTTGTCTGAAGCTTCGCAATGGCAAGGTACTGTTGATCAATTGTTAGGTGTCATCTTATCCTTATGATGTCAAAATGTAAACAGCATGATGAAGAGGACTGTTTAAATACCAATTCTAATTGAACCAGAAAATTTATTGGTCGATTCATAGATTAAACACCTGTTGTAAATTTTGCCATTAAGCACCTTGTTAGAGAAAAGCAAGTTGTGTAAAAAGTAATGAAACATTGAACAGTTGGACATGTGCATTCAGAAGGTTAGAGAAGGTCAAATTAAGTTCACCTGTAAAGGTTATAGTGCATTTTAGGTGCATCCTGAAATTTCACCCAATAGCTGAATATTCCTAACTTTTTGTGAGTAGTGTACATGTACAGTGGTTTAAGTGTTTGACCCCTTCCTGATTTCTCTTTTTTTTTTGTACGTTTGTCACACTTAAATGTTTCAGATCATCAAACAAATTTAAATATTAGACAACGATAACACAAGTAAACACAAAATGCAGTTTTTAAATGAAGGTGTTTATTATTAAGGGAGGAAAAAATCCAAACCTACATGGCCCTTTGTGAAAAAGTGATTGCCCCCTAAATGTAATAACTGGTTGGGCCACCCTTAGCAGCAACAACTGCACTCATGCATTTGCAATAACTGCCAATGAGTCTTTTACAGCGCTGTGGAGGAATTTTGGCCCATTCATCTTTGCAGAATTGTTGTAATTCAGCCACATTGGAGGGTTTTCGAGCATGAACCGCCTTTTTAAGGTCATGCCACAGCATCTCAGTCAGATTCAGGTCAGGACTTTGACTAGGCCAATCCAGAGTCTTCATTTTGTTTTTCCTAAGCCATTTAGAGGTGGACTTGCTGGTGTGTTTTGGATTATTGTCCTGTTTCAGAACCCAAGTGCACTTCAGCTTGCGGTTACGAACAGATGGCTGGACATTCTTCTTCAGGATTTTTTTTTAGACAGCAGAATTCGTGGTTCCATTTACCACAGCAAATCTTCCAGGTCCTGAAGCAGCAAAACAGCCCCAGACCATCACCCTACCACCACCATATTTTACTTTTGGTTTGATGTTCCTTTTCTGAAATGCTGTGTTACTTTTACTCCGGATGTAATGGGACACACACCTTCCAAAAAGTTCAACTTTTGTCTCATCAGTCCACAGAGTATTTTCCTAAAAATCTTGGGGATCATCAAGCTGTTTCCTGGCAAAACTGAGACGAGCCTTTATATTCTTTTTGCTCAGCAGTGGTTTTTCTCCTTGGAACTCTGCCGTGTAGACCATTTTTGCCCAGTCTCTTTCTTATGGTGGAGTCATGAACACTGACCTTAACTGAGGCAAGTGAGGCCTGCAGTTCTTTGGATGTTATTGTGAGGTCTTTTGTGACCTCTTGGATAAGTCGTTGCTGCGCTCTTGGGGTAATTTTGGTCGGCCAGCAACTCCTGGGAAGGTTCACCACTGTTTGATGTTTTCACTATTTGTAGATAATTGCTCTCACTGTGATTTGCTGGAGTCCCAAAGCTTTAGAAATGGCTTTATAACATTTTCCAGACTGATAGATCTCAATTACTTTGTTTGTCATTTATTCCTGAATTTCTTTGGATCACAGCAAGATGTCTAGCTTTTGAGGAGCTCTTTGTCTACTTCACTTTGTCAGACAGGTCCTATTTAAGTGATTTTTTGATTGAGAACAGGTGTGGCAGTAATCAAGCCTGGGTGTGGCTAGAGAAATTGAACTCAGCTTTCCAACGATGTGAGAAACCACAGTTAATTTGTGTTTTAACAGGGGGGAATCACTTTTCACACAGGGCCATGTAGGTTTGGATTTTTTTTTTTTTTTTTACCCTTAATAATAAACACTTTCATTTAAAAACTGCATTTTGTGTTTAGTTGCTATCTTTGTCTAATATTTAAATTTGTTTGATGATCTGAAACATTTAAGTGTGACATAAAAAAAGAGAATTCAGGAAGGGGTAAACACTTTTTCACACCCCTGTATATGCTTCATTCCATTTGAATGTGAGGTTGGATCTTGCGCATACATAGTCAGAACACACAGGCTTGGTTACAAAATTTGGGCTGCACAAGCTCAGCCATGGAGGGACCCCATGACAGGAGGCGATGAAATTTACATCACACAAGCATTGCGCTTGAGCAGATGTGCAGAGCGAAGGTGGAGCATAAACCCAGCTTAATACAGGAAGCTGAAAGTCAGTCGGCTGGAGTGATATAGAGTTCCTTTAGAGTTAAGGTGCCTTCACACCAAATGCGAACGGGCGCCACAAATCCATACAAAGTCAATGGAAAGAGGCGAGCACACGTGAAAACGCGCATTCGTGCGTTTACGAGATTCTGCTGTTACTGGAGTAAAAGTATCAACATTGAAGAGTAAACTGGTTTGAAAATGAGACTGCCACGCACCTGGAGACAGAAGCTCTTCAGCTGAATCGGGATGTCGGAGTTATTTACCCACGGATTCCGGCCATGGAAGTGCTAACAAGACTAGCAAGCTAGCAATGAAAACACTCATCATCTTGTAAAGTTTTGGAGACAGGGACAACTTTTTCAGGTGCACCCCCTGTCGGATAATGTAAACCTAAAGCATGACATTATTTTTGAGATTTCCACAGTAGGTTGAACACTGCTGCAGAAGTTATAAAGGCAACTTCGCCTGTCTGCATCTCACTCAGATAGTGAATTCATGTCTATTCATGTGTTTACATTGAGTTATAATGTAACTGTGCTGTGCAAAAAATTTGCCCGTTCGCGTTTGATGTGAAGGCACCTTTATAGTTACTACAACTTCACATTATGAAGGTAACAGTCATGGATGAGTATGGACCCAACTGCTGCTCCATCTGTTGGAATCAAAAAATTAAAAAAACAAACAAACATGTATTTTCACATAGAGATAGATGGGCATTAGATTCATTTTTTAATCAAAATTTCAATTATTTGATTTGGACAAATGATGACTATTGTGACAACTGATTTTCCCATTCACAAGACTGAATATGGCAACCTCCAGCTCTAACTCCCTCCCCCACTCTTTAGTTAAGTTGGGACTTTATTAGAAATGTGTGGATTCATCTTTGTTTGATCAAGCCTTTAGTATGAAAAAGGTTTGGTAAAAACCAATTTTGCATGTTATTTTGAATAGGAAATCATGTTTGTTTGGGGAAAAAATATTGGAAATAATTCTTTGTCTTCAAATGAAAAAAATCAAATGTGGCATGAGGGAAAAATATCAGGGATTTTATTTTTAGGCCATATTGCCCAGCCCTACTTTCACATGAGTTTATTATTTCTAATATTCATATTATAGCTTATTCATGAATAATAATTCTTCATAAAATAAATAAATAATAATAAAAGTTCATGTTGTGTTGTGCTTGTCTTGCTTAAACTGTTGATTACATGCCCCCCTTCCAAAAAAAAAAAAAGGATTCTGGTGCTACTGTAACGTTTGGTTCATGGACCTTTTCACAAATGCATAGTGGCGGCTGCTCATGATGTGTGTGGCAAGATATCCTGAGATTGTTTGGGGGCAAGGCCAGGCTACATCAATGCATTCGCTGTATAATGCTAGAATTTTTAAAATTTAATATGCAAATCCTGATGGCACGTTAAAGATTATTGTGTTGTACAGTATACTAATATCCATCAGCACGCAACCTGAGTGGACACTTAACCTAGCTATGTGTTACCATAAATATAGACTTACATACAGTTTAAGATCATAACTTGAAAACAATAGTCCTGACTTATCCAACAAAAAAGTGGTCTTACAATCTATTCAATGCAAAGCTCAGAATTTATCAATCTGAATGTGATCATATGGTGTGCTCAAATCTCATGACAGGTGTTGGAAAAATTCCTTATCAAAAATCAGGCACGATCAAAGTTTCAGCAAATTTAATATGCACTGATCAGTGGAAAACAATACAGAGTACAGCTTTCACAAACTGCTGCAGTGCATTGGCTTAACTAGCAGAGTGATTCTGGCTATATACGTATATATATCCAAGGGGCCAGTGGGGTGAGGTCAGTTCTTGATAGTTCATTCATGACTCAATTGATAAAGTTTGCTGAGCTTCTTGATTATTTCATTCATGACTAAGATTGTATCTGCTGGGTCCATGCAGAAAACACTAGTGATAAGCTGAACAGTCAGTGATAGAACTGAACGTTCACAGTCTCATCAGCATCCTTCAATCATTTTTTTTCCACTACTCAACAACTCCAAATATGGTAATAGGATTTCCTAGGGAAACACATTAAGCTTTATAAAGAAAAAAATCATATTCATAAAAATTCATATAGCTCATTGTAACAGAATTTTTCCATCATCTCCCCCTTTGATGCTCAAAATGCATCATAAAAGAAAAGTGGTTGCAAGTTATGACGTCGAAAACCGTGTTTTTGACAATTCTTTGTCCCACTGCTTCAGTCACCTCGCCAGGTGACCAGGAAAAGAGTTCACTTGTGGTTAGTGGGCACTGTTGATGAGTCCTGGATTTGGGATCTTTTTGCAATGGTTGATTCCCCGCTGTGGATCTTTCTGCAACCTTGACAGCTGTGAAGGTCATCGACAGGACCTTTGTGGTGTGGTTTCAGGCAGATGATCCTCTTTCTGTTGTGTAGTCACACTTGAATTATTGCTCGTTGAAATGAAGCCATCAGCATCTTCACAATGTCCCCACAATGACAATCTGGGCCCCTCCTTATCTGCCTCAGTCTCCTTCCACACTCCGCCTGAGAGGAAGGAAAAAAGAATACAAGTCTCGCTTGCAAAATCCAGTGCTGTTTTGTTTTTATTTTTCTTACAATCATAATATTTCAAATTGATTAAAACAGTAGCAGACAGGACTGCTTTTATTCTCTTAGTTTTAAATAAATTGTGCATCAGTGCAATATATAACAAATTAATCTGCACATTGATTTGTCATTCACTTTCCTCAATAAGTCTCCTGGTCCTTCTAACAGTGTCGTGTGCTAGGGTCACTCCTTTTGACACACACACACTCATTCAGCTGATAATCAGGCTTTACTCCAAACTTGACCAGATTTGCAAATGTATTATCAGATCATATTGGTTAATCAGTCAATCAAGGCTATATTTGTATAGCTCTTTTCCAGATAAAAAACTGTAACTCAGAGTGCATAATAGATAACAGATCATTGGGATTGAAACAAGAGCATTTAACATTGTTAAATCATATTTCTTTCATTTTCTGTCTGCTCTCACTTTAATCTTGTAGAAATTAAAATTTAACTCACCAATAGAAGAAGCATCTTCTTAGTTTTATTTTGTTTACTGCTTTTACCTATGGAGAAAGAGAAACAAAAACAACCATATCTCCAAATACTTACCACTTACTGTACACAGTCTAAACCCATTCATTTGAAATGTGTTATTGTGCAAACAATGTTATGTTTCGATGGTAAACATGACAAGGCAAGCTTATAGGTCAGTGATCATTCACATATTAGTTGTGTCTATGATGGGATGGATTAAAGGTGGCAGATTAAGCTCAGGAATTCAGTCAGTGTTCATGCAACCAGTAAGAGTTCAGATCAAAGAAAAATAGACACTTAAATTACCTACTTGATGGACCCTTGGTCTGCATTTTCCTCAGACATGAATGTTTAAACCAGTCATTTCCTAGATTTCATTTAAATCAAATCAAATCAAATCAAACTTTATTGTCATATTGCTGTACATACAACTGTAGTGCAGGCAAGATGAAATTGCGTTTCTCTCAGCATCCATATAAGAAGCAGCATGATTAAGACACACTCCCACATAGCTCCACCCCCCACCCCCACCCCCCCATCCATTCACACATCCCTGAGACATACTTGGGGAAAAAGAATAACTATAATATACAAAATGTCCGTAGGTGCAGTAGTGTGTATGAGAGATTCCGGGTCAGCTGTTCAGCATCCTGACAGCTTGTGGGAGGAAGCTGTTGATCAGTCTGGTGGTTCTGCCTCTGATGCTCCGGAATTGTTTACCAGATGGAAGAAGCTCAAAGTGTTTATGCAGAGGGTGAGAACGGTCCTTGACAATGTTCAGTGCCCTGCTCCTACAACGGTTCTGAAAAAGTTCTTGGACAGAGGGGAGGGAGACTCCAATTACCCTCTCCGCCCCCTTGACTATCCTCTGCAGGGCTTTTTTGTCTGACATACTGCAGCTGGAGTACCATGTAGCAATGCAGTACATCAGAACACTCTCCACCACACCTCTGTAGAAGGTCCTGAGGATGCAGATGGGGAGAGAGGCCTGTTTGAGTTTCCTCAAGAAGTGTAGTCTCTGCTGAGCCCGCTTCCTGATCTCCAAGGAATTCTTGCTCCAGGTCAGGTCCTGCGAGATCTGCACCCATAATATACTCACCTTTTATATCAGTATTTAACTTTCTTCAGCTTCATTTTTTCCTGTGTTTACCAATCTGTTAAAAGGTCATTAAATTCATCAACTATGGTTTAAATTCAACAAAGTACCTCATTCATCCTACCAAGTTATCAATGGATTTAGTAAAATACCCTTTTAATGTACTAATTTATTAATTTAGAAATTCCCATTCTTATCAGGCATACAGAAATAGTTTTCGAAGATGGGTTATCATAGCAGAGTCAGGTCCCCTCTTGCTGGACATCAGTCCCCCTCATCTCAGACCAATTTGTGTCGCGGTGTAGAGGCAGGAATCTTTCCTTGGAGGTGTCCCTCCATCGATGTCCAAAACAGGGCAGAAAACGGACCCACAAATGATCCCAGAACACACATTCTGCCATATATATATATATATATATATATATATATATATATATATATATACGTATATACAGTATATAAAAGTTAAATTAGCTATAACTTAATTTGTTTTCTTGCCAAATTATCATCATCATCCTAGCCAAATAATTTAACCTATATCAATAATTGGTAATCACCAATAACTTCTTATTTAACTTATTCTTCAAACATTGTCTTCTTTTATAACAATGTATTTTAAGCCAACCAAATGTAATCAGTTTTGTCTCTGGCAAATCTTATTAATTTAAACTGATAATATTGTCTCAAAGTTAATATTCATCCATCCATCCATCTTCTACTGCTTTTCCGGAGGTCTGGGTCACGGAGGCAGCAGTTCAAGCAGAGAAGCCCAGACTTCCATCTCCCCAGCCACCTGCTCCAGCTCTTCAGAGAGGATACCAAGGCGTTCCCAGACCACCTGGGAGACATAGTCTCTCCAGCGAGTCCTGGGTCTGCCCCGGGGTCTCCTCCCAGAGGGACATTACCGAAACGCCTCAAGTGGGAGGCGTCCAGGAGGCATCATGATCAGATGCCCATACCACCTCAACTGGCTCCTTTCACTGTGGAGGAGCAGTGGTTCTACTCTGAGCCTCTCCTGGATGAGTGAGCTCCTCACCCTATCTCTGAGGGTGAGTCCATCAATTCTACGAAGAAAGCTCATTTGAGCCGCTTGCAGCCACAATCTCGTTCTTTCGGTCATTACCCAAAGCTCATGACCATAGGTGAGGGTAGGAAAGTACATTGACTGGTAAATTGACAGCTTTGCCTTAGAGCTTAGTTCCCTCTTCACCACAACAGACTGGTACAGCGTCCGCATCACTGCAGATGCTGTTGCGATCCGTCTGTCAATCTCTCGCTCCATTCTCCCCCCACTCGTGAATAAGACCCCAAGATTCTTAAACTGCTCCACTTGGGGCAGGAGCTTGTCCCCAACCCAGAGAGGATGATCCACCTTTTTCCGGCTAAGGACCATCAGCTTGAGCTTGGAGGTACTGATTCTCATCCCAGCTGCTTCACACTCAGTGGCAAACTGTCCCAGTAAGACCTCTAGGTCATTGCTGGATGAAACCAACAGGACAACATCATCTGCAAACAACAGAGATGAGATCCTGTGGTCTTCAAGCATGACACCCTCCATTCCCTGGCTGCGCCTAGAAATCCTGTCCATAAAAGTTATGAACAGGATCAGCAACAAAGGGCAGCCCTGGTGGAGTACAACTCTCTGGGAATGAGTCCGACCGAGTGTTGGCAATACAAACCAAACTCTCACAACAGTCGTACAGAGACTGAATAGCTCATAACAACAAGCTCAATACCCCATACTCCCAAAGCACCCCCCACAAAAAACCATGAGGAACACGGTTGATGCCTTCTCCAATCCACAAAACACATGTAAACTGGTTGGGAAAACTCGCACAAACTGTCAAGGTTTCTCGAGAGGGTAAAGAGCTGGTCCGATGTACCACGGCCGGGACAAAAACAACATTGCTCCTCCTGAATCTGCGGTTCGACCAACGGCCGGACTCTCCTCTCCAGTACCTTGGCATAGACCTTCCCAGGGAGGCTGAGGAGTGTGATCCCTCTAAAGTTGGAGCACACCCTCCGGTACCCCCCCTTTTTTTTTTTTTCCAAATTGTGTTTATTGAATTTTTTTTGTTTGTTTTGCACACACACACCCACACAAACAAACCCCCCCAACAATCAAAACGTGAAAAACAGCTCAGCACAACATTGATCTACACAAAATTAGAGATTGAAATTTAAAAAAAAAAAAAAAAAAAAAAAAAAAAAAAAAAAAGGGATATACTTCACAGCTAGAAACTCATACATGTACATACATAAACCAACACTTGTACAGAGGAGCGTAACCATCATGGCACCACAAACAAGGTCCAAGAAAAAAATTAAGTCACATTTAATCCAAGTTAACGCTCCCAAGAATCGAAGCCACCGTAAGGTTAGAGAATTTGAGATATGGGGTCCATATTTTCATAAAATATCTCTTTGTTGAGTGAAGTAAACATGTTAAATATTCCAAAGGGAAACATTCCATGATGATTTTATGCCAGTTTGTTTTAGTTGGTGGTTTGTCACATATCCATGACAAAAAATATTCCTTCTTGCTGCGTATGCAAGGATATTGTACAGTCTTGCAGAACTTCCAAAAAGTAAGTCCTGGTTTGGGTGTCCCAGTAGCAGAGAGCGAGGATCCATGTCTGCATTTAGGGGTGGGTTCAAAAGATCAATATATCGATATTGATCGATCCACGTTTGAGTGAGCTGATATCGATCCACAAAATCCGTGGATCGATCTTTTAATATAATATTAATATATTTTAATATAATATTTTTACTTTTGTGAACGTCTGCTGAGTATAATCGGGTCGAAACCGGGTCAGTGAGCCAGGAACAATGGCCGAGAACCATAAACAACCGTCGCGCTAACGGAGCTAGCAAGCTAACGGATATGCTAGATCTTCTTCTGTGGTGTTAAAACGGTTCTCATCCGGCAAGAGTTTCCTGCCGCGCGTACACACGTCTTTCGTGTTTACACGAGCGGAGTTAATAACGTGCGTCTCTTAATTTAGCAGCAAAAGTCACCGTAAAGACTGTCCTCAACAGCTTCTTAATATTTTTCATAAAGCGGGGATAAACGGACTTTTACTCCGTGCAGCGCTGTGTTGGAACATAAAGTTGACGACTGAAACGGAAAATGCGCGGAGACTGAAACTCGTGAAGCAGAGGGAGACTTGGAGCTGCTGAGATTGTAAGTATAAGATCATTTGTTTGTTTTAACATTTGTGTTGTCAATTAATAATTTATCTGGCATGATGGTGGTTTCTTTTACAAGCTATGGACACAGAGAGAACTGTTGGTTAAGCGCTGTGAATAAATGCAGAATTAAGGTATATTTTATGAGATTATGGACTTCTGCCTCTTAAGAGATGTGAAGAGAATAAATCACAATAAAATTAATAAAGGCTGCAGTACAACAAGCTATTTTTACTCAGTAGAACTAAATTGAAATGAGCAAACCTTCTCAGGAAATGAATTGAAACCCTTTTCAAACATTGAAAGTTAATTTGTAGTTAAAATATAAAAAAAAACTAAATTATTAAACCCTACTGTGGTGTGGCAATCTAAAAATATGAATGTTAATTTTACTGTGAAATCTATTCTTTTTATCTGCCTTCAGATGTGTGAAGACTGGAAGCTTCATCCTCACTGAGACCTTCTGAAGGTCAGAGGTCGTCAGTGGAGGAACCATCCCTGCTTCATGTGGATTTCAGCACAGAAGAAGACCTTCAAATTCAAGATTCATGGAGGTGCTGCCATCATTTTCTCCAGACTAACATGCATTCAATGCAATTTAGTTGTTGTAATGACAAATTCTTTTATTTCTTTTAAGTTCTCAGCAAGAACACAATATTGATCTTTTTTTTTTTTTTACAATTTTACTGAGCATTTAATTCTAAATAAATCACTGTTTAACAGGAAATTTTTGGCAATCCTGTGCTTTTCTTGTGGTGTTACATAGAATAGCATCACTGTAAACTATGGAAAAAGCAGCTGCTTTAAAATTTGTACTTCCTCACACAACTTTGAGTGCAAAAAAACTCTAAAAGTGCCATAACTTTTTGGAAAAGCTCCCACAAATCCAGGCTTTTTGAGCCACAACAATCACAAAAACAGCTGACAAAATCCTGGAGGGACTGAAATACAGTGAGATTATGTATGCATGGTTCATGCATTGAATTTGTTTACTTACTCTGGGTGGTGAACTTGACACGACACATCCTTTGCACTAAAAAAGCACCTGTGAGTACTTTATGAAATGATAAGTTAAATAATAAAAAGTGCATTATTATAACTGATTTTGGGTCAGTTGTATATGTGATAATTTATGTATTAACAAAGTTAGAAGATTCTTGGTACAGTTTGCAGCATTGGGTCTCAAAGATTTTTGTTTCATGGGAAGTAAAATGGCTGTTAAAATGGTAATTCCCCAGATCGAATCGGGATCGAATCGATTCAGAATCTCTAGAATCGGAATCGAATTGATTCTGGAAATTAGGGATCGTTCCCAGCCCTATCTACATTCACACCAATATTTGACCCATGTCTTGTACAACGTCTAGCCAGTATGCTTGGATTTTAGGACAAGACCAAACACTATGAGTATAAGTACCAACTGAAATTTTACATTTCAGACACATGGGTGAAAGCTGGGGATTCATGTTGGATCTTTTACTGGGAGAGATTTGTAAGCGATGTAAGATTTTGTATTGCAATAATCTTGCACGATTGCATATTGAAATCTTCTTGGCACACTCCCAGATTGCATCCCATGAATCCTCACAAATATTTACACCAAGTTCACTTTGCCATTTCTGTTTAAGATCCTGCATAATTGACACACATATCACATCTGACTGACTTAAGGCACTATAACAGCGAGTTATAAATTTTTTGGTTGGGCCTAAAAGAAGTAACCGCTCAACTGCAGACACTGTGGCATTTACATTGTGTGGTCTTTCTAGTTATGAAATCTCGGACCTGAAGGTATCTAAAAAAATTCTGTTTAGAAAGACCAAATTTCTCCTGAAGCTGTTCAAATGATAACAATGCACCATCATAAAGGTCATAAATTTTCTTTAACCCCTTGAACTCTATGAATTCCGCGGGCCGTCACGTCTCTGCATCTTAGTGCGTCTCAGTGCACACTGAAAAAAAAATGTTGTATTTCCGGTCTTCCAGTACAGACACAGTCTTGTTACAACCTGAGAAAAAAGCTGTGTAATACTGTATATTCATTTTTTGTGGAATTTTTACAAAATTTTGACCTGAGCTTGAAAACACTTGGTTCTACATTTCTGTTGTGTTTTCCAGCCAGTATCTGACAGCTGTACGTTATTTGCAAGCATTTGTATCTAAAAAAAACCCCACCCAGACGAACTTTCTTGTTACTCAGTGGCAGGAGCACTTAGAGAGATTATGACTGTTTTGCCAAAAAATTCAGAGTGTTTTCTTTTAAATGAGACTAACCCCATGAAGATGCTGCAAAGGGTTGAAGAACAGCTTTTGATTTACTTTGGGCACATTATTTTTAGGCGTTTTTAGGGAAGTTGAACAGAGTTCAACAGGTTAACCCTTTAATTGTCCATATACGTATTATAACCACTGTCCATCATACTAGGAACAAAGTCTGGATTGCCTTGAATGGGAATTAATAAAGTAGTTACAGTTAGGCCCACAAATATTTGGACAGTGACACAAGTTTTGTTATTTTAGCTGTTTACGAAAACGTATTCAGGATACAATTATATAATCAATATGGGCTTAAAGTGCAGACTCTCTAAAGCTATTGCTGGGGAAAGCTCTGCAAATTCAGAGAAGGCCTTAACCAAGAAGCTAGGTGAATAATTTGGTCGACAATAAAGATCCATAATAGCAATCTCTACACCATATAAGACCCCTTTAATAATCACATATCTTCCATGTGTATCTTTAACACACTTCACCAGCTGAAATGGGAGATTTTTATGTATTAATATAACTATGCCCCTGCTGCTGGTGGTAAAAGAGGAGGAATAAACCTGGCCAACCCAACCATATTTAAGTTTATGATGTCCATTATCATCCAGGTGTGTTTCCTGTAATAGAGCTATCTCTACTCTCTTCCTTTTCAATAAAGCATAAACCTTTCTTTGTTTCACATTCCCCTTCAAGCCCCTCACGTTCCAAGAACAAAGTTTAATCCTATTGGAAGAAGACATTAGGATTTATGTATGGTCCCCTTTTTTGAAGAGAGGAGCCACCACCCCGGTTTGCCATGCCAAAGGCACTGCCCCCAACCTCCACGCAATGTTGCAGAGATGTGTCAACCATGACAGCCCTACAACATCCATGGCCTTGAGGTACTCAATGCGAATCTCATCCACACCCGGGGCCTGGCCACCAAAAAGATTTTTAACCACCTTGGTGACCTCAGTCCTTGTGATAGGCGAGTCGTCCCCCTCGTCCACAAGCCCTGCTTCCTCTGTGGAAGGCGTGTCAGTGGGATTGAAGAGATCCTCAAAGTATTCCTTCCACCGCTCGACGATATGCCCAGTCAAAGTCAGCAGTGCCCCATCCGCACCATACACAGAGCTGCTTCCCCCTCCTGAGCCGCTGGATAGTTTACCAGAATCTGTTCGAGGCCGACCGAAAGTCTTGTTCCATGGCCTCACCGAACTCCTCCCATACCCGAGTTTTTGCTTCAACAACCACCCGAGCTGCACTCTGCTTGGCCTGCCAGTACACCTCAGCTGCTTCAGGAGTCCCACAAGCCAACCAAGCTTGATAGGACTCCTTCTTCAGCTTAATGGCTGAGGTCATCGGGGGGCATCTCAAAGTGAATATATAGGGAAAATTTTTAAAAAATTGCCAACAAATAAGGAAACTGTTCATAAAGTATATTCCAGATATTGTCCCCCCCCTTTTCTTTTTTTTTTTTTTTACATCACCCCAAGGGCAGGTAGACAAACACAGAGCAAATACTGTAAATAATTCAGAATAAAACAAACAGACATCAAACAAAAGAAGAAAGAAGAACAGAAAAGGTAGAAGGAAGTAGATTATCAGTGTCATCTGAAGTCATTCTCAACGTAATAATCAGGTCATCTAAGTCCAGTCTCTAAATGTCAAACTTCAAAACGTCAATAGTCAGTTTACTTTAGAATCAAACTATATTTCAGTCAGGTCTTGAGACCTTCTCCCACTGACAGTGTGTCATCAGGGGTGCCTGCATTTTGATTAAGAGTGCTGATGGAAAGGATCCTTCATCAATATTATCTTTACTTAACCATGATGCCAAAACATCTTGTGAAACACTGAATATCACTGTCACTTAGGACATGAATTCTAATAAAGCTAAGGTCTCAGTGTCTCAAAAAGAAAAAAGGGAGAAAAAACATTATTATTGTATCCAAGTGTCATACTTGTTATTGTGACATAATTTTATCTATCTTAAATATTTGCAATACAGTCATTTAATAATTGTTTTCTTGCCGCCATCAGTGTGTGAATGTGTGTGTGAATGGGTGGATAGCAGGATCTGTAAAGCGCTTTGGTCATCTGGAGATGAGAATAAAAGCGCTATATAAGTGAATGCCATTTACCATTTACCATTTCTTTTAAATTTTGTGTGTGATCACATAGTTCAGATTAATTTTTGCTTTACAAACCAAATTATAATTTACTTATTTCAATTTATGGCCATGTAGTCAAAATACTCTAATTACTTTTTAGTCTTTATAGTTTCTGTTTTGTTGATCATCATTTTATGAAATCAATTAATCATACAGCTCACAGGACTGCCCCCTCTGGATGCCAGTTTTTCAAGATTTTTTCCATTATCTCAGACTCGTTGGCTTTTATTTTAAATAATGTTGCACTTAACTTTTGATTAAAATTTATCAACACCGGTGGTTTAAACACCTTTCTCTCTGGTTTGCAGCTCATCAAGCATTCGTTCACTCATTCACACATTCACTCATCAGCCTACTTCAGTTCTGGTCTGTAATCTGTCTGGTGTGTAATCAATTAGGCATGAGGGCATTATTATTATCATTATTATTCTTTTGTACTAGTAAAGGTGTGATTACTTAACCCCTTGCACTCTGGTCAATTTCCCTAAAAACGCCTAAAAATAACGTACCCAAAGTAAATCAAAAGCTGTTCTTCAACCCTTTACAGCATCTTCATGGGGTTGGTCTCATTTAAAAGAAAACACTTTGAATTTTTTGGCAAAACAGTCATAATCTCTCTAAGTGCTCCTGCTACTGAGTAACAGTCATCTAAACATACTGAACTTGAAGAAAATAAATTTCGCCTGGGTGTTTTTTTGGATACAAATGCTTGCAAATAACACACAGCTGTCAGATCCGGGCTGGAAAATGCAACAGAAATGTAGAACCAAGTGTTATCCAGCTGAGGTCCAAATTTTGTAACAATACCACAAAAAATGAATATATTACACAGCTTTTTTGTCAGGTTGTTCCCAGGCGTTTTTGAACTGTGGCGAATTGTGCCAAATAGCACAGTTGGGAAAAACGTCTGTAACTTTTGAATGATTCAATATAGAAGCTTGATGTTGGGCTCTAATGAAAGGTGACACTCATGGCTGTGTGTGTGTGTGTGGGGGGGTTGTTTATTCATTCATGAATGAATGAATGAACAAGCAAGCCCCCACACACAAAGAAGCATGCCGCATAAAAAACGTGTGGCTTTTTTTTACAAGAAAAAATAACCTACAGTGCAATAAAAATTATACTAAAATATCTGTAATGTAGAGGATAACAACTCCCCCCCCCCCCCCACAGAGGACAGATATCGTCCATCGCCACATGACGGACAGCGGGGACGGTGCGCCTACTACGCACAGTTGTACTAAAATATCTGCAATATATCTGCAGTCCGCTACAGAGGAGTAGCTGGGGGGGGGGGGGGACCATTCTCGGCGGACGGTCCAGTCCGTGTGCCGCGGTCCGTCATGTGGCGATGATGCACAGTTGTAATTTACCAATCGGTCAAAAGTCATTTTGATTACAATTTTCAGGGATAAGGAATAATTTAGCTTATAACACTTACCTGTCCACAACAGCAGGGTCGCTGGCGAACATCTCTTCCTCATTGTCAGACGAACATAACGCTGGTCTGCTTGTTACGACTCGTGGTTCTGGTCACGCGACCTGGTCAAACCATGATTCCATTAATGCAGTTTTGCGCTTCCATGATTGCGGTTTTGACGAATGATTTTTCAAAACAAATAAGAACAGTAGTAAAAAAAAAAAAACACTGGCAAACGCTACCGTCACACACAGCGGCTTACACAAAACAGATTTTACGCACGCTTTCAATCGTCGAACTTCTCTGCTTCAATTGGCTCGCTGTATTCGCATCCGTTGGTAGGCGGGTCCTTCTTGCTAGGTTTTCAGTCATTGGTTCTTCAAGGTTTCAGAAACCCAATTCAAGGCTCTTATTAGTCGAATGAGAGGTCAATCAAATCTAAACCAATCAAAGCACTCCTTTGGCTTTCTGTTCACGGCTGTGTCTGTAGTGGAAGAACAGAAATGCAGCTTTTTTTTTCAGGGCGCACTAGTACGCAGAGACGTGACCGCCCGTGGTATCCCGGAGTGCAAGAGGTTAATAATCTTATAGTTTTACACATTTTTCAAGGAATCACATTTTAATTGTATTAATGTTTTCTGTTGCATTTTCCAGCCCGTATCTGACAGCTGTGTGTTATTTGCAAGCATTTGTATCCAAAAAAACACCCAGGCAAACTTATTTCTTCAAGTTCAGTATGTTTAGATGACTGTTACTCAGTGGCAGGAGCACTTAGAGAGATTATGACTGTTTTGCCAAAAAATTCAGTGTTTTCTTTTAAATGAGACCAACCCCATGAAGGTGCTGCAAAGGGTTGAAGAACAGCTTTTGATTTACTTTGGGTACGTTATTTTTAGGCGTTTTTAGGGAAATTGACCAGAGTGCAAGGGGTTAAGTACAACGACGAAAAGGGTAAATTAGGTTGTAATATATACCTTTGATAAATGATATTATTATATTTGCTTTATGAACCACAGTGAACTAAACTGAACCTAAAATAAAATAAAGCAGTATAAAATAAAACTTGTTTTCTGCTTAGATTCATAGGGCCATATGAAATTGTGCATCCTTAGACTTTATTTAAAGTCACAAGTTCAACAAAAAAGTGGAAATAAAATGTAAAATGGGAACCACAGAATTATTACTCAAATTCAAAACTGGCAAAGTGGTATGTCAAGAAGACAAAAATAAAAAAATCAAAAGAAGAAAACGTGTTCATTTAAAGAAAAATAAATCCATAGGGCCCTAGTTTCAGGTTGTTTTTTTTTGTTGTTGTTGTTGTTTTTTTTTAATTTCAAATCCTTCTGACTCTGCTTTAATGCTTGGGGTCATAAGAGCATTTAATAGCCCACACCTCTAACTGATTCAAACCAGATACTGTTGGTAAAATAAATATCAACTATATAGTTAGCAAATAAGCTTTTGTTTTCACTTTTATAACTTGTTGTGTACACGTTCTCACACATTTTCATACAAACACATTCTGACACAATGTCCTATGAAACTAATTTACTTTTCATGTACATGATGTCATAATTTATTTAGATGGAAGGAGCTCTCTTTTATTTATCATACATTCTTATTTTCTGCCTTTTCTCAACTAACTTTCTTTCAGATAATGTAATTGATGGAGACTAAATGATCCTCCATCTGGAAAACCCATTTCAGACCAGATAGGCACCAGCAAGACACTTTCATCACCATATTTTTGCCTCATATTTTTACATATGAGAATTGCTCTAAGGGCTCACATGCTTACTTTGAGATTTTCCCATATTCCATCAAAGTAAAACCCTAGAGACGTTATTTATTTTAAAACACACACACACACATGACCGACCAGACAAACAAACTGCAGTTATTTATTTAATGTATTTATTTTATTTTATTATAGTTAGAGGTTATTTTATTTTATTTTAAACTTATTTTAAGTTATACCTTAAGGTATTTTGGTTGTTGTTATCATGTTAACCCCTTGCACTCCGGGCAATTTTCCTAAAAACGCCAAAAAATAATGTGCCCAAAGTAAATCGACAGCTGTTCTTCAACCCTTTGTAGCATCTTCATGGGGTTGGTCTCATTTAAAAGAAAACACTTTGAATTTTTTGGCAAAAAAAACATAATCTCTCTACATGCTCCGGCCACTGAGTTACAGTCATCTAAACATACTGAACTTGAAGAAAATAAATTTGGCCACGATGTTTTTTTGGATACAGATGCTTGCAAATAACACACAGCTGTCCGATCCGGCTGGAAAATGCAACAGAAATGTAGAACAGTCATCTAAACATACTGAACTTGAAGAAAATAAATTTCGCCTGGGTGTTTTTTTGGATACAAATGCTTGCAAATAACACACAGCTGTCAGATCCGGGCTGGAAAATGCAACAGAAATGTAGAACCAAGTGTTATCCAGCTGAGGTCCAAATTTTGTAACAATACCACAAAAAATGAATATTTTACACAGCTTTGTTCTCAGGTTGTTTCCAGGCGTTTTGGAACTGTGCCAAATTGTGCCAAATGGCACAGTTTGGAAAAATGTCTGTAACTTTTGAATAATTCAATGTAGAATCTTCATTTTGGGCTGTGATGAAAGGTCACATTCAGGGCTGTGTGTGTGTGTTGGGGGGGGGTTGTCCCCCCCCCCCCGCTACAAAGGACGGAGTTCGGCCCTCGCTACATGACGGATTACACTGTTTGCATGTTTCCACAGCAACGCTGTCACAGCGGCTTCCCCCCCTCGCTACTGTGTGTGTGTGGGGGGGCGGGCGTTTACGGTCCGAACACGGCAAATGAACCGTTTATCGCGGCGCACGCACTTCGTACTTCGTGCGCCGTACAGTTGTAATTTACCGATCGGTCAAAAGTCATTTTTGGATTACAATTTTCAGGGAGAAATAATAATTTAGCTTATAACACCTTACCTCTTCACAGCAGCAGAGTCCTGGTGAACTTCTCTTCCCCATTGTCAGACGAACGCGACGCTGGTCCGCTCGTGGATCCCGGTCAAAACATAATTCCAATATTGCGGGTTTGGTGATTGATTTACGACCTTTGTCGTCGGCCTCCGTCGGTCTATGATGACGGAAGAGAATCTTAAACGTCTATTCTGCTGGAATGAGTGCAGGTCCCACTTGTGGGTATTCTCCATGCTGCTGGGTCTGTAGCAGGTTCGTCCAGCGTCCTTTTTTTCATTTGCTGCAACAGTAAATCTCTTTTCACCCAGCCCGAACTTCTGTGCTTCAATTGGCTCCTGCATTCACAGTAGGCAGGTCCTCCTTCCTAGGTTTTTATTCATTGGTTCTTCAAGGTTTCAGAAACCCAATTCAAGGCTCTTATTAGTCGAATGAGAGGTCAATCAGATGAACTAATCTGTTCGCGGCTGTCTGCAGCTTGTTTTTTCAGTGGCGCTTGGACGCCGACACCAACTACATCACCACCATGAGGACCATGCGTCCGAGAACGTCCTCGTGCGCCCTCGGACGCAGAGACTTGCCCGCCCGCGGAACAACGGAGCGCAAGTGGTTAAGGTTAATCCTTATTTTATTAAAGTTATTTCCTTATTTTAAGGTTATTTCTTACTATAACCTTATTTTCTCTAATTTTTTTGCCTTCTCTCTCTCTCTCTCTCTCTCTCTCTCTCTCTCTCTCTCTCTCTCTCTCTCTCTCTCTCTCTCTCTCTCTCGCTGTATTTTAAGGTTATTTCTTATTATAACCTTTGTCTTTTTTTTTTGTTCTTTCTGTCTCTATTTTAAGGTTATTTCTTATTATAACCTTTATCATCTCTATTTTTTTGTCTTTTATTTTTTGTTCTCCCTCCCCGCCGTTTATATCACTCCGTAGTAACCTGCCACTGTATTTTTCCGGGGTATCCTGCTGCGATATCCCCCTGCACGCTGTTTGTACCTGTTTACTCAGCAGAAATGCATTTCACTGATGGACTCTAACTGGGGCACAGTTAAGCTTTACCGAACGGACCTGGACCTACGGTAACTAACACTTAACTCCTAACTCTCAACTCTTTACGTGTATTTTCAGACCAACCGTGGACTCTAACTGGGACGAAATGTTTTTAAATCATTAATAATTAAATTTACGCACTTCAATCCGCCTGTAGTTCAGCTCTGTCAACCTCAGGTCCGCTCCCAGCATCTCCGGACCGTGCCTCATTTCCGCAAAGCTGACCCACTGGAGACGGTGTGTGTGTGTGGGGGTCTTCTTTCGCAGCCGTGCACAAACTTTCTCGGTCCCAAAACACCAGAAACAGGAGGAGAGGGATATCTGAGGTCCCTGTGCTTGGGCGCCAAGTATGTTGGAAAAATTCCTTATCAAAAATCAGGCACAATCAAAGTTTCAGCAAATTTAATATGCACTGATCAGCGGAAGACAATACAGAGTGCAGCTTTCACAGACTGCTGCAGTGCATTGGCTTAACTAACAAAGTGATTCTGGCTATATATATATATATATATATACACACACTACCGTTCAAAAGTTTGGGGTCACTTAGAAATTTCCTTATTTTTGAAAGAAAAGCACTTTTTTTCAATGAAGATAACTTTAAACTAATCAGAAATACACTCTACACATTGCTAATGTGGTAAATGACTATTCTAGCTGCAAATGTCTGGTTTTTGGTGCAATATCTAGATAGGTGTACAGAGGCCCATTTCCAGCAACTATCACTCCAGTGTTCTAATGGTACAATGTGTTTGCTCATTGCGTCAGAAGGCTAATGGATGATTAGAAAACCCTTGTGCAATCATGTTAGGTCTGCAATGCTGTAATTGCTGCAAATGGAGGATTCTTTGACGAAAGCAAAGTTTGAAGGAAAAAATTATTATTTCAAATACAAATCATTATTTCTAACCTTGTCAATGTCTTGACTATATTTTCTATTCATTTTACAACTCATGGTGGTAAATAAGTGTGACTTTTCATGGAAAACACAAAATAATTGTCTGGGTGACCCCAAACTTTTGAACGGTAGTGTATATATATAGTGGGACACATATGTGGGTTTCATATGCTTCACATGTATGCTTATTGTATGCTTCACGTCTCAGAGGAACAAAAGGACTGAACCTCCTAGGGGTAACAGGAGGATGTGAAATGTGGCCTTTTGTATGCAAAGAGATGACCTTGAGGGATTTCCTGACCACCAGTGACTTTAGGAGGAGGTGAGAAGACCTGGAGGAAGAGGCATTGTGACTTAGGATTAAAAGACAATGACTGTGTGCTTTGATGTCCTGGGGTATAAAAGGGACAGATGTTGGGAGATTCTTTCTCTTTCTGTTTTTGGATGATGTTGGAGAATGTGAATAAACCTGACTTGTGAAATAAACTCAGCCTCGTCTTTCCACACTCTCCACACTGGTGACCCTAAGATGTATCATGAGCAGAAGTAATTCCTCCGAGCCAGACTCGTCAGGAGCCAGCCAAACGAATGCAGCCACAGTTCAGCTACCAGACTTCTGGCAGAACAGTCCGCGCTCCTGGTTTAACGCGGTCAAGGCGCAGTTCAACCTCCGGAGGATTTCGGTAGACGACACAAAGTTCTACCATGTGGTTGCAAAGCTGGACAACCACACAGCCCAGCGAGTGGAGAGCCTGATCAACCAGCCGCCGGACAGTGGCAAGTACAGCGCATTGAAGGCTGCACTCATCCGTTACTTCACCCCCTCGGTGGAGGAGCGAGCAGAGGGGCTCCTTGCGCTGACTGAATTTGAAAGCGACAGGCCTGCGGACCTGATGGAGAAGCTGTTGAGGTTAAAAGACTTTGACGATGATCACTTCATCTTCACCCACCTTTTCCTCAGGACCCTACCGTCAGCGGTGAGAGTGACCCTGGCCAGTTCACCACTGTTGGCCCGACGAGACTACCACGAGCTGGGCCAGGAGGCACAGCGACTCGTCAACGCCAATAAACGGCGCGCGGCCACGGCCGCGGCAGCAGAGCTCAGCGCAACGTCCGGAGATGGCAGGGGGCCAGAGGCTGCAGTACCAGACTCACCGACGACAGCGGCGGCAGGGGCCAGGAAACACGGAGCAGACAACGTCCTTTGCTTCTACCATCGCTGCTTCGCAGAGAAGGCACGCAAATGCATACCACCGTGCCATTTCAAGCACTCGGGAAACGCCAAGACCGGGGGTCGGTAGCGGCTGCGGCCCTCGGAGAGGAGAACAGGCTGCTCTACTTGAGGGATGTGCGCTCGGGGAGGCATTTCCTCGTCGACACAGGCTCCCAGCTGAGTTTCATCACACCTTCCTCCGCTGACCGGCTGGCGCCTTCCAGTGGTCCCGGGGTGTCAGCAGCGAACGGCTCGGCGATTAAGACCTTCGGTGAGAGGACTCTGCTTCTGTCTTTACACGGCCGTACATTCGAGTGGACTTTCGTCATAGCGGCAGTCAGTTTCAACATGTTAGGGGCTGATTTTTTTGTGCTCACATGGGTTGTTGGTTGATCTTGCTAACAGACGCCTGGTTAATGCACTCTCTTTTTATTCTATTCCCTGTACAGCTCGAGTGGCCCCGCCAACAGCACAAGCCAACGTCACAGCTGCAAGTGGTAAGTTCCACACACTCCCAGTTCCACAGTTCCCAGCACTCACGGTCCCAACATTTTCCGCGATCGTGGCTAAACACGGGGTGGAACATTTTATTACTACCACCGGACCGCCCGTTTTTGCAAAAGCTCGGCGCTTGGATTCAGCTAAACTGACCATGTCACGTGAGGAGTTCGCCAACCTGGAAAAGTTGGGCATCATCAGGCGTTCGAAAAGCCCATGGGCTTCACCGCTTCACATGGTCCCGAAAGCTGATGGCTCGTGGCGACCTTGCGGTGATTTCCGCAGGCTGAACAACGCTACAGCGCACGACCGCTACCCGATCCTGCACATCCAAGATTTTTCAGTTCATTTGGCGGGGGCGCGCGTTTTTTCTAAGATAGACTTGGTACGCGGTTACCACCAGGAACCAGTGCGCGCTGAGGACATACCCAAAACAGCGGTAATAACTCCGTTCGGGCTTTTCGAGTTTTTGCGCATGCCGTTCGGGCTTAAAGGCGCGGCGCAGACGTTCCAACGCATGATGGACGCGGTGTTGCGTGATCTCCCCTTCGTGTTCGTCTACCTGGACGACATATTGGTAGCCAGCGCGTCCGAAGACGAACACGAAAACCACCTCACGGCAGTTTTCCGGAGGTTGGCAGAGCACGGGTTAATAGTCAACCCAGCAAAGTGTCAGTTCGAGGTGACGCAGATTGATTTTTTGGGGGTATCGCGTCTCTCCAGAAGGAGCGGTTCCTCTGCCTGACAAAGTGCGCGCAGTAACAAATTTTCCCCAGCCACAAATGGTCAAAGCGTTACAGGAGATTTTGGGAATGGTGAATTTTTATAACCGTTTCCTCCCCCGCGCAGCGCAGCTCATGCAACCATTGTATGCTGCACTAAAAAAACAAAAACCCACAAATAAAATTGAATGGTCTCCGGAGCGAGAGCGCGCATTCTTTGAAGTCAAAACAGCCCTGGCAAACGCTGCGTTGTTAGCACATCCAGTCCCAACGGCCCGCATGGCGCTCACTGCTGACGTGTCAGATGTGGCCATAGGGGCGGTCGTGGAACAGTATGTAGCCGGGGCCTGGCAACCGCTCGCCTTTTTCAGCAGGACCTTGCGCGATAGTGAACGAAAATACAGCGCATTCGACAGGGAGTTGTTAGCTCTCCACTTGGCCATTCGCCACTTCCAGTTCTGGCTGGAGGGACGCCATTTCACCGTGTTCGTTGACCACAAGCCACTGACTTTCGCGATGGCCAAGATTTCAGAACCTTGGTCGGGCCGGCAGCAGAGACAGCTGGCCGCGATCTCGGAGCTCACTACCGATATCCAGCATGTGGCGGGTAAACTTAATGCAGTGGCAGACTGCCTCTCGCTCGCCGTGGCGGCTCCAGCCCGCGTAGGGGTAGATTTTGCAGCCATGGCCGCGGATCAGGTTAGCGCCGCGGAAGTGCGCGCGGCCCCAGTCCGCGTAGGGATAGATTATGCAGCCATGGCCACGGATCAGGTTAGCGACGCAGACGTGCGCGCGCTCCAGTCTGGACCAACAGGGTTAAGGCTGGAGAACAGGGTGCTGCAAGACAGTATGCCCCCCCTAATCTGCGATGTCTCCACTGGGCGACCGCGTCCTGTGGTACCGGCTGCGTGGCGCCGCCGCGTTTTTGACTCGATCCATTCTCTGGCGCACCCGGGAGTGCGCGCGTCGGTCAAAATGGTGGGAGAGAAATTTGTATGGCCGAGCCTGCGCAAACAAGTTAGAGAGTGGGCGGCAGCCTGCATGGCTTGTCAACGAGCCAAGGTACATAGACACATGAGAGCTCCCTTGGAGCCGTTTCACATTCCGGCAAAGAGGTTTGATCATGTTCACGTGGACCTCGTAGGCCCCCTCCCGCCCTCACAGGGGTGCACACATCTTCTGACAATGGTTGACCGCACCACGCGCTGGCCGGAAGTGGTTCCACTGTCGTCAACCACAGCCGAGGAGGTGGCGCGCGCGTTTTTAACTGCATGGGTAGCGCGTTTTGGAGTCTCGTCGGACATTACGTCCGACAGAGGCCCTCAATTTGTTTCCGAACTTTGGTCAGCGATGGCCCGCAGCCAGGGGGCAACGATCCACCGCACGACCGCGTACATCCCGCAGGCTAACGGGTTATGCGAACGTTTTCACAGGTCATTGAAGGCGGCCCTCAGAGCGTCGCTTACAGATGCAAATTGGATGGACAGGCTACCATGGGTTTTATTGGGGTTGCGTTCTGCACCTAGAGAAGATTTAGAAGCCTCCCCAGCTGAGCTAGTTTTCGCACAGCCACTTCGGCTGCCCGGTGAATTTCTCCCAGATAATCCGGCGCCAGAGTGCTCCCCAGCTCAGCGGTTACAGAGTAGCACGGACTCGAGCACGCTACCTGGCCCCGTTCACCACAGTTTTCCGCTCATTTTTGTGCCTAAGGCTTTAAAAAATGCGGAGTTTGTTTTTGTCAGACATGATGCCCATCGCCCACCGTTACGACCACCTTATGATGGACCATATAGAGTGCTGGAAACAGGGGATAAGCATTTTTTGCTAGATTTGGGGGGCAGAAAAGAAATGATTGGCATAAACAGGCTCAAACCCGCTTTTATGGTGGCTGACGAAGGTGTGCAGTTGGCTAAGGCTCCTCGGCGCGGCAGACCCCCTAGAGAGCATTCCCCAGAACACCCACAGAGATTGATTAACAGTTCTCATCCTCAGACAGCAGCTGCCCAGCAGGAGGGCGCCGCGGAGGTGGTAAAGCCTGCTTACAGCAAATACGGGAGAAGACTGAGGCCCAAGCAGCACGTGGACTGATGTGTAGTGATTTTATTATGACATGCAAACTGTTATTATGTTGTTCCATCTTAGATGTTTGGGGGGGGTCATGTGGGACACATATGTGGGTTTCATATGCTTCACATGTATGCTTATTGTATGCTTCACGTCTCAGAGGAACGAAAGGACTGAACCTCCTAGGGGTAACAAGAGGATGTGAAATGTGGCCTTTTGTATGCAAAGAGATGACCTTGAGGGATTTCCTGACCACCAGTGACTTTAGGTGGAGGTGAGAAGACCTGGAAGAAGAGGCATTGTGACTTAGGATTAAAAGACAATGTGACTGTGTGCTTTGATGTCCTGGGATATAAAAGGGACAGATGTTGGGGGATTCTTTCTTTCTGTTTTTGGATGATGTTGGAGAATGTGAATAAACCTGACTTGTGAAATAAACTCAGCCTCGTCTTTCCACAGTCTCCACAATATATATATATATATATATATATATATATATATATATATACATACATATATATATATATATATATATATATATATATATATATATATATATATATATATATATATATATATATATACAGTGTGTATGTATATATATATATCCAAGGGGCCGTCGGGGTGAGGTCAGTTCTTGATAGTTCATTCATGACTCAATTGATAAAGTTTGCTGAGCCTCTTGATTATTTCATTCATGACTAAGATTGTATCTGCTGGGTCCATGCAGAAAACACTAGTGATAAGCTGAACAGTCAGTGATAGAACTGAACATTCACAGTCACATCAGCATCCTTCAGTCTGTTTTTTCCACTACTCAGCAACTCCAAATATGGTAACAGGATTTCCTAGGTATACACATTAAGCTTTATAAAGAAAAATTCATATTCATAGTCATAAAAATTCATATAACTCAGTGTAACATAGAATTTTTCCATCACATGTCTGTAAGACTTGATGCAGCACAGAATTATTTGATTATATCAGATTATCTTGAGCAGTGCATCATTTCAGGTGACCAGTCTGCTTTGTGTTAGATTCAGGTGAATGTTTTAGTGATTTACTTTAAAGACTTTACTTTACTTTACTTTAAAGAGGCAGATTTTTGTAGTTATAAACGTTCCATAAGCATTTATATCACTGCAGCCAAAATAGCGCATTTAAACAGAAAATCTAAATGATCAGATGTAGAAACCTGAATTACACTTTTAACTTCTTAAATTTTAAATATTTTTTGTACAGTTATGACTGGGCTCAGAGCTTTTAAAAAATGTCTTTTTCATCTCTTTTTTTTTTTTGTGCACAAGGTGCAGAGTGTCACCAGATCCAGTGTCAGTACTGTAGGAAATTAGTTCTACAAAGATAAATTGTGGTAAATTATTCTAAGAAGATATTTCGTTGACTAAGTCTAGTGTTACTAATTAATAACCAGTATCCGTGATGGATTTTCTGGTTAACTCCACTGGTAAACTAATGCATCAGGCTCAGCAGCACAGAGCTCACAGCACAGCTGTGGTGACTGTATACAGTCACCATATGGGGTTAAATAAATAAATAGATGTACCTGTATCAATGCTGTATGACAAAGCAAGTCATGGAAATATTTTCACATCTGCTCTGAATAATATCGCAACAGAGAACTGCGCTGAATAGCTGGGGTCACAGTTGAGCGCAGGGAGGGGGAGACATTACTTCATCTCCTCTAAAATGTATTAAATTCTTATGTTTGACATGTATGCTTTTAAAATGATCAGGCATTTATTCTAACACTGTATTCACTTTTCTCACCGATGCCTATGATAGAACCAATGCAATGAGCTCATTTATATCATGGCTGTTTAAATTTTAATTATTTCCATCAGCCTGAGTTCACCCCAATGTTGTGCATCATAGAGTTTGTTCCTACCATTAGTCTTCTGCCTTTAATGACAGTTTTAATGTTGGCACATACTACTTTATTTTATTAATCCTCAGATGGAGATCAGCTGGTCAAATCAATGGTGTTGCAGCACATGTCTCCTCCTAAAGGTGGTTCTTTAGCATTAAATGTGACTTTTGAGGCTGCCACACAACACATTTTTTCTCTTATTTCTCTGCAACCCATCTGCAATAGTCTTCTTGTCCACTGGAAATGCCTAAATATTTACAAATAATATCTGAAAATGAAATATCCACTATAAACAAGCACAACCCAACTTCCGATGCACCCACACAATCCCATACTGCTTTGCGCATATTCATGAAAAGGTCAAATTTGGCAGGGTTCCATAAAAGATCCATAAATATGGATGAAATGAAGGCAGAGTAATAAGGATCTGTCATTCATCGAGTATGGTCTAATTGGGTTGTTGGAAAAATTGATTCACATAAGAATCTAGATTGTCATTTTATACGATCCAGAATTGATTCACAGAAATTAAAAATCAGTTGTTGTTTTTTTTAATTATTATTTTTTTTTTTTTTGCGGTGGTGCCGGGGTCCCATCATGTGACACGTATTGCCACTTCGGGATACGCAATTACACATTGACGCTGCCAACACAGAGGAACCATGCAGAGTAGCTTACTAGCTAGCAGCCAGATGAAACAGTCGGAATAAAGAAAAAAATGGAACAGCAAGAAATTCAGCCAGTCCAATCTTCAATGAAGGCATGTGTGTGGGCACATTTTTGTTTTTACAACATTCTGGGAAAGAAAGCGGTAGACATGACACATGTAATATGTAAAGTTTGCAAAACGAGTCAAGTACTTTGGTAACACCACAAATGCTGAGGCTCACATTAACCACTATCACCCAGAGTTGAAAGAAGTGGAAAAAGTTGCAAGTCCTCCTGCTGAATAACACACACTGCAGCACTTTAGCAAACTCCCAGCAAATTCTGAACAGGCAAAGAAAAAATCACAAAATCTTGTAACAGCACTTTACTTTGTTTTATCACTTTAATTTGTTTTTGAAGTCTCCGACGAATTTAGATACTTAAGTTTATATTTGTGCAGGTTTAAAATTAATGTTACTTATGCATCAATTGCATTCAATTCTTACTGAATTTGTTCATGGCATTAAGTCACTTAGACAGGTAACTGTACATTGACTGCATACAGTCAGGGAGCACTACTATTTAAATGGATGTTCAAAGTATTTGTGATAGCATTTACTTTTGTTTTTTAATGAATAGCCTATATTTCTAGAATGCTGTACGACAACCAAACCTGGACACTGTGTAAAAGCTGTTAGGAACTGTGATACGTTGAAAAGGAAATTTTTCAAAATTTATTTCACTTGTGAACAATTTCATTTATGAAACTCACAGGTTTTCAAGAAATAAAAAAGCAGTTACTAACATAAGCCTACTTTTTTCATTTAACAGTATTTTATTGTAAATCAGTTGATGCAGTTTTTTAAAAACTATAACCCCCCCCCCAAAACATCAACACACTGTGTTCTGCTTTCAAGCTTACCTCAGCATTTTCTGCAGTGCAGTGGACTTTTTTTCTGAGATTAGTGTTTTTTTGTACTGAACTGAGAGCCAAATGCGAAATGAAAATCATTTTGAATCGAAAATCGATTTTGAATCGAATCGTGACCCAAAAAATCGGAATCAAATTGAATCATGGGACTTCTAAAGATTCACAGTCCTAGTGTCTAATAGAGCATACGTGAGGTCTGTGATGTAGTGACGTTGATGGCAATGGGGTCTTGAGTGACAGAGAAGTTTCTGTGAAAATTAAATTTTTTACTGTCAGGTCTAAGAAAATTTTTGCTTAAATTATTTCCTTTAAAATATTATAAAATGACCTAAAATAAAAGGAATGGGGGGGGGAAAAACAAGGACTGTAGCATCAATGCTTAGAATTGCTTGAGATATTTAAAGCCGAAGTGCCAAAAACAAGGACAAGTCCAAAGAGTAAACGATTGGTTGTTGCTCCTGAATTGAGTGAAGCTTTGCTGCTATCAGTACAATTCTTAAATGTCAGTTTACTCTGGGTAAACATGTTATTAGAGGAAAGTTCTACCAGTGGACAGCTTATTTGTCTTCTGGGAGAGTCTCACCTTAAGGGAAGATATTGTGCTCTCCTTGAAAAGGAACACATAATCTCTCTTCACTCAAGTGTGCCTTGTGAAAATTCATGCTCTATGCCAGGGATCAGCAAGCCGTACTACACAGAGACACTTTGAGGGATTTTTGTATTTAAAAAAGTCTGCATGGAGCCTCAAAAATATCTGAGCCTAAAAACCTATGGTAAAAACAGCACACTTACAACTACAATCTGGCCTGACAACATCAAGATTAGGATGTTTTTTGTCATAAATTTGCAGCCTTTTTATTCCACATTTGTTAACTTTTTCTCACAAAATTTCTACTTTTTTTGATAAATTTTTGAAAATTTATTTGTTTTAAATTCTTGGAAAATTGTGGGGTGTTTTCCACAAACTAATGTTTTTCAATTTTTGTCCCCCGCCAGGCAAAACCCAAATGGCTTTTCAACCGCTTTGGGTGAAGGGCCGAAGAAAAAGTCAATGTGGCACAGTGGTTAGCACTGTGGCAGCACAGCAAGAAGGTTATGGGATCGATTCCACCCCGGACCATCGTGGGTTCGATCCCACCCTCTGACCATCAGTGACCCTTCTGTGTGGAGTTTGCATGTTCTCCCTGTGTCTGTGTGGGTTTCCTCCCACAGGCCAAAGACATGCAGGTTAGGTTAATTGGAGACTCTAAAGTGGGTCAAGGTGTGAATGTGTGTGTGAATGGTGAAGGGATTGGCACTGCATCATGGCTGCCTCATCCAGGTGGATGCCCTGAATTTCCCTCTGGGATTAATAAAGTATACAAAATACAGAAATAATAATAATGATAATAATAATGTTATGGGTCAGTCTGTACGTCTGTCCCACTTTTTTGAAATCAACTTCTCCTACAGTTTTGGGCCGATTGTTTTGAAACTTGATACCATGGTTTGATGTACACTAAGGATATTGCAATTTGGTTCTGATCGGATGATTTTTGCAGGATTTGTAGCCCCTGACCTATGACCTCCTGTTTCACCTCACTTCATAGACAGTAACTGTCTTGTGAAATCAACTCCTCCTACGGTTTTGTTCTGATTGTTTTGAAACCTGGTACCATGGTTTGATATACATTGATGATGTGCATATTGCAATTTCATTCTCATCAGATGACTTTGAGGTCAAAAGTCAGGTCAGATTTTCCCTAAATCTTCTAAACACAATAACTGCTGAGAAATGATGTAGGATTTTCAAGTCAATGCAGTAGTTGTATCTAAGAAGCATCTTAGACGATTTACACCGGACCTAACTATGGGTTTGGGGTCAAAGGTCAAGTTTAACATTCCTTATGCCTTAGTACTATGCAACAAGTAAAGTTAGGGTCACCAACCCTGGTACACAGTTTCACCCTGTGACCCTGAAGTGTGACTATGGTTTTGGGATTGCAAAGTCAAAGGTCAACATCATAATGGCTTATAAACTATATCTCAACAAAAAGAAAGCTATGGTCACCAAACTTGCTACACAGGTTGACTTTGAGATCCTGACCTCTGACTATGGGTTTGGGGTCAAAAAGTTAAAGGTCAAGGTTAACATTCCATTTGCATTATTACTATAAAAGGAGTAAAGCTAGGGCCACCAAACCTGGTACATAGGTTCACCTTGAGATCCTGTCCTCTGACTATGGGTTTGGGTTAAAAGGTCAAGGTTAACATTCCCTATGCCTTATTACTGTACAACAAGTAAAGTTAGGGTCACCAAACTTGGTACACCGGTTCACCCTGCAACCCTGAAGTGTGAATATGGTTTTGGGATTGTAAGGTCAAAGGTCAGCATCAAAATGGCTTATAAACTACAGTATATCTCAACAACAAAGAAAGCTGGGGTCACTAAACCTGGTACACAGGTTCACTCTGAGACCATGACCTCTGACTACAAGTTTCAGATCAGAAGGTCAAGGTTGGCATTCCTTATGCTGTCTTACTATGAAATGTGTACTTGTTACACAGGTTCACCTTGGGATCCTAACCTACAACTATGGGTTGTATACTTTGTTGTATATTTATGGATGATGAGTTTATCATAATTTGGTTCTCCCACAGTAATTATATTGAAAAGTTGAAAACTGTTCTCCGTCAGTAAGTATTAGGATCTTCAAAGAAAACGAAGGTGGGGCATATTGCACTCGACTTAGAGTGCTCTTGTTTTTTATAGTTTTGGCATATATGTGTTTTGCTTTTTACTTAAATTTGGCCTATTTTTCTTTGCAAATTTAACACCTAGGTAGTGATGGCCTAATGGTTAGGGATGTGGACTGGTGAGTGGAGGGTCGGGGGTTTGATCCCTGGTCCGGCAGGATTAGATCTCAGTTGGACAGATAGTATAGCAGTGTATGCCCCACCCCCCTTAACCCCACTGTGGTGCCCTTGAGCAAAGCCCTTAACCCCAACTGCTCCAGTGGAGCTGCTCAGTGGCCACAAGTCAGTCTGTGGTCGTACTGGGCAGCTTCCTGGTGTGAATGTGTAACTGTGTGAGTAGGAACAGGGCGTCCTTGAGAAGGAGAGGTTGCCTCTCATTGGAACTACCCTGTATAAATAAAGGTTAACTTAAAATAAATTTTAGAAATTAAAAAAAAAAAACCTTTACTGAGTAAAATTTAAAACTTTTTCATGTAAATTTGTGACATTTTTCCTCCCAATAAAATTCCAACCTTTTTTCATACATTTTTATACTTTTGGCATAATCTTCTGCTTTTCTCATAAAATTGTCTTTAAAAAAAGTTTCCTTTTCACATACATTAGCAACAGTTTTCTAATAAAGGTGTAGCTTTTTCTGGTAAAATTGTTACTTTTTCTTGCCAATTTGTGTGGGGGTTTTTTTGTTTTTGTTTTTTTTTGTCGTAACTGGAAGATATGGCGATGTTCCGTGCCGACAGGGAAACGGCGAGCTCCGGTAAGAGCCGGGGGGGGGTGGGCTATGCATCTATGTTAACAAGAACTGGTGCGTTAATGCCACGTTAGTGTCTAAACACTGCTCTCCGTTGGCGGAGTTCCTTATTGTTATTTGTCGGCCATTTTATCTGCCGAGGGAATTCAGCAACGTGTTTGTAGTTGGTGTTTACATAGCGCCGAGCCCTAATCCTAAAGCTAATGCTAAGAAGGCACTCGGGGTACTGCACAATGCGATCAGTGAAATCCAAACGTCACACCCGGACAGTTTTGTGGTGGTTGCGGGGGATTTTAACCACACCAGCTTAAAGACTGTGCTCCCCAAGTTTAAACAATGTGTAGACTTTAAGACCAGAGGAGAGAATATGTTGGACTTAGTGTACACAAACACAGATGCATATAAAGCGATACCCCGCCCCTATCTCGGCCGTTCTGATCATATGTCCGTGATGCTGCTGCCTGCCTACAAACCTTTATTGAAGCGCAGCAGGCCAGCAGTGAAACAAATCAGGATTTTGCCAGAGAGTGCAACCTCTGCACTGCAAGACTGTTTTCAGCACACAGACTGGAAGATCTTCAAAATAGCAGCCTCCCAGGAAGACAGGACAGATGTGGAGGAGTATGCTGATACAGTCACCAGCTACATCGCGAAGTGCACAGAGGATTTCACTACAGTGAAGACCATCACTATGCGGGGTAATCATAAGCCCTGGATGACTGCAGAGGTGCGCTCGCTGCTTACAGCCAGAGATGCAGCCTTCAGAGCGAAGGACAGGATTGCCCTCCGCTCAGCCAGGTCTGCGCTTTCAAAGGGAATTAAGGCGGCAAAGCGTGCCTATGCGGAGAAAATCCAGGGACACCTCTGTGACACTAGGAACACCAAGCAGATGTGGCAGGGAGTTCGGACACTGACGGGCTTTAAGTCTAGGCAGGGGGTCGATGATGACGACGCTTCGCTTCCAGACAGGCTTAACGACTTCTTTGCATGTTTTGAAGCATCAAACTCGACAATCAGAGGGAGGGCCGGCCCACCCCCACCATCGGTCGGACCAGCTTTTACCATCAACACAGCGGACACACGGAGGACCCTATCCAGAGTCAACACACGCAAAGCTGCAGGTCCAGACAACATTCCGGGACGTGTGCTCCGAGACTGCGCGAGCGAGTTGGCGGATGTCCTGACTGACATTTATAACATCTCCCTGAGTCAGGCCATCGTTCCCAGATGCTTCAAGACCTCTATCATTGTACCGGTGGCAAAGAAACCAGTGGTGTCCTGTTTGAATGACTATCGTCCTGTTGCACTTACACCAATTGTGATGAAGTGTTTTGAACGGCTTGTCAAACCACACATCACAGCCTGCCTCCCTGCATCACACGACCCGCTCCAGTTTGCATATCGTTCAAACCGCTCCACGGAGGATGCTGTAGTCACCACCCTACACTCTGTCATCACCCACCTGGACCAGAAAGACACCTACGCCAGACTCCTGTACATTGATTTCAGTTCAGCATTCAACACCATTATTCCCCAGAGACTGATGGAGAAATTACTCCTTCTCGGTCTGAACACCGCCACATGTCTCTGGATCCTGGATTTCCTGACTGAGAGACCTCAGTCTGTCCGGGTTGGAAACAACATCTCCAACTCTGTCACGCTGAGTACCAGAACCCCTCAAGGCTTTGTACTCAGTCCACTGTTGTTTACACTTCTAACACATGACTGTGTATCCAAACACGAGGGGAACCAGATTATTAAGTTTGCAGATGACACCACGGTGGTGGGACTTATTCAGAGGGATGAGGAATCAATGTACAGGGAAGAAGTGAGAGACCTGGAGGGCTGGTGCAGGGAGAACAATCTGGTGCCTAACGTGGACAAAATGAAGGAGATGATTATCGACTTCTGGCGGTCACAGCCTGAGCACGTCCCCCTCAGCATCGGCGGCCGTTTAGTGGAGAGAGTAGAGAACATCAAGTTCCTCGGAGTGCAGATCTCGCAGGACCTGACCTGGAGCAAGAATTCCTTGGAGATCAGGAAGCGGGCTCAGCAGAGACTACACTTCTTGAGGAAACTCAAACAGGCCTCTCTCCCCATCTGCATCCTCAGGACCTTCTACAGAGGTGTGGTGGAGAGTGTTCTGACGTACTGCATTGCTACATGGTACTCCAGCTGCAGTATGTCAGACAAAAAAGCCCTGCAGAGGATAGTCAAGGGGGCGGAGAGGGTAATTGGAGTCTCCCTCCCCTCTGTCCAAGAACTTTTTCAGAACCGTTGTAGGAGCAGGGCACTGAACATTGTCAAGGACCGTTCTCACCCTCTGCATAAACACTTTGAACTTCTTCCATCTGGTAAACGATTCCGGAGCATCAGAGGCAGAACCACCAGACTGATCAACAGCTTCCTCCCACAAGCTGTCAGGATGCTGAACAGCTGACCCGGAATCTCTCATACACACTACTGCACCTATGGACATTTTGTATATTATAGTTAGTTATTCTTTTTCCCCAAGTATGTCTCAGGGATGTGTGAATGGATGGGGGGGTGGGGGTGGGGGGTGGAGCTATGTGGGAGTGTGTCTTAATCATGCTGCTTCTTATATGGGTGCTGAGAGAAACGCAATTTCATCTTGCCTGCACTACAGTTGTATGTACAGCAATATGACAATAAAGTTTGATTTGATTTGATTTGAGATTCCAACAGTTTCTATACATTTTGAGTATTTTTGGCCTAAATTTTCAGCTATTCTCATAAATTGATTATATTTGTCTATGTAAATTAATTACCTTTCATGGGTAAAACTGCAGCATTTCTTACATAAATTTGTTACATTTTAACTTTTTCCAGAAATTTTGTGACTTTATTTTTCCAAATTTGTGCATGTTTTCCTCAGAAAATAGCAACATTTTCCTCTAAATTTGTAAGAATTTTTATTGCATAAATTTTCAAGTTTTCTCATTTTCTGCTTTTTAGAATATTTTTTCTCATGAATGTGCAACTTTTTTTTTGAAAATGTATTGCTTTTTGGAAATTAGAGTTGTTTTGTTTTTCTCAAAGCCTCAGAGGCCCACTATCTATGGGCAAAAGAGCCACAGGTTGCAGACCCTTGTTCTGTGAAGTCACACTCCCTTATTTCAGACCATGGAGAATTTTCATTTTTAGGTCCCTGTTTATGTTTCTTTCCACCACAGCATTTGATGGTCAGTGTCTTCTTGTTGCTGATTGTGTCTCTGTGAATTTGTGTGTCCAGGTGATAGCAGGTGCTGGTATGGATGTAGACTTCGCCGTCATCTCCCCACAAGGCGTTCAACTGGTGTTGGAGTCTCGACGCTCCGATGGAGTCCACGTGTAATTGCCCTGAATCCTGATCAGATTTCATCTCACCGACTCTGTTGTTTAACCAGTTTGTCTACAGTACATCTGATATGTTTTACTTCCTGTTCCTCCAGGGTGGACCCCACAGAGGAGGGAGACTATGAAATCTGCTTTGACAACAGCTTCAGCCGCTTCTCAGAGAAGATGGTGTTCTTTGAGATCATCATCGATGGGCAAGTGGGAGACGTGGGTGGAGACGAGGAGTGGGCGGGGCTAGAGGAGCCTGCTGGAAACCTGCTGGAATACAAGCTTGAAGATATTCGGGTGAGATGCCTATCTTGGATTTAGAGATTGATACAAGGAAAAAAAAAAGTCATCCACTGCATCCCAAACCCTTTCTTTCACAAACTCAGCTTTTTCCATCCCATCCATCATTACAATCCATTTCCAGCTACCATAGCATTACCAGAACAAAACTGAATTCTACCTTGTCATTAAATTTCATCCTGTTCTTTTCCAAAATTTACCATAGGTCTTTCCTCTTGAGCTTAACTTGTTCTAAATCCTTTTAATGAAAGCAGTTATCCTCTCCTGAATACACTGTCTCATTTCTGCTGAAGCCTCTATCTTACTATTAGGATACACTTTAATAGTTGCTTCTTTGTAACATTGGACTCACAGAATTTCCCAAAGAACCCTGAGAAAAGCTGGATATGGCTCCATGTTTAGTGGTTACAGCATCCATGCACACAAAAAAAACAGGCCTCAAGCAAAAGCAGGATGATGTATGATCTCTCATTGGTAAAACTGAAGAGTCAAAGAGGAGGAGTTTTTACCCCCTGCTGGTCGAAGACCAAAAGGGGATTATGTTTTGGGGCAGTCCGTATGTCCATCCATGCGTTTGTTCCACTTTTTGAAATCAATTCCTCCTACAGTTTTGTTCCGATTGTTTTGAAACGTGGTACCAGGGTTTGAGATACACTGATGATGCGCAAATTGCAATTTGACTCCGATCGGATAATTTTTGCCAGAATTATAGACCTTGAGGTCAAGGTCAGAGGTCAGTTTTTCCCTACATCTTGTAAATGTAATAACTACTGAAAAAAAATGTAGGCTTTTCAAATCGATACCATTGTTGTATGTAAAACAACCTTGGACTTGACTTTGGGTTTGGGGTCAAAAGGTGAAAGGTCACCATTAACATTCCTTTTGTACTATTGCTACGGAACGAGTAAAGGTGGGGTCACCAAACTTGGTACACAACTTCACCCTGAGACCCTGACCTCTGACTATGTCAAAAGGTCAGAGGTCAAGGTCTGCACTCCCTTATTACTAGAGAATAGATAAAGCTATGGCCACCATACTTGCTACACAGGTTCACCTTGGAATCCTGACCTACAACTATGGGTTGTATACAGGTATTTTTGTTGTATACTCATGGATGATATGCTTATCATAATTTGGTTCTGCTCCAGTAATTATATGGAAAAGTTGAAAACTGCTCTCCTACAGTGACATGTTAGGATCTTCAAAGAAAACAGGGGCGGACTGGCAATTTGGAGAAACGGGAAATCTCCCAGTGGCCATAACCTTAAAATGGCCTGGACTAGGGCTGTGCGATATGGAAAAAAAATCATATCACAATATAAGTCATCTTATTTTTATTTTTTATTTATTTATTTTTTTTTTACTTACGGCGCCACATGGGTCGGCTGCCTTTTGCAACAGCGGCTCAATTCTGAGTCTTTTTATCTTCCTTCTTCTTTCTGATCCGGTGATAACTTTCTGATCCGGCACACCTTTCACTCTATATATATCACAGACACACAGATCGCCCCAGAGGTCTCCCGAGTCGGCGGATGGAGCCTCTGTTTACAGCAGGAGACGATACAGCAGGGAAGAGCTAGCTAGCACTCAACCGCCACCCGGTGCTAACGGAGAAACTCGACATACCGGGGAACTGAAGCGAAAACAACGCGGGTGCCGGGCTGGAGTTTAGGCGGCGTGCAAGAAATATAAGACAGAATAACAAAGAGCGATGGCAAGAACCAAGCAGACCGCCCGTAAATCTACTGGAGGAAAAAGACCCCAGGAAGCAGCTGGCCACCAAGGCTGCTCGGAAAAGCGCTCCGGCCACCGGCGGAGTGAAGAAGCCTCACCGTTACAGGCCCAGTACCGTGGCTCTGAGAGAGATCCGTCGCTACCAGAAATCCACGGAGCTGCTCATCCGTAAGCTGCCCTTCCAGCGTCTGGTGAGGGAGATCGCTCAGGACTTCAAGACCGACCTGCACTTCCAGAGCTCCGCCGTCATGGCTCTGCAGGAGGCCAGTGAGGCCTACCTGGTGGGTCTCCTCGAGGACACCAACCTGTGTGCCATCCACGCCAAGAGGGTCACCATCATGCCCAAAGACATCCAGCTGGCCCGCTGCATCCGCGGAGAGAGAGCTTAGACTTTCTGCTGCACATCCACCAACCACAATGCTCCGCACTGTGTGTCTATATATATATATTTATATTAATATGTACATATGTATACTAGCTGCTCTTGTTTTTTCTTGCCTTCTGATTGTTGCTCTGAGTGTTGCTATCCCTGTGCTGTTGCAATCCTGGAATTTCCCCATTGTGGGACTAATAAAGGCTTATCTTATCTTATCTTATCTTACATCACGATAACGATATATATCATGATTTACATTTTCTGTAAATGCAACAGTTTAGGTAATCATATAAAAAGGACCATCTCTTTTTTCTTTACATGCACCATTTTCCCTCATAATTTTGCAGTGTTACAAAATAGTTTTGTAATGTGCATTTGAGACTTGATTCTCATAAATTTCAGGTTTTTCTTCTAAATCATATATGAATAAAAGTAAACATCAAGTTAAATATTTACTGAGTCAGAGGAGAATAGCAAAAAGAAAAACATAACATAAAGAACTGTGTCTGGACAGTGTTGTCCCAGGTGTGGGAAAGCATAAATGCCCCCTCATCCCGATTCATGCTGTCTTTTCCCCGCTTCCTGATTTCTATGGCCTCCTACACACAGACCAAAAGCTGAAATCAAAAACAAAGACATCATAACCATACCATACATCCGAGGGATAACAGAACCAATTCAAAGGATCATAAAAAAAACACAAAATAAACACAGCAGTAAAACCACACAAAACATTAAGACAGTTATTATTACACCCCAAGGACAAAATAGAACAAGGCAAAAAAAAATGCAGCTGTGACAAACCCCCTCAATGGGAAATTAGTCAGTGGTGCAGGTCATGACACCATTAGGGTATACCTCCACTCCTAGCGAAGTTGCTAGGGATGAATTCCTCTTTGGATCAGTGGTATTGCATAGTTTTGTTCTTGCAATATTTTGTACAGGCCCCAAAGGTGAAAGTGACTTGGGAGGTGTGGTCTACCTTGCCTAAGGGTGAAAGTGACGAGGTCAGTTCACCTTGACACTAGGGTCAAAACGGACTTTGTGATCACAGGTTAATATATATATAGGCAATTCTGGCCTTGGCCCAGTTGGGGCCATAACAGAAATTGGGGGCTCGTCCGGGATTGATTAATTAATTAATTAATTACCCAGGATAGTTCCGGAATTGGACACCTGCACCACTTCCTTAAGGGAGGAGGTGTGACGAACCCCCTCCATGGGAATTTAGTCAGTAGTGCAGGTCATGACACCATTAGGGTATACCTCCACTCCTAGCCAAGTTGCTAGGGAGGAATTCCTCTTTGGCTCAGTGGTAGAGCAGGAGGTGGTTGGGATCCTGGTGTCATGAGTTCAATTCCCAGCCTGGGATATGAGGTGAGGTCTGCCTTACTGAAGGGTGAAAGTGACTTGGGAGGTGTAGTCTACTTTGCCTAAGGGCAAAAGTGACGAGGTCAGTCCACCTTGACGATGGGGTCGAAACGAACTTTGTGATCCCAGGATAATATATACATACAGTATATAGGCAATTCTGGTCTTGGCCCAGTTGGGGACGTAACAGAAATTGTGGGGGCTCATCTTAATTACCCAGGATAGTTCTGGAGGATTGGACACCTGCACCACTTCCTTAACGGGGGAGGTGTGACGGCCCCCTCCATGGGAAATTAGTCAGTGGTGCAGGTCATGAACCATTAAGATATACCTCCACTCCTAGCCAAGGTGCTAGGGAGGTTTTTTTTTTTTTCCCAAGACAAAATTACATGTTACGACCCCTCACCTCATGTCCCAAGCTGGGAATTGACCTCATGGCACCAGGATCCCAACCACCTCCTGTTCTACCACTGAGCCAAAGAGGAATTCCTCCCTAGCAACTTGGCTAGGAGTGGCGGTATACCCTAATGGTGTCATGACCTGCACTACTGACTAATTTCCCATGGACGGGGTTCATCACAGCAACGTAATATATGAAATATCATACACAATCATGTAACAAGACTTACATCGGAGAAACAGGAAAAGCATTTACCACAAGGAAAAAAGAACACCAGAAGGAATGTAAGAAGGAAACACAAGGACAGCTCACAAGATCACAAAAAGAAAAGGCAGAACAAGTGACACTAAAATCAGCAATATCAGATCACTGCAAAAGAAATAATCACATCATGGACTGGGACAACGTCAAAATCATTGGATCAGAGAGCAACAGACACAAACACTGGATCAAGGAGGCCATAGAAATCAGGAGCAGGGCAAAGACGGCATGAATCGGGATGAAGGGGCATTTATGCTTTCCCACACCTGGGGCTACATTCTCCAGAGACAATTGGACAATGGAGGGTGGGGCCAGCCCAGTGGGTCTGACAGTTCTACTGAGCTGGCCATGCCTAGGAAAAGCATTTGGCACATGTGAGTTCAGCAGCTTGAGTCAGGAAGATGTTGAAGATGTTGGCCAGGACATTCTTGAGCTCCTCCACACAATCCTTCAGGACACAATCTGGTATGTTGTCTGGACCAGCTGCCTTGTGTGGGTTGATCCTGCAGAGGGTCCTCTTCATGCTAGCCGGATCCAGGCTCATGGCCTGCTCGTCTGGAGGAGTGGTCTTCTGTGCTGATGTGCTGTTTTGTGCTTCAAAGCGGCCGAAGAAATCGTTTAGGTTGTCGAGCAGTGTGATGTCACTCACGCAGGTCTGAGGTGGAGGTTTGTAGTTGGTGGTGGTCTGTATGCCACACCAGAGGGAACGTGTATCTTTGATATTGCTTGTTGAGCTGAGCTGCAGGCCACACCCTCTCTGCCTGAGTGCTTTAGATCTGGGTGTACTTCCCAGCCTGAGAGCAGTTGGTTGATTGCACCAGGTGGGAATGATCTGGTGATTAAGGGAGCTTGGACGTAGTTATTCACAGGGCAGTGGTGAGTAAGCAGTGTGTGAGAGAAATGGTTGGAGAGTTTGGACTTTGGAAAAGACTGCAGGACTAAAGCTTGTTTCAAGCAAGGAAGAAGGAGCCGGTGAGCATCCATTTGTGATATGTCTTTGCAGCTGCATTTGAAAAGCAATTTGATTAAGTTTAGGTTAAATGTGATGTGTTAGAAAATTGTGTGTTTGAAATGTAAGTTAAAATGTCATATATTTATAAAATCATATGGGTTTAAAAGTATAGTTAAAATGGAGTGTATTTTAAGAGTTTAAAAGTTAAAAGCTGTTAAAGTTGTAAGGTTAAAAATCATTATTGAACAGTGTTTTAAGATGTGTTTAGTATTTGGGGGTGCTTTAGATGTGAGTATTTTCTATTTGTTTCAAGATTGGGTTTTAGTAATTTATTTATTTTTTTTAATTTTAGTATTTGATTTTGGGTTATGTTGATTTATTATTGGTTCTTGGGTTACATTCTCCTTGACCCTTTATTTGTGTTGTATTTAAAGGTTTTTCACCTGTGCCTGTGCTTGGCCTGTGCTTGGCTGTGCTTGGCCTTGATGACTTTACAAAAAATAAAAGGAAAGAAAAGGAAAAGCTGAGTCTTGGTCACTGAGTGATTTCCAGTTCTATCTTCCGAAGCAAGCATCCCGTTCAAGTGGGGGAAACTGCTGGTCAAACTTCACAAGAGGGCCACTTGACAGTGAAAAACCGCTGTAGAGACTGGGGCTGCACGGTGGCGCAGTGGTTAGCACTGCGGCAGCACAGTTTACCCTTGGCCGGGGGATTGTGGGGATCGTGGGATCGTGGGTTCGATCCCAGCCCCCGACCAACAGTGATCTGTGTGGAGTTTGCATGTTCTCCCCGTGTTGCGTGGGTTTACTCCGGGATTTCTCCGGTTTCCTCCCACATGCCAAAAACATGCATGTTAGGTTAATTGGCTGTTCTAAATTGTCCCTAGATATCTGTTTCCTATAGGCCCTTAGAATAGAGGGTTAGTATTAATGAAAGCGCTTTGAGTGGTCTTTGTGACTAGAAAAGCGCTATATAAGTGCAGGTTAGTTAGTTAGTTAGTTAGAACAGAGAACCCTGAACAGCAACCGGCCAGGCCTGCTTACTCAATCCTGTCGGGAAAGAAGATGGCTGACTCAAAGTCACTGGAGCAGCTTAAAGCCAATAGGACATCTGCGAAGCGGCAATTCTCACGGCTGGCCAACAACATTGTCCGGATGCATGCCATAATGCCCGAAGAGGAACTCAGAGACAGTTTCAAAAAGCTCATAGTTGAGGCCAACAAAGTCATGGAAGCCAATGATGATGTGGAGGCCCAGTACCTTGCAGAGGCGGAGTTGGATGCAGATCCTGAAGAAGTTCCTGGGTTGAGCGAGCAGCAAAAGGCCGATATTGGGAAAACTGCAAGTGAGTGTGAGATGAAACTGAATGAGCTGAAGGACCTCATCCAAAAGACACTTTGGGCCAACTTTGGAGAGGAGGAACTGATGATGGTGGTAAAAGCTGCAGAGGAGAATGTAAAGAGTGTGATTTCCTTTGAACCCGGCTGAAATAAGGAGGCCTTTGACTTCATGTTCGATTACATGGAAAGTCTGGTTAAGAGGGCAAAAGAGCTATACACACAGTGGAAGTGTTGGGCCCCTCCTGTTGAGCAGAAAGACTTCCAGCTGCGTGTAAGAGAGCTTGAGCAGTTCATTCTTAAGTTGGTGTTAAGAAAAGCAGAGTTTATTCAAGCAAAAGCTAAAGAAGATGCCGAAAGAGTTGTGAGTGCAGCTTCCATCAGCTACCCAACATCAGCCATTAGACTGAAGCCAACCTCCCTCCCCAAGTTTACTGGCATCAGACGAGACTTTCATCGCTGGAAAAGAGACTGGGAGGCCCTTCAGAGGCAAGGAGAACCCACTGGGTCAAAGGAAGTCAAAAAGTTCCAGCTTCTTGACAGTTTGGATGAGAAAATAATGAGAGATCTTCGGCTGATGAGCTACAGTACAGCAGATGACATATTTCATGTCCTGGAGAACCGGTTTGGAAGCCAAACTGCAATTGCTATTGAAATAGTTGAGGAGCTCCAGAGACTTCCAGCTGTCAAAAGTCACCAGCCCAGGAAAATTGTTGAGCTCATCCAAGCTGTTGAGAAAGCCATTGAAGACCTGAGTGACCTTGGTGACACTGGTGCTTTAAAAAAACCCTCTGGTGACAAAGTCAGTTGAAAGCAAGCTTCCTGATGCGTTGAAGAAAGAGTGGCTTCTCTATGCAGCTGAGAGGATCAGTGCCGAACCAGAGAAGCGCTTTGACAGTCTTCTGGCCTTCCTCAAGAGTCAAGAGAGCATCTATGAGCAGCTGGATCAATTGAGGGATGAAGAGCCGCCAAGGAAAGAGACTCAATCTGAGCAAAGGCAAGCCAGAACCAGGGCCTCAAACCAGTCAAGTAGCCATCTCTCAGGATGCGTTGTCTGTGGGGACATCAAGCATAAGAAAAAGCTGTACTTCTGCAAAAAGTTCCGTGTGCTCAAGTTCACAGAGAAGAAGGATGCAGTGCAAAAGCTGGGAGCCTGCTGGAAATGTCTGGAGGTCCATGATGATGACAATCACTGCAAGACTTCATTCTTATGCAAAAATCCTGAGTGTGAGGGCAAGAGAGCCACAGACCATCACTACTATCTGTGTCCCAATGCTGGAGCATCCAGAGGCAGCACAGCCCAGAGGAGGAGCAAAGGCAGTACAGTGGGAGGTGGCAATAAGAGGAATTACACTGAGGCCCAGGAAGAATTCTTCAGAAAGCTCTCACCTGCATTAGCCCAACAATGCCGGGACGCATTCTACAACACAGCAGCAAGCACTTCCCATGTCGCAAAGAGTCACTCAAGTCTTCTGGCAGAGAGCGGCCTAGCGGAGTGGCCTGTTATAATGATGCTGCTGGAGGTAACAGCTAATGCTGGGCAGAAAATTGGGACCCTAATCGACCTAGCTTCTGACACCAATTATATCACCCATGAGGCAGCAGGTCGGCTTAATCTTAGAAGTGAAGACATCACGCTTGTGGTCCATGGTGTAGGAGGCATGAAAATCCATGTCAAAACAAAGCGGTACCTCTTGAAAATTCGTATTAACACCTCAAGAGGTACTCTCAAGTCCCACCAGCTGATTTGCTATGGCTTAGACAGCATTGCAGATATCCACAGACATGTGTCAGCCAAAAAACTGCAAGAGTTCTTCCCAGATGTCCCGCTCAGTGACCTGGTAAGACCAAGAGAGATCCAGCTCCTTGTAAGTCACAAGGAGGGTCAGCTGGCTCCGCAGAAGATTTGCACAGTGGGGGACCTCGTGCTGTGGGATGGACCAATGGGAAAGACCGTTGCGGGCACTCATCCTGAGCTGTTTGAAGAGGTCACTGTATCAGCCTACATATCAAGAACGCACTTCGCAAGGTCTATGAGAACTGCTGCTGTAAAGTATGAAGAACATACCTGCGCAGTCCCCATTTATCCTCCACAAAGCCAGCAAGCCTCAATTGCTGTCCAATCTCATCAATCTAGTTGTGCAGCTACTACTTCCAACTTCCTCGAGTGGTGGAAATGGGATAGTATTGGTGCTGGTTGCGTCCCGAGATGTGGGGGCCGTCGCTGTGGCAACTGCCAGCCAGGTGGCAAGGAAATGACCCTCGCTGAAGAAAGGGAGCTGGAGGTGGCAAAGAGTGGCCTCACATATGTAGCTGCTGATGATCACAGTGAGAGGCCTCACTGGCACGCCAAGTACCCCTGGGTAGCAGATCCAGCCTCATTACCAAGCAACAGGAGTGCAGTTGAGGCCACATTCTTCAGGACTGAGAGGCAGCTGGCTAGGGAGCCAGAGTGGAAGGCTGCCTATGCTGCACAAATTCACGAGATGGTCGAGTGCCGAGCCGCAATGAAGTTGCCTAAAGACGTCCTTTATGCATGGACTGGTCCAGTATGGTACATCAGCCACCTCATCGCACCTAACCCACACTCTGTTACAACTCCGGTGAGACTGGTCTGGAACAGTAGTCAAAAGTGCAGAGGGGTGAGTCTCAATGATCTCTTGCTAAAAGGCCCAGACGTCCTCAATTCCATCCGTGCTGTGCTTCTCAAATTCCGGAGGGGAGCTTTTGCTGCGTTGGGAGACATAAAGAAAATGTACAATTCAGTGTGGCTTGAAGACCAAGAGGTACATTTGCATAGGCTCCTGTGGCGTGGCTCTGAAGAGGAGGAGCTTGGTGAATATGCAGTCACGAGAGTTCACATTGGAGATAAGCCAGCAGGTTGTATTGCTCAACTCGCCATGAGAGAGACGGCTAATCTCCCTCAGTTCAGCCATCTTGAGGAAGAGCGTCGAGTGCTGCAGGAGGACAGCTATGTCGATAACTCGTTAACCTCTCATGACAACTTAGACCAGCCCAAAGTCATTACAGAAAATGTAGAGCAGATCCTGAAAGCAGGAGGGTTCGAGTTGAAGCCGTGGGTCTTCTCTGGCCAAAGTAGGAGGGAGTCTGCTGGAAAACAGGAACAGGTGGCTATTCCAAAGACTGTGATCCTGCCGAATCAGCTCAAAGAGGAGGACAATAAAGCTCTTCGCCTTGGCTACTCCCTGGAGGATGATAAGCTTTATGTCATGGTTGGGATAAATTTCTCAAAGAGGAAGAGGAAAATGAGACTCGGCCAGGACCTTCAATTGTAGCAGGTGAGAACCCAGACGCCAGACCCACTGACACGACGAGAGTTACTCAGCCAAGTTTCTGGACTCTATAACCCGATTGGTCTGACGACGCCTGTAAAACAGAAAGGGACCATTTTGGTTTGGCGAGCATTTCAGGAGGCCAAACCCAAGTGCAGCACCATCAAAGATACTTGGGACCTTGCGCTATCAGGAAAGCTCAGAGAAGATGCCATCAGCCTCTTTGAAGAATATGCCCAGCTGAGTAAGGTCAAGTTTCACAGAGCTCTGATGCCAGCGGGCGCATCGGCTGAACCTAATGCAATCACCTTCTCTGATGGCAGCAAGCATGCTTATGGTGCCGTCCTGTATTTGTGGTGGGCCTGTGGCCAAGGTTGTATGGTGAGCTGGTGGAGTCTAAAGCTAAACTAACTCCTTTAGACCATAAGGGGGAAGTAGTCAAGGCAGAGCTTTGTGGAGCAGTATTTGCCGCCCGGTTGAAGAAGTACTTTGAGCAACATAGCCGAATTCAAGTCAAGCAATGGTATTACTTTGTTGACAGCCAAAGAGTCCTTGGTGCAATTCAGCGTGAGAGCTATGGCTTTCAGTCCTTTTTTGCCAACAGGATTGGAGAAATCCAAAGCAGCACACAACTTCAGGATTGGTGGTGGATCCCTGGACCACTGAATATTGCTGATATCATCACGCGCGGGGCTGGTCCAAAAGATTTGGATGAAAATTCACCATGGCAGCAAGGACCAGAGTTCCTGAGTCTACCAGCTGATGAGTGGCCAATTAAGTCTGCAAAGGATGTATCAGCCACTGCCAGAGAGAGTGTTGGAAAAATGCAGAAGAAATCATTTGTTGCCGCACTCACAAGAGCTCAGGTGAAGGAAGAGCCACCAGATCCGGAGCGTCGGAGGCCACCTGCTGGCGCTGCTGTCCGAAACCTAATGGATGAAGGACGGTTCAGCAATTTGACTCACCTGGTTAAGACAGTTGCTCGGGTCTGGAGGGCAGCAAAATGCTTTGCAGCTAAAAATAAGATCCTGGGAACCCCAAAGTGGGAGGCGGTTTCATCAGCCGGGGTCATTACTACAACGGAGCGCCAAGATGCTTTAAGAGACCTTTTCCTTGCTGCACAAGAGGGTGTGACTTTTCCAACTACCACAATAGACCGGCTGGTAGTCTTCAAAGAGGAAGAAACTGGGCTACTGGTTTGTGGTGGGAGAGTTCAGGCTTTTAATGAAGACAAAGTTGGTGTCCCCCTCATACCTTACAGTGCCTGGGTTGCAACTTTGTTGGTTCGTGAAGCTCACAGCAAGGGTCATGAGGGAGTGGCTGCAACTCTATTGAAGGTGAGAAAGTGAGCATGGGTCATCAATGGACGAAGAATTGCTCAAAAAGTCATTGAAAACTGTGTGATTTGCAAGAAAGCCAGAGCTAGAAGATGCCAGCAAGTGATGGGTGATCTGCCTCAAGAGAGAACTGGGCCAGCATCCCCATTTGAGTTCACAGCAGTTGACCTGTTTGGACCTTATCTGGTCAAAGATGATGTGAGGAAGAGGGTCACAATGAAGGTTTGGGGAGTCGTATTCTGCTGTATGGCCAGTAGAGCAATCCACACAGAGCTGGCCAACACCATGTCGACTGAAAGCTTTCTGATGGCTTATCAGAGGTTTACAGCAATTCGAGGGCATCCTAAGAAGATTTGGTCGGATCCAGGGACCAATTTTGTCGGTGCCAAGCCTGTTCTGAAAGAGTTGTATCAGTTTTTGGATGGCCTCGACAGGTCTGCTGTGGAGGAGACTTCAGCTCAAAATGGAACCGACTGGCATTGGAAAATCCAGCCAGCTGATTCACGTCATCGAAATGGCTCTGCTGAAGCAGCTGTTTGGATTGTGAAGAAGGCATTCCAGAGTCTGGGAAGAGACTCAGGGGCTGAGTTACAGCGAACTTCAGACAACACTTCAGCTCGCCGCTAATCTTTCTAATGAGCGTTCCATTGATGCCAGGGTGCAGAGCCATGAAGACACCGTGCAGTACATTACACCCAATGCACTTCTGTTGGGACGAGCGTCATCAAGTGGTGACTGGAAAACATTCAACTTCGCAAGCTATCCCTATAAGAGACTTAAGGAAATGCAGCACCAAGTAAATAAATTCTGGAGATCCTGGAGCCAACTTGCCAGTCCTAATCTCTTTGTGAGGAGTAAATGGCACACCACACAGAGGAACGTTGCAGTTGGAGATATTGTTTGGCTGTGTGACCAGAATGCATTGAGGGGTCATTTTAAGCTTGGGAGAGTCATCAGTGTCAACCCAGACCCCAGAGGCGTTGTACGAAATGTGAATGCTAGAGTTGTGGCAAGCTCCTGTGTTCCTGAGGTGAGGCCTGCAGCATCAGCATCCAAGCATCCTGTCTCCAGCATTCAGAGGGACCTTCAGTCCATAATACTTCACCGGGATGGCCGACGTCTGGTGGTCCTGCTGCCAGCGGAGGATCAGGCAGGAGGCCCAGGAGGAAATCTCTGACTACTAGTATACTGTGTGCGATCTTTCCAGCGGTTTCCGTGGGAAGATCGAGTGGGAGGTGTTGAGCTGAGCTGCAGGCCACACCCTCTCTGCCTGAGTGCTTTAGATCTGGGTGTGCTTCCCAGCCTGAGAGCAGTTGGTTGATTGCACCAGGTGGGAATGATCTGGTGATTAAGGGAGCTTGGACGTAGTTACTCACAGGGCAGTGGTGAGTAAGCAGTGTGCGAGAGAAATGGTTGGAGAGTTTGGACTTTGGAAAAGACTGCAGGACTAAAGCTTGTTTCAAGCAAGGAAGAAGGAGCCGGTGAGCATCCATTTGTGATATGTCTTTGCAGCTGCATTTGAAAAGCAATTTGATTAAGTTTAGGTTAAATGTGATGTGTTAGAAAATTGTGTGTTTGAAATGTAAGTTAAAATGTCATATATTTATAAAATCATGTGGGTTTAAAAGTATAGATAGATAGATAGATAGATAGATCTTTGTCATTGTCACAAGTACAACGAAATTCAAAAGTGCTCTCCAGTCAGTGTCCCATTTATAAAAACATTGCCCCATTATAAAAAACATAGACCTAAAATTACTAAAAAATCAGTTAAAAATAATAATTAAAAAGAATAAATAGCAAGCCACATTCACACAGACATCAACACAGGACATCATGCACACACAGTCATTGCAAGGAGCATTCAACAACATATAATCATGTCCATTTAGCACATTACTTCCTCATTTTATTCAGAATGGTTATTGCTGTTGGATAGAAGCTGTGTTTGAGTCTGTTTGTCCTTGTGTTCATTTGTCTATATCGTTTCCCAGATGGCAGTAGTTCAAACAATGAGTGTCCAGGATGTGAAATATCCTTTAAAATATTTTGAGCCTTCTTCTGACAACGGGAGCGATGTAGGTCTTCCAGTGTGAGGAGAGGGCAGCCAATGATCTTCTGGGCGGTGTCAATGACCCTCTGGAGTGCTTTCCTCTGAGCTGCTGTACAACTACTGTACCAAATGCATATACAGTATATTAATATGCTTTCAATAGAAGCTCGATAAAAGGACACCAGCAGTCTCTGTGTGATGTTCTCCTTCCTGAGAATCCTCAGGAAGTACAGTCTCTGCTGGGCCTTTTTCACCAGCTCAGAGGTGTTCACACTCCAGGACAGGTTCTCCTCTATGTGAACTCCTAGAAAACGAAAGTCAGCTACCCTCTCTACACAGTCCCCGTTGATGATGAGAGGGGAAATCTCTGTCTTCTTCCTCCTGTAGTCTATTATCAATTCCTTAGTCTTAGAGGTATTCAGGAGAAGGTTATTCTCTCTACACCATGACGACAGCCGCACCACCTCATCTCTGTAGGCAGACTCGTCCCCCCCCAAAATGAGACCCACCACTGTAGTGTCGTCTACAACCTTCACGATGGTGTTATTGTGATGGGCGGGGATGCAGTCGTGTGTATACAGACAGTAGAGCAGGGGACTCAGCACACAGCCCTGGGGGGATCCGGTACTGAGGCTTAGGGCCATAGATGTATGATGGCCCACCCTGACTCTCTGTCTGCGACCAGAGAGGAAGCTGCTAATCCACATACAAATAACCTGAGGAAGCCCCAAGTCCCCCAGCTTGACCACCAGTTTGTGTGGAAGAATGGTGTTAAAGGCAGAGCTATAATCCACGAAGAGCATCCGCACATAGCTCCCCTGCCGCTCCAGGTGGGCTAGAGTGGCATGGAGTGCTGTGGCCACCGCATCCTCTGTGGATCGATTCGCTCTGTAGGCAAACTGGTGGGAGTCCATACTGCAGGGCAGGGCTGCTATGATATGACTACGGACCAGCCTTTCAAAGCACTTCATCACCACCAGGGTGAGTGCAACTGGTCTGTAGTCGTTGAGGCTAGAAATGTGAGGTTTCTTGGGTAAGGGGACTATGGTGGAGGACTTCAGGCAGGATGGGACAGTGGACTGTGCCAGAGATTGGTTGAAAATCTTAGTAAAGACTCCAGCCAGCTGATCTGCACAGTCCCTCAGCACACGTCCCGGGACACCGTCCAGACCCGCTGCTTTTTTTGGGTCGATGGACCGCAGGGTGCGCCTCACCTCATGTTCCTCCAAAGTGAGGAACGTACTGCTGTGGGCCTGGTGTAGGTTGGCCGAGACAGGTGCAGCGACCTCAAAGCGGGCAAAGAAGATATTCAGCTCCTCCGCCAGTGTGAGGTCACCTACCGCGGTTCCCGGATTTGTTCGATAGTTAGCCAGGTGCTGGATGCCCCGCCACACCTGCCAGCTATTATTGCTGTCCAGATGGTCCTTAATCCTCCTCCTATAGTCTGCCTTAGCCTCTCTGATGCCCCTCTTCAGGTTGGCCCGAGCTGTGCTGTAAAGTTCACTGTTACCAGACCTGAAGGCAATGTTTCTCTCCCTCAGCAGTTGCTGGACCTCCCGGTTCATCCAGGGCTTCTGGTTAGAGAAGATGCGGATCTGTTTGTTCACTGTGATAGTGTCTATGCAATTTTTGATATAGCACAGCACACTATCTGTGAACAGCTCCAAGTCCTGATGTTCAAAGACTTCCCAGTTGGTCCTATCAAAGCAATCCTGCAGCTGCTGGGAAGCATCCTCCGGACATATGGCAGCAGTCCTAGAGATGATGGGAGCAGTTTTTCTGAGGGGGGGCGTATGCAGGAATTAATAGCATGGACAAATGGTCAGACTGGCCCAGATGTGGTAATGGTCTAGCCCTATAGCCCAGTTTGATGTTTGAATAGACCTTGTCCAGAGTGTTCACTCCCCTAGTAGCACACTTGACATGCTGATGGAATTTAGGGAGTGCTGCCTTTAAGTCTGCATGATTGAAATCCCCCGCTATAACTTGCACGGCGTCAGGGTAAATACTCTGTGTATGGCTAATGCTAGCATGAAGCAATCCGATAGCTAAGTTAGCATTAGCATCCGGTGGAATGTACACAGCCGTTGCCAAAACTACAGTAAACTCCCTCGGGAGATAAATAGGTCTGCACTTAACAGTCAGATACTCTATGTCCGGTGAGCAGTGACTTTCCATGATCACTGAGTTAGTACACCAGCTGTTATTAACGTACACACAGAGCCCTCCTCCTCTGCTCTTACCGGAATCCGCTGTTCAGTCATAGCGCTGTGTAGAGTACCAAGCTGGCTCGATAGCCGAGTCCGGGATAGATGGTTGAAGCCAGGTCTCAGTGATAAAAAGAATGCATATATCCCTCGCACAGTTGTTTACCTTAATAGTTAAAATGGAGTGTATTTTAAGAGTTTAAAAGTTAAAAGCTGTTAAAGTTGTAAGGTTAAAAATCATTATTGAACAGTGTTTTAAGATGTGTTTAGTATTTGGGGTGCTTTAGATGCGAGTATTTTCTATTTGTTTCAAGACTGGATTTTAGTAATTTAAAAACTGAGTATTTGATTTTGGGTTATGTTGATTTATTATGGGTTCTTGGGTTACATTCTCCTTGACCCTTTATTTGTGTTGTATTTAAAGGTTTTTCACCTGTGCCTGTGCTTGGTCTGTGCTTGGCCTGTGCTTGGGCTGTGCTTGGCCTTGATGACTTTACAAAAAATAAAAGGAAAGAAAAGGAAAAGCTGAGTCTTGGTCACTGAGTGATTTCCAGTTCTATCTTCCAAAGCAAGCATCCCGTTCAAGTGGGGGAAACTGCTGGTCAAACCTCACAAGAGGGCCACTTGACATTGCTGAAGTGGCCGGATATTTTCTTGCTGTACTGTCGTTTTGCCTCCTTGATGCCATGGGACAGGTTGGCCCTAGCTGTTGTTAGTCCTGCAGTGTCACCAGCCCTGAAGGCTGCATCCTGAGCCCTCAGGAGCCTGTGGACCTCTGCTATCATCCATGGCTTCTGGTTAGCATGAACAGTGATGGTTTTGCAGTGAGTGACATCATCAATGCATTTTGCTATATATGCTACAACAACTTCAGTGTACTCCTCTAGGTTTGTGTGTCCATTGTGAGTGGCTATGTGCTTGAAAGTTTCCTAGTCTGTAGTGCTAAAGCAGTCTTTCAGAGCATCAGAGGCCCCCTCTGGCCACACGTTTTGGTCCAGGACATAATGTTTGGTCATATTCCTTATCTCCAGGAGGCTGTGGTGACTGTAGCTTGTGCACAGCATTGTATATATGTACATTAAACACATGAATATACACTTAAGCATAATTTAAACACTAAGTGGCACAAAACACGAAGAGAGAAGAGAGGCCACTGCGTGTTCACGCGACCACCAAGCTATACTTTTGACTGACGTAGTGGTTACTCTAAAATGCAATAGGCTGTGTATAGGTATACATAACTACTTAGAGTCAGGGTAAGATAAGATAAGCCTTTATTAGTCCCACAATGGGGAAATTCCAGGATTGCAGCAGCACAGGGATAACAGCACTCAGAGCAATAGTAAATAATCCGTACGATAAGAATTAGTTAGCCAAAGCAGTAAATACATATACGTACTGTATATATGTACACAGTTATGTACACAGTGCAGGAGGATTGCAGCTGGATGGTGTCAATAGCATTACAGTTAGTTAAATTACCCGGCAAAATATAAATATGGACCCAGACAGTATATTTGTGTTGTTGCCACCCTCGATAATAACTGTAATTGTTTTAGTTGTGCATTGGAGGGGATGATCTCTGTTGTGCAAAGTTGTGACGTTTAATATGGCTTCTATGAGCAACACTGGTTAGATTATAAAGTCTGGCAGTCATAGGTAGGGAGGACCTGCGGAACCTCTCCCTCGAACACTTAGGGCGCATTCACACGACCACTGTTTGGTCCGGACCACAGGACTATCCGGAGATAGTTATGTTCATTTGGTGCCATCTAAACGTGTGTTCAAACTCTGGTGCACACCAAGCAAGCAAAGTCTGGTCCGCCTGAAAACAGGGATCTCGGTTCACTTGCAAACGAAGTCCAGTGCACTCCGCTTGCAGTGTGAATGCAAATGGACTATCCAGCTGACCAAAGGGCGGAAATGCCCCTCGGCATTTGTGTAACCATGGCAACATGTAGTCTGAGAAGAGGGAGTGGCATTTACCGTAGTGCATTTTGGGTAGAAAATAACAATAAAGACAACTGCGCGGCTCCCAAGAAATCCTTTTACCGGAGAAAGCCGAGAAGAAAAGTTAAAAAATGTCTCGTTTGTGGCAGACAAACAACCCGGTTGAAGGGAACGGATTTCCGTTTTCGGTCATGGCCAAACGATGAGCCGGATTTTTCTTCTTCGCTGAGATTTCTTCTTCCTGGTCAGTGGTGGTTTCGGCTACAGTGCTGCAGACGAGCAGTTGTTGTAACTGTGTGACGTTGTCCAGGCACTTTGGTCCGCTGCAGTGTTAATGCAAACCAAACAAAGGTGCGAAAATTCTCGGCATTCCATGCCTAATCGAACCGAGACCCCCAGACTATCCTGGTCTGAATGCAGCCTTAGGATGGTGCAGCCTACTACTAAATGAGCTTCTTAGTGCGTTCAGCGTGTCCTGCATAGGGTGGGACTCGGAATCTAACAGAGATGACAGCTTAGCCACCACCCTCTTCTCTCCTGTCTCCTCCACTGGGTCGAGGCGTTGCCCCAGAACAGGGGCTGTAACTATTTGTGGCTGCATATGGACTGTGTACTCCTGCTTCTGTAATTTCTGAATTGTTGTGTGAGATGGGCCTGTACAAAATATTGCAAGAACAAAACTATGCAATACTACTGCGTGATCCAAAAGTGTAGAGAGAGCAAAAACAGGATATTGTATGGTTTCTGCCATGACAGGATTAGAACTATTTAGAAACTATCCATGCTGATTTAAGACAATCAGATACTTTTTAGAAGCTATTACATTAGTAAATGTGCAAGTGCAGTAAGTTTGTTTTTACATCCCATACTTGCCCTAATGCACTGCTGACACTTTTGGGATTGTTTTAGTTAATAGAGATTTTGTCTGTTTTTCTTTTGTCTTAAGTAAGAACAAGTTGTCCTCGGGACTAAGCCACAGACAGGCTGAGGAAGTGGAAACATTTTAAAAGATGCTGTTGGTTTTTGTCTCTCTTGGGATTTGCTGACAGTATGGAAACAATAGAACGTTTGTGTTAAGTTCCTGCGTAATAGTCTCCCATGAAAATATTTGTCAATGGTTAAGTGCGTTGACAGCCTAGAACAGGAATGGGCAACATTGGTGGTAGTGAGGACCACCAATTTTTTTCCTCACTTCCTGAGGGCCAGATTTACATGTAAACCTTCTAGGGTGGGGGTGGGGGGGAGTATTTTCTTCAAAGTCAAAAGTTTTACAATTTAAACTGAAAATGCAAATGAAAATAAAGGCTACTCAGTGTTTTATCATATTAGAATTAAAATTACTGATAAAATTATATCATGACCTAATTTTTAAAACTCTCCATCAAAATGAGGAGCAAAGAGAAATTCCAGATGGTAGTTAACAAAAAAGCCAAGATGAAAAGGAAATATGACGATGAAGAAAATGTTTTTAAAATATTAGAAGAATATGATTAAAGTAAAAAATGGTCATACTGATAAATATGCTACATTTCTGGTTTAAATTAACCTTTTTTTTTGCAAATCTATATTTTATTTTGGTATTAGATGTGCAAGCTTCTACTGATAAATTTGCATCATTTTATTTAAAAAAATGGTAAGTTTTTAGATGTACTGGGGTTTTTTTCAGTAGCACGGGGGCCCCCCAGGGAACGGTGCTGGCTCCCTTCCTGTTCACTCTTTATACTGCGGACTTCTCACACAACACAACACACTGCCATCTACAGAAGTTCTCTGATGACTCTGCGATCGTTGGCCTCATCTCCAATGGAGATGAAGCTGAGTACAGAGGGCTTATCCAGGACTTCGTGGACTGGTGCCATCGGAACTGCCTCCAGATCAACGCGAGGAAAACTAAGGAGCTGGTGGTGGACTGCCGCAGGCATGGGCAGCCCCTCACAGTACCAGTAAATATACAGGGAACAGACATCGAGATGGTGACATCCTATAAGTACCTGGGTATTCATCTGAACAATAAACTAGACTGGTCACACAATACTGATGCACTCTACAAGAAGGGACAGCGCAGGCTGTTCCTGCTGAGGAGACTCAGGTCTTTTGGTGTACAAGGGGCGCTGCTGAAGTCATTCTATGACACGGTGGTGGCATCAGCCATCACTTTTGGAGTGGTCTGCTGGGGCAGTGGCATTACTGCAGCCGATAGGAAGAGACTGAACAAACTGATTAAGAAAGCTAGCTCTGTCCTGGGGCAGCGCCTTGATCCGATGGAGGAGATAGGAGAGAGAAGGACGGTGGCTAAACTGTCATCTCTGCTGGAGTCCGAGTTCCACCCTATGCAGGACATACTGAATGCACTGAGGAGCTCATTTAGCAGCAGACTACATCATCCCAGGTGCACAACCGAGAGGTTTCGTAGGTCCTTCCTACCAACGGCTGTCAGACTGTACAACCTAAGCAGGGCTGCTCGCAGAGATAGCAAAAAGACGTAACAAACTAATAGTTTTTTGAATGCAAAAGATGCAATAGACTTACACAATGGTCCTCTCCGGCATACAACTAGGAACATACCGGTCGCTATGGAGGGTGAGAATATGTATGGGCACATAATCATACCATGTAGGATAACTAAGTAGACGGTTATGCTGTTTCATTCCATCTAGCAACAATGCTCTGCACTGTGTGTGTTTATATATTTGCATATTTATTCCATCTAGCTACAATGCTCCGTACTGTGGGTGTTTATATATTTATATATCTACATATTATTCCATCTAGCTACATTGCTCCGCACTGTGTGTGTTTATATACTTGCATATTTATTCCACCTAGCTGCAATGCTCCGTACTGTGGGTGTTTATATATTTACATATTTATTCCATCTAGCTACAATGCTCTGCACTGTGTGTTCATATATTCATATATTTATTCCATCCAGCTACAATGCTCTGCACTGTGTGTCTGTGTGTGTGTGTATATATATATATTTTATAGTAATACGTACATATGTTTATTAGCTGCTCTTGCTTGCTTGTTTTTTTTTTTTTTTTTTTTTTTTTTTTTCTTGCCTTCTGATTGTTGCTCTGAGTGTTGCTATCCCTGTGCTGTTGCAATCCTGGAATTTCCCCGTTGTGGGACTAATAAAGGCTTATCTTATCTTATCTTATCTTTTTTCTAAATTAGTGTGTTTCTGTCGTAAATTTGTCATTTCTTATATAAATTTGCCTTTCAGTTTGAAACTTGTTAATGTAAATACTCCTCAGTGAGGAGCTGTAGCATTTATTGTTGTTTAATTAAAAGCAGCCTACTCTGTACATTTATTGCTGTTCACAGCCTATTAATGTGTCTCGGCATGCAACACATACATACCTTAAGGCACACTGCTCTGTATCTGTGGTTGCCTCACTCTTGCTCACTCTTGCTTAACCACTCATGGGAGTGGCACCTAGGTTGCCATTAAAGCTCCCTCTGCTGGCAGACTTTAAAACTGCATTTAAGAATGCAATTCCAAATACGTTCAAACGGGATATAAATAAATAATTGTTTTTTGGAAATGGACTGGCGGGCCACAGTAAGTGACGTTGAGGGTCCGCGGGCCACCAGTTGCCCATCCCTGGCCTAGAGAAAGGATCATGCAAGCTCCAAATCCTCACCATGGGGAGCGCCAGCTGGCAGTTGTGTGCTGTGTCCCTCTACTGTAATACTTATGCCCTTCCAATGCGTGTTCTGTATGCCCACACAACTTCAATCTGACTGTTTCTTTCTGCAATCATGGCAGCATTAGAGTTTACATTTTTGGGCATTAGATCTCCATTATGCTCTTTTTCTGGTTGCTTTTTTGCACTTCTCATAGACTTCTGTTTTGTTTAGGTTGTGATGCTGATTTATATCCAGTCAGCACCTAGTCAATTCCAAACCCCACCCAGCATTTTTTTCAGGGTCACACTGAAGTACATACCCCGGAGCAGCAGCTTATTTTGCACTCTACAAGTTTCCAAATTTTCAACTTATGGGGAGGTTCCTTCAAAGGAGACAACACACTACAGGCGGAGTTCATGTAAAGTTGTTTACGACCAGTGTTGGGCAAGTTCGGGCAAGTTATCAGGAAGATGGCGGCCGGGATGGTCACACTTTTTCAGTGCTGAGACAAAGTTTCTGATTTTGCCACTAAAATAACTAACCAACAGCGAATATCTGATCAACATTTGTGACGCACACGCACAGGCTGAATTTCCACCTTGGTTGAACCAGCTTCTGAAGTAGAAATACCCCTTTATTGGCCTTTCTCCGGGCTCTGTGACTAAACTGATTAGTGTTTCTTTTCGTGGTTCGCTGCTACGCTTTACCTGAAGCGTTTGCTAAGCTAACGCTATCGCCATAGCTAGTCGTAGCACCTAACACCGACACAAAGAAGCGACTTTGTCCCCAGTGATTGGGGCTCGCCAGAGGAACTAACCGAGGCAACAGTTTGGACGGGAGCCGGATCAGAGTTCAAGTACAGCGGTGGTAGGAGATGGGGACCAGTGGAGGACCACCAGGGCCCCAGCCGGATAAGAGCCGGAATCGGAGCCCAGTTACAGCGGCGGGGCTCGGCGGAGGAACTATTGAGGAAGACGGCGGTAGGTGGCGGGGCTCAGCGGAGTAACTACCGGGACCCCAGCTGGACAGGAGCAGGATCGGAGCTCAACTACAGCGGCAGTGGGCGGCGGGACTCGGTGGAGGAGCTGCCGATACCCCGGCTGGACAGGAGCTCAATTGCAGCGGGACTAGCAGCGGAGGGGGCTAGCTGAGGTCCAGCTGGATTCAAGGTCGGTTGGATCGGATACCGGTGACACCAGCAGAGATTGTTTTACTATCAACAGGTCAGTAAAAATGCCACCAAAGAAGGAGGAAATGGAAGAGATCAAACAATCTCTGAACTTCATGTCAGAAGAATTGACCAAAGTGGCTAGTCAGCAGGCTAAACTATTAGGGCTAATGGAAGAAGTCCGAGAATTAAAATTAACAATTAAGGAAAAAGACAAAAAAATTGCAGACTTGGAGCGACGCGTCGAGGATCTTGAACAATGTTCTCGTATGGATGATCTAATTATAAGTGAACTAGACATTAAATATCAATCATATGCTCATGCTACAGCAGGAATGAGAGGTGAGGAGGCTCCCCTGAGTGAATCAGTCTCCCTGGAAAACCAGGTGCTTCAGTTCCTTGATAGTAGAAATATAAAGGTTGAAGCAAATGCAATTTCAGCCTGTCATGTTTTACCCAGAAAGGATAATAAAACAAAGAAATCAATTGTGATGTGTTTAGTGAACAGAAGGGTAAAGAATGACATACTGAGGCAGGCCAGAAAGCTACGGGGAACAGAAGTTTACCTAAATGAACATCTAACAAAAACTAATGCTGAAATAGCACGGTAAGCACGGATGCTGAAAAGAAAATAATATACAGGCAACATGGACAAGAAATTGTAGAGTTTGGATCAAACTAAATGGAAAACCTGAGGAAGCAAAGAGTATAATAATCAGAGATCTTACTGACTTAAATAAATATAGATGAACACTGATTAAGAAAATTAAGAGACTATGATAATCCATATCCACACCACGGCAAGAATAGTTCTTTTGACATACCATGTCAGTGTACTTTAAAAAAAAAAAAAAAACTAAACAAAACAAAACAAACAACAAAACTTATGACTGACTTGAGTAGACATCAATTATCCCCAGTTGGAGCAAGTCATTTGACACAGAGTGAGGAAATTCAAACTCTGAAAATATGCCATTATGCTGAACATAAACTACAAGAGATGGAGAATGATATTGATCCTGATAACCACTTTTTCAATAATATTCATAATCATTGTGAATATTACACTGAAAAGCAATTCAAAAGTCAAGTGCAACTAGATGGTAAACTATCAACAATACACTTCAACAGCAGAAGTCTTAACAAAAGCTTTCTACAGATTCAGGACTATTTAAAACAGCTAGACAGAAAATTTACAGCTATCGCAGTCTCTGAAACTTGGCTTAATGAAGAGCAGGCTCCTCTGATGGCGATAGAGGGATATCAGATGTTTCATATTAACAGATCTCAAAAAAAGGGTGGTGGTGTTGCACTGTATATTGATGACCTGTATAGGTGTAAGCTTGTAAATGGAATGTCCTTTGCACTACCAGGGATTTTGGAATGTGTTACTGTTGAGATTGACCAAGATAAAACAAAAAAATCTAATTATAAGTTGTATATATAGAACGCCGGGAACTTGCATTGAGACATTCAGAGATAAATTAGTCGAGCTGTACAATAATATTACTAGTAAGAAAATGGTAGTAATTTGTGGAGATTTCAATATTAATTTACTAAATCCATATCAACAAAATATTATTGATAAGAAAATAGAAAGTGGATTATTGATAAATGATATAAGTGACCATTTGCCAACCTTTGCACTTATCCATGGCTACACGGGGGCCAATACAGAAAAAATTTTAAAATCGTTCAGATACAAATCACAAAATGCAATCAGTTCTTTTAAAGAAGACTTGCTGAAGCAAGACTGGACAAAAGTCTATGTATCAGATGTAAATGAAGCCTATGACACATTTATGAACATTGTAACCACTCTTTATGAAAAAAAAATTGTCCATTAGTAAAGAAAAAGCTTAAACATAAATTTGTCGATAAGCCATGGTTAACCAAAGGATTACAAAAGGCGTGTAAAAAGAAAAATTTATTATATAAAGCTTTCCTAAAGAAAAGGACAAAAAGAAGCAGAGCAGCGGTATAAAACATACAAAAATAAGTTAACATATACAGTATAATAAGATGTAGTAAAAGAGACTATTACAGTAAAGAACTGGAGAAAAACAGAGACAATATTAAAAATACATGGACAATACTTAACAATATTCTTGGAAATAAAAACAGAAATACAAGCTACCCAACCAATTTTTAAAAAAATAGTAAAACGACTCGGAGTGTGAATGCAGTTTCACCTGCAGATGAATTTAATAACTTTTTTGTTAACATTGGTCCTAATTTGGCTCGAGAAATACCCATTACAGCACCTACAGGTGATACAATAAGCAAAAACACTGCTATAAAAGACTCCATTTTCATAAAGAACACAGACGAGAGAGAGGTCATTGAAATTGTTAAATCGTTTAAAAGTAAAACATCTACGGACTGTGATGGTATTGACATGCTCTTAGTCAAAACTATTATTGAATGCTTAGTGAAACCACTGATGTATATCTGTAACCTGTCTCTCCAAACAGGTATATTTCCCAATGCAATGAAAATAGCTAAAGTAATCCCGATATACAAGACGGGTGACAGAGGGGAATTCTCAAACTATAGACCAATTTCACTATTGCCGCAATTTTCCAAGATACTTGAAAAAATATTCTGTGAGAGAATTGACAACTACATACTGAAGAATAATTTATTGTGTGAGCAGCAATATGGGTTCAGACACAAGAGGGCAACTGCATTTGCTCTAATGGAATTTATAGAAAAAATATCAAATGCTGTTGAAAATTAAAAAGTATTCAGTTGGGGTATTCCTGGATCTTAAAAAAGCATTTGATACAGTGGATCATAATTTATTATTAAAGAAACTACAAAATTGTGGTATTGGGTAATTTATAATATTGTTTGCCAATGACACTAATTTATTATGCAGTGGGAGCAATTTGGAACAACTTTTGGATACACTCGGAAATGAATTAGGAAAGCTTAAACTGTGGTTTGATTCAAACAAATTAACGCTCAATTTAAGTAAGTCAAAATTTATTGTTTTTAACAACCATCACAGCAACTTAGTATCTAAACTCAGTGTAAATGGTGTAGAGATTGAAAGGGTCTCCGAAACTAAATTTCTTGGAGGTAATAATTGATAATAAACTGTGTTGGAAGTCACATATTAATTATATTAAAGGTAAAATATCTAAATCAATTGCAATACTACAGAGTGAAATATTTGCTGAATCAACCCACACTATATACTTTGTATCATTCATTAATACTCCCATACATGACATATTGTACTGAATTATGGGGAAATACATATAAAACAAACATATATCCAGTCTTTATGCTTCAGAAGAGAGCTATTAGAATAATAAACAAAGCAGCTTACAGGGAACCAACAAACCCACTTTTTCTTAAATTAAAAGCTCTCAAGTTGAAAGATTTGGTTAACTTTAAAACTGCAGTAATAATGTTTAAAGTGAAGAATCTATCACTGCCCGCAAATATTCAAAAGTTGTTCCAAATAAGGGAGAAACAATATCATTTCAGAGGAACATGTATATTTCAAAAACCTTCAGTGAGAACTACCACCAAGCAACACTGTGTTTCAGTGCAAGGAGTCAGATTATGGAACGCTTTTGTTAAAAAAATTAAAATCATATACGCTTGGACAATTCAAACAAAAACTAAAGGAAGAAATACTCCAAACATATATACAAGATGACATGTAAAATCACATAAGGATTGTCGTATCCAGTCTGTGTTGTGTTGTTGCTTAGTTTTTTTGTCACATTTTGTCTTAGTTATGTTCTGAATTGTAATCGCTCTTGTTTTGTTTTTCTTTTGAATTCTTGGATGGAATATGGGTGGGCAATATAAGCTGCAGCTTCAGCCATCACCCATTTCGGATAACTTATGTTGAACTGTATAATCAGAGGAGTTATTGTCTAATTTGACCTTGTTGGATTTTCTTTCCCCCTTTGTTATATTATTCTGTTTCTTTTTTTAATCTTTACTTTTAATCTATCCGAAATAAAGATTCATTCATTCATTCAGTTACTAAAAAATAGTAACTAATTAGTTACTAGTTACTTCTTTTCAAAAGTAACTGAGTTACTTACCAATTACTGCATGATTAAAGTAACTAGTTACTTGGAAAAGTAACTTTCACATTACTTTTAAATGCATACATAAATCATCTTGCACACCTAGCAAGATAGTTTAATTAATGGATTACATTATGGGCTGATTGTCAGGCTGAAAACAGACTGTTTCAGACAGAGCTTGTAGAACATGTTCAGTCTGCTTTACCCTGCCTTGAGAGCTCTTATTGTGGAAAAAATCTGAAGTAAATCAACACAAATTGCAAGTAATTTCCTCATTCTGAAGTGAGAAATAGGGTTTGTCAAGTAAGGGAGAGGCAAAAAGAGTGAGAATCACTCCAAAAGAGTGAGTTGGCAACACTGCATAAACAGTTTTATCTTAGCTTATCTTACAGTTTTATCTTAGATGTTTATCTTTTCTTTGTATTATGGATTTAATCCGATATGCAGTGATCCAAAGAAAATGTCCATTATCCACAGTCCAAATATCTGCTGTGACAGAGACATGATCCAGTCCCTTAAATACCATTTAGAGATCAAATCAGTTTTTGTAATAATCTTTATCCAGATAGCAAGCAAATGTGTTTTAACTTCAGTGGATCACAGTCTCAGCTGTCTGATGGAAAATGACTGCTGTCAGATCTTCATTCTGTAACGACGTATCTGGCAATCAGTCGGTTTAATTCTTGCTGGGTCACAAACTGTCCAGATGCATACCTGTGCTTGAAATCCAGCTGTGGCTGTTCAAATAGCATAAATCCACTAACACGGTGTTGTTAGCATAGCATAGCACTAGCTTTGTCGGCACTTGTTGCTGTTCTCAGGTGCTTCTGAAGATTGCAGTTGTCTCAACTGCATTTTAGCTTGCAGCCCACCAGTATGCTTTTGTCTTTTACCGTGACAAAGGAAAAATAATCTGTCTGTTTCCACAAAAACAAAGTAGCTTCATCTTTTCCTCCACTCAGTAGTGAACAGGTTCTTTGCAACAGGTTACGTTGACCGACGGCTGTGTCAGCTATGTAGGGTCAGTTTGTATTTATTTGCACTAAAAATATCTATCCACATTAATAAAACGAGTAATGAGTAACGCATCTGATCAAATTTCAGTAACTGTAACACATTACTGAATTTTTAAACAGTAATTTCATTACACAACACGTTACTGAAAAAGTAAGTGGTGTTACAGTAACGCGTCCCAACACTGGTTACGACAGCCCCAATTCCGGTGAAGTTAAGACATTGTGTAAAATGTAAATAAAAAAAAATACAATGATTTAAAAATCCTTTTCAACCTGTATTCTATTGAATACACTACAGAGACAAGATATTTAATGTTCAAACTGATAAACTTTATTTTTTTTTTTTCTCCAATATTAACTAATTTTGAATATGATGCCTACAACTCATTCCAAAAAAGCTGGGACAGGGGCATGTTTACCACTGTGCTACATCACCTTTTAAACAACATTCAGTAAGCATTTAGGTACTGAGGACATTGCTGAAGCTTGTAGGTGGAATTCTTTCCTATTCTTGCTTGATGTACGACTTCAGTTGCTCAATAGTCCAGGGTCTTCGTTGTTGTACTTTGCACTTCATAATGCTCCACACATTTTCAACAGGAGACAGGTTTGGACTGCAGGCAGGCCATTCTAGTACTCACACTCTTTTACTACAAAGCCACGCTGTTGTAACGTGCAGAATGTGGCTTGGCATTGTCTTGCTGAAATAAGCAGGGACATCCCTGAAAAAGATGTTGCTTGGATGGCAGCATCCAAAACCTGTATGTACCGTTCAGCATTACAGGTGTGCAAGTTACCCATGCCATGGGCATTAACACACCCCCATACCATCACAGATGCTGGCTTTTGAACTTAACGCTGATAACAATCTGGATGGTTGTTCTTCTCTTTAGCCCTAAGGACATGATGTCCATGATTTCCAACAAACAATTTTAAATCTAGACTCGTTAGACCACAGCACACTTTTCTACTTTGCGTCAGTCCTTCTCAGATGAGCCCGGGCCCAGAGCAACCAGCGGTGTTTGTTGGTGTTGTTTCACTTTACATGGGAGAATTTTAACTTGGACTCGTAGATGTAGTGACGAACTGTGTTAACTGACAGTGGTATTCCAAAGTGTTCCCCACATGGTAATATCCCTTAAAGAATGATGCCAGTTTTTAAAACAGTGCTACCTGAGGGATCAAAGGTCATGGGCATTACGTGCAAGCATTTCTCCTGATTCTCTGAATATTTTGATGATGTTATGGGCAGATGATGAAATCCCTAAATTTCTTGCAATTTTACATTGAGAAATGTTCTTAAACTGTTGGGACTATTTGCCCATGCAGTTGTTCTCAAAGTGGTGACCCTCATCCCATCCTTGCTTGTGAACAACTGAGCCTTTTGGGGATGCTCCTTTCATACCCAATCATGTCACTCACCTGTGTCCAGTTAACCTTTTCTCCTGTGGAATGTTCCAGAAAGGTGTTTTTTGAGTGTTCCTCAACTTTCCCAGTCTTTTCTTGCCCCTGTCCCAGCTTTTATGGAACATGTTGCAGGCATCAAATTCAAAATGAGGGAATATTTGCAAAAAACAAAGTTTATCAGTTTGAACATTAAATATTTTGTCTTTGTAGTGTACTCAATTGAGATTGAAAATTATTTTTAAATCATTGTAGTTTTTATTTATGTTTTACACTATGTCCCGACTTCACCAGAATTAGGGTTGTAGTCCTGCCTAGGAAATGGGGCTAGTCACAACATACAGGTATTTTAAGTTGACAATATTGGAAAGCTCTGCATGTAACAGTGCATCCAATCATCATGTTTACTTTGCCTCTTTTTGAACATCTCTGTTTATAAACCCATATGGTTCAGTCACACAGGTTACCTCTGTGAATACCTGTGAACACCTCTATTTACCTGTGATGCAGGTAGGTAGAGGTGGCAATGTGTAAATCCAGTTGTTTGGAGGTGTATCCAACACAGAACCATACCACTTGGACTTGCATGTGCTACACTTCCTCATGCTTGTCTCACCACATCCACCTACCTGCATCCTACCTGCGTCACAGGTAGATAGGTCATTTTACAAATGACATTGAAAATAGGTTAGTAAGTGGACTGCTAATAAATGACATCAGTGACCATTTACCAGTTTTCACAATCTACGGTAGGAATTACAGGATTAAAAAATTGGACAAAAATAAACAATATAGACAGATAAGATCAGAAGAGTTGTTAAATGCTTTTTAAAACTGACTTAATGAATCACGATTGGGATAAAATATATTTGATAAATGATGTAAGTGGTGCATATGAAGAGTTTCTTAGAATATTTGTATTATTATATAATAAAAACTGTCCAATAAGGCAATATAATATTAAACATACAGTAAGTATTCTAAATGTCCGTGGATAACAAAGGGTCTGTAAAACTCATGTAAAAAGAAAATGCACTACATAAAGAATTTATAAGATGGCGAACTAGAGATGCTGAAATAAAATATAAAAATAAATTAATTAGTATAATAAGGATTAATAAGAAAGAATATTACAGGATATTAGATAATAATATAAACAATATTAAAATATATGGCGTATACTGAATAGTGTTATCAAAAATGGGTCTAAGCAAAATGGCTATCCAGACTATTTCATTGATAATAATAAAGAGGAATACATTATGGATGTTGTAGCTAATAATATTAATCATTTCTCTGTAAATAATGGACCAGATTTAGCAGGGATACCTGATCCTGGGACAAGGGGGGAAATGTGGAGAGTTTAATTGATAGAAATCCTCACTCAGTGTTCCTCAAAGCTGTGAATGAAAACTTAACTTTTTTGAAAAAGTTAAAAAATGTAATAATAGATTTTAGATTTAGATTTAGTATACTTTATTGATCCCCAGAGGGGAAATTGAGGGTATCCACCACCTGGATGGATGAGCAGCCACGCTACGGCGCTATCCCTTAACCATTCACACACACACTCACACCTAAGGCCACTTTAGAGTCTCCAACTAACCTAACCTGTATGTTTTTGGCATGTGGGAGGAAACCGGAGAAATCCCGAAGTAAACCCACGCAAACACGGGGAGAACATGCAAACTCCACACAGATCACTGTTGGTCGGAGGCTGGGATTGATCCCACGATCCCCGGGCCAAGGGTAAACTGTGCTGCCGCAGTGCTAACCACTGTTCCACCGTGCAGCCCAAATAATAATAATAATAAAGCATATTCTGATTATAATGGAATTGATATGGCAGTGGTAAAAAAAAAAAAAAAAAAAAAAAAAAAAAAAGGTCACTCAGGGGTTTCAAAACCTTTGACATACATCTATAATCTCTTATTTCAGACTGGTACATTTCCAAACAAAATGAAAATAGCAAAAGTTATACCTTTGTATAAATCTGGTAACAAGCATCACTTCACAAACTACAGGCCTGTTTTCTTACTACCACAATTCTCAAAAGTTCTTGAAAATTTTTTTTATAAGACTGGAAAAATTTATTGACAAGCATGAACTACTCACAGATAGTCAGTATGGGTTCAGATCAGACAGATCAACATCTCTGGCAATACTGGACTCCATCGAACATGTCACAAATTCCATAGATAAAAGAACAAATTGCAGTTGGGTTATTCATAGATCTTAAAAAAGCATTTGATACAATCGGCGGCAGTGGCCTCCGTCGGTCTATGATGACCATGGAAGAGAATCCTAAACATCTACTTTGCTGGAACAGGCCGATGCGCACCGGTGTTCTACCTTCCAGCGTTGGGTGTTGGTAGGATTCAAGCCTGGGCAGGAAGATATGGAGGACAAGATGTTACCCATGTAGCATGTCCCCCCTCTCCACATCACTGATGAATCCAAAGGAACAGCAGGGCTGCTATAGTTTGGCACCAGCGCCGTCGCAGGAGCTGCCAGAACGATGTTGAGCACAACAGAGAACTGCCTTAGGGGCTCCGACTCCGGATTTTTCCTCAGGGTTGACTCCCGAAGCCTTTCCCGTGACCGGGTGTGCCGCAAGGCAGCGGAGGTTTGAAATCAGGGTTTACCTTCCCCTAGATGGGCTCCCTTCCCAGGTTGACAAGCCACCATCTACCCGAAGCATCTGGTTTTAAGGCGCCAGAGATCCGCCCTCGCCCCTTCTCCTATTAGTAAAAGCAGTTCCGCCGGGCTTAGAGACTAAACCACACGGGCAGGCTAGGAGTTGGACTTAGTTGTCAGAAGCTTTTCGAGACGCACGCCGTAAGGAGCATTTTATGAGCACTGGGAGCTTAACCCCAGTGCCGCTCCTGGCTATGACAACCTTGGAACCTTTGATACAATAAATCATGAGATATTAATAAAAAAAAACTGGAACGTTATGGCATCAAGGGGTTAGTCTTAAATTGGGTGACAAGCTACTTAAGTAACAGGCAACAGTTTGTGAAGTTAAATGATTGTTGCTCATTGTGTCTGGACATTGCCCATGGTGTCCCTCAGGGGTCAGTGCTGGGTCCGAAATTGTTTAATTTATACATTAATGGGATAGATAGATAGATAGATAGATACAGTGGGGCAAAAAAGTATTTAGTCAGCCACCAATTGTGCAAGTTCTCCCACTTAAAAGATGAGAGAGGTCTCCAATTTTCATCATAGGTATACCTCAACTATGAGAGACAAAATGAGAAAAAAAATCCAGAAAATCACATTGTCTGATTTTTAAAGAATTTATTTGCAAATTATGGTGGAAAATAAGTATTTGGTCAATAACAAAAGTTCATCTCAATACTTTGTTATATACCCTTTGTTGGCAATGACAGAGGTCAAACGTTTTCTGTAAGTCTTCACAAGGTTTTCACACACTGTTGCTGGTATTTTGGCCCATTCCTCCATGCAGATCTCCTCTAGAGCAGTGATGTTTGGGGCTGTTGCTGGGCAACACGGACTTTCAACTCCCTCCAAAGATTTTCTGTGGGGTTGAGATCTGGAGACTGGCTAGGCCACTCCAGGACCTTGAAATGCTTCTTACGAAGCCACTCCTTCGTTGCCTGGGCGGTGTGTTTGGGATCATTGTCATGCTGAAAGACCCAGCCACGTTTCATCTTCAATGCCCTTGCTGATGGAAGGAGGTTTTCACTCAAAATCTCAATACATGGCCCCATTCATTCTTTCCTTTACACGGATCAGTCGTCCTGGTCCCTCTGCAGAAAAACAGCCCCAAAGCATGATGTTTCCACCCCCATGCTTCACAGTAGGTATGGTGTTCTTTGGATGTGTCATGGCGCCCGCAGGGCCATCATCAGTCTCAGCTGCGCACTCACCTGCTGCCAATCGTCAGTGGGCTTCAAGAGCCGAGCCTGTCAGCGACTCAGCACGGAGCCGTCTGTCAAACTCCCGTGGACACGTCTCTTGTCTTCAGCCACGTCCTGACTCTTACCAGGAGCAACACGTCGCAGCACGTAAACTTCACCTTCACTCACCTTGTCAAGTTCCTCCCCTGTGCACAGGTGGACCTCCCTGGTGGCGGATTCTCTCTCCCCGGCAGCGGCTCAGCTCCACTCCAGCATCGGGTAACTCTCACTCCACCCTGCACAGAGCCAGACGCCCTCTCCCTGGCTATCGCCCTCAGGGCAAACCGGAGCCCAGCATCACCACCTGCAAAAATAAGCAACTGTCATTATTGCTCCTTCAGCGCTGGTCTGGTCTGGTTAACGTCTCTGCTTTGTCTCCATAGGGTTGCCAGGCCGAATGGCGTCCTGCTCTGCCCCAGCACGAGTCCTGCACTTCACGCACTACATTGTACATACACGCACTCACACACAAGACACGGGTTTCTAATAAAAGGATAATTGTAATTCCCTCGAGTCTGTCTTCTGTCCCCTGGGTCCAGAATTATGTCAGTACGGCTCCGTCAGAGCGACCCAGTGGACAGCGTGCTAGCACGCTGTTTGAACACCTTAGACGCTCGAGTGGAACAATTGGCATACCAACAGAACGTTATCCTTACCCAGTTAACCCTAATTAACAGCCGGCTGGATCGTCTGGATGGACAGCGGATGTTCCCGCCGGCTTCCGGGGCCCCAGCGGGCCCCGCTAGCTCCCCGCCTAGCCAGGCTAGTCAGGTCCCTTCGGCCCGTCTCACACCGGTGCCCACCCCCACACACTTCAGCAGGAAGCTCAGGGAGGCCCGGGGGTTTATTCTCCAATGTGAGACTGTTTTCCAGCGAGTACCAGGGGACTTTCCCACGGATCATAGCAAGATAGGCTACATCGCTAACCTGTTACAAGGTAGGGCGCTAGCCTGGGCCTATGCCTTTATAGCTAAGCCCAGTTACGCTAATTTAACATATCAGCAGTTTCTGGACGATTTTCACGAGGTGTTTGATCACTCCAACCGGGACGCTGTGCTAACCACCCGGTTGTTAAACCGTCGACAGGGCGGTAGGTCCGCTGCGGACTGCGCGGTCGATTTCCGGGTGGTAGCCACTGAGGTCGGGTGGGAAGATGCCTCGTTGTGCAGCATTTTCATCCGTAGCCTAAGCCCCAGTCTTAGAGACGAACTAGCTAGGTTGGATAAACCAGAGCGACTTAACAAACTAATCTCTCTTACCATTAGTTTAGCTAACAGGCTGAGGGAACGAGCAGCCGAGCGAAGAGCTTCCATCCGCTCGAACGCGCAGTTTTTCCATTCCTCACAGTCACCCCAGTTGGCTCTGCCCTCACCGGAAGCGCTTCCGGGTCAGGAGGACATGGTAATCGGGCGCTCCAAGATTCCACCTGCTGAGAAACAGCACCGTAGGGAATTAGGGCTGTGTTTTTATTGTGGGAGTAGTGCACACGAGTTGGAGAATTGCATGAGTCAGCCAAAAGAGGAGGTCCGTGGGTCACAGTAGGGGGACTCACGGATGTGTCTCAGTCAAAACCCCTCACAAGCTGCCTTGTGCCCATTCGATTCATTCATAAACACACTGAATGCTCCACTCATGCACTGATTGACTCAGGGGCTGAGCAGAGTTTTATATCAGGAGACCTGGCAACCCGGTTAGGGCTCCCTTGCTATACTCTTCAGCCACCGCTCAAGCTAATAGCCCTATCCAAAGCCCCTTTAACAACTATCGCCCAGTAGACCGCCCCGATGTCGGTGATCGTTTCTGGGAACCACCGAGAGGATCTACGCTTTCTGGTGCTGCCCTCCTCCACGTCCCCGGTCATCCTGGGCTACCCCTAGCTGCGGCTGCATAATCCATCTTTTGACTGGCAGACAGGAAACATTACATCCTGGAGTTCGTTCTGCCTCAGCGTGTGCCTGCAGTCCGCGGCATGTGCCCCGTCGGTGTCCTTGGCCCCACGCACCTCCCCCCCCCCCCCCCCCCCCCAGATCTGTCCAAGGTGCCAGATGAATATCACGATCTGGGGGCAGTTTTCAGTAAGTCTCGGGCGCTGTCTCCCCCCCCCCCCCCCACCGCCCCTATGACTGCACTATTAATCTCCGGGCTGGTGCCCCGCTGCCGTTGAGCCGTCTATACAGCCTGTCAGCTCCGGAGCGGGAGGCGATGGATACATATATTAAGGAGTCGCTCAGCTCAGGGATCATCCGCCCGTCCTCTTCGGCGGTGAGGGCAGGATTCTTCTTTGTGGGCAAGAAGGACGGCTCCCTGCGGCCATGTATCGATTTCAGGGGTCTCAATGACATCACGGTGAAGGATAAGTACACCCTGCCTCTCATGGACACGGCGTTTGACTCCTTCCAGGGGGCCTCTTGGTTCACCAAGCTCGACCTCCGCAACGCTTATCATTTTGTGCGGATCAAGGAGGGAGATGAGTGGAAGACGGGCTTCCGGACCCCAAGCGGCCACTTCGAATACCTGGTGATGCCATTTGGGCTTACCAACGCTCCGGCCGTCTTCCAGCGCCTAATAAATGACGTTCTCCAGGATTTCCTGGGCACCTTTGTCTTTGTCTACCTGGATGACATTCTCATCTTCTCTCGATCATTAGAGGAGGACCAGGTGCACGTGAGACGGGTCCTCTAACGACTCCTGGAGAACAAACTGTTCGTGAAGGCCAAGAAATGCGAGTTCCATGCTAACAGGACTTCTTTTCTCGGCTTTGTAATTTCCCACAACCAGGATGCAACTCAGCATTCTTTCTACGACAAGTTGAGTTTTTACCAAAAAGTTCTATTTTGGTTCCATCTGACCATATGACATTCTCCCAGTCCTCTTCTGGATCATCCAAATGCTCTCTAGCAAACTTCAGACGGGCCTGGACATGTACCGGCTTAAGCAGGGGGACACGTCTGGCACTGCAGGATTTGAGTCCTTGGCGGCGTAGTGTGTTACTGATGATAGCCTTTGTTACTTTGGTCCCAGCTCTCTGCAGGTCATTCACTAGGTCCTCCCGTGTGGTTATGGGATTTTTGCTCACCGTTCTCATGATCATTTTGACCCCACGGGGTGAGATCTTGCTTGGAGCCCCAGATCGAGGGAGATTATCAGTGGTCTTGTATGTCTTCCATTTTCTAATAATTGCTCCCACAGTTGATTTCTTCACGCCAAGCTACTTACCTATTGCAGATTCAGTCTTCCCAGTCTGGTGCAGGTCTACAATTTTGTTTCTGGTGTCCTTTGATAGCTCTTTGGTCTTGGCCATAGTGGAGTTTGGAGTCTGACTGTTTGAGGTTGTGGACAGGTGTCTTTTATACTGATAACGAGTTCAAACAGGTGCCATTAATACAGGTAACGAGTGGAGGACAGAGGAGCCTCTTAAAGAAGAAGTTACAGGTCTGTGAGAGCCAGAAATCTTGCTTGTTTGTAGGTGACCAAATACTTATTTTCCACCGTAATTTGCAAATAAACTCTTTAAAAATCAGACAATGTGATTTTCTGGATTTTTTTTTTATTTATTTTGTCTCTCATAGTTGAGGTATACCTATGATGGAAATTGGAGACCTCTCTCATCTTTTAAGTGGGATAACTTGCACAATTGGTGGCTGACTAGATACTTTTTTGCCCCACTATAGATAGATGTACCTTTATTTTTAAGAGACTCAAAAGTATTGAAGCTGGTCTTGTTTGCTGATGACACTAACATTTTTTATTCAGATGATAATTTACAGCAGGTAGTGGAAATGATAACAGAGGTGAATAAATTAACTATTTGGTTTAATGATAATAAACTATCATTAAACTTGAATAAAACTAAAATAATGTTTAGAAACAGCAAAATAAATATAAATGTAAAGATTCAAATCAATGGGGTTGATCTTGAAAGAGTAACTGAAATCAGATTTCTTGGGATAATAATAGATGAGAAAATAAGTTGGAAATCATATATTTATTATATTTATTCCAAAATATCAAGAAACGTTGCAGTATTGGGTAAAGCAAGTCATGTATTAGATTGTCCATCACTTCACATTCTATACTGTTCACTGGTTTCACCTTATTTAACTTATCTCATGTGCAGAGGTCTGAGGCAACAGCTATAAAAGTATTTTACATTCATCTTTTATTTTACAGAAGAAAGCAGTTTGTATAATTTTCAGTGCAGGTTTTGGAATCATACTCATTCACTTTTCCTACAGCTTAAGATTTTGAAGTTTACAGATCTGGTTGAATTTCAAACAGTACATGTTTTGTATAGAGCAAAAAATAATTAGCTACCAAGAAACATCCAAAGTTTATTCATAGAAAGAGAAGGAAGCTACAACTTAAGAGGATTATATAAATTCAAAATTATTAATGCACACACCACCAGAAACAGATTTTTTGTTTTTGTATGTGGAGTAAAATTATGGAACAAGCTAAATATTGATTTGAAGCAATGTCCAGATGCACAGTTGTTTAAAAAGAGGTACAAAGATTTGGTGTTCCAGAAACATAAGAAAGGGGATCAAAGCTGATAATCAACAAAAATCTGTTATTCTTTTACATCACAATCACAGAGCTTAAACTGGAAATTTGTGTTTATGTGATATGGATGTTTAAGTATAAATCGTGAAGAAGGATATTTAGTCTGTTACATACTGTGGAGCTTGTGTGATTGTAAAAGTCGTATATTATTTTTTTGATAGTTTTTTTTAAATTTATTTGTTGTTATATGTACAAAGAAGTCAAATCTTTGAACCTTTAGTAAATGACTTATTGAAAAGGGGTGGGATTATAAAAGTATAAACTTCCACCCACTCCTTTTCAGATGTGTAGACTATTAATATGAAGTATTATAAGATTCTTTATTGTATTTTGTGTCATTTTGTAATATATATAATTTTTTTTGTATATAACTTGTGTAATGTACTGTCTACATGTTTGAAATAAATGAAGAAATGAAAAGAAATAGGAGTATTCACAGGTGCAGACTGTATGACTGACTTCTCTCACCCCCCCCCTTCCCCTGGTCCAAAATTCAGGAGTCCATGGATTCTCTGTACAGACGCTTGGAGCGTAGCCGACAGATGCAGACAGTGCTGCGGGCTTTTGAGGCACGAGACCGGAACCTTCTGGAAGATAACCTCTGGAGGGTCTCGTTCTGGTCATGTGCCAGTGTGCTGGTGATGTTGTGTGTGGCCCTCACACAGGTACAATACAGTAAATATCAATTTACTTGGCTTCACAACTCTGATTTACACAATTGATAACGGCTTGAATGTCTGTTTAAATGATACAGATCTGTTTCTGTTTATAGGTCTACACAGTCCGCAAACTGTTTGACGACAAACGGAGAGTCCGCACATAGATGGACTAATGTAAAAGCAGCAGTCCAGATGTTTTGCTGGTTACTCATCACAAACACTCCATCCTTATTCAATCAAAATGCAAATCATGAAACTATTATATTTTTTTAAGGTCAGTTTATGAGCGATAAAATATTCTTTAACCATAAAGGGTAACAGATGAGTAAAGGTTTGTGAAAGTTGGCGTTGGTCATTTTTTCAGTGCCTTTAATGTCAGATCTTACCACAGACCTTTAAGGAAATACATGAACTCTGTTGTCCCACACTTTTAAAACCGCTTAAAGGTAACATGACCATGAAGTAAAGGTGGAGGGTCCATTACATGACACCATATGTAATTAGATTTGCAGAAGTTCTGGTTTGGTGGTTAATAAGGGATAACAATATGCAATAGTGTTCTCGCCATACTGGTCATTGTTCAGACCCTGCTATTGTAGAAGTGATTTAATTTGTGACAAGTGTTTCCTTCACAGCCTTACTTAGGCTTTCTGAGACGTTACTGTTTTTCCATGCCCACAGTAACAAATACGACTGCAGTATAAGAATGAAGAACAGTCCCTGTGTGCTTTCCAATGGACCTACTTCACAGCAGCCATTTCGTCATAAAGATGTATACAAACACAAGCCTGTAATGTATATTTTAGTTCAGTTCAAACAAATTTGGAGTGTATATGTGAATTATCATTTTACTGGGATGAATTGGTATGAAAATGCTAATTATTATGTGTTTGCGTGTTTATGGCTATGAGGTGATAAAACATGCCTTTTACTAGTTATTCTGTGCTCTAATTGTGCCATTTTTTTAACTTAGAAGGCATTGTTTAAGGATGCTTAAAAATCAGGTACTGATTTGAATAAATAACTTTTTTACACAGGAAGTACATTGATGTGAGGGGTTTTTTTTAACATCAAAAGTTCTAAAGCTGGATCTTTTTTAAATCTTTACTTGCAGCTTTTATATATAAAAAACCAGAAGAAATCATTTATATAAATTTTTAAACATAATCTGAAGTTAAACCCAATAAGGCTGCTCATTGGATAGTGACGATGGCAAAGAGCTGCTAAAATCTGCAGTGACTGCAATGTTAATATACTTCAAATAGAAATAATTGTATTTGTAGCTTGTAAATGGCCCTAAGTGGTGGATTTCCCCTCTTTTTGGTGGTTGTAGAGATCAACAACAAATGGGAAGCATGTTTCTCCAAAGGGATTAAAGTTTTGATTGGTCAGCAGTTTAAATTGTGTTGCAGTTTTAAGGTTCTTGGCAGAGTTTTTATAAACCCCAATTCCAATGAAGTTGGAACATTGTGTAAAACTTAAATAAAAAGAGAATACAATGATTTGTAAATCCTCTTCAACCTATATTCAATTGATTACGCTACAAACTGATAAACTTTGTTCATTTTGCAAATATTTATTCATTTTGAAATTGATGCCTACAACACATTCCAAAAAAGCTGGGACAGGGGCAGTAAAAGACTGGGAAAGCTGAGGAACACTCAAACACCTTTTTGGACCATTTCACAGATGGACAGGTTAATTGGAAACAGGTGAGCGTCATAATTGGGTATGAAAGGAGCATCCCAAAAAAGCTCAGTCATTCACAAGCAAGTATTGGCCGAGGTTCACCACTTTGTGAACATCTGCGTGTGCAAATAGTCAAACAGTTTAAGAACGTTTCTCAAAGTACATTTGCGAGGAACGATTTCATCATCTACAGTCAATTATATCATCAAAAGATTCAGAGACTCTGGAGAAATTTCTGCACATAAGTGGCAAGGCCGAAAACAAACATTAAATACTCGTGGCCTTCAATTCCTCAGGTGGCACTGCATTAAAAACCGACATCATTCTATAAAGGATATTACCATATGGGCTCAAGAACACTTGGAAAACCCTTGTCAGTTAACACAGTTTGTCATTACATCTACAAGTGTAAGTTAAAACTCTACCATGCAAAGCAAAAACCATCAACAAAACCTAGAAACACTGCCAGTTGCTCTGGGCCTGATCTCATCTGAGATGGACTAACGCAAAGTGGAAAAGTGTGCTGTGGCCTGACAAGCCCACATTTCAAATTGTTTCTGGAAATCATGGATGCCGTGTCCTCTGGGCTAAAGAGGAAAAGGACCATCCAGATTGTTATCAACCCAAAGTTCAAAAACCAGCATCTGTGATGGTATGGGGATGTGTTAGTGCCCATAGCATGGGTAACTTGCACATCTGTGAAGGAACCATTAATGCTGAATGCTACATACAGGTTTTGGAGCAACATATGCTGCCATCCAAGCAGCGTCTTTTTCAGGGACGTCCCTGCTTCTTTCAGCAAGACAATGCCAAGCCACATTGTGCACGTGCTACAACAGCTTGGCTTCGTAGTAAAAGAGTGCGGTACTAGACTGTCCTGCCTGTAGTCCAAACCTGTCTCCCGTTAAAAATGTGTGGCGCATTGTGAAGCGCAAAATACACCAATGGAGACCCTGGACTGTTGAGCAACTAAAGTCATACATCAAGCAAGAATGGGAAAGAATTCCACCTACAGAGCTTCAATAATTAGTGCTCTAAGTTCCTAAACGCTTATTGATTGTTGGCAAAAGGAAAGGTGATGTCACACAGGGGTAAAAACGCCCTTGTCCCAGGTTTTTGGAATGTGTTGCAGGAATCAATTTCAAAATGAGTGAATATTTGAGAAAAAAAAAGATGTTTGCAGTTTGAACATTAAATATCTTGTCTTTGTAGTGTTGTCAATTGAATATAGCTTGAAAAGGATTTGCAAATAATTATATTGTGTTTTTTATTTATGTTTTACTCAACATCCCAACTACACTGGAACTGGGATTTGTAATATGAACCCTAGTTTTGTTATGTGTGCTCAAACGCAATGACACAGTATTGGCTAAAGACATTTAAGAAGTAGAAGACATTTGCAAAATGTTCCAGCCACTTCCACTTTGGGTCTTTTATGATGAAAGAAACCAAGTATTCATCACGTTTTTTAGGGTAAATTCCACATACCACATTTAAAGTTTTTGATTTTTTTTTAGCGGTGTGGTTACTTTGACAGGTTACTAGAAAGCCCCAGGCTTGTAACAACAAAATTTAATGAAGTTTTGATAAAACTTTGTTATTTCTCACACTGGATTGTTGTACCTTGCGCTATTGTGTGAATAATTACTCATTGTATGCTTAATTTACCTTCATGTTAAATCACTAAAGCTAGCTAGTAGTGGATTGCTGAGTCATTGAAGAATGCCTCAAATGAAAAACATAGGCCTTTAGCCCACTTGTGATTGGACAGGATGGGATAAATTAAAAGTTAGATGATCATATTTCAAAATTAAAAAACTACCATGCTTCTCATTATTGGGTGAGGTAAAAACAAGCATTCTTGATTATTGGAGGAGACGCTTCCCCCCCACTTCCCCTAAAAACTGTGCCTGTGGGTAGTTGTAGTTCGAGTTTCCTGTCTGCCAGGCATTACTTCAACTCAGGTGATTGAAGTGGATCTGTGAACAATGTTTGTGGTGTTAGTGTCTTTTAGAATTTTTTGAGCCCCTTGTCTGCCATGGTGATGGACAGGCTGACAGATGATGTCGGGCAGGAGTCTCTGATGACATTGTGATCTGTAGTGAGAGTAGGGAACAGGTGGAAGAGAACCTGGAGAGGTGGCAGTATGCACTGGAAAGAAGGTGAATGAAAGTCAGTAGAGGCAAGACAGAATACATGTGTGTGAATGAGAGAGAGACAGGCATAATGGTAAAGATGAAAGGAGTAGAGGTAATGAAGGTAGAGGAGTTTAAATACCTGGGGTCAACCATCCAAAGCAGTGGAAAATGCACGAGAGAGGTGAAGAAGAGAGTGCAGGCAGGGTGGAGATGAGTGTCGGGTGATTTGTGACAGAAGGAATGAAAGGGAAGATTTATGAGGCAGTAGTGAGACCTGCTATGAAGCATGATTTGGAGACAGTGGTACTGAGGAAAAGATAGGAGGCAGAGACGGAGGTGCCAGAGTTGGCAATACTAAGATTCTCAGTGGGGGTGAGCAGAAGGGACAGGATTAGAAATCAGAGGGACAGCTCAGGCTGAGCGGTTTGGAGACAAATTAAGAGGCAAGGCAGAGATGGTTTGGACATGTGCAGAGGAGAGATTTGTGGTTATGGTGAAGGAGGACATGGGGGGGGGGGGGTTGGTGTGAAAATGAGGATGCAAGGGATAGGGTGAAATGGAGGCAGATAAACCGCCGTGGTGACCCCTAAAGGAAGCGGCAGAAGAAGACTTACCTGCAAAATAATTTTGCCTTGAGTTTGGAAAAACGTGTGGTGACAAGATTGGAATCGATTTTTTTGTTAGGTGTCACTTTGCTCCTTCCAAAAAATTCTCCACATGGTTTTCTCTACAGGTCTTTTTTACTGTATGATGGTGTAAAAACATCACCATTGTTACTTGTCCAATTGGACAGGATGTATTTTTTTAATTGATTTTATCCATTAATTAGTCATAAAATATGATCTGATCTATGTATTTAGGATAGAAATTTAAAACAAAATGTAATTTTAAGAGACATTTTAAGGATTGCACTAAATGAACTTCCTGGCCTAGTTTGCTGAAATTGCTCATGAGTCAGATTCAGACCTAACACTGAATGAAGACAGACTACCATAGAAGACCAATTAAGTTCAAGTGCAATTTTTTTTTCTCATTTCACAATGTTAAAAATAAACAAATACAAAACTGTGTTATACAGTATTGTTTATTAGATGTAAAAATACTGAGTAAGCATAATAGTACACTGTACCTGTCTGTGTTTTTACAAATTTTCACACTGTGTATACGTACACTTTCATTTTCCAGACTGAAGTAAACCCAACCCAATGTCAGGTTTGGCCCAACCACAACTAAAACCAGCATTACTGATATACACAAACGATTCCTGATTTTAGTTAGTTTTTTTACATACCGTATAAGTTCAGAGTTTCACAAAAGAAACGGGAAGTTGCATTGCAGCAGCTGATGTGAAACGTGTAAAGCCCCAGTGTGGTCGAAGAAATTCCCTTCACCAGTGGTTGGGACGAGCTGGGACCTGAGGTGGTCGCCTGTATGAAAAGAATATACACTACTAGTTACTCATTTACTGTATCAGTAGAAAAAACAGACCAGAGGTGGGCTGTAATCAAATACATTTACTCAAGTTTGTGTACTCAATTAGCATTTTTTACAAATCTTCACTTAGTGGTTTTGTTGTAGATACTATTTACTTTTACTTGAATACATTTCTAAATAAAACTGTACTTTAACTCAAGTAGAACTGCCTGTACTCTTTGAGTTACTCTTGTTCTTACCAGAAATCACTGCATTTTTTGTCCTTTTAGTGAATTTATCTTGTTTTATTAAGTCATTGTTCTTCTTTGCTGAATTTTTAAGTCATTATTATAAACACTTTTTCATGATTTGGATTATAATATCTAATCAAACAAGAAACATTTAATTAATTGATCTATTGCACTAATGACTAAATAGTTCAAGTGTTTAAATGTTTCTTTTTTGCAGACAGTTGAAAGTTTGCAGATTTTGCCATTAAACATCATGTGCAAAAGGGGTTGAATAATTTTGACGCCAACCGTCCATATCAGTAGTTTAGATTTTATTTTTTTCCAGCTGTACAGTTTTAGGAGGGGGAAAAAACTCCCAAATTGTGGACAATAATGTTACAAATGTATTAGAAAAACATCATAAAATCATGACTTAAAAATACTAATTTATGAGAAAATAGATGCTGTGAACTTACATCAAATAAAAGTTGGAAAGCTATGGAAAAAAGGGCTGCACGGTGGCGCAGTGGTTAGCACTGAGGCAGCACAGTTTACCCTTGGCTGGGGGATCGTGGGGATCGTGGGTTCGATCCCAGCCCCTGACCAACAGTGATCTGTGTGGAGTTTGCATGTTCTCCCCGTGTATGTGTGGGTTTACTCTGGGATTTCTCCGGTTTCCTCCCACATGCCAAAAACATGCAGGTTAGGTTAATTGGAGACTCTAAAGTGGCCCTAGGTGTGAATGTGTGTGTGAATGGTTAAGGGATAGCGCCGTATTGTGGCTGCTTCATCCATCCAGGTGGTGGATGACCCTCAGTTTCCCCTCTGTGGATCAATAAAGTATACTAAATCTAAAAAAAAAAAAAAAAAGTTACATTTTTTGAGTAAAAAGGAGCACATTTCTAAGGGCCCCTTTATACAATCAAAGATTGTTAGGTGACCATTGGGATATCAAAAACTGACTCGATCTCTGAACAATCTCCTAAAGATTAAAAAAAAATTGTTCTGTGTAGTTGTTTGGGAATCGTTTCACAACTTTCATGGCGATTTATAGAGGTCTTTGAAAGATCCTAGAGATCATTGAGAGACCAGGGGAGATAATTGAGGGATCATTGACAATTACTTGTGTGACCATAGCGGTGTGTGTGTGTGTGCACACTACTCACAAAAAGGGATATTCGGCTTTCGGGTGAAATTTCAGGATACACCTAAAATGCACTATAACCTTAACAGGTGAACTTAATTTGACCTTCTCTAACCTTTTGAATGCACATGTCCAACTGTTCAGTGTTGCAATACTTTTTGCATAACTTGCTGTTCTCTAACAAGGTGCTTAATGGCAAAATTCACAACAGGTGTTTGATCCATGAATCGACCAATAGATTTTTTGGTTCAATTAGAATTGGTATTTAAACAGTCCTCTTCATCATGCTGTTCATGTTTTGACATCATGAGACCAAGACGACACTTAACAATTAATCAACAGTACCTCACCACTGCGAGGCTTCAAACAGGATGTTCTCAGAGGGAAGTGGCCACTGAGCTTAGAGTGTCACAGAGTGTCATCAGCAGGTTGCAACAGAGATACAGAGAGACTGGAAGAGTCACAGAAAGGCATAGAAGTGGACGTCCTTTGGTCACATCCCACACTGATGACCACTTCATTGTGAACAATGCCCTGCAGAACCGGATGATGAATGCCACTCAACCCCAGGCACATTTAAGGGAGGTGAGAGGCACCCAAGTGTCACATCAGACCATTCGAAACCATTTACATCAGTGTGGTCTGTGTGCTAGATGACCTGCAAGGGTACCTGACCACACCACCATGCACAGGTGTCATCATCTTGGATGGGCCAGGGAGCATTTATGCTAGACAAGGGACCGTGTGGCCTCTGTGCTGTTCTCTGATGAAAGTTGATTCACATCGAGCAGAAATAGTGGTCGCCAACAATGTTGGAGACGTCAAGAAGAGTGCTATACATCAGCCACTGTTGTCACCAGACAAGCCTTTGGTGGTGGTGTTACAGTCTGGGCAGGTGTTTCTAGTCAATACAGAACTGCCCTGCACCTTATGAATGGTATAGTGACAAGCCAATACTACTTGAATAACATCATTAATCCAGTCATTGTGCCCCTGCATGAACAACATCGGCCTAATTTCATCTTCATGGACGACAATGCTCCAGCTCATTGAGGTCACATCATTAGGGAACAGCTGCTGGAGGCTGGAGTACCTCAAATGGAGTGGCCTGCACTTTCTCCAGACCTGAAACACATAAGGCGCTTTTCCACTTGGCCCAGTTTGGCCTCGTTTCGCACGGTACAGTTCGGCTCGCATGTTTTTCTACTGCACTAGGTGTCATTTGAAGTGGGTGGGAAATAGTTAAAAGGGAGGCGGCGCAACCCTCTCCCTCCCGCTACGTAAAACAAGCGTAACTGCCGTAAATCAAGCGTAACGTTACGCAAAACACAAGTTGGCAGGATACAAGGCGTCTGCGTTCTCTGGCTGTTTTTGCCAGAATAAAGGCAAAAACGGAGAACAGAAGGCAAACCCGCAATACGACACACTCTGAAAAGGTACTGGAGCATTTAGAAGCCATGAGGATGCAAACTACATTACGTATGACGGTAAGCTAATGATTGCTAATGCTACTTTGCTTTTAAGTCCGCTGTACAACATTGTAATGTCGGCAAGTTATCGATACTAGGTCCTAAAATCTGTATTCTGTGTGTGTTTCAGATGGCTCTCTTGTGGCAAAAATATCGCTTCAAACGGTCGGCGTTAACGTTCAACACAGTGATGTGACCCTAAGTTCATGAACGCGAAGTGGCTATAATGTCTGTAGAAATGTTGAGCTTCCTGTGCAACAAATTGCTCTGATCTGTGTCAAAATCATGGAGAGACTGTTGAGACGTCATGGGATTTACCTGCTCCAGCCAATGGTGTCGTGGCGAAGCATGGATCAAGTGCTATATGAGCCGTTAAATATATATTTCAACAGGTAAACAGTACTGAGTTAGGCATAAGATATATTTAACAATTATGATGCATTTTAAGCCAAAACAAATGGATCTAGGATTAAAAGTAATTAAAATAATGCAGTCACAAGGTTACATGGAGAAATACGTGGATTAACTGGAAATATATCATACTGAGTATTGCTGACTACATGTAGATACTGTATAAATATATATTCTTTGCATCAACAGTGAACTATACATGTATTCATGTAGTATTGCCCTGGGAATTTTGACAATAAACCTGTGTACTTTTGCAGATGTCTCTATTTTGTTTTACAGTCTTCAGCAAATAATTGTGTTGGTTACTTTTCTTAAAAATGAGCCATTATTTTCAAAGTCACTGATAAATGGTTCGTACTGTTGACTCTTTTCCCACTGATGTCTGAACAGACAAAATAGAAAATCATGATGCAAACACATAAATCAGTAAATTGTTTATTCCAATCAGCATCAAATTACAGATTATTTAGAATGTGCAAAATTCAAACTGTAAAAAAAAAATAAAAAATTGGAATGTGTAACACACGCCAGCCACGCTGCCTCACTGAGAAGCAATGGTCGGCCCCTCGTACTGGTCCCAGTTCAGCAGATCTTCAGCCTGCACCTCTAAATAGTGAGGCAAGGTCCGGCTTGGGTGGATCGTTTTCCCCTTGCCTAGATGAAAGACAGAAATGGGTGGTGGATAATTAAAGAAAGTTTAAAACATATTTGAGAAATGAATGAACCTTTATTTCGGATAGATTAGATTAAAAGAAAGGAACAGAATAAAAGAACAAAGGGGGGAAAAAATCCAATAAAGTCAAATTAAACAGGAACTCCTCGGATTATACAATTCAACAAAAGTTATCTGAAATGGGTAATGGGTGAAGCCGCAGCTTATATTGCCCACCCATGTTCCAGCTAAGAATTCAAAAATAAAATAAAATAAGAGTGATTACAAATCAGAACAAAGCTAAGACAAAACGTGACAAAAACTAAGCAACAGCACAACACAGACTGGATATGATAATCCGTGTGTGATTTTACATGTCGTTTTGTATGTACAGCCGTGGACAAAATTGTTGGTACCCCTCTGTTAATGAAAGAAAAACCCACAATGGTCACAGAAATAAACTTGAATCTGACAAAAGTGGTAATAAATAAAAATTCTATGAAAATTAACCAATGAAAATCAGACAATGATTTTGAATTGTGGTTCAACAGAATTATTAAAAAAAAAAACAAACTCATGAAACAGACCTGGACAAAAATGATGGTACCCCTAGAAAAGATTGAAAATAATGTGACCATAGGGACATGTTCAACCAAGATGTGTCCTCTAATTAACATCACAGGTGTCTACAAACTTGTAATCAGTCAGTCGGCCTATTTAAAGGGTGACAAGTACTGTGCTGTGACCATTGTGGGTTTTTCTTTCATTAACAGAAGGGTACCAACAATTTTGTCCGCGTGTGTATGTTTGGAGTATTTATTCCTTTAGTTTTTGTTTAAATTGTCCAAGCTTTGTACATGATTTTAATTCAGGTCCAAAAGCGTTCCACAATCTGACTCCTTGCACTGAAACACAGTGTTGCTTGGTAGTAGTTCTCACTGAAGGTTTTTGAAATATACATGTTCCTCTGAAATGATATTGTTATTTGGAACAACTTTTGGATATTTGCGGGCAGTGATAGATTCTTAGCTTTAAACATTATTACTGCAGTTTTAAAGGCAACCAGATATTTCAACCTGAGCGCTTTTAATTTAAGAAAAAGTGGGTTTGTTGGTTCCCTGTAAGCAGCTTTGTTTATTATTCTAATAGCTCTCTTCTGAAGCATAGCGGCTGGATATATGTTTTATATGTGTTTCCCCATACTTCAGTAGAATATGTCATGTATGGGTATTGGTATCCTCTCTGAAGATCTGGAGCAGGTGGCTGAGGAGAGGGAAGTCTGGGCTTCTCTGCTTGAACTGCTGCCTCTGTGACCCTGACCTCTGGAAAAGTGGTAGAAGATGGATGGATGGATGTCATGTATGGGAGCATTAATGAATGATACAAAGTCTATAGTGTGGGCTGATTCAGCAAATATTTCACTCTGCACAGTATTGTGACTGATTTGCATATTTTACCTTTAATATAATTAATATGTGACTTCCAACACAGTTTATTATCAATTATTACACCAAGGATTTTAATTTTGGATACCCTTTCAATCTCTACACCATTTATACTGAGTTTAAATACTGAGTTGTTGTGATGGTGTGAAATAACGTTATCAATAAAATTTAGCCACCGCTGTGTCGCCCTGGTTCCAAGTGTGGCTGGTGTTTTGTGCTTGTATTGCTAAAATATAAAAGGAAGCACTACAACATATAAACTAAATTCTAATGGTGACTGATCATCTCCCATTCCCCAAGGTGCAAGATACACTATTATGACTAGAACTCAAAGGATCACAGAAATGATCTGATAAAAATAAATAAACAAGCAGTTTATTTTATGGTGGCTATTATTGGATGTGCCATTCATTTTCAATTACTCTGTAATTAATATTCACACACATACATCTCAGTTCAGTCCATTTCATATTAAGTGGAAATTGTGCTCCTTTAAATTTGGCACTTCACCTAAACTTTAACTTAAAGCGAGGTAGTCGGATCCGGGAAAAAAATGCTTTTTTTGCGTGCATGGAAAGAAAATCCTACAGACACATATAGCGCGATTGTCTGCGAGTGTGAATGACCTCTTCCACGAGCAAATGTACGTTTTTTTGGTCTGTGGCTGTTTACATCGGCCAGAATACTTCGTGCACCGATGGGCTGTAGGGATCCCGTATTTTACATCCGGAAAAAAAAACAGTGAAACGGGAACAGCAGGAAGAGCCATAGTATTGTCGTCTAATCGTTTTATAACACATTTCACAGCTAATAATAGTAACATTTCCACAAAAAATGTGCTATATTAACAACACGATCGCATTTTGCACATGGCTCGCTCTCCGGCGGCGGCCCTGAGAAGTAAACATGCAGGGACGCTTGAATTCTTTCCTCCTGAAAATATCATTTTTGAATATTAATTACAACTAAACGGGAGCAGTTTCGATGCCGACATTTCACATACAAATCCTAATATACGTGTTCTATACACCATCGGCTTTTGCGTATCCGACTGCCTCGCTTTAAAAAGCAAAAGACTTGACTATAAATATGATGTGTTCTTTACTTGTCACAATACATTGGTGTCAAAACGTCGCCATTCCGAGCAGATCCTGTTTGGACTCTACAATGAAATACACACAAATTAAGTACACTACCGTTCAAAAGTTTGGGGTCACTTAGAAATTTCCTTATTTTTGAAAGAAAAGCACTTTTTTTCAATGAAGATAACTTTAAACTAATCAGAAATACACTCTATACATTACTAATGTGGGAAATGACTATTCTAGCTGCAAATGTCTGATTTTTGGTGCAATATCTACATAGGTGTATAGAGGCTCATTTCCAGCAACTATCACTCCAGTGTTCTGATGGTACAATGTGTTTGCTCATTGCGTCAGAAGGCTAATGGATGATTAGAAAACCCTTGTGCAATCATGTTAGGTCTGCAATGCTGTAATTGCTGCAAATGGAGGATTCTTTGACGAAAGCAAAGTTTGAAGGAAAAAATTATTATTTCAAATACAAATCATTATTTCTAACCTTGTCAATGTCTTGACTATATTTTCTATTCATTTTACAACTCATGGTGGTAAATAAGTGTGACTTTTCATGGAAAACACAAAATAATTGTCTGGGTGACCCCAAACTTTTGAACGGTAGTGTACATGCACAGCACGAAAGTGCAACATGTAAAAAAAACAAAACAAAACACCTTTTTAACCAGGATTACAACTAGCTTATTTCATCAGATATTGTCAACACAAAAAAGCAACATACAAGGACAGACGTAGCATTGAGCTAGGTCATCGTTTAAACACGATTAAGTTTTCGTCTGTCCTAAGTGAACTTTCCACTGTTGGAAAAAATAACATAAAACATGAATATCACATCACTCACCGTCCTGTATATCACAATATCACGGCTTCAACTGCTGAAGTTGGGTGCGTCGTGACTGTACATTCAATTCAATTCGGGTGGCTGGGTCTAATTCCCGGTGCGTCTCCGTCTATTTTGTGGTGGGTCTGCTTGTGCGCCCCACTGCAAGCTCAGTCTGCTTTTCTCTGCATTCTCTCATCAGCCGAAACGCACAGGAAACTCTGCTGGACCGCTGTGTTAGATTTCTGCTGATTTCTGTTAAGCCATTCTATTGTTGTTATTTATAATACCACTTGTTCACAGGCTCACTAACGAAAAATTGCAAATGGCGGCCAGCAAGCGATTCTCGAAAGTCAGCGTAACGCCCACTCTTATGACGCTACGCCCAGACCAATGAATGGCCAGCAGTGGCGTGACGAAACCGTGCCGGTACCCTTCGGACCTACTCTCGATTGGTGCCGATAAAAGTGGAACAGTTCCGAAATAATAGAACTGTTAGTTCATTGGGTGCCGAATGGAAAAGCGGACAAAGGAGGCCGAACCGTGCGAAACGAGGCCAAACTGGGCCAAGTGGAAAAGCACCTGTAGAGGCTTATAACCCTGCACCCCACAACCTCAATGACCTGAGGGCCGCCCTTCAAGAGTGGAATGCCATGCCTCAGCAGACAATAAGTCAACTTGTGAACAGCATGGGACGCCGTTGTCAAGCTGTAATTGATGTTCAAGGGCACATGACATGTTATTGAGACACTGACATTTTTTGTTGTTGTATACCCACCACTGTTGGCTTTTGTTTCAATAATTTGTTTGAGATGTGTAAATCACCATTGCATGCTTCTACTTAAATGTCCTACTCAATTTATTGAAACAAAAGCCAATAACAGTGGTGGGTATACCACAACAAAAAATGTCAGTGTCTCAATAACTTGTCATGTGCCCTTGAGCATCAATTACAGCTTGACAGCAACGTTTTGTGCTATTCACAAGTCGACTTATTGTCTACTAAGGCGTGGCATTCCACTCTTCATGAAGGGCGGCCCTCAGGTCATTGAGCTTGTGGAGTGCAGGTACGAGCCTCTACATGGTGACTCAGCTGATCCCATAGGTTTTCTATAGGATTCAGGTCTGGAGAAAGTGCAGGCCACTCCATTTGAGGTACCCCAGCTTCCAGCAGCCGTTCCCTAATGATGCAACCTTGATGAGCTGGAGTATTGTTGTCCATAAAGATGAAATTAGGCCTGTGTTGTTCATGCAGGGGCACAATGACTGGATTAATGATGCTATTCAAGATTCAAAGATTAAAATATTTTATTTGTCAAGACTGCTATACATACAGGGCATACAGGAGAACTGAAATGACTTCAGTTCAGGGTCCTGATGGCCTGATGAACAAAGCTGTTTAGCAGTCTTGTGGAGTGGGCCCAGAGGCTCCAGTACCTTTTCCCCGAGAGCAGGGAGCTGAAGAGAAAGTGTGAGAGGTGGGAGGTGTCATCTGCAATGTTGATGGCTCGGTGGGTGAGGTAGATGTCTGAGAGGGGGGACAGAGGGGCTCTGATGATCTTGCTAGCTGCTTTCACTGTGCGTTGTAGTGTCTTCCAGCAGTAGGTGGTGCAGCTGGTGGTGCCCCGGTAGAATGAGCACATGATGGGGGGTGGGACTCCTGCTCTCCTCAGTTTGCGGAGGAAATGGAATTGAATGTGAGCCTTCTTGGCCAGTGATGTGGTGTTGGTGGACCAGGAGAGGTCCTCAGAGATGTGCACCTTCAGGAACTTGGTGCTGCTCATGCTCTCCACAGCTGCTCCTTCGATGATCAGAGGGGGATGCTGTGTGTGTCCCCTCCTGAAGTCAACCACAAACTCCTTGGTTTTCCCCATGTTCAGGAAGATATTATTGTCTTTACACCACTGGACCAGTTGGCTCAACTTATTTCTGCAGCTGGCCTCCTCATTGTTGGTGATGAGGAGGTAGTATCGGCTTGTCACTGTAACACTCACAAGGTGTAGGGCAGTTCTGTATTGACTAGACACACCTGCCCAGACTGTAATACCACCACCACCAAAGGCTCATCTGGTGACAACAGTGGCTGATGCATAGTGCTCTCCTTGATGTTTCCAACATTGTTGGCAGCCATCATTTCTGCTCAGCATCAGTTGACTTTCATCAGAGAACAACACTGAGGCCCACTGGTCCCTTGTCCAGTATAAATGCTCCCTGGCCCATTCAAGACGATGATGCTTGTACCTGGTGGTGTGGTCAAGTACCCTTGCGGGCCATCTAACACGCAGACCACACTGATGTAAATGGTTTCGAATGGTCTGACATGACACTTGGGTGCCTCTCACCTCCCTTAAATATGCCTGAGGTTGAGTGGCATTCATCATCTGGTTCCGCAGGGCACTGTTCACAATGAAGTGGTCATCAGTGGGGGATGTGGCCAAAGGATGTCCACTTCTATGCCTTTCTGTGACTCTTCCAGTCTCTCTGTATCTCTGTTGCAACCTGCTGATGACACTCTAAGTTCAGAGGCCACTTCCCTCTGAGAACATCCTGTTTGAAGCCTTGCAGTGGCGAGGTACTGTTGATCAATTGTTAGGTGTCATCTTGGTCTCATGATGTCAAAATGTGAACAGCATGATGAAGAGGACTGTTTAAATACCAATTCTAATTGAACCAGAAAATTTATTGGTCAATTCATGGATCAAACCACCTGTTGTGAATTTTGCCGTTAAGCACCTTGTTAGAGAACAGCAAGTTATGCAAAAAGTACTGAAACATTGAACAGTTGGATATGTGCAGTCAAAAGTTTAGAGAAGGTCAAATTAAGTTCACCTGTAAAGGTTATAGTGTATTTTAGGTGCATCCTAAAATTTCACACAAAAGCCAAATATCCCTAACTTTTTGTGAGTGGTGTATATACAGTATATACAGTATATGTGTGTGTGTGTGTGTGTGTGTGTGTGTGTGTGTGTATTTAAGAGGTTTCTAGTGCTCTTCTACCCCCTTTACATGGGGGTGGAGATCGTTGTGTTATGGCCCACAGCCTTTTTGTCTTTTCATTTTGACAAAGTTGCTCATCTTTGTCTGTTTTCCTCCCTCATAATGTCTCTGTCATTCTCTCTCTGTAGAGTGGCTGTCTCCTCTTTTATCCAGCCCCTGGCTGTGTCCTGTGCCTGATTGGACTGGTGCCCTAAACTATCCTCCAGTCAAGGCCTGCATCCAACCAGCCGTCTGTTTGTAAAGACCAGCTGAACAGTTACTCAGTGCAGCTGACTTAGTGTGAGCAGTCTGCCACTCTGTTCCTATTGCCAGTTGTTTGGTGTCTTGTTTTACCTGGTTCAGATACTTGTTTTGTTTTTTTTTTACTAGATCTTAGTGTATGAACCAGGTGACACTCATGTGCCTTTTAGTTGCCTTTTTTCTTCACAGGCACAATCAGACAATTAGGAACTTGTTATAGCTTGGTTATCTATTATCTAATGCTTGTATCATCACTCAAATGTATCAGTTTGGGTAGTGAGAGTAGGTAAGTTAGTTTCATTTTGTTTCTTTACTTTTAATCTCACTTGTTTAGACGGGAAACTGTCATCACCCATGCTGAAATTCTTTTTGTTATATTTCTTTCTTTAGTTTGAGTAGTGCCTTTTGGGGCCTTTGTTCCCAACAATTTTATGTGTAACATGTTGACTGTTACCTTCCTCAGCTTATTAAAATATACAGTGCATCCGGAAAGTATTCACAGCGCTTCACTTTTTCCACATTTTATGTTACAGCCTTATTCCAAAACTGATTAGATTATTTTTTTCCCTCAAAATTCTACATACAATACCCCATAATGACAACATGAAAAAGGTTTTTTTTTTTTTTTTGATTTTTGCAAATTTACTAAAAATAAAAAATGAAGAAATCACATGTATATAAGTATTCACAGCCTTTGCTCAATACTTTGTTGATGCACCTTCGGCAGTAATTACAGCCTCAAGTCTTTTCGAATATGATGCCACGAGCTTGGCACACCGATCTTTGGACAGTTTCACCCATTCCTCTTTGCAGCACCTCTCAAGCTCCGTTTGTCATGTGTGTGAGGTCCAATGTCATTCCAGACCTCAGACACAGGTTGTTGGTGTTTTGGGTATCTCTGTTCTTGTCTGCTTATTTCTCTAGGATTATTCTGTGTTTTGTTTTTGCCCCTCTCTCTCTCCACACACTTCCCACTGGCTGCTCAGCCTGCTGCTGCAGTGAGCAGCTTGTAATCAACGCATCTGCAACAGCTACTCACCTGCCTCCACTCTGGCATTAGTTCTCCCTGTATTTATTCTCTGTTGGTTTGTTCATTATTTGTCACGGTGTTAGTCGTTCTCCTGATTAGTCTATTCCCTGTGACTAGTCGTTATCCTGTGAATTGTCTACTCTTCTTAAGACTTCGCATGGTGCTGTTTTCCCCGGGGCTCAGCCTAGCTCCCAAACACACAATGTAAGTCTCCTCTTTTCATCTTGTTCGAGTTCACGTTTTGTTGTGTTCCCCTTCAGCGGCCCAATGTGGCCCGGAGGCGTGACGTGGACTTTCTCCTCATAGCCCAGCAGTGTTTCTCTGTACTGTGGCACTGCAGGGACATTTATTATTTGACTGGACATTTTGTACTGTTACTTTTGGTCATTAATAAATGCACGACTTCATCCTGCATGTGGGCTCATCTCTTTCCCTCCGTGTGCCGCGTACAGGCGCACACATATGACACCATCAGGTTGGATGGGAAGTATCGGTGCACAGTCATTTTCAGATCTCTGCAGAGATGTTCAATTGGATACAAGCCTGGGCTCTGGCTGGGCGACTCAAGGACATTCACAGAGTTGTCCTGAAGGCACTCCTTTGATATCTTGGCTGCGTGCTTAGGGTCATTGTCCTGCTGAAAGATGAACCGTTGCCCCAGTCTGAGGTCAAGAGCACTCTGGAGCAGGTTTTCATCTAGGATGTCTCTGTACATTGCTGCATTCATCTTTTCCTCTATCCTGACTAGTCTCCCAGTTCCTGCCGCTGAAAACCATCCCCACAGCATGATGCTGCCACCACCAGGCTTCACTGTAGGGATGGTATTAGCCAGGTGATGACCGGTCCCTGATTTCCTCCAAACATGATGCTCGGCATTCACGCCAAGAGGTCAATCTTTGTCTCATCAGACCAGAGAACTTTGTTTCTCATGGTCTGAGAGTCCTTCGGGTGCCTTTTGGCAAACTCCAGGCAGGCTACCATGTGTCTTTTACTAAGGAGTGGCTTCCATCTGGCCACTCTACCATTCAAGCCTGATTGGTGGATTGCTGCAGAGATGGTTGTCCTTCTGGAAGGTTCTCCTCTCTCCACAGAGGAACGCTGGAGCTCTGACAGAGTGACCATCGGGTTCTTGGTCACCTCCCAGATGAAGGCCCTTCTCCCCCGATTGCTCAGTTTAGATGGCCGGCCAGCTCTAGGAAGAGTCCTGGTGGTTCCAAACTTCTTCCATTTATGGATGATGGAGGCCACTGCACTCATTGGGACCTTCAGAGCAGCAGAAATGTTTGTGTACCCTTCCCCAGATTTGTGCCTCAAGACAATCTTTTCTTGGAGGTCTACAGACAATTCCTTTGACTTCATGCTTGGTTTGTGCTCTGACGTGCACTGTCAACTGTGGGACCTTATATAGACAGGTGTGTGCCTTTCCAAATCGTCCAATCAACTGAATTTACCACAGGTGGACTCCAATTAAGCTGTAGAAGCATCTCAATGATGATCAGTGGAAACAGGATGCACCTGAGCTCAGTTTTGAGCTTCATGGCAAAGGCTGTGAATACTTATGTACATGTGATTTCTTAGTTTTTCAGTTTTAGTAAATTTGCTAAAATATCAAAGAAAGTTTTTTCACATTGTCATTATAGGGTATTGTGTGTAGAATTTTGAGGAAAAAAAAAAGAATTTAATCCATTTTGGAATAAGGCTGCAACATAACAAAATGTAGAAAAAGTTAAGCGCTGTGAATACTTGTGAATACCACAAGGACAATATCATCCTAAAGTTTGCGGATGACACAGCAGTGATAGGATGCATCACTGGTGATGACGAAACATCCTACAGGAGGGAGGTGGCCAACCTGGTGTCATGATGTGAGGACAACAACCTCACCCTCAACACGGACAAGACAAAGGAGATGATAGTGGACATGAGGAAAAGGAGGAGGAGACCCCATCAGCCGCTGTTCATCCAGAAGCTTGAGATGGAGAAGGTGAGCAGCTTTAAATACCTGGGCATCCATATCAGCGAGGACCTTAAAGCCCCATTTCCACCAGTATCGCCTGGGCTTTACTTTTTTTTACTTGTTTCGGTTTTTCGCCATTTCCACCCAAGTCCTCACGGTTTAACCGTTACGATTTTTGTGCCTGTTCAGAGGCAGGGTACAGGCGAGCGAAAAGCGAGGTGTGAATTGACGTCAATCGACTGCTAAACGCTGATTGGTCAGGGCGTAACGTCACCAAACGCGTCCGTTTGTTTTCTGTTGAAGCTACACGTCCGCCATTTGTAATTTCAGCGAGTAACCGCGGTGACTGGATTCAAAATTGTGTTCTCATATAACGATGTCCACGCGCAAGTTTATTCCATGAACAAACGATGAGGTGCGGACTTTTCTGTCCCTCGTAGCCGATGACTACATCCAGAGCGAGTTGGTGGGGCAACTCGCAATGAAAAAATATACCAGGAAGTGTCCGGCCTGCTATTATTGGCAGAGAATTTGGACTCGACACGGCCACGGAATTGGAAAACGGTGACGGTGAGTGTTGTTTTGTTATTGTCCGTCTTCTTGCCTTTCGGTCAAAAGCGTACTTTATTTTAGCAATAAAGAAAGTTGTTTGATTGTGGGCAATTGTGGTGATGGCTAGCCCGCTAATAGCTAGCTACCTCTGTACCTTGCTGCTACCTGGCATCAAGCTGCTGAATCGCGCTTTTATTTCAGTATTCACGTGAACAAAACGCTGACGTAAGCTTATTGTATTCTGGTTAAAAAGTTTTGTGTTTGCGGTACATGTTGCACTTTGTTTGTGAGCGTTATTGTGTGTTTTTTTCCTTCTATACACAGTTTTCAAATCCCTTGGGTCCGCCTCACTGGACTGCCCCGGCATCTCCCGGTCAAGTGCTGGTAAGGCACAACAAACTGAAAATTACCACCCGGTTGTTTTTATATGTGATTGTTTTCTATAGACGCATAACAAGGAATTTAAAATGTCTTTCTACGTTTATAAAAATACTAGATTCAGGGGTGTTCATAGCCACAGTGGCCCAGTGTTGTAGGTGTGTTGGTGGTGGAAATACTGTTGTATTTTCACAAAAAAAAAGGAGCACATCTACAGACTTCAAATCAAAATGCTTGATTGAAATTCTTCAAGTCAGCTAACACTATTAACCCATTCTGATTTATGAGGCCACAGTACAAAGAAATTCTTTTAAAAATAACCCATTAAATCAAAATACTTTTTACAATTAATCCTTTTTGAAATGAAGGGGGGCCTAACCACATCACCACAGAAGTTGCTTATAGTCCACTCTACTGAGGGGCAACAACATGACAGTTGAGCTTAAATACAGCAACGAAGCATCCTACCACAGGCTTTCAACAGTTTAATTCCATAATATTTTTTCTGACATGTTTTGATCCGGTGTTATCTAAATACAATGACTTCTGTCTTTCATATAGGCAAGCTGAAGAGGTCCAGCAACATTGCAGACCTTGCATCACTGATGGCCCAGAATCATGCTGAGGAGATGCGGATCCATGAAAGGATGCTCGAACAGCGCGAAAGACACCTGCAGTTAGCCGCATTAAGAAGGGATGAGCTGACAGAGACGGCTTCCTTCCACGGAGCCTTCCGAAACCATTTTGGCAGTCTGGTCGAAGTACTGAAAGCTCCCCATTTGTTAACATGTTTTGGGAATATTTGTAATGTAATAAAATGTTAGTCTTTTGGATAAAAGTGTGGTTTGTATATTATAACACTGGATGATAAAGGCGAATAATTACATACACATTCCATTGCCTCATATGACCCTAATCCTGCTGTTCAGCCATAAAGGTGTCAAGATTTTTAATGGTAATGTAATTGTTATTGTTAAATTTAATAAATATTACCACTGCTGTATCCATTGCTCTACATTGGGTACAGTTTTTAAGTAAAATTGTAAGCAGTTGCACAGGTGTAATTTACATTCAGCAGTAGACACTGATAAAGGTGAAAGTCGAATTGGGTAAAAGGTAAGTACATGTGAATTGAATGTTATATCGGCATTCCAAATTCTGAGAATTCCAATAAATTATAAGTAGTCTAGTATAATATAAAGCGAAAATACCCATACATGTAAACCCAAATATAACATTTTCGATGTTGTAAACGTTGACATGTATATGATAAACCTATGCGATTGTGATTCAATAGATCCATAGTGATCTTTGGTTTGAAAAAGAAAATTATAATTTGGTGTTGGCAGTGTGACAATGTCAGTGTATTTAGTAGGATTAAAAAAAGTTTCATCATAAAATTTCTAGGTTCATTGGCAATTCCATCAAACCAAAAGTGAGTTATCTAGCTGCAGCATATTTTTTTTTGAGTCATTTCTACGTTGTTTTAGTGTGTAATTAGCCACCACTGAACAGATAACCCTTACAAATAACAATAGATTGGAAAAATGATACACAATGGGCCTAGATTTGGATTGGCTTTTTTTATAATATCAATTATTTGGTAAGTTAAAGTTAACTGGAAGTATAACAAGTTTCCACATATAATTCCAAGGTCAATTGGCAATTCCATCAAATCAAAAGTGACTTGGCTAGCTGCAGCATTTTCTTTGCAGTCATTTTCTACGTTGTTTTAGTGTGTAATTAGCCACCACTGAACAGATAACCCTTATAAATAACAATATATTGTACAATGATACTCAAATGATACACAATACAAAAAATGGGCCTAGATTTGGATTGGCTTTTTTATAGTATTTTTAATTATTTTGTAAGTTAAAGTTAACTGGAAGTATAACAAGTTTCCACATATAATTCCAAGGTCAATTGGCAATTCCATCAAACCAAAAGTGCGTTGTATAGCTGCTGCTTTTTTTGGGAAGTCAGTTTATCATCAGTGTATCATTATTACACAATATACAAAATGGGTCTAGATTTGGATTGGCTTTTTTTTATAATATTATAAATTATTTGGTAAGTTAAAGGGGTTTAGGATTAAGCTTCTGCATAATTTTAAATTACCCCGGTGTTTCAGCATTTAATTAACCGTCTGTTAACATTTAACCGTTTTGAACAACAGAGGCGACGTAGTTTAAAAGTGCACAACATTTTATTTAAAAAAGACGTTTGACATATGTATGCACATGAACACTGAACAAATGAAATGATCTCTGAATGATCTCTGCTTCATATGCAGCTGCTTCAGATTCCTCCTGGGCAACCGCTATTCTCCTCTCCTGCTCCAACGTGTGTTGTCTCAATCCACGTCGTCTTCTCCTGTAAAATTCTCTTGTCTCGTTAAAGACATTCATTGTGTTAAAAACCGTGGAAATCCTCCGCTCGTAATCCGCTATTTTTTTCTGTGTTGTTGAGGAGTCAGTCTCGTCCTTTATACGTCAGCAGTGTAGCGCCACCTCGATCCCGCCCACCCCAGCAATACTCGTCTTTCCGCGGTTGTGATGGAGGCGCAGCCGCGGGAGAAACAAGTAAAAAAGAAAAGAAAAGAGTAGCGCAGAACTATATAGTGGAAATGTGGCTTAAGTGGACACCCAACACCACAAAGCTGGTTAAGAGAGCTCAACAGTGACTGTACTTTCTAAGGAGGCTGAAGAAGTTTGGCATGTCTTCCAGGATCCTCAACAATTTCTACAGCTGCATCATCGAGAGCATCCTGACAAACTGCATCACTGTGTGGTACAGCAGCACCACTGCCCTGGTCTGCAAACGGCTGCAGAGAGTGGTGAAAACAGCGGGGAAGATCATCAGGATTCCACTCCCCTCTCTGCAGAGCATCTACCACTGCAGAGACCAAAGCAGAGATGACACCATCCTCCGGGACCCCACCCACCCCCAGCACAGACTGTTCACACTTCTACCCTCAGGCCGGAGGTACAGAAGTGTGAAATGCAGGACAACCAGACTGAAAAACTCCTTCTTTCCCACTGCCATCAGACTCCTGAACAGATAACAACTCTCAAAACTCCATAACACAACTTTACGTATAGGAACTCACACACCGGCTGCTAAATTTGCACACTGCTTACCTGTACAGTAGATATAGTATTACCCGTCTGATGTCCATATCATCTTTGCAGCTAATTATCATCTCTGCTGCTACTTATCATGTACAGTCTACTGGCACTATCGTTACAGAAATAATTTGTAATTATACACTGCTCATTTGCATACTGTACATAAGTCTATGCCATCTCAGGTTCACATCAGGTTGCACAATGCTCATTTACACACTGTACATAGGTTCATGCCATCTCCGGTTCACATCATCTCTGATATCAATGTACCACTGTCACTTTAGTCATCCAATGAATTTTCAGTTTCATTCCTCTAATGCCTAACTGTGTGTTGGGGGGAGGGTGTTATTAGCATCCATTAGTATTAGGATTGAGTTACTGTGTTAGTATGTCATGACCTATTAGAATTGTTGTTTCTGAACCTTTTACCTTGGCATTCGTTCGGAGAGCAAAGTAAGAATTTCATTGCTCAGGAAATGTAGCATTTCTTAACTGTGCAAATGATAATAAAGCCTTCGAATCTTGAATACTTTCCGGATGCACTGTATATATTTTTTTGCTCTGCAACCAAATCCATGTAACTATTTGTTACTCCCCTCTCACCCTTAGACAGAGGGGTTGTAACAGTTGAAAGATGAAAAAATGGCCAGATCTCTCAATGATCTTCCAGTGATCTCCACAGTCTCCTCAAAGTTTTGACTCAATCCACAACAATCTCTCAGTGATTACCAAAGAGAAACAATCTCTCAGTGAGTGCTCATCGATCTCCCAATGATGTCTCAATGATCTTTCAGTGAACACCAAATTTTTCCACCCTGAAGGTAGAGATGGCTGTGAGATCTGTGATGGATTGCTGAGCATTTGATGAAAGTTCAATAGAATTCATGGAAAGATCACTGGGAGATCATTGGGAGACTGATAAGATAATTCAGCGTTCGTTGGAAGGTCGTTTCCCTTTGGTGATTGTTGAACCTTGGCTTACCCCTGTGTAAAGGGGTTATAAGGAAAAAAAAAATCACAAATTTAAGAAAAAAATCTCACAAATTGGTCAGAGTAAAGCTGCTAATATTCAAGTAACTTTTAAGTAGACACTTATTCGTACAACTTTTGTGTGACTACTCTTAACTTTTGCTTAACCAGAGCGGTGGTCTAATGGTAGAGCATCTGCCCTACAGCTGGGAGGTTGTGGGTTCACAACACAGCTGGGTTATACCAAGGAAAGCCCATACAGCACGGAAAATAAGTATTGAGCACGTCAACATTTTTTTCCATTAAACATATTTCTGATGGAGCCATTGACCTGAGACTTTCACCAGATAGTAACAACCCGAATAATCCATACATACAAAGAAATCAAGGCAACTGTGTTCACAAAACAAGTTATATTTAATAAAGTGGAACGACACAGAGAATAAGTATTGAACATGCTTGGTGAAATTCATTTAATATTTAGTAGAAAAGCCTTTGTTGGTAATAACAGCTTCCAGATGCCTCCTGCATGAAGAAACTAGGTGCAGGCATTGCTCAGGAGTGATCTTAACCCGTTCTTCCACACAAACTGTCACCAAATCTTGAAGGTTCCGTGGATGTCTTCTGTGAATTCTGATCTTCAGTTCGTTCCCAAGATTTTCCAATTGGATTCAGGTGAGGTGACTGACTGGGCCATTCTAGCAGCTTTATTTTCCTGCTCTGGAGCCAGTTGAGAGTTTCCTTGGCTGTATGTTTGGGATCATTGTCTTGCTGAAATGTCCACCCTTGTTTCATCTTCAGCGTCTTGGCAGATGACAACAAGTTCTTATCAGGGATGTCTCTGTACATTTGTCCATTCATCTTTCCTTCAATTATATGAGGTCTGCCTGTATCATGTGCTGAAAAACACCCTCACACCATGATGCTTCCACCTCCAAACTTCACTATTGATATGGTGTTTTGGGGCTGATGTGTAGTGCTATTTCTCCTCCAAACATGCTGTGTGTTTTGGCATCCACAAAGTTCAATTTTGGTCTCATCTGACCAGACTCTATTCTCCCAGTATTTTACTGGCTTGCCCAAATGTCGTGCAGCAAACTTTAAATGAGCTTCAACATGCTTTTTCTTCAGCAATGGAGTCTTGCGAGGTGAGCGGGCATAGGGCCCATGCCAGTTGAGTGCATTACTTATTGTTTTATTTATTTATTCATTTATTCAGATCCCCATTAGCTGTTACTGTAGTAGCAACTATTCTTCCTGGGGTTCACACCTACAAGAATCAAAAAACACTAAAACCATACATACATTAAAACATTAATAAAATAATGCCATTTGCAATAAAAAACAGAAATATAAATTAAATCAAAAATAGTTTATAAATGTAATACAAAAATTACAACATTAAAGAACTAAGTTCTATGTCACACCATAAAATCAGTGATTCCAATAGACATGACCCATACACACTTAAAATCATAATTCCTTCTTTATAAGTAACATTCTTAGTTTCTTTTTGAAACTTCCAATGTGAAACAGCCCTATACATCACAGTTTTCTTGAAAGCATTTGTTTTTGGTAATGATAGAGTAAATTGTTGCATTACTCATTGTCTCATATTATAATTATGTTGTGGAGAGTGCAAAAAAAACGGAGCCAGACTTGTACAGCAGACGACTTTATTCACTCTCACTTCAGTCATACACAGAAAAGCATTTTCCCTCAATACACCAGGGTCTCTCCTTTTATATCATCCCTCCATCAAGGATATTAAGGATATAAGGATTCTCTATTAATCTCTATCTCTATCTCTATCTCCATCTCTGTTAGGATGGTAAGGATATTACCTTACCATCCTAATAGAGCATTACGCTCCCAAAATGCTAGCTTACGTGTGGTGCCCAGAATCTCCAAAAGTACGGTGGGAGGCAGAGCCTTCTGCTACCAAGCTCCTTCTCTCTGGAACCAGTTACCACTCTGGGTCTGGGAGTCAGACTTGGTCTCTGTTTTTAAGAACAGGGTAAAATCCTTCTTTTTTAATATAGCTTTTGTTTAAGGAGGGTTTTTGTGTCTTTTAACCCCACTCTTGTTCTATTGTTATCTGATCCATACTGCTGGTTGACCTCCAATATTGTACTTGGTATCTTACTGCTATATTCTTTATGTCTGTCTTTTCCATCCTCCCTATCCCCTCATCCCCAGCCAGTTGCAGCAGACGACTGCCCCTCCCTGAGCCTGGTTCTGCTAGAGGTTTCTTCCTTCCAAATGGGAGTTTTTCCTCTCCACTGTCGCTTAGTGCTTGCTCATAGGGGATCGTCTGATTGCTGGGTCTTTCTGTGACTGTGTGGGGTTTTTTTCTGCACTGTGGCGCCACGAGACGGCTTTTGTTGTGATGTGGCGCATTATAAATAAAGCTGAATTGAAATGAATTGAATTGAATCTCCCATCTGCATGAAATCTCGCATCACAATACATTCAACCATTCTCCCCCCACTGTCCCCCAACTACTCCTTCCTGCTACATCACCATAATCTCTCCCAACTCAATACCTATTGTCCTCATCTGTTTACCCCCCACGCTCTACCAGCAGAGGGACTATATACCTCCCCTCTGCATCCAGTCTGAGATGATTATCCCAGCGTCTACACCGCCCCCCCCCCCCGAATCTCAGACCGAGTTTCAATCCTCACGTCCTTTTGGCTTCAGTCTCCTCCCATATCTGCTGTAACGGGGGTTCTCCGCCTCCGCTGCGCTGCTGTGCCAGTGGGGGGCTCTTGGGGGGGTGTCTGTCTGCGGGTGGGCAATGGCAAGAGGGGGGAACGTTCGACTTGCCCATGTGGCTACTCTGATGAATCGTTTACCTGGGGAGTTTTCGGTGGGGGTCTTCCACGCCGAGGGGCCCAAGCCAACATCACTTGCTCGTCCACCACCACAAAGGCGGGCTTAAGTCTGTCTATACATACTTTCTCCCGACGACCCCCCAAGTCTAACAAAAAATGTTTGTCCCCTGGTTCCAGCACTCTGAACGGGCCATCGTACGGTGGGTGCAATAGGAGGTGGTGGGCATCGTGCATGACAAACACGAACGCTGCGTTCTTCAGAGTTTTTGGCACAAAAGCCTGTGGAAAACAGTGGTGGGCCGGGCCCGGCAGCGTGCCTGTATCTGCGCTATGCTGCAAACGCTGAGACGGACAGTTGTCCGGCGCGGGAGTATCTGGTAAAAATTCCCCGGGGAGCCGCAGTGGCTGAGAAAAAACAAGCTCTGCCAGGGAAGCCTCCAAATCCTCTTTTGGTGCGGAATGCAACCCTAACAAAACCCACGGCAACCGGTCCACCCAATTTGCATCCGTCAGCGAAGCCCTGAGCGCTGCTTTCAGTGACCTATGGAAGCACTTGCATATCCCATTGGCCTGTGGGTTGTACACAGTTGTGCGATGAATTGCGACACCCAGGCTACGGGCCATCGTGGACCAGAGGTGATGTCCGACGGGATGCCAAAGCGTGTCACCCATGTTGTCAAAAAGGCACGTGTCACGTCTGCGGACGCGGTTGCCGCCAGCAGGACTGCTTCTGGCCAGTGTGTGGTGCGGTCCACCACTGTCAGAAGGTGCGTGCACCCCTGCAATGGCGGGAGGGGGCTGACGAGGTCCACGTGAACATGGTCGAACCTCTTAGCCGGTATACGAAATGGCTCCAAAGGGGCCTTCGTGTGTCTGTGTACTTTGGCTCGTTGGCACGCTACTCAGGCTGCAGCCCACTCTTTCACTCGTTTGCGCAGGCCTGGCCAAACGAACTTCGCTCCCACCATTTTGACTGACGCGTGCACTCCTGGGTGCGCTAGAGCGGGAACTGACTCAAACACTCGGCGGCGCCAAGAAACTGGGACCACCGGGCGCGGGCGTCCCGTGGAGACGTCGCAGATTACAGGGGGGGGCTGCCATCTTGCAGTACTCTGCTCTCCAGCCTTAACCCTGTTGGTCCAGAATGGAGCGCTGCGCCCTTCCAGCCAGAACTGGAAGTGGAGTATGGCCAGGTGGAGAGCCAGCAACTCTCTGTCAAACGCGCTGTATTTACGCTCACTGTCGCGCAAAGCCCTGCTGAAAAAAGCGAGCAGCTGCCAAGAACCGGTGACACGTTGCTCCACAACGTCCCCTATGGCCACGTCCGAGGTGTCGGTAGTGAGCGCTATCCGGGCCGCCAGGTCCGGGTGCGCCAATAGTGCAACATTTGCCAGGGCTGTTTTAACCTCAGAGAATGCCTGCTCCCGCTCTGGAGTCCATTCAACTCTGTCCACCGGTTTCCATTTCTTGAGTGCGGCGTACAATGACTGCATGAGCTGAGCTGCGCGGGGGAGGAACCGGTTATAAAAGTTAACCATCCCCAAAAACTCTTGCAGCGCCCTGACCGTCTGAGGCCGGAGAAAATTCGCCATGGCGCGCACCTCGTCGGGCAAGGGTATCGCTCCCTCTGGTGAGATGTGGTGCCCCAAAAAATCAACCCCCATCACGCCGAACTGGCATTTTGCCGGGCTGATTATTAACCCGTGCTCTTCCAACCTCTGGAAAACCATCCTGAGGTGGGTTACGTGTTTGTCCTCGGACGCGCTGGCCACCAGGATATCATCCAGGTAGACAAACACAAACAGCAGATCACGCAACACCGCATCCATCACACGTTGGAATGTCTGTGCTGCGCCTTTTAATCCGAAGGGCATGCGTAAAAACTCAGACAAGCCAAATGGAGTTATTACCGCTGTTTTGGTTATGTCCTCTGTGCGCACCGGGACCTGGTGGTAACCACAGACCAGGTCTATTTTAGAAAAAATGCGTTCCCTGGCGAGATGAACGGAAAAATCCTGAATATGGGGAATTGGGTAGTGGTCGTGCGCTGTGGCGTTATTCAATCTGCGGAAATCTCCGCACGGCCGCCACAATCCCTCGGCCTTAGGGACCATGTGTAGCGGGGATGCCCATGGGCTGTTTGAGCGCCTGATGATGCCCAACCTTTCCAAGTTGGCAAACTCCTCGCACGCTATGGCCAGTTTAGCTGCGTCCAGGCGCTGAGGTCGTGCAAAAACGGGCGGCCCAGTGGTGGTGATAAAGTGTTCCACCCCGTGTTTAGTGATGGCCACCGAAAACATCGGGACCGTGTGTGCTGGGAACTGAGTGAGCAGTGTGTGGAACTTACCGCCTGGAGCTGTGACGATGGCTAGTGTTATTGGCCCGGTCCCTCGAGCTGTACAGGGGAGAGAATCAAAAGACATTGCATTAACCAGGTGTCTGTTAACAACATCGACGAGTGACCCGTGCGCGCACAGAAAATCAGCTCCCAAGATTGGGAAACTCAATGCCGCTATGACGAAAGTCCACTCGTACATACGGCCGTGTAGGGAAAAAGTCAGTGTTCTCTCACCAAAAGTCCTAATGTCCGAGCCGTTTATGGCTACCAGCTCGGGGCCGCTAGCTCCCACTAGCCGGTCAGCATAGGACGGCAGGATGAGGCTCTTTTGGGAGCTGGTGTTAACAAGGAACCGTCTCCCTGAACGCGAGTCCGTCACGTAGAGCAGCTTGTTTTCTTCACCGGCGGTCGCAGCTGCTACTGACTGCCGGCCTTGGCGTTTCCCGAACGCTTGAATTGGCAAGGTGGCACACATCTGCGTGCGTTCTCTCCAAAGTGGCGGTGGTAGAAGCAGAGCGTATCTCTCTGGCGCTTCCTGGCCCCGGCTGCCGCTACTGTCGCCGGCTCCTCACCGCCGCTGGTCGTCTCGCTGGGTTCCGACACCGCCGCGTCCACTGTGAGGGCTCTGGTGGTGAGGATGATCTGATCTGCCTCCTGGGCTAGCGCACGGTAGTCACGCGCGGCCAGCAACGGCGAGTTGGCCAGGACTGCTCTTGCCTCTGTTGGGAGGTTCCGGAGGAAAAGGTGGGCAAACAGAAAATGCCCGTCTTCCGTGCCCATCAACGCCAACATCTTCTTCATCGACCCATCTCCTAACTCAGAGCGCCTCAGGAGTGTCTCTGCTCTCTCACAGTCCGAGAGCGTGTAGCGCCGAGTCAGCGTGGCCTTGAGAGCCCCGTATTTATCGTAGGCTGGAGGCTGTTGGAGCAGGCTCGCTACTTGCTGAGATGTGCGAGCATCCAGCGCTGCGACCACATACTGTAGTAATATCTGGTGTTGTCTGCTGTTATTTCCCGGAGGATGAAGTGAGCCTCGGTGTGGTGGAACTAAGACCGTGGGTCGTGCGGCCAAAAGTCCGGTAATTTGACTGAAACAGCGCACGCGTTGCTGGAGCTTTCAGTCCAGGCCGTCTCTGGGATGCTTGCCGCGTTGCTGGGGCTTCCCATCCGGGCCGACTCTGGGGTTCTTGCCTCGTGTTCCATAATTCGTCAAGGGTCACCAGTGTGGAGAGTGCAAAAAAACGGAGCCAGACTTGCACAGCAGACGACTTTATTCACTCTCACTTCAGTCATACACAGAAAAGCATTTTTCCTCAATACACCAGGGTCTCTCCTTTTATATCATCCCTCCATCTCCCATCTGCATGAAATCTCACATCACAATACATTCAACCATTCTCCCCCCACTGTCCCCCAACTACTCCTTCCTGCTACATCACCATAATCTCTCCCATCTCAATACCTATTGTCCTCATCTGTTTACCCCCCACGCTCTACCGGCAGAGGGACTATATACCTCCCCTCTGCATCCAGTCTGAGATGATTATCCCAGCGTCTACAATGTCTGTTATTTGTATAAATCAACTGTGAATCCAGATATGAAGGTCTTCTAAAGACAACAATATTTCTTAGGAACTGAACCAAGCTATATGTCAGCCTTTCATCCACAGTCAGCCATGATAGCCTAGCATGCATTTCCTCCACACTATCTCGTAAAGAGCATCTGAGAGCTAGGCGAGTAGCTCGGTTTTGAGTGAGCTGGATTTTATTACTGTTAGTTATTATAATTAGTTATTATAATTTAGTCTGTTTGTTTGTCTGTTTGTTAGCAAGATAACTCAAATGTTATGGACGGATTTTCATGAAATTTTCACAGATTGTCAGAAATGTGGTATCCTACAGCTGATTAGATTTTGGTGGTGATCCGGATCACCGTCTGGATCCAGGAATTTTTAAAAGGATTCTTTTTTTTTTTTTCTCAAAAAGTTATGGACGGATTTTCATGAAATTTTCACAGATTGTCAGAAATGTGGTATCCTACAGATGATTAGATTTTGGTGGTGATCTGGATCACCCTCTGGATCCAGGAATTTTTTAAAGGATTCTTTTTTATTTATTTATTTTTTTTCAGGTTCTATAATATAAGGTTTTTGCGCAGCCACTACAGCTGCGCAAAAAAACAGCTCTGCCGGGGAAGCTTCCAGATCCTCTTTCGGCACGGAGCGCAACCCCAATATAAAACCCACGGCAGCCTGTCTACCCAATTTGCATCCGTCAATGAAGCCCTGAGTGCTGCTTTCAGTGATCTATGAAAACGCTCGCATAACCCATTGGCCTGTGGGTTGTACGCGGTTGTGCGGTGAATTGTAACACCCAGCCAATTTTAGCAAACACGGGCTTATTGCCATTTCTGTACGCCAAAAAGAAAAAAAAAATATACGTGAAAAAAAATTATTGACAGTGTGGAGGAACACCTCGTGTGTGACCCCCACAGCGTACGGGCCTGGCAGAGCGCTCAGCGTGAGCAATTGTCAGAACAGTGAGAGGTATGGACTGATCATTATGCAGATGCGCCTCCCTCCCTCTTTCGTCCTGCAGCTCCGGAACAGAGAGGAATCCCGGCGCCAGTAATCCTGATATGTGTGACTCTAATGCAAATGTCCATGCTTTCCTGCTGTATACTGTGATGCTAATGTGCCATGCATGCATTGTCTGAGCTGGGTATATAAGTTGACTGCATATCTCTTGCTCTCTCTCTTTTTGATCACTTGCATTGTTTGTGGCTGACTTTGAGACACATGGCTCGCTCCAGCACGCTGCCACAGCGCTGAGTGAGCCTCGTGGAGGATGAATAAAGCACCCTTTTAATTTTAATTCAGACACAGAGCTGGCTAATGCTCTTAATTGTTTTTATGGTCGTTTTGACTCCTTTGATTTTAGCACAGAAATCCAAGATTTGAAACAGAAACTCAAAAACAATCAGCACTTTAATATTGAGGTGCAGGATGTTAAAAGGGAGTTCTGCGCTGTAAAAGTGAACAAAAGTCAGGGCCCTGATAATATATGTGGGCGCTTGGTAAGGTCCTGTGCACATGAACTGAGTCCTATATTTCATTACATTTTCAATAAGTCCTTACAGACACAACACGTGCCTAAGATCTGGAAAGAAGCCGTGGTTGTTCCCAAATCCAGCTGTCCTAAAACGGTAAACGACTTTAGACCAGTTGCTTTGACTTCAATTTTAATGAAAATTTTTGAAAAACTGATCAGATGTGAGGTCCTAAGGCAGACTGAGCGGGCACTGGATCCTCTGCAGTTTGCCTATAGGCCACCCAGAGGAGTGGAGGATGCCACTGTCACTCTGTTTAACATGCTTTTTAAACATCTGGATCTTAATAGGACACATGCCAGGCTTTTATTTGTGGATTTTTCTTCCGCCTTTAATACAATCCAACCTCATATCATAGTTGAAAGGCTCCTGCAACAATTTGATTTGAGCAATAATCTGGTGGGTTGGATTCTGGATTTCTTAACCAACAGGACGCAGAGAGTAAGGGTCAATGGTACATTGTCTGACCTAAAGTGCTCTTCTACTGGCTCTCCTCAGGGTTGTGTGTTGTCACCACTACTCTTCATCCTGTACACAAACATGTGTCGGAGCAGACATGACAACAGACACATTATAAAGTATGCTGATGACTCAGTTATTGTCAGTCTCCTCCAGGATGGTGAGAGTGGCCACGGCCCAGTAGTTGATGATTTTGTTCACTGGTGTGAGGATTCCTACCTGCAGCTGAATACGACAAAAACTAAAGACATGATTATTGACTTTAGGAGGAAAAATCCCAGGCACAAAGTGACCATACTAAAAGGCCAGACCACCGAATGTGTACAATCCTACAAATATCTTGGGACGATTATTGATAGTAATTTAAACTTTGAAGAGAACTGTGAAAGGGTGTGCAAAAAGGGTAAGCAACATTTGCATTGCTTGAGAAAACTTGCATGCTTCCAAGTTGACCGAACCATAATGACAATGTTTTATTGGGCTTTTATTGAATCTGTTTTATCCTTTTCTTTAGTGTCATGGTTTGGTCAGATGAAACTGAAACAGAGGAAATCCTTGGATCAGGTAGTTAGATGGTCCAGTCATTTTCTTGGCGAGTCACAGCTGAGCCTGACATCCCTGTACACCAGACAAGTACAAAGGATGGCTACCTCCATTTTAAATGATGACTCCCACCCTTTGCACTGCCACTTTCAGCTTCTTCCCTCAAGATGGAGGTTTGCTGTCCCAAAAAGTAGAACCTAACGCTACAAAAACAGCTTTATCCCTGCTGCTGTTAAAGAGTTGAATAAGCTGTAAAAATATATTGTACATAATTTAGGTACCTATTTATTAACTTCATTTTATATTTACTTATTTTTGTAGGATGTCACTTGGGTTCTAAATATTTTATTGGGTTTTAGACCTTTGAGTTTTTTAACCTCTTTGACTAGTTTTTAACTTTTAATATGACCCTTCTCTCTTACCTCTGGTTTTTCCCTCATCTCTTTGTCTTTTTATACCCTGATTGATGGAGCCTTGAGTATTTTTATCATGTTTACAGTCAGCTTCATGTGTGCCTGTGTTTGTGTCTATGTTGAATGTAATTAGTGGCTTGTAAATATGGATGTCACCAGACTGCAAAACAAATCTACCTACGGGTACAAATAAAGTACCCGTAGGTAGAAATGTGGTATCCTACAGATACCACATTTCTGACAATCTGTGAAAATTTCATGAAAATCCGTCCATAACTTTTTGAGAAAAAAAAAAGAATCCTTTTAAAAATTCCTGGATCCAGACGGTGATCCGGATCACCACCAAAATCTAATCAGCTGTAGGATACCACATTTTTGACAATCTGTGAAAATTTCATGAAAATCCGTCCATAACTTTTTGAGTTATCTTGCTAACAAACAGACAAACCAACGCTGATGATCACATAACCTCCTCCTCTTGGTGGAGGTAACCATCTAAAAACACACGATTACTGCGCTCTGTGCTCTGAAGGCCTGCAATAGTTTTCATACAGGCCCAGGCTGAACCAAGTTTCTTTGTTGCCATCTTGCTTTCAAACTCTGATTTATAATTCTGTTTTGCTCTTAAAATTTCGGCCTTCAGCTCCTTTGTGGCAACCTGTAGCTCAGAAACAGACCCCTGTTTAAAGGCAAGTGCTTTCCTCTTTAAGCAGGATTTAACTGATTTTGTAACCCATGGTTTGTTGTTGGGATATATTTTGACACGTTTACGTGGAACAATCTTATTTTTACAGAAAGACATGTATGAGCATGTGACGTCAACCAGAGAGTCCAAATCATCCCCGCAGGCCAGTGTGAACATCTCCCAGTCTGTACAGTCAAAGCATTCCTGGAGGCTGTGCACTGAATCTTCTGTCCGCACATCAATGTCTCTCGTCTCCACCTTGCCTCTTCTGAGAGTAGTTTTATATGTGGGCAGCAAATGTACACAGTTTTATTGTTCTTTCTATAAGTAGGTTAGCACACTGTCTAATTATATAAATCCCTCTACTCATTTTAGCAACAGTGTTATTAATATGGGTCGATCATGACAATGTTTCGTCAAATGTAACTCCTTGAAGTTTAATTTGTTTAACTTGTTTAATAGGTACTCCTTCTAAGGAAATACACAGCTCCTCGTCTGCTCTAAAGGCATACCTGGAACCAAGCAAGAGGGTTTTGATTTTTTTCCAAGTTCAGTTTTAGTTTGTCTCAACAACCCAGTGAGAGATCAACATCAACTCTTCCTGAAGCATTTTTTAATATTACTTGTAGTTATGTAAATAGTGGTATCATCTGTGTACATAACAATGGATGAATTTTTTTTAACATACACAGTAAATCATTTGTAAATATAGAATATAATAAGGGCCCCAAACAACTACCCTGTTGATATCTGACAAAGCACCATTAAACAGGACACATTGTTTTCTATTAGATAAGTAACTTCTCATCCATTCAGTGGCTGATGTTTTTTCAACATAAGGGGCCTTTGAGACCTTCTGCTTTCCCCTCAAAAAACCTGAGATTTTCCAGTAAATATCATATTCATTACATAAAAAAGACCTTATACTGTTAGAAATGCATGATGGTCGAGCTCCAGCACATTTTATTAATTAACTGCTTGCAGACAATATTTGAGCAAACTGCAAAATATGTCCACCCTGTCATGGGACAAATTTGAAGTTGAGTGAGGACATTTTAATTGCATAATGATTACAAAATGTACCTTTTCAGAAAGATATTTTGTCCTTTTCTTAGGAATATATTTTAGTGTGAAATGTCTTTTGATAATAAAAATATTTGTTTACACATAAAATCTACTAGAATTGCACTTTTATAAAATAAAATCTTGCAACAAAGATATCTGGTCAAACTTTCAAACAACGCTATTTGGCCCTTAGTTGTTTATGAAGAAATCACACAAAGGGTTTTGCTAACTTTTGTAAATAATTTGTTTATTTTCAAAAAACATGAGCATGACAAGGTGGACAAAAGAAACTGGAGAACAGCTGATAAACAAACACAAATGAACAATTTTAAACACTGGTTTTCCAGTATTTTAAATAGAATTTGTAGTGTAGTGTAACCGACTACTGATCTGATACTGATCGAAGGGCCAGAGGGTTTGATTCCCGCTCTGTCTGCAGTCTGCATATCGAAGTGTTCTTGAGCAAGACACTGAACCCCCAGTTATTCCTGGTGGGTCAGGCCAGCACCGGTGCATGGCAGCTTTGCCGCCATCATTGTGTGAATGTGTGTGTGAATGGGTGGATAGCAGGATCTGTAAAGTGCTTTGGTCATCTAGAGATGAGAAAAAGCGCTATATAAGTGAACGCCATTTGCCATAAATAATTCTTACTAAACTCTATATGCAGGAGGGACTCCTTATAATTCAGGTTCTTCCTGAGCTCCCTGTAGATGTCAAACTGCCATTTGATGTTGAAAATATGGCGCCTATACTGGAACAGTCTCTCCAGGAAATCACTGTTAAGGTCATCCTCTGTTATTGTCATCTCCCTTTTTACTGTGATTGCGGTGGTGGAGTGGTTAGCACTGCGGCAGCACAGCAACTCATCCTTGGCTGGGGGATCCTGGGTTCGATCCCAGCCCCTGACCAACAGTGATCTGTGTGGAGTTTGCATGTTCTCCCTGTGTCTGCGTGGGTTTACTCTGGGATTTCTCTGGTTTCCTCCCACATGCCAAAAACATGCAAGTTAGGTTAATTGGTCTCAAACTGGGGATTCTAAATTGCCCTTAGGTATGATTGTGAGAGTGAATGGTTGTCTGTCTCTCTGTGTTGGCCCTGCGATGGACTGGTGATCTGTCCATGGTGTACCCTGCCTCTCGCTCAAAGATGCTGGGATAGGCTCCAGCCCCCCTGGGACCCGAAAAGGATTAAGCGGAAGAAGATGGATGGATATTGACACTTTGTGATCTTCTCTTTCATCCATTGAGGTAAACTAATGGTTTCTTGCCCAGGAGTTTTTAGCATTGGATGACAAGTTAGACAGCATTTACTGCACTCACCATATGCACATGCCTTGGCAATGGGGTCAAACATGGTTGCTTCAGACATTTCCTCAATATTTCTTGAAGACAGCAACCCATGGCTCTGCAAGGCATTGGCCATGAATTGCAAGTTCTCAAGTGTTTTGCATAGACATGTGTTCCGGTCAGAGGAGGAAGGAGTTACCACCCAAAAGGGTCTTAAGATGGCAAGAGGAAGTGTATGACCCATGGCCAAGTTGCTCAGACAGAAACTTCCTATGAAAGCTCTTCACTGTATCAGTAAGCAACTTTTTCCGCTTCTTTTCCTTCAGTCGTGTGGTTGTTTGTTTACAGCCTGTCGTCATTCGACTGACATCATCTGGAAGAAAAACCAAAGTGGTCTTCCTCTTAATGTCACTTCGACTGACGCACTTCCTCTCACTGTAGATTAGATCTGCATGATACTTTGCTCTCTTTTTTGAGTAGCCAAATGCAGCCTGGGCATGTTTTTGGAGCTTGTATTTCTCCAGGATATTTCCAGTGACCACTTTAGCAATCAACTGCTTCTCTTTGTTTGTTTTTGCATTTTTATATTTGTTTCTAATTTCTTCTATAAGGGAAGTTTGGAAAAGAAGAGCTCTTTTGATTGGAGACTTCACTTTCTGATGTCCCAACAAAGTGGTGACTTTTGCATGAGGTGATGCACTTTTTTTCTTTGCCCTAAGGAACCTCTTCCTGTATTTCTCAGTATTAGATTTCTGTTTAGCCAGCTGTGCCTCCAATTTTTCAATTTTTCATTTTAGTTGCTTTGTTGTTCAAATTCTCCCCTCTTGACGCTGTTGCCTGAAAACCAAAATATTAATAGGATTGCAAGTTAGATTTTAGGGAGTAAATCATTAAAATATAATTTACAGGGATATAAACAGTGGATATCATAGTTCTTCAAATAAATAAGTCATAGTGCTAAACTTCTGATTATCTAACCTGGAGGACCTTGGTTCAGGCTGATTTTCAGGCATGTCAGGAGAGTTGAGTGGTGTCTCTTAGTATAGTAAAGCACTGGTTCTGGCTCTGGCTTGTCTTTTTGCTTCCATCCATTTTTTTTTCTTTTTGCCCTCTTTTCTCTCTCACTGAGCTCATTAATACGCTTCTTCTTTCCAGTCTCTGTCTTTATTCCACCTGTCCCTCTCTTTCTCAAGGTAAGGTCTTCCCCTTTCTGGGTCAGCATCACGACATTCCCTATACCTCCTTGCTATCTCAGCTCCATGTGAGGGCATTCCTGGAAATATGCAATTCAAAACATTCCCTTACACATTTATAGGTAAACTTATTCTTGAAAGACACACCACAAATCATGGTAAACAGGGCAGAGCAAATCGGAGTACCCTGAAATCCAGCTGAATTTTAACAACCAGTTGTGAAAAGAGTAGGCAGGTGTTTCCACCAATATAGAATGGGCGCCATGGATTTCATGTACGCGAGCCAATCCGGCTCTCTGTACTACCTTCCCTCTGTCCAAGCTAATCATCATCTGTGCACAATATATGAGCAACACCTCATTGGTGCACTAGAGTTCCTTCCCAGCAGCTTTCTCACCCAGCCATGGCCACAGCTTATTCTGGGTACTCAAATTAGGTTAAACTAGGCTTCCCCTATCAAACTAAACTAATCATCATCTGAAATTCTGCTTATATTGATGACACCAATATAAGCACTACATCTGCGGCTGTGGCACAGGTGTAGTGTGACTGACTACTGATCGGAGGGTCATGGGTTCAATTCCCACTCTGTCTGCAGTCCGCATGTCAAAGTGTTCTTGAGCAAGACACTGAACCCCCAGTTACTCCTAGTGGCCAGGCTAGCGCCTGTGTGTTTATGGCAGCTCTGCTGCCATCAGTGTGTGAATGGGTGGATAGTAGGATCTGTAAAGTGCTTTGGTCATGAGAGATGAGAAAAAGCGCTATATAAGTGAACACCAATTAGCATTATTGCCAAAAGATACTAGCATGTTAAAATGTGCCATAAACAATACACGTGGTCTCCCTGTCAAAAATCGTGTCCACCCTGTCATGGAAGGCTTAATGACAGGATTAACATTTTTGGCTAAAGTTAGAATTTAATGAGCACACGGTGGTGTAATGTCATAGTTTATGCCATTATTGTGAAGTGCGGTGTAGTGGCGGCCACTTCCTCTTCCACCACTGCACCGCCCCATAAATACCATGGGGCATCCATTTTACGGTCTCTTGCTGATGCCCCTGCCTGGTGGCTGTATTGTGTGGCCAACGTATTAATAAAGCTAAGTTCACCCATTCACCTGGTCTCATCATTCCTAAAAGGTATTTACAGACATAACATTTTGGCGACAAGGACAAACTATGGAGGCGTGTATTACACCACTTCGCCCCTTCCTGGAGCTCCTGGGTGAGCCGCCTGTGCCCTGGCCAAGATGGTTTGTTGCTTTCCAAAATTACATTGTCATGCTCGACCTAGGTGAGCTAAATAAGCTAAGAGCACATGCGCTCCTTGTACATAATTTGGGAATTGAGGACCAGTGTATCCTGCGTACACTCGGGGCTTCAGACTTGTATGAGAACGTAGTCGAGTTGCTAGCGTGCCATTTTCACACTCTGGACAGCGTGACTATTTGGAAGATTAGGTTCTGACAATGACACCAGCAAATGGGTGAGCCTGTCTGCCAATTTGTCACAGATTTGCGGCAGCTGGCTAGCAAGTGTTGTTTTGGGCCATTGGAGGAGGAAATGGTACTTGAACAGCTGGCGGAGCACATACCCAATGCTGCTTTACAAGCTAGGCTACTCATGGCGCCAAGTGACCTAACTTAGCCAGGGCTGTCGAGCTAGCTCTCCAAGTGGAGACCGCAGACAAGCTAGCTTCGGAGCTAAAGTGGTGCTAGTCACAACGGCAGCTGGAGCCCACCGCCGCAGCATTCGTAGCGGACCCTGATAGTGACGATAGCTTGACCGACAACAACGCAAACATCAACGCTATCAACCAAAGGTCTGCCCCAGGAAAACCCCTGTGCATGGATTGGGGAGTCCGTGAAGCACCAGTACAAGGCTAGGGATTGCCCGGCTAGAGGGAAGCCTTGTGGCAAGTGTGGACGCTTGTGTAACCCTTGCCTTACGTTAATTAGGTAAAAGAAATTATTAAGTGTAGACCAGTTGCTAGGTTCGTAAGGATTACAATAGGGAATTAAAATGAGTGTGGAATGAAATAGCTGGAGGCAAGAAATGAGCAATAATGGCTGTTATTTTTTAAAGATTAAGAGAACAAAATATACAAACAATTTACAAATATACAAATATAACAACGGCCGGCATGAAATAAAAACCCAAAAAATGTCTTACTGAGTTCAATATTTGTCTTTTTGTTCTAGTCGTTTGACCAGTCAAGATATCTTGTATTTCCAAGTTCAGGTTTCTTTTCCTCTTTTAAAGCGGCGGCTTAAGTTGTTACCACTTTGATTTTTTTTTTTTTTTTGAATGAATGAATCTTTATTTCGGATAGATTAAAAGTACAGGTTAAAAGAAACTGAATAATATAACAAAGGGGGAAAGAAATCCAACAAGGTCAAATTAGACAATAACTCCTCTGATTATACAGTTCAACATAAGTTATCCGAAATGGGTGATGGCTGAAGCCGCAGCTTATATTGCCCACCCATGTTCCATCCAAGAATTCAAAAGAAAAAAACAAAACAAGAGCGATTACAATTCAGAACGAAGCTAAGACAAAATGTGACAAAAAACTAAGCTACAACACAACGCAGGCTGGATATGACAATCCTTATGTGATTTTACATGTCATCTTGTATATATGTTTGGAGTATTTCTTCCTTTAGTTTTTGTTTAAATTGTCCAAGCGTTGTACATGATTTTAATTCAGGTCCAAAATCGTTCCATAATCTGACTCCTTGCACTGAAACACAGTGTTGCTTGGTGGTAGTTCTCACTGAAGGTTTTTGAAATATACATGTTCCTCTGAAATGATATTGTTTCTCCCTTATTTGGAACAACTTTTGGATATTTGCGGGCAGTGATAGATTCTTCACTTTAAACATTATTATTGCAGTTTTAAAGTCAACCAGATCTTTCAACTTGAGAGCTTTTAATTTAAGAAAAAGTGGGTTTGTTAGTTCCCTGTAAGCTGCTTTGTTTATTATTCTAATAGCTCTCTTCTGAAGCATAAAGACTGGATATATGTTTGTTTTATATGTATTTCCCCATACTTCAGTACAATAGGTCATGTATGGGAATATTAATGAATGATACAAGATATATAGTGTGGGTTGATTCAGCAAATATTTCACTCTGTGTAGTATTGCAATTGATTTGGATATTTTACCTTTAATATAATTAATATGTGACTTCCAACACAGTTTATTATCAATTATTACTCCAAGAAATTTAGTTTCAGATACCCTTTCAATCTTTACACCATTTACACTGAGTTTAGATACTGAGTTGTTGTGATGGTTGTTAAAGACTATAAATTTTGTCTTACTTAAATTGAGCGTTAATTTATTTGAATCAAACCACAGTTTAAGCTTTCCTAATTCCTTTCCGAGTGTATCCAGAAGTTGTTCCAAATTGCTTCCACTGTATAATAGATTAGTGTCATCGGCAAACAATATTAAGTCCATTTTTTCTGAAACTTTACATATATCATTTATATACATATTGAATAACAATGGCCCCAAAACTGAACCCTGTGGGACTCCACAAGTAACCTTCAGTAACTGTGAGTTTTTGTTACCAACACATACATACTGATATCTATTCTTTAAGTAACTACTTAACCAGGATAGTGCTACCCCTCTAATACCACAATTTTGTAGTTTCTTTAATAATAAATTATGATCCACTGTATCAAATGCTTTTTTAAGATCCAGGAATACCCCAACTGAATACTCTTTATTTTCAATGGCAGTTGATATTTTTTCTATAAATTCCATTAGAGCAAATGCAGTTGTCCTCTTGTGTCTGAACCCATATTGCTGCTCACACAATAAATTATTCTTCAGTATGAAGTTGTCAATTCTCTCATAGAATATTTTTTCAAGTATCTTGGAAAATTGCGGCAATAGTGAAATTGGTCTATAGTTTGAGAATTCCCCTCTGTCACCCGTCTTGTATATCGGAATTACTTTAGCTATTTTCATTGCATTGGGAAATATACCTGTTTGGAGAGACAGGTTATAGATATACGTCAGTGGTTTCACTAAGCATTCAATAATAGTTTTGACTAAGAGCATGTCAATACCATCACAGTCCGTAGATGTTTTACTTTTAAACGATTTAACAGTTTCAATGACCTCTCTCTCGTCTGTGTTCTTTATGAAAATGGAGTCTTTTAGAGCAGTGTTTTTGCTTATTGTATCACCTGTAGGTGCCGTAATGGGTATTTCTCGAGCCAAATTAGGACCAATGTTAACAAAAAAGTTATTAAATTCATCTGCAGATGAAGCTGCATTCACACTCTGAGTCGTTTTATTATTTTTTGAAAAATCGGTTGGGTAGCTTGTATTTCTGCTTTTATTTCCAAGAATACTGTTAAGTATTGTCCATGTATTTTTAATATTGTCTCTGTTTTTCTCCAGTTCTTTACTGTAATAGTCTCTCTTACTACATCTTATTATATATGTTAACTTATTTTTGTATGTTTTATACCGCTGCTCTGCTTCTTTTGTCCTTTTCTTTAGGAAAGCTTTATATAATAAATTTTTCTTTTTACACGCCTTTTGTAATCCTTTGGTTAACCATGGCTTATCGACAAATTTATGTTTAAGCTTTTTCTTTACCAATGGACAATTTTTTTCATAAAGAGTGGTTACAATGTTTATAAATGTGTCATAGGCTTCATTTAAATTTCCAAAGATGTGATAAACCACAGTTAATTTATGTTTCAATATGGGGGACAATCATTTTTTCACACAGGGCCATGTAGGTTTGGATTTTTTTTTTTTTACCCTTAATAATAAACACCTTTATTTAAAAACTGTATTCTGTGTTTACTTGTGTTATCTTTGTCTAATATTTAAATTTGTTTGATGATCTGAAACATTTAAGTGTGACATACAAAAAAAAAAGAGAAATCAGGAAGGGGGTAAACACTTTTTCACACCACTGTATAAAATATGTGGGTATCTTAATTGATGACTCCCTCACTTTTAAACCACATGTTGAGAGCCTTATTAAAAAAAAAAAAAAAGCTGAGATTGAAACTGTGATTTTATTAGAAATAAATTGTGTTTTTCTTTTAATGTAAAAAAAAGTGACTTTTTGCTACCACCTTTTTATCTGTGCTGGACTATGGTGATCTTTTGTACATGGAAGCCCCTGCTGGATGTCTTAGCATGGTGGACTCTGCTTATCATGCTGCATTGAGGTTCATTACAAACTGTAAGCCATTGACATATTATTGTGAGTTATGCCGTAGGGTGGGATGGCCTTCTTTGGCCACCCGAAGGCTCAGCCATGGGTACACCTTTATCTACAAGGCAGTTCTTGGTCTACTGCTGTCCTGCATTTGTGCTCTGACTGCATTGTGAAGTATTGGTCATTATGCTTTTCGTTCACAGGATTATCTGTTGCTTTCTGTTCCATATGCCCGCACTGAAATAGGTAAAAGGGCTTTTATATACCTTGTCATGGATTTTATTTATTTATTTTTTAATTGGGTAAACTTGGGTTTTTATGTGATGCTGCCATTCTTGGCCAGGTCTCCCTTGGAAAAGAGATTTTTAATCTCAATGGGATTTTTACCTGGTTAAATAAAGGTGAAATAAAAAAGACAAAAAATTAAGACTCAACCAGAGGTTCAGAGAAATTCAATGGCAGGTGGTGGTAGAAACCTGGGCCTACCCGTGGTGGAAGCCCTGGCCCAGTAATGGTAAAAGCCTGGGCCCGGTGATGGTAAAGCCCGGATCGACTGGTGACAGCCAAGGCCTGCCGGTGATGGAAGCCCAGACAGCCCAGGCTCACTGGCGGTGAAAGCTCGGACCTGGTGGTGGTAGAAGTCCCGGCCCCGTGCCAAGCAGCAGATCTAGGTAGTCAGCTCCAGCAGTCAGCCCCAGTTGCCGATGGTGGAACCCGATGGCCTGCCTTTGTGGTTAGACTCCGTAGCCGGTGGTGAGAAGCCTGAGAGCTAGCTCTGCTGCTTCCTCCTGCTGCATTGCAACAGTTACATCAGATTTGCAGGATCAAACTGTTCCCTCAAAGGAGTCATTCTCCCCGTTTTCATCTCTCCACAACAGACTTTTCTCGCAACAAATGAGGCAATAATTTATGATAAACAGAGCAAACAAAGACGATGGCTGATTGAGAGTAAACCGGACTCAGCATTTAAAGAGTTTTTGAAACAGCAGTACCTGCTAACTCCAGCCGTTTCTGGAGCTCTCCACAAGTGGTCTTTGGCTCTTGGATAACTCTTCTGATAATTCTTTTGACTCCTCTGTCAGAAATTATGTGAGGAGCTTCTGGTCATGGCCAGTTTATGGTAAAATGATGTTCTTTCCACTTCCGAACGATGGCTCCAACAGTGCTCAATGAAACATTCAGCAGGTTAGAAATGCGCCTATAACAAATGCCATCATTATGTTTTGCAACAATAAGGTTGTGAAGGTCTAGAAAGAGCTCATTGCTTCTACCCTTCATGAGTTCTTTGTGGTGTGACAATCTGCTATTCACAGACCTTTTTAAAGGCTATCAGTCAGGACTTAACCAGCTGAAATTAATTTGCACTGATGGGGGATGGGATGGCTTCCTAAATTCTGATGGATTTCAGCTGGTTTCTTGGCTTTCTATGCCTTTTTGCACTTTTTTTCTCATGTGTTCAATACTTATTACCTGTATCATTCCACTTTATTAAATACAACTTATTTTGTGAACACAATTGCCTTTATTTCTTTGTATGTATGCATTACTTGGGTTGCTACTGATATCTGGTGAAAATCTCAGGTCAATGGCTCCATCAAAAATATGTTTAATGAGAAAAATGTTGAAGTGTTCAATACTTATTTTCCCCGCTGTATAAAAATGGTACTTTCTGCTTTCTAGCTTGGTGCTTAGCATAATGGAATGGGGGAAAGGAATGTTAACACACAGAGCTACCAGAGGACTGTCCCCCCACTGTCGCTTTTACTACTTACAGTAGCTGTGTGGCCTGGGGTCATAAAAACAGATAGGTGCTGCCCCTATACACCACATGGTGTCCCGCATGCTGTGGAAGGGAATTGACTAACTTACCTATGCTTGAGTAATTAATTTCATAAGGTAATGTCACTTTTACCTGTGTACAGTTTCTGGATTTTCTACCCACCTTTGAGAAACAAAGAATGGTAAAATGGTAAATGGCGTTCACATATATGGCACTTTTTCTCATCTCTGGATGACCAAAGCGCTTTACAGATCCTGCTATCCACCCATTCACACACACATTCACACACTGATGACGACAGAGCTGCCATACACACACAGGCGCTAGCCTGGCCAACTGGGAGATCAGTGTCTTGCTCAAGGACACTCCGACATGTAGACTGCAGAGCGGGAATCGAACCCATGACCCTCCAATCAGTAGTCGGAATAATCTCAGTTTCAGGAAGAATGGACAGTATTTCACATTTATAGACATGACAAAAAATAAACAAGATGAATAAAGGACCAAAAAACAGCAAGAAGAGGGAAAATTAGCCACCATGCACCTTCTTTTTTTAATCTATTTATTCACTTCATCACTTTTTACTAAAACACTTCATTATGGCTTTGATTTCTGTAGTATCTTCATCACTGGAGGCACGCTATTTTTTTTTTTAAATAGATGATTAGTGGGTGTGGGAGGTCACCATCCGAGATGTGTGCCTCTGTGACTGTGTATTGTCACCGTTAAAACAGCAAATGTCCCCCCACACCTCCTTCTACATCTTTGTCATGCTTACTTGGTCCATGAGAGCAACAGTAAAACCTAACCTACATCATACCTGGAAAAACGTCATTAGTAATTAGCCCAAATATTGAAGCATACACAAAGCTAAGGTCAGTCTGAATGAAGCTAAATAAAGTGATTTTTTTTTTTTTTTTAAAAAAGTGCCGCTTATATATTGAAGTGCTTGGTGTGTAAAATTAAAAAACATTACCAAGTACGAAACCTCTAAAATTTCTTACCATAACAAAAAAGTCATGAATTTATTTAATTTCAAATGAAAATATTCAGGTGGCTGCTTGGTTCAAAACTCAGTAAAATCAATCCCTTTTAATAACAGTAAATTCAGAAAATGTTCTTCTATAGTTGTTAAAAAAAAACCTAACTACACATAAAGTCACAATTACATACAAAATTCCTCTGAAATGCACAGACTGAAACAGCATCAGATTACCAGTAGTCCACAGTTACAGGAAAGAAAAAGATTAATGACAATTTCGGCTTGTGAAGAGCTGTAAACAAATCAGATTTTTTTAAAGTGTTGTGCGCTTCTAGTCAAGCAGAGAGGGCTCTGAAGGACGTATAATAGTGGGTCGGTTGGGTGCAGCTGGGGGTCTTCTGCTGCAGGAAGAGAGGGGAGGAGAAGGGACATGCGAGGTCATCAAACAGTGATTAACACCAGTGATTCTCAAACTACCAAAAAGCCAGAACATCCGATATAGTGCCAACCCTTCACCATCACCCTTCACCAGTAGACGGTTATGCTGTTTATTCCATCTAGCTACAATGCTCCGCACTGTGTGTTTATATGTTTATATATTTATATGTAGTATATATGTATATTCGCTGCTCTTGTTTTTCTTGTCTTCTTGATTGTTGCTCTGAGTGTTGCTATCCCTGTGCTGTTGCTATCCTGGAATTTCCCCATTGTGGGACTAATAAAGACTTATCTTATCTTATCTTATCTTATCAGCCTCTACAGTCCAGCAGCTCTTCACCCATCCCAAAGCCACAAAATGCATGTAAATGTGTGAGTGTGGACGGTTTTACCTGGGGATCCCTGGTGGCAGAGCTGGAGGCACACGAGCCGGCCTGGACGGGACAAGAGGCACAACATTGGAGTTGGGGTCGCCATAAGCCGGCTGAGCTGCGGGAGGGCCGGGTCGGGAAGGAACCGGGGGGGTGCCAAATGCTGGTAAGGGGTTGAGGACAGGCGGAGGACCCGGTGTGGGGCCCCTCACCGTCGGCGGTCGGACAGGCGGGGGCGCTGCTGCCGAGGCGGGACGGGATGCTGGTGGACTGAAATAAAAAAAGAGAGTACACTATCAGACAACTATCAAAATGTGGCTTTTTATTTTTATTCAGCTGTTGAAACTGTTCATGTATGGATCACGGTGTGGGAAAATGACCCAACTGCAATTTCATGGAAGACCACCTGAATGTGATCACAGATGTTCACACCTGGTGACAGCTAAATGTACAATGACAGGTTATTAGGGCCACCTGAGATTTGACAAAAAAAAAACCAAAAAACAAAAAAAAAAAACAGAGCAGACGTGGGTGGTGATCACAAATTTAGAGAAAAAAGTTGCAAGTTTATGAGAAGAAAAGAAAAATTAATTAATGAATGTAATAAAAAAAAATCTAAATAAAACATAATAAAACCATATAAAAACTTAAAAAATACAACTGATCTCGATCATAAAAGAGAGCAAGCCTCTATCCACAAGTGTGTAAGTAACTAGTTATATCTGCACAACATTGTACCTTTATGAGTAGTTTCATTGCAGGATAAATTTTACTATGACTTGAGTAAATTTATGAACAAAACCTCTACTTTTACTCAAGTACAACTGTAGTTGTACGCTGAGTAACTTGATTTCATGGACTTGAAGTGACAGCGAGTCAAGTTTTTCTCATCAGTTTTTCTTCTCACATGTGAAATCACTATTCTGGCTTAGTAATCATTACTGTTGCTATACATGATTTGTAATGTTTTAGAGAGCACATCTGATTACTTTATATTTTACTCTAATTAGCGCATGTAGTAAATTTGCCCCTTTTTCCTTCATAAATTATCCATTTTTTCTCCTAACCTTCACCCCTTCACCCCCCTCCCACTTTCTGTTTTTCTTTAGTTTCACAAACAATACCTTATCGCTGTCATGCTCGCCTCCCTACGAACCACGTAAAGCTTTTGCTCTCTCTGCTCAGACCAAACTGCTCACAGAGTTTTCCTACAGCTGTATCTCTGAGAGTGTTTAATTTCTTGCAAGAAGAGAGCAGTCTTACAAAGACAATTCTTTGACTCAAGATCCTTTACTCATTTTTAGACAAATTTCCAGCACACTCCCTGTCATGAGTAAAGTGCCACTAAAACCAGCATTTCTAATTATTCTGTAGCCCCTTTAAAATGCTCAAACATAGTTCAGAAATCAATCTTTAAAGGCCTGTATTTTAAAAAAAAAAAAAAGTTACAAAAACTACAGCAGCTGTAATGACAACACTCTACAACTAGAAATGCATATATGGACTTATCATCATCATCATCACAGCAGTCAGTCGTGGGCGACAATGACTTTCATTTAGGTCTGATCAGATTCCTCCACACAGCTCTGTCCTTAGCCTTCCGCTGCCAGGAACTCCTGTCTATATCCAACTTCTTCAAGTTTCTTTTTACAGTGTCTTTAAATCTGAGCCTTGGTCTACCCTGATTGCGCTTGCCCTCACATAACTGTGAGTAGAGTAACTGCCGAGGGAGACGCTGGTGGTCCATCCTCTCAACATGTCTGAGCCATCTCAGGTTCATCTGTATTAGCATGTCCTCCATTGATGGTAGACCAGCTCGTTTCAACACTTCTATGTTGGTTATCTTGTCTTTCCATGAGATGTTCATTATGGCTCGAAGGTGTCTCATCATGTACGTGTGGAGTTTCTTCACCTGCACTCTGTAGACGGTCCAAGTTTCAGCACCATACAATAGAGTAGCCAGTACTGTCGCTCTGTACACTTTGCATTTCACACGGATAGACACATGTTGATTGTTCCACAGTCTCTCCCTCAAGTTTCCAAACACAGCGCTCGCTCTTCCCATTCTGAGAGATAGTTCATTCTCCAGCTTAGAATTCTCTGAAAGAGTACTCCCTAGATACTTGAAAGTCTTGCACTTGACTAGTGGCTCTGTACCATTGTTGATCTCTTCTGGTAGTGATGTTAATAATTGGAACTTTGGTGGTTGATAAAGGCACTCTGTCTTCTTGATGTTGATTTGGAGGCTGAATTGGCTAGCTGCTCTTGCAAATTTCTCCACTAAAGATTGCATATCTTCCACACTGTGTGCAACTAGAGCACTGTTGTCGGCAAAGAGCATTTCTCTTACAACCTTTATCGATGTCTTTCTCTTGGCTTTAAACTGTGCCACATTGAACAAGTCTGCTCCTTTCCTCGTTTGAATGTATACTCCTTCTGAAGTGTATTTGAAGGCCATCTCAAGCATGGCTGCCAGATAAAGCGAGAAGAGTGTAGGCGCCAGCACACACCCTTGTTTCACCCCGTTGCTTACTGAAAAGTCTTTAGACACTGAACCACTCATTGCCACGTTTGCTTGCATACCTGTATGGAGTGCCTCGATCAGGCTGACAAACAGTACCTGCCAAAGTCCTTGTCGTGAAACAGTATCGAAGGCTTTATTGAAGTCTGTGAAGACTACATAAAGTGACATGCTCTGTTCGATACACTTTTCTTGAACCTGTTTCAAACAGAAAATCATGTCCATTGTGCTTCTTCCACTTCTAAAGCCGCACTGGGTTTCCGGTAGTACATTCTGCGAGATGTGTTCATTGAGTCTATTCAGTAGTACACGTGACAGAATCTTACCAACAGTGGCTAGCAGTGATATACCTCGGTAATTTCCACAATCTTTCCTGTCACCTTTCTTGAACAAAGGCACAATACTTGCATCCTTCCAGTCTTGAGGTACTTTCTGGGCATCCCGTATCTCTTGGATAAGCTTGTGCAGGCAGTTGGTCAGCTGAACACCACCAAATTTCCACACTTCTGCTGGAATTCCATCCCTTCCTGAAGCTTTACCATCCTGTGTTGTCCTGATAGCTGCCATTAATTCATCAAAATTTGGTGTTTCATCCTGATTTGATACACCTGGTCGATATGGACTTCTACTACCCCAAAAAACAAGTTAGATATTTCATTTGATAAAACCAGTCATACTGAAGTCAGAATTGTTTGGTTCTAATGTCACAAAAAGAAAGTAAAGAACCTTAGCAAGCTCACATACCATACACATGCCCACATCAAAGTCCTCACTCAACAGTGTAATGCATGATGTGAATATAAACATGGAATATAGCCAAAGGAATTAGTGTCAATAGAAAAAAGTTCATATTGAAGTCATTTTAGTTGTTGGTTAAGGTTGTAGGCTAACCCCTCATTAGATGTATGTCAAAACTGAACTCACCCAAGGTATTTATGAGTTAAAGCTTCTGTATAAATCTGAAGTCAATCCAGTCAGAAATGTAGCAGATACTGGTGACAACAGAAAATGAAGGACAGGCAGATGAGTCAAAAGCATTATACCCTCCACAACTTTGTATAATAATTGCTACAGAATAATAATATGGCTTAATTAAAAGAGATGGACACTGTCTTATCAAATCTACGACCTAAAAATGAAAGGTTTCTGTACTTTGTAATATAAGGATTGGGGGACCTCTGCTGGATATTTGAAGAAATTAACTCACTTCACCTCTTCTTTCTGTACAGTTGCATGCAAAACTTTCTGCGCCCCATTTTATTTTTCATTTGTGTTTAATTGGTGTGCCCAGACTTTTGCACTTTCATAGCTGTTCATTTATCTGTTTCTTTTGTTTTTTTGCTCAATTTATGAAATAAACAGTAATGTTCATGTTTCCTGTAATACTGTAATTCTCTCCATATCCTTCAGAGACAGTTTCCAATTTTAAAAAAATGAGGTGGCCCAGCGTTTCCATGCTATTGTATATCCGAACTGCATCATTTTATTTAACTTCTGCTTTCACATATTTCAGTAACAGATGAACACTTCACAATGTTCTAGTGGTCTTATGGAGATTTTTACACTATCTGTTTATAATTTCTGTATTATGGTAAATGGCGTTCACTTCAGTGCTTTTCTCTCATCTCTAGATGACCAAAGCGCTTTACAGATCCTGGTACCCACCCATTCACACACTGATGGCGGTGGAGCTGCCATGCACAAGCGCTGGCCTGACCCACCAGGAACAACTGGGGGTTCAGTGTCTTGCTCAAGGACACTTTGACATGCAGACTACAGACACAGCAGGAATCAAACCACTGACCCGCCAATCAGTAGTCGGCCACACTACACCTGCACCACAGCCACAGTGGGAGGAAGTGAGTCTTAAGGTGCCTTCACACCAAACGCGAACGAGCGGCACGAATCCATACAAAGTTAATGGAAAGACGCGAGCATACGCGAAATCACGCATTTGCGCGTTCATGTCCAAGGGAATATGCTAGCTTTGAAATTCTGCCGTCACTGAAGAAAAAGTATCACAATTGGTGAGTAAACTAGTTTGAAAATGAGACTGCCACTCACCTGGAAACAGGAAGACCGGGAGCTTTTCAGCTAAATCGGGATGTCGGAGTTATTTACCCATGGATTCCTGCCATGGACGTGCTAGCAACGGAAACACTCATCATCTTGTAAAGTTTTGGAGACAGGGACAACTTTTTCAGGCGAATCCTCCGTCAGATAATGTAAACCTCAAGCATGATGTTATTTTGGGGATTTCCACAGTAGGTTGAACACTGCTGTAGAAGTTATAAAGGCAACTTCGCCCATTTGCATCTCACTCAGACAGTGAATTCATGTCTATTCGCATGTTTACATTGAGTTATAATTTAATCACACCGCGCAAAAAATTCACCCGTTCGCGGTTGGTCTGAATGCACCTTTACAAGTGCTCATTGTGTTGATAGATTTTTACCTCCGCCAGGCCGCAGGCGGTAATGTTTTTGCTGGCGTTTGTTTGTCTGTCTGTCTGTCTGTTGGTTAGCAAGATAACTCAAAAAGTTTTGGACAGATTTCGATGAAACTTTCAGGTGTTGTTGGAAATGGTACAAGGAAGAACTGATTAAATTTTGGGGATGATCCAGATCACCGTCTGGATCCAGGAGTTTTTTTAAAGGATTCTTTAACATTGTGAGATAGAGCCATTTTCAACATGTCTGCAGGTGCAATGGAGGGCGCTGGTCGTCGTGTCTGACGAACACGAACTCCGCGTTCTTCAAAGTTTTAGGCACAAAAGCACGCGGAAAACAGTGGTGGGCCGGGCCCGGCAGCGTGCCTGTGTTTCCGCTACGCTGCAAAAGCTGAGACGGGCAGCTGACCCGCACGGGATTATTTGGCAGAAATTCCCCGGGCAGCCATAGGGGCTGCGCAAAAACAAGCTCTCTGCCGGGGAAGATTCCAAATCCTCTTTTGGCGCGGAGCGCAACCCCAATAAAGCCCACGCCAACCTGTCTACCCAATTTGCATCCGTCAGTGAATCCCTGAGTGCTGCTTTCAGTGATCTATGAAAACGCTTGCATAACCCATTGGCCTGTGGGTTGTACGCGGTTGTGCGATGAATTGCAACGCCCGCAGCCTGGGAGTTTGGAGATGGAGGAGATGGACACAACAGCAACACTTGAGTTTATTACCTCTGCCAAGGAGGTAATGCTTTTACTGGCATTTGTCTGTTTGTCTGTCTGTTTCACCAGAGGTGGTTCTTGGCCTAGAGAGGAACCCATTACATTTTGGGGATGATCTGGGAATGCATACCTCAGCCAAGGCTCTTCTCACAGTGTGTCAGCCACAAAACTCCAAAACTAATGGACAGACTTGGATGCAATTTTCACCACAAGTGGCAATAGGCCTACACACAAGCCCATTACATTTTGGAGGTGATCCATGAGAAACGGAAGGAGCCTTGGCGGAGGTATGCGCTCTATGAGTGCTTTTCTAGTTACTTTTATTTACAAGCCTGTTCTAAATAGTGCTACTTGTTCTATGTAATCACCACCTTATGGAGAGGAGTTAGTGTGCCCCAATGATCCCAGTTGGCGGGGACAACATGCCCTTGGTAGGGTCTTCCACGGCAAATTGGTGCTGGGTGATGGGCCAGAGCCAGAGTGGCCCAGTAGATCCCCATGAAGAACTTAAAACAAGGATCCAGTGTACCCCACTCATTTTGGGGTTACTGGGGCTCAAGGGCAAGTGCCTGGCGACTGGGTTTCTGTCCATAGGACCCAGCTGGGCTCATCCCGAGTAAGTCACACGGGTCCACCCTCCAGTGGGTGCACCACCTGCCAGAGGAATCATGGTGCCATGTGAACTGAGCAGCATTCTGGGCTTCTCTGCTTAGACTGCAGCCCCTACGACCCCCGGATAAGTGGTATAAGATGGATGGATGGATGTTCTATGTAATACATAGTAACGCAAACTAAAGGTATTAAATAAAAAAAAAAATCAAGTTTTGCTTGCTTGTTAGAGATTTGTCCAGAATAATGTTTAATTTAAATTTTTTAACGAAATGGCTAAATGTTCAATGTTGTGTTTCATCAGCTAAATCAGTGCAGCATGAAATTCACAATAGTGACTTGGGGCCTCATGTACAAAGGGTACTTATGCACAAAAACATGGCGTATGTCCTTTTCCACGGAAAATTTCAGATGTATCAAGAATGAAATGACCGTGGAAATATACGCAGCCCCACGCCACCTTCATGGCTGGCGTACGTACGTTTCTACTGTTATTGGTCCGTTGGCGACACTTAGAGGTGATGTTGGGAGACTGATTATGATGTGAAAATTATTGTACACACCAGAGACACACGATGAACAAACATCCAAGTGTGTGCAATTAGATGAGTGGATATAAAAGCAAGCAGTGCAGAAAATGCCTCTAACAACAGTGGCGTTAGCATTATTAGAGGATATTGCAAATCGTGCAGTGAGAAGAGAAAGGGTATTTAGAGACAGAAGATTTTCTGGCTCAGGATGATGACTGGCTTGTCAGATGGTTTAGGTTTCCATGGGCAGTCCTTGTGGAACTGTGCTGAGAGCTACGGCCGCTCTTGGAACGCGACACGGCGAGAAGCTGTGTGCTGCCCGTCCCAGTGCAGGTGCTAACACTGGGGTTCCTGGAAACAGGGACATTCCAGGGGGGAGCTGGCAGACCAATCGGGAATTTCCAGTCAACCCTGAGCCGAGCTATGCCAGCTGTGTGGGATGGCATTATCCGGTTGTCACCCAGGTACGTCATATTCCCATACAGTGCAGTTGAACAGGCCAACATCAAAGCGCAATTTGCAATGAGACTCAGTTTTCCTAATGATTCTAATGAACAGCATTGTTGGGAACAAACTACAAGCTGGCACTATGCGGATGGGTGGCTTCTTGGTGAGTAAATTCATGTAATTGTCCTAAATAACCCACCTCATGCGCAACGCACCTGTGCGCCCCCATATATCACCCCGTCTTCAAGGCTTCATTACAAGTCAGTGGGTCGAGTAAGTGTGTCATGACGCTGAGCGCGGTGTTTTTACCGTGCTCATGCGCTCTGTTTACTTCTGGTTGTTTTTGTGTATTATTTCTCTGGGTGCTGGTTTCAGATTTATTTTGTTCTGTTTGACATGAGCTCCCCACCTCTTCTTCCAGACACTCCCACCTTGGTATCATTTTATATTTGTAGTTCAGTTCATTTCCTTCCCTGTAATTAGGTCAACCTGCTCGCTCATGTGATTCCACACCTGTTGTCATTTGTGTTGATTCATTTCATGCCCTATTTATTGTCTGCCTCATTTTCCACTACTTGTCGGCGTCTCATTGAGTCAACATCGTGTTAACCTAGATTCATGTTGTATACCTGTCAGGACCCTATCCCCGTTCTGACACCCTTCCTGCCCTCCACTCAGTTTCGCCGTTATTGTAAGTTTTGTGTTGTACACTATTTGCACTTATGTTTCCTTATTAAATATCACAAACTGCAGTTCAGCGCGTGGCTCTCCCCTTTCTGCCCTCTGGGCCTATCCATGACAGTAGACTCCGACCAGTTTAAGACCCAGCTGCTGTAGTTTGTGTGTTTTTTCACTCACCTTTTTGTTACTGGAGGGAGATCTGTCAGTATGTCCCCAGCGCACCGGGACTCAGCTTTCGGAAGGAGGTTGGCAGCCGGGTGTGGATGAACAGTGGGCAGCTCACTTCATCCAGAGCTATGTTGCTGAGGCTCTCGCTTCCCGCTGCCTGAAGAAAGTCTTGGAGAACATGGCGGCAGCGGTTGGGATTGTGGAGGCGCATCCTGGTTTAAGGAAGTATCCTGAGTTTGTGCAACTGTAGTCACCTGTCTCCACTCTCCAGCTGTCTTTCCCTGGGTTGGCGATAGGCTCCTCTCCAGCACGTAGAAGCCATCTTCCTGTGCCGACCTCCACTCCTCCCCGAGACACAGCTGTACCGAATCGGATGGAGGAGAGTCACTAGGTACAGACGCTGCAAACCTCCCACCGTTATCCAGCCACAGGCCACCAGAGGAACTTCTCCGCCTCTCAGTCCGCAGCTTCCTCTTCGCCGTGTCAAAAGAGCACCACTACAGCTTCCGCCTCTAGGTTTTCCTCGCCGGCTGTTTCGTCAGCCTTCTCTTCCTGGGCTGTCGCTATTCCCTTCTCCACCACGCCATCTCCTCCTGCTGCTGAGAGTCCGGTCATCTCTTCCCCGGCTCTGCCCACCACCATGCCTGCAGGGGCGGCTCCTCAATGTTCCTCTGAGGGGCCAACAACAACTGTAGTCACGGAAAGGGCTGATTCCAGACCAGCTACAGCAGAAAACATTGGGCCCCGGGAACACAGGCAAGTGTTTTTTCTTTCTCCATCGTTAACACATGAATTTCCTTGCCTGATTCCCAGTGGTGAGGCTCAGTTATTGCAGTCCTCTGAGTCCTCACCGCCTGCTGCAGCCATAAAAACTTCACCTGCTCTCTCCGTGTCTCCTACTATGCCCCCCTGAGTGTCCACCGGTCCCAGGATTAAGCCGGCAGACGATGGAGGAACCTGCAGTCCTGGAGGTCCTGGTTCCTGGTTCCAGCCCCGCAGACACAGTCTGGACAGAGGGAGAACGCTGCCAAGGATCCGGAGACTGCGCCGACGATGGAGTGTCCCTGGGCTTCAACTGTGCAGGATCCAGCGCCAGCAGGGAGCCGACCTCCTGTTTCCACGCCGGGCGAGCCACCTGCGTGGGTCACGTCGCTGGAGGGTCCCAGGACTGCACCAACCACCATGCCTGCTGTAGGGGCCGCTGCAGCAGAGCTGAAGCTGGACCTCCAGAGGACCGGGCACGAGACGTCGCCGCCTGGATTGACGGAGTCCTGGATGGCGGTGGAGCTTGAGTTAAGGCAAGTACTCTTTGTTTTCACCGTCACCGTCTCTATTTTGAAGGGATCTTGCTTGGCTATTGGTGGGGAGGGCGCAGCACCCATGATGGCCCCCGACTGGGACGCAACACCCATGAGGACCCGGACTGAGGAGAAGAGGTACCCCAGCTGTCAGCTGCACCTGAGCTCACCTCGCCGGGCTCCACTGCCACCGGTAACCCTGACCCTCTTTTTCTGCCCCTCCTGTTGTAGCCTTTCCCCAGGGTCACCGAGGATCGTCCAACTTCGTCAGAGGTTCCCGTGGGTCCAGCCTCTCCATCGGAGGTCACCGAGGGTCCTGCTTCGCCCCAGTCCAGGGCCACCGGGGGTGCTGCTTCGCCTCAGTCAGGGGCCACCGAGGGTGCTGCGCCTATGCCCAAGGTTGCCGCGGGTCCTCAGTCTATGTTCGGTCCTATCGGGGGTGCCTCTTCTCCTCAGTCCGGGTCCTCATGGATGTTGCGTCCCAGTCGGGGGCCATCATGGGTGCTGCGCCCCAGCCTGAGTCCAACACGGGTGCTGCATCCCAGCTGGGGTCCGCCGTGGATGCTACGTTCCAGCCCGGGGTCCGCCGTGGGTGCAGCTATGCCCAAATCTGGGGCCACCATGGGTGCAACTATGCTCCAGCCCGGGGCCACCGCGGGTGCAGCTACACCCCAGGGCCACCACGGGTGCAGCTACGCCCCAGCCCGGGGCCACCACGAGTGCTGCCTTGCCCCAGTCCGGGGTCACCGAGGGTGCTACGTGCCAGTCCAGAATCACTGTGGTCCCTCAGTCCCCACCCAGTTCCACTGAGGGCTCTTCTTCCTCGCCCATGGCCATCTTGGTTTCTTCTCCTAGGGCCAAGGCCGTCATGGGTTCCCCTTTCCCTGAGGCCATAGGGAGTCCTGTTCCTTCCCCTGGGGTCCCCGCTGGCCGTCCATCTTCTCCATTTTGTTCCTCGACTCTCCAGTCCTCCTCTCCACCAGTGTTTCCCATTGGTCAGCCGCCTCCCGGACTACCCTTTCTGTTTGGGTGGCTAAAGAACTCTGGGAGACCACCTGACAGACTGTGCCGCTGGGCTAGGTGGGCCACGTTCTCCGGTAGGCCACCTGACTCTTTCCATCACACCATCTGCCAGGTCTGAGGCTTTATTTGACCACCTGAACTGTCCAGCTCTCCGGTCTAGGGGGCCTAGGTGCCTGGTGTTTGTTCCCTCCTAGCCTGTTTGCCCACACCGCCCTCCCGGGTTGAGTTATTGTGTTACTCCCCTGTGTGTGTGTGGGGGGGGGGGGTTCTTTCCTTTTTCTTTTTCCTTTTGATGTTACCCTGGGGTGTCTGGAAGTCACACCTTAAGGGCGGCTGGGATGGGGGGGGCTCTGTCATGAGGCTGAGCGCGGTGTTTTTACTGTGCTCATGCTCTCTATTTACTTCTGGTTATTTTTGTGCATTATTTCTCTGTGTGCTGGTTTTGGATTTATTTTGTTCTGTTTGACATGAGCTTCCCACCTCTTCTTCCAGACACTCCCACCTTGGTATCATTTTATATTTGTAGTTCGGTTCATTTCCTTCCTTGTAATTAGGTCAACCTGCTTGCTCATGTGATTCCACACCTGTTGTCATTTGTGTTGATTCATTTCGTACCCTATTTATTGTCTGCCTCATTTTCCACTCCTTGTCGGAGTCTCATCGAGTCAACATTGTGTCAACCTAGATTCATGTTGTATTCCTGTCAGGACCCTACCCCGTTCTGCCACCCTTCCTGCTCTTCACTCGGTTTCGCCGTTATTGTAAGTTTTGGTTGTACACTGTTTGCACTTATGTTTCCTTATTAAATATCACAAACTACAGTTCATCGCATGGGTCTACCCTTCCTGCCCTCTGGGCCTATCCATGACGAAGTAACTTTCTTTTTTTGCTGATTAAACTACAGTTTTACAGCATTCTCCCAAGCCCCCAATTGCCTCTGTGTGTACAGTATTTATGTCAATAAATACATGCGTAAAGTCTGAAATGCAACAGTGTCACCCTTTCCCCAGCACACTTCATTCATTTAGTAGTGTATGTAATCCATGTAAGTTGTATATACAGTAACTATAAAGGATGAGATTTGCATTTTGGACATAAAATATGTACTTGTCGAGCCTAATATGATCTGCTTTCAACTGACAGGTGACTGTGGCTACCCACTAGGTTCTTATTGTCTTCTTTTTCGTGACTGTTTTCCTTTATTGAACCAGCTGATCCACCCGGCTGGTCACAAATCACAGCGATCAGCTGACGCTTCTGAGGACGACTGCAGACGTCAGTTGAAACATGTCAAGGTTAAATAAACATCTCGTTCTCATCCCTGTCTGAATAAAGGAAAACAGTAAACTAATCTTATAGGGCTGTTAGCAGGCTATTGAATTACCTGTGTCCGGTGCTAATGCCGGAGGACAGCGCACCAAACAAAACCTTTTTACGTGCCTCTACCTCATTCAGGAGCACCTCCAACTCACAATCCATGAAATTCCATTAACTCCATTATTTTTGATCGTGGATACAGGAGAATCGAACATGCAGCACTTGTATATATCTATTTGCATCTAATTGCATATTCAAATGGAGGCGTGTCAAGGAAAGAGTCCAGTATTTCCTCACGTGAATTCAATTTCAAGTAGATTGGGATGTACAAAGGAAATATGCTTGGATTCCTGCATATGCACTGATTCATACATCTGGATTTTTTTTTTGCTTACGGCTTTTTCTTGATTTAAACGTACATCATCTTTCAGTAGGAAATCCATGCAAGTCTTTGTACATGAGGCCCCTGGTGTATTAAAAAAGAAAAAAAAGCAGGAAAATGATTTCTGTAGTTTTCTGTAGTTATTACTTTTATGATTTTACCTTGGGTCTTTGGCAATCCAGGTGTCGTCTACTGGAGGAGGTACAGGAGTGGAGACAGTGGTGGTGCTGATATCGCCGATGATGACCAGGGCCTCCTTCAAAGCATGATACATCCTCAGCATCTCGTCTCTCCTCTGGGCCTGCTCTGCTGATTCCTCCATCAAACTGCCCTGGTCCCCGGCGGAGTATAGGTACGCCAGCAGCTCTGAGTGGATGAAGTCCTTGGCCTGAAAATGTCAGACATAATTGAACATCAGACATGTACAGCCATGTGAGAGTCTTAATAGTTCCTAGGGATTCTCCAATAATAATTTAGTTTGAACACCCCCTAATGTGAGGTCTGAGCTGCAGCTCCAAGAAAAAAATGATGAAAAATTCGAAAGCTCTCCCCTCAGGGAATCTCTCCTTGGACATTGCTATAAGGCCATATGCTGTGTATCAAGTCAACTTCAGTTTTATTTTGGACAAGAGGACAGACTCAAAGAAACCAAAATGTGACAGACAGGGTGAGATTACCGTATTTTTGGGACTATAAGGCGCACCGGATTATAAGGCGCACTATCAATGAACGGTCTATTTTCATACATAAGGTGCACCGGATTATAAGGCGCATTAAAGCGAGGTAGTCGGAGCCGGGAAAAAAATTTTTTTGCGTGCATGGAAAGAAAATCCTATTTATAGTCATTATAGACACATATAGCGCAAGTGTGAATGTCCTGTTCCACGAGCAGGCGGAACGTTTTTAGTCCGTGGCTGTTCATTGCCATATTGGCCAGAATACTCGCTCGGTACTCGATATGGCTTGCTCTCCGGCGGCGGCCCTGATAAGTAAACATATGCCGGGACGCTTGAATTCTTTCGTCCCAAAAATATTATTTTTGAATATTTAATTACAGCTAAACGGGAGCAGTTTCGATGCCGAAATTTCACATACAAATCCTAATATACGTGTTCTATACACCATCGGCTTTTGGGTATCGACTACCTCGCAAGGTAGTCGGATCTGGGAATTTGTTTTTTTTTTTTTTTTTGCGTGCATGGAAAGAAAATCCTATCTATAATCATTATAGACACATATAGCGCGATTGTCTGCGAGTGTGAATGACCTGTTCCACGAGCAAATGTACGTTTTTTCGTCCGTGGCTGTTTACATCGCCATAGTGGCCAGGATACTCGCTCGGTACTAGATACGGCTCGCTCTCCGGCGGCAGCCCCGAGAAGTAAACAATGCAAACAAATGCCGGGACGCTTGAATTCTTTCGTCCCGAAAATATCATTTTTTAATATTAATTACAGCTAAACAGGAGCAGTTTCTATCCACGATCCATTGGCAGATAGTGGCGTAACTCGCTAGCAATTTAACTTTGAACGACCTGTTGACACCAATATAGCGGTTGGAGTTCTTTGGTTAATCCACCCGGAATGATGGCAAGCTCCGAATTAGTTTGCTTCACTTGGGTTTTGACAGTATCGGTGAGATGGGCGCGCATGGAGTGGCAGATCAATAGGGATGGAGATTTGTGGAAAAAGCCATCCGGCCATTATGTTGAAGCACATACTACTCCGCAAGGCTCCTGACTACTGTAATGCTCCGACAATCCATCAAGCGGTTCGGCTTCGTAGCTTGCCAAAGTCGTACTAAAACATTTTTGACAGATTTTTGAGCGCTGTGTACCACATAAAATCGGTCCGAGGTCAGTAAGCACAACCAGAATTAATACATAAGGCGCACCGGATTATAAAGCGCACTGTCGATTTTTGAGAAAATTAAAGGATTTTAAGTGCGCCTTATAGTCCAAAAAATACGGACCTTTTTTTTTTTTTTTACTAAAAACTCAGTTATTGCATAAGCGATACATAAGGGGGCCACATTCAGTATGTTTCAGCCTTAAAGATGCACTCCGGCGGCTCTAAAACCACCAAAAATACCATCAAAATTGTCCAAAATAGTATAGTGTGGCTTTTTATCCACAATTTTTTTTATTGCCTTAGAATTGCTTGGGAAGAGCTTTCTACATCTTCCACCTACTTAAGTATATGCGGATCTACGGATACTCTAATTAGCTCTACCCATACCACACCCATTCCACCAATAGCTGGAAGAAGAGGACTTTGAGCCAAGGCTCCGAGAAGACGTTCCAACATGAGGAAGCATCATTCTCGGTGTAGTGGAAAGTTGGTGCCCGGCCCTGTTTGGAGGAATGTGAGCCGTCCAGTGGGCCACTTTTAGTAAGCAGAACTGGCGCCGGCTCACCGCAGTCACCAGTGGACAGCGAGGCGCCCCATCTGCCGTCGAAGTGAGCTGAGAGCAGCTCGATTTGAATGTGGCTGCGTGAGACACATTCGACTCCCCCCCCCCCCCAAGTCTCTCTCTCACTTTCTCTGCTGCTACCCCTGCATGTGATCAGTCACCTCCTCCTCCACTGCTTTGCTATGCAAAATGGACGCTTCCATCCTCCTCTGCCTCAATCCTGCTGCTCCTCAGCTCCTTCCCTTTCCTCCGAGGTAGCCAAGAGTATCTGTCTGATTGGTTAATGTTATAACCAATCAGGCTAAGCAGGAATACTTGCGTAGCTACAAACACTCTGTCCAAATCTGCTTTTCGGGGGGGGGGGTGCTAAGCAGACAAAACACACACTTGGGAGTTTGGAATGATTTTACTCCTGATCCATCCATCTTCTTCTGCTTAATCCTTTTTGGGTTGCGGGGGGGGGGGGGGGGGGGGGGCTCAGCCTATCCCAGTATCTTTGAGCGAGAGGCAGGGTACACCCTGGACAGATCGCCAGTCCATCACAGGGCCAACACAGACAGACAGACAACCATTCACTCTCACAGTCATACCTAAGGACAATTTAGAATCCCCAGTTTGATGCCAATTAACCTAACTTGCATGTTTTTGGCATGTGGGAGGAAACCAGAGAAATCCCGGAGTAAACCCACGCAGACACGGGGAGAACATGCAAACTCCACACAAGGGACAAAATTGATTTTTGCAGGAGTGTCACTTTAATTAAAATATAATACTCCATACTAATAAACAGGTACTTTATTGTTAATATTGTCATTATAATCAGCTACATTGTGAAACATGAGGTCTCAAAATAAAGGCTGAAAGGATTAATGAGTTATCATCATTACTGTTATTAGCAAAGCTGCATATGTGCAAATTATTCATTTAAAAAATAAACCAAAATCCTAAAATCCAATAAAATCCTATAATCCAAAATCCTATAATCCAAAATCCTAAAACTTTAGTCAGAAAAAAAATGTAATCTATTGGTAAGTCTGGAACATTTACATGTTGAACCTAAATGTTCAATTATGTTTCCTCTCAAAAGGCTAAGCAGCCAAGTTTAAAATCCAGACTGGTTTAAAACATTCTGCTAAAAATGCTCCTTGTGTGTATATTTTGAAAAAACTCTACTGCCCTTTTTTTCCAAGCCTGGGGGATGCAAGGATTCATCAGATCTGAGGTTTGCTGCCAAATTTTGATTTGGACATTCAAAGTTACACCATATTAAATGATTAGCTTATCTGCACAAAATTTGAGGAAACATTTATAATTTTGCATTACTTTTTTGCAAATAATCTGGGCAAAACTGTTGGGAAGCACTGCTCTACTACAATAACTAATTATCATTGACAGGAGTAAATAATAATGTTAACAAATTCAAGATCGGGGGAAAAAGGTCCTTTCAAAGAGAAGACGTACGCTGTTGATCATGAGATGCATGATGGTCTTGGGCATGAGGTCCCTGATGGACTTGTTGACAATGCTGATGTATGAATCCACCAGGTTGCGGATGGTCTCCACCTGTCGCTCCAGCTGTGGGTCCATGGACACAGTGTCGCTGGAATTCATCACCTCCTCATTTTCACCCTGGAGGATACCGAGACAGAGGACACAAGAGCAATGTAAAGGCAATAAAAGCTCTCAAAAATCAAATTACTTCCTAATGTAACCTAAAATGCTGTATGTGCACAATATGTGAGCATTTGAACTTTTATTTCACATGGAAATATGAGTGAGATGGAGAAATGGAGAGTGAGAATATGTATGGGCACATAATCATACCATGTAGGATAACTAAGTAGACGGTTGTGCTGTTTCATCCCATCTAGCAACAATGCTCTGCACTGTGTGTGTTTATATATTTACATATTTATTCCATCTAGCTACAATGCTCCGCACTGGGTGTGTTTATGTTTATATATCTATATATTTATTCCATCTAGCTACAGTGCTCCGCACTGTGTGTTTATATATCTACATATTATTCCATCTAGCTACATTGCTCCGCACTGTGTGTTTACATATTCATATATTTATTCCATCCAGCTACAATGCTCCGCACTGTGTGTCTGTGTGTGTGTATATATATATTTTATAGTAATATGTACATATGTATATTAGCTGCTCTTGCTTGCTTGTTTTTTTTTTTCTTGCCTTCTGATTGTTGCTCTGAGTGTTGCTATCCCTGTGCTGTTGCAATCCTGGAATTTCCCCATTGTGGGACTAATAAAGGCTTATCTTATCTTATCTTATCTTAAATTTGGGACTCTGCTAGAACAAAACACCGTTTGTGATTATGGTAGCACCTAACACAGCCAGGAAATTATACTGTAATAACGATGTAAGTATGCCTTAAGTATGATGTAATTATGACACACTTGCTGTGTAAATACACCACATTTATGGTATAAAAACTACATAATTATGCTGTAAATATGCCCAAAGTTGAGGAAGAATTCAGTCTATGTCCCCATACTTGTGCTATAGTTATATTTTAATTACATTTTACTTCCATTGTAATTTTGGTAAAACTTGGAGACAGTATTATAAAGTGCTACTGTGGATATTGACAGCAGATGCACTGATTTGTAAATATCAGTGAAATCTAAACAAACTAACAACACAGCCCAAGTTAAGAGGTTTTTGGTATTTAAAACTGAGGTTTAAAGGAGCCAGTTGAGGTGGTTTGGGCATCTGATCAGGATGCCTCCTGGACGCCTTCCACTTGAGGTGTTTTGGGCACGTTCCTCTGGGAGGAGACCCAGGGCAGACCCAGTACTCGCTGGAGAGACTACATCTCCCAGTTGGTCTGGGAACGCCTTGGTGTCCCCTCTGAGGAGCTGGAGCAGGTGGCTGGAGAGGGAAGTCTGGGCTTCTCTGCTGCCTCCGCAACCTGGACCTCCGGAAAAGCGGTAGAAGATGGATGGATGGATGGATGGTTTAAATCAATTGAAGATAATTTTTTAAACTAAGCCAGATGCTGTTGATCTCAGTGGCTATAAAAGGTAAAAGAGGTCACTGAGAGATCTGGCCAGCTGTTGATCTATCAATGATCTCCAGTGATCTTCCCAGTTGCCACGGTCTCCTCAAAGTTTTAACTGAGTCCAAAACACACAAGGATCTCCCAAACAATCCCAAAGATCAAAAACTGGCCCAATCTCTCAATGATATCCATGCTATATAAAGTGGCCCCAACTTTTAATTGCAGCTAAAAGTCACAAGATTCTTGGACATGAATGTAAACACATTTAAAGGACAATTTATTTCACTATTTTAGGTTTCTATCAACACTAAACCATCATACGTCATATAAGAATGAACTTTCTAAACGTATTCTTTAAAAAGACATTTAGATGTACATGCCAATACTATAAAGGAGACAATAATACAATACAACAAAAACAGATGCCAACACAGGGAAGAAGGTCAAGAGTTGCATTAATACTGGACTTCTGTATACTCACAAATAACTGCCTACACAAACAGCAGTCAGACTAAAATGGTTCTTTAATGTTCCTTAGACATATATGAAGAGCAGTCTGCACTGTTTTATTAGTGAATACATTCACAAATACATTCTTGTGTGTACCTGGTCTTTCTCTGGGTAAACCCCCGCCCTCAGGAAGGAGGCCTTCCAGCTGTCAACATCCTCCTGAGTGTCACATGCCAGTTCGATTTGACGCAGGTCTTTGTACACATTCCTGTCAGGCAGAGCAACCATGCACTACCAGTGGTTAACCATTAAAACCATTAAATCATCATAAAAGTGATGCTTTTATTGATGACAGCATCCAAACCTTTGTTCAGTGTTGAAAATGGCAAAGACATGTTTGCTGGACATGAAGCCTTTTTCCACATCTCTCAGCTTCAGGTTGTCCAGCGGCAACATATACTTCTTTTCTTTCTCCTAAAAAAAAACAAAAAACACCAAAATAAAGACAAAGTTAAAACCTGGACACAATAAAACATTTTTAGTTAACTATTTACAGACCCTAGAAAGAGAATGTGAAATCCCATGACACATTATTACTTCAGCTTCCCACATTTTTTTAACAGCAATAACCCAGCATTTAAAAATCACGCTTCCTCTCACAGAGAAATGCAGAGAAAGCCTGACATTTTAGTCCCGCACCTCCTCATCTCTGTACCAGGAGAGTGACTCGGCAGTCAGGACAAACCAGTAGTCCCTTGATCCTCCTTTCATGATGCTGATGCTGATGGTGAGCCAGCCTCTCCGGATGACCTGCACACAAAATTCCAACAGCTCACTACACACACACACACACACACAAGCAATACTTGCAGGCACATGCACAGATATAGCCCAGGAAGTGCTGGAGCACCACCGTCTTTGCCCTCTGCCCTCTGCAGTGCCCTTCTGGAGAGCTTTTTTTTTTAAGGTATTTCTCCCATGGAGATAGCAATTGTCAGTTGTCTGATAACTATATTTTGACATCCAATTAATTCTATGTGACTGGTGTGTGTGCCCCAAATGCCCCCTCCTCCCCTCTGCCGCACGCTCACGACAGCCTGCTGTGTCCTGTCCTTCAAATGCTCAGAGTCAGGTTAGTGTTTCACTGCCCTAAGCATCAGCATGTTTTCTTACCGTTATGGAAGCGCACACAGTGGGTAATTGGTTTTTTTTTTTTTTTAAAGGGGGGTGGAGGTTGTTGGGGGATACTCATAAATGATACAAAGGTTTAAATGTAATTTCAGTACAAATTTGCAAGAATAAAGGTGCAAAAATATAATGAAAGATGCTAACACGATTTAAAAAGTCATAAATTTACTATAAACAAGTTCCAAATTTAAGAGAAAAAAAGTGACATTTTCGTGAGAAAAAACACAACTTCCAATTGCTCCCCTCAAAAAAATAAAAACAAAACCACATTTCCAAGAAGGAAGTCACACATTTACAAGAAAAAATGTCCATTTTCTACAACATTTTTATAACTTTTTTTTAAAACCTTTGTTCTCTCATAAATGTCCAATTATCTCACCAATTAGTGAGCTGTTTCTTGTAAATTTTAACAACTGTCTTGGAAAGTTATAACTTTGCAACTTTTTCCTGGCAAATTTATTACTTTTGTAATTTAGTATTTGTTCCCTATTAAATGTGCCATGTTTTACCTTTTCCCCACATAAATGTACAACAATATACCCATAAATACCAACAGTAATACATCTGCTGCTGTCTGTCATTGCAACACTGATCATGTGCAGTCCTATCTGTCACTGTCTGCACCTACACTACCACACTGAACTTGCTACTATGAGTATTACTGCTCTACTTTTCTCTATATAAGATTGCTGGGTCTCATCGTTTATCGTTTGTTTATTTGGACTATGGGAGGTCTGGGTCCACCTTTTGTCACCATTTGCACTACGGGTAGCGTTACTGTACATAGACTGCTGTTGTTGCTTTTACAGACTTATTCCTTTTTCTTTGTTATATTGTGCACATCACTGAAGAGAGAGAGAGAGAGAGAGAGAGAGAGAAACACCATTTCAATTCTCCTGTATGTCCTGTATGTATAGTAGTACTGACAAATAAAATCTTTGAATCTTGAATCTAAATTTAAAAGCTTTTTTTCTATAAAATTTGCAGCGTTTTTCCTCAAATTTTCATGATTCTTCTATATTTGCTACTATACTCTCACTGTTATTCTAGGTTTCTCTGTATAAACTATCCTTTCACTCTTTATGAGGATGGAGGGTGGCAGGTTAACAGAGGGGATGTTTCTGGGTCATTTTTCTGAGAAAGGGAAGGGCCTTTTTATTTATTTATTGCAAAGATTTGTTTATGTTGAACAGATGTTTATTTTTCAATGGAAGCTGTCCATCTTTCACCACTGACCTTTTGTTAAAGTATGTGAATACATAATTAATGATGAAGACCGTGGTCTCTGTGTGAGTTGATAGAAATTTATGGGGTATTAAATATTTCCATGTGTGTATAGGTATTCAAATAAAATAAAATAGAACACGACAGTATTAAATAGTAAGTACAGTAAAATTTATGCTACTGTATGTAGCTTTACTTTTTTCAGTATTTAGGAGAGCCCTTTTTATTTTGGTTGAGCACCTGCCCCCCAAAATGTCTGTGCATGTCACTGAATCCATGTGATCTACAGCATTCAAAAAGAATGCTATAGTCAAATAAAAAAAACTAAACAAACATGGTCAACAGAAATGGCACGGTGGCATTAAAAACAGCACAGCAGGTATGCAGGTGAAGCAATAAATTTCTTCCTGTGGCATTTAATAGGAGGAAATGGGAACAGACGAGGGAAAGGAAAGGGGAATTAAGAGAAATTAACAGGAGAGTTATAGGTGACAGTATGAAAATGAACCGGCAAAGTTCAGATGGGCCCAGGCAACAGAAAGGACCAGTAAAAAGGAAGAAGGGGAAACAGAATCTGCTTTAATGGCAGTGATATGAGCACTTATGTTGCTCTATATCTGGAGTCCTTAATTACCTGATTGGGCATGACTCTCTTCTTGGTGGCATTAGCAGCAGTCCTTTGCTGGGCGCTGCAGAATAACAATTCAACAACACAAAAACAAGCAGCTGTTAAACTTGGTATAAATTAAGATTTGATAGTGCTGCAGCATATTGGAGAATAAACAGGTAGTTTTGAAAGAAATCTGAATTAAAGCCAAAGCTGAATAAACATGAATGCTGTATGCTCTGACTGGCAATAGAATTATATAAAACATGACTTATGAGCTGATCCAAAGATAACATCCCATCACAAAACCAGGCATTGCTATTGTCATATTTATTGCATCAACATAAAGTCGGTTACAACTTAGTTTTCAGTTATTTTAGACAATTTTTAATAAATCATCCATATTTAATCCATTTCAAATACTGACTGCAAATGTCAATCACAAGAGGACGTTTTCAGATTCCTTATTTAATCACATTACCCCCAAAATGCAAAAAAAAAAAAAAAAAGTGATGAATCAATGTTTGACTTATACTGCAACTTATTAAATGATTTTAATTATTCAGTTAGTCTCCTAATAACTAATGATAATTTCCTCTCTATAACACCCAAGTCAGGAGGTGTTGTTAAGAGGATGAAGGAGACGTAGATTCTATAAATCATCAGAAAATAGCTGCACTGTTCTGACATAGGTGAACTAGACCAGTTGTCCCCAGCCACCAGGTCACGGACCACTTGGTAACGAGCCACAGAGAAAAAAATAAATTATTTATTCAGTTCCTCTGTATTGACCAAGTATGTGGGGTGTTTTATTTTGAAAAATTACCAGATACTGTCTCTCATCTTGTGCCACATGCCAGTTTGCGCAGTTTTGACACACACCAACCTCAATATTAGAGGTGAAGCTCGAGAACTGAACCCAGCAAGCTGGCTAGCCAGTTTGGCTGGCTGGTTTGGGCCTTCCTTCTACCTGCTGGAGTGTGATCACCTGTCTTTGCTTTCAAGAGAATTTGTGCGTTGAACCCCGACAACAGGGGGACCCCATGGACCGCAACCCTTCCACAAGCGCACCACGCAAGCCAATCGCACACGTGCAGGAACAGCAGCCACCCAGGACTGCAAATGACAATGGGCCCTAAAGTGCAAGGGGCAGCACCCCACTGCCGATGCCCTGGACCAAAGCCAGGGTGGAGTATCCGAAGACCGCCAGGGAAGCACTGGACGCTCCGCTCACACTTTCAACTTCCCACCCTTGTGAGGTGGGATTTCCAACGGGGACAGCAACCAGGACGAGACAGTAGAGCTGATGGGACACGGGCTACACACCTCAACCCCACACTGCACCGTCCCCCTGCAAAGAAACAAGCCCAGGCCAGGGCTCCCACTGAAGGTGAGGTTTTTTCTTTTTAATCACACATTTTATTTCAATTTCTGTTTTGTTTCCCACCCCCCCAGTCTGTGAAAAAAAATTATGTGTAACTGGTCCGTGAGGCAAAAATGGTTGGGGCCCACTGAACTAGACAACAAAGTGGATTGTGCACTACAGCTGGCAGGGTTGAGATAGGCTAATGGTTGTTTCAGTGGTGACTAAATTGTATTTGTGCTCTCACATCCAGCTCTGTCTGGTTCATGACACTAAAAGTTTTGGGTAGGGTTGTCAAGAAACATTCATGTAGAATTCAAAAATGCTGTGGTCAGAGAGCAGTAAATCTATAGATTCATTTCATCTACAGTACAACTACACTACCGTTCAAAAGTTTGGGGTCACCCAGACAATTATTTTGTGTTTTCCATGAAAAGTCAAACTTATTTACCACCATGAGTTGTAAAATGAATAGAAAATATAGTCAAGACATTGACAAGGTTAGAAATAATGATTTGTATTTGAAATAATAATTTGTTCCTTCAAACTTTGCTTTCGTCAAAGAATCCTCCATTTGCAGCAATTACACCATTGCAGACCTAACATGATTGCACAAGGGTTTTCTAATCATCCATTAGCCTTCTGACGCAATGAGCAAACACATTGTACCATTAGAACACTGGAGTGATAGTTGCTGGAAATGGGCCTCTATACACCATGTGAGCATTCGGCAGGAAGGGGGTGGGGCCTCTGACCATTTGCAGTCCAGATGGCCCAGGGAAAAAGAAACTGTCAGTCTGGAGGTGTTGGACCTGATTGATCTGAGCCGTCGTCCTGAGGGAAGTAGGTCAAACAGGTGGTGGGCAGAATGTGAGGGGTCTCCTGTGATGGCCTTGATCCTTCTGAGACAGGAGGATGTGGAGATGTCCTTCAGGGAGGGCAGAGGGCCACCGATGATTTTTTTGGGCGGTGTTGATGACCCTCTGCACAGCCTTCCTGTTCTCAGTTGTGGAGCCGGCGTACCACACACCCAGACAGTAGGTGAGCACGCTCTCCACTGAGCAGTGGTAGAAGGCCAGCAGCAGCCTCAGGTCCAGGCTGTTCTTCCTCAGGACACAGAAGTGCAGCTGCTGCTGGGCTTTCTTCACCAGGGCCTTGGTGTTGACAGTCCAGGCGAGGCAGCCAGTCGCAGCAGATGACTGCCCCTCCCTGAGCCTGGTTCTGTTACAGGTTTCTTCCTGTTAAAAGGGAGTTTTTCCTCTCCACCGTCGCCAAGTGCTTGCTCACAGGGGATCGCCTGATTGCTGGGGTCTTTCTGCAGTTGTGGGGGTTTCCCCTACATTTGAAAGTGCTATGAGATGACTGTTGTTGTGAAGTGGCGCTATATAAATAAAGTTGAATTGAATTTAATTGAATTAGAAGAGATGTGGGTGCCCAGGAACCTGAAGGTGGGGACGGTTTTCACACTGTCGCCATTTATGGAGGGGGGGGGGGGTCCTCTTTGTTCTTCCAGAAGTCCAGTATGAGTTCTTTGGTTTTTTTGGGATATTTAGTTTCAGGTTGTTTGCTTGGCATCACAGCAGCAGATTCTCTACCTCCACCCTGTATGACTTCTCATCGTCATCGGTGATGAGCCCAACCAACGTAGTATTGTCCTCATACTTAACGATGACGGTGGTTGGGTGAGTTGAAATACAGTCAAAGGTGTACAGGGAGTACAGAAGAGGGCTTAGCATGCAGCCCTGGGGGGAGCCAGTGCTGAGAAACAGTGTGGAGGAGTGGTGGGGGCCAAGTCTGACTGTTTGTGGGTGGTTGGTGAGAAAGTTTTTTATCCAGGAGCAGGTGGGGGGGGGGGGTGGTCTGGAGGAGGTGCAGTTTATTGATCAGGATGTCCGGGATGATGGTGTTGAAAGCTGAGCTGTAGTCCACAAAGAGCATCCTCACGTAGCTCCTTGGGTTCTCTAGGTGGCTCAGTGCTCTGTGGGAGTGTGGTAGCGATGGTGTCTTCCGTAGACCGGTTCCCCCTGTAGGCAAACTGGTGGGGGTCAAAGGAGGGGGAAAGACAGCCCCTGATGTGCTGGAAACCAGTCGCTCAAAACACTTCATGACTACAGACGTGACTGCTATGGGTCTGTAGTCATTCAGGCTGTCAATTGCAGACTTTTTGGGGATGGTGATGATGGTGAGGCAGGAGGGGACGGTGGCATGTGTCAGGGAGAGATTGAACAGCTTAGTAAGAATCTCTGTCAGCTGGTCTGCACATGCTTTGACCACCGCTCCTGGGATGCCGAGGACCAGCAGCTCTGCAGGGGTTCACTACTCTCAGTTGCCTCCTCACCTCATGCACCTGAAAGGGGGGGGGGGGTGTCAAACCGGGCAAAGAAGCTGTTAAGCTCCTCTGCCAGAGTGAGGCTACTGTCCGATGTTGGGGGGCACTGGCCTCTCTAGTTGGATGAGGGCCTGGATGCCTCCCCACATCTGTCAGGGGTTGTTGTCTGTGAGGAAACCCTCCACCTTCCTTCTGTAGGCATTCTTAGCATGTTTTATGCTTCTTCTCAGGTTGGCTCTGGTGGTGCTGCACAGAGAGCTGTCCCTCTGCCTGAAAGCAGAGTTGCAGGCTCTGATCAGAGCTTGGACCTCACTGGTCATCCTGAGTTTCCTGTTTGGAAAGACCTGGAGGTGTTTGGTGACCGTCACGTTTTCTACACAGTATTTAATATAGAAGAGGACAGACTTGGTGTAGGAGTCCAGGTCGTGCTGTTCAAAGATGTTCCAGTCTGTGCAGCTAAAGCAGTCCTGTAGCTGGAGGAGAGCATTTTCAGGCCAGGTTTTAATTGTTTGTTTGGTTGGGGGTGGGGGGGGGACCTTCCTGAGGGAATGTAAGCAGGTATTGGAAGCAGGGAGAGATGGTCTGATTGTCCAAGGTGAGGGAGGGAGGGTGGCTCTGTAGGCATGCTTGATGTTGCTGTAAACATGATCCAGTGTTCTTTCCCCTCTTATGGGACACCTGTCATGTTGGTGGAATTTGGGGAGTAGTCTTTAAGCATGCTTTGTTAAAATCCCCTGCAATAATGTGGACTGCGTCGGGGTGATCTTTCTGTTGCCTGCTAATGATGTGCTGGAGATGGCTGAGTGCTAAGCTAACACTAGCGACTGGAGGGACGTAAACAGCTGTTACAATTACTGCCGTTAGCTCGCGGGGTGGATAGCGGTAGTAACCATAACAGCTGTTTACATCCCTCCAGTCGCTAGCATTAGCTTATATGTGAATTACTGAAAGGATTTTTTAATTGTAAGTTTATCATCAGCGCATTTCTGTCTATATTCTCCTTATTCAGGACAAGAGTGCATGAAACAGCCTGAGCTTGAGAAAACTTTCTTCAGCAAATTGTTCTAGAATATAAGACAATAAAATTAAAAAAAGCATATTTATAATTAAATGGCAGAAATATAAATATTCAGGTTCAGGTTCCTTTATTTGTACCCGTAGGTAGATTTGTTTTGCAGTCTGGTGACATCCATATTTACAAACCACAGTTACATTCAACATGAACACAAACACAGGCACACATGTAGCTGACTATAAACATGATAAAAGTGATCAAGGCTCCACCAATCAGGACATAGGACAAAGAGATAAGAGAAAAAACAAAGAGATGAGAGAAGGGTCATATTAAAAAGTTAAAGACTAGTCAAAGAGGTTAAAAACTCAAAAGTCTAAAACCCAGTAAAAGATTTAGAACCCAAATAAAAAACCTACAAAAATAAGTAAATAACTAAATTATGTGCAATATATTGTTACATCTTGTTCAATTCTGTAACAGCAGCAGGAACAAAGCTGTTTTTGTAGCGCTGGGTTTTACTTTTTGGGACAGCAAACCTCCATCTGGAGGGAAGAAGTGAAAGTGGCAGTGCAAAGGGTGGGAGTCATCATTTAAAATGGAGGTAGCCATCCTCTGTACCTGTCTGGTGTACAGGGATGTCAGGCTCAGCTGTGACTCACCAAGCAAACGACTGGACCATCTAACTACCTGATCCAAGGATTTCCTCTGTTTCAGTTTTATCTGACCAAACCATGACACTAAAGAAAAGGATAAAACAGATTCAATAAAAGCCCGATAAAACATTGTCATTACGGTTCGGTCAATTTGGAAGCGTGCAAGTTTCCTTAAACAATGCAAATGTTGCTGACCCTTTTTGCACACCCTTTCACAGTTCTCTTCAAAGTTTAAATTACTATCAATAATCGTCCCAAGATATTTGTAGGATTGTACACATTCAGTGGTCTGGCCTTTTAGTACAGTGACTTCGTGCCTGGGAATTTTCCTCCTAAAGTCAATAATCATATCTTTAGTTTTTGTCATATTCAGCTGCAGGTAGGAATCCTCACACCAGTGAACAAAATCATCAGCTACTGGGTCGTGGCCACTCTCACCATCCTGGAGGAGACTGACAACAGCTGAATCATCAGCATACTTTATAATGTGTCTGTTGTCATGTTTGCTCCGACACATGTTTGTGTACAGGATGAAGAGTAGTGGTGACAACACACACCCCTGCGGAGAGCCAGTAGAAGAACACTTTTGGTCAGACAATGTACCATTGACCCTTACTCTCTGTGTCCTGTTGGTTAAAAAATCCAGAATCCAACCCACCAGATTATTACTCAAATCAAATTGTTGCCGGAGTCTTTCAACTAAAATATGAGGTTGGATTGTATTAAAGGCAGAAGAAAAGTCCACAAATAAAAGCCTGGCGTGTGTCCCATTAAAATCCTGATGTTTAAAAAGCATGTTAAACAGAGTGACAGTGGCATCCTCCACTCCTCTGTGAGGCCTGTAGGCACACTGCAAAGGATCCAATGCATGCTTAGTCTGCTTTAGGACCTCAAATCTGACCAGTTTTTCAAAAATTTTCATTAAAATTGAAGTCAAAGCAACTTGTCTAAAATCATTTACCACTGTAAATTTTACTTAACATGCAACTGACAACGAAAAGAAAGTCTATTTCAGAAACACAACCCAATAATTTTGCTTTGATGGACATTTTTAAAATCTGAATAACTGATCACTATTCATTCCATTCCACCCCCAGCCTTCAACCCACAGATAGAACAGAACAAAATTCTGCAGCACATGTTTTGCATGAACCAAAGCATGCCTGACTGCGAGATGAGAATCCAGAAGTAGAAGCTAAATTACTGTCACAGCAACTCAACTGCAGGGACAGAAACCAGCAGAACCAGCTGGCCAGCAGTGAAAGAACTTTCAAAATAAAGCTGAGCAGCTTATCAGATAATTAACTGATAGCACTGTTCTCTCCAACACATGAAAAAAATTATCATTAAGTTACGGTTTTGCTAGACAATAATAAGCCTAAGTGTTAAGTCTTGTGGGAGACTGACTAGTTCCATCAGAGCTTACAGATAGACCCCCATGTCTGCTGCTCTAAATGACATAATCAATATTACAAATTTTTCTTACTTGGCAAATCCAATGAAGTCCTCATGGTTGGTGTTGATGTAGGAAAGCTCAATGTCAATTAACAGTAGCACCTGAGAGGCAAAACATTACATGTGTCATGTAGTTATGTAGACAAAGCACCCCCCCCCCAACAACCACCACACAAACGCACACACCTGGTCTTTGGTCTTGCTGTCCCTCTCTCTGATGTAGGTACTGACGATCCTTTCCGTCTCTTCTCTCAGGCGGGGGTATGAGTTCAGCTGTGGACACACACACACACACACACACACACACACACACACACACACACACACACACACACACACAAACCCTGCTGCATATTGAGGCATTACAGGATGAACACCAGCTACCTACTATAGTGTTGACCAGGAAGCTTTTATACCTTGGTTCATTTGCTCTGGTTCAATTCACTGGATGAGTTTATAAACTTGTAGCCTTTCTCCCCCCTTGGTTTGGTTTCCTTTTACACAGAGAAAAACTGAAGTGTACCAAAATGTGCCACTTCAAACCACGTGAGAAAATTCTCTCTGCAGCATGGTTTGAGTCTACAAACAAAAGAAATTCAAATTTACCAATGATTAATAATCATGTGAATAGTAGCTTTTAGGCTTGTTTTGGTCTGGTATGGTCTTTCACCTGGAGACCTCAACCGAGTTCACCAGATCTGTTTTGGTGCACACTGCGCTCACACTAGATGAAACATACCACAGAAAGGGAGAAAACAAACTCAAGTTTGTTTGAAATGAATTAAAGCCTGTAGGTGTGAAAGCAACCTAGTGTAAAGACATCATATATCCTCATCAGCAGTAAAGGCCCTGTCACACCTTGACGATTTAAGCAGCATTTACCGATGTATCAAAATTTCTCTAAAACGCTGGCATACAGCCAAAATTTTCAATTTTAGGCATATACATCGTGTAGCCATAATGAGTTGGATGTATAAATAATGTATTAGTAACTTACACAGAATGTTTCGATAACTTACAGATAACTTATACCAAAGAATGCTTAATGTGTTGCCTGTGTTCACAATTTATGCCCAATGATAGTCTAACTTATGCATATCTTATCCAAACTTATGCATAGCGCAGTCATGCCGAACTGCCGTCACCTCCCGATCCATAAATCCTAGGTGTGCAAGAACATGAAGGCTCCATCACCTCAGTTCAACCGAGATGATTTTCTCCTCTAGAGACCATCGCACAGCAGGGGGCATGACTGACCTGACAGATCTGTCAAATCTGTCAGGTTGGTCACACCTACGTAAAGGATAAAACAGCTGATGTGACACGTCACGAACATCCAATGACAGCTGAAACATGTCAAGGTATGAAACATCTCTCCACCTTGTCTGAATAGAAGAACAAGACCAGTTTGGCATGGACATCTGCTCACCATAGTCGTGAGGGGTTCCTCCTGTGAACCTACTCTGCCAGTGCGCCATTATATGGTAGCTGTAATCCATTCAGTAAGTTACACATAGGTTCAACGTGCGTTACTCATAGGTTAGAAATAAGTTTTGGGTACGCTAGACAATATCGCAACATGTTTCAACTTATGAGTAACTTACAAGTAATGTGTGTGAACGATTGTATAACTTACATTTAACTTATGGCCCGTGTATGCAGGACGTATGAGCCATACACTGAATACGTCGAAAAATTTTGTGCATGCACAAAATTTTTCGACGACCTCGTCGTACTACAATATATGCCAGCGTGCTTCAGGGTGCTTTTAATTGATACAAAACGTGCCCCTAACTTATCTGACGTATGCCAGCATATTTGCCAATTTTTTTAAATGTCACCAAATGCTGTCTAAATTGTCAAGGTGTGACAAGGGCTTAACACTCAACTACTGAAATCAACACTTACTATGAGCACAAACTGGGGATAAGACATTTTAGAGACTAAGGAGGCATGCATTACGGAGTCCTCCATCAGCTTGAGATTTCCTGTTAGCAAGCTGCTGTCATGAATATGGAAGTCATTTTTTTCTGGAGTGTTCAGGTAATGCCAGACTACACAGGTTTTTTAAATGTTAATTTTTGAAATCTCGTTGCATCATATTAGGAGATTTTATCTAAACTCAAACATGCACACTACAAGATCTGAAAATAGGCAGTAGCAGCACACACTATAGGATATGATTACAATATCCTACCAGAAGGACTGACATGCCTAAAAAAATCTCAGAAGGTTTAAGCAAAATGTTGTGTATTCCAGGAATGTCAAAGTAAAGGGCTCACAATGATGTCACTTCCTTGTTAACTGTGTTCCAGCAAAACATATCACCACAGTGTTTTATGTGCAGCCCAAATAGCAAGGAGGCAGCATCCACATGTGGGCCACTTCTGGTATTGATATGGCTCTGGTGGCCTCCTGCAGCCTGGACAATACAGATACAGTATGAACCTCAGTGGCCCACATGTAAAACACCAACTTTGTCCCAGATATTGCAAAATACTACGCAAAACGGTTACACTACTAGTTACATAAGATATAACATGGGAGAAGTCTATTCAAAAGCTTTGTCAAATAGGAAAGTTTTCAGTTTTGTCTTAAAGGCAGAGAAGGTGTCTACCTCACGGACCCAGGCTGGTAATTGATTCCACAGAAGAGGGGCCTGATAACTGAAAGCCCTTCCCCCCATGGTACTTTTAGAGACCTTGGGGATTCCTAAGAGTCCTGCATGTTGAAAGCTTAATAATCTGTTAGGATAATAAGGTACGATCAATTTTTTAAAATAACTGAGGGATAGCTTATACAGTTAGGCCCAAAAATATTTGGACAGTGACACAAGTTCTGTTATTTTAGCTGCTTACGAAAACATATTCAGGATACAATTATATAATCAATATGGGCTTAAAGTGCAGACTCTCAGCTGTAATTTGAGAGTATTCACATCCAAATTGGAGCAAAGGTTTAGGAATTACAGCTCTTTAATACGTAGCCGCCTCTTTTTCAAAAGACCAAAAGTAATTGGACAATTGACTCAGAAGGCTGCAAAATAAATAACAAGGCTGCATGGGCTCTTCCCTTGTTAACCTGTCATCAATTAAGCAGTTAAAAGGTCTGGAGTTGATTCCAGGTGTGGCGTTTGCATTTGGAAGCTGTTGCTGTGAACACACAACATGTGGTCAAAGGAGCTCTCAATGGAGGTGAAACAGACCATCCTGAGGCTGAAAAAAAAGAAGAAATCCATCAGAGAGATAGCAGAAATGTTACGAGTGGCCAAATCAACAGTTTGGTACATTGTGAGAAAAAAAGAGTGCACTGGTGAGCTTGGGAACTCAAAAAGGCCTGGACATCCACGGAAGACAACAGTGGTGGATGATTGCAGAATCCTTTCCATGGTGAAGAACAACCCCTTCACAACATCCACTCAAGTGAAGAACACTCTCCAGGAAGTAGGTGTATCAGTATCTAAGTCTACCATAAAGAGAAGACTTCATGAGAGTAAATACAAAGGATTCACCACAAGGTGCAAACCATTAATCAGCCTCAAAAATAGAAAGGCCAGAATTGACTTTGCCAAAAAACACCTGAAAGAAGCCAGTCCAGTTCTGGAACAGCATTCTTTGGACAGATGAGACTAAGATCAACCTGTACCAGAATGATGGGAAGAAGAAAGTTTGGAGAAGAATTGGAACAGCTCATGATCCAAAGCACTGCATCTTCTGTAAAACATGGTGGAGGCAGTGTGATGGCATGGGCATGCATGGCTTCCAATGGCACTGGGTCACTTGTGTTTATTGATGATGTGACAAAAGACAGAAGCAGCCGGATGAATTCTGAAGTGTATAGGGATATACTTTCTGCTCAGATTCAGCCAAATGCAGCAAAGTTGATTGGATGGCGCTTCACCAATGATCCAAAACATACTGCAAAACCAACCCAGGAGTTTTTTAAAGCAAAGAAGTGGAATATTCTGCAACGGCCGAGTCAATCACAAGATCTCAACCCAATCAAGCACGCATTTCACTTGCTCAAGACAAAACTTAAGGCAGAAAGACCCACAAACAAGCAACAACTGAAGACAGCTGTAGTAAAGGCCTGGCAAAGCATCACAAAGGAGGAAACCCAGCGTTTGGTGATGTCCATGGGTTCCAGACTCCAGGCAGTCATTGCCTGCAAAGGATTCTCAACAAAATATTGAAAAGTAGCATTTTACTTAGGGTTATGTTTATTTGTCCAATTACTTTTGAGCCCCTGAAATGAGGAGCGTTTGTATAAAAATAGCTACAATTCCTACGTGTTTAATCATATATTTTTGTTCAACCCCTTGAATTAAACCTTAAAGTCTGCACTTCAATTCCGTTGTAGTTGTTTCATTTCAAATCCAATGTGGTGGCATGCAGAGCCCAAATCATGAAGATTGTGTCACTGTCCAAATATTTCTGGGCCTAACGGTATATGGTTTTATGTGTCAAGAGAAGAACTTTAAATCGGATTATGGATTCAACTGGGAGCCAGTGAAAGGCGGTTAATACGGGAGAAATATGACCCCTCTTTTTAGTGCCCGTTAATACCCTAGCTGCAGCATTTTGAATTAATTGGAGAATTTTTAGAGAGTTTTTAGGACAACCTGACAATCGTGAATCACAATAATCTATAGATGTGACAGATCTCCTGACCTTTGACCTTGATCACAACCTGAATGCAGACCCATCTGAGGATCACTGTGAGTGAGTTTGGCGAGCATTACCACAATTTCCTAGGACTAACAATTTTTTTAAAATCACTTAAGTACCATTCATCCATCCTCTTCCGCTTAATCCTTATCGGGTCGCGGGGGGTTGGAGCCTATCCCAAGATCTCCTGACCTTTGACCTTGACATTGACCATGAGCACAATTTGGATGAAGACCCACCTGAGGATTACTATGAGTAAGTTTGGTAAGCATCGGGGCAAATGCCTAGGAGGACTAGTGATTCCCGTGAAATGTGGATGGAGAGACAGACGGACAAAAGCTGACGCTGCGTCAAAAGTTAATGTCACATCATCACATTAGCTCCTGTCGCTTTGCCACAGTGGATCATGTATGTATAAAAACATGGTAATGCAGATGCCACCTTCCTTTTGTTTCAGAAACACTTGGACGTAAGATTTTACTTGTGAGTCACAAACAATAATGGTTTGGATGTTTACTTTTGCTTGTCAATTATAGCAAAGATGGATATTATTTTGATTTTTTCACCATATCAGCAGTTCAACCCTACAGGTTGTTGTTTCAGATTCTCTCTTTTGACATGGCATCTCACGGAGTTCTGCCTCTGTGCAGAATCTCTGTTACTCACTACTGTTAAAGGGCCTTCAGATTTTAATTCCTGGGTATCAGATACCCTTTCTGAAAGGCTTTGATGAATGTTGGAGCAGATCAAAATGTTTAAATGCTCATTCATCTTTTTAACCAACCAATGCTTTTTGGGCCGTGGGGGAGCTGGAGCCTATCCCAGCATCTTTTGGGCAAGAGGTGGGGTACACCCTAGATGAGGGCCATTCCACTGCAGGTTTTTTACTCCACCCAGTGTCTTCAATTATTAGCAATCCTTAAAACTGATCAGAGCAAACATCTGCTGAAAACACTGGGTGGAACAGAAAATCTGCAGTGGAATGGCCCTCCGTGGCACGATTGCCCACCCCTGCCCTAGACAGATTGCCAGTCCATCGCAGGGCAAACACAGAGCGACAGAAAACCATTCACTCTCAGATTCATATCTATGGACAATTTATCTCCAGTCAATGCCAATTAACCTAACGTGCATATCTTTAAATCTGGCTTTGTAAATCATCCACATTACAGAAAACCTGAATGCACATTGGTACCAAACAAGATCCTGGAGCAGATTTCTCCTCATAAAGCCCAAAACTCTTGTAGTCTGAACACTAACCCTTATAATGCAATGTCATCTCAAGCTGACAGTGAGTCTCAACTTAGAGAAGAGAAAAGATCAGGTTATGAGCTGAAGAGATGAAAAGTTGATACGGTTATGCAGAGTTTTGTAGGGGTTTTATTACAGGTGTCAGCAGTGCAGAAAATGTGTGTCAAAGGAAAAATACATAAAACAGCCAGTGCGCCAAATTTATTAGTGTGGGATGGGGATTTGATTTGATAATAAGGCAGGGTGGCACTTGTTAAGTCGTTTATCTCAGTGCTTATGTGACAAGTGGATTTGTAAGGGTTCTGGGTCTTGGATTTGTCACTGAGGGTAGGGCGGGAGAAAGCAGCAGGACGGGTGTTGAGTGAAGCCTTCAAGCAGGGGCAGGGCAGGATGATCAACAACACTGACGAGTGCTCTATCACTGTGAGGTGCCCTCCATCTGTACCACGTCCCTCAGCGTTTTATGTTTACCTTTACAGTGCACTGTCTGACCAAGGTCACAAGCTCGGTGACGACGAGGTCGACACATTTCAGACAGGGGTCTTTCAGCTTAATGACTTGCTTTTTCACTATAGCCTCAAACGCCAAGTCTGGGGTGAACAGTCCTGTCCTGCAGTGGCGCGTCATGGGAGTTGGAGGTTTAATATCAGGGAGATGGGGATGAGGAGGAGGTGCAGCATGGGCGATGGTGGATAATGGCGGTGGAGGAATGAAAATAGGATGGAATAATTTAGAATAAAGACAGAGAAGAAAGAATGTGAAAAAAAGAAAAAGATAGGTGGTTAGTTAGTTCTAATTCATGTTCACAACAGAAACAAGCTGCAGGTTCACAGAAAGTTCAGCTTAATGTACAACAAATCTTGAAGGTGGAATTTTGTTCTCTGATCCAAACCAAAATACCCCAACAACCAGAGGTGAGAAGAATCAAGTCAAAAGTTGGTTGAACTTGTAAACCCAGATGTGATAACACCCATTCAAGATGCTATTTTTGAATCTACCAGACATGATGAGCATGACTCAGAAACAGATTTATGACTCTGCATTGCAAAAAATAAAAGGGTTGAGTTTATATTTAATAAAAAACCGGGGGGTGGGGGGCATGTAGGTAAAGTACATAAAAACTCGTCAGATTTTGAAGTAAAACACACCCTACGTATGCCAGGGGTATTCAATTACAATTCTGGAGCAACGTAATGCCAAAGTTGTATTATAATTTTGAGTTACATACTGTATATTGGAGTAGCTCTGTCTTGTTTACTCCATATTGTTGTTGCTTAAAAAAACTGTCAAATTACATGAAGAAAATAGTCTCTAAGTCAATATTTCAACAATATTTTCAGTGCAACATTGAACTGGAATGGAGGGATGATGGTTGGACTTTACAAGTACTAATAAACAAAATTAATTTACAAGTACAATGTTTAAAATTTATGAGAAACATGATTCACAAATGTATGAGTAAACTTTTGCAAATTTACATGAAAAAGTTGACATTTTCTTTTTAAAAAATAACATTGAAAAAAGTAGTAAACATATAAGGAAAAAGTAACACATTTAAAAGAAAAAAAAAAACACAAATTGATGTGAGAAAAGTCATCTCTAAGACTCTAGCACCTTATCTGGTGACTATTCTTATACTTGAGAAATTAATTTCATATGGTAACACTACTTTTACTTGGGTAGAATTTCTGACTACCCTAAGCACTATTAGATACATAGGTCTGCTTTTGAAACTACAATGTCCAATGTACACTGTGTAAAGTGAAAGCAAACATAAACAGTGAACTCGCAGCTGTGATTCACTCCAGCCTCACGGAGCAGCTCTGAAACTCCAGCTTCACACTGTATCTGGTCTGCAGCTTGTTTTGCTATGAACTTTTACAGTAGCATATCGCAGCCCGTCTGTTTCTGACTACACAGCCTCACAAAGACTCCACATCAATGCACAGCAGTACAGCCAATGTGTACCATATAGGCAATAACATTCATACTGGGAGATAAATGCCAGACTTCTTTCATTTTTTTTCTCATTTTCAGTAGCGTATGAGATGACACAACCAAAGCATTGTCTGGCTGCACTGGCTATGCATGGTGCGGCATTTGGGCGGGTGGCCATGCAGTGATACCTTATTGGTGCACTGTCTGACTGTGTTGATGAGCTCCTGGATGACCAGGTCGATGCATTTCAGACAGGGCTCTTTCAGCTTAATGATCTGCTTTTTCACTATAGCCTCAAACGCCATGTCTGGGGTGAACAGTCCTGTCCTGAAGGACATACAGACAAGACAGACATGGAGCAGGAGACACATGGGAAGACAATGAGACAAGCACACCGGCATAAATGATAAGAGAGGACAAACACCGGGAAAGAACAAAGAGAATCAACAGAGGAAAAATGGCAAGATTGCAGTTCAAGACAGACATGAGGCAGAAATACAGATGATGATGATTTAAAGGTCACATTCAATTTAAAAATAATGGTGTGCTCATGGGCTTTAACACCCTAAAATGTTCTCCTGGGTTATATGATTACAGTAAAAATCTTAAAACCTCTACAGTATTTAATTAGAAATACAGATGCATGCAGGTCTATGGCTATATATCATAATATCCCTCCATCCATCCATCTTCTACCGCTTTTCCGGGGGTCCGGGTCACGGAGGCAGCAGTTCAAGCAGAGAAGCCCAGACTTCCCTCTCCCCCGCCACCTGCTCCAACTCTTCAGAGAGGATACCAAGGCGTTCCCAGACCAGCTGGGAGACATAGTCTCTCCACCGAGTCCTGGGTCTGCCCTGGGGTCTCCTCCCAGTGAGACGTGCCCGAAACACCTCAAGTGGGAGGCGTCCAGGAGGCATCCTAATCAGATGCCCAAACCACCTCAACTGACTCCTTTCAATGTGGAGGAGCAGCGGTTCTACTCTGAGCCTCTCCCGGATGACTGAGCTCTTCACCCTATCTCTGAGGATGAGTCCAGCAATCCTACGGAGAAAGCTCATTTCAGCCGCTTGTATCCGCGATCTCAATTCTTTCGGTCATTACCCAAAGCTCGTGACCATAGGTGAGAGTAGGAACGTAGATTGACTGGTAAATCGACAGCTTTGCCTTAGAACTCAGCTCCCTCTTCACCACAACAGACCGGTACAACGTCCGCATCACTGCAGATGCTGCTCCAATCCGTCTGTCGATCTCTCGCTCCATTTTCCCCTCACTCGTGAACAAGACCCCAAGATACTTAAACTCCTCCACTTGGGGCAGGAGCCTGTCCCCAACCCAGAGAGGACAATCCACCTTTTTCCGGCTGAGGACCATGAACTCAGACTTGGAGGTGCTGATTCTCATCCCAGCCGCTTCACACTCAGCAGAAAACAGTCCCAGCAAGACCTGTAGGTCATTGCTGGATGAAGCCAACAGGACAACATCATCTGCAAACAACAGAGATGAGATCCTGTGGTCACCAAGCATGACACCCTCCATTCCCTGGCTGCGCCTAGAAATCCTGTCCATAAAAATTATGAACAGGATCGGTGACAAAGGACAGCCCTGGCGGAGTCCAACTCTCACTGGGAATGAATCCGACCGAGTGTTGGCAATACGAACCAAACTCTCACAACAGTCATACCGAGACCGAATAGCTCGTAACAACAAGCCCGATACCCCATACTCCTGAAGCACCCCGCACAAAAATCCACGAGGGACGCGGTCAAATGCCTTCGCCAAGTCCACAAAACACATGTAAACTGGTTGGGCAAACTCCCACGAACCCTCAAGAATTCTCGAGAGGGTAAAGAGCTGGTCCGATGTGCCACGACCAGGACGAAAACCACATTGCTCCTCCTGAATCCAAGGTTCGACCAACGGCTGGACTCTCCTCTCCAGTACCTTGGCATAGACCTTCCCATGGAGGCTGAGGAGTGTGATCCCTCTAAAGTTGGAGCACACCCTCTGGTCCCCTTTTTTGAAGAGAGGAACCACCACCCCGGTTTGCCATGCCAAAGGCACTGCCCCCGACCTTCACGCAATGTTGCAGAGGCGTGTCAACCATGACAACCCAACAACATCCAGGGCCTTGAGGTACTCAGGGCAAATCTCGTCCACCCCCGGGGCCCAGCCACCAAGGAGATTTTTAACCACCTTGGCGACCTCAGCCCCTGTGATAGGCGAGTCATCCCCCTCGTCCCCAAACCCTGCTTCCTCTGTGGAAGGCGTATCAGTGGGATTGAGGAGATACTCGAAGTATTCCTTCCACCGCCCGACGATATCCCCAGTCAAAGTCAACAGTGTCCCATCCGCACCATACACTGTGTGGACGGTTAGCTGCTTTCCCCTCCTGAGCCGCTGGACAGTTTGCCAGAATCTCTTCGAGGCCGACCGAAAGTCTTGTTCCATGGCCTCACCAAACTCCTCCCATACCCGGGTTTTTGCTTCAGCAACCACCCGAGCTACACTCCGCTTGGTCTGCTGGTACACCTCAGCTGCTTCGGGAGTCCAACAAGCCAACCAAGATTGATAGGACTCCTTCTTCAGCTTAATGGCCCCCCTCACGACTGGTGTCCACCACTTGGTTCGGGGGTTGCCACCACGAGATGCACCGACCACCTTGCGGCCGCAGCTCTGGGCCGCCGCTTCAATAACAGAGGTGGAGAACATAGCCCATTCAGACTCCATGTCTCCAGACTCCCTCGGAATGTGGTTGAAGTTCTTCTGAAGGTGGGAGTTGAAGACCTCCCGGACAGGGGCCTCAGCCAGATGTTCCCAGCACACCCTCACTATACGTTTGGGTCTACCAGGTCTGAATGGCTTCCTCCCCTGCCATCGGATCCAACTCACCACCAGGTGATAATCAGTTGACAGCTCTGCACCTCCCTTTACTCGGGTGTCCAAGACATACGGTCGCAGGTCTGATGACACGATAAAAAAATCGATCATCGACCTGCGACCTAGGGTGTCCTGGTGCCAGGTGCACATATGGACACCCTTATGCTTGAACATGGTGTTTGTTATGGATAGACTGTGGTTAGCACAGAAGTCCAATAACTGAACACCACTCAGGTTCAGATCGGGCAGGCCGTTCCTCCCAATCACCCCCCTCCAGGTTTCACTGTCATTGCCCACATGCGCATTGAAGTCCCCTAGTAGGACAATGGAGTCTCCAAGAGGAGCACCCTCCAGCACCCCAGTCACAGACTCCAAAAAGGGTGGGTACTCTGAAACATCATTTGGTGCATAGGCACAAATGATGGTCAGGACCCGTTTCCCAACCCGAAGGCGCAGGGAAGCAACCCTTTCATCCACCGGGGAAAACTCCAATATAGAGGCAGCAAGGTGGGGGGGATACAAGAATACCCACCCCTGCTCATCGCCTCTCACCCGGGGCAACTCCAGAAAAGGCCAAGCTCCAGCCCCTCTCCAGGAGACTGGTTCCGGAACCGGAGCTGTGTGTTAAGGTGAGGTCGACTATATCTAGCCGGTATCTCTCAACCTCGTACACCAGCTCGGGCTCCTTCCCCAACAGAGAGGTGACATTCCATGTACCAAAAGCCAGTTTAGAAAGCTTGGGATCAGTCCGCCAAGGTCTCCGCCTTTGACCGCCACCTAATCCACATAGCACCGGACCCCCATGATCCCTCCTGCAGGTGGTGAGCCCACTGGAGGGCGGACCCATGTAACTCCTTCGGGCTGAGCCCGACCGGGTCCCATGGGTGGAAACCCGGCCACCAGACGCTAGCCTTCGAGCCCCTCCCCCAGGCCTGGCTCCAGGGTGGGGCCCCGGTAACCCCATACCAGGCGGGGTACACTGAATCCTTGATATACAATTTATCATGAGAGTCTGTTGGATCGTTCTTAGTCTGGCCGTTCATCCAGGACCAGTTTGTCTTGGGTGACCCTATCAGAGGCAAATTGCCCCGGACAACATAGCTCCTGGGATCACTGGGGCACGCAAGCCCCCCCCACCACGATTGGCTTCTTTGTATGTATGGATTACGTGGGTTGTTACTGATATCTGGTGAAAATCTCGGGTCGATGGCTCCATCGGAAATATGTTTAATGAGAAAAATGTTGATGTGTTCAATACTTATTTCCCCTGCTGTAGTTATTGGGGCAGAACCAAATTATGATAAGCCTATCATCCATAAATATACAACAGAAATTGTTGTATACAACCCACAGCTGTAGGTCAGGATCCCAAAGTGAACCTGGTTAGCAAGTGTGGTGACCCTGGAGAGCTTCAATAGTAAGAGAGCACAGGGAATGCTAACCTTGACCTTTGCTCTTTTGACCCCACACCCATAGTCAGAGGTCATGGTCTCAGGGTCAACCTGTGTACCAAGCTTGGTGATCCTGGCCTTCTTTTCTGTTGAGATACAGGCTACGGTCACACTGCGGGTCTTAATGCTCAATTCCAATTTTTTGCCAAGATCCGATTTTTTGTGTGGGCATTCATATTATAATTTAAATGCAATGCCCATCAGACTCCAGTGTGAATGGTCTACAGCTATGAAGTGACCCGCATGTGCAGAAGAAAACGTAACGTCAGACACAACATTGTGTTTACGGAAGTAAATATGAGCCCTGAACGATTGAGGGGGACAGAACTTCTTCACCTTGATACAGCACATCAAAATAAAATGTTAAAATCATTCAGAAATAATTATACATAAAATAAATATTGAGACCAGCTTCATTCCTCTACATGCCAGATGATCGCTGTGATCAGCTCTGCTTTAACAGAACTGATCGACTAAACAGCTCTCTTGAAAATGAGACCCTGTCTCTCACTGGAATTACCTGTATAAATAAGGTTAATAATAAACAGCGCAGCTAGTACCAGTGGCATAACACCGGTCCCAAACAAAGGAGAAGCCGCCACAGACTCCCTCCTCCTGGACTGTGTTTCCTCGTATCCCCGTATCTGGCCATTCCTCTCTGCAGTCAAGTCAGAATTAACTTTACATTTCAGATATTACAGCAGCCAGGACTCACGGTTTGCCATTTACAGGGAAAAATGAATTTGCAGCGTCCAGTAAATGTGCTGTTACCGTGCGCCTGTAATGTCTGACGGTTTCAGCCCCAAAAGATCCAATGATAAAGAAGAAGATTGATTAAAAAGAGAGCAAAAATCAGCTGTGTCTGCCATGCTTGCTGCATCCTCCACCACAGAACTGTCACATCTGTCTCACTTCAATGAGGAAAAAGTCGGCTGAAATGTGACATGACCGTTCAGACTGAGGTCCCTTTGGAAAATATCAGATACGTATCCAAATTAGAACCATGTATGAAAGTGGCCTGGGTCTGGTGTGAAAAAAATCAGATGTGTGCTGTTTAGACTGTCATTAAAAAAAAAATCAGCTATGGGTCACATGTGTGCGAAAAAATTGGAATTGAGCATTAAGACCTGCCGTGGGAATGTAGGCACAGTTTACGTCCCATTTTGACCTTGACCTCACAATCAAAAAAACCACAGTCACACTTCAGAGTCACAGGATGAACCTGTGTACAAAGTTTGGTGACCCTAACATTACTCCTTGTATAGTAACCGGGCATAGGAAATGCCAACCTTGACCTTTGACCCTAAACCTATAGTCACAGTTCAGGGTCACAGAGTGAACATGTGTACCATGTTTGGTGACCCTAGCTTTACTCATTCTATAATAATAGCGCAAATGGAATGTTAACCTTGATCTTTGACCTCTTGACTCCATAGCCAAGTCAGGGTGTAGATCTGTCTTATATGCAACTACGGTATGGATTTGAAAAGCCTACATGTGCTTCACACATACAACCTGCAAATAAATTATTTAAATATTTTGTCAACGAAGCTGAATAACAAGAAGTTGTTGCTCCTGTTAGCCTAGCATCGTATGCTGTAGATAGTTAACCTCTTGCGCTCCGTTGTACCGCGGGCGGGCAAGTCTCTGCGTCCTAGAGCGCACGAGAGCGCACGAGGGTGCTCTCGTGCGCTCTAGGACGCATGGTGTAGATGGTGATGTAGGTGGTGATGGTGATGTAGTGGAGTCCAAGTGCACACTGAAAATAAAAGCTGCAAACACAGCCGCGAACAGATTAGTTCATCTGATTGACCTCTCATTCGACTAATAAGAGCTTTGAATTGGGTTTCTGAAACCTTGAAGAACCAATGAATGAAAACCTAGCCAGAAGGACCCACCTCCCAACGCTTTGAATGCAGTGAGCCAATTGAAGCAGAGAAGTTCGCGAGCTGTTTTTTTTAAGGCTGGGTGAAGACTGGCTGCTGCAGCGGATCAAAAAAGGACGCAGGAAGAGCCCCACAGACCCAGCAGCACGGAGACCATCCACAAATGCATCCTGTGTGACAGGGAGTGCCATTCGTGGATCAGCATGTTCGGCCACAGGCGGTGCTTATTTTGTATTGGTTCCAGCAGAGTAGACGTTATGATTTCTTCCATGGTCATCATAGACCGACGGAGGCTGACGACGAAGGCTGAGTGACACACACGTCTTCGCCAGTCTTTTTTTAATTACTACTGTTATTTGTTTTGAAAAATCATTCGCCAAAAACCGCAATCATGGAAGCACAAAACCGCAATAATGGAATTATGTTTTGATCGGGTCGTGAGACCAGAACCACGAGCGGACCAGTGTCGCGTTCGTCTGACAGTGAGGAAGAGAAGTTCGCCAAGACTCTGCTGCTGTGAAGAGGTAAGGTGTTATAAGCTAAATTATTATTTATCCCTGAAAATTGTAATCCAAAATGACTTTTGACCAATCGGTAAATTACAACTGTGCGGCGCGGCGCAGTTTGTGCGCCGCTGTACAAGGGGTTATTCGCCGCGTTCAGACCGTGAACGCGCCCCCTCACCCCCGCTATTCTTTTGTAGCGGGGGGGGGGGGGGCTGCAGTGATTGCGCTGCTGTCCCACATCGCCACATGAGGCTAATCCGTTGTGTAGCGATGGCCGAAGTCTATCCTCTGTAGCGGGGGGGTGGGGGGAACAACCCCCCCCCCACACACACACACACAGACAGCCCTGAGTGTGACCTTTCATTAGAGCCCAAAATGAAGCTTCTACATTGAATCATTCAAAAGTTACAGACATTTTTCCAAACTGTGCCATTTGGCACAATTCCAAAACGCCTGGGAACAGCCTGAGAACAAAGCTGTGTAATATATTCATTTTTTGTAGTATTGTTACAAAATTTGGACCTCAGCTGGATAACACTTGGTTCTACATTTCTGTTGCATTTTCCAGCCCGGATCTGAAGCTGTGTGTTATTTGCAAGCATTTGTATCCAAAAAAAAACACCCAGGCCAAATTTATTTTCTTCAAGTTCACTATGTTTAGATGACTGTAACTCAGTGGCCGGAGCACTTAGAGAGATCATGTTTTTTTTGCCAAAAAATTCAAAGTGTTTTCTTTTAAATGAGACCAACCCCATGAAGATGCTGCAAAGGGTTGAATAACAGCTTTCGATTTACTTTGGGCACATTATTTTTTGGCGTTTTTAGGAAAATTGACCGGAGTGCAAGGGGTTAAGGAAGAACATGTATGTTTTGCTATATGCAACTGTAGTGATGGTGGTTCCATTTTTTACTGCTGCTGTCCTGCTTTTTGTACAAACAAATGTTGTGAGACAATAATTATACGTTCCACCATGACAGTTAGGGTTAGCTGCTAGTGCTAGCTTAGCCGGTTGTTGTTAGGTTTGATTGGCGTTTACTGTGACTAACCCAGAAAAAAACTTTGCCCAATCAGATAAGGGGCTCATGACTGTTAATGAGCAGGCAGAAAATGAAGTGTTTGAAAATGAGGGACAAGGAAGCCACTTTTAATGAGCTGCAAAACAACAAAGAATAATTTGTGGCCTTTAAAACTACATCTATAAGTCACTCAGAATGTCAAAATCTAAAATTCATCCCTAGAAATTGCAACAAATAGGACCTTTAAAAAACAATCACAGAAAGAAAGACATGAGAACAAATGGGACATTTAAAACATTGAACACAGCCAAAAGAAAAGAAAAAAGCTAACAGACAGGTGACAAGACAAACGTATCACAGGTGATGCTTCTCTAGCTGGCTGGCTCAACTTGCCTGACTCCGTGGATGTTCTTGATGGCATAACTGATTTCTTTCCTCAGCTCTTTCTCATCAAACTCCATCTAACAAAGAGCAAAAAAAGATTTTATGCATAATTTATGACCATTGAAGGCTGACAAGAATAGCAGTATGGTGGTTTCTATGTTCTCTAAAAATATGCCTTGCCAAATTCAAAGAAAATACATAAACGTAGCTATAAAAATTAGCATCGCAGCATACAACATAACAGCTCACCTTCACCAGCTCAAATGGAAAGCGTTCATGAAAGATACGGTTGATCTTTGCTCCACCAGACAGGTTGGAGGTATCCACCTGATCTCCAGATCCCTCGATGCACTTCTCAAAATCCACACCAAACTGCTGCACCATCCTGCACATTTTACACAGAATGTATTGGTTTCAAAACGTTACTGAAAATGTGCGTGTGTCTGCACCTGTGTGGGCGGGTACGGACTGAAGCAAAGCTTTGGTCTTCCGTGCAGGGTCGTCGGGACGATAGTTCTTGTACTCCTCCACTTCCTTCTCCAGGGATAACAGTTGGCTTTGCAGCTTACTGCGTAACCCCGGCAATGTGTCACGGATGTGGTTGGTGAGTTGCTAGAGGCAAAAAGAAGGGTTAGAAAATATGCAGGAGAGTAAAACAACTCACAAGTCGACTACATGAGTGTTTTTGACACCAGGTAATATGTCCTACTTATACGTTTTGACATCAAGTGAAGATCAGGAAACTCTAGTAGTTGTGGAAGTAATGACATGAAGAAATATGGCAGAGGTTTACAGTTGCCCTGTGTCTAAACTAAATGGTGCAAAATGGCATTCACTTATGTAGCACTTTTTTCTCATCTTTGGATGACCAAAGTGCTTTACAGATCTTGCTATCCACCCATTCACACACTGATGCAGGGTGCTGGCCTGACCCACCAGGAGCAACTGGGGGTTCAGTATCTTGCTCAAGGACACTTCGACATGCAGACTGCAGAGAGAGCGGGAATCGTACCACCAACCCTTTGATCAGTAGTCGGCCACACTACACCTGCGCCACAGACACAATTAAAACTAGTCTGTCATGTTTTCCTAACCCTGTCCCTAACAATTTCCTTTAACTTACTCCAATTTTTTTGGGTTCCAAGGTTGTCATAGCCAGGAGCGGCACTGGGGTTAAGCTCCCAGTGCTCATAAAATGCTCCTTATGGCGTGCGTCTCGAAAAGCCTCTGACAACTAAGTCCAACTCCTAGCCTGCCCGTGTGGTTTAGTCTCTAAGCCCGGCGGAACTGCTTTTACTAATAGGAGAAGGGGTGAGGGCGGATCTCTGGCGCCTTAAAACCAGATGCTTCGGATAGATGGTGGCTCGTCAACCTGGGAAGGTAGCCCATCAAGGGGAAGGTAAACCCTGATTTCAAACCTCCGCTGCCTTGCGGCACACCTGGTCACGGGAAAGGCTTTGGGAGTCAACCCTGAGTAAAAATCCGGAGTCGGAGCCCCTAAGGCAGTTCTCTGTTGTGCTCAACATCGTTCTGGCAGCTCCTGCGACGGCGCTGGTGCCAAACTATAGCAGCCCTGCTGTTCCTTTGGATTCATCAGTGACGTGGAGAGGGGGGACATGCTGCACGGGTAACATCTTGTCCTCCATATCTTCCTGCCCAGGCTTGAATCCTACCAACGCCCAACGCTGGAAGGTAGAACACCGGTGCGCATCGGCCTATTCAGCCACAGGCGGTGCTGTTCCAGCAGAGTAGACGTTTAGGATTCTCTTCCATGGTCATCATAGACCGACGGAGGCCGACGACCCGACTCCAATTATTTTAGCACCTACCCCTTCCAATTACCCTAACTTTAACCACCTAAAAATATTTAATGTGCAAAGGAAGCTAAACTCCAAAGTGGAAGTCTCAAACGAGAAAGTGAAAGCAACTACATGTGGCGGTGACAAAAAGTCACAAAAGAAAATCAAACTCAACTCTACAAGGTCAAAGTGTATTTTTAATGACTGTCCCCCATTCCCCACCCACCTCTGCCCTTGGATTTGAGAGCAAATTTGAAACAAGAAGACACGTATGGGTATACTGTATTCCGAAGTCAGGAACTTTTCCACGAGATTGTTTTTGGATTTCTTTCAAGTCATGTATGTGCTTCCTGTACCTGACTTACAGTGCATGTATGTGTATGTGCTGTATGATCATGTATGCACCTCACCTGGTTGAGGGTCTTCTGCAGGTGTGGCGTACCCATTCGTTCTGCCATGTGTCTGTATGCAGGATGGGACAGGAAGAACTTCCTCTCGGCAGCCAAAGCAACACGGATGTCTTTCTTTCCATCAATGTCCTTTTGACTACGGTTCACCACACCAATATATCCTAAAGGAAGACACCAGCAAGGCAGAACAACCCCTTATTAGGTCCACCAAGGGTGTTATGCAATCGCCTCTCCTTTTGTTTTTATCTTTTTTGCATTTTTAGTCTATTTCATAGAAGGATTATTCCAAAACTACTAAATAGATTTTAATAAAATTGTTTAGGTGGGGTGTGGCACAAAGAACAATCCATTAGAGTTTGGTGGTGATATGAATTGCTATCCACCTCCAGGAATTAAAAAAAAATCATTCCAAAGCAAGGAATGTGGTGCCTTGTCAAATGTCCTGATGGCGAGCAGCAGACAGCACAGCCTGCTGAGAGCTAATCCACTATCAGGACAAATTAAAACATGAGTGAGATAATGAGCTGCTTTGACAGAGGTTACTCTGAGTAATTTTAATATTTTAATAATAACACAGCAAAATGCACAAGCATTATGTGGTCCCATTCACTGAAAATTGTTTTTGTAGGTTTTAACCTTTTGAAATGTATCTACTGGACATGTGATTAACAAAAAATGTCAGTCACCTCTATTAAAAAAAACACACAGCCTTTATATCAATTCCATCTGTGAGGAACTAACTAACTAACTAACTAACCTGCACTTATATAGCGCTTTTCTAGTCACAAAGACCACTCAAAGCGCTTTCATTAATACTAACCCTCTATTCTAAGGGCCTATAGGAAACAGATATCTAGGGACAACCAGTATAACTCTTACTGGTTTGCTACGGAATGTCACGAAAACGTAAACCCAGCCTTGATACCCGCCCACTGCTCTATTACAGTATATTATAGTGTTTTATTACCTTGATGTACAGCACTTTGTTCTCAGGCTTTGTTTTTTAAGATGCTTTATAAATAAAGTTGATTGATTAATTATTGGTCAGCCTAACTGATCCATATCCAGCCCCATTTCCTGCCCCGGGAATCATACGTCACTGATGTTATCAATTCCTTGTTTCAATGCTGCGGGTTTAAACACTTCCGTGTTTTTTCTAAAAGCGGCATGCCTCATGACATCACACGCTGCCATTACCAAGCAACGCCATGACGCTGTCGCTACCATGAGATAATGGCGGAAGCGTATGTAAAGATGAGCAGCATGGCATATAGTAAACGCGAGCTGAATCATCTCTTGATGCAGCAGTATGGGATACAATGAAAGACTGCAATGTGTTCGACAGTCTACGAAGTGTGCCTGCACTTGACTCCCAAACAGCAGCACCTCCATTAGTGACAGCAATATTAGCTTATTATTATTAGTAGAATATTCGTGCAATGCTAGAAGCCTTGCAGGCTAAATTTAATCCATTTTTTAACTCACAAAACCCAACAAAAACATCTGATATTTAAATAAAAGCTCACTCTTTTTAGGTGATGACAGCAACAGGTAGCTCTGAGGTTTTACCAACCTGCTCACTCTCCAGTCCTTGCCAGGAAAACTCACCACCACCAGCTGCTCACAGAGCTGTAATGAAGTTTGTATTTAAAAGCTTGCATCCATTCATAACCATAGAACAGCTGGAGTTTGGGTAGGTGGTGCATGTAATGTACAGTGTTCCCCTACCGTTATATGGGGGCACCAACCCCCCCCCCCCACACACACACACACAGAGTGTCAAGTTAATTTTATTTAATTTTATTTTTCTATATAGCGTCAGATCACAGCAGAAGTCATTTTAAGATGCATTCACTATAGAACAAGTCTTTACCTTGTCCTTTTATTAAACAAACTAAATAGCCTTATGTTTTTTTATCTTATTTACACAACAGCAGCTCATTTCAGTCTCTTCTCCTCTGTGCTCGGGTATCATGCGGTGAGGTGGACTCCGCTGCGCGTAAGCACAGATGGCGTCGATCATAAAAATTTATAAATGCAGATTTTTACTGTCGACGAATCGTTTAATTTTAAAGTTTATATGCATGCCGCAGAAATGTTCAGTTTAACTGTTCCAGCAAAGAAGAAGAGGAACGCATCATAGCGACACAGAAGAGAGAAAATCACGGAGAAGAAGAGGCCAAAACTTTCTGAAGTATGGGAGCATTTTACCGAAAATGAACAAATGAAACAAGTTAAATACAAACTCTATAAAGTTATTTTCACAGCAGCACAGCAACGCGTCCATCCTCCACCCCCTGCTCCCTCTGCTCTGTCCGCCGACTCGGCTGCCTGTCAGCAGGTCTCTGCTGTGCTCCGTCCCAATGATGACTGAAGTTGGGCCACTTATATATTATTTTCAATCAGTGACTGTCTGGGGCAGCACGGTGGCGGAGTGGTTAGCACTGCGGCAGCACAGCAACTCATCCTTGGCCGGGGGATCCTGGGTTCGATCCCAGCCACCGACCAACAGTGATCTGTGTGGAGTATGCATGTTCTCCCCGTGTCTGCATGGGTTTACTCCGGGATTTCTCCGGTTTCCTCCCACATGCCAAAAACATGCAAGTTAGGTTAACTGGTATCAAACTGGGGATTCTAAATTGTCCTTAGGTATGACTGTGAGAGTGAATGGTTGTGTGTCTTTCTGTGTTGACCCTGCGATGGACTGGTGATCTGTCCAGGGTATACCCTGCCTCTTGCCCAAAGATGCTGGGATAGGCTCCAGCCCCCCCGCGACCCGAAAAGGATTAAGCGGAAGAAGATGGATGAAGTGACTGTCTCAGCTTTAGAAAACTAAACTGTTAGCATGTGCTGCTTATGTTAGTTTACCTGTTGGACAATAAATTCTCTTCGATGATGGCTGCTGACGGCTGAGCCGTTTCAGTTCTGATGGCTAACGTGTTAAGTGTACTAAATTACAGTAGTTAACTACAGGAGTGGCTTACTCTTTAATCTTCCCTCTTTTTGTCGTGGCAATATTAGCCCTCATTCTGAATATCAGTGCATGTCAATAAATTACAATACCATGATTTGTAATTTAATTTATAAAAACTGTAACCATAATCATCAAAAATAAATTAAAATGGCTTAAATATTTTACTGTATGTGTAGTGAAGGCTCACATTCCTGCACTGTAACTTAAAGCATTTGCAAACGGTTATTTTGGACTGGAAGTTCTTTTAATTTTCATCTGAAGTCTAACTGAACTTTTAAACTTCCAGACCCAGAAAGATTTTAATAAGATGGGCTATTTTCTTTTTTACTTTTATGGATTTTAATGTTACTCTGCAGTGGTGTGAAAAAGTGTTTGCCCCCTTCTTGATTTCTCATTTCTTTGTACAGTATGTTTGTCATGCTTAAATCTTTTCAATTATCAAACAAATTTAAATATTAGACAAAGATAGCACAAGTAAACACAAAATGCAGTTTTTAAATGAAGGTATTCATTATTAAGGGAAAAAAAAAGATCCAAACCTATATGGCCCTGTGTGGAAAAAGTGATTGCCCCCTAAACCTAAAAACTGGTTGGGCCACCCCTGGCAGCAAGAGCAATCAAGCATTTGCGATAACTGGCAATGAGTCTTTTACAGCGCTGTGGAGGAATTTTGGCCCACTCATCTTTGCAGAATTGTTGTAATTCAGCCACATTGGAGGGTTTTCGAGCATGAACCGCCTTTTAAAAGTCATGCTACAGCATCTCAATCGGATTCCGGTCAGGACTTCGACTAGGCCACTCCAAAGTCTTCATTTTGTTGTTCTTAAGCCATTCAGAGGTGGACTTGCTGGTGTGTTTTGGATCATTGTCCTGCTGCAGAACCCAAGTGCGCTTCAGCTTGAGGTCACAAACAGATGGCCGGACATTCTCCTTCGGGATTTTTTTGGTAGACAGCAGAATTCATGGTTCCATTTACCACAGCAAGTCTTCCAGGTCCTGAAGCAGCAAAACAGCCCCACACCATCACACTACCATCACCATATTTTACTGTTGGTATGATGTTCCTTTTCTAAAATGCTGTATTACTTTTACGCCGCATGTAATGGGACACACACCTTCCAAAAATTTCAACTTTTGTCTCATCAGTCCACAGAGTATTTCCCCCAAAGTCTTGGCGATCATAAAGATGTTTTCTGGCAAAACTGAGATAAGCCTTTATGTTCTTTTTGCTCAGCAGTGGTTTTTGTCTTGGAACTCTGCCATGCAGGCCATTTTTGTCCAGTCTCTTTCTTATGGTGAGGTCATGAATACTGACCTTAACTGAAGCAAGTGTGGCCTGCAGTTCTTTGGATGTTGTTGTGGGGTCTTTCGTGACCTTTTGGATGAGTTGTCGCTGTGCTCTTGGGGTAATTTTGGTTGGCTGCCCACTCCTGGGAAGGTTCACCACTGTTCCATGTTTTTGCCATTTGTGGATAATGGCTCTCACTGTGGTTCGCTGGAGTCCCAAAACTTTAGAAATGGCTTTATAACCTTTTTCAGACTGATAGATCTCAATTACTTTGTTTCTTATTTGAATTTCTTTGGATCGCAACATGATGTCTAGCTTTTGAGGATCTTTTAGTTTACTTCACTTTGTCAGGCAGGTCCTATTTAAGTGATTTCTTGACGGAGAACAGGTGTGGCAGTAATCAGGCCTGGGTGTGGCTAGAGAAATTGAACTCAGCTTTCCAAAGATGTGATAAACCACAGTCAATTTATGCTTTAACAGGGCGGGGGGCAATCAATTTTTCACACAGGGCCATGTAGGTTTGGATTTTTTTTTTACCCTTGATAATAAACACTTTCACACCAACCACTGCTGCCTCTAAAGTCATCGAGACCTGCTGTCCACACCCCACTCTGCCAACACCCCCCCACTCCCAGCACACAGCCCCCCCAACCTGACCCTCACTAAAAGACCCAGGTGAGGACGGAGCTGAGAAAGATCAAGGCGAGGAAGGCCTCGGGACCGGACGGCATCAGCACGAAGCTCCTCAAGTCCTGCGCAGACCAGCTGTGTAGGATTGTGGAGTACATCTTCAACCTGAGCCTGAAGCTGGGGAGGGTACCACAGTTGTGGAAAACATCTTGTGTGGTACCTGTACCAAAGACTTCCCACCCCAAAGACCTGAACAGCTACAGACCAGTGGCCCTGACGTCTCACATGATGAAGACCCTGGAGAGACTGCTCCTTGCTCACCTCCACCCCCTGGTGGGACCAGCGATGGATCCACTCCAGTTCGCCTACCAGCATGGCATTAGGGTGGAGGATGCAGTAATCTTCCTCCTTCACCGTTCCCTGTCCCACCTGCAGAAGCCCGGGAACGCGGTGAGGATCATGTTCTTTGACTTCTCCAGTGCTTTCAACACCATCCAACCAATGATCCTGAAGGACAAGCTGCTGGGCGCAGGGGTGGACCAGCACCTGTCATCATGGATCCTGGACTACCTCACTAACCGGCCACAGTTTGTGAGAATCCGGGATTGTGTGTCCGACACGACCATCGGTAGCACGGGGGCCCCCTGGGGAACGGTTTTGGCTTCCTTCCTGTTCACCCTTTATACTGCGGACTTCTCACACCAACATAACACACTGCCATCTACAGAAGTTCTCTGACAACTCTGCGATCGTCGGCCTCATCTCCAACAGAGATGAAGCTGAGTACAGAGGACTTATCCAGGACTTTGTGGACTGGTGCCATCGGAACTGCCTCCAGATCAACGCAAGGAAAACTAAGGAGCTAGTGGTGGATTGTCACGGGCAAGGACAACCCCTCACAGCACCAGGAAACATCCAGGAAACAGACATTGAGATGGTGACATCCTACAAGTACCTGGGTGTTCATCTGAACAGTAAACTAGACTGGTCACACAATACCGACGCATTCTACAAGAAGGGACAGCGCAGGCTGTTTCTACTGAAGAGGCTCAAGGCTTTTGGTGTACAAGCGGTGCTCTTGAAGACATTCTACGACACAGTGGTGGCATCAGCCATCACTTTTGGAGTGGTCTGCTGGGGCAACAGCATTACGGCAGCCGATAGGAAGAGACTGAACAAATCAATCAAGAAAGCTAGCTCTGTCCTGGGGAAACGCCTTGACCCAGTGGAGGAGATAGGGGAGAGAAGGATGGTGGCTAAACTGTCATCTCTGCTGGAGTCCGAGTCCCACCCCATGCAGGACATACTGAACGCACTGAGGAGCTCATTTAGCAGTAGACTACATCATCCTAGGTGCATGACCGAGAAGTTTCGTAGGTCCTTCCTACCTACGGCTGTCAGACTGTATAACCTAAGCAGGGCTGCTCGCAGAGATAGCAAAAACGTGACGACCTAATAGTATTGAATGCAAAAGACACAACAGACTTACACAAGTGGTCCCCTCCAGTATACAACTAGGACAATATCGGTCGCTATGGAGGGTGACAATATGTATGGGTACATATTCATATCATGTAGGGTGACTAAATAGACTGTTATGCTGTTTATTCCATCTAGCTACAATGCTCCGCACTGTGTGTATATGGGTGATTCTTCAATTAGGGGCACTTATGACATTTAGAATTTGGAAAAAAAGAAAGTTCTTTAATCTCTATTTTTTCTGTTTCAAAAGGTTTAGCAATTGGTCTGGAACCCAAATCTGAATGTAGCTTTGATATTACTTCATGATAATTTTGATATTATGATGCTTTTTTCAAATTTGCCACAGCAAAATGTCATTACCATCACAAAAACAAAACACTGATTTTAATACAAAATGATTTGACAAGCAAAGGTTTTACAATCATTCCATTAAGTACAAAACATGCTCTTTAAGAATCATGTTCTAAATATTTGTAAGTACATTTAAAATACATTTTAACAACATCTTCTCTCTGACTTGTTAATATATTGCCTTGTCTCAACAATGAAATATTGCGTACTAATCAGAATATTTGAATTGCAATGTATATTTTTTCATAAAATGCAAATTTAGACTTTTAAACATTACCACAATGATTGTGGTAAAACCCAAGTTAACAATAAAGCAACATTTTCTATCAAAAAATGTATTGTGATGGTAATGACAACATGTTTTGGTAATGACATAAAAATTAACAGTGGTGGGTTTTTTTTGTTTTGTTTTGTTTTTTTTTTACAACAAAGACAAAGAAAATACTACTTTTTAAAAACACCACCTTTTGTACACTTAACCTTCCATTAAAATTAATCACTTGGTAAACTAACAAAGCATTGTTTATGTAATAATATGCTCTTCTGGCCGGCTGGCTCGTTTCTGACATAAAAAAAGGATCAAAGAAGAGAACTGGCATGCTCAGCTCAAATGTCCCATATGATGAGTGCCAATCCAAAAATGATAAAATAGAAAATAAAGTTTTCAGCACTCTGAAATAAGTGTGCAGCATTTTAATTCATGTTCAGCAACAGTGGTGTGACCCATATTAAACAACAGTCAGGGACCTGCTGGTGATTATCAACCAGCTTATATAAATCATTGGAACAATGTCATAAATAAAATACAAATTCTAGTAAGAAATACAGTATAGTAAGAAAAATAGTATTTAAGTCATTAAAAAACATATATCACATTCTGTGACTGCAACAACCACAAAAGTAACTAATTGATTTTACACACTAGCAATAAGAAAATGCACTTAACAATATAAAAACTCATCATGTGCAGAACCTCAATAGCAGAATTAAAGTGTCTGCCTTTATTTTTAACACTTTTTTTAATAAACAGCATTCAAATATCATTCAAATGGGCTGCACGGTGGCGCAGTGGTTTAGCACTGTGGCAGCACAGTTTCACCCTCGGCCGGGGGATCGCGGGGATCATGAGATCGTGGGTTTGATCCCAGCCCCCGACCAACAGTGAGCTGTGTGGAGTTTGCATGTTCTCCCCGTGTTGCGCGGGTTTACTCCGGGATTTCTCCGGTTTCCTCCCGCACACCAAAAAACATGTAGGTTTAGGGCACTCGCGCACGCAGCGACCAGCAGCCGGTGGCTTGTCACCAGACTGCAAACCAAGTCTACCTACGGGTACAAATAAGTAACAAAAAAAAAAAAAAAAATCACTTTGTAAAAAGCTATTTTGACAGTTTAGAGTGTGCTACCAACATAAACCTTAGACACAAGTTTGTTTCATTCCCTGAGAGAGCACAACATCTTCCACACATTCTCTGGTAGCCTCATGTGCCTTTTTGTGACTGGCTGGGGCTCTGGGACTAGACCAAGCAGATCACATGGCTGATACCACAGAACATCATCTTTCATAGGCCAAAAGAAACGGTTCTTGCCAATGATGTTCATTGTTTTCACAAGGGTACAACCTTCTGCATCTACATCCTGAATGATGCCTGGATATACACTACCGTTCAAAAGTTTGGGGTCACTTAGAAATTTCCTTATTTTTGAAAGAAAAGCACTGTTTTTTTCAATGAAGATAACTTTAAATTAATCAGAAATACACTCTAATATCTAATATACATTGCTAATGTGGTAAATGAATATTCTAGCTGCAAATGTCTGGTTTTTGGTGCAATATCTACATAGGTGTATAGAGGCCCATTTCCAGCAACTATCACTCCAGTGTTCTAATGGTACAATGTGTTTGCTCATTGCGTCAGAAGGCTAATGGATGATTAGAAAACCCTTGTGCAATCATGTTAGCACAGCTGAAAACAGTTTAGCTGGTTAGAGAAGCTATAAAACTGACCTTCCTTTGAGCAGGTTGAATATCTGGAAAAAATTATTATTTCAAATACAAATCATTATTTCTAACCTTGTCAATGTCTTGACTATATTTTCTATTCATTTTACAACTCATGGTGGTAAATAAGTGTGACTTTTCATGGAAAACACAAAATAATTGTCTGGGTGACCCCAAACTTTTGAACGGTAGTGTACATCTTGGTCATATTGAACAGCACACCACTGTCCTATCAGTTGATCTGTGATCTCTGAAACGGGGACAAGTGTTGATGGCTGTGTGTCCATCTCAGGTGGCTGCAGATCCAAGGCTGATCCTTCCTGGCTTGTTGTTGGCTCATCTTGCTGAATGGCCACTGTCTGTGGGCCATAGCACTTGCACTCCTCTGGAGCTGAACAGAAACAGCTGAGTACTCGCCACTTGATGTGACCTGGATTGTTGGTGAAAATCTGTACAAAAATAAAAACAACTGGGTATTACTGAATATGCTACATTCACAGAATAAAATAAATAAAGACTAATTTAATAAATAAATATTATAATATAGTATATAAAATACTCCACCTGATGGATTTTCACTGTTCCATGAACTGTTTCCAGTTGATTTGGTAGCAAGGCATCCTTTGCTGAAATGTCTTCTTCAGTGACATGGAAGAGCTTGATCTTTGATTGCTCCTTCGACAGGACGTTGAAGAGGACTTCACCACTTGGTAGATCTATTCCACGGGCAACAATAGCATCTGCATTCCGTTTTATTACTGCCCCAACTCCATCTGCAGGTCCTTTGCCATGCCCGGCCTCCAAAAAGGTCCACACCCTGCTGAACCCAAACCTAAATGGCATTGTGGAGAGCAAATAAAAATTCTTCTTGGATCGGTACTGGGTTGTAGGGCCATCACTTATGACATGGAGGGTTGTTGCAGAGGGGTTCTGTTCCTTCAAGTGGGAGAGCACAGGAGAGAGATGTGCCCATATAGCTGAAGGATCATGCCTCATTGAGGAAACTGAACACACTGACGATATACCTTTTCCTGTGTAGGCAACTCCAGTGTGAATGGATGCTTGCTTGTGTGAGTCGCCAAAATGTACGGCTTGAATCTCAGATGAGTATTTGCAGAGATAATTCTCAGCAAAATCCTATGCTAGTTATTAGCAAATAAAAACATAAATTGTCATTACCATCACAGATCATCATTACCATCACAGTCACTTTTGTGATGGTAATGACACGCGATGGTAATGACAATTTTCACTCTTTGCAGAAAATGTTGGCTAAGTTTTAGACTTGCTAAGCTAATTGGTTAGCTAGCATACAATGTACACTGAATATATCTAAATAAAGTGAAATTTTGTATTAATGAATTAAAATACTCAAATAGTAACTTGTTTGGTAATGACGCCTAATAAACATACTCTCAGATCAGGATGTATAAAACATCAAATTACTTACATATGTGGGCATCAAAAACTCAGGCTTGTGCCTCATGTCTGGACATGTTCCTCTGGAGCAGGGGTCACCAACGCGGTGCCCGCGGGCACCATGTCGCCCGCAGGACTGTTCTAAAAATAGCACAACTCGCAAGTGAGCTGCGTCTAAGATGTAATTTTTTCTGCCGCTATTTTTTAAAATCACACTTGCATTTATATAGATTTTAAAATGACAATGTCTTAAAAATAAAAAAATGAAAATATGTTTATTATACGTAAAGTTAAGGTGAATCTGACCTAGTTCAAAGGTCAGTATTGTGCGTATGACAAAACCTTCGCGCTTGTGGAGAGTAATCTAGCGGCCAGTGAAGATGGTGAACGCAGTGCTGTTTCCTAGCCCAAAAACATGGCAAAAAAAGACAGAAAATTTATTATTTTCAAAGTGAGCAGGAGGAAGAGTTCTTTTTTTACTACCGTGAAAGGAAGCTGCGTGTGTTTCATTTGCGGGGCGACGGCGAAGCGCCACTATGTGGAGCGACACTTCACTACCCACTCTTTTTTTTTGTTTGTTTTTATTTTGTACCCGTAGGTAGATTTGTTCTGCAGTCTGGTGACAAGCCACCAGCTGCCGGTCGCTGCGTGCGCAAGCGCCCCTTAACTCCCTAACCTGCATGTTTTTGGCATGTGGGAGGAAACCCACGCAAACACGGGGAGAACATGCAAACTCCACACAGATCACTGTTGGCCGGGGGCAGGGATCGAACCCACGATCCCTGCGATCCCCCGGCCGAGGGTAAACTGCTGCCGCGGTGCTAACCACTGCGCCCATATAAGCACTCTCAGTGCTTGTTTAGCTTCTCCTCGTGAAAGGACAGTGCTGGTTATTACTCCAGCATGATTCTTGGCAAGAACTGTATGGATATAATCCCAGTGAAGAAGAACACACAAAAGTGTGTTTATTAAATGTAACAGATTTTGAGCAGAATTGCACCAGATTTGTTCAGTTAAAAATGTGATAAGATTTATTTAATATGAAAGCTGATTTTTCTTAAATGTTGCATAACTTTTTCAAGCATGGTTCAACATAGTTCATGAATTAAAAGGGTTTAGTTTTTTATGGTTAAAAGGGACTGGTGAAAACTGGACATTTTTTAAATGAAATGTAGAAGTGATCATCTGAGCAATTGCTGAGATGAATAAAAATAAAGTGTTGAATATTGATCTTGTCTGTTACCCACTCTAAGTTATTGATAATTATTTACTTATATATATATATATATATATATATACACACACACACACACACACACACACACACACACAATTTGTTATTTTAGAGGAGTGTGTCAAGCTGGTGCCCTTCACATGACTCGATACCCATGAAGTAGCTCTTGGTTTCAAAAAGGTTGGTGACCCCTGCTCTGGAGCATCTAATTTGCATGCAACAATTTAAGTAACTGTTTGTAAAAACTTTATTGCTCTCTAAAACATTGAGCGTGATGGTAATGACAGATGTATGAGGGCCAGTGATATTTAACTATAAATAAATAGTAAATTGAACAAATATAAAATATATGAATTTGAAAAATATCTTTTTAAGTTGTTATGAGGAAATGCAAAGTAAAGGTTTAATGAATTTAGCACTTTTTATCGCTTTATTATAAAGGGGAAGTCAAAAAGTCTGGGTTGGGGACAAGAACAAAACAGTGAAATTCTTGCACATTTGAATTTTCAACACACTGAAAAAGTATTAAAATATCATCATTGAGACACAGTTATTTTTTTCATAGCTACTACAACCTAAAGTAAACAAAAGCAATCATTGTTTTTTCTAAAAAACATTTTTTTCTTGAAAATATACCCTGGGGACAGAAAAACTCCCTTAACTGAAGAATCACCCATATATATTTATATATTTATGTGTACATATGTATATTCACTGCTCTTATTTTCTTATCTTCTAAATTATTGCTCTGAGTGTTGCTATCCCTGTGCTGTTGCAATCCTGGAATTTCCCCATTGTGGGACTAATAAAGGCTTATCTTATCTTATCTTATTTAAAAACTGCATTTTATGTTTACTTGTGTTATCTTTGTCTAATATTTAAATTTGTTTGATGATCTGAAACATTTAAGTGTGACAAACATACAAAAAAATGAGAAATCAGGAGGGGGCAAACATTTTTTCACACCACTGTAGTTTGTTTTGAGCATGCAAAGTTACAACAGCTTCCCAAGGTGCAGCAGAAGCTGCTTATTTGAATTTTTTCACTTTATTTTTGGATTAAAAGACTGCATTTTAATTTATGTTATTTATTTGTGTTGCTCTTTTTATTAAGCTGTCAAGTTCAAGTTTCCAACTTGTTTCATGGGTCATTATTCTATATTTTATTTAGCTATGGGAACTTTTTATAATAGGCTACATTATATTAAGATAGAGATGGACAACAAAGTGATTTTCACAAGTGTGCAGGCTTAGACAGGTGAGGTTAAACATGACCTGGAGCACCGAACATGAGCCGTGTCAACAAGAAGCAGAGATGGTGGATATGACAGAAATAATCACAATTAGTCAACTAATTGAAAAAATAGTTGTTAGATTAGTCAACTACAAAAATAATCGCTTAGTTGCAGCCCCCCCCCCCAAAAAAAAGCTATAGACCTAGGGCAGGGGTCTGCAACCTTTGCCATCCAAAGAGCCATTTTGCACCATGCTGACCAAAACAGAATTAGCTGAGGGTCGCAACAGCTTTTTGACCTTTAAAATAATGATTATGCTGCTTATATAAAGCACTAAATATACAAGAATTGTAGTTTAATTTTTCAGCTATGAATTCATACTACAACAATGAAGAAACTGATGGAACTTTATTGTAATAATGTGTTGCAACAAATGAAAAAGCCTTATTCGTCTGTAAAATGTCTTATATTGTCTTTAAAATCAACTAGAAACCAAACTATGCCGGCTAACATTTGAGTCCTCATATTTTGAGAAACTAAAGAAAGAAGTAGCCCACTTTTAAATAAATGAACCATAACAAAAAATTGCAGGCTATTACAAAAAGAGATTTTTTTTTTTTTTTAAAGACCATTTTTGAGGCTATTCAGTCCATTTTCAGGGTGGTGTAATTCTCTTCTGTTTTTGGCTTTTTAAGCCAGTTATCAAAAATTTTGCATGAACATAAAACAGAACTAAATCAGCTAAGGCAATTCTTTCTTTTTTTCAGGTTGGGGGTATGTCCCCTCATCCCCCCATGATTTACACCTATGTTCTTACCTGTTTAATGGGATTTCTGCTTCTGAACATCACTGCAGAGCTTATCAATGTCAGGGCTGAAGGATGTGACTTTGATCTTCACACTGCAGATGGCCATTAGTGAGGCGGAAGCGGTATTTGCATTTTATGTAATTCATGCTTGAGAAAACCTGCTCACATAAATATGTTGATCCAAAGATGGAACAGTACTCCAAATGCTCACTTCTTCGTGTTCAGATAGGTGTCTGGAATAGCAGACCATGTTTCAAAGACAAGTTTGTCACACTTTGGGAGGTGCTCAATCTCGCTCCATTTGTGCTCAAGAGTGACAGCAGCCTTCTTACGGGCGAGATCCTTGAGATCAGCTGTTAGTCTTTTGAAATTAGACACCCATATGCCTTTATCAACTGTCGGCTAGTTCAATTTCAAGATCAACTTGACTTACTCCCATGAATGCAGACATGTCAATAGGAATGGATCGATGTCCAGTGGCATGACAGGGAAGGACAGCATGATTTTATCTTTTCTGAATTTGCTAAATCACTCTCTGAATGCAATCTGCATGGCAATGAGTGCACATTGTACATAGTCACAATTGATGTGACGTTTTTTCCTTTCAACTCTCTCAGCGAGGGAAAGTGGGAGAGCGTGCCTCTCTCTACATCTCTAGTGAACACAGTCATCTTGCACTTGAATGCCAAAACATCTTCCAGCATCTGCAGGGCAGTACTTCCTACTTATAAGAGTACTATCTGCTCAATGTCATTTACAGTGGGGAAAAAAAGTATTTAGTCAGCCACCAATTGTGCAAGTTCTCCCACTTAAAAGATGAGAGAGGTCTCCAGTTTTCATCATAGGTATGCCTCAACTATGAGAGACAAAATGAGAAAACAAAAATCCAGAAAATCACATTGTCTGATTTTTAAAGAATTTATTTGCAAATTATGGTGTAAAATAAGCATTTGTTCAATAACAAAAGTTCATCTCAATACTTTGTTATATACCCTTTGTTGGCAATGACAGAGATCAAACGTTTTCTGTAGTCTTCACAAGGTTTTCACACACTGTTGCTGGTATTTTGGCCCATTCCTCCATGCAGATCTCCTCTAGAGCAGTGATGTTTTGGGGCTGTCGCTGGGCAACACAGGCTTTCAACTCATTCCAAAGATTTTCTGTGGGGTTGAGATCTGGAGACTGGCTAGGCCACTCCAGGACCTTGAAATGCTTCTTATGAAGCTACTCCTTTGTTGCCTGGGTGGTGTGTTTGGGATCATTGTCATGCTGAAAGACCCAGCCACGTTTCATCTTCAATGCCCTTGCTGATGGAAGGAGGTTTTCACTCAAAATCTCACGATACATGGCCCCATTCATTCTTTCCTTTACATGGATCAGTCGTCCTGGTCCCTTTGCAGAAAAACAGCCCCAAAGTATGATGTTTCCAGCCCCATGCTTCACAGTAAGTATGGTGTTCTTTGGATGCAACTCAGCATTCTTTTTCCTCCAAACATGACAAGTTGAGTTTTTACCAGAAAGTTCTATTTTGGTTTCATCTGACCATATGACAATCTCCCAATCCTCTTCTGGATCATCCAAATGCTCTCTAGCAAACTTCAGACGGGCCTGGACATGTACTGGCTTAAGCAGGGGGACACGTCTGGCACTGCAGGATTTGAGTCCCTGGTGGCGTAGTGTGTTACTGATGGTAGCCTTTGTTACTTTGGTCCCAGCTTTCTGCAGGTCATTCACTAGGTCCCCCTGTGTGGTTCTGGGATTTTTGCTCACCGTTCTCGTGATAATTTTGACCCCACGGGGTGAGATCTTGCGTGGAGCCCCAGATCAAGGGAGATTATCAGTGGTCTTGTATGTCTTCCATTTTCTAATAATTGCTCCCACAGTTGATTTCTTCACACCAAGCTACTTACGTATTGCAGATTCAGTCTTCCCAGCCTGGTGCAGGTCTACAATTTTGTTTCTGGTGTCCTTTGACAGTTCTTTGGTCTTGGCCATAGTGGAGTTTGGAGTCTGTGTGAGGTTGTGGACAGGTGTCTTTTATACTGATAACGAGTTCAAACAGGTGCCATTAATACAGGTAACGAGTGGAGGACAGAGGAGCCTCTTAAAGAAGAAGTTACATGTCTGTGAGAGCCAGAAATCTTGCTTGTTTGTAGGTGACAAATACTTATTTTTCACTATAATTTGCAAATAAATTCTTTAAAAATCAGACACTGTGATTTTCTGGATTTTTTTCCCCTCATTTTGTCTCTCATAGTGGAGGTATACCTATGATGAAAATTGGAGACCTCTCTCATCTTTTAAGTGGGAGAACTTGCACAATTTGTGGCTGACTAAATACTTTTTTGCCCCACTATACATCGCTTGACTCATCCCTGGCAATTGAGAATGCTGGAGCTGAACTGATGTACACAATTTTCTGAGTAGTGATGTTTGTTGCCATTTTAATAGCCCTGTCCTTAACAGTCTTTGCAGAGAGAGCCATCTCTTATTTTTTTCAACAACTTCATGTTTGTTTTTAAAGTCTGAGAATAGATGCTCAGCTATTTTAATGAATGATTCTTTCATATATTCTCCATCTGTAAATGACTTTCCACGCTTCACTATCTCCCCAGCTTCCACAAAACTAGCAGCAGTAGTTGAGAATGGAGACGTGATCCATTTCTTAAAAGCATTTTTGCTTTGTTCACCTTTCTGCAGAAGTGCTGAAATTGCCTTTTTTGGGTCATTTCCAACTTTGTATTTTTCAGCAAAGGCCGTGTGCTTATTCAAGAAATATCTTTCAACATTGTATTTTTTGTCATTTGCCATTTTTTCATCACATATCAAACAAATGAGTAAGCCAGCATTATTGGTAGTGAATGCAAATAGATCTGTCCATGCAGGATTGAATTCTCTATTCTCCTTGGTTATTTTTCTTTTTCTGCAATTTTCCATATCTTACTGAGGGCAGGGAAGATAAGCTTAGCCAGCTATTGGGGGTCGTGCCTCTCCAGGCGTGCAAAACAGCCCACGATTACGTTTAGTCACATATGACGCATATTTTAGTTGACAACATAATAAAACATTTGATATATATTACGTTCATGCATACATTTCAGTTGAAAAATAGATACAATAAACAATAATTTGAAAAATAAAATAATTATAAAACGACCTACATTTTGAAACGTAATTGCAGGGACCCGCAGCCGGGGAGTGGGGGGGGGGGTGGGGGGGGGCAGGGCCACGGATTGCCAACCCCTGACTTAGGGGAAACACTGATGTAGGTTATAGATTAATACTGAACAAGACTCCTTGCAGTGTCTTGAGGTTTGACCAGTATGTTAATATATAATTGAGTATTTTATGCATGTGTGTGTATATACACTGTGAATATACAGTATACTGTATATTTTTTAAAACATGCCAAAATCACACCCAAGTACAGCGTGTATTTGTGATTGCTAAAATAACATAATTGTGCAGCTGTTTCTAATCATTTCAGTATTCCATTTATATTGCTTTTATTTATAATGTTTTTAAGCATTTAAACATTACAAATGTTACAAGGCATAAATGCCCATTTTTCTAATGATAGCATGTTTACAGTCTTTTATATCAGATTTTATTATATCTTTTTTAAGAGAAGAAGCCTTGTATAAAGTCAGAAGAATAATAAAACTCCTGCATTGATGCTGAAATCCTGTGAAGGCCTGCTTTAAATCCACACAGAAAACTGATCAAGAATCAATTAAAGGAATTGATAAAGAATCGGCTCGATAAGCAAAATCAACAATGTCATTGATACTGATAACATCTTATCAATTCCCATCCCTAATTATACAGCTGGCTGCCACTCCTGTGCCTTGTCCATACCCGATGCACGTGCTGTGTTGCCGCATATGATATTTAATCGATGAGGCCGTTAATCCTGGTGGTATCAGATTTTAAATGTTTAGTCATCATACAGCATTTCTCCATGATAACACAGCAGGGGCAGGACCAGCAGGGACTCTGTCTCCCATTGGTTGGCTGTGTGGGTTTGCATCCCCTCAGCGGGTTCCGTGCCGCGCCATGTGCTTGTGTATCCTCCCAATGCTTGTGCTGCATGACTACATATGCTGAATAATTGTTCAGACCCTCCATAATCATGGTAGCATTAGATTTTATTTTACAGGCATTAGATCTTCATTATGCTCTTTATCTGGTCAAATTTGGAGCTTCTCACGTCCTCGTTTTGTTAAATGTGTTAGAGTTGAGCCGTGCTGTAGGTTCCGCCTCCTCACTTGTGATTGGCTTTGCCACACATGTCAATCATAAAGCTTTCACCCAATCAGATTAGGGGAAACAAAACAAATAATTAAACTATCTCACATATTTGGATTAGAAAAGCATGATGGGTATGGCCAAACAGCCAAAATCTAATCGTGAGTCACCTGCTACTACTTCTGCTCTACTGTGTGGCCTTACCTCTGCGGAGAGGCAGAAGTTTGTTTTCCAGGATGTCTCGAGCATCTGTCCCTTCATCCATCAGGTCCAACTTTGTGATGACACCAATGGTCCGAAGCCCTGGTGGCAAACATATCCATATAAAGTTTTAATATTCACATAAGAAGCTGTATTTTTAGGATTCATGGTTATTTCAACATTAAACCACATTATCTGCAAAAGATTTTCTGTTAGAATCTTTTACCTGGAAGAGGTTAATAATGTGCTCTAGATTTGATTTAAAGAGGGCAAAAGGTAGAGATAATTACATTTAATTATATCTCTACAAATCTTATTCAATATATCTTTGCCAGGAAGTCTTTTAATAATGCAACTTTTAATTATTCTTATGAGCCACTTCCTGCACAGAAGAAAGGATTAATAGAAAGAGTGCTGCTGGCTGCAGGTCACAAAAGAGTAATTACTTCTGCTCCAAATTAGAACAAAAAAAAGCCAGCTAAACATAAGTCTGCACACAGACGTAACGTTAGTTTACCCTGCGGGTCCACCTCTTTGGCAATCTTGAGTGCATCAGAGTTGGCCAAGTCGGTGTTCGCCGGGGTGACGGCCAGGATCAGACAGCTCTCCTTGGTGATGAACTGCAGCAGCATGTCTCTGATCTGATGCTCAATGTCTGGAGGCTGGTCACCCACGGCCACTTTGGTCATCCCTGGAAGGTCGATCAGGGTCAGATTCAGCACTGATGGAGGAAGAGAAGAAAGGAGAGAGATTAAATCAGTTGGACAGGGGTGCACCAAGAGGACGACTCTGTGTGTGTGTGTGTGAGAGTGTGTGAGTGAGTGAGTGAGTGAGTGAGTGAGTGAGAGAGTGAGAGAGAGAGAGAGAGAGAGAGAGAGGCACCATTAGGGGAGTAGACACGGAGGTTGATAGGAATGGGGGAGATGCCCTTGTTGGAGCCGGTGAGCCTGTCAGTCTCTGCTTCTATCTCCTGACGAACCTCCTCAAAATCGACAAACTTGCGTCCTTTACAGTGCAGGAACTCTGCATACTCTACATGGAGAAAACAAGAGTATTAGCAGTCTAATATCGTGCATTTTCCAGGCATTAGATTTAAGCTTTGACATCCTCAAAGACATAAAATCTAGTTTTGAAGAACGGCTCCTCCAAAAGTCTTTCTGTAAAGCTCTCTCTAAAACAGTCAGTTTCCAGTCTTCTCACAAAACTTAATGAGCCCCCAGTTAGTTTTGAGTTTGCTTAGTAAATATTGATTTGGGTCATAGTTGAATGTTAAAACTTGGGTTTTATGCATGTTTAATTCGTACCCCGATAAATCTCCATGCTCTGAAAAAAATGAGATTAGTTCTGGAAAAGAGGTGTCCGGCTGCCCCAGGTATATTAAAATGTCATCAGCAAAGAGTGCTATTTTATGTTCCTTCTGACCAAGTGTAATACCTTGAATTTTTTGATTCTGTCTTATCCATTGGCTCAGAGGTTCTATGAAGATTGCAAAGAGCAGTGGAGACAAGGGGCAGCTCTGACGACATCCTTTTTCCAGTTCAAAAGATGATGATAATTTACCGTTAATCCTTATTTTAGCTGTTGGTTTTTTATATAATGCCTGGATAGTTCTAATGAAGTTGTTATGAAAATTGAAACTGGATAAGATTCTATATAGGAAAGACCAGTCAACCGAATCAAATGCTTTTTCAGCATCTAATCCCAATATGGCTGCATTTAAGTTATATTTTTTTATATGATGAATTATGTGTAAAGTGCGTCTAATGTTGTCTTGTGTCTGTCTTTGTCTTATAAAACCTGTTTGGTCTAAATGAATTAAGTCTGTCAGTATATTTTCTAACCTTTTGGCAAGGATAGTGGTAAAAAGCTTATAGTCCTGATTTAACACACTGATTGGTCTGTAGTTGGAACAGTCTAGTTTATCCTTTTCAGGTTTAGGTATGACTGCAATGGCCCCTTCTCTCCAGGAGGGGGGGATTTCCCCTGTGTGGAGGACATAGTTAAATGTTTTCAGGAGGAGAGGAGATAGTTGCTGTTTAAAGGTTTTGTACCACTCTGCTGTATAGCCATCTGCTCCTGGGGATTTGTTAGCTTTAAGTTTCATAATTACTTTTTCTAATTCTTTAGGTTGTATTTCTGACAGTAGTGTTTTATTTTGTGACTCAGTAAGTTGGGAAAGGTTTAATGTGTTTAGGAATGCTTCGGATGCATTTTTATGTTTTTTGAGGGAGTACAAGTTCTTATAGTAGTTCTCGAAGCTTTTAAGAATATCCTGAATTCTAAATTTTATTTCCTTTGATACTGGGTCTCTGATTTTGTAGATTGCTCTCTCCGTTTGTTGTTTCCTCAATTTATAGGCTAGCAATTTTGCCGATTTGCTGCCTGTTTCATAGTATTTTTGTTTCATAAATGTAAGTTTCTTCTGGATTTCTATTGTGTAGATCTCATTTATTTGTTTTTTAATTTCCTTAATTTTGAGCGAGTCATTAGAATGAGTGTTATCTTTGTGCTCTTTTTCTAGTTTCTTAAGTTCTGACTCTAATGTGATTAGTTTTTCTTGTCTCAGTTTCTTTTGGATTGCCAGTTTTGCGATAATATTTTCCCTTATTACAGCTTTGCATGCATCCCACAGTATTAAAGGGGACACTTCTCCATTATCATTTTCTTCCAAATATCTGAGAATATCTGATTCCAATTCATCTTTCAGTGGTCCTTTCAGCACATTTGAATTTAACCTCCAAGAAAATGTATTATTTGTGTATTTTTGGATACTTAAGTCCATATAGATCGGACTGTGGTCAGACAGATCCATCAGTCCTATTTTACATGTTTTTACTCTTCCAATGTCTCTATTAAACATAAAAAAATAGTCAATCCTTGAGTATGATGAATGTGGTGCTGAGTAAAATGTATAATCTTTTACACTGGGGTTGAATTCCCTCCACACATCACAGATTCCCATTTCTTTTAGTGGCATCCAAGTTTTTCTACTTTGAGTGTTATTTTGATGTGGAGAATTACCTGATGCATCCCAGTATGGATTCAGTCTTAGATTGAAGTCTCCACCACATATCACTAAACCTTGGGCTTTAGTTATCATTAGGTCAAATACATTTTTATAAAATTTCCAGTTAGCCCCTGGAGGTGCATATACATTCAGCAGGGTGATATCTTCACCCTATAGCCGCCCAAGTACCATACTGAATCTCCCTTCTTTATCTTTGTGTTCTGATTTTTTTTCAAATATAATTTTGGTTGAGATCAATGTCGCTACCCCCCTCCTCCTCCCTGACTTATATGAAGATGAAGAGATCATTTTAAACCCTTGTCTATTGAGTTTAGTGTGCTCCACGTCTGTTAGGTGGGTTTCCTGTAAAAATATTATTCCTGCTTTGTCTTTTTTCATTTTGCCTAGAATCTTGGATCTTTTAAATGGATTCAGGATCCCTTTTACATTATATGAGATTATTTTGGTTACACCCTGTTTCTCCATTGTGTTGTCTTATTTAGTATAACAGTGTGGTGGCCCTCTTTTATGCTACTCAGAAACTGAAAGAACATTAAGAACATAAAAAACATTAAGAACATAGTATATAAAACTTTAAAACAAAAAACTGACAAAAGTTCTTCCTGAGCTGAGGTCTTTTTAGTGACCTTAGAAGAGCCTTGATGGTGTGTTGGCTCTGAGGGAAATTCCTCAGATTTTGTTACGTGCTGAGGGCCCTCTCTTACCCCTGTAATTTGTCCCATGTTTTTAACGTGAATTTCAGATCCCAATCCGAACTTGTAATGATTTTTTTTTTTATGCCTATACCCTATGAAATTGTGTGCAACCTCCCACCACCATCACAGCAAACAGTCACGTTAATACAGTATTTGTTAATGTGGAGAGATCATGTGGTTCATTGTCACATTTCTATTTTAACAAGTTTTTTGTTTTTTGTTTTTTTTTAAAGACTTATTTGTTTCTAATATTATGTCTGTTCCATGAAATGTTTTACCACTTGCTGATTCTGCATCTCCTTTAATGTTTGTTACCTTGTAGGAGGAGGGTTGGATGCGCAAATTGACTAAAAATATCGTTATTCCCTCCTGTAAACGGCCAGTTTTTCCTTATAGCTCTGGCGCTGGGTTTCCCGCTGCTGGCCCGTGGATTTTGAGGGTCTCTGTGTGGACCACGATTGAGCCTTGATTCTTTCGATCAGGTCTGCTGCGGGTTTATACACCGTTACCGGGAGTCATCTTCTCGCCATATCCGTGGTTGCTTCTTCCGCCGAGTTGTAGAGACACGTCTCTTCCCCATAAAAAACCCGCAGCTTCGCCGGAAATGGAGTCTGAAAGCGCAGCTTCTTCTCTCGTAGTACCTTTTTAGCGTTGTTGTATTCCTGACGCTTTTTAAGGACCTCCGAGGCGTAGTCGTGTTCCACGAAAACTTTTCTCTCTTGGTGCATAAATCCTTTTTTCTGCCAAGCCAGTCTTACGACCTCTTCTTTTATTCTGGAGTTGGAGAACTTCACCACCACCGATCTTGGTGGCGCTTCCGCCACCGGCCTAGGGGCTAATGCACGGTGCGCCCTTTCTATCTTCAGGTCGGTGGTTTGGGGAATATCCAACTTCTCTCTCAGTAAGGCTTCCACGCATGCCGCCATTGTGGTGAAACCGTCCTCGACTCCTTCTTTCAGACCATGAATTCTTATGTTGTCTCTTCTTAGTCTTCCTTCTTGGTCGGTTACCTTAGCCCCCAGTCTAGACTGTCGTTTGTGTAGCTCCAGCACGGTATCTTCCAGCCCTTTTATTCTTTCCTCTGCTTCCATGATTCGGTCCTCGGCCTGGTCCACTCTGCTGTTTGTCCTTTTTATTTCGTCTTTGATTTCACGAAATTCGGCCCAACACTCTCGGCGAAATTGTCTTAATTCTTTAAGTACCATTTTTAAGCTAACCTTGTTGCTAGCTTCATTCAGCTCCTCGTCTTCTGAATGGAAATCATCCGGATCAGATTCTCCGGCCAATGCGTGTCCTGGCCTGGTAAATGTCGATTTCTTCTGTTTTCCTTTAGGCATGATGACTTTGTCTTTTGATTTTCACGCTTCCAAAAATCCGTTAAATCTGATTTTCAAGGTATTTTCCTGGATCGGGTCTGGGAGCTTCAGCGTTAAGCTGCTATCACCATGGTGTCCAGACCGGAAGTCCTCAGCCCCCAATTTAATTTTAATTTAATGAAGTGCTGTAAGCCAATCACAAGTAACAAAAAGTAGCCTATAGAGTCTAATAGCCTATATGATTGGGACTGGAGAGGAAGTGAAAAAGAACCCCTCTGTAACATTACAAAACCCAAGAAGTGAACTAAAGGTAGTGTGCACATTTCTGTGAAGTGAGTGTTACATGTGACCCATGAATGTACTTTACAATATTAAAAGGGACATTGACTGGACTGTTTCTACATTTTAATAGCTCACACGTCTTAATGAAATATTTGTGACATACTTTGTTCACATTTTCTGTAATCTTTCTAATTACTGAAGCAAATTTCTTTTCTTTTTTTTTCTTGGCTTTCTTTAAATGCTCTGATTTAAGGCCTGTCACTTTCAGAACCATCCTTCACCATTTCAACTCTGCCTTCCCTTTTACGTCAGTTAACCATTATAGCTGACTAGCTTCTAGCCTCTCCACTCGGTTGAGCAGTGCTCTGGTTCACTGATCCACAGTCGATGATGTAGCTCACGTCAGTCCAGTCCAATAATCCCAATAATTTTGCCATGATTCTACAACAAATCGCTAGCATCGCGCGCGATCGCCGCAACCCAAGGCAAGCTACCGAGCCAAGGGATCTCAAAGGATAGTGTGGCTCTGTGGGACTCCACGCTGCTCTCACAGCCAGCTGAAAGCTAGAGTGACTACGCTGCCCGTGAGAGCAAAGAGGATCAACGGAGGATGGTGGGGCTGCTGGGCATGAGAGCCAGCAGCATCTGCTCCCGGAACATTTTGACTGGAGGGAGCCAGAGGCTTCGTCATGATTCTACGGCCGATTACCTGTACCGGCTTGCGGCTCGCACAGCCAGCTAAAGGCTAAAGGTAGCTTTTAACGTTTAGCTGGCCTGCCTAGCTGTCCATTATGTAGATCGAAGTGGTGGCTAAAAGTAGCCTATTAGCCCCTGAGCTATTAGCTCATGAGCCAACACTGGTACCAGGATGGTGGCTGTAAGCACGGGTTATATTGTTATTTTCTTCAGATCTTAGTCACCCAAATACCATCCCTGTTATCACCTGGTTCGGCAGTGTGCCTCGCATCACTGCGGCCCATCTCTCAGTGGTTTCGTCCTGATTGTGCGGCGGATCACACATTCCAGTGTTATGCCAAAAACTCCCCTACCAATCTGGGGGAGTAGCCCTGGTCCTGGGCCATAAAAGCAACCAGTGTGCCAAGGCGGGCGATCCGCCGCGGAATCACAATGAAACCACTCGGAGATGGGCCGAAGTCAACCAGGTGGTAACAGGGAAGGCTATTAGAGTGACTAAGAGCTGAAGAAAATAACAATATAAGCTGCGCTTACAGCCAGTGTCCTGGTACCAGTGTTAGCTCGTGGGCTAATAGTTCAGGGGCTAATAGCCTACCTTTAGCCACCACTTCAATCTACATGATGAGCAGCTAGGCAGGCCAATAACAGAGCAGTGGGTGGGTCTTTAGGATGGCAGTGGATGGGCTTTTTCAAGACTTGACATAGGAACCTTACCCAGAAGAGTCAAAAAATGTTTTTGGGAGTTTCTCTGAGAGAAAAACAAGTTAAAGGCAGTGTGCTTTTTTCAGATCGCTACTGTTTGGAAATTTTTTGGCTAATTATGTGACCAGTTAACACATTTGAGACAGTTAAAACCTACAAACACACCATTTTTTAGTCAATGACCTCTTTAAGACTTTTACAAAGACTACAGATCACTACTGTACAGATCTGGCTGCTATGCAAACATTCGTGAGTGAAGCTGTAAATATGCAACATTATCTTTTTTTTTTACATTGTCTTTAACTTCTTTGAAAATTATGTATGGAATTTTTTTTTTTTTTTTAATTCAGCTGTATATGTGTGAGTAAAGAATAATCTGTGGGTCCAGATGTTAGTCAGGATCAAATCTGGATCCAGACATTATGGAAGGTGTGGAAATTGCTTAAAGAACTTGTGTACTGGCAGAGGTATGCACTCTCCAAGGATTTTCTTGTCGAGCTGATGCCCAAGGTCCACAACTTGCCTGCTTTACTGTTTACCAGCTGGAGGATGAGAGGGCGACGGGTGACGATACCGGATCCTCTGGGTAAAAAGTCCCTGTGGGAGAGGAGGAAACATTTAGCAGATGCACACACACAACCTAAAGTGCACCTATTATGTTTATTTCTCAGTCCAGGTTACTGTTCTTGAATACGCATGTAGTGGCTTTAATTTGATTCACAGTTCAAATTAGTCCTTACTTATCCTTGGTGCGGCCCAGTAAAACCAGTGTCTGGACTCTGGAAGAAGCTGGTTTAGCTTTTCTCCCTTTCAGCTAACTTTCTTCCGAATGTTTGCCCTACTGTTGAGAAAGCAGGAACAGCAGGTAGGAGGCACCGCTCTGCTCAAACCTTTAGTTTGTCAGAAATGAAGAAGTAATAGTAGCACTACGGGAGAGAAAATTATGAGTTTGAAGCCAAAGCCTCTGCTTCAAATGGATTACTGATCTGAGTATTTTGAAACTGATCATACTGAATATGAACATCCACCAGATTAAGAGTTTACTGTATATGTGCTACCGTTCAAAAGTTTGGCCACATCTTCCCATTGAAAATGAATGTGTAGTGTGTGTCCAAACTTTGCCTGGCAGTATAGGATGATTTGTCACAGGAAACAACAATTTAAGAGATTTAAAACTAGAACTCAAGAGAATTAAACATTCTGCTACATGTTACTTCCTGTAACCAAGTATAGACAGCCTAAGACACTCCCTCCTACTTCCACTTATGGGACCTTTAATCAGAAAAAAACAAACAAACATTGAAATGAATGGCAAGAACAAAATTATCTTTTTGATCCTGATCGAATTTTGCCACGAGTTACACATATGATACTTGTCAGTTTAAAAGACAATTTCCCACATAATTAAAGTTGTTAGCTGTCGTATAATAACAGAGTAATATTTAGTTTTTGTGAGATGGCTCAGAGGATTAGATTCCTCGTCTCGGAGTATACACGTCCATCCATCCATCCATCCATCTTCTACCGCGGTAGAAGATGGATGGTAGCGGTAGAAGACTATACATGTCACCAAATGCAATTATGGCGGTTTCCCTCTCAAAGCTCATCTCCTGTTTTCTGACCGATGAAAGAAGAATCCAGAGAAGAAAAACAACACAAATGTTTTGTATTTTGAGAGCTGCAGCTGATCCAGAGAACTGTTAGTTACTTCCCCTGGGCACTCTGAAAACGATGACATAACTTTTGTGAGTCTGTGTTTGTAGTCTTTTAATTTAGGTGTTTACATAACCTTATAACTTAACAGTTAGAAAACAACCTATGCCATTAGTTACGTGAAAAATTATCTTTTAAATTGACAAACATATGTATAACTCGTGGCAAAATTTGATTGGGATCAAAAGATAATTCTGCTCTTGACATTCATTTCAATAGAGATTTTTTTCCAATTTAAGGTCCCATATGCAGAAGTAGAGGGGGTCTCACTCAGGCTCTCTAAATCAGATAAGGAAAACGGCACATCAGAGTTTCTTTTTTAACTTCTGTCATAATTGGTCCTTACAAGGCAGAAATGAGGTACCAATCGCCAGCAGTGAGTTTGCTCATTTAATTAATGATAATAAAGAACACAAATACTAGCCACGAAGGGCAAGTTACAAAAAGGCAATAACATGGACCACGAGGGGTGACTACACAAAAACACAATAAAGGAAAACTATGAAAGATTACTTACAATTAAACTGATGAAGCAGAGTATAAAGCAGAGACTTTAACAGGAATAAGACGTGGGGATTCCTGTCTACACAAGATGAGGTTGCAGTGAGGAATGAACCCCACTAGCGAGCTTAAATAATAATGGGGGAAACATCCAAAATGAGAATCAGGTGTGGATGCATGAGTTATAAAGTGATTAAAGACATAAAACAGTTGTGACAAGCCGAGTACAGATTTGACACACGGAAGTCACCTCACGGCGCTGTCAAAATAAAAGCACAAACCATAATGGAAGAAAATCAAGAACAAATACATATACAGAAAAATGAGTAATAACCAAAAGATCTGAAAGCGGGTCAAGACAGTGCCCCTCCCTTAAGGGGTGGACCACAACACCCCACTGTTACATCAAAGGGAATGAAAGTGCGCGCACCACCACCCCCCCAACAGGAAAAACCTCAACAATCAATCCCGGAAGGGTGGTGGGGGGATCCAGGTTTGGAGGGAGAGACACAAAAACCAAACCAAACAACCCAAACACACATGACCCACCACACTGACAAGATAAGGTGCTAGGATGACTAGGCAATACTGGGTAAACGGCTCAGTTTAGGTGGCCTTCCGGAGTCCCGGCTCCACTAGACCATCAGGTGGACAAAGTCGGGCGGCCTACCAGGTCTCCAAAGCCATCAAAGTGGAGAAGAGAGTTTGTCGGGCGGCCTTCCAAAATCCTGAAGCCCCCCAAGCAAATGAGAGAATTTGTCAGGCGGGCTCCACACATCCCTGGGTCAACGGGTCACGGAGCACCACACACCTCCCCCCGGAAGCGGTAGTTGGAATCCGTGCTTACCGCAGACCCTTGAACCCAGGAGATGGGCACCCGATGAAGGACATGACGGAGAGGGAACCACGATGGAACCAGATGAAGATTGAGGACCCGCAGCAGCCTTGGGCATAGGCACAGCACCCCCCGTGGCCCCGGCCTGGGGCATAGCGGCACCCTTGGTGGCCCCAAACTGGGGCGTAGCGGCACCCCCGGTGGCCCCGGACTAAGGCAGAGCTGCACCCTCGGTGGACCCAGACTGGGACAGAGCTGCACCCTCGGTGGACCCAGACTGGGCCAGAGCTGCACCCTTGGTGGACCCAGACTGGGACAGAGCTGCACCCTCGGTGGACCTGGACTGGGGCAGAGCGCCCACAGCGGGCACACACTGGAGCGCAGTACCCATGTAGGTTTCAAGCTGGGACGCAGCACCCACGACGGTCCCCAACTGAGACATAGCACCCACGGAGACCCGGACTGAGGAGAAGCTGCACCCTCGGAGGTCCCGGGCTGGGACAGAGCCTCCATGACAACCTCAGCAGGAGGGGGAGCAGCACCCATGGAGGTTCCGGACTGGGACGGAGCCTCCACGACGACCTTGGCTGGGGGAGCTGGACCCAGGAAGACCTCAGGTGGCGGGCCCAAACCCATGGAAATCTCTGGCGTAGCTGGTGATCCTCGGTGACCCTGAGGAAAAGCTCAAATAGAAGAGGAAGAGGAACAGGGTCAGGGTCACCGGTGGCAGTGGAGCCTGGCGAGGCGAGCTCAGGTGCAGCTGACGGCTGCAATTGGCTCGCCCCACCAAGAGCCAGACAAGACCTCTCCAACACAGAAACAATGAAAACAAAGGAGCGTACTTGCCTGAGCTCAAGCTCCACCGCCGTCCAGGACTCTGTCGATCCAGATGACGATGTCTCGGGCCCGGCCCTCTGGAGGTCCAGCTCAAACTCTGCTGTGGCGGCCCCAGCAGCAGGCATGATGGACAATGCAGTCCCAGCCCTCCCCCCCCCCCCCGGCAATGTGACCCACACAGGTGGCTCGCCCAGCATTGCGACAGGAAATCTGCTCCCTGTTGGTGCTGAATCCTGCACAGTTGAAGCCCGGGGATGCTTCCTCGTCGGCACAAGCTCCGGATTGCAGGCAGCCCTCCTCCTCCGTCCGGACCATGGCTGCGAGGCTGGAACCAGGTTTCCCAGGGCCATAGGTCTCCCCTCTGTCCGGCGGCTTAATCCTGGAACCGGCGGACACTCAGGGGGCATTGAAGGAGACACAGAGAGGGCAGGTGAAGTCTTTGTGGCTACAGCAGGCAGTGACGACTCAGTGGACTGCAATAACTGAGCCTCACCCCCGGGATTCAGGCAAGATAATTCATGTGGAAATGTTGGAGAAGGAAAAAACACTTGCCTGTGTTCCAGGGGCCTGATGTCTTCTGCTGCAGCCAGTCTGGAATCAGCCCTCTCCGTGACTACAGTTGTTGTGGGCCCAGAGGAATGTTGAGGAGCCGCCCCTGCAGGTACGGTGGCAGGCGGAGCCGGGGAGAAGACGACCAGAATCTCAGCAGCAGGAGGCGATGCCGTGGTGGAGAAGGGAATAGTGACTTGACACGGTGATAATGAAACTGCTGGCTGAGAGATGGAGGAGTTCCTACGACGGCCCATGGCTGGTGTCGGTTAAAATCTTTAACTGCATCTGTCTTTCTTAGGATGTCTGTTTCTGTGCAAATGTTATCACACTTCCTTTATTGCTTGTTTCCTTTATTGCCTTTCACACTCTTTACTGCTTGCTTTGCATGCTACACCTTTGAGGTCACACATTCACGCACACACTACATGACATTTGTTGAAATCAAATAGAATGGGTCAGCTCGCAGCTGTTCCTAACACATAGATGAAAGAATACAGATACAATGAGGGACAAACCCTTCCTCTTTGTGTGAAAGAGTGGGTGAGCTTAGGGTGCAGTGAGGTCTTATAAAAGCTGTAAGTTCCAGAATTCTGGAGCTCACTCTTAAAAGACGGTTTAAGAGTTGGGTTCCAGTGCTGCCTGTACCATACCTCAATTTCAGTAAAATAAGTGAAAGTATATTTCATCTCTCAGTCTGGTTATTTGGCCTTCGTATAAAAGAACTGGGGGTGAAAGCATTTTAGATGCAACACTGGGTAATGGCAGGAGAGTTGCGGCGACTGGACCCGGTGACTCTCCTTCATCCGCTTCGGTACAGCTGTGTCACGGGAAGGAGTAAAGGTCTGCGCTGGGAGGCGGCGCCTACAGGCTGGTGATGATCCTAACGCCAACCCCGGGAATCATTGCTGGACAGCGGAGACGGTAGACAGCAGCTCCGCGAACTCAGGATAATTTCCTAAATCGGGATGCGCCTCCACAATCCCGACCACTGCCACCACGTTCTCCAGAACTTTCTTCAGGCCGCGGGAGGCGAGAGCTTCAGCAACATAGCTGCGGATGAATTCAGCTGCCCACTGCTCATCCACGCTGGGGCCCCCAGCTGCCAACCTCCTTCGGCATGCTGGGGACATACTGACAGCTCTCCTTTCAGCCACAAAAAAGGTCAGTGAAAAAAAAAAGGAAAGAAAAAGGCAAACCTACAGCTGCTGGCACCTACTGGCTGTGACCTACTCTCATAATTGGCCCTTACAGGGCAGAAATGAGGCACCAATCGCCAGCAGTGACTTTGCTCAGTTAATTAATAATAAAGAACACAAATACTAGCCACAAAGGGCGAGTTACAAAAAGGCAATAACATGGACCACGAGGGGTGACTACAGAAAAATCCATCCATCCATCCATCTTCTTTCGCTTAATCCTTTTCGGGTTGCGGGGGGGCTGGAGCCTATCCCAGCATCTTTGGGCGAGAGGCAGGGTACACCCTGGACAGATCACCACTCTATCGCAGGGCCAACACAGAGAGACAGACAACCTTTCACTCTCACAGTCATACCTAAGGACAATTTAGAAAATACAATAAAGGAAAACCATGAAAGATTACTTACAATTAAACTGACGAAGCAGAGAATAAAGCAGAGACTTTAACAGGAATCAGACGTGGGGATTCCTGTCTACGCAAGATGAGGTCGCAGCGAGGAATGAACCCGGCTAGCGAGCTTAAATAATAATGGGGGAAACAACCAAAATGAGAATCAGGTGTGGATGCATGAGTGAAAAAGTGATTAAAGACACAAAACAACTGTGACAGGCCACGAACAGATTTGACAGGCAGAAGTTACATCACGGCGCTATCAAAATAAAAGCACAAACCATAACAGAAAAAAATCAAGAACAAATACATATACAGAAAAATGAGTAATAACCAAAAGATCTGAGCATGGCACCGACCCGTGGTTGGCAGCATGACACTATCAAAAATACTAAAGTTCTATCAGCTCTACCAAAATAAGATCTCATCATGAATAACAGATGTCATGTACCTACAGCATATGAGTGTGTGTGCATTATTGATGTAAGCCACAGAGCCTGTTTGCCCATTACATACACGCTCATCGGAATGGAAACTCATGTTCAATAGAATTGTGATAATTTCCAGGTCACTGAATACAAATCTCTCCCGGCCATGAGGACTGAGGACTGAGTTTTAGCCTAAAGTAAGGAAACATTTACAGACACTGATGGTCTCTGCTGACAGAGCAGTCAGGATGTTACACAACCGAAACCCCCCATCCTGCTTCCTTTTTTCTTCTTTGGCACTTATGAAACCACAACATGAATACTACGATTCCTATCATGGCAGTTATTCAGCTAAATCAGTGAGTCATTTATCCAGTCAACTGAACTTTGCTGACTTGGAATGAACCTTCGTATTTTTAACAGTTCATAAAGTCTAAAATCATAGTAGTGTGTACAGCAGAAAAGCCCACAAACTCACAGTTAACAGAAATGCTTTGGATTTAATTTAGCTGTTAACCTCTTAAATTTCATCATCCCTCCCACGGGACATATGCAACCATACACAACTTTTTGCTGCCACAGAGTGAAGTGTAGTAAATTTTGTTGGTAGTCATGTCCAATTCCCCCCACCCCCCCCCCAAAAAACAAAACAACCTCCTGGAAGCATTCAAAAGTTATAAATGTTTTTATATACAACCCTGGAAAAAAATAGTGACCACTGCAAAATCTTTCCTAAATTAGCATCTCGTGTTGGGGCTAGTGGAAAGAGCAACTAAAGCGTGCTGAGCTGTCCCGTGTTGGGCTAAGCGGGGCTAGTGGAAAAGGCCCTTACATGTACAGTGGGGCAAAAAAGTATTTAGTTAGCCAGCAATTGTGCAAGTTCTCCCACTTTAAAGATGAGAGAGGTCTCCAATTTTCATCATAGGTATACCTCAACTATGAGAGACAAAATGAGAAAAAAAAAAATCCCGAAAATCACACTGAAGGATTTTTAATGAATTAATTGGTAAATTCCTCAGTAAAATAAGTATTTGGTCACCTACAAACAAGCAAGATTTCTGGCTCTCACAGACCTGTAACTTCTTCTTTAAGAGGCTCCTCTGTCCTCCACTCATTACCTGTATTAATGGCACCTGTTTGAACTTGTTATCAGTATAAAAGACACCTGTCCACAACCTCAAACAGTCAGACTCCAAACTCCACTATGGCCAAGACCAAAGAGCTGTCAAAGGACACCAGAAACAAAATTGTAGACCTGCACCAGGCTGGGAAGACTGAATCTGCAATAAGTAAGCAGCTTGGTGTGAAGAAATCAACTGTGGGAGCAATTATTAGAAAATGGAAGACATACAAGACCACTGATAATCTCCCTCGATCTGGGGCTCCACGCAAGATCTCACCCCGTGGGGTCAAAATTATCACGAGAACGGTGAGCAAAAATCCCACAACCACACGGGGGGACCTAGTGAATGACCTGCAGAGAGCTGGGACCAAAGTAACAAAGGCTACATCAGAAACACACTACGCCACCAGGGACTCAAATCCTGCAGTGCCAGACGTGTCCCCCTGCTTAAGCCAGTACATGTCCAGGCCCGTCTGAAGTTTGCTAGAGAGCATTTGGATGATCCAGAGGAGGATTGGGAGAATGTCATATGGTCAGATGAAACCAAAATAGAACTTTCTCGTAAAAACTCAACTTGTCGTGTTTGGAGGAGAAAGAACACCATACCTACTGTGAAGCATGGGGGTGGAAACATCGTGCTTTGGGGCTGTTTTACTGCAAAGGGACCAAGACGGCTGATCCGTGTAAAGGAAAGAATGAATGGGGCCATGTATCGTGAGATTTTGAGTGAAAACCTCCTTCCGTCAGCAAGGGCATTGAAGATGAAACGTGGCTGGGTCTTTCAGCATGACAATGATCCCAAACACACCGCCCGGGCAACGAAGGAGTGGCTTCGTAAGAAGCATTTCAAGGTCCTGGAGTGGCCTAGCCAGTCTCCAGATCTCAACCCCACAGAAAATCTTTGGAGGGAGTTGAAAGTCTGTGTTGCCCAGCGACAGCCCCAAAACATCACTGCTCTAGAGAAGATCTGCATGGAGGAATGGGCCAAAATACCAGCAACAGTATGTGAAAACCTTGTGAAGACTTACAGAAAACGTTTGACCTCTGTCATTGCCAACAAAAGGTATATAAAGTATTGAGATAAGATAAGATAAGATAAGATAAGCCTTTATTAGTCCCACAACGGGGAAATTCCAGGATTGCAACAGCACAGGGATAGCAACACTCAGAGCAACAATCAGAAGGCAAGAAAAAAAACAAGCAAGCAAGAGCAGCTAATAAACATATGTACGTATTACTATAAAATATATATATATACACACACACACAGACACACAGTGCAGAGCATTGTAGCTGGATGGAATAAATATATGAATATATGAACACAGTGCAGAGCATTGTAGCTAGATGGAATAAATATGTAAATATATAAACACCCACAGTACGGAGCATTGCAGCTAGGTGGAATAAATATGCAAGTATATAAACACACACAGTGCGGAGCAATGTAGCTAGATGGAATAATATGTAGATATATAAATATATAAACACACCCAGTGCTGAGCATTGTAGCTAGATGGAATAAATATGCAAATATATAAACACACACAGTGCAGAGCATTGTTGCTAGATGGAATGAAACAGCATAACTGTCTACTTAGTTATCCTACATGGTATGATTATGTGCCCATACATATTCTCACCCTCCATAGCGACCGGTATGTTCCTAGTTGTATGCCGGAGGGGACCATTGTGTAAGTCTATTGCATCTTTTGCATTCAAAAAACTATTAGTTTGTTTGTTTGTTACGTCTTTTGCTATCTCTGCGAGCAGCCCTGCTTAGGTTGTACAGTCTGACAGCCGTTGGTAGGAAGGACCTACGAAACCTCTCGGTTGTGCACCTGGGATGATGTAGTCTGCTGCTAAATGAGCTCCTCAGTGCATTCAGTATGTCCTGCATAGGGTGGAACTCGGACTCCAGCAGAGATGACAGTTTAGCCACCGTCCTTCTCTCTCCTATCTCCTCCATCGGATCAAGGCGCTGCCCCAGGACAGAGCTAGCTTTCTTAATCAGTTTGTTCAGTCTCTTCCTATCGGCTGCAGTAATGCCACTGCCCCAGCAGACCACTCCAAAAGTGATGGCTGATGCCACCACCGTGTCATAGAATGACTTCAGCAGCGCCCCTTGTACACCAAAAGACCTGAGTCTCCTCAGCAGGAACAGCCTGCGCTGTCCCTTCTTGTAGAGTGCATCAGTATTGTGTGACCAGTCTAGTTTATTGTTCAGATGAATACCCAGGTACTTATAGGATGTCACCATCTCGATGTCTGTTCCCTGTATATTTACTGGTACTGTGAGGGGCTGCCCATGCCTGCGGCAGTCCACCACCAGCTCCTTAGTTTTCCTCGCGTTGATCTGGAGGCAGTTCCGATGGCACCAGTCCACGAAGTCCTGGATAAGCCCTCTGTACTCAGCTTCATCTCCATTGGAGATGAGGCCAACGATCGCAGAGTCATCAGAGAACTTCTGTAGATGGCAGTGTGTTGTGTTGTGTGAGAAGTCCGCAGTATAAAGAGTGAACAGGAAGGGAGCCAGCACCGTTCCCTGGGGGGCCCCCGTGCTACTGATGATCGTGTCGGAAACACAGTCCCGGGTTCTCACAAACTGAGGCCGGTTCGTGAGGTAGTCCAGGATCCATGATGACAGGTGCTGGTCCACCCCTGCGCGCAGCAGCTTGTCCTTCAGGATCATCGGTTGGATGGTGTTGAAAGCACTGGAGAAGTCAAAGAACATGATCCTCACCATATTCCCGGGCTTCTCCAGGTGGGACAGAGAACGGTGAAGGAGGAAGATCACCGCATCCTCCACCCCAATGCCATGCTGGTAGGCGAACTGGAGTGGATCCATCGCTGGTTCCACCAGGGGGCGGAGGTGAGCAAGGAGCAGTCTCTCCAGGGTCTTCATCAAGTGGGACGTCAAGGCCACCGGTCTGTAGCTGTTCAGGTCTTTGGGGTGGGAAGTTTTGTATATAATAATAATATAATAACAAAAGATGAACTTTTGTTATTGACCAAATACTTATTTTACCGAAGAATTTACCAATTAATTCATTAAAAATCCTTCAATGTGATTTTCTGGATTTTTTTTCCCTCATTTTGTCTCTCATAGTTGAGGTATACCTATGATGAAAATTGGAGACCTCTCTCATCTTTTAAGTGGGAGAACTTGCACAATTGGTGGCTGACTAAATACTTTTTTACCCCACTGTATTGTAGTCATTCAATTTCAGTATCTGTTGAATTCCAATACAAGGACATATCAATTTACTTAAGGAGGTACTGGTTAGGTGATTACCCAAGCATGACAAGAAGCATGAAAATAGTGAATAAAAACAAACAGAAATTTCTGAGTTCTTCCCAAGTTAAAACTTAAGTATTGCAGTGTCTAAGAATGAACATGAACTTGTTTTCTTTGCATTATTTGATCTAAGAGCACATCTAAAAACAACATCTTTTTTAGTTGTTTTGGCCAGTTGTTATTTTCTGTCAATAAACGCTCTAAATGACGATACTTTTTTTTCCCCCCACAATATTTTTTATTGAACCTTTTTTTTTTACAAACATAGCACACACAGTCAGACACTAACACAAAAGTAATTTAAAAATTAAAAAGAACAATAACAAAAAAAAGTGTAATAAAAACAACTACAGCCATTAACAAAAACAAGTCAACAACAATGCTCCTCTGTTTAGTCTAGGTAATCTATTACATAAGAATACATAATATACATTCACCAGCTTGGAATTTGCAAGGTCCACACATATCATTCACCTTCTTCTTCAGAAGTTATGTTTAATTTCTTTACATAATCAATGAAAGGTCTCCATATACAGTGATCCCTCACTTATCGCGGTTAATGGGTTCCAGAACCGACCGCGAAAAGTGAAAAACCGCGAAGTAGCGTCACCCCTAATGACGTCACCCATAAATAACACATACGTTCATTCGCTCACTCTCTCTCATATGATACGTGTGTGTGTGTGTGTGTGTGTGTGTAAGTGTACATACATACGTAGATGTAAATAAAGTGTACATAAATATGTTTTTAGAACTCTTATTTTTATAACAAGATACGTAACTCAAGATGAAGATGATTTACGTACTGCACAGGTTAATGAGAGCTTTACTGCTCCTCAGGTGACGCCTCATCGTCAGGTGCTAGAGGCACAGGATTGTCGAGGGCAGCTGCAGGAGGCGGCGTAGTGGCTCGACGGGAAGACTATTTCACACAAAAAGGGACAAGAGAACAGCGAAAAGTTCCACGCTGCGAGACTAGCAATAAAGAACAATGAATGCGGTCTTCCTTCGGTGGGTATGGGCGCTCTGCAGGGAGAGAAGCTGGGTAAAACGTCTCGGCCAATCAGCTTGCGAGGTAAAACGTCTCGGCCAATCAGCTTGCGAGATTCCCGAGCAGTGAAGAGGTGGGCGGAGAGGAGTGGAGCGGTGGTCAGAGAGGTGGATTTTGAGTTGAGCGGCTGTCCGTGTTGATACCTGATGTTCTAATGTAGTCTTCCTGCCTTCTGCTAGCGCCCGCCCATTTTTTCTCAATTTTGAATTTTTGATGAATATTTCTGAAAAATCCGCGATGCACTGAGGGCGCGAAAGGTGAAGCGCGAAGTAGCGAGGGATCACTGTATTCTCAAACACATTTTCCTTTGATTTCAGTATATGGGTGTTTTATATGGGTGTATTTTTTTATGGGGTCCAGTGCACTATATCAGGGGTATCCGACTTTCAAGCGCTCTGTAATTTGCAGATGTCAGTTTCGTTTTTATAATATGCAAGGGAACATAAAAGAGTTTCAGACTTGCATTGCAATTTTTAAAAAAAAATCATTGATTTTGCCGTTAGAATCGAAACTATTGGTCGTGTCCCCTCATTTTTCCCAGTTTTTGTGTGACATGAAAATCGCATCAATTTCAAAGTACTGTAAAGTGATCTCTGAGTAACTCTTTCTATTCATTTATGCAAGAGATAACAGAGTTGTAATGCAAATTCAAAATAAAACATTCCCCAATGTGATCGGATCTATGGTTTTTGTACGGCGACCCCTGCAAATTTACTCGTACGACGTAAATTTCCGTGTCCCCGAATTTACGCAGCAACATGCAAGTTATTTGGTAAAGTAACCAGAAAACAGGAAGTGCTGATGCTTTTCACTTTGCACCTTTCAAATCCCAAACCATACACGTAAAAAGGAGATCAGTCTTTGTGAAGCTCAGATGTAGAATATTTCAATAAAATCTCAAACATTTATGAATTTATGAATGAATTTATGAATGAATTTTATTTATTTCGGATAGTACATTACAGGTTAAAAGAAACTGTATAATATAACAACAAGGTCAAATTAGACAAAGACTCCTTCTACTATACAATTCCACGTGAGTTATCCGAAATGGGTGATGGCTGAAGCCGCAGCTTATATTGCCGCATCGAATATGGTGTCCTTTAAAAAATTTACGTCTTCGGTCTTGGTCGGCCGCGCGCAGCCCCGTCTGGCGAGGTGACCGCCCTGGGAAAGCACTTTTATTTTCTCTACCCTGGATGTGCTCAACCCATGTGGAGAGGATTAACCGTGGTCACTTTATATTGAAGTTATCGAAGGTGCAAACTTCCGTGTCCCGCATTTACGCCTTTTGTGATTTTACGTCTTATCCAACAAACAGGGAGAATTTGAAGGTATGTATACACGTTATCACATCTTAATATGTCATGAAAATGTAGCTGTTGATGAGTTTTGATGCGTGAAAAATACTGGAAGTGTTGAAGTTGTTTCGTGTAAAACGTGTGCCATTGCAAAGTGCATTGGCACACGGGGATACAAAAGCCCGAGTGTCCCGTTTACGTCTCCATTTACAAGTAGTTGAAGTGAGCGCTCATCCTCAAGAGTTCCTGAACGCGAATGCCGTTATGAAAATAGTTAATAGTTTCATAAACCTGACACAATTGGATAGTGATTAGTCAATTTCATGTGCAGATTTGATCAATTTTAAATTTTGCCACCAATGTCACACATTGGACCCCTAATAAATAAAAACACCCATATATGTTATTCTTTCTAGTGGAAGGTTTGTTAACATCTGTCTTAACCACTGAGTCACATCTGGTCTATGAGTCTTTTTCCACAGTAATGCAATACATTTTTTGGCATTAAGCAAACTGAGGTCTATGAATGCTCTTTCACTCTTATTAAAATTATGTTTTTCTGGATACAGACCCAACAAAAACAGTTTAGGGTTCAATGTGAATTGTTTTGAAATTATTTTTTCAATTGTTATCCTCACCTCTTCCCAAAACATTCTGATTTTTCTACATTCCCATAAACAGTGAAATAGGGTTCCTTTACTTTCCATACATTTTGTGCATGTATCTGGTATGTTTTTGTTATATCTATTTAATTCCACTGGTGTAACATACATCCACATTAACCATTTAAAATGTATCAGTTTAAGACGTACATTTATTGATTTGGTTTGAGCTCCTGCACAAGCCATTTCCCATTGTTCCTCTGAAATTTCAATTTGCAGGTCTTCTTTCCAGTCATTCAGCTTTTTCTGTGAGTTTTCACTTTAGTATAGTGTCAATGAGTTGTAAAACACTGAAATAATACCCTTTCTCTTACTATCTTCCATCAAAATTTTTTCCAAAGTTGAATAAGTAGGTCGGGTGAGAGCATTATTTTGATTTGAACGAATAAAATTTCTAAGCTGAAGATATTTAAAAAAGTGTGTTCTATTAAGATTGAATTTAATCCTCAGTTCTTCAAAAGACATTATGTTATCTGAGCGTGACAAATATAAGTCTTGAATCTTTTGAATCCCTTTTAAATTCCATACTTTAAATACAATATCCGCTCTCCCTGGTGTAAAATATTGATTACCCCATATTGGACTAAATTGTGACAGTGAGTGTGGTTCTTTTAAATATTTTTTAGTTTCACACCATATTTTGATCATGTGCTTTACAATTGGATTTTTAACTTGTTTCTGTAATTTTTCAGCCGAGTCTGAGTATATGAATAAGGGAAGAGGTAAAGGTAAATTGTATGATTCCATTTCAGTCCAGTGAGGAGGATCATTTGATGAAAAATAATATGTCAGACCTCAGCTGTGCTGACCAGTAATACAACATAAAGTTTGGACATTTCAGACCTCCACGATCAAATGGTAAGTATAGTAAGGACAAATGTAATCTAGCCTTCCTATTGTTCCATATAAATTCCACTAACTTTTTTTTAATTCTTGAGAATAGATCTGAAGGTGGTGGTAAAGGAATGTTTTGAAATAAATAAAGTATTTTTGGTAAGATATTACTTTTAAGTATATTAATTCTCCCGATCATCGACATTGGTAGTGACATCCATCTCTGAAGCAACTCATTAATATTTGTCATTAAGGCTTCATAGTTGGCATTGGCGACTGATTCTAGCTTAGGCAAAATTTGAATTCCTAAATATTTAAACTGATTTACAACACTGAATTGGTTTACCTCAGGAGCTGGATGATTTCTCTGGGTCTCATTTAACATTAATATTGAAGATTTTGTTTTGTTTATTTTATATCCTGATATATCCCCAAAGTTCTTTATTAAATTTAACAAGGTCGGAATTGATTTTTTAAAATTCGACATAAACAAAATTATGTCATCGGCATACAGGGAGATTTTATGTTCTGTTGGTCCTACTTTAATTCCATATATTTGTGGATGTAAATGTACTGCCATCGCTAAAGGTTCAATTGCCATAGTAAACAATAAAGGTGAAAGTGGACAGCCTTGTCGACATCCTCTATTGATTTTTATTGATTTTGAGATATTGCGGTTTGTTAGGATTTCTGCTGTAGCATTATTGTATATTATTTGGACCCATTTTATGAAATTATTTCCAAGTCCAAACCTTTGTAGGACTTCAAAAAGATACGGCCATTCGACCCTATCAAAAGCCTTTTCGGCGTCCAATGATAGGAGAGCTGTATCCAGTGCTTCTTTATTGGAATAAATAATATTAAATAGTCTTCTTACATTATGGAAGCCTTGTCTTCCCATTATAAAGCCATTCTGATCTCGGTTAATAATATTTGGTAATATTTCTTGTAGTCGTTTTGCTAAAATTTTACAGATTATTTTAAGATCAGCATTTAATAGGCTTATTGGTCTCATTTATCCTTTTTTTTTTTCTTCTTTTTTTCTTCTTTTTTTTTTTTCCTTTGAAAGACAAAAGTAAAATAGAAAGATGTCTTTACCTTCTTTACATGTTTCAACTGCACTGCAGCCTTCATCAGAAGGCTTCTTCTGATGAAGAAGCCTTCTTCTATTTTACTTTTGTCTTTCAAAGGAAAAAAAAAAGGATAAATAATTAAAAGAAGACAAAATGAACCTGTTTGACGTTATTGGTCTCATATTTTCACATTTATTAGAGGGTTTACCTGGTTTGGGCAACAGTATAATTAAGGCATTATTCATGTATGATGGTAAATTACCATTTTGAAATGCTTCTAAAACCATTTCCAAAAGTGGTTTTATTAATTTATTCTTAAATTTTTTATAGAGGTCGACTGGAAGACCATCTGGTCCTGCTCTTTTTCCTGATTTCATATCATCAATGGCTTGCCTAACTTCTTGACTAATTTTAGACTCCAGTATCTCCCTGTTTTCATTTGGAATACCTGGTATGGATAATCCACCCAAAAACTCATTTAGTTTTGTTAAGTCAGTTTCATTTTTTGTATCATATAGTTTTTCATAATAATCTCTAAAGGCACTATTAATTTCTAAAGGATCTATAACTACCTGTCCGTTACTTATAATACTGGTAATTGGTGTTTTAGATTCTAATTGTTTAATCTGCCATGCCAATAATTTTCCTGATTTTTCACCTTGTTCATAAAAAGTTTGCTTCAATCTTAGAAGACTCGAGGCAGCTCTATTCGCTGATTTTTTGTCATATTCAGCTCTCAGAATCAGTAATTCGTTCTCTAACTGTGGGTTACTTCCTGCATACACCTTTTCTTGAAGAATTTTTATTTTACGTTCCAATTGGACTCTCTCCTTTTGGGTCTTCTTAGATTTTGAACCTGTATAACTAATAATATGCCCCCTAATAAAAGCTTTGAAAGCCTCCCACTTTATACATGCCGTTGTTTGTGTAGTGTTGCTATCAAAGAACTCATCTATCTGTTTTTCTATGTACTTAACGTCCTCATCCTGAAGCCATTTATGTTGAAAATGCCACCTAACTGGGTTCTTTGTCAATTTCTTATCTACATATACTAGACAGCAGGGTGCATGATCAGAGATCACAATGTTACCATAGAAACAGTTTTGAATCTTGGACCTTAATTCTGTAGAGATCAAAAAGTAGTCTATACGTGAGAAGGTTTTATAGGTATTAGAATAACAAGAATAGGCTTTGACTTGTGGTTTCATTTCTCTCCATATATCTAGCAATCTCAATTCTTTCATAAAATGATTAATGGTCATCCTACATCCATTGTGCATACAGTCCAGTCCTGTTGATCTATCTATACTGGGATTCAATGTACAATTAAAATCCCCTGTTATTATATGATGCCCTGTAAGTGATGATAAAGTGAGGAATAAATTAACAAAGAAGTTTTGATCATCAATATTGGGGCCGTATAAGTTCACCAGATTTATATTTTCTAATAACAAAGATCCTTGGATAATTAGATATCTTCCAAATTTGTCTCTAATTACATTTTTCATTTGAAATGGGACTGTTTTATGTATGAGAATCATAACTCCCCTAGCTTGGGATGAAAATGATGAGGTGAACACGTTACCTTGCCATCTTCTCCTAATTCTTTTTACATCCTCCTCTAATAGATGAGTTTCTTGTAAAAATACAATTTTTGAATCCATGTCTTTTATTTTATTCTTGAGACTTGACTCTAGACTTGTTTAAGTTTTTTTAGATTTTGTAGACCTCTGCAATTCCATGAAGTTAAATTAAGATTAACGCTTTGATCTATGATCAGTAAGGAGTTTGAGATTACCTTGCAATATGAACATACTCTTACAGAGAAGCAAAAACATGGATGATGGAACATTCATCCTACAAACTAAACAAAAACAGATTCCCTTTCCCCATATTCGTGGTAATCCCCCCAAAATCAAAAAAATTCCGTCTCCCGTTATAGCTAGTGACTGGTTCCACACCTGCAAGGATCAGTCAAACCACTCTCTCTTTCTCCTCTCAATCACCCTGACTCTACTACTATTCTTATGACATTAACTCTCTTCTGTAGTTTTTTTCAACATAACTTCAAAGTTTTATAGCAACGTTATACATCATAACTTTTTTTTTTATTACAGTCTGTATTTTGTAGACATGTTTATGTTTCAGATCAATCAGATGTTTGTACAAATGCTTAAATGTTCTACCTTTGTCATGTTCATGCTTAGCTCCCGCCAGTCTCCTTTTGGATCTGCTTGATGAGCTCCTGCGCCTCTTGAGGGGTCTTGAAGGTGTGGGTTCTCCCTTTATATGTGACCAGCAGTCTTGCCGGATGAATCACTCCGTGACGAATCCCTAGGTTGCGCAGCTCTTTACGGGCGGGGTCAAACTGCCTCCTTAATTGTTGTATTCCTGCAGCCAAATCCGGGTAGAACCGCACTTGTTGGTCCTGGTATTTAATTTCCCCTTTAGCTCGCGCCGCATTGGTGACTGTCATCTTGTCTCTGTAGTTGAGGAACTTCATAATCAGCATCCTTGGTGGTGTCTTATTATCTCTCGGTGGGCCGATTCGGTGAGCTCTCTCTAAAACGACCAATGACTGCAGATCCGCGTTGTTCACCGCTTCTGAAATCCACTTTTCCAAAAAGGAACACGGGTCCCGTCCCTCCGCTCCCTCCGGGAGGCCCACCAGCCTCAGATTATTCCGACGCGAGCGGGATTCCAAGTCTAGGACGTTATCTTCCAGACGTTTACATTTTAATTCCAGTGTTTGAAATTTAGTTTGCAGGCTGGTGACGTCATCCTCAGCGCTTGAAATTCGGAGCTCCGCCTGCGACACTCGCTCCATGCAGTCATTTATTTCTTTTCTCATTCCTTCTATCGCTGTTATAATCCCGTCAAATTTAGACGAAAACTCTGTTCTCATGGAGTTGATGGCAGTGAGCACTGCGTTTGTCCCCTCTTCAACTGTTCCCACTTTGCCGCTGGCTCCCTCCTCCGCCATCGCCTCTGGAATTTTCTCTGTTTCGCCTCGAGCGTGGAAGTCTGTTAGCTTGGGTTGTTTTGTCGAGTTACTTTTTCCTCCACCTAATTTTCCAGCCTTAGTCTTTACCATATCCGCGCCAAAACGCTAGGATGGGTTTTTGTTCCAATTAAGAGAGTTTTAGTAATTTTTTTTTTTTATTTTCAAGAGCAGAGCAGTGTGAAACACATCTTTCTACGTGGCCGCCATAACCGGAAGTCAAATAACGATACTTTGACTTGGAATTTGGGTGAGTTGTTTTCAGTAGACTAGAGAATGAAACAAAATTGTTCATTTTATTTAAACACACATATAAATAGTAAAACCAGATAAAGTGATAATTTTACAGTGGTCTCTTTCTCTTATTTTTTTTTAATCAAAGCTGTAGATGTTTTTCCATGTTTTTGATGTCTTTTCATGGTATGTGCAAAACAGTTCAAAAACACCTGGTTAGTATTGTAATTTAAACCTGGACTTGGTAACATTTGGTGTTACAGTCCTAATGAGTTTTCCAGCTAATATATCATAGCCGTATGTTTATCTTTTGTTCATATGAAAGACAAAAAATAAAATAGAAAGATGTCTTTACCTTCTTTACATGTTTCAACTGCACTGCAGCCTTCGTCAGAAGAGTCAGCTGATTGCTGCCAGGTGACATTTATCAGCTGATTTTCGTAGGCGGGATCAGCTCAGCAGAACTGTCGGATCCACCGAGCCGGCCCCGCCTCCCGCCGTCAGATAGTCTCTGGAGAATGTGGTCCCAGGTGTGGGAAAGCATAAAGGCTCCCTCATCTCGGTTCATGGTGTCTTTTCCCCGCTTTCTGATCTCTATGGCCTCCTTGATCCAGCGTTTGTGTCTGTTGCTCTCCGATCCAATAATTTTTGTGTTGTCCCAGTCCATGATGTGATTATTTCTTTTGCAGTGATCTGATATTGCTGATTTTAATGTTTCTTGTTCTGCCTTTTCTTTTTGTGATCTTGCGAGTCGTCCTTGTGTTTCCTTCTCACATTCCTTCTGGTGTTCTTTTTTTCTTGTGGTGAATAATCTTCCAGTTTCTCCAATGTAGGTTTTGTTGCATGATCTGCATGATATTTCATATATTACACTGCATTTATTGTCTTGTTCTATTCTTTTCTTGGGGTGTACTAACCGGCCGGCTCGGTGGATCCGACAGATCTGCTGAGCTGGCCCCGCCTACGAAAATCAGCTGATAAATGTCACCTGGCAGCAATCAGCTGACTCTTCTGACGGAGGCTGCAGTGCAGTTGAAACATGTAAAGAAGGTAAAGACATCTTTCTATTTTATTTTTTGTCTTTCATATGAACAAAAGATAAATAATTAAAATAAGACAAAATGAACCTATTTGACGTATAGCCGTATGTTGTTTGCAGACATCCATCCACCTTCTACCGCTTTTCCGGAGGTCCGGATCACGGAGGCAGCAGTTCAAGCAGAGAAGCCCAGACTTCCCTCTCCCCAGCCACCTGCTCCAGTTCTTCAGAGAGGATACCAAGGCGTTCCCAGTAGGGCTGCAACAATTAGTCGACGTCAACAACATCGATTATAAAAATTTGTCGACACAGATTTTCACTGTCAACAAATCGTTTAATTTTAAAGTTTTTATGAATGCCATGGAAATGTTCAGTTTAACTGTTCTAGCCAAGAAGAAGAGGAGTGCATCATGGTGATACGGAGAGAAAATCACGGAGGTGGCCAAAGTATGGGAGGATTTTGCCAAAAATAAATAAATTAAAGTTAAATGTAGACTGTAAAGCAGAGTTCTCATATCCTCTCCATTCCTCCGTCTCCAGCCACCTGTCAGCGGACCTCCGTAGCGCTAGACCACTTCTAAACACTGCGCCAGCCGGTAAGGTTAGCAAGTAATGTTAGCGCTCCTTATTTTCAATAAGTGACTCTCTCAGCTTTAGAAACTGACCACACTATTAGTGTGTGCTGTTTAAATAGTTTACCTGCTGTTAGACATAATCTCTCTCTGACGATGGTTGCTGACAGCTGAGCTGCTTCAGTTATGCTGGCTAACATGTTAACTGCAGTACATGAGTGAATTACCGGAGAAGCTTACTCTTTTTCATATTCTCTATTATTGTCACAGTAATATAAGCCCTCATTCTGAATATTAGTGCATCTTGGTTAATTAGAATACCATGATTTGTAATTTAATTTAAAAAAGATTACCATAATCATCACAAATAAATTCTAAAAACGGCTTAAATATTTCACTGTATGTGTAGTGGAGGCTCACATTCCTGCACTGATATTTAAAGTGTTTGTAAATTTATTTTGAACTGAAAGAAGTTATGAAAGAAGTTATTTTTTTTTCCACAATATCTTTATTGAACCTTTTTTTTTTTTTTTTTTTAACAAACATGATACAAACAATCAAACACTAACACTAAAGTACTACAAAAAAAAAAAAAATGCACTAAAAACACCAACAACCACCAACAAAATCAAGTCTTCAACAATGCTCCTCTGTTTAGTCTAGACAATCCAATACATAAGTATACATATTATGTTCACCAGTTTGGAATTTACAAGGTCCACACACATCATTCACCTTCTTCTTCAAGAGTTATGTTTAAATTTTTTACATAATCAATAAAAGGTCTCCATATTGACATAACGCACGGCTCAGGAGACGCACACACACAGGCTTAGAGTAGTTCAAAGAGTTTATTAACAGCAGGAGTGAATGAGTGCGTGTCTGCGGGATGTAAATGTGTTGGTGATGGTGTCTGCTCCAGGCACAGAGGCAGGTGACCGTACAGCCGAGCAACCCTATGGAGAGAGCACAGGGAGAGGGTGACGGGCATACACCAACACAGGAGGGATTTATGGCGAGAGAAGGACTTACTTGGTGGGTCAGGACAGCTGGCACAACAAGGGGGCGAAGCCCGGAAGACAGCCACCTGGAGAGCTCCGTACAGCAGCGAGGATTGGGCGATGGAGTGGAGATGTCCGCCGCTGGGGAATCCACCTGTGCACAGGGGAGAAGACTGAAGAAAAGAGGTAAGCGATCTTCTTACCAAAATGGTGACGCTGAAGGGAAGTATGCTCACAACGGTGAGGGACGAAGTCTGACGGCTTCAGGCCGAGCCTCCGGGCGAGACGGCCTTTATCCCTCGCCGCTGATGATTGTCAGGTGCGTGAGCAGGTGGCGCCGTTGATGAATGGCGCGGCGTGACAGTACTCCCCCCTCTAGCAGCGCCTCCTGGCGATGGCTTATCCGGGTGCGCTCGGTGGAAGTCCGCGATGAGCGATGGGTCCAACACAAACGACGGGGGCACCCATTGTCGATGCTCGGGCCCATAGCCCTCCCAGTCCACCAAGTATTGCAACCCACGACCCCGGCGCCGGGAGTCCAGGATGGAGGAGACGGACCAGGCCGGATGGCCACCAATCATCCGGGGCGCGGGTTGCGCCGCAGGAGGAGGGCAAAGGGGGTCAGTGACTGCCAGTTTCACCTTCGACACATGAAAAGTGGAATGGATGCGGAGGGAGGGGGGAATAGCCACGCGCACAGCCACCGGGTTGATGATCCGGGTGATGGGAAAGGGACCCATGAAACGCTGTGCCAGCTTCCTCCTCTCGCCTTTTAATGTGACGTCCTGGGTAGACACATACACGAGTTGCCCAACTCTGTACGCCGGGGCAGGTCTTCTGTGCCGGTCCGCCACGGTCCTGTTGCGCTCCGCTGTGCGTAAAAGCGCATGACGCGCGGCAGCCCAGGTGGAGCGGAACTGCCTAAGGTGCGCCCTAACGGAGGGGACAGTCACCTCGTTCTCCTGCGCTGGAAACAGCGGGGGGTCGTAACCCAGGGACGCCTTGAAGGGGGACATCCCCGTTGCAGAAGAGCGGGCGGTGTTGTGGGCATACTCCACCCAGGCGAGATGGTTGCTCCAGGACGTCGGCTTGGATCTAGTAACACAGCGGAGCGCAGCCTCCAGCTCCTGATTGGTCCTCTCACACTGCCCGTTAGACTGGGGGTGATGGCCGGAGGAGAGGCTCACCTTGGCTCCGATGGCGTTACAAAAGGATCTCCAAACCTCGGATGAAAATTGGGGGCCCCGGTCCGAGACCACGTCCACCGGAATCCCGTGCAGCCTGACCACGTGTTGGACGAGGAGGCCCGCCGTCTCCAGGGCAGTAGGGAGACCTCGCAGGGGAACGAAGTGCGCCGCCTTGGAGAAACGGTCCACAATGGTCAGGACGGTGTCAAAGGAGTTGGAAACGGGGAGTCCGGTGACGAAGTCCAGTGCGATGTGCGACCAGGGCCTGCCGGGGACGGGCAGAGGCTGGAGCAGACCCGCTGGGGGGGCATTTCCCGACTTGCTGGTGGCACAGATTGGGCAAGCCCGGGCGTAGCGGGCTGCATCCCTCCGCAGGCCTGGCCACCAAAAGGACCGCTGGAGGAGGCTGATCATCCGAGAGGTGCCGGGATGACAGGTGAGCCGGGAGGTGTGGAGCCAGTGGATGACCTCTCCTCGGACCGCAGATGGGACGAACAGTCTTCCCTCCGGTCCGCCGCCAGGATCAGGTTCCACCTCCTGCGCCTTCCGGATCTTGTCTTCAATGTCCCAAGAGATGGCACCGAGGACGCACGACCTGGGCAGGATAGTGTGGGGCGTCTCCTCAGCCTCCACGGGGGTGAACTGCCTAGAGAGGGCGTCAGGCAGGCCGTTTTTGGAGCCCGGCCTGAAGGTGATCGAGAAGCGGAACCTGGCGAAGAACAAAGACCAGCGCGCCTGGCGGGCATTCAGGCGCTTGGCAGATCGTAAATACTCTAAGTTCTTGTGGTCCGTCAGGACCACAAACGGCAGGTCCGCCCCCTCTAGCCAGTGGCGCCACTCCTGTAAGGCGAGTTTAATGGCCAGGAGCTCTCTGTCCCCCACATCGTAGTTCCTCTCCGCCGGGGACAGGCGCCGGGAGAAGAAGGCGCACGGCCGTTTGGCGCCATCGTCAGGTGACCGCTGGGATAACACTGCTCCCACTCCCGTGTCCGATGCGTCCACCTCCACAATGCACTGCAGCGCGGGGTCGACCTGGCGAAGGACCCGGGAGGAGGAGAACTCCGCCTTCAGCGCCCTAAAGGCAGCAGCGACCTCTTCAGTCCACCGGAACGGGACCTTCGGGGACGTGAGGCGGGTCAGCGGTCCGACGATCGAGCTGAAATTTGGGACAAAGCGGCGGTAAAAATTGGCGAAGCCAACAAACTGTTGCACCTGCTTCCGGGATGCGGGAGTAGGCCACTCCACCACCGCCTTCACCTTCTCTGGGTCTGGGAGCACCTGATCTTGAGCGATGATGAATCCCAGGAAGGATGTGGTCCTAGCGTAGAATTCGCATTTCTCAGCCTTCACGTACAGACGATTCTCCAGCAGTCTTTGGAGGACCCGCCTCACATGGACCTGGTGCTCGTCCCTGGACCTGGAGAAGATAAGGATGTCATCCAGGTAGACAAACACAAAAAGGCCGATGAAATCCCGGAGGACGTCATTAATGAGGCGCTGAAAGACGGCAGGAGCGTTGGTCAGCCCGAACGGCATGACGAGATACTCAAAGTGGCCGTTCGGGGTACGGAAGGCTGTCTTCCATTCATCTCCCTCCCGGATCCGGACGAGGTGGTAAGCGCTGCGTAAATCCAGCTTGGTAAACCAGGTCGCCCCCTGGAGGGAGTGAAAGGCAGTGTCCATGAGGGGCAGGGTGTAACGGTCCCTCTCAGTGAGGTCATTCAGCGCTCGGTAGTCTATGCAGGGGCGGAGGGATCCGTCCTTCTTCCCGACAAAGAAAAACCCTGCCCCCACGGGTGACGACGATGGGCGAATAATCCCAGCGCTCAGAGATTCCTTCAGGTATGTATTCATGGTCTCCTTCTCCGGTGCCGACAGGCTGTAGAGCCGACCAGATGGCAGGGGAGCCCCCTGGCGGAGGTTGATGGCACAGTCATATGGTCGATGCGGGGGAAGAGACATAGCTTTAGATTTGCTAAATACCATACCCAGGTCGTGAAATTCTGGAGGCACCAGTGACAGGTCCGGAGGTGCTGTATCCGCCACAGGGGGAGCCGCGGACGGGGAGCAGGCGGCGGACTGAAGGCAGGTGCCCATACAGAAGGTACTCCATGCCGATACCCCAGCGGACCTCCAGTCCAGGACAGGGTTGTGGAGGCGTAGCCAGGGATACCCCAGGATGACGGGCGACACAGAGTTGGGCAGGACGTAAAATACCATCTCCTCCCGGTGGTTCCCTGAGATGATGACTGGGACAGGCATGGTTTGGTGAGAAACTCTCCCAAGGGAGGCACGGGAGAGATGGACCAGGGAGATGGGGTGTTTTAATGCCTGACAGCGGATGCCCAATCGGGTTGCCAGGCCTTGTGAAATGAAGCTGCCCTCTGCGCCCGAATCCACCAGTGCGTGGGTGAGGTGCCCAGTGGGATTGTGGCAAAAACGGATGGGCAGCTTTAATTGAGTGAGAGAGTCTAACCGGTTGGGACCCGCGAGGCTCCCTACAGCGATTCGCGGACCCCGCCGACTGGCTTTCCGCGGGCAACGCTCCACAGTGTGTTGGTCACCTCCGCAATACATGCAGAGGCCCAACTCACGGCGGCGTTGTTTCTCCGCAGGGGAAAGCTTGGTCCAGCCCGTCACCATCGGCTCCGACTCCTCGGGGCACAATGCTGGCGGCGCCGCCAGGGGGCGAGCTTGGAACAGGTGCGGCGAGACTCCACGAGGGCGAGAAGAAGAAGACTTCCGCCCCGAGGAGCGCTCGCGCAGCCTGTTATCCAAACTTATCGCTAAGGATGTCAGCTCCGCTAGCGTCCCAGGGATATCCCGTCCAGCCAGTTCATCCCTCAGATCACTATTGAGGCTGCGGAGGAACAGGCCACAGAGGGAGCGTTCCTCCCAGCCCAATTCCTCCGCCGCTACCCGGAAGTCGACCGAGTAGTCCGCTGCCGACCGGCCTCCCTGCTGGAGAGCGAGGAGCCGATCGACCTGGACCGTCTCGGTTTGAGAATGGTCAAAGACCTCCAGAAAGCGCCTCACGAACTGGTCATAGGTGAGGGTGGCATAACTGGGCCTCGCCATTACGGCGTAGGTCCAAGTTAACGCACGCCCCTCCAGAAGATTCCCTATGTAACCAATCCGACTGTGATCCGAGGGAAAATCTCCGGGCACACGGTGGAACACGGACTCACACTGCATAATGAACCCCCGCGCTCCGCCGAGCTTACCGCTAAAGCGGGCGGGGGTCGGAATCGGTGTGAGCCGAACCGGTGCCACTGGAGCCGGCTGGACGGCCGCTGGAACAGCAGGAGCCGCGCCACCCTGACGAGCCGGGGGGAACGGCTGTTGAGGATCCAAGCGGCCCAACCGGTTAGTTAAATTCAATAATTGATTAAAGATCACCTGTTGTTGATAAGCTATTTGATCCACTCTAGCCTCGAGAGTGGAAAACCGGTGTGCGAGCCCGCCGTCCGCCGAGCCGCTCTGCTGAAGCCGTACTGACATAACGCACGGCTCAGGAGACGCACACACACAGGCTTAGAGTAGTTCAAAGAGTTTATTAACAGCAGGAGTGAATGAGTGCGTGTCTGCGGGATGTAAATGTGTTGGTGATGGTGTCTGCTCCAGGCACAGAGGCAGGTGACCGTACAGCCGAGCAACCCTATGGAGAGAGCACAGGGAGAGGGTGACGGGCATACACCAACACAGGAGGGATTTATGGCGAGAGAAGGACTTACTTGGTGGGTCAGGACAGCTGGCACAACAAGGGGGCGAAGCCCGGAAGACAGCCACCTGGAGAGCTCCGTACAGCAGCGAGGATTGGGCGATGGAGTGGAGATGTCCGCCGCTGGGGAATCCACCTGTGCACAGGGGAGAAGACTGAAGAAAAGAGGTAAGCGATCTTCTTACCAAAATGGTGACGCTGAAGGGAAGTATGCTCACAACGGTGAGGGACGAAGTCTGACGGCTTCAGGCCGAGCCTCCGGGCGAGACGGCCTTTATCCCTCGCCGCTGATGATTGTCAGGTGCGTGAGCAGGTGGCGCCGTTGATGAATGGCGCGGCGTGACACATATATTCTCAAACACAATTTCCTTTGATTTCAGTATATATGTTATTCTTTCTAATGGAAGGTTTGTTAACATCTGTCTTAACCACTGAGTCACATCTGGTCTATGAGTCTTTTTCCATAATAGTGCAATACATTTTTTGGCATTAAGCAAACTGAGGTCTATGAATGTTCTTTCACTTTTATTAAAATTATGCTTTTCTGGGTACAGACCCAACAAAAACAGTTTAGGATTCAATATGATTTGTTTTGAGATTATTTTTTCAATTGTTACCCTCACCTCTTCCCAAAACATTCTTATTAATCTACATTCCCATAAACAATGAAATAGGGTTCCTTTACTTTCCATGCATTTTGTGCATGTATCTGGTATATTTTTGTTATATCTATTTAACTCCTCCGGTGTAACATACATCCGCATTAACCATTTGAAATGTATCAATTTAAGGCGTGCATTTATTGATTTGGTTTGAGCTTCTGTACAAGCCAATTCCCATTGTTCCTCTGAAATTTCAATTTGCAGATCTTCTTTCCAGTAGTTTAATCTTTTCAGTGAATTTTCACTTGAAGATAGTGTCAGTGAGTTATAAAACTCTGAAATAATACCCTTTCTTTTACTATCTTTCATCATCATTTTTTCCAAGGATGAATAAATAGGTCGAGTGAGAGCTTTATTTTGATTTGATCGAATAAAGTTTCTAAGTTGAAGATATTTAAAAAAATGTGTTCTATTGAGATTAAATTTGATCCTCAGCTCTTCAAAAGACATTATGTTGTCTGCACATGGCAAATATAAATCCTGAATCTTTTGTATCCCTTTTAAATTCCATACTTTAAATACAGCGTCCGCTCTCCCTGGTTTAAAATATTGATTACCCCATATTGGACTAAATTGTGACAATAACTGTGGTTCTTTTAAATAGTTTTTAGCTTCACACCATATTTTGATCATATGCTTTACAAATGGATTTTTAACTTGTTTTTGTAATTTTTTTGCCGAATCTGAGTATATGAATATGGGAAGAGGTAAAGGTAAATTGTATGATTCCATTTCAGTCCAGTGAGGGAGATCATTTGATGAAAAATAATATGTCATAGACCTCAGTTGTGCCGACCAATAATACAACATAAAATTTGGACATTTCAGACCTCCACGATCAAATGGTAAATATAATAAAGACAAACGTAATCTAGCCCTCCTGTTGTTCCATATAAATTCCACTAACTTTTTTTTTATTCTTGAGAATAGATCTAAAGGTGGTGATAAGGGAATGTATTGAAATAAATAAAGTATTTTAGGTAAAATATTACTTTTAAGTATATTGATTCTCCCGATCATCGACATTGGTAGTGACATCCATCTCTGAGTTAACTCATTGATATCTGACATTAAGGCTTCATAGTTGACACTGGCGACTGATTCTAGCTTAGGCATAATTTGGATTCCTAAATATTTAAACTGATTTACAACATTGAATTGATTTACCTCAGGGGCTGGGTAATTTCTCTGGGTCTCATTTAGCATTAATATTGAAGATTTAGTTTTATTTATTTTATATCCTGATATTTCCCCAAAATTCTTTATTAAATTCAACAAGGTTGGAATTGATTTTTTTAGATTCGACATAAACAAAATTATGTCATCGGCGTACAGGGAGATTTTATGTTCTGTTGGTCCAACTTTAATTCCATATATTTGTGAATGTAAACGTATCGCTATCGCTAAAGGTTCAATTGCCATAGTAAACAGTAAAGGTGAAAGTGGACAGCCTTGTCGACATCCTCTATTGATTTTTATTGGTTTTGAAATATTGTTATTTGTTAGGATTTCTGCTGTAGCATTATTGTATATTATTTGAACCCATTTTATGAAATTATTTCCAAGTCCAAACCTTTGTAGGACTTCAAAAAGAAAGGGCCATTCAACTCTATCAAAGGCCTTTTCGGCGTCCAATGATAGGAGAGCTGTATCCGGTGCTTCTTTATTAAAATAAATAATATTAAATAGTCTTCTTACATTATGGAAGCCTTGTCTACCCTTTATAAAGCCATTCTGATCTCGATTAATAATATTTGGTAAAATTTCTTGTATTCGTCTTGCTAAAATTTTACAGATTATCTTAAGGTCGGCGTTTAATAGGCTTATTGGTCTCATATTTTCACATTTATTAGAGGGCTTACCTGGTTTTGGCAGCAGTATAATTAAGGCATTATTTATGTATGATGGTAAATTATTATTTTGAAATGCTTCTAAAACCATTTCCAAAAAAGGTTTTATTAATTTATTCTTAAATTTTTTATAAAGGTCAACTGGAAGACCATCTGGTCCTGCACTTTTTCCTGATTTCATATTATCAATGGCTAGCCCAACTTCTTCTTGACTAATTTTAGACTCCAATATCTCCCTGTTTTCATTTGGAATACACGGTATAGATAGTTCGTTCAAAAACCCATTTAGTTTTGTTAAATCAGGTTCATTTTTGGTATCATATAATTTTTCATTGTAATCTCTAAAGGCTCTATTAATTTCTAAAGGATCTATAACTACCTGTCCATTACTTATAATACTGGTAATTGGTGTTTTAATTTCCAATTGTTTAATCTGCCATGCTAATAATTTTCCTGATTTTTCACCTTGTTCATAAAAAGATTGTTTCAATCTTAGAAGACTCGAGGCAGCTCTATTCGCTGATTTTTTGTCGTATTCAGCTCTCAAAATCAGTAATTCATTCTCCAACCTTGGGTCACTTCCTGCATACACTTTTTCCTGAAGATTTTTTATTTTATGTTCCAATTTAGCTCTCTCCTCTCGAGTCTTCTTAGATTTTGATCCTGTATAACTAATAATATGTCCCCTAATAAAAGCTTTGAAAGCCTCCCACTTTACACATGCTGATGTTTGTGTAGTATTGATGTCAAAGAACTCGTCTATCTGTTTTTCTATATACTTGACAAATTCCTCATCCTGAAGCCATTTATGCTGAAATTGCCATCTACCTGATTCCTTTATCAATTTTTTATCTACATATATTAGACAACAGGGTGCATGATCAGAGATCACGATGTTATCATAAAAGCAGTTTTGAATCTTGGACCTTAATTCTGTGGAAATCAAAAAATAATCAATACGTGAGAATGTCTTGTAGGTACTGGAATAACAAGAATAGGCTTTAACTTGTGGTTTCATTTCTCTCCATATATCTAACAATCTCAATTCTTTCATAAAATGATTAATAGTCATCCTACATCCAATGTGCGTACAATCCAGTCCTGTTGATCTATCCACACCTGGATTCAATGTACAATTAAAATCCCCTGCTATTATATGTTGCCCTGTAAGTGATGATAAGATGAGAAATAAATTAGCAAAGAACTTCTGGTCATCTATATTGGGACCATATAAGTTCACAAGATTTATATTTTCTAATAGCAAAGAACCTTGAATGATTACATATCTTCCAAATTTGTCTCCAATTACATTTTTCACTTGAAAAGGAACTGATTTATGTATGAGAGTCATAACTCCCCTGGCTCGGGATGAAAATGAAGAGGTGAATACACTTCCCTGCCATCTACTCCTAATTCTTTTAACATCCTCCTCTATCAGATGAGTTTCTTGTAAAAACACAATTCTTGAACCCATGTCCTTTATTTTATTCATAACTTGTTTAAGTTTTTTTAAATTTTGTAGACCTCTGCAATTCCATGAAGTTAAATTAAGATTAACACTTTGGTCCATGATCAATAGAGGGTTTGGGATTATCTTGCAGTGTAAACATGCTCATACAGAGAAGCGAAAACATGAGTGGTTGAACATTCATCCTACAAACTACACACAAACAAATTTCCCCTTCCCACACTTGTGGCAAACCCCCCAAAATCAAAAGAAAAATTCTGTCTCCCGATATAGCCATCGACCGTTCCACACCCACGAGGATCAGCCTAAGCCACTCCTTCTTCATCCTCCCAATCACCCTAACTCTACTGCTTTTAATGACGTAACATTAACTCTCCTCTGTAGTTTTCCAACTCCAAAATTTTTAACAACTTTGTACATCATAGTTTTTTTTTTTTTGTTTGTTTTGTTTTTGTTTTGTTTTTTTAAATATATAATACAATCTATATTTTGTAAACTTACTATTTACTTCAAGTCAGTCAGATGCCTGTGCAAATGCTTAATTATTCTACCTTATATTTTGTTCATGCTTAGCTCCCACCAGTCTCTTCTTCTTCTTTGATCTTCTTGATGAACTCCTGCGCCTCCTCTGGGGTCTTGAAGATGTGGGTTCTGCCCTCATACGTGGTCAGCAGTCTCGCAGGATAGATTACACCATGACGAATCCCAAGGTTGCGCAGCTCCTTACGTACGGGATCAAACTGCTTCCTCAATTGCTGGATTCCTGTGGCCAAATCTGGGTAGAACCGCACCTGCTGGTCCTGGTGTTTAATCTCTCCTTTAGCACGTGCAGCGTTGAAGATCTTCATCCTGTCTCTGTTGCTTAGAAACTTCATAATTAAGGTCCTCGGCGGTCCCTTATCTCTCCGTGGGCCAATACGATGTGCTTTTTCCAGAACCACTGCTGATTGCAACTCCTCGCTGCCCAGCACCTCCGGAATCCACTTTTCCAGAAAGGAACATACGTCCCGACCTTCTGATTCCTCTGGAAGACCCACCAGCCTCAAATTATTCTGTCTCGACCGAGATTCCAAATCCAAAATATTATCTTCCAGAGATTTATTTTTTTTTTCCAAAGTGCGCACCTTTAATTGAAGACGGGTGACGTCATCTTCAGCACTAGCGAGACGGAGCTCCATCTGCGCCGTTCGTTCTACACAGTCACCCAATTCCTTTCTTATTCCTTCCAGCGCTGTCATAATCCCATCAAATCTAGAGGAAAAGTCCGCTCTCATTGAACTCATGGCAGCCATCAGCGCATCTGCGCCATTCCCCGCAGAAATCGCACCGCCGCCAGCCTCCTCCGCCATATATGGAGCCTTGTTTGCTGCGTCACAGACCTGAAAGTCCGTTAATTTGGACTGTTTCGGCGGCTCGCTTTTTCCTTTTCCTGGTTTTCCAGCCTTAGGCTTCGCCGACATATCCTCGCCCAAATGCTGGGATACGTTCTGTCCCAAATGAGAGAGTTATTTGCCGATTTTTTTCTCCAGGAGCAGAGCAGAGCGAGACACGTCCGTCCTACGTGGCAGCCATAACCGGAAGTCCTGAAAGAAGTTATTTTAATTTTCATCTGAAGTCTAATTAAACTTTTAAACTTCTAGACATAGCAAGGTTTCAAACAGGAAGGACTAGTTTGTTATTTGTCTTTTTTTATTATTATTTTAATGGAGCTGAATATTACTCTAGTTTGTTTTAAACATGCAGAGTTACAACAGCCTTTATGGAGCAGCAGAGGCTGCTATTTGAGTTTTGCACTTTATTTTGGGGGTGAAAAGACTGAACTTTATCCATCTATCCATCCATCTTCTTCCGCTTAATCCTTTTCGGGTCGCGGGGGGGGGGGGGGGGCGGGCTGGAGCCTATCCCAGCATCTTTGGGCGAGAGGCAGGGTACAACCTGGACAGATCGCCAGTCCATCGCAGGGCCAACACAGACAGACAGACAACCATTCACTCTCACATTCATACCTAAGGACAATTTAGAATCCCCAGTTTGATGCCAATTAACATAACTTGCATGTTTTTTTAGCATGTGGGAGGAAACCAGAGAAATCCCGGAGTAAACCCACGCAGACACGGGGAGAACATGCAAACCCCACAGAGATCACTGTTGGTCAGGAGCTGGGATCGAACCCAGGAACCTGTCTGTTATTTAATTGTGTTGCTACAAACACTTCTGATTAAGCTGTCAAGTTCAAGTTTCCAACTCATGTTTGATGGATCATTATTTTATTTAGCTATGAGAACTTTTTATAATAGGCTAGATTTATATTAAGGCAGAGATTGACAACAAAGTGATATTCACAGGTGTGCAGGCTTAAAAAGGTGACGTAAAACATGACCTAGAGCCCTGAACAGGAGCCGTCCCAACAGGAAGCAGAGATGGCAGACATGGGAGAAATAATCATGATTAGTCGACTAATCAAAAAAAAATAGTCGTTAGATTAGTCGACTACCAAAATAATCATTAGTTGCAGCCCTAGTTCCCAGGCCAGCTGGGAGACATAGTCTCTCCAGGGAGTCCTGGGTCTGCCCTGGGGTCTCCTCACAGTGGGACGTGCCCAAAACACCTCAAGTGGGAGGCGTCCAGGAAGCATCCTGATGAGACGTCCATACCACCTCAACTGGCTCCTTTAGATGTGGAGGAGCAGCGGTTCTACTCTGAGCCTCTCCCGGATGACTGAGCTCCCCACCCTATCTCTTAGGGTGAGTCCAGCAATCCTACGGAGAAACCTCATTTCAGCCACTTGTATCCGTGATCTCATTCTTTTGGTCATTACCCAAAGCTCATGACCATAGGTGAGGGTAGGAACGTAGATTAACTGGTAAATCGACATGTTTGCAGACGTGTAAAAAAAAGAAAAAAAAAAAGAAAGAAACTCTGGTGAAATTTATTTTGTTCAAACCACTGCTACTCAGTGGCAGAAATACTTTTCCTTGTATCTCACAGAGTTGCGAATACCAGCAAACACAGCAATTTTTGGATTTTGTCAAGGTTCATAAAAGGTTGCTATGTGGACTGTGTCAAATAAGAGGCTGACTCATGACAGACGGTTTATTACACACTTCACATTTCTCAAGCACAGAACAGACTGACTCATTTCAGCAGGCACTCTCTTTTTACCCTAATCTCTCCTCACAAGCTTCATGGCATTTCTCCACACACAACATGACATTTGCATTACACTGCATTCAACCCCCTACGTCCTTGACTCCTTCCTGCTATCTCGCCAGGAACCTCCTGAGCATTGTTCTCCCATGCTTATCCACTGTCTCTTGTCTGAGATGCTAAATAATCTGACTCCCCCAAGGTGCTAAACTTCCCCCCCAGCATCTTAGATAGAACAATAGAACATCAGTCCACATGCCGTTTGGGCTTCCGTCTCCTCCCATATCTGCTGTATCTGGGGTTAACCGCCTCCGTGGCGCTGCTGTGCCAGTGGGGGGCTGCTGGGAGCGTGTCTGACTGCGGGTGGGCCGTGACGAGGGGGGGGGGGCACTTCGGTCTGTCCGTGTGGCTGCTCTGGTGAATCGTTTCCCTGGGGAGCTCTCCATGGGGGTCTTCCACGCCGAGGGGCCCTAGCCAACAGCACTTGCTCGTCCGCCACAACGAAAGCGGGTTTGAGTCTGTCTATGCCAATTTTCTCCCTTCTACCCCCCAAGTCTAGCAAAAAATGCTTATCCCCTGTTTCCAACACTCTGAACGGTCCATCATAGGGTGAGCGCAATGGAGGGCGGTGGGCGTCGTGTCTGACGAACACGAACTCCGCGCTCTTCAAAGTTTTAGGCACGAAAACACGCGGAAAACTGTGGTGGGCAGGGCCCGGCAGTGTGCCTGTGTTTGCGCTACGCTGCAAAAGCTGAGACGGGCAGCTGTCCGGCACGGGATTATCGGGCAGAAATTCCCCGGGCAGCCGTAGGGGCTGCGCAAAAACAAGCTCTGCCGGGGAAGCTTCCAGATCCTCTTTCGGCGCAGAGTGCAACCCCAATAAAACCCACGGCAGCCTGTCTACCCAATTTGCATCCATCAGTGAAGCCCTGAGCGCTGCTTTCAGTGATCTATGAAAATGCTCGCATAAACCATTGGCCTGTGGGTTGTATGCGGTTGTGCGGTGAATTGTAACACCCAGGCTGCGGGCCATCGCGGACCAGAGTTCAGAAACAAATTGAGGGCCCCTGTCGGACGTAATGTCCGACGAGACTCCAAAACGCGCCACCCATGCTGTTAAAAAAGCGCGTTCTACGTCCGCGGATGTGGTTGTCGCCAGCGGGACTGCTTCTGGCCAGCGCGTGGTGCAGTCCACCACTATCAGGAGGTGCGTGCACCCCTGTGATGGCGGGAGGGGGCCCACGAGGTCCACGTGAACATGGTCAAACCTCTTAGCCGGGATACGAAACGGCTCCAAGAGAGCCTTCGTGTGCCTGTGTACCTTGGCTCATTGGCACGCCACGCAGGCTGCAGCCCACTCTTTCACTTGTTTGCGTAGGCTCGGCCACACAAACTTCTCTCCCACCATTTTGACCGACGCGCGCACTCCTGGGTGCGCCAGAGTGTGAACCGACTCAAACACGCGGCGGCGCCACGCAACCGGGACCACCGGGCGCGGGCGTCCCGTGGAGACATCGCAGATTGGGGGGGGCCGCCATCTCACAGCACCCTGCTCTCCAGCCTTAACCCTGTTGGTCCAGACTGGAGCGCGCGCACGTCTGCATCACTAATCTGCTCCGCGGCCATGGCTGCGTAATCTATCCCCACGCAGACCGGGTCCACCACGGCACGCGAGAGGCAGTCCGCCACCACATTCAGTTTACCCGACACATGCTGAATATCGGTAGTAAACTCTGAGATCGCGGCCAGCTGTCTCTGCTGCCGGCCCGACCACGGTTCTGAAACCTTGGCCATCGTGAATGTTAAGCGGCTTGTGGTCCACGAACGCGGTGAAGCTGTGCCCTTCCAGCCAGAACTGGAAGTGGCGTATGGCCAGGTGGAGAGCCAGCAACTCTCTGTCGAACGCGCTGTATTTATGTTCGCTGTCGCGGAAAGTTCTGCTGAAAAAGGCGAGCAGCTGCCAAGCCCCGGCGACGCGCTGCTCCACAACAGCCCCTATGGCCACGTCTGAAGCATCAGTGATAAGCGTTATCCGGGCCGCCGGGTCCGGATGCGCCAGCAGTGCGGCGTTTGCCAGGGCTGCTTTAACTTCCGAGAACGCCCGCTCTCGCTCCAGGGTCCATTCAACCCTATCCGCGGGTTTCTGTCTCTTGAGCACGGCGTACAATGGTTGCATGAGCTGCGCCGCACGGGGAAGGAAACGGTTATAAAAGTTCACCATCCCCAAAAATTCCTGCAGCGCCCTGACCGTCTGAGGCCGGGGAAAATCCGCCACGGCGCACACTTTGTCGGGCAGCGGGATCGCTCCTTCCAGAGAGACGCGGTGCCCCAAAAAATCAATCTCCGTCACGCCGAACTGGCATTTCGCCGGGTTGATTATTAACCCGTGCTCCTCCAACCTCTGGAAAACCGTCGTGAGGCGGGTTTCGTGTTCGTCTTCGGACGCACTGGCTACCAGGATATCATCCAGGTAGACGAACACGAACGGAAGATCGCGCAGCACTGCATCCATCATGCGCTGGAATGTCTGTGCCACTCTTTTTAACCCAAATGGCATGCGCAGGAACTCGAATAGACTGAACAGAGTTATTACCGCTGTTTTGGGTATGTCCTCCGCGCGCACTGGGACTTGGTGGTAACCGCGGACCAGGTCTATTTTAGAAAAAATGCGTGCTCCGGCGAGGTGAACGGAAAAATCCTGTATGTGGGGAATTGGGTAGCGGTCATGCGCTGTGGCGTTGTTCAACCTGCGGAAATCACCGCATGGTCGCCACGATCCCTCAGCCTTAGGGACCATGTGTAGCGGGGATGCCCATGGGCTGTTTGATCACCTGATGATGCCCAACCTTTCCAGGTTGGTGAACTCCTCGCACGCTATGGCCAGTTTAGCTGCGTCCAAGCGCCGAGGTCTTGCAAAAACGGGCGGCCCGGTGGTGGTGATAAAGTGCTCCACCCCGTGTTTAGCGATGGCCGCCGAAAACGTCGGGACCGTGAGTGCTGGGAACTGAGTGAGCAGTGTGTGGAACTTACCGCCTGTAGCTGTGACGTTGGCTTGTGCTGTTGGCCGGGTCACTCGAGCTATACAGGGGAGAGATTCAAAGGACAGTGCATTAACCAGGCGCCTGTTAGCAACATCAACCAGTAAACCATGTGCACACAGAAAATCAGCCCCCAGGATACGGTAATTCAGTGCTGCTATGACAAAAGTCCACTCATATGTACGGCCGTGTAGAGATAAGAGCAGAGTCCTCTCACCAAAGGTCTTAATATCCGAGCCATTTGCTGCCAACATCACGGGGCCGCTAGGTCCTGCCAGCCAGTCAGCGTAGGTCGGCAGGATGAAGCTCTTCTGGGCTCCGGTGTCCATGAGGAAACGCCTCCCCGAGCGTGCATCTGTCAAGTAGAGCAGCTTGTTCTCTTCACCGAGGGTCGCAGCTGCTACCAACTGCCGGCCTCGGCGTTTTCCCAAGCGCTTGAATTGGCATGATGCCGCACATCTGCGTGCATTCTCTCTGAAGCAGCGGTGGTAGAAGCAGAGCGTGTCTCTCTGGCACTCCTTGGCACCCGCTGCTGCTACCGTCGGTGGCTCCTCACCTCCTCTGGTCGTCTCGCTGGGCTCCGCCGCTGCCACGTTGACTGTGATCGCCCTGGTGGTGATGATGATCCGGTCTGCCTCCTGGGCTAGCGCACGATAGTCCCGTGCGGCCAGCAACGGCGAATTAGCCAGAACCGCTCTTGCCTCTGTTGGAAGGTTCCGGAGGAAGAGGTGGGCAAACAGAAAGTGCCCGTCGTCCGTGCCCATTAACGCCAGCATCTTCTCAATCAGGTCTACGGCCGAACCATCTCCTAACTCGGCCCGCATCAGGAGCCTCTCTGCTCTCTCACAGTCCGACAGCGTGTAGCACCGGGTGAGCGCAGCCTTGAGCGCCTCGTATCTGTTGCAGGCTGGAGGCTGATCGAGCAGGCTCGCTACCTGCTGAGCTGTGCGGGCGTCCAGCACTGTGACCACATGGTAGAAACTGGTGTCGTCTGCTGTTACTCCCCGGAGGGCGAACTGGGCCTTGGTGTGGTGGAACCAAGAGCACGGGTTGTGCTGCCAGAAATCCGGTAGCTTGACTGAAACCGCACACGCGTGGCTGGGGGTTCCAGTCCGGGCTGTCTGTGGGATGGCTGCCGCCTCGCTGGAGCTTCCTGACCGGGCCGGCTTCGGGGTTCTTGCCTCGTGTTCCATAATACGTCTTGGGTCACCAGTGTGGAGTGTGTCAAATAAGAGGCTGACTCATCGCAGACGGTTTATTACACACTTCACATTTCTCAAGCACAGAACAGACTGACTCATTTCAGCAGGCACTCTCTTTTTACCCAAATCTCTCCTCACAAGTTTCATGGCATTTCTCCACACACAACATGACATTTGCATCACACTGCATTCAACCCCCTACGTCCTTGACTCCTTCCTGCTATCTCGCCAGGAACCTCCTGAGCATTGTTCTCCCATGCTTATCCACTGTCTCTTGTCCGAGATGCTAAATAATCTGACTCCCCCAAGGTGCTAAAGCTAAACAGTTTGTAAGCAGTTTCTAAGGTCCCACACAGTTTTTCTTGTCACCAAAAAAATTTGAACATTTTCAAATTTTGAATTTATCCACAAACAGTTGCAAACAGTTATAACACATGCTACTGAAGTTCTTTTTGTTTCAAGTAGTGAACACTAGCTGTTTAAAAACCTTTACGACAAAACTGTTGGTGAACTTAAAAACTGCATGCAAACTTTTTTGCAACCTTTACAAATCCTGATAAACCCCAAAAAGCAAAGTGTCCTTGAACATTCCTCAGCATTTGCTGCTCCATGAGATACTAGCTTGATTTGGCCAAAATTCACTGGAAAAGTTGGCAAATCCAAAAACCGCTACGTTTGTCAACATTCACCGCTCCGTGAGATACTACCTTTACACTGATTCTGACTATTTTGCCAACGTGAATGAGACCAACCCAGTGTTTGATTTACTTTGGGGAAGGGATTTTTCAGGAAATTTGCTGAAATGCTAAGTTAAAATGTTTCAAAATTTTACAGATAATCTTTTTTGTCTGGTTCCAGCTTTCAATTTGTTGCATTTCTTTGATTTACAGAGGTGGGAAAAAGTGTTTGCCCCCTTCCTGATTTCTTTTTGTATGTTTGTCACACTTAAATGTTTCAGATCCATCCATCCATCCATCCATCTTCTTCCGCTTAATCCTTTTCGGGGCGTGAGAATATTAGACAAAGATAGCACAAGTAAACACAAAATGCAGTTTTTAAATGAAGGTGTTTATTATTAAGGGGGAAAAAAATCCACACCTACATGGCCCTGTGTGAAAAAGCTATTGCTCCCTAAACCTAATAACTGGTTGGGCCACACTTAGCAGCAACTGCTGCAATCAAGCATTTGCAATAACTGGCAATGAGTCTTTTACAGCGCTGTGGAGGAATTTTGGCCCACTCATCTTTGCAGAATTGTTGTAATTCAGCCACATTGGAGGGTTTTCGAGCATGAACCGCGTTTTTAAGGTCATGCTACAGCATCCCAATCAGATTCAGGTAAAGACTTTGACGAGGTCACTCCAAAGTCTTCCCTTTGTCTTAAGCCATTCAGAGGTGGACTTGCTGGTGTATTTTGGATCATTGTCCTGCTGCAGAGCCCAAGCGTGCATCAGCTTGAGGTCACGAACAGTTGGCCGGACATTCACCTTCAGAATTTTTTGGTAGACAGCAGAATTCATGGTTCCATTTACCACAGCAAGTCTTCCAGGTCATGAAGCAGCAAAACAGCCCCACACCATCACACTACCACCACCATATTTTACTGTTGGTATGATGTTCCTTTTCTGAAATGATGTGTTACTTTTACACCAGATGCAATGGGACACACACCTTCTAAAAAGTTCAACTTTTGTCTCGTCAGGCCACAGAGTATTTTCCCCAAAGTCTTGAGGATCATCAAGATGTTTTCTGGCAAAACTGAGATGAGCCTTTGTTTTTTTTTTTTTTTTTGCTCAGCAGTGGTTTTCGTCTTGGAACTCTGCCATGCAGGCTATTTTTGCCTAGTGCCTTTCTCATTTAACTGACTTTAACTGAGGCAAGTGAGGCCTACAGTTCTTTGGATGTTGTTGCAGGGTCTTTTGTGACCTCTTCAATGAGTCGTCTCAGTGCTCTTGGGTAATTTTGGTTGGCTGGCTACTCCTGGGAAGGTTCATCACTGTTCCATGTTTTCGCCATTTGTGGATAATGGCTCTCACTGTGGTTTGCTGGAGTCCCAAAGCTTGAGAAATGGCTTTATAACCTTTTCCAGACTGATACATCTTAATTAATTTGTTTCTCATTTGTTCTTGAATTTCTTTGGACCGCAGCATGATGTCTAGCTTTTGAGGATCTTTTGGTCTACTTCACTTTGTCAGGCAGGTCCTATTTAACCTCTTGCACTCCGGGATACCGCGGGCGGTCACATCTCTGCGTCCTAGTGCGTCCTAGTGCATCTCAGTGCGCACTGTGCGTCTCAGTGCGCACTGAAAAAAAAAAAAAAAAATTCATTTCCGTTCTTCCACTACAGACACAGCCGCGAACAGAAAGCCAAAGGAGTGTTTTGATTGGTTTAGATTTGATTGACCTCTCATTCGACTAATAAGAGCCTTGAATTGGGTTTCTGAAACCTTGAAGAACCAATGACTGAAAACCTAGCAAGAAGGACCCGCCTACCAACGACTGCGAATACAACGAGCCAATTGAAGCAGAGAAGTTCGACGACTGAAAGCGTGCGTCCCGTGCGTAAAATCTGTTTTGTGTAAGCCGCTGTGTGTAACGGTAGCGTTCGCCAGTCTTTTTTTATTACTACTGTTCTTATTTGTTTTGAAAAATCGTTCGCCAAAACCGCAATCATGGAAGCGCAAAACCGCAATAATGGAATCATGGTTTGACCGGGTCACGTGACCAGAACCACAAGTCGTAACAAGCGGACCAGCTTCATGTTCGTCTGACAATGAGGAACAGATATTCGCCAACGACACTGCTGTTGTGGACAGGTAAGTGTTATAAGCTAAATTATTCTTTATCACTGAAAATAGTAATAAAAATGACTTTTGACCGATCAGTAATTACAACGGTGCGTCATCGCCACATGACGGACCGTTTTTTGTGCACCAAGCTCTTCTGTAGTGGGGGGGGGGGGGGAGTTGTTATCCTCTACATTGCAGATATTTTAGTATAATTTTTATCGCACTGTAGGTTATTTTTTCTTGTAAAAAAAAAAAAAAAAAAAGGCCACACATTTTTTACGTGGCATGCTTCTTTGTGTGTGGGGGGCTTGTTTGCGCAGTGGTTAGCACTGCGGCAGCACAGTTTACCCTTGGCCGGGGGATTGTGGGGATCGTGGGTTCGATCCCAGCCCCCGACCAACAGTGATCTGTGTGGAGTTTGCATGTTCTCCCCATGTTGCGTGGGTTTACTCCGGGATTTCTCCGGTTTCCTCCCACATGCCAAAGACATGCATGTTAGGTTAATTGGCTGTTCTAAATTGTCCCTAGATATCTGTTTCCTATAGGCCCTTAGAATAGAGGGTTAGTATTAATGAAAGCGCTTTGAGTGGTCTTTGTGACTAGAAAAGCGCTATATAAGTGCAGGTTAGTTAGTTAGTTAGTTAGTCATTCATTCATGAATGAATAAACAACCCCCTCCCCCCCACACACACACACAGCCCTGAGTGTCACCTTTCATTAGAGCCAAAGATCAAGCTTCTATGTTGAATCACTCAAAAGTTATAAACGTTTTTCCAAACTGTGCCATTTGGCACAATTTGGCACAGTTCAAAAACACCTGGGAACAACCTGAGAAAAAAGCTGTGTAATATATTCATTTTTTGTGGTATTGTTACAAAATTTTGACCTCAGCTGGATAACACTTGGTTCTACATTTCTGTTGCATTTTCCAGCCAGTATCTGACAGCTGTGTGTTATTTGCAAGCATTTGTATCTAAAAAAAAAACACCCAGGCAAACTTTATTTTCTTCAAGTTCAGTATGTTTAGATGACTGTTACTCAGTGGCAGGAGCACTTAGAGAGATTATGACTGTTTTGCCAAAAACTTCAAAGTGTTTTCTTTTAAATGAGACCAACCCCATGAAGATGCTGCAAAGAGTTGAAGAACAGCTTTTGATTTACTTTGGGTACATTATTTTTAGGCGTTTTTAGGGAAATTGACCAGAGTGCAAGGGGTTAAGTGATTTCTTGATTGAGAACAGATGTGGCAGTAATCAGGCCTGGATGTGGCTAGAGAAATTTAACTAAGCTTTCCAAAGACGTGATAAACCACAGTTAATTTATGTTTTTTTATGATTTGAATTTTATTGGGTTTTCAATTTAGAAAATAAAACAAAAAACAAACAAACATGCCAAAAAAGAAAAAAAACATCAAGAACGAATATACCCAGTGAGAGGATAAAACATTCCAGTTCCACCCTAGTGCTCCTAAGATGACTGGCTTAATCTACAACACCTATAAAGGTGACATAAGATCCCCACTTACTGTAAAAGCTGTCCATCCTGTCCAAAAGTTTATATGAAAGGCGTTCTAGTGCAGCTAGCTTGCCCAGCTCCCTGAGCCACTGAGCTACGGGCGGGGCAGAGGAAGATTTCCAATAGGAGGTAATCAACTTTCGGCCCACCATCAAAGCAGTCTGAATCCACTCAGCGTCAGAGATTGGGTCCTGAATAGTAGATGGATCCCCAAGGACAAAAAGTCTCTGAGTGAAAGGCACTTCTTGCTTGACAATTGTCATAATATGTCTATGGATCTCCAACAAAAAGACCTGTTTTTCCGGACAACTCCAGATCATATGGATAAGTGTACCCTCCCACTGTAGACATCTCCAGCAGCTTGATGAATGTATAAGATTTGCTCTAAACATTTTATGGGGTGTCCAGTAGAATCGATTCAAAATTTTAAATTGAACAAGTCTGGTTTTCAATTCCCTAGACACTTTCTTCCCATTCCTTAGAATATTTGCCCATTCAGCATCAGTAAATTGTGAATTCAGATCTTTTTCCCATGCCTGTTTGAGGAATGGAAAATCTTTATTTGAGCTCTTAAGGAGCATTGAATAAAAATTTGAGGCCTTACATCTTTTACCACAGGAACTCAATGCCTGGGTGAGCCAATCTGCCTCAGGAGGAGGGGTAGTTGTAGATCCAAAGACTTGACACAGTAAATATCGAAGTTGTAAATATTTCCAGAACTGATTCTGTGGTAGTCCATACTGTGCCCATAGATTACATGATTTGAGAGCTCCCTCTTCATATAGATCTTTTAGCATCAAGATGTCCTTTTTCACCCAGACTTTCCAAATAAATGGAGATTTTCCAATGTGGAGACTTGGGTTAAGCCAAATAGAAGCTATGGAATGAAGATGAGAGCTAAACCCTAGTACAGAAGCAACCCTCTTCCAAACGTATTGTAAAAAGGATACTATAGGATGTGACTGAAATTCAGAAGGAAGTTTGATTGTGATTAGATGTACTAAGGGAAGAGGGCTGCTCAGATGACTCTCCAAATGAAACCAAGGGGGAGCTCTCTCAGAAGGGAGAGCCCAATAAATCAAATGTCTAAGACTAAAAGTGTAATGATATAAAACTAGATTTGGGACCCCCAAACCTCCTGAATCTGTAGCCTTTTGTAATCTTTTCAACTTTAATCTAGGGCGCTTACCATTCCATAAAAACTTATTGCATAGCCTATCAAATTGCCGAAAATAACCAACTGGGATCCTAAGAGGAAGGGATTGTAGAAGGTAATTAAATCAGGATGCACAAATCATCTTGATAACATTGACCTTGCCCCAAAGAGACAAAAAAAGGGGCGACCACCTCTCTATGTCTATTTTAAATTTTTCGAGCAAAGGCTCAAAATTAATCTGAATCAGATCCAATAAAGTATGAGGAAACAGGATGCCAAGATATTTAATTCCTAATTTTGGCCAAGAAAAGCCTATATTTTGACCAAATGTAAACAGTGTTTTAGGGCAATAAGGTGTTAGGGGGAGAGCTTCTGATTTTATCCAGTTAACTCTATAACCAGACAGACGTGAAAATTGGTTAATAATTTTAAGGAGAGCTGGAATTGATTTTTGAGGTTGTGTAATCAGTACCAATGCATCATCAGCATACAACATTATCTTATGGGTACTGCCATGGACCTGAACACCTGGGAAGTTGCCGTCTTTGCGGATAGCTACAGCTAATGGTTCTAATGCCAAAGCGAAAAGCAGGGGACTTAAAGGGCAGCCCTGGCGCGTGCCCCTATAGAGTCTAAAAGGCTGTGATGTAACTCGATTTGATGTCACTGAAGCTCTAGGTTCATTATATAGTAATTTAATCCAGGAAAGAAACTTTGAACCAAAACCAAAAGTCTCTAGAGTAGCAAAAAGATACTGCCACTCAACCCTGTCAAATGCTTTTTCAGCATCCAGGGAGAGGGATGCTACTGGAGAGAGGTGTGCAAGTGAGGGATCATTTTGAACTGACCATATGATATCAATAAATCGCCAAATAATGTCTGCCGCACCCCTGGAACGAATAAAACCCACCTGATCAGGATTTATAAGAAATATCATTACTTTATCTAATCTTAATGCCAAAATTTTGGAGAGAATTTTACAGTCACAGTTTATAAGACTAATTGGTCTATAATTCTTGCAATCTAACGGGTCTTTATTGCTTTTTAAAATAAGCCAGATTAAAGCCTCTGTTAAAGAAGGAGGCAGACGGCCTTGTTCAAAAGATTCCGCAAACATTTCTAAAAGTAAAGGGGAAAGCTCATCAACACAGGCCCTGTAAAATTCTACAGTGAATCCATCAGGGCCCGGTGCTTTTCCAGTCGGAAGGCTCTTAATAACTTTCACAATTTCATCTTCAGTAATTGGGGCGTCAAGCAGGTCTATTTGTTCCTTCGTTAGGGAGGGCAAAGACAGGGAAGACAAAAATGCATAAATCTCTTGCGATCCAGCCTCCATTTCAGAAGAGTAAACGAAGTATAAAATTCTCTGAAAGCACTATTAATTTCATTTGAGTCTGACACCAGAGTATTATCCTGCACCCTAATAGCAGATATAGTGCACTGAGCTTCTTTATATATATATATATATATATATATATATATATATATATATATATATATATATATATATATATATGGCTAGATATATCTAGCCAGCATTTTGCCAGCTTTATCCCCCTCCTCGAATTGTTTGTGCCTAAAGTGAAATAGAGAAAATTCATCTTTTTGTGTTAAGATTGAATTGAGCTCATACTTAAGCTTCACAAGGGGTGGCAGATTTACTAAGTTTGTGTCCTGTTTGAATGCAGTCTCTGATATAGCTATTCTCCTCTCCAAATCAATCTGTTTAGCAATGTTAGTTTTCTTTTTAAAAGATGCATATTGAATAATATGACCCCTGATAAATGCCTTAAAGGCCTCCCAAGCAACACTGGCAAAGGGAGCAGAATCCCAGTTTGTCTCAAGATATAAGGAGATCTCTGCTTTCAAAGAGGACACAAAATCTGGATTAAGAAGAAGACTTGAATTAAGCCTCCATCTAGAATTTTTTTTTAACTGACAAGGCGGAATCATATGTAAAAAAACAGGGGCATGGTCTGATAGTAATATGCTACCAATGGAGCTCGAATTTACAGAGAAGACAGAGGATTTTGACATTAGAAAGTAATCAATCCTGGAAAACACATTATGAGCAGTGGAATAAAAAGTGTAATCCCTTGTGGACGGATTAAAAAGCCGCCAAACATCTACCAAACCAATTGCATTGCACATGTCTTTCAATATAGAGCCAGATTTAGATGAACGCTGTGAGGGGGTGCTCCGATCTAAAATGTTGTCCATGACCTGGTTGAAATCCCCACCTACTAAAATGGGATAATTACCCATTTCGCTTAGTTTATGTTCAAGTTGTGCAAAAAATGCACAATCAACTATATTTGGTGCACAGACATTAGCGAGTATCATCCTATGGCCCTGAATTTCTATAAGGATTATGAGGAGTCGTCCATCATCATCACTAACCTCTTTTAGACACTTGAACTGCAAATGTTTATAAATAAGGATTGCCACCCTCCTGCTCTGGCTATTACCGCAAGACGCAAACCCATGGCCTACCCAATCCCGACAAAATTTTTTAGATTCTGTATTAGTGAGGTGGGTCTCCTGAAGTAACGCTACATCCACTTCTTTTGATTTAATAAACGCCAAAATGTTTTTCCTCTTAATTGGGTGGTTAAGACCTTTAACATTCCAAGTAATAAGGTTAAGAAAGCTCTGACAAAATATCCAGCAATTCTCTACCAAAAACTTCCTCACTGGGTAAAAGATAAACACAATAAAAGTTGAAAATACAAAAAAAAAAAAAAAAAAAGAAATGAAAACCACTTAATCATAGAGTAACATAAACGGTGACCTAGAACCAATGTCACCCATCGGTGCACAAGAACAGCACCAACCAAAAAAAAAAAAAAAAACTCCAAGACCATGACTGTGAACAGTGCAACAAACTTAGGGAAAGCCGCAACATCGCAGCAGCCTCATGCATACAGATAATAAAGCGCGGGCAGTAACTTTTATAAATTTTTATGTTTGGTTGTTAACTACTTCCGGCGCCACATGAGTCGGCTGCCTTTCTGCAACAGCGGCTCAATTCTGAGTTTTTTCTTCCTCCATCTACACACTTTATTCATCACGGACACACAGATCGCCCCAAATGTCTCCCGAGCTGGTGGACGGAGCCACTGTTTACAGCAGGAGACGGTACAGCAGGGAACAGCTGCTTGCACTTAATCGCTACTCGGTGCTAACAGAAAAACTCGATGTACCGGGAGAAATAAGGTGAAAACGACGTGGTTGTCGGGCTGGTGTTAGACGGCGGACAAGGAGTATAAGGTACAGACCCACCCTCCCATCTGTTGTCATGGAGAATGTACGTTCTATATTGGGAAAGGTAGATGAGCTAGAGGCTATCTCCCGCTACGACAGCGTACACCGGGAATGCTCTCTCCTTTTGTTTACCGAGACGTGGCTAACTGAACTAGTAGCAGATGCTAACATTGAGCTGGAGGGTTTCCACGCGATACGGGCAGACCGAACACCAGACAGTGGCAAAGCAAGGGGCGGTGGAGTGATGATCTATGTTAATAACAACTGGTGCAGACCATGACACATCACTGTTAAACAACAGCACTGCTGCAAAGACATCGAGTTGCTAGCTGTTAGCATGCGGCCTACATATCTCCCGAGGGAATACTCACAAGTGATTTGCATTGCTGTTTATGCAAATCCGACGGCAAACGCTGGGACAGCGCGTGACATCATCCATTCAGTAACTGGCAGGCTGCAGACAGAACACCCAGATGCTCTTCTCCTCATCTCAGGCGATTTCAACCATGTTTCACTGTCTCCCATTCTACCCACGTTTACCCAGTATGTCACATGCCACACTAGAGACAATAAAACACTGGACTTATTCTACGCAAACACTAAGGAGACATACACCTCATTACAACTCCCCCCACTCGGGAGATCGGATCACAACTTGGTTCATCTCCGGCCGGTGTACAAACTCCTAGTGCCTAGTCCTCCGGCCATGCGCACAGTGAACTTATGGTCTGAGGAGGCAATGGACACTCTAAAGGGCTGTTTTGAAACCACCGCCTGGGAGCAGCTCTGCGATCCACATGGTGAGGACATCGATGGCCTCACTCACACCTTCACGGACTACATCAGCTTCTGTGTGGACAACACCGTTCCCACCAAGACCATACGGTGTTGCTCAAACAACAAACCCTGGATCAACCCTGGGATAAAAACACTTCTGAGAGAGAAGAAGAGGATCTTCAGGTCGGGGAACAGGGAGATGCTGAAGTCCGTACAGAGGGAGCTGAGGAGAAAGGTCAGAGAAGGCAAGGACAGCTTCAGGAAGAAGATGGAGGACAAGCTGCAACAGAGCAACATCAGTGGGGTCTGGAGAAACCTTAAAACCATCTCTGGGCTCCAGAATACCTCCCCCCAGGCCACGGGGGGCAGGGAGTGGGCGAACAATCTGAATCTGTTTTTTAATAGGTTTGACCAACCGCCCTCCCCCCCGACTGCACAACAACCACTGTTGCCACTGAAGACATCAAGTCCTGCTGCCCACTCCCCACTCCACCATCACCCCCCCACTCCCAACACACAGCCCCCCAAACTGACCCTCACTAAGACCCAGGTGAGGACGGAGCTGAGGAAGATCAAGGCGAGGAAGGCGTCGGGACCGGACGGCATCAGTGCAAAGCTCCTCAAGTCCTGTGCAGACTAGCTGTGTGGGATTGTGGAGTATATCTTCAACCTGAGCCTGAAGCTGGGGAGGGTACCACAGTTGTGGAAAACATCTTGTGTGGTACCTGTACCAAAGACTTCCCACCCCAAAGATCTGAACAGCTACAGACCAGTGGCCCTGACGTCCCACATGATGAAGACCCTGGAGAGACTGCTCCTTGCTCACCTCCGCTCCCTGGTGGGACCAGCGATGGATCCACTCCAGTTCGTCTACCAGCATGGTATTGGGGTGGAGGATGCGGTGATCTTCCTCCTTCACCGTTCTCTGTCCCACCTGGAGAAGCCTGGGAATGCAGTGAGGATCATGTTCTTTGACTTCTCCAGTGCTTTCAACACCATCCAACCGATGATCCTGAAGGGCAAGCTGCTGTGCGCAGGGGTGGACCAGCACCTGTCATCATGGATCCGGGACTACCTCACAAACTGGCCACAGTTTGTGAGAACCCGGGACTGTGTGTCCGACACGATCATCGGTAGCACGGGGGCCCCCCAGGGAACGGTTTTGGCTCCCTTCCCGTTCACCCTTTATACTGTGGACTTCTCGCACAACACAACACACTGCCATCTACAGAAGTTCTCTGACGACTCTGTGATCGTTGGCCTCATCTCCAACGGAGATGAAGCTGAGTACAGAGGGCTTATCCAGGACTTTGTGGACTGGTGCCATCGGAACTGCCTCCAGATCAACTTGAGGAAAACTAAGGAGCTGGTGGTGGACTGCCGCAGGCAAGGACAACCCCTCACAGCACCAGTAAACATCCAGGGAACAGACATTGAGATGGTGACATCCTACAAGTACCTGGGTTTTCATCTGAACAATAAACTAGACTGGTCACGCAATACTGACGCACTCTACAAGGGACAGCGTAGGCTGTTCCTACTGAGGAGACTCAGGTCTTTTGGTGGACAAGGGGCGCTGCTGAAGACATTCTATGACACGGTGGTGGCATCAGTCATCACTTTTGGAGTGGTCTGCTGGGGCAGTGGCATTACAGCAGCCGATAGGAAGAGACTGAACAAACTGATCAAGAAAGCTAGCTCTGTCCTGGGGCAGCGCCTTGACCCAGTGGAGGACATGGGAGAGAGAAGGATGGTAGCTAAACTGTCATCTCTGCTGGAGTCCGAGTTCCACCCTATGCAGGACACACTGAATGCACTAAGGAGCTCATTTAGCAGCAGACTACATCATCCTAGGTGCACAACCGAGAGGTTTTGCAGGTCCTTCCTACCAACGGCTGTCAGACTGTATAACCTAAGCAGGGCTGCTCGCAGAGATAGCAAGAAGACGTGACAACCTAATAGTATTGAATGCAAAAGACGCAATAGACTTACAATGGTCCCCTCCGGTATACAACTAGGAAAATACCGGTAGCTACGGAGGGTGACAATATGTATGAGTACATAATCATACCATGTAGGATAACTAAGTAGACGGTTATGCTGTTTCATTCCATCTAGCTACAATGCTCCGCACTGTGTGTGTTTATATATTTATATACAGTGGGGCAAAAAAGTATTTAGTCAGCCACCAATTGTGCAAGTTCTCCCACTTAAAAGATGAGAGAGGTCTCCAATTTTCATCATAGGTATACCTCAACTATGAGAGACAAAATGAGAAAAAAAAAATCCAGAAAATCGCATTGTCTGATTTTTAAAGAATTTATTTGCAAATTATGGTGAAAAATAAGTATTTGGTCAATAACAAAAGTTCATCTCAATACTTTGTTATATACCCTTTGTTGGCAATGACAGCGGTCAAACGTTTTCTGTAAGTTTTCACAAGGTTTTCACACACTGTTGCTGGGTATTTTGGCCCATTCCTCCATGCAGATCTCCTCTAGAGCAGTGATGTTTTGGGGCTGTTGCTGGGCAACACGGACTCTCAACTCCCTCCAAAGATTTTCTATGGGTTTGAGATCTGGAGACTGGCTAGGCCACTCCAAGACCTTGAAATGCTTCTTACAAAGCCACTCCTTCATTGCCTGGGCGGTATGTTTGGGATCATTGTCATGCTGAAAGACCCAGCCACGTTTCATCTTCAATGCCCTTGCTGATGGAAGGAGGTTTTCATTCAAAATCTCACAATACATGGCCCCATTCATTCTTTCCTTTACACGGATCAGTCGTCCTGGTCCCTTTGCAGAAAAACAGCCCCAAAGCACGATGTTTCCACCCCCATGCTTCACAGTAGGTATGGTGTTCTTTCTCCTCCAAACACGGCAAATTGAGTTTTTACCAAAAAGTTCTATTTTGGTTTCATCTGACCATATGACATTCTCCCAGTCCTCTTCTGGACCATCCAAATGCTCTCTAGCAAACTTCAGACGGGCCTGGACATGTACTGGCTTAAGCAGGGGGACACGTCTGGCACTGCAGGATTTGAGTCCCTGGCAGCGCAGTGTGTTACTCATGGTAGCCTTTGTTACTTTGGTCCCAGCTCTCTGCAGGTCATTCACTAGGTCCCCCCGGGTGGTTCTGGGATTTTTGCTCACCGTTCTCGTGATCATTTTGACCCCACGGGGTGAGATCTTGCGTGGAGCCCCAGATCAAGGGAGATTATCAGTGGTCTTGTATGTCTTCCATTCTCTAATAATTGCTCCCACAGTTGATTTTTTCACACCAAGCTGCTTACCTATTGCAGATTCAGTCTTCCCAGCCTGGTGCAGGTCTACAAATTTGTTTCTGGTGTCCTTTGACAGCTCTTTGGTCTTGGCCATAGTGGAGTTTGGAGTCTGACTGTTTGAGGTTGTGGACAGGTGTCTTTTATACTGATAATGAGTTCAAACAGGTGACATTAATACAGGTAACGAGTGGAGGACAGAGGAGCCTCTTAAAGAAGAAGTTACAGGTCTGTGAGAGCCAGAAATCTTGCTTGTTTGCAGGTGACCAAATACTTATTTTCCACCATAATTTGCAAATAAATTCTTTAAAAATCAGACAATGCGATTTTCTGGATTTTTTTTTTCTCATTTTGTCTCTCATAGTTGAGGTATACCTATGATGAAAATTGGAGACCTCTCTCATCTTTTAAGTGGGAGCACTTGCACAATTGGTGGCTGACTAAATACTTTTTTGCCCCACTGTATTTATTCCATCTAGCGACAGTGCTCCACACTGTGTTTATATATTTACATATTTATTCCATCTAGCTACAATGCTCCGCACTGTGTGTGTTTATATATTTACATATTTATTCCATCTAGCTACAGTGCTCCGCACTGTGTGTGTTTATATATTTACATATTTATTCCATCTAGCTACAATGCTCCGCACTGTGTGTGTTTATATATTTACATATTTATTCCATCTAGCTACAATGCTCCGCACTGTGTGTGTTTATATATTTACATTGTGGGGCAGATATATGCACATATGTATATGACTGCATGATTCATACGTATACCACCTTAGGCTTCACATCTGAGACGGAACAAAGGACTGAGCCGCTCTGGAGATAACACAAGGGTGTGAAGTTTAGTCTTTGGCATGCAAAGAGATAGCCTTGGGGGATTTCGCCCAGCGGCCAGAGACTGAGAGGTGGAGTGTGTTAAGATCGGGGGGGAAGTTACATTGTGACTGTATGTTTGATGTCCTGGGTATAAAAGGGACAGATGTTGGGAGATTCATTCTCTTTTTCTCTTTCTGTGTTTGGATGATTTTGGAGAATGTGAATAAATCTGACTTGAGAAATAAACTCAGCCTCATCTTTCCCCATTCTCCACACTGGTGACCCTATGACGTATCATGAGCAGAAGTAATTCCCCCGAGCCGGACTCGTCAGGAGCCAGCCAGGCGAACGCAGCCACAGTCAAGCTACCAGACTTCTGGCAAGACAACCCGGGCTCCTGGTTCCACTTGGTCGAGGCACAGTTTGCCCTCCGGGGGATAACGGTAGATGACACCAAATTCTACCACGTTATTTCCAAGCTCGACAACCGCACGGCTCAATATGTGCAGAGCTTTTTGGAGCGCCCACCGGCCGACGACAAATACGGCGGGTTGAAGGCTGCGCTCATTCAGCGTTTCACTCCCTCAGTCCAGGAGAGAGTGGAGAGACTCCTGGCCCTGAACGACTTGGGAGATAGCACGCCCGTCGACCTGATGGAAGACATGCTGAGGCTGAGGGGCTCAGACGGCGACGACTTCCTCTTCACCCACATTTTCCTGAGAACCCTACCGTCGGCCACAAGAGCGACCCTGGCCGGTTCACCGTTGATGGCCCAGCGGGACTTCCACGCGCTGGCCCAGGAGGCACAACGGATTCTCAACGCCAGCAGACAGCGCGCGGCCACCGCAGCAGCGACAGAGCTCGGCGCAGCGGCCGGAGACGACAGGGGGCCAGAGGCGGCGGTACCAGACCCACCGACAACGGCGGCAGCGAGGGCCAGGGATCGCGGAGGAGACGACCTCTGCTTTTACCATCGCCGCTTCGCAGAGAGGGCACGCAAATGTATACCACCATGCCAGTTCAGGAGCTCGGGAAACGCCAAGACCGGGGGTCGATAGCAGCTGCGGCCATCGGGGAGGAGAACAAGCTGCTCTACTTGACGGATGCGCAATCGGGGAGGCAATTCCTCGTGGACACAGGCTCCCAAGTGAGCTTCATCATGCCTACATACGCTGACCGGCTGGCGGGTCCCGGAGGTCACGGAGCGTCAGCAGCGAACGGCTCAAGGATTAAGACCTTTGGTGAGAAGACTCTGCTTCTGTCCCTACACGGCCGTACATTTGAGTGGACTTTTGTTATAGCTGCAGTGAACTTCAATATGTTAGGGGCTGATTTTCTGTGCTCACATGGTTTGTTGGTTGATCTTGCTAATAGGCGCCTGGTTAATGCACTTTCTTTTTATTCTATTCCCTGTGCAGCCCGAGTGACCCCGCCCACAGTACAAGCCAACGTCACAACAGCAGGTGGTACGTTTCACACACTGCTCACTCAGTTCCCAGCACTCACGGTTCCCACATTTTCAGCAGCTGTCGCTAAACACGGAGTGGAACACTTTATTACTACCACCGGACCACCCGTTTTTGCAAAAGCTCGGCGCTTGGATGCAGCTAAACTGTCCATAGCACGCGAGGAGTTCGCCAGCCTTGAAAAGTTGGGCATCATCAGATGTTCGAAGAGCCAATGGGCTTCCCCGCTTCACATGGTCCCTAAAGCTGACGGCTCATGGTGTCCTTGCGGAGATTTCCGCAGGCTGAACAATGCCACAGCGCACGACCGCTACCCAATCCCGCATATCCAAGATTTTTCCGTTCATTTGGCGGGGGCGCGCATTTTTTCTAAGATAGACTTGGTCCGCGGGTACCATCGAGTCCCAGTACGCACTGAGGACATCCCCAAAACAGCGGTAATAACTCCGTTTGGCCTTTTCGAGTTTTTTGCGCATGCCGTTTGGGCTTAAAGGCGCTGCGCAGACGTTCCAGCGCATGATGGACGCGGTGTTGCGTGATCTCCCCTTCGTGTTCGTCTACCTAGATGACATCTTGGTAGCCAGCGCGTCCGAAGACAAACACGAAAATCGCCTCACGGCAGTTTTCCGGAGGTTGGGGGAGCACGGGTTAATAATCAACCCAGCGAAGTGTCAGTTCGGGGTGACGCAGATTGATTTTTTGGGGCATCGCGTCTCTCCAGAAGGAGCCGTCCCTCTGCCTGATAAAGTGCGCGCAATAACAAATTTTCCCCAGCCACAAACGGTTAAAGCGTTACAGGGGTTTTTGGGAATGGCAAATTTTTATAACCGCTTCCTCCCCCGCGCAGCGCAGCTCATGCAACCATTGTATGCTGCGCTAAAAAAACAAAAGCCCACAAGAAAAATCGAATGGTCTCCTGAGCGAGAGCGCGCATTCGCGGAGGTCAAAACAGCCCTGGTAAACGCTGCGTTGTTAGCACATCCAGACCCCACGGCCCGCATAGCGCTCACTACTGACGCGTCAGATGTGGCCATAGGAGCGGTCGTAGAGCAGCAGGTCGCCGGGGTTTGGCAGCCGCTCGCCTTTTTCAGCAGGACGTTGTGCGATAGTGAGCGAAAATACAGCGCATTCGACAGGGAGTTGTTAGCTCTCCACTTAGCCATTCGCCACTTTCAGTTCTGGCTGGAGGGACGCCGTTTCACCGCGTTCGTTGACCACAAGCCGCTTACTTTCGCGATGGCCAAGGTTTCAGAACCGTGGTCGGGCCGGCAGTAGAGGCAGCTGGCTGCAATCTCAGAGTTTACTACCGATATTCAGCACGTAGCAGGTAAACTTAATGTGGTGGCAGACTGTCTCTCGCGCGCTGTAGCGGCCCCAGTCCGTGTAGGGGTAGATTGTGCAACCATGGCCACGGAGCGCGGAAGTGCGCGCCGCCGCAGTCCGCACAGGGATAGATTATGCAGCCATGGCCGCGGATCAGGTTAGTGACGCGGATGTGCGCGCGCTCCAGTCTGGACCAACAGGGTTAAGGCTGGAGAACAGGGTGTTAAAAGATGGTATGCCCCCCCCCTAATCTGCGATGTCTCCACGGGTCGACCGCGCCCGGTGTTACCGACCCCGTGGCGCCGCCGCGTTTTTGACTTGATTCATTCTCTGGCGCACCCGGGGGTGCGCACGTCGGTCAAAATGGTAGGAGAGAAATTTGTATGGCCGAGCCTGCGCAAGCAAGTTAAAGAGTGGGCAGCAGCCTGCATGGCTTGTCAACGAGCCAAAATACACAAACACACTAGAGCTCCCTTGGAGCCGTTTCACATCCCGGCTAAGAGGTTCAATCATGTGCATGTCAACCTCGTAGGCCCCCTCCCGCCGTCACAGGGGTGCACACACCTTTTGACAATGGTGGACCGCACCACGCGTTGGCCAGAAGTGGTCCCACTGGCATCAACCACAGCCGAGGAGGTGGCGTGCGCGTTTTTAACGGCATGGGTAGAGCGTTTTGGAGTTCTGTTGGACATTACGTCCGACAGAGGTCCTCAATTTGTTTCCGAGCTTTGGTCAGCAATGGCCCGCAGCCTGGGGGTAACGATCCACCGCACTACCGCGTACAACCCGCAGGCTAATGGTTTATGTAAATGTTTCCATAGGTCATTGAAAGCAGCCCTCAGAGCGTTGCTTACGGATGCAAATTGGGTGGACAGGCTACCATGGGTTTTATTGGGGTTGCGTTCTGCACCTAAAGAGGATTTAAAAGCCTCCCCAGCTGAGTTAGTTTTTGCACAGCCACTCCGGCTGCCCGGGGAATTTCTCCAAGATAATCCTGTGCCAGAGTGCTCCCCTGCTCAGCGGTTGCAGAGCGACACGGGATCGAGCACGCTTCCTGGCCCCGTTCATCACAGTTTTCCACGCGTTTTTGTGCCTAAGGCTTTAAAAAATGCGGAGTTTGTTTTTGTCAGACACGATGCGCATCGCCCCCCGTTGCGGCCACCTTATGATGGACCATTTAGTGTGCTGGAAACAGGGGATAAGCATTTTTTGCTAGATTTGGGGGGCAGGGAAGAACAGATTGGCATAAACAGACTCAAACCCGCCTTTGTGTTGCCCGACGAAAATGTGCTGTTGGCTACGGTTCCTCGGCGCGGCAGACCCACTAAGGAGCATTCATCAGGACACCCACAGGGACTGACTAACAGTTCTAATCCTCAGGCAGCAGCTCCCCAGCAGGAGGGCGCCACGAGAGTGGTAAAGCCCGCTTACAGCAGATATGGGAGGCGACTGAGGCCCAAGCGACATGTGGACTGATGTGTAATAATTTTACCATGACTTGCAGACTGTTATTACGGTTGTTCCATCTTAGACGTTTGGGGGGGGGTCATGTGGGGCACATATATGCACATATGTATATGATTGCATGATTCATACGTATACCACCTTAGGCTTCACATCTGAGACGGAACAAAGGACTGAGCCGCTCTGGAGATAACACAAGGGTGTGAAGTTTAGTCTTTGGCATGCAAAGAGATAGCCTTGGGGGATTTCGCCCAGTGGCCAGAGACTGAGAGGTGGAGTGTGTTAAGATCGGGGGGAAGTTACATTGTGACTGTATGTTTGATGTCCTGGGTATAAAAGGGACAGATGTTGGAAGATTCATTCTCTTTTTCTCTTTCTGTGTTTGGATGATGTTGGAGAATGTGAATAAATCTGACTTGAGAAATAAACTCAGCCTCATCTTTCCCCATTCTCCACAACATATTTATTCCGTCTAGCTACAATGCTCCGCACTGTGTGTGTTTATATATTTACATATTTATTCCATCTAGCTACAATGCTCCGCACTGTGTGTTTATTTATATATTTACATATTTATTCCATCTAGCTACAATGCTCCGCACTGTGTTTATTTATATATTCATATATTTATTCCATCTAGCTACAACGCTCCACACTGTGTGTGTGTTTATATATTCATGTTTATTCCATCTAGCTACAATGCTCCGCACTGTGTTTATATATCTATATATTTATTCCATCTAGCTGCAATGCTCCGCATCGTGTGTCTATATATTTATGTTTATATGTACATATGTATACTCGCTGCTCTTGTTTTTTTTTTGTTTTTTCTCTTGCCTTCTGATTGTTGCTCTGAGTGTTGCTATCCCTGTGCTGTTGCAATCCTGGAATTTCCCCATTGTGGGACTAATAAAGGCTTATCTTATCTTATCTTAAAACAAAAATGAAGCCTTACATTAATATTGCATCAAATCCTCTGTCAAAAATATATAACATATAAACATATAGCATGTATTCATACCATTGTTCATCAATGTCTCATGGTAGTGAAAGAATCAGGTTCAGTGCTTTCTTAGGATCAGTGAACTCCTGTTTACCACTTGCCAACTTCACGACGAGAACTGCAGGATACCTGAGAGAGAATGCAATTTTCTTCTGGTGCAGCAGGTGTTTACATTGCTTGAACGCCGCCCTCATCTCGGATACTCGTCTGGAATAATCCGGAAAAATCATAATGTGATGACCATTCCAATCCAGCTTTCCAATCCAGCTTTCCCATCCCGCGCGCTGCCTCCACAATACGCTCCCTATCCTGGAAGCGCAGAAGTCGAATCAGGATAGCCCTGGGTGGCTGGCCATCTGGTTTGCGTCTGGCGAGGCTCCGGTGCGCACGGTCAATTTCCAGCCCTCCAGGGAACTCAATTTTCAGCAGATCTGGGATAGCTTTGCGCATGAAGGTGAGGGCATCTGACTTTTCACAGTTTTCTGGAAAGCCCACAAAATGTAAATTGTTTCGGCGTGATCTATTTTCCAAGTCATCCAGCTTCAAAAGCAAATCTTTCACCTGCGTCTGGGTTGTGGGAGGATTAGCATCCAGAGCTACATTAGCATCTTCGAGAAAGGCAATGCGAGATTCCACGTCTCCCATCCGGGTGGCTAACTCCGTTAGCTTGGTATCCACCGCCCTCGTTGACGCTTCTATAGAGTTGAGCTTAGCATCTTGCCTCTCCGATATTTCTTTCAGCAGTGCATAGATCTTAGAAATGTCCTCCACCATTTGGTCTTTGGGAACACCTGCATCTGTTGAAGGTGGCGGAGAGGAAGGAGGGCTCATTGCGGTATCGCTAGCTTTAGCTAGACTTTCCTTGCTAGCACCGGCTTTGGAGCGAATGTTAAGTTTCTGTTGCTGCGTTGGCATTTTAATCCTGTTTTCCACAAATGCAGTCTCAATACAGAAATGTAGAGTAGTTTCGACCGAGGAAACAAGTGAAAAGCGCCCTTGTAAAAGTAAAAACGCTGCCTGCACTGCGGAGTTCCACACCTAAGCAGCAATCTTCACTGCCCGCATCCAACGATAACCAGTTAATTTATGTTTTAATGGGGGAGGGGGTGTCACTTTTTCACACAGGGCCATGTAGGTTTGAATTTTTTTTTAACCCTTAATAAACACCTTCATTTAAAAACTGCATTTTGTGTTTACTTGTGTTATCTTTATCTAATATTTAAATTTGTTTGATGATTTGAAACATTTAAGTGTGACAAGCATCCAAAAAAAAGAGAAATCTGGAAGGGGGCAAACACATTTTCACACCACTGTATATCACAGAAAAAAAGAAGCATGTTGTAATTCTGAACTGCTTCTTAGTCAAAATAAAACGCTGAAAATGATAAAGTTCGATTGCCAAGACCAGAATGGACATGCTTCCAACTTTAATCATTCATTCATTCATCTTGAACTGCTTAATCCTTTTTGGGTCAAGGAAGGGGCTGGAGCCTATCCCAGCATCTTTGAGCGAGAGGCAGGGTACATCCTAGACAGCTCGCCAATCCATCACAGTCAATTAATAATTATGATTGGAATATTTAAATATTGGACATACAGAGATATACCTATCTGGCATTCACCTTATGTTGCATATGCTTTAGCAAAAATCTCATTGTGAGCACTTTTTCTGCAGATACTATTTATTTTAAATGTGGTCTCTACATCAACCAGCAGAAACAGGCACACAGCTGACACACATTATAGCTCAGCCAATGGAGAGACATCAATGTTTGCATCCTGTCGTGACCACAAGCTACAAACATCCTTTAGCAGTACTCTGACTGGCATATGCACTTTGACAGAACAACTGCCCCGGTGCAACAATACACGTCATACAGTGGCGATCAAAATTAGAGAACAATGTATTGATACTTCATTTATTCTGAAATATTGTTATACAGATCTGTTACAGACCTCTGTTTTAAAGTAATGCTAAGTGATGTCCTGTAGGTGCAGATGTGCTGAAGTCATTCAAAGCAAGGGCCTCTACAATTCCTATTAATTTTTTAATCCTATAGTTCTACAAAATGTTTAAATCTTCTCTTCTGACATTGTGGTCACTGTTCTCTAATTTTGCTCACCATTTTGTTTTGGGGTTTTTTTCTGGGTTTTTTTTGTTTTTGTCTTTTTTTTTTTTTTTACAAAATAAAGGTTTTTGTTGAAGTGCCTTTGTTATTTAAACAAAATGCTAATACAGCAGTGATATAGCCACAGCTGCTATTCTGTCAAATTCTGTACAATGAAGAAAAACAATATTTCAGAATAAATCAAGTATTAATACATTGTTCTCTAATCTTGATCTCCACTGTATATTTTATAATCAAGAAAAAAGCTGACATTTCTACTGATGATTTCTCCAAACACAGCAACTCACAGTGAATAAAGAAATAGAACTCCAAACCAGCAATAAAATGAACTGCTGAAGTGAAGCATTACTTTAGAACAGAGGTCAGTAACCTGTGGCTCTGGAGCCACATGCAGTGCTTTTGTTCATCACCTGTTGTATAAAAGCAATATTACTCTCAAGGTCATGTGGTGTCATGAACATATCACCATGGTGATTTGGTCGTAGACCTGACGTGTACGTTTTTATGTTTTAACAGTACACATGTGAGCCATTGGTGCGGCAGTGACTCAAGAGGCAGAGCGGGTCGTCCAATAGCCGGAGGGCTGGCGCTTTGAATCCCGCTCTCCCCAGTCATCCTGCCGTTGCATCCCTGGGCAAGACACTTTACCCACCTTGCCTCCAGTGACCATGACACTGGGTATGAACGTGTATAAATGTTCACAGTGGTCAGAAAGGTCGTTGGTGCAGATTAACAGCCATGTTTCTGTCAGTCTGACCCAGGGCAGCTGTGGCTACAGCAGTAACTTACCACTATCAGTGTCTGTCTGTGGAGTGAATGAACAATGCACCCACTGCAAAGAATCTTTGAGTCATGAAAAAAAAAGTGCTATATAAATCTGATGCATTAATATTATTGAATAAGAATTACAACCATGAAAATAGCATTTTGCACAATATGGGTCTTTTAAAGAGCCCCTATTATCATTTGGGAGTTTTCCTTTTATTTTAGTGGGTTATGTAGGATACTCTGGTAGCTAAATAGTTATGCTTGTGTTTGCAACATTTGATAGTTTTTAATAAAATATTGGTATCTCTGAAGTGATACAGTATTGCCACCACAAAGTATTGCAGTATTTCTCTGTATTGATTTTTTTCCACCACCCCTAGTGCCCGGATTACCAACCTCTGCTGCCATAATGAAAACACCAAGGTGCTGATGCCTCGGTGACAGAACCTTGGCAGAGGTATGCATTCTCAGATCATCACCAAAATGTTATGGGTTCCTCTCTAGCCCAAGGACTACCTCTGGTAAAAATTTCATCCAAATCTGTTAAGTAGTTTTGGAGTACACGCATGAGCAGTGAAAATAATCTGCAGTTCACATGCCCATACTGTCGGTGGTAGCCAGGAGCCACCAAACTGATTTGAACAGCTGCAATCCAAACACAAAAGAAGAGCACGGTGGCAGACATTTTAAATGGCGGAAGTGATGGAGGTACGTGAATACAATGGCAATCAAGGTGAACAGGAGCTTTTGCTGTTTAGTGGCAGAGGACTAAAACAGACAGGCAAAAATATGGACATCTGTTCACCCAGTATAAGCGACTTTCGCATTACAAGTGTGCATGTGCGGACTATGTGAGTTCAAAGTTCATGGCTACCAAACATTCCAGTAGCCACCTTGCTTTTGTATAGAGATAGTACTGTCACACCTGAACAATTGCCATTTAAAGTCTGCTTCAACCTTTAAATCGCCGTTATGCCAGGTGCACATTGTGCCGTAGTGAAGTGTGGGAACGGCATGTATCATCTAGAGCGGTGAAAAAAGCAAACGCAGCATACATGCGTGTAACTTCGGGACCAGCGTGTGTACATGTCCACCGCCATTCACGTTATATACATTCCCCATGGAGCTGAAGGATCCGGACGGACGTAATTGTTGGATTAAAGCAGTAAGTCTATATTATAACATAATTAGTGTTGTGTATTGTTCAAGTTCTAGCCTAACTGACAAGAGTCTAACCCCTGAAGTAGTAGGTACGGACAGGCAGGCCTGGATCTAGGATATAATTCTTTGTATATTGGTAATGAAGCTTGATCTACACACATGTAATTAACACCAATGATAAGTAGGCTGGTATAAAATAAAATTGCAAATCATTGAAAACGTGTGGTACTTAAACTATAGTAGTATCGACCTGTAGATCTAAGTAAGCAGGCTATGCCTTGTAGTGAAATTTACTCAGAATGACAAAACCAAAGTTGAGCTGTCAAACCACTCGTTACCTTCTTTGTAGTCGTTTCGGAGTCTCGCAAGTAAGGGTGCTTGGTCCTTTGACAACAAAAAATCTGCTATGTCAGCATACATACAGGGGGGCCATTTTGGCCAATTTCTGCAACGTGGCCGCGAATGCAAGCGCAACTAGTTTATCCTTGCATTTGTGGGTACAACCGGGAAGACCCCTACGCATACAATATGCTCGTAGATCAGGAACTTTCCATAAATTAAATGTATCAATAGAGCATGTTTGGTAGCCACGTTCCCATGATGCTTTTAGCGAGCCGAGATGCGAAAGTCGCTTATTGGCGGATTGCGCAGTACTTCCCTCTGGCGGTAGTTTCCTGGCCCATGCGCAGTTCGCTGCGATTATTTGCAGGCGAGGAATATTGGGACTTATACTGCTGCCTTTAGTGGCCCAACATAGTTATTACAATACCGCTCCATTGATGGTAAAGGTGCGTTATTTTTGTCCATCCACTTCTACCGCTTAATCCTTTTCGGGTCACAGGGGGGCTGAAGCCTATCCCAGCATCTTTGGGCAAGTGGCAGGGTACACCCTGGACAGATCACCAGTCCATTGCAGGGCCAACACAAAGAGACAGACAACCATTCACTCTCACATTCATACCTAAGGACAATTTAGGATCCCCAGTTGATGCCAATTAACCAAACCTGCATGTCTTTGGGCTGTGGGAGGAAACCGGAGTACCCGGAGTAAACCCATGGAGACACGGGAAGAACATGCAAACTCCACACAGAAGGGTCATCGATGGTCAGGGGGTAGGATCGAACCCACGATGGTCAGGGGATGGAATCAATCCTGTGACCTTCTTGCTGTGCTGACAGAGTGCCAACCAGTGCGCCACCGTGCTGGAGTTATTTTTGTGTTTATTTCAAAGGATTTCAACTTCCATGGAAGTTGGAATCCGCTAAGGAGTCACAGTTTTATCTGATAACGCAAATGATTAGAAGTCTTGGGGCCGAAATGATCTCAACCTATTCTCAAACTTTAAATGGGTAAGAAGCCCGGCTCGCTGGCTTGGAGCTGGGCGTGGAATGCGAGCCGCCCAGTGGGCCACTTTTGGCAAGCAGAACTGGCGCTGCGGGATGAACCAAACGCTGGGTTAAGGCGCCCGATGCCGACGTTCATCAGACCCCAGAAAAGGTGTTGGTTGGTACAGACAGCAGGACGGTGGCCATGGAAGTTGGAATCTGCTAAGGAGTTGCAGTTTTATCTGGTAAAGAGTTATTTTTGTGTTTACTTCAAAAACAAAACATTACCTCGAAATTCTGGCAAATTAAAAGTTGAGAAAATATGGCCATACAATGATACAAGCCTTTGGTTGCACTTAATTTTGACTGGGCGAGCTGAAAAGCTGGTAACAGACAGACAGATACAACCACACACACACACACACACACACACACACACACACACACACTGACTGATTACCGTATGCCTCCGCTTTTATGGAGGCATAAAAATGGAGATCCACAATGATGAAGGGAGCGTGGGTGATCTGGGGGTCATTAGCATTTAAAGCAATGTGCTATAAAAGAGCCCATCTTGAAGAAAGCTCCTTCCACTTGTATAAAATGTTACTGCAATAACTAAATCCTGCAGTATTTTGACCAAAGTATATCACGGACATTTCATTAGCACCTCTGGGAGCTGTAGCTTTTGTAGCGTGGAGATTTTTGGGGTCAACAATTGGACAAAATGGTTTTCTCTATAGTGAAGATCTCTGGCCCCTGTTTTAAACTACACAGACAAAATTGTTGGTACCCCTCTGTTAATGAAAGAAAAACCCACAATGATCACAGAAATAACTTGAACCTGACAAAAGTGGAAATAAATAAAAATTCTATTAAAATGAACCAATGAAAATCAGACAGTGCTTTTGAATTGTGGTTCAACAGAATTATTTTAAAAAACAAACTCATGAAACAGGCCTGGACAAAAATGATGGTACCCCTAGAAAAAATTGAAAATGTGACCATAGGGACATGTTCAACCAAGATGTGTCCTCTAATTAACATCACAGGTGTCTACAAACTTGTAATCAGTCAGTCGGCCTATTTAAAGGGTGACAAGTAGTCACTGTGCTGTTTGGTGACATGGTGTGTACCACACTAAACATGGACCAGAGGAAGCAAAGGAGAGAGTTGTCTCAGGAGATTAGAAAGAAAATTATAGACAAGCATGTTAAAGGTAAAGGCTATAAGACCATCTCCAAGCAGCTTGATGTTCCTGTGACTACAGTTGCACATATTATTCAGAAATTTAAGATCCACGGGACTGTAGCCAACCTCCCTGGACGTGGCCGCAGGAGGAAACTTGATGAAAAATGGAAGAGACGAATAATACGAATGGTAACAAAAGAGCCCAAAACAACCTCTAAACACATTCAAGGTGAACACCAAGGTCAAGGAACATCAGTGTCAGATCGCACCATCCATCGTTGTTTGAGCCAAAGTGGACTTCATGGGAGACGACCAAGGACGACACCACTGTTGAAAACAAATCATAAAAAAGCCAGATGGGAATTTGCCAAACTGCATGTTGACAAGCCACAAAGCTTCTGGGAGAATGTCCTATGGACAGATGAGACAGAACTGGAACTTTTTGGCAAGGCACATCAGCGCTATGTTCACAGACGCAAAAATGAAGCATACCAAGAAAAGAACACTGTCCCTACTGTGAAACATGGAGGAGGTTCTGTTATGTTCTGGGGCTGCTTTGCTGCATCTGATACAGGGTGTCTTGAATCTGTGCAGGGTACAATGAAATCTCAAGACTATCAAGGTATTCTAGAGAGAAATGTGCTGCCCAGTGTCAGACAGCTTGGTCTCAGTTGCAGGTCATGGGTCTTGCAACAGGATAATGACCCAAACCACACAGCTAAAAACACCCAAGAATGGCTAAGAGCAAAACATTGGAAAAGGCTAAAGTGGCCTTTTATGAGCCCTGATCTAAATCCTATTGAACATCTGTGGAAGGAGCTGAAACATGCCGTCTGGAGAAGACACCCTTCAAACCTGAGACAACTGGAGCAGTTTGCTCATGAGGAGTGGGCCAAAATACCTGCTGAGAGGTGCAGAAGTCTCATTGACAGTTACAGAAATCATTTGATTGCAGTGACTGCCTCAAAAGGTTGTGCAACAAAATATTAAGTTAAGGGTACCATCATTTTTGTCCAGGCCTGTTTCATGAGTTTGTTTTTTAAAATAATTCTGTTGAACCACAATTCAAAAGCATTGTCCGATATTCATTGGTTAATTTTCATAGACTTTTTATTTATTACCACTTTTGTCAGATTCAAGTTATTTCTGTGACCATTGTGGGTTTTTCTTTCATTAACAGAGGGGTACCAACAATTTTGTCCACGTGTGTATACAAGTAAATGCTGTTAATCATCGTTACGGCCTGCAGATATTTACCTCTGCTAAGGGAGGAGGTAATGTCACTGGTGGACAGGAGTGTGTGGTTTCAGTGGTCGACAGGGTATGACCAGTACTGGGAGTACAATAAGCACAGAAACATTTGTGAATGAGTAACTAAACTATTTGTGTCAGCTTGCTGCCTTGGTGGTGCTAACGGTTCGATGTAGCATTACGGTGAAAATGTAACATAATAAGCCAGAATGACACAAGACATTATCAACTGTGGATTAATGAACCAAGCAGAAACAGAGATGTGTATTAGAATGACTGAAATCAAAACAAAATAATAATATAAATCGTACTTGCTCAGCTACCTCCCTAGCACTCCACTCGTGTTTACAGACAGACAGCTCAGCTGGCCAACAATAGAGCAGCGGGTGGAATTACCATGCTTATGATGTTCCACAGCAAACCCAAAAGCGTTAAAATGGCTCCTTAGACTGAAAACTGATATAAAGGCTGTTTTTTTCAGAGAACTGAATGTTGTAATATTTTTCAATAATCACATGACCAATAGACTCATTTCAAAAGATTATAACTTACAAAACTGCAATTTTTCAGTCAATGACCCCTTTAATAATAACCAAACCCTGTTCAACACACTGAAACGGGAAAATACTAAAAAGGAATAATAATCATAATAATGCAAAAACATCATTAGAATCTGAGATTCATCTTCTAAAGCCTGGACTGACTAACTTCAGATGTAAGAATCCACTGAGCATTGCACTGAATGCGCCCATGTGAGCAGGCTAATTAGCAGCAGCCGTCTGTGGGGATCTGGTACTCAGTGTGTCATGTACACATGACAGTGCAGCTGGTGACATCACTACTGACCCCAGCACAGACACATCAATGCCTCTACTGTCTCCCCGGGCCACCGCTTAGGACTTGGAGACAAAAGGCAACAGGAAAAAAGGGAGACATGGCGGCCTAATCCACATTCCCTATCTCTGGGACAACAGATGAAATCATTCTGACATGAAGACGAGAAAAGTGTTTACTTCACTTGGACTTCAAACAGGACACAAAGCTGCTCAGCTGTATTTAACAGATTAGCTCATATTCTTCTCCTTCCCTTTCCTCTTGAACTGATTCTATTTTGAGCAGTATGCAGATGTGATAAAAAATAAAAATAAAAAAAGTTGTAATTAATTATTTCCTATAGTGTGATAAAACTAGGCAGGGCAGGGGCTGGAGACCTCAACGGTGGAGAGGTGTTGAGTGTTTTGAATAAAGAAACATAGCCCTATATACTGTATGAGCTTTAAAAGCATGAGTTATGTTTTTTCTCATCTTAATGATGAAACTTCTCTCTCATAAACGAAAGATTTTTATGTCATATATTTTAGGGTTTTTGTCAAGTAAATTTGTGACTGTTGTTTGTCAAAGCCATGTGCAAACTAGCTGCATGGTCCCGGGGTGCAGGTCGCTTGGGGCCATCTAATCCATATGTACCAGTTTAATTCTTGCAATTTGTCATCATGAATCATCCACAACTGCTCAATGAAGTGCCTCTGCCTTACAGAATTGCCAGTGTTCAGCATATTTAAAAGGTCAGACTCCAGGTTTTTTCATCTACAATGTACTGTAGGTGTGACTGTCTAATAACTCATTTATCTGCCAATGACCTCAACAAACATTTTTGAACCTCACCCTTAAAAGTAAAACATTTACCTAACCTATCATTCTTAACCTAAGTAGTCAAAAGGAAAAAACGCCTCTGTAAATGTTTGACAGTATAGGCCTAATGACTGCAGAGAACAGTGCATCCGGAAAGTATTCACAGCATTTCACTTTTTCCACATTTTATGTTACAGCCTTATTCCAAAATGGATTAAATTCATTTTTTTCCTCAAAATTCCACACACAATACCTCATAATAACATGAAAAAAAGTTTTTTGAGATTTTTGCAAATGTATTAAAAATAAAAAACTAAGAAATCACATGTACATAAGTATTCACAGCCTTTGCCATGAAGCTCAAAATTGCACTCAGGTGCATCCTGTTTCCACTGATCATCCTTGAGATGTTTCTACAGCTTAATTGGAGTCCACCTGTGGTAAATTCAGTTGACTGGACATGATCTGGAAAGGCACACACCTGTCTATATAAGGTCCCACAGCTGACAGTGCATGTCAGAGCACAAACCAAGCATAAAGTCAAAGGAATTGTCTAAAGACACAAATCTGGGGAAGGGTACAGAAAAATTTCTGCTGATTTGAAGGTCCCAATGAGCACAGTGGCCTCAATCATCCACAAATGGATGAAGCTCAGAACCACCAGGGCTTTTCCTAGAGCTGGCTGGCAGTCTAAACTGAGCAATTGGGGGAGAAGGGCCTCTGTCAGGGAAGTGACCAAGATCCTGATGGTCACTCTGACAGAGCTCCAGCGTTCCTCTGTAGAGAGATGAGAACCTTCCAGAAGGACAACCATCTCTGCAGCAATTCACCAATCAGGCCTGTATGGTAGAGTGGCCAGATGGAAGCCACTCCTTAGTAAAAGGCACATGGCAGCCCACCTGGAGTTTGCCAAAAGGCACCTGAAGGACTCTCAGACCATGAGAAACAAAATTCTCTGGTCTGATGAGACAAAGATTGAACTCTTTGGCTTGAATGCCAGGCGTCATGTTTGGAGGAAACCAGGCCATTACCATCCCTACAGTGAAGCGTGCTGGTGGCAGCATCATTGCTGTGGGGATGTTTTTCAGCGGCAGGAACTGGGAGACTAGTCAGGATAGAGGAAAAGATGAATGCAGCAATGTACAGAGACATCCTGGATGAAAACCTGCTCCACAGCGCTCTTGACCTCAGACTGGGGCGATGGTTCATCTTTCAGCAGGACAATGCCCCTAAGCACACAGCCAAGACATCAAAGGAGTGGCTTCAGGACAACTCTGTGAATGTCCTTGAGTGGCCCAGCCAGAGCCCAGACTTGAATCCAACTGAACATCTCTGGAGAGATCTGAAAATGGCTATGCACTGATGCTTCCCATCCAGTCTGATGGAGCTTGAGAGGTGATGCAAAGAGGAATGGGTGAAACTGCCCAAAGATAGGTGTGTCAAGCTTGTGGCATCATATTCAAGAAGACTTGAGGATGTAATTGCTGCCAAGAGTGCATCAACAAAGGACTGAGCAAAGGCTGTGAATAAATTTCTTAGTTGTTGTTTTTTTTTAATTTTTAATAAATTTGCAGAACTCTCAAAAAAAACTTTTTTCATGTCATTATGGGGTATTGTGGATAGAATTTTGAGGGAAAAAAATGAAATTATTCCATCTTGGAATAAGGCTGTGACATAACAAAATGTGGGAAAACAAAGCACTTTGAATACTTTCTGAATGCACTGTAGATGGAATACATGTTTGACTGGGATGATGTCTTTAGTTTAGGGCACTAATAGACATGTTTAAATAACTGTTTCCAGTTGGTGTGTGAGGACAAAGGCTGGTGTGGTGTCTTGAGAAAACCGCGACAAACTTATGCAAAAAGAGGCAAAATTATGAGAAAAAAGTAGCAAATTTATGAGGAAAAAAGTAGGACCTATGGGGGAGAAAATAGTGGGTAAATTTAAGAAAAAAACAGGAAATTTAAGAAAAAGCAGTAAATTTATGAGGGGGGGAAAGTGGCAAATTCTTGAGAGAAAAGTGGGAAACTGTGAAGAAAAAGTTGCAAATGTATCGAGGAAAATAGTAACAAATTACCAGGAAAAATATGCACATTTGTGAGAACACAGTGGCAAAATTACCACAACAGTAGGAAATTTCAGTGGAAATGGTGTCAACTTGAAAAGAAAACTGGCAAATCTACGAGGGGGAAAAAAAATACTTCTGAAATGTACCACATTTCTCATAAATTTCCCCTTTTCCATCCATGAATTTGTCATTTTTCGTATAAACTTGCCACTTTTCTCATGAGATGCCACCCTCCTAGGTTTCTGGTACCCAATCGACAGCTGTTTTCTTGCGTAAAGTAAGTAATTACCCACCCTGAATAACGCAGCTCCCAAATGGACGGGGAAAAAAATCCGTTAAAAACTGGGAGGCTCCAACACACACACACACACACACACACACACACACACTAGAGCGCACTCTGCTTAGTTGGCGAGTTTTTGGCCAAGAATGCAGATTTATTTTGTGTTCAACGAGCAGCCAAAATCTTCGTTCGAATGAGGAAAACAGTTATTTAAAGTGTCAAATGAATCCACGTAAACGATACAACCTCCCGACGAAATTCTCCAGCACGGAGCTCTTCCCTGCGCTCTGGCCGCCGACCACCGCTATCTGCGGCAAGTCCAAGTTGCAGCTCTGGCCGATGGAGCTGAAGGCGTCCTGGAGCTTGTTGATGAGGGGAATGAGATCCTCCATCCCCCGGTTTCCCATAGTTGCACCCCCGTCGGCTTGCTCCGCTCTTCTTCACCGGTCAAATACAAACCTAAAAAAGGAGTAGGGGGGGCGGGGGGGGGGTCCTCGCTTCGGGTTTAAACCAAAAGTTCCCAGTTGGCAGCGCAGTTCTCACAGTCAGTGACAGTCTGGTGGGGTTATTCACCAGAACACAACAGAGAAGACTTTCAAAAAATCTGTACAGCCTCGGAAGAACGGTGGCCTTAAAAACTGGTGGCAGTGTGATAAACTAGCCACATTAGACTGAAACTTCAGTCATCATCCGGTCAGGCGACAGCCAGCCTCCGCCAGAGGTCGATGCTCCGCCCCCGAGTCACTCTGTATGTTTATTGGTCAGCCAGGGTGTCTATCAACTTACACTTATACGTCATCGTGATACGGTAGCCTTCAGTTTTCGATCTTGTGCTTTGACAAGTCGGCAGAAAAGTGAGACCACTCAGTCGAAAATGTGTTCAAGTAGGGCTGTTTCAAGCTTTTTATAGGTCCGATGCAAGATTGTGTTTAGGAGCCCCTATATTTTTTATATCATGACTGAGTTCACGATCTTTAAAATGGGTTAAAAAAGAAAGAAAAGAAAATTATCTCTCCTTCCAACAAATGCATTAAAAAAACCTTTGGTCAGTGTCCAGGTAAACGGAAAAAAATACGTTGTTACATACTGTACATCCATATGAACACTGCAAGAAAAAAGTTGCAAATTTACAAAACAAATGCAAATTTACAAGAACAAAGCTGAAAATTTATAATGTAAAAAGTTGCACTTTTTTAAAAAAAAAATTAGAGGAAAAGGTCACTAATTTATGGGAAAATGTTGTACATTTATGAGAAAACAGTTGGGAAAAAGTCTCAAATTCATGAGACAAAAGTGTGGTTTATGTGGTTTATTAAATATTAGGTCTCTAACTCCCAAGTCTCTGTTAGTCCATGATCTGTTAATTGATCATCAGATTGATTTAAATTCCCTTACAGAGACTTGGTTAGGGCAAGAGGATTATGTTGGTTTAAATGAATCAACTCCCTCTGGTTATTTAAACTGTCAAAATCACAGAAGTTCTGGTCGTGGAGGAGGAGTAGCAACAATTTACCATTCCAAATTACTAGTTAATGTAAAGCAAAAAACATGTTATAATTCCTTTGAGGGCCTGGTCCTCAGTATTGGGCACTTTAGCAATTTTAGGTTAAACCCAATTTTATTTGCTATAGTTTATCGTCCCCCATCAACCTACTCAGAATTTTTATCCGAATTTGCTGATTTCTTAGCTGATTTAGTGCTGAAATCTGATAGAATAATTATAGCAGGGGACTTTAATATACATGTGGATGTAGATAGTGACTGCCTTAATGTGGCATTTAATTCAATATTAGACTCGATTGGGTTTTCTCAGAAAGTAGGAAATTCTACACATTACCTCCACCATACATTGGACCTTGTTCTGACATATGGCATAGAAATAGAAAATCTTGTAGTGTCTCCTCATAACCCTGTACTGTCAGACCATTGTCTGTTAACCTTTGATTTTACTATTTCTGACTATTTGGCTCCTAAAGAAAAATATTATTACAGTAGATGCCTCTCAGATGATGCTGTTACCAAATTTATGCAGATTGTTTCCTCTATGCCATGTGTCAACACAACGGAAATAAGCTATAGACAGCTTGCTCCTTCTGTAATTGATAACATGGTGGATAGTCTTTCAGCTTCTCTGCATCAGACTCTAGACTTGATGGCCCCCTAAAAAAAGAAAAAGTCTAATCAGAGATTTCTAACTCCTTGGTTCAACACAGAAACTCGTAGCTTAAAACAGAAGACTCGTCAATTAGAAAGAAAATGGCGCTCCACTAATTTAGATGAAATCTATTTAGCTTGGAGAAATCATCTTTTAATTTATAAAAAATCTCTTAGAAAAGCTAGAACGAGTTATTGCTCTGCATTAATAGAAGAGAACAAGAATAATCCCAGGTTTCTTTTCAGTACTGTAGCCAGGTTGACAAAGAGTCAGGACTCTGTCAATCCTAGCATTCCCTTAGAGCTTACTAGTCAGGACTTTATGAACTTTTTCAATAATAAAATTTCATCCATCAGAGATAAAATCAATCAGATTCTTCCCACAGTTAACTTAAATACTGTAACTACTACAACTCCTTCTATTGATGTCTGTCTTGATGAGTTTACTCCAATCGACCTTTGTGAGTTAGACAAAATAGTTTCCTCATCCAAACCTTCAACTTGTCTTTTAGACCCTATTCCTACCAGGTTATTTAAAGAAGTCTTCCCACTTATTGGTAGCTTTATTCTTCATATAATCAATTCTTCATTAACTTTAGGCCATGTACCGCAGGCTTTTAAAACGGCTGTAATTAAACCCTTACTCAAAAAGCCAACGCTAGATCCAGGAGCTTTAGCTAACTATAGACCAATCTCTAATCTCCCTTTCATTTCAAAAATCTTAGAAAGAGTTGTTGCTATGCAATTATTTGACCACCTGCAGGGAAATGGTTTACTTGAAGAGTTTCAATCTGGGTTTAGAATCCATCATAGTACTGGAACAGCCTTAGCGAAGGTCACTAACGACCTCCTCATTGCATCTGATAATGGACTAGTTTCTGTACTTGTCGTTTTAGACCTTAGTGCAGCTTTTGATACTATCGATCATAATATTCTACTTGATAGATTAGAACACTATGTTGGACTTAATGGAACTTCGTTGCAGTGGTTTAGATCTTATTTATCTGATAGGTTCCAGTTTGTTCATGTAAATAATGAGTTTTCTTTCAACTCAAAGCTTAGTCATGGAGTTCCACAGGGATCTGTGCTAGGCCCTACTCTTTTTAGTTTATATATGCTTCCGTTAGGCAACATTATTAGAAAGCACTGTATACATTTTCATTGTTATGCTGATGACACACAATTATACCTGTCAATGAAGCCAGATGATAGTAATCAGTTAGCCAAGTTAGAAGCCTGTCTTAAGGAAATCAAAGCTTGGATGACTTGTAATTTCCTGCTATTAAATTCAGATAAGACTGAAGTCATTCATGTTGGTCCAAAAAAACCTTAGAAATTCCTTTCCAAATCAAACTTTCAGTTTGGATGCGGTTACTCTTTCTCTTAATAGCTCTGTGAGGAACCTTGGAGTTATTTTTGATCAGGATTTGTCCTTCAAGTCACATATTAAATTTGTTTCTAAGACTGCCTTCTATCATTTGCGTAATATTGCCAAGATTAGGAGCATCTTGTCTCAGAGTGATGCTGAGAAACTGATCCACGCTTTTGTTAGCTCGAGATTAGATTATTGTAATTCTTTATTATCAGGCTGTCCTAAAACATCTTTAAAAAGTCTTCAGCTGATCCAAAATGCTGCAGCAAGAGTTTTAACAGGTACTAGAAAGAGAGATCGTATCTCTCCGGTTCTGGCCTCCCTTCATTGGCTTCCCATAGAGTTTAGAATTAAGTTTAAAATCCTTCTTCTTACTTACAAAGCTCTAAACAATCAGGCTCCTTTTTATTTAAAAGATCTGATACTACCGTATTATCCTAACAGAGCACTACGCTCCCAAAATGCAGGATTACTTGTAATACCTAGAATCTCCAAAAGTACAATGGGAGGCAGAGCCTTCAGTTATCAAGCTCCTCTCCTGTGGAATCAGCTGCCAATCTGGATTCAGGAGTCAGACTCGATCTCTGTTTTTAAGAATAGGGCTAAAACCTACCTTTTTGATATAGCCTACAATTAGGGAGGGATCATGTGTTTCTGAACCCTCCCTTAGTTATGCTGCTAATAGGTTTAGTCAGCCGGGGGACCTCCAGTAATGCACTGGGCCTCACTCCTTTTCTCACTCTCAATGAAATATTTTTTTTGCTGGTCATTAACATTTGTTTGTTCTCTCCCATAGATTGAGTCCCCATCGTGCTGTTTGCTCTCTACATGTCTGTTCTTTTCTTCTTCTCTATCCCCTCACCCCCAGCCAGTCGCAGCAGACGACTGCCCCTCCCTGAGCCTGGTTCTGCTGGAGGTTTCTTCCTGTTAAAAGGGAGTTTTTCCTCTCCACCGTCGCCAAGTTCTTGCTCAGAGGGGATCGCCTGATTGCTGGGGTCTTTCTGCAACAGTGGGGGTTCCCCCTACAGTTGATAGTGCTATGAGATAACTGTTGTTGTGAAATGGCGCTATATAAATAAAGTTGAATTGAATTGAATTGAATTGAATTGAAAAGCTGCAAATTAAGGAGAAAAAAGATCACAAAGTTCATGAAGAAAAAAGAAGTTTACAAGAAAAAAGTTGCAAATTTACAAGAAAAATAAGCACCTCAACAAGGAAAAAATGCAAGTTTAAGAGAAAAAAGTTGCACATTTACAAGAAAAAAAGTTGAAGGTAATTTTAATTGTCCCCTCGAAAATGTTGAGTGTGAACTTGTAGCTGGTGGCTGAGAGGGCCTGTAGTATTTGTGTGCTCTGCTTTATTGACAGAAATGGCTCTGTATTCAAGTAAAAGTAGAATTTCCTAAGGATTTTTATTACTTAATGTTACATATGGAAAACAGTGGTAAGATGGCGGTGTTGTCCAAATAATGAGGAGGCGAGGTGACGTTTTATGAGTTTTATTATAACATTGCGGCGGCAAAGAAATAATAAATTGCGAACTGAGAGTTTTAAGTAGAGTTTATTAATCATACCGCCGTCACGAGCTCCTCTCCCGGTGCTGTGCGTGTGCGCCGGGAGCGAGCCCACGGCTCTCAGAGAAGAGGGACACAATGTCTGTGTCCTGCAGCAGCAGTTGCAGAGTGAGATTGAGACGATGTGTTACAGAACCTGTGCAGTATTTATACCCAACTCAAACAATACATCAAAGCAGATTCACAGCAGGTTGGTCTGATCAAGGGATAACAGAACAGGCATAAGACATTTGCATTTGAGAGACATATTGATCTCAGTCCCTAGGTCACAGTGAGGACAGGACGCATGAACACAATGTATGAAAGGCAACATTAACATCACAGAAGTGAGCCAGATGAAACAAGTCTGCCTGTAGACATTAATACACATTTCACTGTTCTGTTATTTGCTCTAGCCGAGCGCTGTGTTTGACCAGTCTGTTTGTGGGGGAGTTGAATCAACCCGCCACAACATGAACTATACACACAGGAGTCCCTACCACGAGTGCAGGAGTCACAGCGAAGAGACAATATGTCTCCCGCTACTGGCTTATATACCACAGTTGACGCCACCCCCCCACTCCCCCCAAAGGCGGGGCGTCACCCCTCTCCAGCCTAGGGCACCACCATAAGAATATAATATATTGTAGAGAGAAATGAGCAGGCCAGGTAGTGAGCTGGATCAGAGTGGACTTTATTCTCTCTAACCACAAGTCAACAAGAATAACCCAGGTCACTGGGCATCTCTCTTTTATATCTTACATCCTTGCCTAGCGACCTGGGGGTTCCCACCACAATACACACAATCACAATACACGTCCTCACCAAACCTGTCGGCGCATTAACATACTGTCCGGTGGTTCACACCACAAAACACACAATCACAATGCGCATCACCACAAAGCCTGTTGGTGCATTAGCATGCAGTCCGGTGGAGAAGCCACAGTCTGCCCGGTGCATCCGCCTGACAGTCCTTTAGCGTCTCCACCTCCGCTGTCCCATCTCGACCCCCGTTGGCTTCTCTCCTCCTGTGCCATTCAGTCTGAATGGAGAATGTAACGTCTAGGTCCCCCCCCCCCGAACACTCAGAATGGGCCTTAACCCTCATGTCCTGTGGGCTTGAGGGTTAAGCCCACAGGACATGAGGACATGGACATGACCACCTTGGGTGGTCGTCGGCTCCGAGGCACTGCTGTGCTGGTGGGGCGCTCCTGGAGGCACATCCGTCTGTGGGGGAACATTGTGTGTGTGTGTGTGGGGGGCACATCTTCATCATGCCATTATGACTGGCATGACATTATGCCATGACATTATGACATCATGACATTATGAATCAGAATCTGATTCTGATTCTGATTCTGATTCATCATGCCATTATGACTGAGCTGACGAGTCATTTACCTGGGGAGCTCTCAGTGGGGGTCGTCTGCGCCGAGGAGCTCGGGCCAACACCACCTGCTCGTCTGCTAATACGAACGCGGGCTTAAGCCTGTCTATGCAGACTGTTTCTCTGCGTCCCCCCAAGTCTAACACAAAATGTTTATCCCCAGGTTCCAATACTCTGAACGGACCGTCGTAGGGCGGGCGCAACGGGGTCCGGTGGGCATCGTGCCTGACAAACACGAACAACGCATCCTTCAAGGTCCTTGGCACGAAAGCACGGGGAAAACAGTGGTGGGCCGGGTCGGGTACCGTCCCTGCCTCTGCGCTACGTAGTGAAGGCGGGGATGGATCAGTGTTCGGAGCGGGGTTGTCAGGCAAAAATTCTCCGGGGAGCCGCAGCGGCTGGGAAAAAAAACAAGTTCTGCTGGGGAGGCATCCAAATCCTCCTTCGGTGCGGAACACAACCCTAACAGAACCCACGGCAACTGGTCCACCCAATTTGCGTCCGTAAGTGAAGCCCTGAGCGCTGCTTTAAGCAACCTATGGAAACGTTTGCATAACCTGTTGGCCTGGGGGTTATACGTGGTCGTGCGATGAATGGTGATGCCCAGGCTCCGGGCCATCATGGGTACCAGAGGTCGGAAACAAGCTGCTTGCCCTGGTCAGACATGATATCCGAATGGACGCCGAAGCGTGCCACCCATGTCACCAAAAAAGCGCATGCATCTTCTGTAGGTGTGGTGGAAGCTAGCGGCACCGCTTCAGGCCAGTACGTGGTGTGGTCCACCACTGTCAGGAGGTGCATAAACCCCTGCGATGGCGGGACGGGGCCCATGAGGTCCACGTGAACGTAGTCGAATCTCTTACCCAGGATGTGGAACAGCTTGAGGGGGGCCTTTGTGTGGCTGTGCACCTTGGCTCATTGGCATGCTAGGCAGGCTGCAGCCCACTCTTTCACCTGTTTGTGCAGGCACGGCCAGACGAACTTTGCTCCCACCATTTTTACTGATGCGCACACTCCCGGGTGCGCCAGGGAGTGAACCAACTTGAAAACGCCGCAGCGCCAAGCGCGTGGGGCCACCGGGCGCGGGTAGCCTGTGGAAACGTCACATAGTGGGGGGGGGGGAGCGTCTTGCAGAACTCTGCTCTCCAGCCTTAACCCTGTTGGTCCAGACTTCGCAAACGTCCACGTTGTCGACCTGTTCGGCGGCCATGGCCGTGTAATCTATCCCTACATAGACTGGGGCCACTAATGTGCACGAGAGGCAGTCTGCCACCATGTTGAATTTACCGGCCACATGCTGAATGTTGGTCGTAACTCCAAGATAGCAGCCAGCTGTCTCTGCTGCCGGGCTGACCATGGTTCCAAAACCTTGGCCATAGCGTACGTTAGCGGCTTGTGGTCCACAAATGCAGTGAAGCTGCGCCCTTCCAGCCAGAACTGAAAGTGGCGTATGGCCAGGTGGAGAGCCAGTAACTCCCTGTCGAACGCGTTGTATTTACATTCATTGTTGCCCAAAGACCTGCTAAAAAAGGCAAGCGGCTGCCAAGAACCGGCGACGCGCTGCTTCACGACAGCCCCTATGGCCACGTCCGATGCGTCGGTAGTGAGCGCTATCCGAGCCACCGGGCCCGGGTGCGCCAGTAGTGCGGCGTTCACTAGGGCTGTTTTGGCATTGGAAAATGCCTGCTCCCGCTCAGGAGTCCAGTCGATGCTGTCCGCCGGTTTCCATTTCTTAAGCGCGGCATACAACGGCTGCATAAGCTTGGCTGCGGGGGGAGGAAACGGTTGTAAAAGTTAGCCATCCCCAAAAACTCCTGCAGCGCCCTGACCGTCTGAGGCTGGGGAAAATCTGCCACTGCATGCATTTTGTCCTGTAAGGGTATCGCGCCCTCCGGTGAGATGCGGTGGCCCAAAAAGTTGATTACTGTAACGCCAAACTGGCACTTCACCGGGTTGATTATTAACCCGTGCTCTTCCAACCTCTGGAAAACCATCCTGAGGTGGGCTACATATTTGTCCTCGGACGCGCTGGCCACCAGGATGTCATCCAGGTAGACAAACACAAACGGCAGATCGTGTAGCACTGCATCCATCATGCGTTGGAAGGTCTGTGCCGCACCTTTTAACCCAAAAGGCATTCGTAGGAACTCAAAAAGACCGAACAAGGTTATTACTGCAGTTTTGGGTATGTCTTCTGCTCACACCAGGACCTGGTAGTACCCACGGACCAGGCCCACCTTGGAAAAAATGCTTGCCCCGATGAGGTGGATGGAAAAATCCTGAATATGGGGGATTGGATAGCGATTGTGCGCTGTGGCGTTGTTTAATCTGCTGAAATCTCTGCATGGTCGCCACGATCCCTCGGCTTTAGGCACCATATGTAGCGGAGACGCCCATGGGCTGTTTGAGTGCCTGATGATGCCCAACCTTTCCAAGTTGGTGAACTCCTCGTGCACACTGGCCAGTTTATCTGTGTCCAGGCGCCGAGGTCATGCGAAAATGGGTGGCTCCGTGGTGGCAATGAAGTGCTCTACCCCGTGCTTCATGACGGCCGCTGAAAACGTCGGAAACGTGAGTGCTGGGAACTGGGTGAGTAGTGTGTGGAACTTACCTCCTGGAGCTGTGACGTTGGCCAGTGTTGTGGACCCGACTCCTCAAGCTGTACAGGGCAGAGAATCAAAAGACATAGCATTAATCAGGCGTCTGTTAGCCACATCGACTAATAGTCCGTGTGCACACAAAAAATCTGCACCCAAAATGGGGGAGTTACATGCCGCTATGACGAAGGACCATTGGTAGGTATGGCCGTGCAAGGATATGGTCAGTGTCCTCTCACCAAATGTTTTAATGTCCGAGCCGTTTGTGGCTGCCAGCTCGGGGCTGCTACTTCCCACCAGCCAGTCTGCGTAGGACAGCAGGATGAGGATCTTTTGAGAGCTGGAGTCCACGAGGAACCATCTCCCCGAGCGTGAGTCCGTCACATAGAGCAGCTTGGTTGTGTCACTGGTGGTTGCAGCTGCTTCGACTGCTGGCCCTGGCATTTCCTGAGCGCTTGAACTGGCATGGTGGCATGTATCGGCACGCGTCTTCTCCAAAGCGGCAGTGATAGAAGCAGAGCATGCCCCTCCGGTGCTTCTTGGCCTCTGCAGCAGCCACCATCGATGGCTCCTCGCCCTCGCTGGCCATCTCACTGGGTTCCAACACCGCTGCGTTCACAGCGAAGGTAATGGTCGCCAGGATAATCCAATCTGCCTCTTGTGCCAGCATCCGGTAGTTACACGTGGCCAGCAGCGGCAAATTGGAGAGGACCGCTCTGGCCGCTGTCGGGAGATTATGGAGGAAAAGGTGGGCAAAGAGGAACTGCTTGCCATCTGTACCCATCAACTCCAACATCTTCTCCATTAATTCGACCGCCAACCTGTCTCCCAACTCGGAGCGCGTCAGGAGCCTTTCCGCTCTCTCGCAGTCGCAGAGCGTGTACCGCTGGGTCAGCGCGGTCTTGAGAGCGTCATATCTGCCATGGGCTGGGGGCCGTTGGAGCAGGTTCGCCACCTGCTGTGTTGTGTGTGCGTCCAGCGCTGCAACCATGTAGTAGTACTTGGTGTCATCCGCCGTCACTCCACGGAGAGCGAACTGGGCCTCGGTGTGGAGGAACCAAGCCTTTGGGTCATGTAGCCAAAAGTCTGGGAGCTTGACCGAAACGACGCACACAGTGCTTGTGCTTCCAGCCCAGGCCATCTCCGGGCTGTTTGCCTCAAGTTCCATTCTACGTCAAAGGTCACCAGTGTAGAGAGAAATGAGCAGGCAAGGCAGTGAGCTGGATCAGAGTGGACTTTATTCTCTCTAACCACAAGTCAACAAGAATAACCTAGGTCACTGGGCATCTCTCTTTTATATCTTACATCCTTGCCTAGCGACCTGGGGGTTCCCACCACCATACACACAATCACAATACACGTCCTCACCAAACCTGTCAGTGCATTAACATACACCACAATACACACAATCACAGTGTGCGGCACCACAAAGCCAGTTGGCGCATTAACATGCTGTCCGGTGGAGAAGCCACAATCTGCCCGGTGCATCCGCCTAACAGTCCTTTAGCGTCTCCTCCTCCGCTCTCCCGTCTTGACCCCCCGTCGGCTTCTCTCCTCCTGTGCCATTCAGTCTGAGTGGAGAATGTAACATCTAGGTCCCCCACAATATATATATATATAATACAATTCTACCCCCCCCTTTCAAAACGCAAGCACACAAATTCTCCCAGCCATATAATTTTCACCTGATTCACACTCTAATACAAAGGGGAATAGGCCTACTGTTAGAATAATTTTGAGAATAAATTATTCAAAGTCAAAAAATCAGGCTTGATATTGGATTTAGGTACATTTATTATAAAAATAAATAAAAGAAATGAAAAGAAAAGTTACAGTTCAAATTAAACCCCAAATGGCCATTTTTGAGGAAGAGATTACAAAGCATGGCCTTCAGCACACACATTGGATCTTTGGACATACACTCTTTAGGTTTGGTATTTATGGGTAGACAGAAAGGAGGGGGAAGAGGAGAAAGGGGGAGAGAAAGACACCTCAGAGTCAGTTCAAATGCCTTATCACAGTCCTGGTATCCTAGCAGGTCAGTATGACATGAGAGCTTATCCTGGGTGATGAGCAAATGAAGAAACGCCACAGACATCCTGGAGACAGGGTGTCTATAAATCTAATCTACACAAGCTAGGAGTTCCTGTGCATTCCTGGAACATAAAGTAAAGCCGGGCATGTCAAAGAGATTATCAATGTAGCTTTGATCATCCTTTTCGCATGTACTGACCCTCAGTCTCTGAATCCTCTGAAGGCCAATAATTGCTCACAGAAACATGCCAAGAATTTATATGAAATATAATATGAAAGAATAATATAAAGGAATATATGAACTTATCCTACATGAAATGCACATATAAACATTAAACATGGCATAGGAAAGGCATGCTACTTCTTAAGTATAATAATGCATTAATAACAATAATAATGTAGATAATATGGAATTTTTCTATCATATCCCTCCTTGATGCTTAATAAAGCATCATAACTAAAAGAAAAATAATCAAAGTGCTAGTAAAATAAAGTGAATGAAATAATATAAGGATATGTGTAAGAATTTACATGTTGTTATGTGTCTTTGCAGGTTAAAAACATGTGTAGAATATGTCATTAAGAGTGAACATGTGTAATATGATCAAAATTAACCTTAGACTGTGTCAAATAAGAACGTAAAAAATAATATGAAGATACTCAAAACAGACTTAAATTATATTACAACCTTTATACTCCTTAGGTTAGTATTATCCCTTTCACCATCCTCACCATCAGCAACAGTTGTACAGTATGAAGACATATCTCTAAGTTTACAATAACCAGCCTCATCATCATATTAAGGACTCACACAAGAAAAGTCTGAAGTTATCACTATAAAAATCATTACCAAGTACATGATGAGACTTCTCCATGAAGAGAAACACTAACTTAATCAGTTTTGTTATCATTGCCTGCAAAGCAATGAAGCTATGTGTATCCGAAGTATTAATATGACCATTTGCATCATTTTCATGGATAGAAGTACAACAATAACCTCCTATAATAGGGCACACACCCCTACGGGTGGCAATTAGTTGACCAAGAACCATTCTATACTTTGTTATAATTTTATAAATAATTGTAGCCTATAATTAAGTGTTTTAATCCCTAAGGTATTTGGATCCACTCCCACTCAAAGAAACAGTGAACAAAAATCCTCACTCCTGTACTTTCCATCTGAAATCGCATTCATGCTTCAAAAATGGCGTCATGTGGTAGAAAAGCATCTCTCTTCACCCTGCCCACCTGCCCTGCCGACATGGTGAGGGTACGGTCAGTTGCCAAAACGGGGTACTCGAGCCTGCCCAGTGTCCTGGCCAGGTGTGAATACGCCCAATGAATCAATGACCTTTGACAATGTAGATCCTTGGTATAACACTTGCTCGCTTCGTTGGTCAAGCAGGGTAGCAGTACAGGGGAGAGACACACTGTAAGCCGTTGCACACTTAGAGAGTGTTAAGCTGCTGGAAAGGGACATCATGGTAAATGGTAAATGGCATTCACTTATATAGCACTTTTATTCTCATCTCTTGATGACCAAAGCGCTTTACAGATCCTGCTATCCACCCATTCACACACACATTCAAACACTGATGGTGGCATCAGTGTGGCGGCATCATCATCACTTCAAAAAGAGGAGTTCCATGATGAAATTAACCTTGCATTCGCAGAGTAAGGAGTGTCATCATGTTTCTGATCAGTGGAGTGACAAGCGTTGTAACAGGTGTGATTCAAAGTGAAGTTTGCTATGTTATTTCTGTATAGCCTCTCTTAAGAAACCAAACAGCCTGTAGTAGCTGCATCATTTTAGCAATAACAGATAATTTGTCCAACTGTTAGTGTTATTAAGGAGTAAACATAACAATTCTCTACAGTGTATAAGCAATGGAACAACTTAATAACCAATATTAAGTATTACTACGAGGATGATGCTGATGATAAGGTAACAACACTAAATGCACTTTTCTTTCCCTTGTATTTTTCCCTTGTCATGATAAACAAACAGCCTGTCTTTCTATAGCAAAGGATGTTGCTGGACGCCAATGCCATCAGCTGACACTTGCATAGAGAAACAGTTAAACAGCCATTTGTTGTTTTTCTTTAATAAGTATGCAATGTATATTAAACAGTCTCTTGCTGAGAGTTTCAAGTGGCGTAAAATGTTAGATGCACCCAAGTGCCACGTCCTTCATTTTACCATGGCTGTTTAGGTCAGCAGGATAACCTTTGTGTTGTCCTTGCCAGGGAATTTTGGTCCAGTTTCCTTTGACGACCAGATCCCCTGGTTTGGCCAAAAGATGGGTGCACCTCCCATAGTTTCTTTGTCACATGGTCCCTCCTGGGAAGGCAGTATGGATAACATCACTGTCAGTTGTCATTCTTTGCATGTAATCACCCAGAAACCCTTCCTCATCACCTAAGTCAATGGCTTCAATTATAGGGTTTGCCATTCACAATTTCCCTATTTTTCTTTTTTGTGTATTATGCTAATCCTGTAGATTGTTGATGGTAAGCTAAATTTAGGAACTGTACCTAAATGTGACATGATTTGATTTACAAAGTGTATTCCATTAAATGTTTTCCATTATCTAAGTAAATCCTTTCAGCTATTTTAAATCTTGATATTGTTCCAGTGCTGCCATAACAGTATTAAGATTAGTGCAGGCGAAAGCCTTTTTATGTTCAATAAGTACAGTTAGGCCCAGAAATATTTGGACAGTGACACAATCTTCATGATTTGGGCTCTGCATGCCACCACATTGGATTTGAAATGAAATGACTACAACGGAATTGAAGTGCAGACTTTAAGGTTTAATTCAAGGGGTTGAACAAAAATATATGATTAAACATGTAGGAATTATAGCTATTTTTATACAAACGCCCCTCATTTCAGGGGCTCAAAAGCAATTGGACAAATAAACATAACCCAAAGTAAAATGTTACTTTTCAATATTTTGTTGAGAATCCTTTGCAGGCAATGACTGCCTGGAGTCTGGAACCCATGGACATCACCAAACACTGGGTTTCCTCCTTTGTGATGCTTTGCCAGGCCTTTACTGCAGCTGTCTTCAGTTGTTGCTTGTTTGTGGGTCTTTCTGCCTAAGTTTTGTCTTAAGCAAGTGAAATGCATGCTCGATTGGGTTGAGATCTGGTGATTGGCTCGGCCATTGCAGAATATTTCACTTTGTTGCTTTAAAAAACTCCTGGGTTGCTTTTGCAGTATGTTTTGGATCATTGGTGAAGCGCCGTCCAATAAACTTTGCTGCATTTGGCTGAATCTGAGCAGAAAGTATATCCCTATACACTTCAGAATTCATCCGGCTGCTTCTGTCTTTTGTCACATCATCAATAAACACAAGTGACCCAGTGCCATTGGAAACCATGCATGACCATGCCATCACACTGCCTCCACCATGTTTTACAGAAGATGTAGTGCTTTGGATCATGAGCTGTTCCAATTCTTCTCCAAACTTTCTTCTTCCCATCATTCTGGTACAGGTTGAACTTAGTCTCATCTGTCCAAAGAATGCTGTTCCAGAACTGGGCTGGCTTCTTCAGGTGTTTTTTGGCAAAGTCAATTCTGGCCTTTCTATTTTTGAGGCTGATTCATGGTTTGCACCTTGTGGTGAATCCTTTGTATTTACTCTCATGAAGTCTTCTCTTTATGGTAGACTTAGATACTGATACACCTACTTCCTGGAGAGTGTTCCTCACTTGGGTGGATGTTGTGAAGGGTTGTTCTTCACCATGGAAAGGACTCTGTGATCATCCACCACTGTTGTCTTTCGTGGACGTCCAGGCCTTCTTGAGTTCCCAAGCTCACCAGTGCACTCTTTTTTTCTCAGAATGTACCAAACTGTTGATTTGGCCACTCCTAACATTTCTGCTATCTTTCTGATGGATTTCTTCTTTTTTTTCAGCCTCAGGATGGTCTGTTTCACCTCCATTGAGAGCTCCTTTGACTGCATGTTGTGTGTTCACAGCAACAGCTTCCAAATGCAAACACCACACCTGGAATCAACTCCAGACCTTTTAACTGCTTAATTGATGACAGGTTAATGAGGGAAGAGCCCATGCAGCCTTGTTTTTTTTTTTTTTTTTTTTTTTTGCAGCCTTCTGAGTCAATTGTCCAATTACTTTTGGTCCCTTGAAAAAGAGGCGGCTACATATTAAAGAGCTGTAATTCCTAAACCCTTGCACCAATTTGGATGTGAATACTCTCAAATTACAGCTGAGAGTCTGCACTTTAAGCCCATATTGATTATATAATTGTATCCTGAATATGTTTTCGTAAACAGCTAAAATAACAAAACTTGTGCCACTGTCCAAATATTTTTGGGCCTAACTGTATGTCAATAATTTTTAAACATTTTTACCTTCACTGTTATTTAGCTCAATGAGATCCATGCAAAGGTTTTGAAAAGATTATGTTTACACTTAATCTACAAGAACTCACGCACTCTACAAGAAGGGACAGCGCAGGCTGTTCCTACTGAGGAGACTCGGGTCTTTTGGTGTACAAGGGGCACTGCTGAAGACATTCTACGACACGGTGGTGGCATCAGTCATCACTTTTGGAGTGGTCTGCTGGAGCAGTGGCATTACAGCAGCCGATAGGAAGAGACTGAACAAACTGATCAAGAAAGCTAGCTCTGTCCTGGGGCAGCGCCTTGACCCAGTGGAGGAGATAGGAGAGAGAAGGATGGTGGCTAAACTGTCATCTCTGCTGGAGTCCGAGTCCCACCCTTTGCAGGACATACTGAATGCACTGAGGAGCTCATTTAGCAGCAGACTACATCATCCTAGGTGCGGAACCGAGAGGTTTTGCAGGTCCTTCCTACCTACGGCTGTCAGACTGTATAACCTAAGCAGGGCTGCTCGCAGAGATAGCAAAAAAACGTGACGACCTAATAGTATTGAATGCAAAAGATGCAACAGACTTACACAATGGTCCCCTCCAGTATACAACTAGGACAATATCTATAAAGGTCTGATTGAATGCAAGAAGGAGCTCAGAGGTGCTTGGAGACGGTACAGATTGCCTAGTGTGAGTGCAGGCTCAGGCCTGAATAATGTTTTGTCGGTGGATGTTACTGCACATAGACAAGAAAATCATAACAGACAACATTCAGATAATAATTCAGTGTGTGAATGTGTGTGTGAGTGGGTGGATAGCAGGAGCTGTAAAGCGCTTTGGTCATCAAGAGATGAGAATAAAAGCGCTATATAAGTGAATGCCATTTACCATTTACCATATCAGTCGCTACGAAGGGTGACAATATGTATGGGTACATATTCATACTATGTAGGATAACTAAGTAGACGGTTATGCTGTTTATTCCATCTAGCTACAATGCACCGCACTGTGTGTATATATATTTATATATTTATTCCATCTAGCTACAATGCTCCACACTATGTGTTTATATATTTATATATTTTTATGTACATATGTATATTCGCTGCTCTTGTTTTCTTGTCTTCTTGATTGTTGCTCTGAGTGTTGCTATCCCTGTGCTGTTGCAATCCTGGAATTTCCCCATTGTGGGACTAATAAAGGCTTATCTTATCTTATATTATCTTATGCAGGGAAGATCAAATTATTTTGCTTTGAGCTCCCTAAAGCATTGTTCTCTTAATTGAGTAAGAATCTGTATTGTCTTCGTAGTAGATTCTAAATTGAGTCCCACAGTAAGCCTAACTTCAGCATAAATTGGACTTTCCTTAGACATTTGGAACTTTTCTCATAAATTTGGATGGTTTTCTTCTTCCTTATCAGTTTACCTTGTTTCTTATAAACATGATATTTCTTTTTACAATAATCTGTAAATATTTTTCAGCACATGATTTTCTTCAATGCCTGAAAATTCATTGATGTAAATTTTAACTTCTCCTATTGAATGTTGTGATTTCATTACCAAGCGGTTTCATCTATATTTTTCTCTACACTATTGATCATTTATTGATAATTTTTATGTATTATCTATTTTTCTGAGTAAATTAATTTGACATAATGGCTGACCCAGGGAACAGACACGGACTCAGAAATGGATACAATTATCTTTATTGAACCAGTGTTCATGTGTGAGTCTGTGAATGTGTTGTGTCGTGTATGTGAGTGCGGACTGGAGACTCCGAGCAGCTGGGAGTGAGCAGAGCACCGTGCAGCCTGGCAACCCTATGGACGGAGCAAAGGCACACAATTAGCTAGGTGCAAGATGGATAATCACTCAGGTATAATTGTGGCTTACTGTTCCAGGCAGATGGTGAGCACCCGTTGGCCAGGAAGACAGCGCCCACTGTCCCAGCATCATTGCAGCTGTGCAGAGGGTGGAGAGGAGAGAGTGGAGACCACCGCCGAGAGGGACGATTCCACCGCCGGGAGATTCCGCCTGTGCACAGGGGAGTAGCAGAGAACAGGTGAGTAAAGGTGAGGCTTACCTGGTTGGGAGAAGATTTCCTCCAAGCATTGATGCCGAGGTGGCAAGGTGGACGATCGTGGTGAAGTTTGGCTAGGAAGTTGTAGGAAGAGCTTCAGGAAGCCAGGGAGACAGATGGCTCCGTGCAGGCCTGCAGGCAGAGTGAGGTTATATAGTCCTGGCCTGATGAGGAGCTGGTGTGTGCGCAGCTGATGATAACAGCCCAGAGCGAGTCATCACAGTACTCCCCCCCCCCGAGGGGTGCCTCTTGTCACCCGATCCAGCCTACCTGGGTGCGTCCAGTGGAAGACCCTGATCAGTTGTTTATCCAACACGAAGGATGGACGCACCCAGGAGCACCACTCAGGGCCATACCCCTCCCAGTCCACCAGGTACTGCATGCCGCAACCCCAGCGGCAGACGTCCAGGATGGAGGTGACCCTCCACGCCGGGTCGCCATCAATCACGACCGGTGGAGGTGGAGACCTGGGAGGAGGACAGAGAGGACTGGAAAAGAAGGGCTTGATCTGGGACACATGGAAAGTGGGACAGATGCAGAGGGAGGGGGGGAGAGACAGGCGCACAGCTACAGGATTAATAATCCGAGCGATGGGGAATGGACCAATAAACCGTTGTGACAATTTCCTTCTCTCACCCTTCAGGTTAATATGTTGTGTTGAAAGCCAAACCTGCTGACCCACCTGGTAGGTTGGAGCCGACCTCCTGCGGCGATTAGCGACTCTGGAGTTACGTTCTACCGTGCGTCGAAGCGACGTTCAGACCATCCTTCATATCTGCCGACAGCGTCTCAGATGGGCCTGGACGGATGGCATGGCGATGTCCCCATCCTCTTCGGGGAACAGCGGGGGGTTGTATCCCAAGGAGGCCTCAAAAGGGGACATGCCGATGGCTGAAGACACCGTGGAGTTATGGGCATATTCAACCCATGGAAGCTGGGCGCTCCATGAGGCCGGATTGGATGAGACCACACACCGCAGCGCAGCCTCCAGCTCCTGGTTAGCTCTCTCACATTGGCCGTTGCTCTGAGGGTGGTAGCCAGAGGACAGGCTCACCGTAGCCCCCAGAGCATTACAGAATGACTTCCATACCTGCGACACGAACTGAGGGCCCTGATCAGAGATGATATCCACAGGTATGCCATGAAGCCTGACAACATGCTGCACCAGCAGATCTGCCGTCTCCTTCACCGTGGGCAGTCCCAGTAGGAGGATGAAGCAGGTGGCCTTGGAGAAGCGATCCACGATAGTGAGGATGACGATGTGTTGATCAGACGGAGGGAGGCCGGTAACGAAATCCAAGGCGATGTGTGACCAAGGTCTGCCAGGAACAGGAAGGGGGTGAAGCAGCCCCACCGGAGAAGAGGAAGGCGTCTTACCGGTGGCGCACTGAGGGCAGGCGCGGATGTAATCGGCGATGTCCCTCGGAAGCGATGGCCACCAAAACGATCTCTGGAGAATCCTGACCGTGCGGGAACCCCCCCGGATGGCATGCCAGTTTGGAGGAGTGGGCCCAGTGGATCACCTCGCCCCGAACTGTGGAAGGAATGAACAGTTTGCCTGCTGGCCCCCCTCCCGGGTCTGGTTCCGCCTCCTGCGCCTTCCGGATCCTCTCCTTGATCTCCCACGAAAGGGCGCCCACGATGCATGAAGACAGGAGGATTGGGAGAACGGGTGCCTCTGCTGTGTCCAAGGAGAACTGCCAGGAGAGTGCATCAGGTTTAGTGTTTTTAGACCCGGGACGGTAGGTGATGGTAAAGTTGAAACGGCCAAAGAACAAGGACCAGCGGGCCTGGCATGCCTTCAGACGCTTGGCCGTCCTTAGGTACTCCAGGTTCTTATGATCTGTCCAAACCACGAAGGGTTGGACGGCCCCCTCCAACCAGTGACGCCACTCCTCCAGTGCGAGCTTAACCAGCAGGAGCTCCCTATCACTGATGTCATAATTCCTCTCCGCCAGGGACAGTTGGTGGGAGAAAAACGCACACGGACGGACATCACCATCCACCGGAGAATGCTGGGACAACACAGCCCCCACCCCAGAGTCCAAGGCATCCACCTCCACCAGGCACTGTAGAGCGGGATCTACCTGAGTCAAGATGGGGGAGGACGAAAACCAGGTCTTGAGCTCAGCGAACGCAGCTGCAGCCTCCTTCATCCACCAGAAAGCCATCTTCGGGGAGGTGAGGCGGGTGAAGGGAAGAGCAATGGCACTATAGTTATTAATAAAGCGCCGGTAAAAGTTGTCGAAACCCAGGAATTGCTGCAGCTGCTTCCTAGAGGAGGGGAGAGGCCAGTCCACCACGGCCCTCACCTTGTCGGGGTCCGGGATGACCTGATTACGAGAGATGGTGAAGCCGAAAAATGAAGTCTTGGAGGCGTGAAACTCACATTTCTCAGCCTTAACGTACAGCTTATTCTCCAAGAGTCACTGCAAGACCCGCCTCACGTGAACGCGGTGCTCATCCAGGGATTGGGAGAAGATCAAGATGTCATCAAGGTAGACGAAGACGAATGATCCTAGGAAGTCCCGCAGTACATCGTTGATCAGTCTCTGGAAGACGGCCAGAGCGTTGGTTAACCCAAACGGCATCACCAGGTGCTCAAAGTGGCTGCTTGGGGTCCGGAAACCAGTCTTCCACTCATCCCCCTCCCTGATCCGCACCAGATGATATGCGTTCCGGAGATCCAGTTTGGAAAAGATCGAGGCCCCCTGGAGAGAATCAAAAGCCATGTCCATCAGAGGCAACGTGTACTTGTCCTTGATGGTGATCTCGTTGAGGGCACGGAAGTCAATACACGGCCTTAGGGTGCCATCTTTCTTTCCTACGAAAAAGAACCCGGCCCCCACCGCCAAGGAAGATGGGCGGATGATGCCTGAACTGAAGGATTCCTTAATGTATGCCTCCATCGCTTCCCGCTCAGGCGCAGACAGGCTGTACAGGCGGCTTGACGGCAGAGGGGCCCAAGCCCGGAGATTGATGGCACAGTCGTAGGGCTGGTGGGGAGGATGAGACAACGCCTGGGACTTACTGAAAACTGCCCCCAGGTCGTTGATATTCGGCGGGCACTCTGGACAGGTCGGGAGGAGGAGAGACGGGGGCAACCAACGGCATGGAGGGAGCACACGCGGCGGACTGGAGGTAAGCACTGAGGCAGAGGAGCTCCAGGACACCACGCTTCCCTCGTGCCAGTCAAAGGAGGGGTTGTGGAGCCGGAGCCAGGGATAACCCAAGATGACCGGGGAGGAGGAAACCAGCAGGACAAACAGGCTGAGATCCTCCCGATGATTCCCGGAGATGATAACTGAGACAGGGGCCGTTTGTTTAGTCACAATTGCTAATGGCGCTCTGGATAGGGCAACAAACTGTAGGGAGCCTTCAACGGGTGGCAGGGAAGCCCCAGTCGAGTTGCCATTTCCCCTGAGATGAAGCTCTGCTCAGCTCTCAAGTCAACCAGGGTGTGTGTACAATGTTCAGTTTTATTATGTATGAATCTGATGGGTATTATACATTTGGAGAGGGGATTTGGCCGAGGTTGGTCCATGAGTCCCCCTACTGCGACGCACGGACCCCCTCTTTTGGCCAAACGGGGCAGGCTTCTAACTCATGCTCCTCACTACCAAGTACATGCACAAGCCTAGCTCCCTACAACGCTGTCTCTCAGCTAGAGAAAGCTTAGTTCACCCCATGACCATAGACTCCTGCGTGTCGGCTGACTGTAGGGAAGGCAAGGCCAGTAACGGGGTCTGGGGGGAGCTCGAGACCTGGGCACCCAAGTGTCCGGAAATTCTCCGCTCGGATGCCCGCTCCCTCAGCCTGTTATCTAGATTAATGGCAAGAGAAATAAGCGCCGTTAACTTCTCTGGCTTCTCCAAGCGGGCTAACTCATCCTGCAGGCTAGGGCTCAAGCTCCTCATGAAAATACTACACAACGAGACACCATCCCACCCTACCTCCACCTCTACCACCTGGAAATCGACAACATAGTCCGCCACGGACCTACCCCCCTGTCGAAGATATAACAGCCGGGTGGTAAGCACATTGTCCCGGTTGGAGTGGTTGAATACCTTGTTGAACTCGTTAACAAACTGGCTGTAGGTTAAGTTAGCATAGCTTGCCCTAGCCATCACAGCGTATGCCCAAGCTAACGCTCACCCTTCCAGTAGGTTTGTAACATAACCTATCCGACTATGGTCAGTTGGGAAATCCCCCGGAACCTGCTGGAAGACTATCTCACACTGGAGGAGGAACCCACAAGCCTCCCATAGTTTTCCGCTAAAGCAGGAGGGTGTGGGAACAGGATTGAGTCGGGCCGGGGTAGCTTGACTAGCCTGGCTAGCGGAAGAGCTAGCAGGAGCTGTAACACTGCTTGACGCCGGTGGAAACGTCTGCTGCCCTGCCAGGCAATCCAACCAACTGTTAATTTGAGTCAACTGTTTCACGATAACCTGTTGTTGGTAAGTAATCTGATCCACTTGAGCCTCTAAGTTGTTAAGTTGTTGTGCTAACGCGCTGTTCGCTGGGTCGTTCTGATGGAACCGTACTGACATAATGGCTGACCCAGGGAACAGACATGGACTCAGAAATGGATACAATTATCTTTATTGAACCAGTGTTCATGTGTGAGTACGTGAATGTGTTGTGTCGTGTATGTGAGTGCGGGCTGGAGACTCCGAGCAGCTGGGAGTGAGCAGAGTGCTTTGAGCCTGGCAACCCTATGGACAGAGCAAAGGCACACAATTAGCTAGGTGCAAGATGGATAATCACTCAGGTATAATTGTGGCTTACTGTTCCAGGCAGATGGTGAGCACCCGTTGGCCAGGAAAACAGCGCCCGCTGTCCCAGCGTTGTTGTAGCTGTGCAGAGGGTGGAGAGGAGAGAGTGGAGACCGCCGCCGAGAGGGACGATTCCGCCGCCGGGAGATTCCGCCTGTGCACAGGGGAGTAGCGGAGAACAGGTGAGTAAAGGTGAGGCTTACTTGGTTGGGAGAAGATTTCCTCCAAGCATTGATGCCGAGGTGGCGAGGTGGACGATCGTGGTGAGGTTTGGCTAGGAAGTCGTAGGAAGAGCTTCAGGAAGCCAGGGAGACAGATGGCTCCGTGCAGGCCTGAAGGCAGAGTAAGGTTATATAGTCCTGGCCTGATGAGGAGCCGGTGTGCGCGTAGCTGTGGATGATAATGGCCCAGAGCGAGTCATCACATAATTGTTGTTAATTAATTGTTGTGGTACCCCGCCCCCCATGCATGGAGACGCACATGCATCAAAGTTACAGGGTATTTGCTTGATAAGTAGTGTCTTTTTTACTAAAAGGAAACGTGTTACCACTTTTTATGTGTTACACACAGTTAATTTAGATGAAAATTTGTGAGTAGTGTAGCTCCTTCAAAATGAGGTTTCAATGGTCATGGCTTCTTTTGTGCTCGCCGTCTCTTGACCTAGTTTACAAATTCCATTTAAGAAAAGGTAATATAGCTGTCTGTGCAGATTTGATGTGATTTAGCATGTATAGCAACCATTCTGAGTTAGTCACTAAGAAAACATTTGTCTGTCCAGTTGAACACAGACAGGGGAATTTGTGTAAAGGCATCCTTGTGAAAGGTTATGTCACACTCCTTCAGTCAATGGAAAGGTGGACATATTGCCTAATTAGAATTTGGCTTAATTTTGTACAAGGAATACCTTATTTTTTATATTCCTTGGTAAATTATGGTGTTGACTATAGTCCTGAGGCCTGGCTTGGCTGAGGCCAAGCACACACAGGCCAGGTCTTTAGCACGTCATCATCATACAACACAAGTATTCCTTATTACTGTCACATATCTGAAATGTGATACTGTCAAACCATTATGTGGTGATGGGCATCATTGCAAGGTGTGAGATTGCAGTGTGTCAGATGTATCCTGCAGTGTGAAGTCATATAAACACTGTCATGAGCTGAGCTGGCTTGGCTTTCCCCGGCTCGGCCCTGATCTCTCTGTGGGGTTTGGGTCTGTATGTGTGCATTGTGTGTTCCTTTCCATACCCATAGCCACTGCCTGACCGGCAGCTGTTAGTCAGCCTCTGTAACCTACTTTCTCCCACGCTGCTGACATTCTGTTGGTCCAGCCACGCCCCTCGCTCTCCCTCACTTTTTTTTTTTCAGCTGTTCCTAGTCCCGGTAATTATCCTTTCCGCGTCTCGCCCAGGTGTTGTCAATTTGGGAGGCCAGCGGTGTTTGTATTAAAGCAGCTCTTTGCTGGACAAACACCACTGGACCATTATGTGTGTTAGATGGTCGTTCTCTGCCGTCTAACCACCACGTCTGCTAAAGGACTGTTTCTGTGTGTGCTCGCTGGGAGACTGGGATTACTTGGACTGCCCCTCTCACTGTGAGTAAACTGAAGTGTTTCTTTTCGCCGCTGTGCTGCTGAAGGACTCTTTAGCGTACCCGAGCTGTCTTGTCTTTTGTGTGTGCCTTTTTATATTAATAAATGTGTGTTTGGTGTAACCCTGCAGTAAGTCCCTTAATCCTTTTTCTCCTTCTCCATGTGCTGTTGAGAAGCGCACAGAGAGTTTATGACAAAACACTACATTTTTAAAGTCAGTCATTTAAATTGATATGCGTTATGTCATTGTCAATGTCATTTGTTCTACTTAGCTTCGGCAATGCTTGTCAACTGTGAGGTCCTCCGTGAGGTCCTTCCCCCCCGTCACGCCGCCGCTGCGCCCCAGCCAGTGAGCCATGACCATGTTGATGCCTGTCACACACTGTCCCGTCTCCTCACATCTCCCACAAAGATCAGATCTCGGTGTCATCCTGTAAAAAAAAAAATTGGGGGAAGCCTTAAGGCTGCTCCCGTCCACATGTCAGGATTTATATCAACGGGAGTGCAAATTTTATCACCCCATAAATTGATTTTGTTAGTGTTCCAGTTATCATCATTAGTTTCTGTCCCTTAAATGTTTCACATTGTTTATCCCACTGTTCATTATAACGTTTAATGTTAAGAAACACAAATGAATTGTTGATTTTATAATTGTGTTACATATTGCATATGTCACCAAGGATTTATTAAATTGAAAGGTAATGGTGATGTTATTATTCCTATCTTTTCACCTTGTTGATTTGGCAAATCTAAATCCTGGTGAAAGCTAAAGATTTTGTGAATGCTTAACTTTTCCTGTTGAAAAACGAATGCATAAACAGGAATGGAGAATAACAGAAAAAAAAAAATTACACCTTAAGCTTCCACAATTTGAAAAATGTGATTTTGCTATTCACAACGAGTATTTTCTAAAAATTCAGTGAACCAGTAAATGTTGTATCAATTGACATAGGTCAGCACTACTTTAAGTTTATGTTTAAATAAAACAGGGTCATATATTAGAAGCCTTAAATCAATGCAGCATTTAGAATGAGCAATTGTTTTGTGTAACTTAAAAGATTAAAATGTGTAGTTAGACACGTGAGTAACCAAGTGCAGGCCTAATCTCTTTCCTTGAGTGGCAGAGGTCATAGAGCAGCACTCTGTGTTCAGGATTTTATTGCACAGGAAAAAAATGACATTCTGAGTCTGGACATGCTTGCAAGGTCAGAATGACTGATACTCCAATATATTGTTTGTTTGTTTTTTCCCTAAATCCTGCAATCCTTCAGACCTTGTGCCTTCTTCTTTTCCTTTTTTTTTTTTACATGGACAGTGAAAGGATCAAAATGTAAATAAGCATTTACATTTTGCCATACAGTATCTTATATACTGCTCAAAAAAAGCAGTGTGTATATATATATATATATATATACGTATATATAAGATACTGTATGTGGTCTTACAGTATCATATATATATATATGTACGATATTGTATGTGGTCTTGGTCTCAACTCGGTCTCAAACTGCCTTGGTCTTGGTCTCGATTCGAACCCTTAAAGTCTTGGTCTTGTCTTGGTCTCGGCTCACTCTGGTCTCTGTGATGTCTTGGTCTTAGTTAGTGCCGTCTTGACTACAATACTAGCCGACGCAGCTCTGGTGGATTGATGGTACATGTCCACCTAAGTGTGTGTTTTTCTGCTTCAATTCACTGTCTATGTGGGGCACCTCACAGTGCATTCTGGTAGTGTCACATCTAGAATCTCAAGCCGTTGTGGAACTTTTAAAATAGCCGTTGTTAGTAAAAGTAAGCACATATTCAGCAACTAAGCCATTTATTTCTGGCCTCGATGAATTTCAGAAACATGTTTTACTGTTCAGTTTTGAAGATACAGCAGAAAGTTTTCTGTTCCAGTCATGGGTGGCATTAGGCCTTTTTTAGGTGTGCTGTAGCACCCTTAAATTTAAACTCAGCACTCCTAAAAACTGGAGTGAGAAAAGTTGTGATTATAAAATTTTAGTTCATCTTTGACAAGCTGAAATAACATCCAAAACATATTCGGTAGTCTATCATTTAAACTTTTTAAAAATGAAAATGAAAACACCCCCGCCATGCAAGTGGTATGATCCCTCCTCTCACACACATTCTCTCCTCTGTGCCTGCATGCACTGTGCTGGAGCCCTGGCAGGCACACACAGAGAGGTCCCTCCCTATCCCAACTGTGGGAAGCTGATGCAGCTCTTCTACAAGTAACATACTCACGATGATGAATGACGCCAGCCTCAGCTGGAATATTCTGGAATGTTATGAATAGTTTTGGGGTCTGTCTGAATTTATTCAGTGAGAGTATGATACATACTTGCAAACGTTTAGGTTTCGGAGTATGTGAGGTTTTCACCTGGGGTGGGGAGTTAGAAAATAGGCTATTAATAGGCTATAAATAGCCTATAATATAACAGAAAATGCTGCATCTTTGCTCATTTTTTAATTTCTAATTTATGAGAAAATCCTCACAAAATTGTGTAAAGTCTCAAATGTACAAGAAAAAAGCCCTAAATTAGCACTAAATACAAATTATGAGAAAAGCTGATTTAAGTGGGAAAAAGATCTTTCAAATTTACAACGAAAAAGTAGTAAATTTAGAATAAAACTGCCATAAATTTAGGAGAAAAACCTCAAACTGTCCAGACTAAAGTCACATCTCAGTAACTTCTGGCATGGTCTGGTGGGCGCTCGCCCCCTCCTTCCCGTGTCTCTCCTCTCCTGCAATCGGCACACCTGGGAGAGTGGACGCACCTGCTACCTCTTATCAGCCAGCACTTATTAGGACCAAGTTGTCTATGCCTCAGTGCTGGCTTGTCTAGGTATACTGCCTCGCAGTAGATACGGTGAAATTATTATTCTATGAGTCTGGTGAAGTGTTTGTACTCACCGTCTGTGTGCTCTCTTTGTTCTCAGGTTGCTGCCATCGGTGCGGGTGCATCTTCGGGGACTGCCTGCGCTCACCTGCCCCTCCATCCACACTCCTCAGCCGCTATTCTCAACCTGGTCAGGCACCACCAGTCACTCCTCTCTATGACCGGCTTCATCCTGCTGGTTCATCTCTCCTCGCTGGGGTCCCTGCCATTATCTTGTTCTACTCACATAAGTGGTAATTTGGCCAGCCTATTCCCTGTTCTCCATTTCTCCTCACGCTGCTCTCGTTCATCTCTCCACAGGACTCTTTCCTCTGGCGAGTGACGTTTTCTGTAGCAGAGTTTGAGTTATTTCTTGAAATTAACAAAAACCCTCAAACGTGTACTCTGGTGTGGTTGTTTCGTCGTTGTTGCACTCTGCACATGAGCTGTAAGCTAAAAATCATGACAGAACGAGCCAGCCAGAACCTTGGCTCAGCGAGTGCAGCAGTGGCGGAGCATTCCACTCTGGACCGTCTAGATGCCACCGAAAGACAGGTGGCCATGCTCACGCAGCAGCTGCAGACAATTTCGCAGCAGCTGGGCATGGTCACCAACCATTTGGCGAATTTGGCTCCCTCAGGTCCTCTTGTTCCTCCTGCCCCTATTATTCAAGCTACCATTTGTCGTATCATTTCCGTTCCCACGCCTGCCCCACACAGGGGAGGTGTGGAAATGAAAGGAATTTTTATGTCAGGTGCGGCTGTATTTGAGGCAGGTGGGAGGGGAGTAACCGAGTGATTCTGCTAAAATTCACTTTTTGACTCTTTTACTTCGGGAAAGCGCCCTTAGCCGAGCGCGGTCCATTCTTGACAGCCCCAAAGGGGCTGGGTACACGTTTGAACAATTTGTGGTCCAATTTACTTGCACTTTTGACCATACGGAGAGCCAGGGTAACATTTTGAGCCACCTATTGTCTCTCCACCAGGGGACTCGGTCAGTAGCCGAATTCTCTGTGGAGTTTCAGGTCGAAGCGGCGGACTCGGAGTGGAACAAGGTTGTGTTACGCAGCGCGTTCCTCCACGGTTTAAACTCTCACCTCCGCGACGACCTGGCGATTTATGCTGTTCCTGACTCTCTGGATGGTCTAATTGATCAGGCTGTTGGGTTAGATAACCGTCACCATGAGCGCGAAAAGGAGCGAGAATCCTCCTCTCGCCCGTTCGCCAGGTGGGCACCCACTCCAGCTACTGACACAGGGGGCGCTAACTCTCCTTCCAAGCCGATGGAGTTCAGTCAGTTTCATCTAACCGACGAAGAGCGTCGGCGAAGAAGAAGGGTCAGCGTGTGCGCATACTGTGCTTTGATGAAGCACAGGGTGCACGATTGCCCCCTGGTGCCTAAAAGACGTGGCCCATCAGTAGCCGTAGGAGGTCTGGTGGGCGGGACCACTTTCAATCCCCCCATAATTTCTCTATTTCGGCCCTTGTTCAATTGTTGGGGGTCCATAGGAGGGTTAAGGCGTTAGTGGATTCAGGGGCAGAAGGGAATTTTATTTCTTCCCAGCTCATTCGGGTTATGGGTATTCCCACTCTCAAATTAGCCACTTCTCACAATATTACCACCATATCTGGCCTTAAGATCGCTGTAGTCGCGGAATGCATGGCACCCATCGCGGTCCTTCTTTCCAGGAACCATCGGGAGGAGCATTCTTTCTATAGCTTTCCAAATTCTTCCTCTCTGATGGTTCTTGGTTACCCGTGGCTCCAGAGGCATAACCCTATAATTAACTGGGCACAAAATTCCATCTCCTCCTGGAGCCCATATTGTTTGGCTTCTTGTTTGAGTTCGGCCAAGTGTTTGCCGTCAATCTCCATCTCTTCCCTCTCCGGTCGAGCCGCCGGACCTCAGCTTCGTCCCCGAAGCCTATCATGATTTAGGGGAGGTCTTCAGTAAGTCCAGAGTGCTGTCGCTTCTGCCTCATCACTCTTATGACTGCTTGATTGATCTCCTCCCGGGGGCGCGGTTGCCGTCCAGCCGGCTCTATAGCATTTCTGGCCAGGAGAGGGAGGCAATGGAGAAATACATTAAAGAATCTCTGAACACCAGCCTGATTCGGCCATCTTCGGCTCCACTTGGAGCAGGGTTTTTTCCGTTGGAAAGAAGGACGGGTCATTGCGTCCGTGCATAGATTGCCGCAAACTAAATGCGGTCACTGTTAAGGACAAATATCCTCTGCCCTTGATTAACTCCGTGTTTGAGCTCCTTCTGTCATGGATGGCCCTCACGAGCCATCAATAAGACGCCATAGGCCAGCCGGTGAGTTTGCACAGTTTATTAAAGGAAGGATAACAACAAAATAATGAGCCACAGGGGGCTAAAACACACTATAACTCAGACTATGGCAAGGAAGAACAGATTCACAATGAAACACACTTACAGAAAAAGGAGAAATCAGCATGGAGGTTGGACGACGGAATGTCTGACGATGTCAGACGAGGGATGTCCGACGAGACTGCAGCTACGTTTAGCCCTCAGCTGCTCCCTTAAATAGGGATCAGGATGGAACAGCTGATGAGGCAATCGCTAATGCAGCCCAGCTGTCAGAGGCTCAGCTCTGACAGCCGGAAGCCCCTCCGAGCGCTATCACAATAAGAGCTTGGAGAGCCATCAGGAACACGCACACCAGATAGGAGGAAAATACTGCATGGCCCGAGCGCGGACGTAATCGGCACTCGAACCACGACACCTTCAGCGCGCACGGGTGTTTACGAAGTTAGATCTCCGCAATGCCTATCACTTAATTCGTATCCACGAAGGAGATGAGTGGAAGATGGCCTTTAAAACTCATAAGGGGCAATATGAATATTTGGTCATGCCGTTGGGGCTCACTAACGCCCCTGCCGTCTTTCAGTGGCTCATCAATGGCATCTTTCGCAATATGATTAATCAGTTTGTTTCTGTATATCTTGATGATATACATATCACTGGAAAAAGAGAGCACTGGAAAAGAGCACTGGAACCTGCTCAAAGAGCACTGGAACCTGCTTAAGTCCACTATCCTCAACACCTGCCAAACCACCCTTGGGTACAAGTCCAGAAAACATCAGGACTGGTTTGATGAAAATGATGCAGAGATAGAACTGCTCATCTCCAAAAAAAGGGAAGCCTTTCATGCCTGGCAAAACGACATTACCTGCAAGGCCAAGAGACTGGCTCACTCTAGAGCCAAGGCTCACATCCAGAGCCGAGTGAGACAGATAAAGAACTCCTGGTGGACAGAAAGGGCAATGGCAATCCAGTGTCTGGCAGACTCTGGAGACACCAGAGGCTTTTTCAGTGCCATTAAGGCTGTCTACGGCCCAAGCCATCGTGGCTTGAACCCATTAAGCTCAAAGGATGGACAGGAGCTGCTGAATGACAATGAGTCTATTAATAAGCGATGGAAAGAACACTTTCAGGAACTCCTCAACCATAACACTGTAACCCAATTTCATCTGTTACATTCCTTAGAGTCCCATCAGGGAAGACATAGGGGCACCTCCCACATTATCCGAGGTCCAAGATGCCATCAGGAGCCTGAAGAACAACAAGGCCACCGGTCCAGATGGGATCCTAGCTGAGGTTCTAAAGGAAGGTGGTCCAGAACTCCTGTGCCATCTCCATGCCCTCCTTCTGAAGGTCTGGGAAAAGGAAGAACTCCCCCCAGAGCTCAGGGATGCTCTGATCGTGACCATATTTAAGAAGGGGGACAAAGCTGATTGTGGAAATTACAGAGGCATCTCACTCCTGTCAACAACTGGCAAGGTACTTGCTCGTGTTCTCGCTAACCATTTACTGCCACTTTCTGAGGAAATACTCCCAGAATCACAGTGCGGCTTTCGTCCATCTAGAGGCACAGCAGATATGATCTTCACTGCCCACCAACTTCAGGAGAAATGCTGTGAGCACAAGTTGCCATTGTACATGGCTTTTATAGACCTGACAAAGGCCTTTGACTCAGTAGATCGCCAGGCTCTGTGGAGCATACTGTTGAGGTATGGCTGCCCAGAGAAATACATCAGGATTCTGAGGCTACTGCATGATGGAATGACAGCCACGGTGCTAAGTAACAGCAGCTCCATGTCTGAGCCTTTCACCGTGGAGACATGGGTCAAACAGGGATGCATCATTGCACCCACCCTGTTTTCTATCTTTATTGCTGCCATACTTCACCTCATTGGCAAAGACCTACCACAGGGAATTCCGATCCGGTACAGAACTGACGGTAGGCTCTTTAACCTTGCTAGGTTCAAAGCCAAAAGCAAGGTTAGTAACACCACCATTATGGAGCTCCAGTATGCAGATGACAACGCCATAGTAGCACACTCCGCAGAAGACCTACAGGGTATCCTGAATGCCTTTGCCAAGGCATATAGAGCCCTGGGTCTAACCTTAAACATCAAAAAGACCCAGGTGCTACATCAACCTCCACCCAATCAGCCATTTATTTCACCTATTATAAAAGTAGACAACACCCCTCTCGAAAATGTTGACCACTTCCCCTACCTCGGCAGTCTTCTCTCCTCCAAAGTGGACATTGACTCTGAGATCAACCATCGTCTGAGCTGTGCCAATGGAGCATATGCCAGACTCAGGATGAAGGTCTTTGAAGATTGAGATCTCAAGCTCGATACCAAGCTCTTGGTCTACAAGGCTGTGGTTCTCCCCACCTTGCTGTATGGGGCAGAATCATGGACCATCTACAGCAGGCACCTGAGAGTTCTGGAGCAGCTCCACCAAAGAACTTTGAGAAAGATTCTGAGGATTAAATGGGAGGACCGATGCACAAACATCAGCGTTCGGGAAGAGGCAAAAATGCCCAGCATTTCCACCACAATAATAAAACACCAACTACGATGGACTGGCCATCTCATTCACATGTCTGACACCCGTCTCCCAAAACAAATTCTTTATTCTGAACTGGAGAGAGGTTCGCGGGTTCCAGGATGGCAAAAGAAACGGTTCAAGGATAATATTAAAACAAACCTTAAGAAATTCAATATCTTATCTCCTGACTGGGAGCACATGGCTCTAAACAGGTACCGATGGAAGGAAGCAGTGCAAGAAGGTGCTGTACACTATGAGAAGGAAATCCACCGTGTCGCAGAAACAAAACGACAGCTCCGCAAGGAAAGACAGAAAAAGGCTCCAGCACGACCACAACCCACCACCTTTTTCCCATGCCAACATTGCACCAAAATATGCGAGTCACGGATTGGCCTCTACACCCACCTGACGACCCAGAAGTAGATGCTCCCATGAGGAATGACTGTCATACTCGCTCCGAGTGACCGTCGGTGATGATGATGATGATGAATCAGTTTGTTTCTGTATATCTTGATGATATATTAATCTTTTCTCGCTCGCCAGAGGAACATGAGGTCCATGTGAGGACCGTTTTACAATGGCTCTTGGAGAACCAGCTCTATGTTAATGCCGAGAAGTGTGAGTTCTCCACCAACACCACTTCCCTCTTGGGCTTCATAGTGGCTGAAGGAGAGCTGATTGCCAACCCTGCCAAGGTAGAGGTTGTGCTGAATTGGCCAACACCCCATTCCCGGAGGGAGCTCCAATGTTTCCTGGGGCTTGCAAATTTCTATCACAGGTTCATTCGGAACTATAGTGGGGTAGCACAGCCTCTTACACAGCTGACCTTGGTTAAGGTTCCATTTCTTTGGACTGAGGTAGCTGAGCAGGCCTTCTCCAAATTAAAGGGCCTGTTCTCTAAAACATCCATCATGACACTGGTTGATCCTCAGCTCCAGTTTATCCTCGAGGTGGATGCTTCTGACTCAGGGGTGGGCTCTGTCCTTTCGCAGCACTTGTCCTCTGATCAGAGGCTCCACCCATGCAAGTTTTTCTCTTGGTGGCTCACGCCTGCCGAGAGGAATTACGACATGGGGGATAGAGAGCTGTTAGCCATTAAGTTGGCGTTGGACGAATGGAGACATTGGTTAGAAGGGGCTATTCACCCCATAGGCGTGTGGACCAACCACAAAAATTTAGAGTATCTTTGGTCAGCCCGCCGACTTAAAGCCAGGCAGGCCTGCTGGGCCTTGTTTTTCAATAGGTTCAATTTCACTATTACCTATCGGCCTGACGCACAGAACACCAAACCAGACGCACTATCGCGCCAGTTTGATTCCGTGCAGGTAGCCCCCCCTTCCCCAGCCAATTGCTCCTCCTTCCCGTATCCTCGGTGCCCTTTCCTGGGATACTGAGCAGAGGATCCAGCAGGCCCAGTCTCGGGAGCCCGAACCGGTGGGATGTCCCTACAACCACCTGTTTGTTCCTGCCGCCCTCCGCAGTGACGTCATCCATTGGGGCCATTCTAGCCACTTCACCTGCCACCCTGGTATTGCTCGCACCACCAACCTAATCCGGCGGGCATTCTGGTGGCCCAAACTGCGGTGGGATGTGCAGGAGTATGTTAAGGCATGCCAAACCTGTGTTCAGGGCAAAGCTGACTCTTCACCCCCTGCTGGATTGCTTCATCTTCTGCCTGTTCCTGGTCACCCTTGGTTCCACATTGCCCTTGATTTCGTCACTGGACTCCCCCCCTCCCATGGTAATTCAGTCATTCTCACCATCGTTGATTGTTTTTCTAAGGCTGTTCACCTCATCGCCCTGCCCAAACTTCTGTCCGCCTCTGAGACTGCTGACCTGCTCACTACTCATATTATTCACCTACATGGCATTTCTTGTGACACTATGTCTGACCGGGGTTCCCAATTCACATCCCATGTTTGGAAGTCCTTTTGCCGCACCCTTGGGACCACCGTCAGTCTTAATTCAGGACATTATCCTCACAGCAACGGGCAGGCTGAGCGTGCCAACCAGTCCTTGGAGGCCACCCTCTGTGTGGCAGCCGAGAACCCCTCGACCTGGAGCACACACCTGACCTGGGTGGAGTATGCGCATAACTCGGCTGTTTCCACCGCCACAGGGCTTTCCCCCTTTGAAGCTTCGATGGGGTATACCCCACCTCTGCTGCCTATGATGGAGAGGGAGATCACGGTGCCATCCGTGGGGGCCCATGCTCGCCGTTGCCACCGTATATGAGGTCCACCCGTGCTACCCTTACTCGTTCGTCCGACTGCAACTGCCAGATGGCCAACTGGAAGCGGGTCCCTGCCCCTAAGTACGCTGTGGGGCAGCACGTTTGGTTGGCGGTGGACCAGATTCCTCTAAAGACGAACTCCAAGAAGCCGTCCGCTCGCTTTCTGGGTCCTTAACCCATTACCAGGGTGGTTAACGACATCACTGTCCAACTCAGGCTCCCACGGACCCTCCAAGTGAACCCGAACTTCCATGTATCTAACATCAAGCCTGTCTCCATCAGTCCTCTCTGTCCTCCCCCCAAGCCACCTCCTCCTCCCCGAGTGCTCGATGGCCATGTTACCCATTCTGTTCAACAGATCTTCGGGGGCTACAGTATTTGGTCCAGTGGGAGAGCTATGGCCCGGAAGAACGATCATGCATCCCCAAGTCACATTTCCACGACAAGGGGATGGTCCAGGCCTACCATCGAGCCCACCCGGAGAAGCCCTGTAGACCATCAGGAGGCGTTCCTTGGGGTGGGGGGGGGACTTTCATGGTCTGGTGAGCGCTCACCCCCTCTTTCCTGCGTCTCTCCTTTCCTGCAATCGGCACACCTGGGAGAGTGGACGCACCTGCTGCCTCTCATCAGCCAGCGCTTATTAGGACCAAGTTGTCTATACCTCAGTGCTGGCTCGTCTAGGTATACTGCCTTGCAGTAGACACGGTGAAATTATTATTCTACAAGTTTGGTGAAGTGTTTGTACTGACCGTCTGTGTGCTCTCTTTGTTCTCAGGTTGCTGCCATTGGTGCGTGTGCGTCTTCGGGGACTGCGTGCGCTCACCTGCCCCTCCATCCACACTCCTCAGGCGCTATTCTCTACCTGGTCAGGCACCACCAGTCACTCCTCTCTGGGACCCACTTCATCCTGCTGGTTCGTCTCACCCCGCTGGGGTCCCTGCCGGTTCTCTTGTTCTACTCACGTATGTGGTAATTTGGCCAGCCTATTCCCTGTTCTCATTTCTCCTCACGCTGCTCTCGTTCATCTCTCCACAGGACTCTTTCCTCTGGCGAGTGATGTTTTCTGTAGCAGAGTTCGGGTTATTTCTTGAAATTAACAAAAACCCTCAAACGTGTACTCTGGTGTGGTTGTTTCGTTGTTGCACTCTGCACATGAGCTGTAAGCTAAAAATCATGACAACTTCTTAACTGCTGTGGGGTAACTACTCTTTTGTATATTTGAGTGATAATATACAAAGAAAACCTACATTTACTTGTGAACAGAGTCAGGCTACTATACCACCTAAATTAGAAATTTTTTTTAAAATTGAAAATGTGGAAAGTTTTTATGTGAATTTGGAGAGATCTCATAAATTACCTACTTTTTCTTATGATTATTTTCATTCTTTTTTTTATTATAGACTTTTTAAGAAACTTCACGAAATCTGAAACTTGGTGAAAAATTTTTGCTCGTGGATTGACATTTTTTTCTTGAATTTGTGACTTTTGCTCATAAACTGGCATCTTTTTTTCTTTCATCTGCATTTTTGCCTCAATAATTTTCCATCATATTTCCACTGATTTTTTTTCCTTAAGTTTTTTTAATTATTGCAAATGAGCTCCATTTCTCTTGTGATTTTCGGACTTTTGTCTCAACAATTTATTAATTTTCTTTTTCTTCATGAATTTATTAAATCTTTTAAATAACTTCCTGTGTTTATATTCTCAATGACTGTAATTGTACATATGGGAATTTTTCCTCATAAATTTGCAACTTTTGCCATGAATTTGTAACTGTTATCTTTTAACCTCTTGAACTCTGTTCAACTTCCCTAAAAACGCCTAAAAATAACATGCCCAAAGTAAATCAAAAGCTGTTCTTCAACCCTTTGCAGCATCTTCATGGGGTTAGTCTCATTTAAAAGAAAACACTCTGAATTTTTTGGCGAAACAGTCATAATCTCTCTAAGTGCTCCGGCCACTGAGTAACAAGAAAGTTCGCCTGGGTGTTTTCTTTAGATACAAATGCTTGCAAATAACATACAGCTGTCAGATACTGGCTGGAAAACACAACAGAAATGTAGAACCAAGTGTTTTCAAGCTCAGGTCAAAATTTTGTAAAAATACCACAAAAAATTAATATATTACACAGCTTTTTTCTCAGGTTGTAACAAGGCTATGTCTGTACTAGAAGACCGGAAATACAACTTTTTTTTTTTTTTCAGTGAGCACTGAGATGCACTAAGATGCAGAGACGTGACCGCCCGCAGAATTCACAGAGTTCAAGGGGTTAAATTCAAGGTTGTTTTTCTTGTAATTTTGCATTTTTTTCTCCCATGAATTTAGTACATATTTTAAATAAAGGGGCATTTGTCCCTATAAATTTGTGACATTATTCTAGTAAATTTGAAGCATTTATTGTATACGGTGGGGCAAAAAAGTATTTAGTCAGCCACCAATTGTGCAAGTTCTCCCACTTAAAAGATGAGAGAGGTCTCCAATTTTCATCATAGGTATACCTCAACTATGAGAGACAAAATGAGGAAAAAAAAATATCCAGAAAATCACATTGAAGGATTTTTAATGAATTAATTGGTAAATTCCTCGGTAAAATAAGTATTTGGTCACCTACAAACAAGCAAGATTTCTGGCTGTCACGGACCTGTAACTTCTTCTTTAAGAGGCTCCTCTGTCCTCCACTCGTTACCTGTATTAATGGCACCTGTTTGAACTCATTATCAGTATAAAAGACACCTGTCCACAACCTCAAACAGTCAGACTCCAAACTCCACTATGGCCAAGACCAAAGAGCCGTCAAAGGACACCAGAAACAAAACTGTAGACCTGCACCAGGCTGGGAAGACTGAATCTGCAATAGGTAAGCAGCTTGGTGTGAAGAAATCAACTGTGGGAGCAATTATTAGAAAATGGAAGACATACAAGACCACTGATAATCTCCCTCGATCTGGGGCTCCACGCAAGATCTCACCCCGTGGGGTCAAAATGATCACGAGAACAGTGAGCAAAAATCCCAGAACCACACGGGGGAACCTAGTGAATGACCTGCAGAGAGATGGGACCAAAGTAACAAAGGCTACATCAGTAACACGCTACGCTGCCAGGGACTCAAATCCTGCAGTGCCAGACGTGTCCCCCTGCTTAAACCAGTACATGTCCAGGCCCGTCTGAAGTTTGCTAGAGAGCATTTGGATGATCCAGAAGAGGATTGGGAGAATGTCATATGGTCAGATGAAACCAAAATAGAACTTTTTGGTAAAAACTCAATTTGTTGTGTTTGGAGGAGAAAGAACACCATACCTACTGTGAAGCATGGGGGTGGAAACATCATGCTTTGGGGCTGTTTTTCTGCAAAGGGACCAGGACGACTGATCCGTGTAAAGGAAAGAATGAATGGGGCCATGTATCGTGAGATTTTGAGTGAAAACCTCCTTCCATCAGCAAGGGCATTGAAGATGAAACGTGGCTGGATCTTTCAGCATGACAATGATCCCAAACACACCACCCGGGCAATGAAGGAGTGGCTTCGTAAGAAGCATTTCAAGGTCCTGGAGTGGCCTAGCCAGTCTCCAGATCTCAACCCCATAGAAAATCTTTGGAGGGAGTTGAAAGTCCGTGTTGCCCAGCGACAGCCCCAAAACATCACTGCTCTAGAGGAGATCTGCATGGAGGAATGGGCCAAAATACCAGCAACAGTGTGTGAAAACATTGTGAAGACTTACAGAAAACGTTTGACCTCTGTCATTGCCAATGAAGGGTATATAACAAAATATTGAGATGAACTTTTGTTATTGACCAAATACTTATTTTACCGAGGAATTTACCAATTAATTCATTAAAAATCATTCAATGTGATTTTCTGAATTTTTTTTTTTTTATTTTGTCTCTCATAGTTAAGGTATACCTATGATGAAAATTGGAGACCTCTCTCATCTTTTAAGTGGGAGAACTTGCACAATTGGTGGCTGACTAAATATTTTTTTACCCCACTGTATATGTTTATGTTTTTTTTCCTTGTAATTGTGTGGCTTTTTCTCAAAGTTTTGCACCCTGGAAAATTTTGAGACTTTAAAATTATGACAAAATATTTATGCAAAATAGATAATTAAGTAACTTTCTTTCTTTCTTTTTTCTTTCTTTCTTTCTTTTTTCAAAACCACAGGGATTCACTTGTTAAGGGCAAAAGCAGGATAATTCTGATCGCTGTTCCAGGGGTGTCCAATCATGTGGCATGGAGGACCAAGACCCTGCAGGCTTTACCTCCAACCAGTCTCTTCAACACCAGATTTCACTGAACTTCTTCCCACTGATTGCTTTTTTTCCTTCCCTTTGTCCTGTCAGGCAGCTAGGTGAACAGAACAGAAATCTGCTTCCGTTTTTGTACCAAACAGATGTACTTTGCCAAAAGGAGCTTTATACAGTACATATATTGTTTATAAACTTCTCTTGTAATAATACTGTGGAGGCATGGTGTTGGACTTCTCCACCCAGGAAACAATGGACCGAAAGAGGAAGTGTCATCGGGGGGTATCAGACAGGACAGTAAGGACTATGCACCCCCCCGGGGAGAAGAGTAAATGCCGGAGCTGCTGGGAGAAGAAGGGTGTGAGAGTGGCTCTGGCGTTATGCCATTTTAATGTGCAACACAGGCTTTGTTCTAAACATAATGTATGATGGTTGGAAGTTACGGGTCTCGATGCATGGTATTAAAGATATAAAAGAGGAATGCACAGAAACCCGGGATTGTTTTTTGCTGTAAGATATAAGATAAGCCTTTATTAGTCCCACAGTGGGGAAATTGCAGGATTGCAACAGCACAGGGATAACAACACTCAGAGCAACAATCAGAAGGCAAGAGAAAAACAAGAGCAGTGAGTATACATATGTACATATAAATATATATATATATATATATATATATATATATATATATATATATAGACACACAGTTGTTGGAGAAACAATATGCTGGAGAAAGAATAAAGTTTCTGTGTCATCCAGTTCGTTGCCTCGCTTGCCTCCTTTCTCCACATTGGTGACCCTAAGATGTGCCGTGGAAAGCGAGCCGAGCACCGCCCCGGAAACTGCCTGGAGGAAGAGCACTAGTGCCGCGTGCGTGGTCTCAGTCTAGCTCCCAGACTTCTGACTTCACAACCCAACCGCATGGTTCTTGCACATACATAGGAGCCCAGTTCGCACTCTGCGGGATAACAATGGACTGTCATGAGCCTCCTTGTGCGCTTCTACACAGCGCACCGAGAAGTGAGGAGGAAGGATGGATTTAGGCGCAGGTTACACCACAAACACATTTATTCACAAAAAGGTAAACTGTCCCAAAAATAAAGACATACAAAAAGACTACAGGGTGCACTAAATGGCTCACACGATTGAATGTGCAGTGGGAAGACCACAGTGCAAAGTGGCCACAAGACAAACAGTACAAAATAACTTAATTGCTCAGGTTAACTTAGAGTCCTCCAGGACGCTCAGCAGACTCGGGAGAAAGAAACTGGACAACAGTGCCAAAGCGTAGCAGCATAACTGCAAGGGGAAATGCAAACAGTTGGTACTCACAGTACTGGAGCAGTCAGAGTAGTCCAAGTTGTCCGGCAAGCACACACAACCAATAACTACACTGAGGGGAGTAGCGACAGTGTAGATCCCGACACCCTCATAGGACAAAATAATGGTCCAGCAATGTTTGACTGGCAAAGGCCGCTTAAGTACAAGCATTGCTGGCACAACAGATTGGGTGCACCTGGGTGAGGCGCGGGAAAAGCAATCACCAGAGTGGAACCAGCTGGCTGTCATGAGAGAGGAGGCGTGGTCGGACCGGCAAGTGTAGACAACACCCACATGAATGTAGGTCAAAGGAGGCTGCCTAACAGCTGCCAACCAGAACAGTGGCTACAGGTACAGAAAAAAGAACAAGTGACATAGAAACAACAAGAACTCAAAAGATAACACAAAACACAAATACACAAGTAAACCTGAGCCACAGCAAGTCAGAACTGAGCCCAAAGAACAACCCGGCTCGGTTCATGACAGAGCCTCCCTCTCAAGGGGTGGATTCCAGACACCCATGGCAACATCATAAGGAAAGGGAACTCCCCCCCCCCCCCCCAGCAGGAACAACAACCAACGAACCCGGGTGGGAGGTAGGGGGAACAGGCAAGGAGGGAACACAATACACTCCACCCAGGGCCCACAACAGAAAAGACAATTAACCCTCCCAAGTCCAAAGGTGTGAAGGCTCAGGGGGCCACCCAGAGCCCCAGGCCCAGCAGACAGTCTGGTGAACATAGTCCGATGGCCTGCTGGGAAACACGGGCCACCTGGCCCAGAGACTCAGTCCTTCTGGCAGTTGACCAGCGCTGTAGCGCCACCAAGGACCAGAGAGGTGGAGCAGGAGGTGGTGTGCCCACTGGGAGGCTCACTGGTGGGTAACCAGACCATAGGAGGGGAACCCCCACGGCGTTGCACAGGGAGGGGAAGGAGGCCACAGCGTCTTCAAGCTGACCCGCAGTACCCTCGGTGGTCCCGGCTTGGGACACAGCTGCACCCTTGGTGGACCCCAACTGGGCCAACGCTGCACCCGTGGTGGACCCCGACCGGGCCAACGCTGCACCCGCGGTGGCTCCTGGCTGGAGCTTTGCAGCACCCGTGGTGGCTCCTGGCTGGAGCTCTGCAACACCCACAGTGGCTCCCGATTGGAGCTCTGCAGCACCCACGGTGGACTCCAGCTTAAGCTCTGCCAAAACCGCGGTGGACCCCAAATGCACCAATGCTGCACCCCCGGTGGGCCCCAACCGGGCCAACATTGCACCCTCAGTGGCCCCCATGCTGGAGCATGGCATCCATGACAGGTCCATGCAGGAGCGCAGCACCCATGTTGGGCAAACCCTGGGGCGCAGCCCCCACGAGGGTCCCAAGCCAGTGTGCTGCACCCATGGAAACACAGCCTGAGGAGGGACCCACACAATGGCCTCAGGCAGCAGGGGAGCTGAACCCCCAACATCGTCAGGCGGCGAGACCGGTTCCCTGGATACCCCTGGTGACAGTGGTTCCTCTCCGGCGACCTTAGAAGGAAACTCAGGAGCGGGAGAAGAAACAGGTTGTTAGGGTCACCGGCAGTGGTGGAGCCCAGCAAAAGGAGTTCAGATGCAGCTGTGTTCTGTGCCTGACTCTCCTCACCTACAGCCAGACAAGATCTCTCTAATACTGACATTAGAAAAACAAGAGAGATAACTTGCCTGAGCTTGAGCTCCACCGCCATCCAGGACTCCATCGATCCTGACAATGAAGACTTGGACCCGGCTTCTAGGAGGTCCATCTCAGGCTCCCAATCCACTTCGGTCGCCTCTGCAGCAGGCAAGATGGTGATAACAGTCCCATAGTCCTCCTGCGATGGCTCCAACGCTGGGGATTCCTCCGGCGTGGCTGCAGGGGGACATCTCTGTGCTGGCTCTGGAGCGAAGTCCTCCGAGGCCACCGGCTCCTCCACCGTCTGATGGCTCTGACCTTGGGCCAACGGGCACTCAGAAAAAATGGAGGAGACATGGAGAGAATAGAAATAACATCAACATCTGCAGCTGGAGGAGAGGACCCAGCGGACTGCTGAAACTGGGTCTCTCCCTCAGGAGACAGACAAGGTTTGTCATGATTTAACTGGGTAGAATGAAAAAAACACTTGCCTGTCATCCTGGTGCTCACTGATCACAGCTGCAGTAGGCAAACAGTCATCCCTTTCTGTGTTGACGGTGATCTGGCCCTCTTCAACGGATTGTGGAGGAGCCGTCTCCATGGCAACGGAGGTGGGCGTTGCCAGGGCAACCCTAACAGACCTCATGGCAGCTGGAAGGGAGATGGCTGCCAAGGACAAGGAGGGCTTGTCCCGACGTTTCCCTGCATGATAACACTGTTTGCGGGGTGCTGGGGCCGGTTTAAGTGGAGCGGGAGCGGGCGTAGCACTCTGGCGTGAAGCAGCCCCTTTTGGCATGAGCCCAGTCTTCTTAGGGGACTTCCTCATCCTCTCGCTGTTCTCATGCCGCAGCGCTGCTAGCAGGGTTATCCTCTCGACTCAGCGTGCTCCAAGAGGTGAGGACATTGCTGGACCTCTGCCTCCACCAGACCCACGTACCAAAGGACGTCCTCCAGGGTGGAATATTTACTTGCCGAGGAGATGAGCCAGTCAATGTTCATCAAGGCTCGGCAGCATTCCCACCCCAGGCTCATCAGATAACGCTGACTCGCCACCTCCATAGCCGACTCTAACACAGGTGAATGAAAAAGAAAACAGTTCATAAAATAAAAAGGTATGTGTGGGTGTAACCCGCTAAATCCTATGCTGGCTGGATCATTCTGTCATGAGCCCAAAGAACAACCCGGCTCGGTTCATGACAATGGACGATACCAGGTATTACTATGTGGTCACTGCACTGGATGTGCGCACCACGCAACAGGTGACGAGCCTGCTCCAGGAGCAGGAAAATATGAATCGCTCAAGGAAAATATGAAGTGCTCAAGAGGATGCTTCTCCAGTGCTATACCCTTTCTGACAGTGAGAGGGCAGAAAGACTCCTAACGTGTTTGGAGTTAGAGGACAGATCAGCAGGGGAGCTCATGGAGAGCCTGTTGGCGCTGAGGGGAAAGGATGACGAATCTTTCCTGTTCGCCCACTTGTTCCTCAGGAACCTACCAGCTACAGCCAAGGCGATCCTGGCCAACTTGCTATGGTTGGTTGCTAAGGACTACTGCGCCCTGGCACAGGAAGCGGACCGCATCATTTTGGCAACCAGAACTCTCAGCGTACAGACAGTGGCACCGGCATCCATGAGGGACTCCAGCAAGGTCGAGGAGCCTTTCGTGGTAGCCGGGACGGACACCAGAAGATGAAGCAACAGGGCAATCTGTTTTTATCATCACCATTTCAGCCCGATCTAGTCCACGGATACCATCAGGTTCCGGTGCGTGTGGAAGACGTTACAAAAACAGCGGTAATAACTCCTTTCGGCCTTTTCGAGTTTTTACACATGCTGTTTTGATTAAGAGGCGCGGCGCAGACTTTCCAGGGGATGATGGATGTAGTGCTTAATGACTTGTCCTTTGTTTTTGTCTACTTAGACGACATTCTGGTAGCTAGCGTGTCCGAGGAGGAGCACATCACCCATCTCAAGACAGTTTTCCAGAGTTTGGAGGCACATGGGCTGAGTGCCAGTTCGGCTTGCCAGAGATTGATTTTTTGGGCCACTGCATTTCGCCGGAGGGTGCAATTCCGTTACCAGATAAGGTGCGCGCTGTGTCAGACTTTCCCCACCTGCAGACTGTGAGAGCACTACAGGAGTTTTGGGAATGATGAATTTTTATAACCGTTTCTTTCCTCGGGCAGCCCAGCTGATGCAGCCGTTGTATGCCGTGCTTAAAAAAACAAAGCCCTCGGAAGCCATCAACTGGACTCCCGAGTGAGTCCAGGCTTTTACTAATGCCAAAATAGCACTTGCGGATACCGTGTTGTTAGCCCACCCGGATCCGTCAGCATGGATAGCGCTCACTATGGATGCATCTGATGTTGCCATGGGGCAGCAGTGGAGCAGTACGTCTCAGGTTTGTGACAGCCACTCACATTTTTCAGCTGAACTTTGCGTGACAACGATCACAAACACAGCACGTTTAATAGGGAATTGCTGGCTTTCCACCTGGCGACACGCCATTTTCAGTTTTGGTTAGAGGGGCATGAGTTCACCACATTCGTGGACCATAGGCCGCTGACGTACGCTATGGCCAAGGTCTTGTAACCGTGGTCGGCTCGGCAGCAACAGCATTTGGCCGCAATTTCGGAGTTTACTACTGACATGCAACACGTCGCCGGTAAGCTCAATGTCGTGGCCGATTGTCTGTCACTCACATTAGTCTCCCCGGTCTACATGGGAATAGATTTCCCTACCATGGCTGTGGAGCAAGCCGGGGACGTGGACATTTGCATGCTCCAGTCTGCGCCTACTGGGTTAAGGCTGGAGAGCAGGGTGATGCAAGAAGGGTACCCTCCCTTGTTCTGCGACATCTCCACCGGCCGTCCGCGCCCGGTGGTTCAGAGCTCTTGGCGCGTCACATTTTTGAGTCGGTCCACTCCCTTTTGATTTGATTTTGATTTTTTTTTTTTTATTTTGTATACTTTATTGATCCCCAGAGGGGAAATTGAGGGCATCCACCTGGATGGATGAAGCAGCCACGGTACGGCGCTATCCCTTTACCATTCACACACACATTCACACCTAGGGCCGCTTTAGAGTCTCCAATTAACCTAACCTGCATGTTTTTGGCCTGTGGGAGGAAAGCGGAGAACTCCCAGAGTAAACCCACGCAGACACAGGGAGAACATGCAAACTCCACAGAGATCACTGTTGGTCAGGGGCTGGGATTGAACCAGGGATCCCATGGCCAAGGGTGAGTTGCTGTGCTGCCGCAGTGCTAACCATTGCACCACCGCCCTGTTGCATCCAGAAGTGCGTGCTTCGGTGAAGCTAGTGGGGGTGAAATTTGTCTGGCTGCGCTTGTGCAAGGACATAAAAGAGTGTCTATCCACGACGGACTCAAAGCCCTCGCAATGAAGGATTAAGCACTGAATCTGCAGAAGAAAATAAAGTTCTTTCTCTGTGTTCAGTCTATTTGGCTCAATTTCCCTTACAAAAATCCTCCTGATAATCCCCAGTCTTTGTTTTTCAAAACACTGAGCACACGGCCTCTGGACAGTAGCTGCTTGGGACAATTGCCAAGGACAATTGCTGCAGCCAGACAAAACATCTTCTGCCAAAGTGTCCTTGTGCTCATATTGATACAACATTGCTTCAACACTACATCCACACTGACCCAGAAACTGACAACAAGATAACATTCACTGCTCTCCTTGTGTCCTGTGGACTCTGGTCTTGAATGTGCATCGTGGGCTTTTTTTGTCTTTGTAATCATAATATTGATTACTTATGGTCAATATTCTGAATTCAATGATTTTTTTGCTCCTTCCTATTGTATGATTTCTTATCTGTACCATCCTATTGGCAGGCGCGTCCCCGATGCAGCCGTGTCACTGGAAATGCAGGTTCATTTTCTGTGTCAAGTCAAATTCTCTCGTATGTTATCAGTGATCTGTTAATGTACTTGGCAATAAATCTTTTTCTGATTCTGATTCTGATTCTGAGTGGGCTGCAGCTTGTGTTGCGTGCCAGCGGGCCAAAGTGCACAAGCACACCAGAGCCCCCTCTCGAGCCGTTCCAAATCCTGGCCAGAGGTTTGACCACATCCATGTGGATTTGGTGGGACCCCTCCCGCCGTCGCAAGGTTTTACACACCTGTTAACAATCGCGGACCACACCACGTGCTGGCCTGAAGTGGTCCCGCTGGCTTCTAACACGCCCGCAGAAGTGGCTCATGCTTTTTTGTTGGCTTGGGTCGCACGGTTCGGATCCCTATTGGACATCACTCCCAACAGGGGTCTACAATTCATTTTGGAACTCTGATCCGCGATGGCCCAGAGCCTGAGGGTCAAAATTCACCACACTACCGCGTACAACCCCCGGGCTAACGAGTTATGTGAGCGTTTTCATAGGTTGCTTAAAGCAGCACTCAGCACTTCACCCATGGATGCAAATTGGGTCGATCGCCTGCCCTGGGTTCTTTTAGGGTTGCGCTCTGCACCTAAGGAGGATTTGGCAGCCTCCCCTGCAGCATTTTTTCTCAGCCATTGCGTATCCCCGGAGAGTTTTTATTGGAAAACCCCACACCCGAGGCTGATCCGCCCACGTAATTTTTGCACAGTACAGAGGTTTTTAACATACATACATACATACATACATACATACATACATACATACATACATACATGTAAGAGAACATTATGTCATGTTAATGTGCCTCACAGGCTTTGTTCTAAACATAATGTATGATGGTCGGAAGTTCCAGGTCTCGATGCATGGTATTAAAGATATAAAAGAGGAATGCACAGACACCCGGGATCGTTTTTTGCTGTAAGTTATGTTGGAGAAAGAATAATGTTTCTGTGTTGTCCAGCTTGTTGCCTCGCCTATCTCCTTTCTCCACAATACTTTAAATTGTTTGACCCATGAAGGATCTGACGGGGGGGGAATGGGGAAAGGAGGGGTGGGGAGGGGGAAAGAAAAGGGAGAGAAACAAACAAAGAAGACTAACAACTGAAACAAACAGAAGGCAGACTGTTTCTTCCACTGAAAAGGTCTCAACACGAGTCTGGTATCTGCACCTGTTAAAGGAGAGACATGTGTATGCATACATGTGCGTATGTATGAGAGCGTGCGCAAAATAAGTGTGTGCATGTGAGTGGTTTGTCAGGGAACATACAAAGAGGGCAGCTGGTCACAGCACTCCCCACCCCCTGCCCCAGAAACCCCGAGCAAGCAGGACAATGTCACCAACCTGCACAGAGTACAAATGTCCCGAGGCCAACAAGCCCTGGGACAGCCATACTTCCACCCCAGGAGGGACGGCTGAGGGAGGCTGGGCCACCAAGCGGCCTGCACGGCGGACCCACGCACCTGGACTGGCCAACCCACCAACCCCCACCCCACCCCCTCCAGTGGAGGCCCCAGGCCCCAGGCCCCAGGAGGCCAACTCCCCCATCCCCCAGGCCAGAGATTGGCCCATGCCCCCAGCACGAGCCCCCCCCCCAGACACCCCCACAGTGGGCCCACCCACACCCCAGTGCCACCGCCGCACACCCTGGAGACCCCCATGCCCCCCCATCTAGGGGAGCTCATGCAGCCAAGAGGCGCTACCCCCTCAATCCAGCACCTCTCAACAAGCATCACCCCCATTCTCACTCATTCACACCCTCATGCTCTCATATGCACCCACTTGCACCCACATGCACTCACTCACTCTCACTCGCCCTCTCCCCCACACAATCCCACACTCAGACTCCTGAACCCACCCACTCTCTCCCACTCCTGTATCCACTCAATCTCACCCCCACTCCCACTCGCCCTCAGAGTCACCCGCACTCACTCACGTTCACCCCTACACACACTCTCACTTACGCGCCAACCTAGTCACATCCACTCGTGCTCTCCCCCAGACACTCACCCACATTCATTCACCCTTATTCCTTAGGCTGGCCGCAGTGCAGATGCAGTGAGCATGAATGTGCACCAGCACCCAGTAGGGGCTGGGGAGACCACTGGCACAGGCCAGCAGCCACACCCTCGCTGACTCGCTCCAGGGTGGCCATGGCCACAGAAGCAGACCACCACCCCCAGCGCCCACCCAAGCAACTGATCAGCGGACCACCGCATGCGTTTCGAGATGCTACCCGACATGCAAAGTGCCACACAAAACCGACCCACCACCACCATCTCCACTCATCACTCCCTCACTCTCACATACTCTCTTGTTCAATCACTCTCTCACTCCCTTGCTCACATCTATTCATTCAGCAGCACCCAGGGATTTTGACATGATGGAGAACATGGGCCACTCAACGCAGTGGCTCAGTCTATCAAGCAGTTGGCCAGAGTTCTTCAGCCACCAAGACCGGAGGAGCGACCCTGGAGGTGGCTCCCCCACGAGGAGGCCCAATGAGGGGATAAAAGGCAGCAGGAGGGGGGGGAACCACGATGGTGTCTGGTGGTGGAGGAAGGGGGACCACGACACCCTCTGTAGTCTTAGTAGCTCCGGGCTGGAACACTGCAGCACCCTCGGTGGCTCCGGGCTGGAGCACTGCAGCACCCTCGGTGGCTCCGGGCTGGAGCACTGCAGCACCCTCGGTGGCTCCGGGCTGGAGCACTGCAGCACCGTCGGTGCCTCCGGGCTGGAGCACTGCAGCACCCTCGGTGGGCCCGGGCTGAGCCAACGCTGTACCCTCGGTGGGCCAGCATTGGGCCAATGCTGCACCCTCAGTGGACCCCGCGCTGGGGCGTAGCACCCATGATGGACCTAAGCTGGAGCACAGCACCCACATAGGATTAATGTTGGGGCGCAGAACCCATGAGGATCTCAGACTGGGATGCAGCACCCACGGGGACTCAGACCGAGGCGGAACCCAGATAATGGCCTAGGGCAGAAGAGGAGCTGCACCTATGGAGGTCCCGGGCTGGGACAGCGCACCCGTCACAACTTTTACAGCAGGGGAAGCTGGTCCTCCGGTGACCTTGAGCGGCAAGCCTGGACCCACGGAGACCTCTGGTATGGCTGGAATGTTCCCAGTGACCCTCGGAGGAAGCTCAGACACAACACAGAGAGAAGGGGGGTCAGGGTCACTGGCAGCGGCGGAGCCTGGCAAGGCGAATTCAGGCGCAGTGGGCAGCTGCACCCGTCTCCCTTCACCAAGAACCAGGCAAGATTGCTCTAGGATAGATAGGAGAAAAACAAAAGAGAGCACTTGTCTGAGGTCGAGCTCCACCGCAGTCCAGGACTCCGATGATCCAGGCAACGATGGCACTTCGGGCTTGGCCTCAAACTCGGCTGCGGCGGCCTCCGCAGCTGGCATGGTGGTGTTCACAGTCCTCTTGGCCCCAGTCGGAGTAACCCACGCAGGAGGCTCTTCCGGCATGGTGGCTGGGGTCTTGCTCACCATTGGCACTGGAATCCCTGTGATGAACTCGGGTTCAACACCTTCCCTCTGTCCATAGTGGGACTGCGGGGCTGGGATGGAGTCCTCCAGTGCCTCGGGCTCCTCCATCGTCCGGTGGGTCAGTTCAGGGGCTGGTGGACACTCAGGGGCAAGAGGAGGAGACACAGAGAGGGCAGGTGAGGATTTAATTACTGCAGCAGGGTATGAGAACTCAGGGGACTGCAAACCCTGAGCCTCATCACCGGGGATCAGGCAAGGCATCTCATCATAAATTGACATAGAATGAAATAAAACTTGCCTGTCATCCCGGTGTGCGATGTTATCTGCAGCAAGAGATGAACAGTCATCCGTCTCCATGTCTATGGTGAGCCTGGGCCCCTCTGAGGAAGGTGGAGGAGCCGCCTCTTTAGTCATGGAGGTGGACGGAGCAGGGAAGGACGCATTGAGCCACAGCAGCGGGAGAAGTCACCAGGAGGAAGCGGGAGGCAGCAGCGGTGCAGCAAGGAGAAGCTGGGGAATCAGCTGGAGAAACAAGACGCTTCGAGCGCACTGCTGCGGGAAGGAGAGGCTGCTGGCGAGGAGGAGATGGCGTTCCTCCGGCGGGTCGAAGCTGGACGACCTCATCTTTGAGGAGCTGGAGCTGGCTTAGTTGGAGCAGGAATGTGCGTCGAGGACTGGCGAGGAGCGGAAACAGCGGAGCCCCGGGAGCACCCTCCCTTCAGTGCGAGCCCGGGCTTCTTCGGGGACTTCCTCACCTATCCGCCATTCTCACGTCGCAGCGCTGCCACAAGGGAAATCCTCTCAACTCCCTCAGCGTGCTCTGAGAGCTGAGGGCATTGACAAGCTGCTGCCTCTGCCAGATCCAAATGCCATAATGCGTCTTCCGGGGTGGAACATATGCATGCCGTAGAGATTAGCCCGTCTATTTCCATAAGAGCACGGCAGCATTCCCACCCCAGATGCCTAGGATAGCCCCATCCACTTGATGTATCCATAATGAGCTCCGGAAAACAGGTGGGTGAAAAAACACACAAATAGAGTGAAAAAATGCCCTACTGTAGAAGCTGGGTCCAAATTGGTGGCACTCTACGGTCATGAACGCCCCTTTGGGGCAGAAAGACAGACCCACGCACTTAACTGCAATAGTGACATTTCAGAATCAGAATCAGAATCAGCTTTATTGGCCAAGTATGCACAACACATACAAGGAATTTGACTTTGGCTAAAAACTTGCTCTCGTTGTTCAGGTGAAGGATTTAAATAAGGATTCAATGACAACCACAGTATGTACAGTAAATTACAGTCTGTCCACGTTTCTATAAAAGGATGCAAATATATACAGGAATATATGCAGTTATTTACTCGGACTAACCACACTTTGCAGAAATATATGAAAAAATATACAATCACACAGTATTTCAATGTGGACTCAGATTCAGTGATATAATGTGAATGAAGTAAAAAGCAGTGTGAGAGTTATGTGCAATGTAATAATGGATGAAAAGTCATGAGTACAACAACAGGTAGGACTAGGTGAATGTTAGGAGTTCATCAGAGTGATGGCTTGAGGAAAGAAACTGTTCCTGTGACGGGTGGTTTTGACCTTCAGTGATCTGTAACGACGACCAGAAGATAGAAGTTCAAACAGTTTGTGGCCGGGGTATGATGGGTCAGCACAGATGTTTCCCGCCCGTTTCCTGGTTATGGACCGATATAAGTTCTCAATGGAGGGTAGGTCGGTACCAATGATCCTCTCCGCAGACTTAATGATCCGCTGCAGTCTGGTCTTGTCCTGTTTAGTGGCAGATCCAAACCAGACAGTGATGGAAAAGCAGAGGACAGATTGGATGATGGCGGTGTAGAAGACAACCAGCAGCTCCTGAGGCAAATCAAACTTCTTGAGCTGACGCAGAAAAAACAACCTCTGCTGGGCCTTTTTCCGGACAGTGTCAATATGGGAGGACCACTTCAGGTTCCGGGAGATTGTGGTACCCAGAAACTTGAAGGAGTCCACCGTGGACACTGTGCTGTTGAGGATGGTGAGTGGGGGGAATGAAGGGGGGTGTCGCCTGAAATCCACAGTCATCTCCACCGTTTTGGCTGGGTTAAGTTCAAGATGGTTCTGGCTGCACCAGAGGATCAGCTGCTCCACCTCCCGCCTGTATGCAGACTCATCATCATCCCGGATCAAACCGATGACTGTGGTGTCGTCCGCAAACTTCAGGAGCTTCACCGAAGGGTCCTCTGAGGTGCAGTCGTTGGAGTAGAGGGAGAAGAGCAGTGGGGAAAGGACACATCCTTGGGGGGCGCCAGTACTAATTTTTCGGGAGCTGGATGTAAATCTCCCTAGCTTCACCTGTTGCCACCTGTCAGTCAGAAAGCTGGAGATCCACTGGCAGGTGGAGGGGGGCACCTTGAGCTGGAGGAGTTTCTGATGAAGAATGCCTGGGATGATGGTGTTGAACGCTGAGCTGAAGTCGACAAACAGGATCCTGGCGTACGTCCCTGGGGAGTCGAGGTGTTGCAGGATGTAATGTAGTCCCATATTCACTGCATCATCCACTGACCTGTTTGACCGGTAGGCAAACTGCAGCGGGTCCATCAGGGGGCCTGTGATGACCTTCAGGTGGTTCAGCACCAATCTCTCCAAGGATTTCATGACCACAGAGGTCAGGGCAACAGGTCTGTAGTCGTTTAATCCTGTAATAGAGGGTTTCTTGGGAACTGGAATGATGATGGAGCGTTTGAAGCAGGAAGGCACTTCACGCAGCTCCAGTGATCTGTTAAAGATCCGGGTGAAGATGGGGGCCAACTCGTTGGAGCAGACTCTCAGGCAGGACGGAGACACACCATCAGGTCCTGCAGCCTTCTTGATCTTTTGTCTCTGAAAGACCCGGCGCACCTCCTCTTCACAGATCATTAGTGCTGGTGGGAGGTCAGAGTGGAGGAGGGATGGAGTTCCTGGGGCTGCAGATAATCCTTTTGTGTGGGTGGGAGGTGAGAACTGTAGGTTCTTTTCAAACCTGCAGTAAAAGCTGTTTAGGTCGTTAGCCAGCTGGAGGTTTTCCGCAGGGTGGGGGGATGGTCTCCTGTAGTTGGTGATATTCCGTAGGCCTCTCCAGACAGAAGCAGAGTTGTTAGCTGAGAAGTTTTTTTGTAACTTCACACTGTAGCTCCTCTTAGCAAGCCTGGTCTCCTTCGTCAGCATGTTTCTGGCCCGCTTGTACAGAGTCCAGTCACCAGTCCTGTAGGCCTCCTCCTTGGTCTGACGTAGCTGCTTCAGTTTAGGAATGAACCAGGGTTTATTGTTGTTGTATATGCAGAAGGTCTTGGTCTGCACACACATGTCCTCGCAGAAACAGGTGTATGATGTCACAGTGTCAGTGAGTTCATTTAAGTTAATGGCTGCAGCTTCAAAAACACTCCAATCTGTGCAGTCAAAGCAGGCTTGTAACTTCAGCTTTGATTCCTCAGTCCATTTCTTCACAGTCCTTACAACAGGCTTGGAAGTTTTTAGTTTCTGTCTGTATGTTGGAATAAGATGGAGCAGGCAGTGGTCAGAAAAACCCAGAGCTGCACGGGGGACGGCATGATAGGCATTTCTTAAAACTGTGTAACAGTGGTCAAGTGTATTTGTGTCCCTGGTGGGACATTTAATATGCTGTCTGTATTTAGGAAGCTCATTTGTGAGATTAGCTCTATTGAAATCACCCAGAATGATAAGCAGAGAGTCTGCATGTTTTTCCTCCACGTCTGCTATCTGGTCAGCGAGGAGCTGCAGTGCCTCCGTTGTACAAGCAGCAGGCGAGATATAAATTCCGACCAGAATAAATGAGGAGAACTCTCGCGGTGAATAAAAGGGTTTACAGTTTATGAACAGTGACTCTAGGTTAGGGCTACAAAACTTCTTCAACACTGTGACATCAGTACACCAACCTTCGTTTATGTAGAAGCAGATTCCACCACCCTTAGTCTTTCCAGAAAATTCTCGGCTGCGATCAGCACGAAACAGCTGGAATCCGTCCAGGCGCACCGCGCTGTCCGGGATGTGTTCACTCAGCCAGGACTCCGTGAAACAAAGGGCGCCAGATCTGCTAAAATCCCGGTTTTTGTGAGTCAGGAGCAGCAGTTCATCCATTTTGTTCGCCAAACTGCGGATATTTGCCAGATGGATCGATGGGAGCGGCGTGCGAAATCCTCGTTTCTTCAGCCTGACTAACGCACCGGCACGTTTACCACGCCGCCTTCGTTTCCGGCCAGCGCCAATAGCCGCTGCTCCCACAGCTAAGATGGACTGAAAAAACTTCAGATCAGCAGCAGTAACTGGCGGAGAAGTTGCATTGGGAGGTAGTCTGAGTGAAAGTAGTTCCTCCCTTGAATAGGTGATTCGGACAGAAGAGCAGAAGTCCAAAAAAACACACAAAATTATCAAAAACATCAGAGAGCAGAAGCCAGTGGCTGCCATCCGCGGCGCCATCTTGGATTTTTTTTTTTTTTTTAACAACAACAACAACAACAACAAAAAAAACAGTACAGTGCAAAACACAAAAAATGCAAATGAAGAATAACTCACAAGAAATGATGCTCCAGAGCTGAGGACACTCTGGAGAAAAAGAGGGGGAGACTGTCTGTAGAGGAGTAATCTAGTCTGAACACAATTGCGACTGCCACAATGATGGAGGGGAACGGCAGTCTATAAACAGTGGGGAAATAATGAGCGGCAGGTGAATGGGCAGGACCTAATTTCCAACTGCTCGCTGCTGGGATGGCTGGGAAGCGAGCAGCTGGTGGGTGTTCCTGGGAGATGAGGAGGGAGCTCGTGCCACAGAACAGAAAACTGACTAAACATTACAGAAACTGACAAAATAATCCTAATAGACAAAATACACAAATAAATCGAGAGTCTGAGCCCTCTGCTCAGACTCATGACAACTTTCTGTCTTTCTTTCTTCAAAACCACTTGTTAAGGGCAAAAGCAGGATAATTCTGACCTCTATTCCAGGGGTGTCCAATCATGTGCCATGGAGGGCCAAGACCCTGGAGGCTTTATCTCCAACCAGTGTCTTCAACACCAGATTTCACTAAACTTCTTCCCACTGTTTGCTGATCAGTGAAAACACCTGTTGAAGAGACTGGGTAGAAGAGAAAACCTGCAGGGTTTTGGCCCTCCATGGCACGTGACTGGACACCCCTCTGTTAGACCATGAAGTGTGATGGTTGAATGTTGCTATTTAACAAATTGGACCAAAAATGCCAAGGCTGATTTTTTTGTCCCAGTCCAGCTCCGGCTAAGACAGCTAGTAGCAGACATTTTTCTCTAATGGTTGCATTGTCAAGCAACCACTGTGCGCTGTTTGAATTTGAGAGAAAGAAACTGTTGTTGTTTTGGTATAAACAAAATATTAAATTCAAGCTGTCACTGTTTTTATGTATCATTACAAACCATGTTCACTAACTAGAAGCCAGGGAGATGTATGAAAGATGATAACTCTAACAAAATAATTTGTGTGTGTGTATACCTTTATGCGCAACTTTTGCTATACATTTTTTTAAACTATTTTTTACAGAAATTTTATGTTTTTTCTCAGTTATATTTTTTTCTCTCATAAATTTGCAATTTTCCTTTGAAAGTTTTTTGGTTCCATCTGCAACATTTTATTTGGAAATTTTCAACTATATTCTTGTACATTTACAACTTTACTCTCGCCAATTTGATGTTTTTCACTTAATTGTGTTTGTTTGTGGAAAATAGAAAATATAAACTATCCACATATGCTCCAAATCATAAAGAAACAGTAATTTATCATTTATCATAAATTATATAATGAACAAAAATGAATGAAAATTTAGTAATTTTGTGAAAGAACTGTTATGACCGCGCTCAGGCTATGCATCATCTCTGCCGGCTTTGACAGCAGTGGATTACATTCTGGCTCCCTGGGCTCTTATTGTGACAGCGCTCGGTGGGGCTTCCTGCTGTCAGAGCTGATCAGCTGTTCGGCATCACCGCTCGTTAGCTGCCGGCTTTATTAGCGGGCGCTGACAGCTGGTTGATGCTGGAGTATCGTCAAACATTCGTCAATCATTCCTGGTCCTCGTTCATGTCAGGTTCATGCTTATTCTTGTCCATGTCATAGTTAAGGTCGTAGTGGCTGGGGTTAGCCCTACGATCCCTTGTATTCTGTAGTGTGTGTTTTGCCCTCAGCGGCTCACAGCTTTGCGTTTCGTCTTGTCTCGTTATAATAAAACATCAAATGCAGAACTCACTGGTGACTTTTGGTGTCTTATGGTGGCCCACGAGGGTCACCGCATGACAAGAACAAGTAATTACAGCGTAAAGAACATTTTAGACCAGTTTTCAAATCAGTGAAATTGAAACTCAACATGTACAATCAAATGTACTTTAGTAAAATGGTATTTTTCTTCATAAACGTAAAAAAGTAAAATGTAAGAGTAAAAAGTGCCCATAGTAACATTAAGAAAAGTGTAATTTTGTGAAAAAGTTACTTGAATACATGTACTTGAGTAAATGTAACTAACTACCCACCAATGACACCTGCCAAGTTTATTCAGCGTCCACCAATGGAACACATCAAGATCCAGTTTTAGGCCACATTCTTATAATTTATTTATTTTATTCTATTTAACTGATTTTTTTCCTTTACATGGATTTAATATGGTTTATAGAAATACAATTCATTGACAGTTTCAGAGGAGCACCTCTTTAGTTTAATGAACCATTGTTTCAATCGTCATAGAACAGAATAGAATCTTTATTGTCACTGTACACAAAAATACAACAAAACTCTGTTTAGTAACAATCTCTGTTCAGCAGCTTAAAATCCAGTCATCATAGTAATAAATAATAAATAAACAGATAAAATACTAATGTTATCTAAGTATATACAGTATATGTGTGTGTATGACTGCTGGAAAGGGATTATGAATTCAGTTGTCTGTTTGCCGCTCTGGGGAAGAAGCTCTTTTTCAATCTGTTGGTCTGGGTTTTGATGACTCTGAGCCTGCGTGAGGGGAGGGTGGAAAATGGGTAATGTCCTGGGTGTATGGGGAAATTCCTGATGTTTTTAGCTCTTCTGAGGAGGCGTGCGGAGTAGATGTCCTCCGTGATCGGGACCGAGGAGCCCACAATCCACTGACCAGTTGCAACTCTTTCTTTTCTGCCTCTGTGCAGCTAGAATACCAGACAGTGCAGATGCATTCATTATTAAATGAAGTACATCTATTATGAATACACAGATTGACAGATATATTTATAGGAAATTAAACTTACAGTTGTGCTCTAAAAATGCAAAAACAAGAATTTTATCTATCACAATCAAATCATCATAAGAATATTCACTAGGGGGCGATGCAGAACAAAACTGGAAAATGCTCGGAGAGTGCATACCTCCACAAACACTTATTTTGAGGCACCTTGCAGATCTTTTTTGATAAAAATTGCTCAAAAATATTTTTTTCCATAACAGAGGGTACTTACTGTTATGTTTGTAAACAGGCTGGTATTAGTAAGATGGCTGCCGGGTTGGTTAGGAAATAGACCAGGGTGGCTACTACCGGTTTCTGGTGGTGACGCTGCCCAGGGTATGAAAGAGTGGGCGGAAGAGGCTCTGCCTCTTTCGTCGTGGAGCCACCTGGCCAGTAGAAGAGTGCTGTAAGCCTATGTACAAAGTCCTTGTTATATCCTGAATAAACCCCTGTTAACCGAGGTGAGACTCACTCGCCATTCCTATATTATGGACACAACATTTGGTGACGAGGTAAACGCGGTGATGGAACGCTCTGTTGCTAGCTTTCGGCCATTTCTCGAGGCTCCGGGCGAGCCCCTCGTGCCGTGGCCTCGGTGGTTCGCTGCCTTTACCAACTATCTTGTTGTCCTGGGCTTGAGAGAGATGGAGAAGCTCTGTGCACAAGCCATACATAATTTAGGAATGGAAGGGCAGAGGATTCTAGAGAATCTTGGAGGTGTGGACAGTTTTGATGAAGTGGTGCAGCTAATGGCGCAGTACTTTAAGGCGCCGGAGAGCGTCATTGTCAGACGCATTCAGTTTCGACAGCGCCACCAGCGGTCAGGAGAGCCTGTGCGAAGATTCGTGGCAGACCTCCGCGAGCTGGCGAGGGATTACAGATTCAGGACTCTGGAAGACGAGATGATTTGGGATCAGTTGGCAGAGCACGTCTGTTGCACGGCGGCCCGGTCCAGATTGTTGACGCACCCAGGAGAGATGACATTAGCTGAGGCTGTCGAGCTTGCTCAACAGTATGAGGCAGCAGAGACCATCGCGAGGGGCCTTACTGAAGGGGCCTCTCTGGGAAAGAATGAGTCTTGCGCTAAGGCACTGAGCCTGGACCCTTGTGATGGCGAATGTGGAGAGGATGATTTTGCCTCCGTGGTCAGGATAAGGTCTGCCCCTGGCACGCCAAAATGTTATGGATGTGGGTCCACTGAGCACCGCTATAAGTCCAGAATGTGCCCGGCGAAAGGAAAACGTTGTGGCAAATGCGGACTTTTAAACCATTTTGCCAGGGTGTGCGAAAACTTCGTACGCAGGAGCCGTGGGAGAGATCCAGGTGCTGTGCAGAAGACTCCAACGGTTGTGCATGCCGTCTCCCCGGAGACGACAGGGAGGATCGGCTGCACCGTCACGTTGGATGGCGTTGAGATTCTGCTCCTAGTGGACACGGGAGCGGTGATTTCTGTCTTGAATCTTGAAACCATGGACAGACTGTTTCCCCACCGACAGATAAGAAGGCAACAAGTAGAGTTTTATGGTTATGGGAGGAACAGGTTGGCTATTTTGGGCTAGGTTGAGATGGAGGCCCGATATAAGGACAGTGTGGCGCCCAGTGTTCGCATTAACGTTTCTGCATCCGGTGTTAATATTATGGGTTGCAACCTATTTTACAGCCTTGGGTTCTCCATTATGAACTTTTCGGGTGACGAATGGTCTGGATGTGGACTGTGGGGCCGACCTGTTCCTGCCGTGGAGGGTGCTGAGGTGTGGGAGTCAGACTGGATGGACAATGTGAATTTGGGAGTGCACACACCGCGCCATGCGAAGACCTCTCGGGATGGACCCAATGCCGTCACGCAGGATGCCCTGGACGAGGGTGCCGGACGGCACAGCGGGACCCCCGATAAGGCTCATCAGGATGAGGTGCCAACGCCGGGAGAAAACGGGGCTAGACCGCGGAGTGTGGTTATCGTATAGTGCTCCCAGCAATGGCCTGCCAAGAGGAGACCCAAGAGATCCCACGAGATGGAGCAGCTGGAGTCAGGGGCCTGTCGCAGGACTGGTGATCTGATAAAGAGGAAGTGGGCTCCCTTGAAGACCAAGGTTGAGGCCCGAGTACTTCTAGATCACACTCCACGCGAACAGCAGGACAACCAGAGGCGGTTCCAGGTGGAGCCCGGGTAGATGGAAGCAGATGGGTGCAGGTCTATTCATGTCTGGAGACACCCGAGGGATCTGCGGCTGCCAGAGGTGGAGAGGAGACAGCGCAGCAGGAGCCCTGAAGTGAATGAGACGGAGACGCCTTGAGAGGGATCCATCCAGGGACTGAGGGTTTTGTTTTACATGTGTGTGTCGTTTTCTTCAGTCCTGTTTTATTGTTGGTTTCTATTTGGTGCCCCGGTAAATTGTGTTTTTTTTAAAAAAAAAAAAAAAAAAAAAAGGAAAAGAAGGGAGAGCAGTAAGCGGGAGTGCAGAAGGCATCCTTTTGATGTTTAGTTGCAAATCTGTTTTAGTTTTTGCATGTCAACTGTAGATGCCTGTGTGTGCACTGTGCCTTAATATGTTTTGTGAATTGGGTTTTGTGTTAAATTTCTGTGATCTGACCTGTGGCACCTCTGTATGAGATTATTCTAGTGACTTCTGGAGTTAGCCTGGTTTAATCGACTTATTTTGATTAGGTTTTCTAAGTGTTTGGAAGAATTTGATTTAATTGGATTGTTTTATTTGAGTAGCCCCTTGTTTATTTTACTCTGTGTGCCCATTGTGGGGAGGGAGTTGGGGTGGGGGGCCGCCAATAGAATGTGTCTTGTGTTTTATTGTGTGTATTATTTGATGTGTTAAGGGATTGTTTTTAGCTTGTCATGAGCCCCTGTGCGCCGTTATATGGTGCACGAGGGAGAGAATGAAAAACCCAGTCGCAGGAGTAGAGGGTGCTGTGTTTATTAAGATTCACCAACGTAACAATCCAACTGTCACCAAATGCAGTTCAGTCAACACATAGAGTATGGAGAGGTGTAATGACAGAGTTGGCCTCCAAGGTTACAGGGCGCCTGCCGAACACTCAACAGCCTGGTGAAAATAAAGCCTGGTGCTACAGGGCTGTGTAATGCACGAAACAGGAAAGGCGAGCAGCCTAATGCTGCAGGCCTGCTGGCACAGGAGAAAGGCTAAGAACACTTACAGGTCTGGAGTGAATTCGGGGCGGCTGTGCAAACAGGAGGCAGGGGCAGAGAAGCGGACCAGCCAAAACACCAAGGTATGGATCGTCTTGAAGTGTCAGGCTGGGTAGAACGCTGGGCGTGAAATAACCATATGCAGAGGAACACGCTGCCGCGTAGGAAGGGAAATGTCCCGACAATCTCCTTCCTCAGCGGTCGCTAACAAATACTCCAAATGCTAATGAGGAAAGAGATTACCGGTGTGAATGCGTGGGCAGAACTGATTGGGAACAGGTGTGTGAGAGCGCATGTGAATGAGAGTGAATGGATCATGAGTGTGTGTGTGTGTGTGTGTGTGTGACCCAATGAGTACAGCTGACGGAGCTTGAAAGGAGGAGGTGGCGTGCCCGAGCTGTCAAGAGGAAACTAGGTCAAAGCATAGCCATGAGTCGGAATCGGGTTGGCCTCCAACCAGGATTCATGACATAGTTAGAAACACGGCTTTATTGTTTTGTTTGTGTGTTCCCCTTTTCAAGCGGCAGAATAACCCGCTCAGCCGTGTGGGGGGTGCTGGTGGTCTACCCAGCCCCTCAGCCTTAGTTGTATGATTGGATAGGTGTTTTGTTTATTTTCTGTACATAATTTGATTAGTGTTTGTTTTGTGTGCTTGGCATTTTTTTTTTTTTTTGGGGGGGGGGGGGTGTTATGTCTGTCAACAGGCTGGTATTAGTAAGATGGTGACCGGGTTGGTTAGGAGATAGAGCGGGGTGGCTACTACTGGTTTCCGGCGGTGACGCCGCCCAGGGTATAAAAGAGTGGGCAGAAGAGGCTCTGCCTCTTTCGTCGTGGAGCCACCTGGCCAGCAGGAGAGTGCCGTAAGCCTATGTACATAGTCCTTGTTATATCCTGAATAAACTCCTGTTAACTGAGTGAGACTCACTCGTCATTCCTATTTTATGGACACAACACTTACTCCTTATCACAGCTGCAAGATTCCTTCAACAGTAAGATAAAAATCCCCACAAATATTTATCAGCATTTCATCAATATTTAGGACATATCCAAACTCCTCACAGTAGCAGACTATTTCATTTACCAGACTTTGCAAAAATGGAATAGACAGTTTGGTTTGCAGCTGGAAGACTTGTTCCAGCTCAGAGTAGCCATTTGTGATACTGTCTGGAACTGCGACAGTGGTGTAGAGGATCTGATCTGGAGGAACATCTACAGCAGCAAAAACAGAGGGCAGAGGATTCCCTGTTTGGTTCTGAATATTTATCTCCTCATACTGGTGATTTCCCTGAGGAGAAAGGGAAAATAGTGTGAGTAAAGCTGATAGAGTTGCCAGAAATTACATTCACGTAAAAGTAGCACTATATTATGCTGCTGATAACTAAAGTGTAAGATAAGTCAGATAAATATATAAATGAATCAATGACAGAATGAGTGCGTTATCTAAAAAGAAACTAGTCAGCACTCTTACTGTTGCTAGTTATTGACATTTGTCTCTTAAATTTGTAGCACTTCTCACCTTGTTTCCTCATAAATTTATGACTACTTCTCATAAATTCACTGATGTTTTCTCTCGATTTTTCTTTTGTGAGTTTTTTCCTCATAAATATACAGTATAAAAACTTGCTTGTAAATATTTTTTCATGCATTTGTGACTTTTTTAAAATAAATGTTTTTTTCTCCAAAATGTGCAACTTTGTGCAACAAATTTTACTTTTTCACACAAATTTAATGCTTTTTTCCTCTTGTATTTGCAGATTTTCTCATAAATTTGCAACAATTTTCTTATAAATTTGCAATTCACTCTCAGTACTGTGAGTTTTGTTTTTTTTAAATTCTTTTTGAGGATTTTTTTTTAAAAAGAGCAGTTATATAATCCCTTACATAATCTAATCCAAGTCATATAGACAGACATAATACATCAGATGCAACATTTATTTCAAATCTGATGAGGGAAAAAATTGACTCCTACTTCAAATCAGTGAGATCAAAAGTAACTCAAAGAGTACAACAAAATGTACTTGAAAAAAGTGCAGTTTTTCATCAAAAATGTATTCAATGGCCATGTTTACATGCACACAAACTGATTTCTGGAGTTATCTGTCACGAACCGAGCCGGTGATTTCCTTATGGCAGAATTGTCCAGCCAGCCCGGATTTAGCAGATTCACCCACATATCTGTTTTTTTGTTTTTTTTTTTCAATTGAACTGTTTTTCTTTTTTCTACCTACCTGTGTTGGAGTCATGGAGGTGGCCAGTCAGAGTTATCCATTGAGTCTGGGATGGGAATGCTGCTGATCGTTGATGGACATCGATGGACTACTCGCATCGGCAAGCAATTATTCCACCCTGGAGGATATACTATAGTACGTGGGTCTGGTGGAGGCAGAGGTCTGGTGGTGCCCTCAGCTCTCTCAGCACGCAGAGGAGTGGAGAGGATCACCCGGTTGGTAGCGCTGTGGCGTGGGTGCGTTGAAGGGGTGAGGAAATCCCCCAAGAAGACTGGGCTCACGCTGAAGCCCGGGGCCCCATCTGTCCTGCTTCACGCCAGTGTTACGCCTGCTTCGACTTATCCAACTCCAGCGCCCTGCAGACAGCGTCATCTTGTGAGGAAACACCGGGGGAGTCCCTCATCGTCCTCGGCAGCCCTCTTCCCTCCAGCTGCCGTGAGGTCCGCTGAGGTCACCCCGGGAACGCCCACCTCTGTCGTTGTGGAGATGGCTCCTCCACAAGCCTTTGAAGGGGCCCACGTCACCACGGACACAGAGGGGGATGACTGTCTGCAGCCTGCAGCTGGGAACATCAAGGACCGGGATGACAGGCAAGTATTGTTTCATTTTATACCATCTAATAACACTGAATCTTGTCTGTCGCCCGAGGGAGAGGCCCAGTTCCAGCAGTCCGCTGGGTCCTCTCATCCAGCTGCAAACATTAATTCTTTTCTTCCCCTCTCCATGTCTCCTCCAATTTTTCCTGAGTGTCCACCGGCCCTGGAGCCTGGCCATCAGATGTTAGAGGAGCTGGGGGCTTCAGAGGATTCTGCCCCGAAGCCAGCACAGAAAGGTTCCCCTGCAGCCACGCCGGAGGAATCCCCAGCATTGGAGCCACTGCAGGAGGACAATAGGACTGCAGTGACCATCTCGCCTGCTGTGGAGGCTTCTTCAGTGGATTGAGAGCGAGAGCTGGACCTCCTGGAGGCCGGGCCCGAGCTTTCATCGTCGGGATCGACGGAGTCCTGGACAGCGGTGGAGCTCGAGCTCAGGCAAGTCCTTTCTCTTGTTTTTCTATTATCAGAATTGGAGACATCTTGCCTGGCTCTAGGGGAGGAGAGTCGGATGCAGCCCTTGGCTGCATCTGAACTCACTTCACCGGGCTCCGCCACTGTCAGCGACCCCAACCACCTTTCTTCTCCTGCTATCTCTGAGCCTTCGTCTAAGGTTGCCGGAGAGGGTGTGCCGTCGCCAGAGGTCGTCTTGGGTCTGGTCCGACCAGCAGAGGACGCCACTGCTCCAGCTCCTCCTGCCAGAGTTGTCAGGGCTCCCCCCATCGATTGCCTCCTCAGCTTCGTGCTCCGGCGGGTTGGCCTGCTCACCGTGGGTGTAGCATTGCCCTGGTTGGGGCTCACCGCGGGTACTGCTGAGCTCCAGCTGGAGTCCACCGCGGGTGCTGCAGAGCTCCAACTGGGAGCCACCTCGGGTGCAGTATTGGCCCGGTCAGGGTCCACCGAGGGTCCAGCGTTGGCCCAGTCAGGGTCCACTATGGGTGCAGTATTGTCCTGGTTGGGGTCCACCGCGGGTGCAGCTGTGTCCCAAGCCGGGACCCCCGAGGGTGCTGCGGACCAGCCTGAGGATGCCATGGTCCCCTTCATCTCCATGTCCTATGCCATGGGGGTTTCTTTCCTACGGTCCGGTCACCCACCAGTGAGCCTCCTGGTGGGCAGGCTGCCTCCTGCTTCATCTCGCCGGCCCTGGTGGCTTTACAGTGCTGGCTGACCACTGGAGGTACTGAATCTCTGGGCCAGATGGCCTGTGTTTTCCGGCAGGCCACCGGGCTCTGTTCGTCAGACTGCCTGCTGGGCCTGGGACTCTGGGCGGCCTCCCAAGCCTCCATGCCTTTGGACTTGGGGGGGTTAATTGTGGGCCCTGGGTGGGGTATTATGTTCCCTCCTTTCCTGTTCCCCCTACCTCCCACCCGGGTTTGTGGTTGTTGTTCCTGATGGGGGGAGGGGGCAGGGGTTTCCTTTCCTTGTGATGTTACCATGAGTGTTTAGAATCCACCCCTAGAAGGGGGGGGGCTCTGTCACGAACCGAGCCGGTGGTTTCCTGTAGGCTCAGTTCTGACCGTTCTCTGTGGCTCGGGTATCAGGTTTATTATGTATTGTGGTATCTTTTGAGTTTTGTTTTCTGTGTTCTTTTTCTGTTCCATGCCTGTAGCCACCGCTCTGGCCAGCGGCTGTTAGGCAGCCTCTTGTACCCACATTCATGTGGGTGTTGTCTAACATTTGCCGGTCCGACCACGCCCCCTCTCTCTTGACAGCCAGCTAGTCTCTCCCCGGTAATTGTCTTTCCCGCGCCTCGCCCAGGTGTTCCCAATTTGTAGTGCCAGTAGTGTTTGTACTTAGGCTGCCTTTGCCAGTTAAACATTGCTGGACCATTGTGCTACATATGATCGTTAATCGCCGTATGACTGCCTGTACACGAGGGATTGTGTTTGCTCGTTGGAGTATTGGATTTCTGGGACAGTTTCCTGCTTTGTGAGTAAACTGCTAGCGTTTCTCTGTGCAGTTCTGCTGCTATGCTTGACTGAAGCGTTTCTCTGTGCGGTTGTCAGAAGTCTGAAATATAAACCTCACAAATACAGAGTACAAAAAGGTATTAGACTGAATCAAAGATCAGACTTAAGACACGCAGAGCCTTTGAAGTTTTTACTTGCACAAGGAGTAATCAACATATACCTTTACAGGATGAGTTGAATGCTGGCGAGGCAGTCTCGCACAGTAACTTTTATACACAAAGATAAGACAGTGACAGTTTTACAACCCGTTCTTTCCCCCCACACAGGGGAAAGATGAGTAAAAGCACACACAGTTTGTACACAACAGTCTTTTGCAGAGAAGATAAAGAAAAAGTACAGGATATGCCAAAAGGTACAAGATATGCAAAGGATGAGTCTTGGCACACAACGCTCCAGCTACACTCACCCACATGTGGGGACATCAGTCTCAGCTTCATGAATCATTAATAAAATGATAACTGTTTATATACATATATACAATTTTTCCAACAGCGGTAAAACTGCTGCGCTTAGGCTGTTGCCCACTTTCCCCTCCTTATGCAGTTGAGCCTCCTAGAAGACTCCAGTTCTCCTGAGTTTATATGTGTTATTTGTTTGTGGCCACGGTGCACAGTGGTTAGCCCGGTGTGCGCTCGGTACCTCAGCCATTTTGTGCACATAATTGCCTTTTTGTCTGTCTTTATTTTTGAACTGTCACTTTTGTGTTCGGTAAATGTGTTGTGGTGAAATCCTGCGCTTAAATCCATTCTTCCTTTCCCTCCTCCGTGCGCTGCGTAAAAGTGCATGGGGAGGCTCATGACATTATCTGATTATTGTAGTTGTCATGTAAAGAAAGTAATCAGATAAAAGCCAGGTCATGGGAACTCACATAAACACACATAGTTTATTGTCCAATAATCTGTTTATTCAGTGCATGTGGGATTACTGGGCCCATGTAACCTGGCTCAATCTTACAATAAAATTTACAAAAAATATAATAAAAACTGTTACTCAAGTACATGTACTTGAGTAAATGTTACTATCCAAATGTAACTAGTTACTACCCACTTCTGTGTGTGACATCTGTAGTCATAGCCTGGAGTCCCATCTACCAGAAGTCTTTAGATACGTGTTCTGTCCCAGTAATTTGGAAAAGCTCTATTATAATTCCTGTACCAAAAAAAGCAAGCTGCAAAGAGAATAATGACTATCGTCCTATTGCACTGACCTCACTGGTAATGAAGTGCCTTGAGAAGATTGTCACTGATATTCTGAAAACTGATTTTGGAGGACTCTTGGATCCTCTGCAGTTTGCTTATAAAAATAACAGAAGTACAGAGGATGCCATTTTGACTTTAACTCATTTTGGTTTTAAACATTTGGAGGAGACAACCTCATACACACGTCTTTTATTGGTTGATTTTACTTCAGCTTTTAACACACTGCAGCCACACCTTTTAATTAAGAGGTTAAATGATTTTAATGTGCATCCTGCTATCATTAAATGGCACCACTCATTTTTAACTCATTGTAGACAGCAGGTCAGTGTAAATGGAACTTTATCTAAATCTAGAACCCTCAGCACAGGTGCTCCCCAAGGCTGTGTAAGCTCACCAGTCTTGTTCACCTTGTACACTGATGAGTGCAGAAGTGTTTATCCAGGCAGTCAAATTATTAAGTTTTCTGATGACACTGGTGTTTTATCACTACTTCAAAAGGATCATGACCTGTTGAGCTATCTTATGGAAATTCAGAGGTTTGCCGATTGGTGTGATGACAACCATCTCATTTTGAATACTGATAAAACAAATAGATGGTGTTTGACCCTAGGGGAGTAGGTGACCACGGTATTATGTGTAGAATTTTGAGGAAAAAATGAATTTAATCCATTCTGGAATAAGGCTGTAACGTAAAATGTGGAAAAAGTGAAGCGCTGTGAATACTTTCCAGATGCACTGTATACCTCCGCATTCTGTGCAGCATTAGTTCCCTCCTCTGATTTCCCTGCAGGGCAACATGCTAAAACAAGGAACATTTTACTAAATGTAAATAGCAGGATATTTTTACTTGTTTGTGCATTTGCTTAAAATAGCCTCTCAGCATTGACATTACATAGTCCATTATGGAATACATGGAATCATCTTTGTTTTGACAAGGAACTGATGAGCTCTTGCCAACAGATTATAAAACACATTAAAAGTTGGTAGGCATGTGTGCATGTGGAAGTTTTCTGTTTCTCACCTTGTGTCCTGAGAAGTTTTTGTTTGTAGCGCATTAATATAATCACAGCTGTGGCAAACAAAGTCAGACTCACCACAATTCCAACAATCATGGCTGTAAGTAAGCTTAAATAAATTTTCATTGTTCTCTGGGTGAAGAGGGTGCTAGCCTGTCCATCACCATGGCAAACAAGAGGGGCTCATAGTCTTGATATAATCCCACACCCACCTTGAACCCATTTTGACTCCAACAACACACTTCACCACAGTCTCACTGTCCTCATACATGCCCTGCACCAACCTCACATACTCCTCTTCCACTCCTGACTCTCATACACTACTGAACTTCCTCTCTTGACACCCTATCATATACTTTCTCTAGATTCACAAAGACAGAGTGCAACTCCTTCTGAAATTCTGTATACTTCTTCATCAATCCTCTTAAAGCAAACATTGTTTCTTTGTAGTACTTTTTTTTGGCATGGAACCATACTGCTGCTCACCGATTGTCACCTGCCTTTCTGACCTGGATTCACCAACTCTTTCCTATATCTTCATACTGTGACTGATCAGCTTTATGCCTCTGTAGTTACTACAGCTCTGAGCATCACCCTTGTTCTTGAAAATTGGTACCAAAACTGTCACCATGGGATGAGACACCGTCTCGGCGCTCAGCCCATGTTTCTCCTCATCCCTGCTTCTCATTGAGCAGCGTCTCAGCAGGCTCCCAGCTGGCAGCATTACGGGACGGCTGGGGCCAATTAATCCTCATCAGCTGGGGCGCTGCCAATGAGAATAAATAGGAGCAGCCTCGATCACTCGGGGCTGCGACATAAGCACTGCTAGGCTGAAGCCCCTTCGTCTGGTGTCAGTCTCTACTCCTCTTACAGCATTCCTGTGATTGTTACCCGCTGAGAGTATGTATGCCTTGTTACCCCTACGTCCGGTACGAGCTCCCTGCTCCTGCGCTGTGCAACTCATGAGTGTACCTCTGTACGAGTATCTGTGCTTTCCTCATCCCTCACCCCTTACCTTTAATAAAACATCACGACTCACTGGCTCGCCCTTGGCTCTTATTGCGTGGCTCCCTAGAGCCCCGCGTGACAGTATGTCGCAGCCAGACGAGTTGCCGGCGGCCGTGAGTCGCTGTGGAATTGTACCTTTCTGTCCGGGTGTCAGCGCTGCTAGCATGCCGTTTCCCAGGAGTCACTCCCGACGCCAGGGCGACGAGCTGAGGTCCATCTCGGGGGCTGTTGACAGGACGCTCTTCACCCTGCACGACGCCTCCAACTCGAGACGCTGGCATCCGGGCCGTGCTGAGGATCTCCTGGACTGTCACCCTCATTCTTGGTTCCATCTCGAGGACAGTGCCAGGATAGAAGCCACAGGTACACAGCGAGAGAAGCTCCGCGGGTTGGATGGAAACCCCGGCAGGAAGCCGAAGTGGATGACGTTGCCCCCCGCTTCGGGATCCCGTTCCAGCTGCCATTCCAGCCCGGGAGTTCGCGCCAACCAGAGGGCTTCCCCCGACCTGCACCACGTCACTCGGGATTCCCTCCAAGGAGCCGCAGCTGACAGCAGTTACGTCTGGGGCCGAGTGGCTGTGGCGAGCTCCACTGTGCATCCTGTCACCATCTTCGGGCATGTGGCGACGGCAGTGAGATTGGTGGAGAGGACTCCAGGGCTACGAAGTTCTCCCGTGCTCGATGCCTTCCTCGCCTCGATCTCCGATCAGGAGCGGCGATTCCTGGGTTCCCCCCTCGCTTCGTCCCCTGGGAATAGCCGTCATCACATCGCCGAGTCACCTCTGCACGAACCCCGTCCGGATCCAATTCTGGGCTGCCGCCAGGACCTTTCCCCCCACGCAGCTGTCACCTCCTCATCTCGTCAGAGTGGAGATTTCACAGCCTCGTTCCCTGAGCCTCGTTCCCCCGCTGTCACTCCAGGACATTCGGGCTGGCTCATCCCGGCTGTTTCCCCTCCTCCTCGACGCGCTTCCCGACTGCTGTGTGTGCCTGGAATCTCGGCCTGGTGAGCTCTCTGCTGGAGACTACGCGAGCGATCCTCAGACGGTTACCCAGGGGGTCCTCCGTTATCGCCGGGCGGGGAGAGGAAGAAGCAGTGTCCACCACAGCAGGCGATATCCAACCTCCAGGAGACAGGCAAGTCATAGTTTATTCACATCTGCTTAATGATTTGCTCTGTCACATTCCTGGAGGAGTTGTTCAGGGTTCGCAGCTCCCTGAACTCCCCCCACCTTCTGTAACCTGTGTTCCTAATCCTGCATCCTCTGTGTCTCTCTCCGCCGAGCGATCCCCGGTTCCGGGTCAACGTGGTGGGATAAGGAGAGGGCCTGCGGTTCCGCAGCTACGTTGCGGACGGAGGAGGAGGACTGACTGCTGCGTGGAGTCTGCGCCGACGACTAAGCGTCCCCGGGTCTCCACGGAGGAGCGGTTCGGTCCAGCGGGATGAGATTCTTCTGGCTTCACGCCGTGTGGATTGGCGGTGGGGTTACAGGAGCTGGAGGAACCTCAAGCTGCACTGACCATCATGCTGGCTGCGGGGCCCGACGCGGCTGAATGGGAGCCTGACAACGACCTCCTGACGACAGATCCTGGATCTTCGCAGTCCTGGACGGCGTCAGAACCCAAGATCAGGCGAGTGCTCTCCTTTCTTTTCTCCCTTTATATCTTTGAGCACTTTAGCCTGTCTCTAGGGGAGATGAGCCGGGGGCAGCCGCCCGCTGCGTCCGAGCTCGTCTCGCCGGGTTCTGGCGCTGCCGGTGATCCTGATCCCTGTTCTGTTTTCTCTCCTGAGCCTTCTTCCAGGGTCACCGGCAAGGAGTTGCCGTTCCTCGTGGTGCTGGAGGGTCCAGGTTCAACATTGGAGGTCGGTTCTGGTGCGGTGCTGACCTAGTCAGGGTCCATCGTGGGTGCTGCTCCAGCGGTGTCCGATGTGGGTTCGCCCGAGACCCAATCGGGGTCCGACGTGGGTGCTGCTCCAGTATTGTCCAGGTCCGGTGAGGAGGTGGCTGTTTCCCTGCGGCCTGACGCTCGTCGCCCTCGTCATCGGCTCTCCCCTGAACCTCTTCCACCGGAGCCCGCTTTGACCCTTCATCCGTCTCAACGGTCCTGGTGGTTGAGTGATGCGGGTCGACGGCCCGACCCGCAAGACTTTCGGTTCGGCGATCTGGTCCAACCCCCCGACGAACTGTGTTTGCTTCTGGGTAGCCTGGCTCGGCTGCCGGTGGACTGGTTTCCTGGGATCTGGGTTTGGAGTTCGCTGTCCGAACATTTCTCTTTCCCCGGTTCGCCAACTGGACAATGGGCGGGGAGATCTCCGGAGCCATCTCGGCCATTTTTGGACTCTGCCTGTCATATTCCTTGGGTGTCGCTTATTTTTGTTATGGTCACTCGGGTGTAATCTGTCCTTTTGGTGAATATATATTCATAGTGCTGTGTATAGTTTTCTATTGTCCGTACTCAGCATTTTCCTTTTTGCGTCTTGTTCGTAGCCTTGTCTGTGCGTTATAGAGTTATGTGTTTTGTTCCCCACCTAACCATACTCTGTAATGATCCGTTTGTCCCAGTCACCTTCACTCCTCTAGGTGACTGTGTGGGTATATGTATTTAGTGCTGTGTATTGCGTTCTCCCCTTATTGACCATACTCAGCATTTTCCCTCTTGTTATCCTGTTCCTACCCTGTCACCGTTATTTCCCTAGGTGCCCCTTTTGTATATAGCGCTGTGTATCGTTTTTCCCATCACCTGTACTCAGCGTTTTGTTTTTTTTTGTCCTGTTCCTGGTCTTGTTTTTTGCATTATGGAGTAGTATGTCTGTTCATTTTTACTCATACTCTGTAATTGCTTTATTCATTTTTGTCACCTTTTTGGTGGGTTTTGTCTCTTTTCCTTTACCCTGTTCTACACGTCATTTGTGTGTTTTGAGCAGTGGGCTTTGTCTGGCGCCATCCATAGTTTTTTTTTTTTTTTTTTTTTTCCCCATCTGCGCCCTGTTTTTTTTTTTTTTTTTTTTGTGCGATGTAGAGTATTATATTTGGTTTTTTTTTTTTCTTCTCTTTTCTCTGCCCTGTTACTCTACATTGGTCCATTGGTGTTGTCCTTCCCTTTGCTTCTTCCCCTCCGGTCCTGCCTCCCTTCCACCCACCCTAGGTGGGGGAGGGGGAGGGGGGGTGTTCCTGGTCATTCAGGAGCCCGACCTTGAGGGGGAGGCTCTGTCACCATGGGATGAGACGCCGTCTCGGCGCTCAGCCCATGTTTCTCCTCATCCCTGCTTCTCATTGAGCAGCGTCTCAGCAGGCTCCCAGCTGGCAGCATTACGGGACGGCTGGGGCCAATTAATCCTCATCAGCTGGGGCGCTGCCAATGAGAATAAATAGGAGCAGCCTCGATCACTCGGGGCTTCAACATAAGCACTGCTAGGCTGAAGCCCCTTCGCCTGGTGTCAGTCTCTACTCCTCTTACAGCATTCCTGTGATTGTTACCCGCTGAGAGTATGTATGCCTTGTTACCCCTACGTCCGGTACGAGCTCGCTACTCCTGCGCTGTGCAACTCGTGAGTGTACCTCTGTACGAGTATCTGTGCTTTCCTCATCCCTCACCCCTTACCTTTAATAAAACATCACGACTCACTGGCTCGCCCTTGGCTCTTATTGCGTGGCTCCCTAGAGCCCCGCGTGACAAAAACACTTCTTCTTCATTCCTCAGGCATCCTCTCACTCTCCAAGATCGTGTTAAACAATCTGGTTAAAAAGTCCACTGCCATCTCTTTAAACATCTCCATACCGCCACAGGTACTGTATGTCATCTGGACCACCCTTTCCACTTTTCATCCTCTTCAAAGCTGCTGTCACTTCTGCCTTGCTAATCCTTGAAACTTCCTGGTTCACCAACTTTCCTTCATCCATCCTCATCTCTCTCATTTTCTTCATTCATCAGCTGCTCAAAATACTCCTCCCACCTTCTCAACACACTGTCTTCACTCATTTGTACTTAACATCCGTGCACTTAATCAACCTAACCTGCTGCACATCCTTTACAACTTGATCTCTCTGTCTAGCAATCGATAACACTGGTCAAAACCAAATTTATTGTCTCAGTTTTTTTGGCTGATTTAGGACAATTTTAATGTGAATCCAAAAATCACATTGGTTTTGCTCAATCAGGTCAACTTTTTGAATTATGGCCACATGTTGTTTTATACGTTTTTGTTTACATGCATGGATATTTTTGCTTTATATGATGCAAAATTCTTTTTTATGTCTTGAAATTCTCTGAATTTTGAACAATGATGATGTAACATTCAATTTACATGTACTTACCTTTATATAAAGGTAAGTACATGCACCTAAGTAAATACTAAGTAAGTACAAGTTTTTACTTTGCACCTGATCAAGAGAAACAGATGTCATTTTCAGATTCAGCGGTGCAAAATTGTCTTTAATCAGTTGAAAAAACACAGACAACTTGCAAAAAAATTGTTTTTGTAACCCTGTGTAATCTGATTATGACTACTTGAATAATCAGATAGCCATGCACCAAAAGCCAGTTTTTCTAATTCTAAATCTAATTAAATATTTATTAAATATATCAGATCACTCTAATTTATGTTGTCTATTATACAAGCTGCAGTGCTGTTAATTGTCTGTTTCAATAAAGTTGAATCTTAAACAGTGAAGTACCAAACATTCAATAAAACCTTTGTCACATTGTTCAGTAGCAACAATAAGGAAATGTCACTTTTAAAAAGTGTAAAAATATGATTCTTTATATGTATTTTCACCACAATTTGATTCAAGCTCTATAGTTAGTCACTTTGGTTCAAAGCTTGTCTCTGCAAAATAACTTTTGCATAATACTACATTTATACTCGCACTTAGTGAAAACAGATCCTCCGCCACATCCCATGGCAGGTAGTAAAGTGACACTGGATAATCCATCCATCCATCCATCTTCTTCTGCTTAATCCTTTTCGGGTCGCGGGGGGGCTGGAGCCTATCCCAGCATCTTTGGGCGAGAGGCAGGGTACACCCTGGCCAGATCGCCAGTCCATCGCAGGGCCAACACAGATAATAAATAAAAATATTAATAAATGGATAAATGAAAATGATAACAAACTAATTAGAAATAGCCTATTGTTTTAAAATAACACATTTAAGTAGGAAGATTACAAAGAGAAGAAAAATTCTGTCACTAAGCAGATGATGAATTTCATTGATATCATCAGTTACCATCAGCAACTTTTTACAACTTTAAAACAAACTAAAAAAGTTAAACTAACCTCCCTGTCAAATTGCCTCTACTTGAATAGCATACCAGCCTTTTTAACAGATGCCTTGCATTTGCATGATGTTGCAAAAAGAGGATGTGGTGGCTCTTATTAGACTGACAGAATCAACAGAGAGATGGCGAGTGAGAGTGTCTGTCTGTGCAACAAACCACATCCAGCACTTTCATCTCTTCATCTGATTAAAATAACTACAGTATAATACCAGAAAGCTATTTATAGTTATATGGCAGGCAAGAAATAAAGAGGCACTTAGAGAGAACTAGATGAAGAAATATATATATTGGAAGGGTGGGGAAAGATAGGATAAAGGCTTCCAAATATGAAGTGATGAGTGCCATGATGATTATGGCCCAGCAACAACATCCAATTCTGGAACTGTCCTGTGAATAGCATAGGGCTGTTGGGCAAAACTGATCCAGTGTAGGCTAATATCATGATTTCTGATGTAACAAATCAAGTCACAGACACCAAGTATCCCTGTTATTTTTGAAAGGTTTTGGTGTGCCAATCTAACTAGAGTGGTGGCCTAGTGATAGAGCATCTGCCCCACAGTTGTGGGCTCAAGCCCAGCCAGGTCAATACGAAGACTGTATAAAAATACTACTTTCTGCCTTCTAGCTTGGTGCTCAGCATAAGAGAAGGGGAAGGAAAGTTGGTTGCCCAGCCATGAGGGGTGCATAAGCCAGTGTACCAAGCTCGATTATACAACAGTTAGCTCCAACTGAGCAATTTGATTGGACAATAAGGGATTCCAGGAGTTACTAAAATCCACAATAATTGCACTCCAACTTCACTGGATATGTATCACTCCGCTTCAAAGGTGTTCATGTAACCGTTAATTACTAAGACTAATTTACTGTCAACTAACTCTCAGTGACAATTGCAATACTGTGTTGAATACCTTAATTGCCACAGTGAGGCACTGTTTGAAAACATTTCTTACCTGACCTGGAAGTCCCAACCTTTTGAAGAAACTTTATTCTGCTTACAGTCTGCTTTTGTATAAAAAAAACATGACGGTATTTCATGTCTGTTTAAAAAAAAATAGGCAGTGTTAGAGTTTGATTTATTGTCTCGATTAACAAACCACAATACCTCTGTGGTGATGGATTCTTTGTTTCATCTGAAAATGCAAAGAAAAATGGGCGAAGTGTGCTAAATCGCTAGCATGCTAACTACTAGCCACTGGTTAAGTATCGGCTTTGGCTACGTTTTGATCTCGGGTCTTCTGCAGTACCAACTGAACAGGTATGTTTTATAAACACTTATTACTCTTGTACTTGACAATAATTTGTTTACATGTGTGTGTGAAATGACAATAGACGTCTTCATGCTGATTGAGATGTTTAATAACAGTTACTGGCTACATTTTGAAGGGACTATTTTGTTTTTCTCAGCTGCGCGAAATAACTGGTTAAACAAACAAATCATAATATTTTGTCCAGTATTGCTGTTATTTAACCCCTTGCACTCTGGTCAATTTCCCTAAAAACGCCTAAAAATAACATACCCAAAGTAAATCAAAAGCTGTTCTTCAACCCTTTGCAGCATCTTCATGGGGTTGGTCTCAATTAAAAGAAAACACTTCTAATTTTTTGACAAAACAGTCATAATCTCTCTAAGTGCTCCTGCCACTGAGTAACAGTCATCTAAACATACTGAACTTAAAGAAAATAAAGTTCGCCTGGGTGTTTTTTTTGGATACAAATGTTTGCAAATAACACACAGCTGTCAGATACTGGCTGGAAAATGCAACAGAAATGTAGAACCCAGTGTTATCCAGCTGAGGTCAAAATTTTGTAACAATACCACAAAAAATGAATGTATTACACAGCTTTTTTGTCAGGTTGTTCCCAGGCATTTTTGAACTGTGCCAAATTGTGCTAAATGGCACAGTTTGGAAAAACGTCTGTAACTTTTGAATGATTCAATATAGAAGCTTGATCTTGGGCTCTAATGAAAGGTGACACTCAGGGCTGTGTGTGTGTGTGGGGGGGGTTGTTTTTTCATTCATGAATGAATGAATGAACAAACAAGCCCCCACACACAAAGAAGCATGCCACGTAAAAAATGTGTGGCTTTTTTTTTACAAGAAAAAATAACCTACAGTGCAATAAAAATTATACTAAAATATCAGTAATGTAGAGGATAACAACTCCCCCCCCACCCCACCCCCCCGCTACAGAGGACGGACATCGTCCATCGCCACATGACGGACATCGGGGACTGTCCGCCGCGGTCTACTACGCACAGTTGTACTAAAATATCTGCAATATATCTGCAATCCGCTACAGACGAGTAGCGGGGGTGGGGGGGACCGTTCTCGGCGCACGGTCCGGTCCGTGCGCCGTGGTCCGTCATGTGGCGATGATGCACAGTTGTAATTTACCGATCGGTCAAAAGTCATTTTGATTACAATTTTCAACTAGAAAAGCACTCGGAGAGCGCAGACCTCCGCCAAGCGGCACAGTTCCTCCCATAGAGTGTTTGTGTGTACGTTTTCAGATTCCCTGAGCATGAAAAGATATGAGTAGCAATTGGATTCACAACGATTATTTGTTTATTTGACATGGACAGTGCAATAAACAGACAATGAATGACAATCAATGTGATAGTGATAGGATTAGTGGTTCAGTAGTGTAAAATGGGGCTATAAGGGACGGCGGGTTAATAAGGGACAGTTTTGTGGGAAATGTTTTAAATGTAATTCTGCTTTTTTTATTTTGAGCAGGACGCTGAGTTGTGTTGTTATTGTCAAATATCCATGAATCCTTCATCAAATGTAGGCGGAAGCAAAATTAAAAAAGCAGAATTACATTTAGAAAAGTGTCCCATATTACCCCGCCGTCCCTTATAGCCCCGTTTTACGGTTGTAAAAGCATTGCCTCCTTGGCGGAGGTAATAAACTGAAGTGTTGGTGTGTCCATCTCCTCCACTGACGGATGCAGATTGGTTAGACAGGTTGCCGTGGGTTTTGAATGAACGAATGAATTTATTTCGGATAATACAGTACAGGTTAAAAGAAACTGTATAATATAACAACAAGGTCAAATTAGACAAAGACTCCTTCTTCTATACAATTCCATGTGAGTTATCCGAAATGGGTGATGGCTGAAGCCGCAGCTTATATTGCCCACCCATACCCGCAGACTTGGCGGGTTCAGGTATATTATATTTTATATTATATTGGGGTTGCGGTCCGCGGCAAAACAGAATTTAGAGTCTTCCCCGGCAGAGAGGTCGTTTTTACGCAGCGCCTATAGCTGGGCGGGGAATTTGTGGCAAATAATGGGGCGGCGGACAGGTGTCCGTGTCAGGTTTTGCAGCGTGGCGCAAAAGCAGTCACGCTGGCGGGCCCAGGGCAGCAGTGTTTTCCGCGTGCTTTTGTGCCTAAAACGTTGAAGAACGCGGAGTTTGTGTTGGTCAGACACGACGACCAGCGCAATGTGCGCAGCGCCTATGGCTGGCACAGGCATGCTGGGGGGTCTGAGGCCAGCAGTGTTTTCCGCATGCTTTTGTGGCAAAAACGTTGAAGAAGGTGGAGTTTGTGTTGGTCAGACACAACGCCCAGCGGTCTCCATTGCGCCTGCGCACATGTTGAAAATGGCCCTATGTCACAGTGTTGAAAAATGCTTTAAAAAAATTCCTGTATCCAGACGGTGAACCGGATCACCCCCAAAATTTAATCAGTTCTTCCTTGTACCATTTCCACCAACGCCTGAAAGTTTCATGCAAATCCGTCCAAGACTTTTTGAGTTATCTTGCTAACCAACAGACAGACAGACAGACAAACACACAAACACACAAACCCTGGCAAAAACATAACCTCCTCCTGGCCTTTTCGGCCTGGCGGAGGTAATTAACACTTACCTGTCCACAACAGCAGTGTTGCTGGCGAACATCTGTTCCTCATTGTCAGACGAACATGACGCTGGTCTGCTTGTTACGACTCGTGGTTCTGGTCATGCGACCTGGTCAAACCATGATTCCATTATTGCGGTTTTGCGCTTCCATGATTGCGGTTTTGGCGAACGATTTTTCAAAACAAATAAGAACAGTAGTAAGAAAAAAAGACTGGCGAACCCTACCGTTACACACAGTGGCTTAGACAAAACAGATTTTACGCACGGGACGCACGCTTTCAATCGTCAAACTTCTCTGCTTCAATTGGCTCTCTGTATTTACAGCCGTTGGTAGGCGGGTCCTTCTTGCTAGGTTTTCAGTCATTGGTTCTTCAAGGTTTCAGAAACCCAATTCAAGGCTCTTATTAGTCGAATGAGAGGTCAATCAAATCTAAACCAATCAAAGCACTCCTTTGGCTTTCTGTTCGCGGCTGTGTCACGCAGAGACGTGACTGCCCGCGGTATCCCGGAGTGCAAGAGGTTAATAAATTGTGCTTGCGGAGCTGTTGTATAAAAGCAATAATACACTTGAGGCTGTTATGGTATCATGAATATACTAACTATGGATGTGATAATCTAATGGTGTTGGTAAATGGCATTCACTTATAAAATGCTTTTTACTCATCTCTGGATGACCAAAGCACTTTACAGCACTTTACAGATCCTGCTATCCACCCATTCACACACTAATGGTGGCAGAACTGCCATACACAGGCATTGGCCTGACCTACCAGGAGCAACTGGGGGTTCAGTGTCTTGCTTAAAGACACTTCAACATGCAGACTGAGCGGAAATCAAACCCCTGACCCTCCGATCAGTAGTTGGCCACACCACACCTGCACCACAGCCGCCCCCTAATCTACGCAGAGGGCATTAGACGTATCACACCCGCAGTTACTATATTCATTGATACCGTAGTTCCTCTTGTGTAATATTGCTGAAGTAAATGGGGAGGGTTGCATCAGGAAAGGCATCCAGTATCCTTACCAAATCAAACGTGCAGTCCATGATCTGCTGTCATGACCCCTGATAAGGAAGCAGCCAAAAGAAGTGTTCTGAACTAATTTGTTAGTCCGTATCTTATTTAATGTCATTGCTACTTTTTTATTCTAACTTTAAAGTGTGTTTTATTTTTAGATTAATTTTCAATTTAATTGTAACTTACAATTTCTTTAGTTGCTGAAATGAAAAATACTGAAGGTAGTTAAACAGACTGAAAACTGTATTGTCAGGTGAGCAAGTCCTCTGTTGGTGGTGGTTAGTGATGGGTCCGGCAACACCGATGCGTCGGCGCATGCGTCGGGCTCATAGAGCGAAACCCAGTTTCGGTGCGCGTCGGCACGTCTCGCATTAAGAAAGTCACGTGACCGATGCTAGCGCGTCGAAACACTGACGGGCCCGCGTTTATAAGGAAGCGCATCTGTCAACGGGATGCATTTTAGCAGATAAATATGCAAAAAGGGCAACTAGGATGAGTCAAGTTAGTTGGAATGTGAAACATAGCAAAGCAGAGGTCAAGAGCATTATCAAAAGGCAAATTAAAAAGAAGTGGCAGGAAGACTGGGACAAAGGAAGTAAAGGACGAAGCCTGTATGGCATACAAAAGAAAGTAGGGGGAGCTAGAGAAGGACAAAGGAGCAGAAAGGAGGAGGACATCATATCCAGGTTAAGATTAGGTCACACAGGGCTGAATAGTACATTAGTTATCATGGAAAAACACCCAAATGGAAAATGTGATTATTGTGGAAATGATGAAACAGTTGAACATGTATTTAAGCACTGTCCAAAGTATGAGGTTGCACGGTTAGCATTGGTGGACAGTCTATACAGGAACAAAACCCAGCTCAGTATAAAAGACATTTTGCAGAGAAGTTCAGGGGATGCGGTCTATAAGGCAGTTTTTAGGTTTATGAGGGCAACAGGACTAATTTCAAGAATATAGGAGAGTAATGCCATTCTGAATCACACTCCATTCCAGAAGTTGGCGGTAATGCACCTACAAGCTGTTTGCTAACCGCCATAAAACATCATAAGAAGAAGAAGAAGAAGAACGGGATGCATTTGCCCAAAGACTCTCGTATGTGTTGCGGATGGTCCTTGTGCAAATTTATCACAAATTATGGAGCACGAGCAGCCTCAAGGAAAAAGAAAGGTTTCCACCGTGTGGAACCATTTTGATCTGATATCAGAAAATAAGGTATTTAAAAATAGTATTTTTAAAATACTATTTTCTTTGTTTTAATCTCCTTGTTGTTTCATCCTGTTCCTCTCAGAGTTTCCACTTGATTTATCTGAATTCAAATTCATTTGAAAGTGACTCTTAGTTTACTCTTCATATTTTCTGCAGGCTTAATGTCACATTTGTTCAACAGAGCTGTTGTATTTAAACAAAAGCGCCTCCTCAATGCTGAGACATTATAGGGCCAGGCATGAAAATGAAGTCCCGGATACACCCAGGATAGACTCAGGTATACAGCCATTCTACAACTTGCTCAGTTTCTTTATTGATAATTAATTCCTATTAATTTATTCTTTACTTCATTTTTAACCATCAAGCTTCCAGGAAGCAGATGCTGGATGAGGCTCTGCTCAGTTTCATCCTGAAGGACTGCCAGCCCCTCAGCATTGTGGAGAGTGAAGGGTTCAGAGAACTGATACAGGCCCTTCAGCCCTCATGTTTTGCCAACCAGAAAGGTTTGTGGAAATTATCTAAAGTAGTAGTTGATATATCCAATTTATTTAATCTTTAATTTAAATATATGGATTTGCTTTTGGTTTGACTTGGTGTAATTTTCAGACCATCAAACAAATGGTGGCCAAAAAGTACGAGGAGGAACAGGAACGAGTGAAAATGCAAGTACAGCAAGCTGTGGCAGTGAGTATAACAGCTGACATGTGGACATCTGTGAACATGGAGGCTTACTTGGCTCTTACCTGTCACTACATTAATGAAAATTTGCAGTTGTGTACGTCTGTGTTGGGTGTGCAATACTTTCCACAAAGTCACACTGCTGACAATTTGGCCCAAGTCAAAAGGGGCATGATGGAGGACTGGGCCATAACCAATAAAGTAAAGTGTTTTGTGACCGACGCAGCACCAAACATGATTGCATCCACTAGACAGCTCCAAATTCGGCACTCAATTTGCATTGAACATGGTCTCAATTTAGACGGGACCATCTTCACAACAGCTGTCTGCACCCACTTCAGCCATGTTATTCAGCATTATTTGTTTGTTGTTGTTTGGAAATCCTGTACTAAAATGCCAATTTGTTGTTTTTTAGCTAACCTTTGGCAACATCTCAACATCAAAGTGGGCAGGCAGACCAAAAGTGCCACAGCTGATGCCATCCAGGAAGTGCAGAGATACCTGGCAGAGGGCAATATTGCCAGGTCCCAGGATCCTCTGAGATACTGGGACAACCAAAAGACCATCTATCCAAACCTCTTTCAGCTTGCCTTACAATTTCTCTGCACTCCAGCCTCATCTGTGTCATGTGAGCGGGTGTTTTCTACAGCTGGAGAAGTTGTATCAAAAAAGCATAACAGACTCAATTTCAAAACGTTGGAAAAGCTTTTTTGTTTTTAATAAAAATTTGTAAAAAAAAAAAAAAAAATCCCAGTCCACAAGCATCCTCATTCACAACATGTTCACTTAGATTTTCACGTTATGATACATGTTCACATTATTTGACTGTATCTAAAAATATCAATGATAGTTGAAATTAAAATGAAGATATGAAATAATACAATATAAATTACAATGACTTAAATTATATACTGCTCAAAAAAAATAAAGGAAACACTAAACATCCTGGGTCTGCCCCGGGGTCAAGTTTTTCTCCCAGCTGGTCTGGGAACGCCTTGGTATTCCCTCTGAAGAGCTGGAGCAGGTAGCTGGGGAGAGGGAAGTCTGGGCTTCTCTGCTTGAACTGCTGCCTCCGCGACCCGGACCTCCAGAAAAGTGGTAGAAGCTGGATGGATGGACTAAACATCCTAGATTTGAATGAAATATTCTTATTAAATACTTTGTTCTTTACATAGTTGAATGTGCTGACAACAAAATCACACAACAGCAGGTGAAATTGATTGTCAGTGTTGCTTCCTAAGTGGACAGTTTTTTGTTGTTGTTTTTTTAGCAGTATATTATTGTATATACTAGGTCATCAAATCAGTGTCAGTTGAGTCTGTCAACTAGGTTGACTGTAGGGATTTTTAAGGTCCAGCAGGTGTCAGTATTCAGCAACACAGTTTCAACACAGTATCAATACAGTTTTGCAATGTGTCGAAACGCATCATGACGCCTCATGGACCCATCACTAGTGGTGGAAACATATTACACAACATTTCTTTTGCAGACCCGGGTGCCTTTGATTGCCTGCAGCTGAGTAATTGCCTCCACCTGCTTTTGATTACCTGCTGGGCATAAATAGGATGGGAGGAGAACAGTCCAGCTTGGGACCGTTATGGTAAAGCGACCATAAGGCTGCATGTCCACTAAATGCGTTTTTTGTCGCCCAGCCACCCTGAACTTTTTTTTCAGCGCTTGTGCGCTGTGCTCTGAAACAACAAAAAAAAAAGACTGCTCTGTATCCCATCAACAGCTTGTCACTCTCAGCTCAGCACTTCTGCTTTTCCTTTTGTCAGACTTTCTGATTTTTTAATAGCAGTCTCTAAATAACAGTGGACAGAAAACATATTCTAGCAGCTCTGGATGCAAAGTATGATGATACGGAAAGCGGGAGTCTGAGTACAGACTAGTACCGGCCTCCTATGTCCTGCCCACGCAGCAGTTCTGATTGGCTGCTTAAAGTCTGACATTGACAAGCTCAGCTGCAGTCTGAAAAGTTGAACTTTTTTCAGCTCTGAGCGCTGCCACAAAAAACGACCACCACCGAGAGCGTTTCAGAGCCGAGGGCGCTCTGCGCTGTAAACGCTGGACTACATAGAAAATGAATGGAAAATAGCTGACCAGAGTGGAAAAAACGCGTTTGGTGGACACGCAGCCTCAGAAAGTGCTTCTTGTCAAGCTATTACTCATTCTTGTCTGTGAACTTTGCTACCCAGAGAAAGGCTGCCGCATCTGTCTGTCAGCACAGTGGCGTGGTTGCTAGTAATGGACAGATGAGGCCTCTTGGAGTGTGCTGCACATTTATCAAACTGTGTTGACACTGTGTTAGTGTATGGTTTAATAGTGACATCTGCTGGATTTCAAAAATCGTTGCAGGTGGCGTGGATAAAGAGTGTGGAGAACCTGAACTAGGTTCATTCATTCTGACATGTGGACACCAAATGAATGATGAAACGCTCCTTTTTATGTAAGATAGTTCTGTGGAGCAGAGCCGACATTTTACCTGCAAATAAAATTAAGTTAATTCATGTCAAAAATAATTTAGATGAAGAGTCCTTCAGAAAGGAATTGGAGCACAATTAACTCAGATGAAAACTGAACAAAAGTGGAAATAACGAAGGAAAAACATTTACATAATTTGCAGTTATAAGATCAAAATGAGCCCAGACCTTTTTCGTGATGGTTCCATAATATCAGTCTGTGATGGTGAGCCAAAAACCAAAACAGAACCAAACACAGTCTCCTCTATTCTTTTCACCATGAATACAAATGAGCAGAAAGTTGATATTCTGATAAACACAATTTGGTGCTTCAATGCCATACGACACAACAGCTGTATTTGTCACACAATCTTCTCAAAGCAATACATGACCAATGCAGGGTGTCGCTCTTTGAGCTTGAAGCATGCACCAATGCTTTGGTATTGTTTGTCCCATCACTACTGGTTTGCTGCATACTCACCTGCCACTGCAACTCTTCACTGGTGTCTTCTCCCCTCCTCCTTGGAAAGGAGCAGATGCCATATGTAAGTCACCAGATCAATTATCCACCAACTAACCATCTAATCATAGACTCTTGCTTCTCACCTGAACTTCTTCTGGACTCCGGAAACCTGAAAAGGAAAAGGAAAATACTTGCCCAGACTTAGCTGGAAAACAAGTAAGCTGTACTTTCAAGATCAATACATTACCTAATCTCCTCCGCAGCACCTGAAAGGGCCTCTTCATTCCTGCCTCCACGCATCCTCAGCCTCTGAAATTCAAGGAGGAGTTTCTTACCAGGTTTTCTCAGACTTCTGTACCTTCTGGTTATGCCATACCCTTACCTGCCAGACTCAGCCAGCTTGCCAGTAAGTCCTCTGCTCAGATTCTGCATCAAAAATATACTCACTGCAGGTACAGTATACACATAATTTGCGTTCTCCTCTTTTCTCCTTTCTCCCAGGCTGTCTAGCTGTAGTGAGAGCTCCATTGAATTGCACTCAATTATATCAAACTGTTTAATAAAGAAACTTGCCCATCTGTCGTCTTCACAATTGGGTTCTAGACACAGAGAAAACATGACAAATGTTATTAGATATAATAATGTTATTGGAAGCAGATACTTGATGGGGGTGTTGGGGGGGCATAATTTGAGCTTGAATAAGGTGGAAAAAATTCACGATGGGTATGCACATATATTGGCCTAATATCAGCCGAGATTCAACTTATTGACTGGCATCCGCTATCAGCAAATAAGATATTGGTAGTAGTCAATAATTTTCTGGTGTGTCCCAGTTGTGATATTCTTTTTATCCTGAACAGGCAATAGTAAACTACAGCTGCTAATTCAGAGAACATCCAAGTATTTCAGTTCAGTTATTTTTTTAATGATGCATATTTTCTTTGCCTGTCTGGCAATCTGTGTCGGTCCAGAATTTCACAATCGGTCCACCCCAATACATGATATTGCAACATTCAACTGTAGAATAAAATTAAGAATGAAACTGAGAAACCCAGATGAATTTTAAAAAAAATAATGATTACAGTGGGTTATGTGAATAATGGTGTTGTTATGGTAAACAATCATGATTACATTACACATTACACTGGCCTACAAATGCATAGTGAAAGTCGGACCTTGACCTGAGATAACCAACTGAGTGAGTGAATGGGGAGGGGCTGTTTACACACATGCTGTCCCCTGTTGTACACATACCCACCCACCCACCCACCCCTACACCCACACCCACCCACACACACACACCATGAAGAAAGTGGAGGACTAGAGGTTTCTTGGCTGTTGTCCAGAATAGGTAGACAGAAAGGCCCCAGAGTTACATCTAGTGCCCAGCTGTGAGACAATAGGATAGAGAACCGCAAAGGCCAAATGTGCAAATGGATGAAAGAACAGGTAGTTCCCCTCCCTTCTTAGGGATCTGTCTACATAAGGCCTGGTGCACACAGCAGCATTTCCCTTTAGAACCGGAGACAAAGCTCTGCATGCACACAACACATCCCAGAAGCAACCAGGCGTACACACGGATCCACCCAAGGTGTGAAAACTGCTGCTGTAACAAATGGATGACAAGTAGAAGTTTTAGGACTTTGGATTATAAAACTGTAACTATATAAATGCCATGGGGGCGGCGCGGTGGAAGAGTGGTTAGCACTGTGGCAGCACAGCAACTCACCCTTGGCCTGGGGATCCTGGATTCGATCCCAGCCCTCGACCAACAGTGATCTGTGTGGAGTTTGCATGTCCCCCCCGTGTCTGCGTGGGTTTACTCCGGGATTTCTCCGGTTTCCTCCCACATGCCAAAAACATGCGAGTTAGGTTAATTGGCATAAAAAACTGGGGATTCTAAATTGTCCTTAGGTATAACTGTGAGAGTGAATGGTTGTCTGTCTCTCTGTGTTGGCCCTGCGATGGACTGGCAATCTGTCCAGGGTGTACCCTGCCTCTCGCCCAAAAGATGCTGGGATAGGCTCCAGCACCCCCGCAACCCGAAAAGGATTAAGCAGAAGAAGATGAATGAATGAATGAATGAATGAATAAACGCCATGGTGTTTATAGTTCCATCTGCAAGAAAAATTTATATTCTTTTTTTAAGTTGAAAGAATGATGGAGTCATCAATAAATAACCCATGTACGTCATGTGCACCTTTACGCGGCACACAGAGATAAAGATGAACCCAAACGCTGGATCATATTTTGCAACATTTATTGTGGAAAGAAACTAAAGGCCAACAGTGCAAAACTCAAAATGCAAACACGAAAAAACTTACAGGGAGAAGCGCTCCTGAGCAGTCTGCTCAGGAGGAGATGAGGCAGGCAGGGAAGAATAAATGTCCTGAGGAACACTCGATAGAAGGACATAGATTCCAACACATACTGTACAAGGAAGTGGCAACAATAAAGTGAACCAAGAAACTGGTCAAATACGCTGCTCTGTTTTTTAAAGTGAGGCATTTTCTATCACTTTCAGCACTTCTCACTCTATATAAAACTTTATTTGAGCCTCACTTACATTACTGTAATATCATATGGGGTAACACATTTCCAACTCACCTAAAAAAGCTAGAAATTCTCCAAAAGAAAGTTATATGTGCCTTATCATGGTCTGAATATAATTCTCCCACTAGTCATCTTTTCCATCGTTATAATCTTCTAAGACTTGCTGAGCATAATTATTTCCAGAATGCCTGTATAATGTATCAGGTTGTCCACAAACTCAACTATAAATTATGTGAACTCATTCCAACCTTCCTTCCCATACACACTTATACCACTAGAAATAAAAAACAAATTACTGGGAAAAAACGAAGACTAAAATCCACCAGGTTTAGTATTGTGTGCAGAGGACCACAGCTTTGGAATGAGCTTGATGAGAATCTAAAAATGTTACCTTCCATCTCCATCTTCAAGAAAAAAGTAAAAACACAACTCCTATCATTATATAAATAATCTATTTGTTACACAAACTTGCTTACTGATGAGTTGTTACACCATTGTAATTTTGTTTTATATGTTGATTCACTCCAATAGTATTTAATAACTTGACTACATATCTTGAACTCACCTACTATTTCAGTGTAAACAAATGCAGGGATTATGTGCTATATGTCTGTCATATGTTTGTTTGTTCTTTCACACAAAGACATTAGACTGATTTCCATCATTATTTCATTGTAGAATTGGGCTCCCTACTAAAAGCTTTAAATAGCTTATTTAGGATGACCCATTCACACTAAACAATGTAAAAAAGCCTATTGTATACTGCTAATCATGCTGTTGATAACTCATATTGTATTTCATTCATGCTGTTGATAATGTGTGATATGTGTGTGTAAAACTAAACTGAACTGAAGTTGAAAAAAAAAACCTGACAGCATAAATAGTGAATGAGCTAACAACAGAAGTAATCACAGGTGTGGGCTGGCCTGAACAGGAGAAGAAAACAACTAATAACTGGAAACAGCTGATTGTAATAATGAGGGAGAGCGGCTGACGGTAATGACAGGTGAGGGAGAGGCAGTTGGCAGTTTGACAGATGGCACCAACACTAAACCGGAAAAACCACCTGTCAACCCAGAGACAGAAATGTAAACAAAACCAAATACAGACCAGACAACGATTACAAATGAAACAATACAAAACCAAAGCGAACTGAAATATCAACAGACAAATAAAAGGCAGTGAAAACTCAAAAGGATACCAAAAACACAACAGATAAATAAATGTACAAGCAAAGAGGAAGCCATGAGACTGAGTCCGGAAAAACATCACACTCAGCACGTGACAGAGCCCCCCCCCTCCCCAAGGGGTGGACACCAGACACCCAATGTAACATCAAAAGAAATCGGAACTACAACAATCTAACCAGGGCGGGTGGTGGTGGGGGAACAGCCAGGAGGGAACAAAAAACAACCCTGTTCAGGACCCACACTGGAAAAAACACAAAACTTAGACCCCCCAAGTCCAGAAGCTAGAAGGCTCGGGAGGCCGCCCAGAGTCCCAGGCCCAGTGGATGGCATGGTGCACTCGGTCTGGTGGCCTGCCAAAGTCCCAGATCAGCCAGACAGCCAGGTAGAATGAGTCGGGTGGCCTGCCATGGAAAATTGGCCACCCAACCCAACGGCACAGATTATCGGGCAGCCAGCCTGAGTTTTTCTGCCACCAGCTCAGGAGAGGCGGCCCGGGAGACGGCTGTCCCACAGGGAGACCCACAACTGGAGAGGGAAGCTGAGGAGGGGGAACTCCGACGTGGTCTGGCAGCACTGGAGAGGAACCCACAATGGTGTCTGGCAGCACAGGAGAGGAACCCATGACAGCGTCTGGCAGCACAGGAGAGGGAACCATGACGGTGCCTGGCGGCACAGGAGAGGGAACTACATTGGCATCTGGTGGCACAGGAGAGGGAACCCCATTGGCATCTGGTGGCACAGGAGAGGGAACCATGATGGTGTCTGGCAGCAGAGGAGAAGGAACCACGACAGCGTCTTGCAGTGGAAGAAGAGGACGGACCCTGATATCATCTGGTGGAGAAGGAGGAGAGATGATGCCTTTGATGGTCTCGGGCAGGAGAATGGTTGCACCCGCCGGGGTCCCGGTCAAGGACATAGTTGCACCCATGGTGGCTCCGGTCTGGAGCTCTGCAGCACCCACGGTGGCTCTGGCCTGGATCTCTGCAGCACCCGCGGTGGCTCCGGCCTGGAGCTCTGCAGCACCCGTGGTGGCTCCTGCCTGGAGCACAGCTGCACCCTCGAAGGACCTGGCCTGGGCCCAAGCTGCACCCACACTGACCTCCAGTGGCAAGCCTGGACCCACAGAGATCTCGGGTGGTACTGGAACATCTCCGGTGACCCTGGGAGGAAGCTCAGACAAGACACATAGAGATGCAGGGTCAGGGTCACCAGCAGCGGCAACGGCATAGCCTGGCAAGGCAAGTTCAGGTGCAGCAGGCGGCTGCACCCGGCTCTCCTCACCAAGAGCCAGGCAAGATATCTCAAGGGCAGAAAAGAAAAAAATAAAGGAGGTCACTTGCCTGAGCTTGATTTCCACCACTATCCAGGACTCCGATGATCCAGTCGACAATGGTTCTTCGGGTTCAGCCCTCTGGAGGTCCAGCTTGGTAGCTGACACTGCTGTGGCAGCCTCTGCAGCAGGCATGATGGTTGAAGCCGTCCCTTCAGCCCCAGGTGGAGAGGACCACGCAGGGGGCTTATCCAGCGTGGCGACTGGGGTCCGGCTCACCACAGGCGCTGGACTCCGTGTGGTGGATTCAGGTTCAGTGCCTTCCCTCAGTCCATGGAACAACAGCGAGGCTTGGATGGTCTCTTCCAGCACCGTGGACTCTTCCCTCTTCTGGCGGTCAAGTTCCAGGGCAGATGGGTACTCAGAGGCAAGAGGAGGAGACAGAGAGGGCAGGTGAAAATTCATCATTCGCAGCAGGCAAAGAGAACTCAGGGGACTGCATGACCTGAGTCTCTTTACCTGGGAGCTGGCAAGATAAATCATTGAAAATTGAAATAGAATGAGATTTTACTTGCCTGTCATCCCAGCGTGTGATGTTGCCTGCTGCATCGTCGCCCCTCTCCGTGGCTATGATGGACAGAGGGCCCCCAGTGGATTGTGGAGGAGCTGCCGCCATTGATGTGGGAGTGGGCGGAACCTGGGAAGACGCAGCCGGACCCTCAGCAGCAGGAGAGCACATCAAGCAGACAGGAGAAACCGCAGCAAGGAAGGAAGAGGAGGAGACTGGTGTAACAGTCAGCAACAGAGTATGAGAGAAAAAAAATCTCCTGCAGGATTAGTCTGACTCAATGTTAAACTGGTGGCTGTCTGAGAGGTGGAGTCGTCTCTTCGATGGTCCAGAGGAGGGCGACAGCACCGTCGAGAAACCAGCGACGCATAGGCTGGAGCTGGAGGAGAGTCGGACGAAGCGTGAAGGGAGGTGGTCAGGTGCCGAGGAGAGCACCTCCACCTCAACTCAGTGGGAAAGGTCAAACCTGGGAATGACTGTTGAAGCGCCCAGACTGTGGACAGCAGGTCTGCAAATCGTGGGTAGCTCCATAGGCCGGGATGCGCCTCCAAGATTCCCAAAGCTCCATACAGACAGTCCCACATCTGTTTGGGTCCACGAGCTTCAAGAGCTTCATCCACGTAGCTCTGGATGAACTCTGCCGCCCATTCCTCCTCCACGCTGGGAGTCCCTGCTGCTATTCCTCCTCTGGTTCGACAAGGCCAGCGAGCCTGGGGCATCATGCGCTCCAACAACAGATGTGAAGAAAAAGGGAGAAGGGAAAAATAAAATGTGCAAAAAAATCACAACTGGGTTCTTATCTGGCCACTTCCTACTGTCATGTGTGCCTTTACGCGGCGCACAGAGATAAAGATGAACCCAAACTCTGGATGACATTTTGCAACATTTACTGTGGAAAGAAACTAAAGTCCAACGGTGCAAAACTCAAAATGCAAACATGAAAAAACTTACAGGGAGAAGTGCTTCTGAGCAGTCTGCTCAGCAGGAGACGAGGCAGGCAGGGAAGAATAAATGTCCCGAGGAACACTCGATAGAAAGACAGATTCCAACACATACGAGGAAGTGGCAACAATAAAGTGAACTGACAGAGCATAAATAGTGAATGAGCTAACAACAGAAGTGATCACAGGTGTGGGCTGGCCTGAACAGGAGAAGCAAACAACTAATAATTGGAAACAGCTGATCGTAATAATGAGGGAGAGCTACTGATGGTAATGACAGGTGAGGGAGGCAGCTGGCAGTTTGACAGGCGGCACCAACACTAAACCGGAAAAGCCACCTGTCAACCCAGAGACAGAAATGTAAACAAAACCAAATACAGACTAGATAACGATTACAAAAGAAACAATGCAAAACCAAAGTGAACTGAAACATCAACAGACAAAAGGCAGTGAAAACTCAAAAGGATACGAAAAATACAACAGATAAATAAATGTACAAGCAAAGAGGGAGCCACGAGACTGAGTTCGGCAAAACATCGGACTCAGCACGTGACAATGTAAGACCCCAAGATAGTAGTGGGACCTGCTACGATGTATGGTGGATGCTAAGATTCTCATTGGGAGTGACTAGGATGCGTACAGGTACATCTCAATAAATGAGAATGTCAACAAAAAGTTGATTTTTTTAGGTAATTCAATTCAAAAAATTAAACTTCTATATTATATACAGTCATTACACAGAGAATGATATATTTCAAGTGTTTATTTTAATTTTGATGATTATGGCTTACAGCCCATGAAAACCCTAAATTCAATTTCTCAAAAAATTAGAATATTACATAAAATTAATTTTAAAAAATAGATTTTTAATAGAAATGTTGGCCGACTGAAAAGTGTGTCCATGTACGCACTCAATACTTGGTTGGGGTTCTTTACTACTAATTACTGTATCAATGTGGCTTGGCATGGAAGTGATCAGCCTGTGGCACTGCTGCGGTGTTATGGAGGTCCAGGTTGCTTTGATAGTGACCTTCAGCTCGTCTGCATTGTTGGGTCTGGTGTCTCTCATCTCTCATCTTCCTCAAACACAGTGATGCCATGGTCAAACCAGGTTTTGATACTTTTGGCAGTGTGTGTGTGTGTGTGTGTGGGGGGGGGGGTGCCAAGTCCTGCTGGAAAATGAAATCATCTCCTCCATAAAGCTTGTCAGCAGATGGAAGCATGAAGTACTCTAAAATTTCCTGGTAGACAACTGCGCTGCCTTTGGTCTTGATCAAACACAGTGGACAAACATCAGCAGATGACCTCTGTTCATATAAAAGTACATTTTGCATTTCATTTGGAAAGCAAAGTCCCAGAGTCTGGAGAAAGAGTGGAGAGGCACAGAATGTAAGTTGCTTGAGGTTTAGTGTGAAGTTTCCCCAGTCAGTGATGATTTGAGGAACCATGTCATCTGCTGCTGTTGGTCCACTGTGCTCAGGTTGAGCAGTTTGGAGACAAAGTAAGAGAGGCAAGGCTGAGATGGCTTGGACATGTGCAGAGGAGGATAGTGGATATATTGGACAAAAGATGTTGACGATGGAACTGCCAGGCAGGAGGAGAAGAGGAAGACCACAGAGAAGATTCATGGATGTAGTGAAGGAGGACATGAAGAGGGTTGGTGTTACAGAGGAAGATGCAAGTGATAGGGTGAGATGGAGACAGATGATCCGCTGTGGCGACCCCTAAAAGGACCAGCCGAAAGAAGAAGAAATAAATAACTTGTGCAATTGTATCAATAAAAAATTGACTTACTAACAGCTGGTTTGAATATTTGATAAGGAGTCTTAAAGATGCAATCCATAAGAATTTTATGAAAAGATTTTTAAAAAAATACATCAAAAAAGTGTTTAGAAACTTGCACAATGCAAGTCTTAATGTTCTCCAAAAAATTAGTATATTGATGAAAAAATATTTTGTAATTTTTTTCTGGACCGATAATACTGTAAATATTTATATTCCAGAAGATTTTCTTTAAACAGAAAATTGTTCCATCCGGATTCCAGATCCAATACAATGAATCTGTTGATGTCATGTGCTATTGCATTTGCGTAAAACCGGGGGTTGCCAGAGGCAGTTATGGCGGCTTCTGAAAGTAATGGCTCATTCCGTTATCTTTCTCAAGTAAGAAGTAATAAACCAAGGGGCAAGACCAGAATAAGTATTGGTTCAGTTTTTGATCGCTGGTGCGATCTGAAGAATCATAGGTTTTAAAATCCATACTGAGGTCACCTATTTGCTACTCAACCGGTAAGCTAAGCTAACTAGTATTTGCATAGCTATCTGTAACCTGCATTTTGTCTATGAGATGTTCCTGTTATTAATATGACTGTGTGATGATATCAACTGGTGTATGGCGATGGGATAGACCACAGGAATTGCTTGGTAAATCTTTCCAAACAGTAATTTTTCCACTCTGGTCTAGTGTAGCTACAGTTAGCATTAGCTTCCGTGAAGGAAGGAACTCCATTTTTTTCTAACGAGTGTTATGAGTTTTTAAACATACATTAGTTTTACATTGTGTTCGATGATCTCCCACACACTTGTGGCCATTTATCTAAATAAGCACTTTTTGCCCATAATTTTAATGTTGTCTAATTTCGCCAGATTCAAAATTTGATACAGTTAGCATTAGTTTCTGATATGTCGAACGATGGCTCTGTTGTTTACATGATCAAACGTTTTTGACGTTTAGAAAATAAAATTGTTGACGTTTAGAAAATAAATTGCTTTTACATTGTGTTAGATGATCTTACCCCAGTGTACCCCCATTTACTGAAAGAAGCACTCTTTGCCTGAAATGTCGCTATGTCAATGTATGCAACTGTATATAGACTGGACATAGACTGCTGCCGTTGCTGTTTGTGCTTGTTTTTTTTTTGTTTGTTTTGTTTTGGGTTTTTTTAATCCAGCCTAATTCCTTTCTTTTGATAAAATGCACACCAGTGTAGAGAGAGAGAAGCCCCATTTCAGTTGTCCTGTATGTCCTGCACGTATACTAGTATTGACAATAAAATCTTTGAATCTTTAGCTAATGATCTTGCAGGGGAACAGGTCAAGTGGACCCCTGACCATGTGAGCACCCCATGTGGACCCCGGTTCTAATCTATACATGTACAAGTACATTTTAAATCCAGTGATTTACAAACTGATTCAGAGCTTTTTAAAGCCTCATTCAGAACATTCTAGTTCCACATACCTATTCTGTGAAATTCATCTGGGGGAAGCCAGCGGTGATGAGCAGCAGTGGTGGAGAATAAAAGTCTTTTGATAGATAGATAGATAGATAGATAGATAGATAGATAGATAGATAGATAGATAGATAGATAGATAGATGTACTTTATTGATCCCAAACTGGGAAATTACAGTGTAACAGCAGCATGACAGTAGACAACCAAACAACAGAAACACACACATGACAGACAAAGGGATTACCCATGGAAAGTAAAAACTAGCACAACTATAAAAACCTATATACATCATAGCTTAATATACTGTATGATGACCCATATAAACACACGAATCATCCCATTGCACAAAGAAGGACAATCAGGAGCAGAGTGAAAATGTGAGGTACCAGTTAGTCTGTAAGGTGCAGTGTGGCAGCATAGCTATGAACAGAATACAACATCATAGTGAGTTACTGTACATTGAAATTGTATGTGGCAGGAAAGATTTCCTGTACCTGACCGTTTGACAGCAAAGCTGTGGTAGTCTACTGGAGAAAGTGCTCCGCTGTCTATCTAGCGTGTGGTGGAGGGGGTGATCAGGATTGTCCATAATGGATTGCAGTGCGGCGGCATGAAATAAAGCGGCGTTGTTGAAGGTTTTAAGTAGAGTTTATTATCATACCGCCGTCACAAGCTCCGCTCCCGGCGCCGTGCATGCGCGCCGAGAGCGAGCCCACGGCTCTCAGAGAAGGAGGACACAATGTCTGTGTCCAGCAGCAGCAGATGCAGAAGTGAGATTGAGAGGCAGATTTACAGCACAGTGCAGCTTATATACTCAACTCAAACAATAGATCAAAGACATTCACAGCAGTCAATCTGGGCATTTGCATATCAGAGGTACAGACAGGATGCATGAACACAATGCATGGATGACACTTTAACCTCACGGCTGTAAACGCAGCATGCAGCGGAAAAAACCCAGGAGTGCGCGCTGACTGTCTCTGTGTTCTGTCTGTGTGTTGTGGGGGTTGAATCAAACCGCTACACTGCCCCCCCCCAGAGGGAACGGTAGGGGACCGTGACCTCGATGTTGCAGTCTGGGCAGCGAGCAGGGAAAAGCTCTGTGCAGGAGGAGGGGGGGTAGTACATGCTGACCGGGTGCGGGAAAATCGTTCGAGTCGCGCCAAAAGTGTTTGCTGCTCCGCGATGTCCCGTCTGAACATGCAGAGATCAGAAGAAGAAAAATTAGTCTCTGGCTCCTCTCGTGGCCATGAAGAAAACAGGAGCGGCTGTAAGAAAAAAAGAAGCAGAGGGACTCGGCTTGTTGGCTTTAGGTGCAGGAGCAACCCTAAAACCCCCCGGGAACAGCTGATGGCTGAAATCCCTTATGTGCCGTGGCTGAGACCATTAAAAAAAATTCCAGTGGCGAGCTGCGTGCTTGCTTCAGGTGAACGAGCAGCCCTGAGGGTTCTGTGAGCAGCGGCGGAGGACGATGGCGGTCTCTGGAGCCGTTATTTGTCCCGTGCGTGATGCGCCGTCCTCGTAACTCCCCGGTGCTTGCCGGGGCTCCGTGCGTGGGTGGGCCCGCTGGAGAGGAAATCAGGGTCGGAAACTTGGAGATCGGCGCAGTGTGCTCCGAAAAACATCTCTGACGAGCCGTGGCTGCAGATTAGTCATGGTGCGTTCAGGTCCACGTGTGCTCCGTCGGCCATGGGAGTAGCCCGCCTGTGCTCTGATGTGGAGGAGCTGCGCGGCCGGTCCCGCGTGGATGTGCCGATCTCAGCGAGGGCGCGCCATGACGTTCTCTGCCGCTTACCCGGTCTTGGTTGATGTCCTGAGAGCGGCTCGCCCGCCGTGGGCTCTGCGTCGAGGTCTCCCTGAGGCCGCAGGGAGGGAAGACCAGTCAGGCCGCTGTGACGGAGCATTCATGCCCGGGTGCTGCGTTCGCTGGCTGCTCGTTTTCTTCAGTCTCGGGTCGCCAGCGTGGCTGTTCAGATCAGAAGGCTGCGTTTGCACAAAACGTGTGCATTCCGGGGTCACCAGTGCGGCGGCATGAAATAAAGCGGCGTTGTTGAAGGTTTTAAGTAGAGTTTATTATCATACCGCCGTCACACGCTCCGCTCCCGGCGCCGTGCATGCGCGCCGAGAGCGAGCCCACGGCTCTCAGAGAAGGAGGACACAATGTCTGTGTCCAGCAGCAGCAGATGCAGAAGTGAGATTGAGAGGCAGATTTACAGCACAGTGCAGCTTATATACTCAACTCAAACAATAGATCAAAGACATTCACAGCAGTCAATCTGGGCATTTGCATATCAGAGGTACAGACAGGATGCATGAACACAATGCATGGATGACACTTTAACCTCACGGCTGTAAACGCAGCATGCAGCGGAAAAAACCCAGGAGTGCGAGCTGACTGTCTCTGTGTTCTGTCTGTGTGTTGTGGGGGTTGAATCAAACCGCTACAGCAGTTTATTTAGTGTTCTCCTCTCCACCACTGCCTCAAAGGTCTCTGGTCTGAGACCAATTACAGAGCCAGCCCTCTTGATAATCTTGTCAAGTCTGTTGGTGTCTCTGGCCCTGATACTGCTACCCCAACAGACAGCAGCAAAGAAGATGGTACTGACAATAACGGTCTGGTAGAAAAGCTCCAGCATCCTGCTGCACACGTTGAAGGATCTCAGTTTTCTCAGGAAGTAGAGTCTGCTCATCCCCTTCTTGTGCGCAGCATTGGTGTTGGATCTCCAGTCCAACCCGCTGCTGATCCTGACACCCAGGCTGCCTTTGCACAAGGGGAACGTATTTGGGTGTTAACATGACCATGCAGTGATCTGATCTGATTTGCCAGTGGGGGGGGGGGGGGTAGAGCTGTGTGCACTATATGCATCACTGACATTGGCATACAGTAAATCCAGTGTTTTATTCTCTCTGGTGGGACAGTCAACAAACTGGTGAAAGTTTGGTAGTGTTTTTCTTACTGAGACATGGTTAAAATCACCTGTGATGGCCATGAATGCATCCGGGTGCTTCTCCAGTAATGTGGCCGCAGTGGAGCTGATGACGTCACAGGCCACCGCTGCGTCAGCTGATAGAGGGACATAGACGATAATAATTAAAGCGCACTTCATTTCCCGCGGCATATAATAAGGTCTCATACTAACAGCCAGCAGTTCAGTGTCTGGGCTGCAGCACTTTTCCTTCACATAAATGTGTCCAGGATGACACCACCGTTCATTAACAAGAAGTGCCACTCCTCCTCCTCCTCTTCTTTTTCCTGCTGCTTTTCACATCTCTGTCCCCCCGTATAGTCTTGAAGCCAGGTATTGCTACGTTTACATCCGGGATCTGTGAGTGTAACCACGTCTCCGTAAAACACATGATACTACACTCACGATACTCCTTTTGCGTCCTGACCAGCGCTGTAAGCTCATCTGTTTTATTTCCCAGCGATCGCACAATCCCGGTGATGACCATCGGTACAGCCGGCTTATGCTTCCTCCTCCTCCTCCTCACCTTCGCTCCAGCCCTTCGCCCGCAGTGTCTCCTCTTCAGTTCATCCGGGGTGAGGGGCTTCACTGCCGGCTGCAGCGCTACAGGCGCCGGCCTCCTCAGCACAGTCAGCTGTTCGTGTGTGTAAACAATGCGTCTGCCCCCACCTCTGTTGATCTCCATTGCCCGAGGAAGAGAAAAGAAAAGAAAACTAGAGAAAGACAGGGCTAAAATAGAGAAAAAAGTTCGTCCATTCTTAGTCCGAGTATTTCTACAGAGCCCCGGGTAATAAGAGACACTATATACAGGAATAAACAGATGGAAACACAAAGACACGAGAGAGTTGCTGCTGGTACGGCCGCCCTGCCTCTGGCGCCATTTTATTTTGAAAGCAGAAACGGAGCCAAAACCTTCTCTGGGTCAGCTTAGTTCTCATCTTACATCTTTATATAATTTTTTTAACTTCTTGGTGTCTGTGAAAAGTATTCCCAACAGTTTTATAAAAATTCTTGTTCTCCTTCTTCACTTTTATAAATCACAGGATTGAGAATGTACTTGTACATGTACAGATAGGATCCTGTGGTCCACTTAGGGTGCTCACTTGGTCAGGGGTCCACTTGACCTGTATCTATTGATCAGTCTTTTTGGTTTGTTTTCAATGCGTATTATCAGCCTAGCAGCCCAATGATGTGTTTTTTGGATTTACCAAGCCTACTACTTAAGACAAATACAGTTGGAAATGACCTTAACTATTGTACATGTCTTTTGTTGGTAAAAGTATAACTATAAAAAGTCATGTAATATGTTGCACCATAACTAAATGTGTCATGACCTCTCCATGCACTTTTCCACAGCGCATGGAGGAGGAGAAGGATGGATGGATTTATGCGCAGGGTTATCACCAAACACACATTAATTGACAAACAGTTCACAAATAAAGACTTACAGGTGGGAATGGGTGTACACAAAAAGGCTGACGCAGGAGTGGACAGTGGGCAGACCACTGTGTACCGTGGCCACAGAAAAATAACACAAATTACACACATGCGCTCGGGAGAGTGAGAAAGACATTAGGATGCTCGACTAACACAGGGGAGCAAACTGGGCAACAGCCTAAGCGTAGCAGTTGAGCTGCGGGAAGAAACGCTACCAGATACGCGTAGCAGCTAACCGCACAGAGAAACACTAAACAGTTACTCATGGGTAGGAGCAGTTCAAAAAGTCCAAATCTCACCTGGAGCACGAACAACAAATCCTTCAAGACGTGATGGTCACACGACGGGAAACGACCGTGTGACTCGTATAATGGTCCAGTGGTGTTTGACTAGCAAAGAACTGCTTAAGTACAAACACCACTGGCCGCACAAATTGGGCACACCTGGGCGAGGTGCGGGAAAGATAATTACCGGGGCTGGGAACAGCTGATAAGCTAAGGAGAGCGAGGGGGCGAGGTTGGACCGGCAGACTGTCATCAGTGTGGGAGAAAGTAGGTCACGGTGGCTGTCTAACAGCTGCCGGTCAGGCAGTGGCTAAGGAAAAGAGTTAAGTACAAAATACACAAAATGCACATGCATAGTGGAACCAAAACCCACCGAGAGATCAGGGCCGAGCCGGGGGAAGCCAAGCCGGCTCGGCTCCTGACAAAATGAAGAGACTGATGTTATCTGTTTACAGGTATTATGGCAATTATGACCAGATCACATCTACTCCTGTAAAAACATAAAAGGAAACGTACTGTGACACCAGTGCCACCTATATCAAGTATACCAGGGTCACTTTGACCAGAACAGCACTCATGGGCAAGTGGGTATTAAAATTCTTTAGCTGAATATTTTAATTAGTGATGTAATTAAAAATGCAATCTCTGTCATTCAGACCGTGGCATTTTTCCTGGTGTCAAGCAAAGCTTTGACATGTGGCATGGGGCCAAGAATCTTGCTAAAAGGATCTCATCTGTGAGTCTTGCCAATCATTACAATATTCTAACTATCCACAAATGAATTACGAAAAATAAAAGATGGATTTGTGTATGTACTCTTCAGGCAGGTAAAATGAAAGGGCAGGCTGGATTGCTTCTGTGGCTGCGTGATATCGTTAATCATTTTTGGTGGTGCAGTAACAAAGCTGCAATGCATGACGACTTCATGGTAGGTGCAACATTTCTTGTATTCCTGCAACAACACAAATAATTGTGCTACCAGTGCCATTGTGCCAATCAGTGATTTTGTAAAGAAAGTATCACCCTTGATGTGCAGTTTTTCTTTGTTGGAGACTAAATGGTTTATACAGTTGTTATTGTTATCAATAAACCCACATATTAAAATAAAGGTATCACAATTTATTCCTAAGTAAATTTAATTTCTGGAACTGGAATTTGTGGAACTGAAAATCTTTTTCCTGATTTTGAATCAGGTCCAATGAGTGAACACAGTACACGGCACACAGGTAAAATCCAATTCCATTTCTCTACCCACTCTTTCTGTCACCAACAGTATATTTTGCATTCGTAAACCAAGCACACTCATTCTAGCATATTTGGAATGTTTAAAAAAATGTCTACAAGTTCAGATTATGTCATATTTTCATGTAATTTTTATTTCTTTAAACTGTTTCTGTTTTGATTTTTTTTTAATTTGGACATTGGTATTTTGTACCTTACTGTAAGAAGCTAGGGCAACACAAACTAAAGAGACAACGAAAGATTTGAAGTTTGTGTCCAATTTCTTATATTATTTTTCTATATTGCTCTCCCAGATCGGCTCCATGGACCATGCTGATCTACTTCACAGTCACACAGGGGGGAGATGCCTACATCTGACTTTGTTTTGAAATTCTGATATTTGGGAGACAGACTATTTCTACTTTTGAGAATATTGTCAAAATTTTCTCTTGTCCATCCATCTGTCCGTCTGTCTGTCCTCAACAGCTTTTCTGGGGATCTGGGTCATGGAGGCAGCAGTCCAAGTAGAGCAGCCCAGACTTCCCTCTCTTCAGCCACCTTCTGCAGCTCTTCAGAGGGGACGCCAAGGTGTTCCATGCCAGCTGGGAGTCATAGTCTGCCCCGTGGTCTCATCCTCGGGGGACGTGTTACAAACACCTGAAGTTGGAGGCGACCTGATCAGATGCCAAAACCACTTCTGCTGGAGGCTTCCTATTGTTAAAATGGAGTTTTTACTCTGCACTGTGGCTAAGTAATCCTCACACGGGATCACCTGATTGTTGAGGTCCTTCTGGAATTGTGGGGTCTTTATACAGCACTTCAAAGTTCTATGAGCTGACTGCTGATGTGAATTTGTGCTATATAATAAAGTTTTATTTAAAAAGCCCTTTTTTCATAGACAACTTTAGTTGATGTTGATTTGCTTTATAACATTATATTAGTACACTGTCAGAAAATGTAATATTGCTGAGAATTTAACTTTTATAAAATACAAACAAAACTTTAAGATTATACAGTAATCCAATATAAATGTAAATATTTAAAGAATGCCTTTTATAGATATTATGAGGACTATGACTTGTGATTTTGTGTCAGATTGGATTAGTGATGTGCTTATTTTCTGAAATGCACTGAATTTTTTACACTGAGTATCCATATGAGAACCATTGGACTACAGGTACATCTCAAAAAATTAGAATATCAAGAAAAGTTTAATATTTTTTGTCACTCATTTTAGAAACTGAAACCGATATGGGAGTGTATTGATTGATAATTTGGTTCATCTTATCTCCAGCTGTCTTGCTATCATTTTTGGAAAACATTGGCCTCATGTGAAAACTCCTGCTACTGCCTGCATTGTATCTTTGTTCCCTTCAACAAAAGTAGTAAGAGGCATTTGTTTAGAGAGCATGTTTACACACTCTGTGTATGGGCTTGTTTGTGTCAGGGTGGGGGCTGAAGGGGCTGGCGGACGTAGAGCTGATGGAGGCAGGGCCACATCGTCATATTGGGGTGGTGACTCTGATACTTCTTGCTGTCCCTGCATTTGTAATATGACCCTTCCATTATCACAGACCACCAATTGTCCTCCGGGCAATGTAGCCACGAGTTTAGGAATATAACACATGGCCCAAATTTTCCTCTTCTCTGAATTTTTCAGTTATGTACCAATCCCCAAATGGGATTTCCTCTTGTGTCGTAATTTTCCTTAGCAGTATTATAGCTTTGTATAATTATTTGTAGGATCTCTGTCAGTTTAGCCAACGAGGGCATCGGTTTTGATGAACCTGGCAAATATCCTAGATTCTGTAACTCAGCCACCCATTTTTTAAACTTTCTTACTGTAGCGGTTTGATTCAACCCCCACAACACACAGACAGAACACAGAGACAGTCAGCTCGCACTCCTGGGTTTTTTCCGCTGCATGCTGCGTTTACAGCCGTGAGGTTAAATTGTCATCCATGCATTGTGTTCATGCATCCTGTCTGTACCTCTGATATGCAAATGCCCAGATTAACTGCTGTGAATGTCTTTGATCTATTGTTTGAGTTGAGTATATAAGCTGCACTGTGCTGTAAATCTGCCTCTCAATCTCACTTCTGCAACTACAGCTGCTGGACTCAGACACTGTGTCCTCCTTCTCTGAGAGCCGTGGGTTCGCTCTCGGCGCGCATGCACGGCGCCGGGAGCGGAGCTTGTGACGGCGGTATGATAATAAAACTCTACTTAAAACCTCCAACAACGCCGCTTTATTTCATGCCGCCGCACTGGTGACCCGACGCTGAAACGAACACGCTGCCAGCGAACGCAACACCCGGCGGTGATTCTCCGACGACAAGCGAACGCAACAGCTCCCTTCTGCTTCAGGGAGATTTCGACGCAGAGTTTCCAGGTGAAACTCTCCGGAGACCACCCACGACCGGGAAAGCCGCAGCAAACTTCATGGTGAGATCTGCACGCCTAGATCGGCACATCCACGCTGGACCAGCCGCGCTCGCAGCTCCTCCACATCGAGAGCGCATGTACCTCGTCCTTTCTCCGCGACGGCGACTCCCACGGCCGACGGAGCACACGTGGACCTGAACGCACCATGACCGAGCAAGTGACAGAGCGTCTACTTCCCTGCACCGCTCCAACACACTGAACAGGGATGATTAAGCTCCCTGACCCTGGTTCTTCTCTCCAGCTGGCCCACCCATCACGGAGAGTTACGAGGACGGCGCACCACGCACGGGACACATACGGCTTTTCTGACTGCCTTCCTTCTGCTGCACACTGGCCCTTCAGGCTTGCTCGTTCACCTGAGGCACGCAGCTTGCTCACTGGATTTTATGGTCTTAGCCACGGCACACAAGGGGAATTCAGCTGTCTGCGGTTCCCGAGGCTTTAGGGTTACACCTGAACCTAAAGTCAACACGCCAGTCCCTCTGCTCTCATTACAGCCGCCACGCAGCCTCGTCTTTTCTTCATGGCCGCTATTAATCCTTGCAGGACTTAATCGCGGGAGGCGCCAGTGACAAATTTTTCTTCTTCTGATCTCTGCATGTTCAGACGGGACATCGCGGAGCAGCAAACACTTTTGGCGCGACTCGAACGATTTTCCTGCGCCCGTGTGACAGAGATCATCCTGCGCAGTTCGCCCCACACGGGACACGAACCCGCGACCTCTCAGTCAACTACACAGTTCGAGCATGGGAGACACAGCACGATCGCGCTGAGCTAAAGGTCCGACCGGTAGCTCAGCGCTACCATCTGGGGCTCACAGCACCACTTTTAACTAACTGAGGTCATCAGCGCAGTTCGCCCTACACAGGACACGAACCCGCGACCTCACAGTTAACTACTCAGAGACACACACAGCACGATCGTGCTGAGCTAAAGGTCCGACCGATAGCTCAGCGCTACCGATACTGTATGAGGCTTTGGGAGGGAGGTTTACTAACGTTCTACGCCGAACAGTACTAGTTGGCATCCGTTACACTCTCCCCCCTAAACCTCACTCCCATGCCGGGTTCACGGCACCAGTGTGACAGAGATCATCCTGCGCAGTTCGCCCCACACGGGACACGAACTCGCGACCTCTCAGTCAACTAACACAGTTCGAGCATGGGAGACACAGCACGATCGCGCTGAGCTAAAGGTCCGACCGATAGCTCAGCGCTACCGATACTGTATGAGGCTTTGGGAGGGAGGTTTTTACTAACGTTCTACGCCGAACAGTACTAGTTGGCATCCGTTACACCCGGTCAGCATGTACTACCCCCCCCCTCCTCCTGCACAGAGCTTTTCCCTGCTCGCTGCCCAGACTGCAACATCGAGGTCACGGTCCCCTACCGTTCCCTCTGGGGGGGGAGCAGTGTAGCGGTTTGATTCAACCCCCACAACACCCAGACAGAACACAGAGACAGTCAGCTCGCACTCCTGGGTTTTTTCCGCTGCATGCTGCGTTTACAGCCGTGAGGTTAAATTGTCATCCATGCATTGTGTTCATGCATCCTGTCTGTACCTCTGATATGCAAATGCCCAGATTAACTGCTGTGAATGTCTTTGATCTGTTGTTTGAGTTGAGTATATAAGCTGCACTGTGCTGTAAATCTGCCTCTCAATCTCACTTCTGCAACTACAGCTGCTGGACACAGACTTTGTGTCCCCTCTTCACTGAGAGCCGTGGGCTCGCTCTCGGCGCGCATGCACGGCGCCGGGAGCGGAGCTTGTGACGGCGGTATGATATAATAAAACTCTACTTAAAACCTCCAACAACGCTGCCTTATTCTATCATCCGCCGCACTTACCTCCTCTTTTCTATTCTTCTCAACTCTGTCTCTCAATAACTTTTTGTGTTCTATCCACTGCTTCACCAACAGTAAATGCTGATTTTCCCACTGCCGTGACCACAGAATTTCCTTTGAAGTTAACTTGGAAGCTCGATTTAGTTATAAATTAGCTTAAGAGATTCGGACTTTGTTTAATTTGGAGGTAAATTTATGAAAGAATGCAATTCTTGTAGTTGACCACAAGATGGAGGCAGTTCCCTCTGCACTCAAGGAAGAGGAGACACAGTGACATCACTTGGAGGCAGTCTAACTGTCTCAGCTCCAAGATGGCGCCCAGGATTGACTCGCCCTGGTGACTTTCAAAATAGCATTTGTACTGCGTAATCTGCATTTGTGCAGTTCTCATACAACGGAAATGCCACATGGCCATTTCGGTCACGTGCAAATGCGAACGTGCAATGTGGCTGCGGAGCTTATTGACCACAAACTACACCTGGTTTTTTTCAAAGAAACTGGATAGTTGTCTCCCTTAATTGTAGCTTTATTCATGCAAGAATAATCTTACAACTTTAACTTTTTCCTCTCAGTAACTTTTATCATGCTTTAAACACAATTTCTCAGTTCAGTGCAGGCGAGTGGGTGAACCAATCCCTCCCTTTCGTGAACAAAAACACAGACTTGCCTTTGTCTCCTGCACAGTGAGAAGTGTGCCGTTTTAATTAAATCGTCTAAATATATATATATATATTATGGGAAAAAGATTTAGTAGATATTTACAGCTCTGCGGTCCAAACTCCAGATTTCAACCCCTTTCTGGAAATTCTACCCTGTCCAAGCTTCTACTTGCAATCCTAGTGATCCAAGTGGGACATGTGCAACTTGGAATGCCAGTGGAAATTGAAATCTTTTGTTTCTGGTAGACCAAAAAATATTAACATTCCCCGTGGGCTTTCGCCTTTATTTCAAACCCACAAAATACCCTCCCTCTTATTCCAGACAACCAGAAATGGGAATTCGGGATCAGGGCTAGTCCCTTTCCCCCAGGCCACTCTTTGTGTCTTAAATTGGGATATAAGAGGTAACCACCCACATATTTGTCCCAACACGATTTACAGAATCAACACAGAGTTATTTGTGTGTCTGTATCTGTCCCTGCCACTCAATAAAACCAGCTTAACTATTATGTAGAGGCTATTTACATTGAGCTGCATTCAGTCATCAATACCAGTGATAGCTTATTATATAGATTAGTCTGTGGAGAAAGGAAGCAGGCGAGGCAATGAGCTGGACAACACATGAACTTGATTCCTTCTCCAACATTCAGTACAGTCAAATCTCCCAGGTCTCTGTGCACCTTCTTTTTATAACCTTTAATTCTGTGCACTGAGACCCAGGAATCGCAACAATCATACATTGTGTGGAACAAAGCCATGTGTGGCTCATTAACATTACAAAGCGCCAGTACCACATCTCACACTCTCTCCCCCTCTGGCAGCTCTGGTCCTTCCCTAACTCCCCGGGGGGCAAAAAGTCCTTTCTGTCCCGTCTGAGACCCCCTGGTAGCACTTCCTCCTTCAACGCATTGTTCCCTCTTCCCCCCGGCTCCCAACTCTGGGTGGAGAATTCCCTACACCATGCCACCACACAGCCCCCCTCCGAACACCCAGAAAGGGCACTAACCCCCCCCCCCCCCCTTTCCTTTGGGCTTGAGCTGACGCCCATAGCGGCTGTAGCGGGGGTTGCCGATCCAGTCGAAGCACCCTGCTGGCAAGGTGTACAGGAGGGCACGTCAGTCTGTGTAGGGGAAAGGGGGGGGGACACATTAGCTTCGTGAGTGCAGGTCCCTACTGAGGGAACACCAACTTGCGGAGCCACCAACAATGGGTGTCCGCGCCAGGGAGCTTGGGTCAACACCACCTACTCGTCTGCCAACACAAAAGCGAGCTTCAGCCTGTCGATGCAGACGGTCTCCCTATGCCCCCCCCCCCCAAGTCTAACACAAAATGCTTCGCCCCAGGTTCCAACATCCTGAACGGTCCATCGTACAGTGGGCGCAGCAGGGTCCGGTGTGCATCGTGCCCGACAAAAACAAAACTGGCATTCTGTAAGCTTTTTGGGGCGAAGTCGTGGGGAAAACAATGGTGGACTGGGCCCGGCACGTTAAAAACTGCGTGGTCAGCTCGGCCCCGGGCATGGGGTTTTCCGGTAAAAACTCTTAGGGGATCCGCAGCGGCTGAGAAAAAACGAGTTCTGCCGGGGAGGCTGCCAGATCCTCCTTAGGCGTGGTGCACAACCTTAAAAGAACCCAGGGCAGGCGGTCAACCCAATTTGTATCTGTGAGTAAAGCTCTGAGCGCTGCCTTAAGTGACCTATGAAAACGCTTGCATAACCCATTAGCCTGGGGGTTGTACACGGTAGTATGGTGAATTTTGATGCCCAGGCTCTGGGCCATCGTGGACCAGAGTTCTAAAACGAATCATGGACCCCTGTCAGACATGATGTCCGATGGGGATGCAAACCGTGCAACCCAAGCCGACAAAAAGGCACGAGCCACTTCTGTGGACATGGTAGAAGCCAGCGGGACCACTTCAGGCCAGCGTGTGGTGCGATCCATGAGTGTCAAAAGGTGCATGAAACCTTGCAGCGGCGGGAGGGGCCCCACCAAATCCACATGGATGTGGTCAAACCTCCTAGCCGGGATTTGGAACAGCTTGAGAGGGGCTCTGGTGTGCTTGTTCACTTTGGCCTGCTGGTATGCGACACAAGCTGCAGCCCACTCTTTAACACCATTGAGCAAGCGCGGCCAGACGAATTTCGCCCCCACTAGTTTCACCGAAGCACACACGCCTGGATGCGAAAGGGAGTGAAGTGACTCAAAAATGTGGCAGTGCCAAGAGCTTGGAACCACCAGGTGCAGGCGGCTGGTGGAGATGTCGCAGAGCAAGGGAGGGCACCTTTCTTGCACCACCCTGCTCTCCACCCTTAACCCAGTAGGCGCCGACTGGAGTGCGCAAATGTCCGTGTCCCCGGCTTGCTCCGCAGCCATGGCAGGGAAATCTATTCCCATGTACTGTAGACCAGGGAGATTAATGCGCACGACAGACAATCGGCCACGACGTTGAGCTCACCAGCAACGTGTTGAATGTTGGTCATGAACTCCGAGATTGCAGTCCAGTGCCCGTTGCTGCTGGGTTGACCACGGTTCCGAGACATTGGACATCGTGTACGTCAGTGGCTTATGGTCAACGAATGCAGTGAACTCACTCCCCTCTAGCCAAAACTGGAAATGGTGCGTCGCCAGGTGGAAAGGTTCATTGTCACGCAAAGTTCGGCTGAAAAATGCGAGCAGCTGCCACGAACTGAAGACGTACTGCTCCACCACTGCCACTATGGCAACATCAGGCACGTCCGTAGTGAGCGCTATCTGTGCCGACGGATCCGGGTGGGCTAGCAACACGGCACCTGCAAGCACTGTTTTGGCGTCTGTGAAAGCCTGGACTCGCTCGGGAGTCCAGTCGATGTTTTCCGTAGGCTTCTTTTTTTTGAAGCAAGGCATACAACGGCTGCATCAGCTGGGCTGCCCGAGGAAGGAAACTGTTATAAAAATTGACCATTCCCAAAATCTCCTATAGGGCCCTTACAGTCTGCAGACGCGGAAAGTCCGACACAGTGCGCATCTTATCCGGTAGTGGAATCACACCCTCCGGCAAAATGCGGTGGCCCAAAAAATCAATCACTGGCACACCAAACTGGCCCTTTGCCATGTTCACTATAAGCCCATGCACTTCCAACCTCTGGAAAACCGCCTTGAGATGGGCGATGTGCTCCTCCTCGGATGCGCTAGCTACCAGAATGTCGTCTAAGTAGACAAAAACAAAGGACAAGTTCCAAAGCACTGCATCCATCATTCTCTGGGAAGTCTGCACCGTGCCTTTTAATCTGAACAGCATGTGTAAAAACTCGAATAGGCCAAAAGGAGTTATTACCGCTGTTTTCGGAACATCTTCCGCACGCACTGGGACCTGGTGGTAACTGTGGACCAGATCCACTTTCGAAAAAGCACGGAAAAATCCTGGATGTGCGGGATGGGATACCAATTGTGTTCCATGGCGTTGTTCAAGCGCCGGAAGTCGCTGCACGGTCACCATGACCCGTCAGCCTTAGACACCATGTGTAGCAGGGATGCCCATGGGTTGTTGAAGTGCCTGACGATGCCCAACTGCTCTAAGTTGTCAAACTCCTCCCACGCGCTGGCCAGTTTAGCTGCATCCAGGCGCTGATGTTGCGCGAACATCGGCGAGCCTTTTGTAATTATGAAATGTTCGACCCCCTGTTTTGTTAACGTTGCTGAAAAAAGTCAGGACCGTGAGTGCTGGGAACTGTGCAAGTAAATGTTAGTACTTTCACCCTGGAGCTATAACTTTAGCCAGTGTTGTTGACTCAGCTCCCCGAGCTGTGCAGAGCAGTGAGGTAAAAGAGAAAACATCCACTAATCGCCTATTAGCAACATCGACTAACAACCCATAAGCACATAAAAAATCTGTGCCTAAAATGGGGGCAGAACATGCAGCTACCACAAAGTCCCACTGAAAATTGTGTCCGTGTAAGCATATTGTCAGTGTCCGCTCACCAAATGTCCTGATGGTAGACCCGTTGGGAGCCATAAGCTCAAATCCGCTGCCTCCTGCTGATCTGTCTGTGCTAGCCGGCAGACTAAGGCTCTTCTGGGAGCCGGAGTCCACCAAGAAACGTCTCCCTGAATGTGTGTTTGTGATTAAAAGCCGCTTATTTCTGTCACCAGCGGTCGCAGCTGCTACTGACTGCTGGCCGTGCCATTTTCCGGCTTCTTGAATTGGCATGGTGGCAGGCAGCATTGGGCATTCGAACTGAAGCAACAATGATAGAAACAGATCGCCCCATTTCTGCGTCTCCTGGCGTCTGCTCCAGCTACCACCAACGGCTCCTCGACCCCACTGGAGTCCCTCATGGGTGCCGGTGTCGCTGCATTCACGCTGAGAGTTATGGTCACTAAAATGATGCGATCCGCTTCCTGTGCCAGTGCGCAGTAGTCCTTGGTCACCAGCAGCGGCAAGTTGGCCAGGATTGCTCTTGCTGCAGCTAGTTGGTTCCTGAGGAACAAGTGGGCGAACAGGAAAGATTCGTCATTCTTCCCCATCAGTGCCAACATGCTCTCCATGAGCTCCACGGCTGATCTCTCATCTAATTCCAAACGTGTTAGGAGTCTCTCTGCCCTCTCACTGTCAGAAAGGGTATAGCACTGGAGTAACATCCTCTAGAGCGCTTCATAGTTCCTCTGGGCCGGCGGCTCCTGGAGCAGGCTCGTCACCTGTTGTGTGGTGCGTGCATCCAGCGCAGCGACCACGTAGTAATATTTTGTGTCGTCCGTTGTTATCCCGCGAAGTGTGAACTGGGCTTCTATATGCAGGAACCACGCGGTCGGGTTGTAAAGCCAGAAGTCTGGTAGCTTGACTGAGACAGCGCACGTGGCGCTGGTGCTCTCCCTCCAGGTAGTCTCCGGGGCGGTGCTCGGCTCGCTCTCCATGGCACGTCTTGGGGTCACCAATGTTTAGAAAGGAAGCTGGACAACCCACAAACTTTATTCCTTCTCCAACATTCAGTACAGTCAAATCTTCCGGGTCTCTGTGCACCTTCTTTTTATAACCTTTGATTCCATGCGTTGAGACCCAGGAATCACGACAATCATACATTGTGTGGAACAAAGACATGTGTGGCTCATTAACATCACAAAGCGCCAGTACCGCATCTCACACCCTCTCCCCCTCTGGCGGCTCTGGCGCTTCCTGAACTCCCCGGGGGGCAAATAGTCCTTTCTGTCCCGTCTGAGACCCCCCTGTAGCACTTCCTCCTTCAGCGCATTGGTCCTTCTTCCCCCCAGCTCCCAACTCTTGGTGGAGAATTCCCCACACCATGCCACCAGAAGTCCAACTAGTTTTAACACACTGGCCGACACAATTACTCACTATTTGTTGATACTTAAGTTTATTGTGTTGTATTGTATTTGTGTCGTATATTCCTTATGGTGACACAATTCACTCACTATTTGTTTTTACTTAAGATTCTTGTGGTGTGTCCCTTAAATTCCAGTTTTTATCATTCATATATTACTCAATCGTTGATTAAAATTGATTTTCTTGTAATATATAGTACTTTCTTCTTATTTCTCTGTAAAAAAAGTGTCTCTTTAATCTGACCCTAAAATGTGAATGCATGCATACTTATGAGACTACCTGTGTGCTCTTACAATCATAGAAATAGCCACAAAATATTATCTTTATATTAATTTTTTTCAATAGAATTTAAAAAACAAGACAAAAAAACTTACTTTCACTGAATGTCACAGACAGTCCTCCAGAGATTTTTAGAAGAGGTTCTCACCTTCTGATCAGTGGGCCCTGGTTTGTCCGCGAAACCCAGACAAAGGTTTGTGTCCCGATGATGTCCGTTATCAAAATAGTTGTTAAAATGCCCACATTCTCCACTAAACTGTAAAAATTAATTTTGGACAGTTAGCAGAATCTTTTCAGTTAACCAACCAATAATAACAGAAGAAACACTATGTCACAGCTTAACCCTTTGAGTGTGAGAATTTGCGTGCCCCTAGTGGCAGAGCGCAGCACTGTGCCTGCCTTCTCACTCTGACTTTGTCAAAAGTAAGTGAGAAATTTCTGGTTTTTTTTTTAATGTACTGATTTCTTGTTCATATACTTTGAAGACAAGATGATGAGGTACCTCTGTACAAAAAATGGTGTCAAAAGACTGAACCATTTTTTTGTGTAAATACGTCCAAAGTCCAGTTTTTACTGAGTTATGGAATTTAAAGAGGTGCCGCGACATTATGCAAATTAGATGCTTACATTTATTCCTATCTGAAACTTTGGATCAAATTTTACATCTTTCTAATTGACAGTAAGCCATTATCTCTTACCACTTTCAAGTTATAGCCTTGGAAATCTGAACTATTTTATTGACAAAAAATATTTACCACTCTTGACCACTAGGGGGTATGTCACAGTTCTGCACTATACACACTCAGAGGGTTAACTTTTATTGAATCATGCAGGTAGTCAAACACGTCATGGGTCTCAGCAGCTCAACCTGGTCCAAGACCCAGAACAAAGAAATTCTCTCCTACAGTACATATAACTTCTGAGTTGGTGGGTGTTTCCCAGCAACTCTCCAACAATACTGACATAATTTCTGGACCCAGGGGACAGAAGACAGACTCAAGGAAATACAATTATCCTTTTATTGTTAACCCGTGTCTTGTGAGTGAGTGTGTGTATGTACAATGTGGTATGAAGTGCAGGTCTTGTGATGGGGCAGAGCAGGACGCCGTTCACCCTGGCAACCCTATGGAGACAAAGCAGAGACGTTAACGCTGCACCAATGCTGAGAGCGTAATAAAGACAGTCGCTTACTTTGCAGGTGGTGATGCTGTGCTCCGGTTTGCCCTGCGGGCGATGGCCAGGGAGAGAGCGTCAGGCTCCATGCCGGGGGGAAGGGGAAGTTACCCTGATGCTGGTGTGGAGCTGAGCCGCCGCCGGGGAGAGAACATCCGCTGCCAGGGAGGTCCACCTGTGCACAGGGGAGAGGAACTCGACAAGGTGAGTGGAGGTTTAGCTTACGTGCTTCGACGTGTTGCTTGTGGTCAGAAGTTGAGCCAAGTCGTGGCTGGAGACAAGAGACGTGTCTTTGTGAGCTTGACAGACGACTCCGTGCTGAGTCGCTGGCAGGCCTGGCTCTTAAAGCCCGCTGACGATTGGCAACAGGTGTGCACGCAGCTGAGACTGATGATGGCCCTGCGGGTGCCATGACAGTACTCCCCCCTCTAGCGGTGCCTCCTGGCACCTGCCCTATCTTACCAAGGTGTGTCCGGTGAAAGTCACAGATGAGTTGTTTATCGAGGACAAGAGATGGACATACCCAGGACCTATGCTCAGGGCCGAATCCCTCCCAGTCCACCAGGTATTGTAGGCCGCGACCCCGCCGGCGTACATCCAAGATGGCAGTGACTCCCCATGCCGGATGGCCATTGATTATCATCGGGGGAGATGGAGCCACGGGGGGCGGGCAGAGGGGGCTGGAACAGACAGGCTTCACCTGTGAAACATGGAAGGTGGGACAGATGCGGAGGGAGGGGGGGAGAGCTAGGTGGACAGCCACAGGGTTAATCACACGCACAATAGGGTAAGGACCAATAAAACGCTTGGTCAGCTTGCGTTTCTCTGCTTTCAAATTGATGTTGCGAGTTGACAGCCATACCTGCTGACCCACCTTGTACTTGGGCGACAATCTCCTGCGGCGATTGGCCGTCCTGATGTTACGCTCGGTGGTTTGGAGGAGGGCTCTGCGGGTGGTAATCCAGAACCGGAAGCAGCGCCTGACATGGGCATGGACAGAAGGCACTGCCACCTCCTTCTCCTCCTCCGGGAACAGTGGGGGGTCATACCCCAAAGATGCCCTGAAAGGGGACATCCCAATCGCTGAAGAAACTGTGGAGTTGTGAGCGTACTCAATCCACGGCAGGTGGCTGCTCCAAGAAGAAGGGCTGGAGGCAATGACGCAGCGCAGGGCGGCCTCCAGTTCCTGATTCGCTCGTTCGCACTGCCCATTGCTCTGAGGGTGGTAACCAGATGACAGGCTTACTGTTGACCCCAGCGTGTGACAGAATGCCCTCCAGACCTGGGAAACAAACTGGGGCCCCCGATCCAAGACGACGTCCGTGGGGATCCCATGAAGACGGATGACGTGTTGAACCAACAGGTCCACTGTCTCCCGTGCCGTCGGCAACCCCCGAAGGGGGATGAAGTGGACCACCTTGGAGAAGCGATCAACAATGGTCAGGACCGTCGTAAAATGACTGGATGGCGGGAGGCCCGTCACGAAGTCCAGAGCGATGTGCGACCAGGGACGACTAGGAACCGGTAGGGGGTGAAGCAGTCCAGCCGGGGGGGAGGAGGATGTCTTCCCGGTGGCGCACTGAGCGCAGGCCTGGATGTAGGCATTGACGTCCTTTTGCAGCCCCGGCCACCAGAATGACCTCTGGAGAAGCTCAATTGTACGGGACACCCCTGGGTGGCACGCCAACTTCGAGGCGTGAGCCCACGAATGACCTCACCCCGGACCGGCGTAAGAACAAACAACCGCTCCGGGGAGCTGCCTCCCGGATCGGGCTCAGCCTCCTGCGCCTTCATAACCCTAATGTCCCACAAGAGGGCGCCCACGTAGGATGGAGGAAGGATCATTTGTTCCTGGTCCTCGGATGTCTCCTCCAAGAACTGCCTGGAGAGGGCGTCCGGCTTAGCATTCTTGTCCCCAGGGCGGTAGGTGATGGTGAAGTCGAATCAACCAAAGAACAGGGACCAGCGGGCCTGACGGGAGTTCAACTGCCTAGCTGTCCTCAGATATTCCAAGTTCTTATGGTCGGTTCAAACTACAAAAGGCTGGACAGCTCCCTCCAGCCAGTGGCGCCACTCTTCCAATGCGAGCTTAACCACCAACAGCTCCTTATCGCCGATGCTGTAATTCCTTTCTGCTGGGGGCAGGAGGTGCGAGAAGAAGGTGCAGGGGCGGATCACCCCGTCTATCAGAGAGCACTGGGAGAGTACTACCCCCACCCCGGAGTCCAAGGCATCCACCTCGACCAGGCACTGGAGAGCCGGGTCCACCTGCATAAGGACACAGGACGAAGAGAACTCCCTCTTGAGTGCGCCGAACGCTGCTGCAGCCTCCTCCGTCCAGCGGAAGGGGACCTTCGGGGACGTGAGACAGGTCAGCGGGCGGGCCACCATGCTATACTTGGGCACAAAGCGGCGGTAAAAATTGGCAAACCCCAGGAACTGCTGGAGTTGCTTTCTGGAAGGGGGGGCAGTCCACCACCGCCTTGACCTTGGCCGGGTCGAGGAGAACCTGGTTGTGAGAAATCACAAAGCCAAGAAAGGACGTCTTCTTAGCATGGAACTCGCATTTCTCAGCCTTCACGAACAGTAGGTTCTCCAGGAGTTGTTGGAGGACCTGTCTCATGTGCACCTGGTGCTCCTCAAGTGACCGGGAGAAGATGAGGATGTCATCCAGGTAGACAAAGACAAAGGTGCCCAGAAAGTCCCAGATAACGTCATTGATCAGGCGCTGGAAGACGGCCGGAGTGTTAGTCAGCCCAAACGGCATCACCAGGTATTCGAAGTGGCCGCTTGGGATCCGGAAGCCAGTCTTCCACTCATCTCCCTCCTTGATCCGCTCGAGATGGTACGCGTTGCTGAGGTCGAGTTTGGTGAACCACAAGGCCCCCTGGAGAGAATCAAACGCCGTGTCCATGAGGGGCAGGGTGTACTTATCCTTCACATTAATGTCATTGAGACCCCTGAAGTCAATACATGGCCGTAGGGAGCCGTCCTTCTTTCCACCGAAAAAGAATCCTGCCCCCACCGCAGAAGAAAATGGGCGGATGATCCCTGAGCTGAGCGACTCCTTTATATACGTATCCATCGCCTCCTGTTCCAAAGCAGACAGGCTGTACAGATGGCTCGATGGCAGCGGGGCATCAGCCCGGAGATTAATAGCACAGTCATAAGGGTGGTGGGGAGGAAGGGACAGCGCCCGCAACTTACTGAAAACCGCCCCCAGATCGTGATATTCAACTGGCACCTTGGACAGATCTGGGGGGGGGGGGACGTGCGTGGGGCCACAGACACCGACAGGGCACATGCTGCAGACTGCAGGCACGCGCTGAGGCAGAACGAACTCCAGGATGCGATGCTTCCTGTCTGCCAGTCGAAGGAAGGATTATGCAGCTGCAGCCAGGGGTAGCCCAGGATGACTGGGGAAGTGGAGGAGGGCAGCACCAAAAAGCGTAGATCCTTCTGGTGATTCCCAGAAACAATCATCAACACTGGGGCGGTCTGCTGAGAAATGGTCGTTAGCGGGGCTTTAGATAGGGCTATCAGCTTGAGCGGTGGCTGGAGAGTTTGACAGGTGAGCCCCAACCGGGTTGCCAGGTCTCCTGATATAAAACTCTGCTCTGCCCCCGAGTCAATCAGTGCGTGGGTGGAGTTTTCAGTGTGTTTATGAATGAATCGGATGGGCATGAGGCAGCTGGTGAGGGGTTTAGACTGGGACGCGTCCATGAGTCCCCCTACTATGACCCACGGACCTCCTCTTTTAACCGACTCGTACAATTCTCCAATTCATGTGCACTGCTACCACAATACAAACACAGCCCTAACTCCCTACGGCGCTGTTTCTCAGCAGGCGGAATCTTGGAGCGCCCGATTACCATATCCTCCTGCCCCGGAAGTCCTTCCGGGGAGGGCAGGGCCAACTGAGGTGACTGTGAGGAATGAAAAAACTGCGCACTCGAGCGGCTGGAAGCTCTTCGCTCGGCTGCTCGTTCCCTCAGCCTGTTATCCAAGCTAATGGTAAGAGAAATTAGCTAGTGTAATTGTTCTGGCTTATCCAACCTAGCTAGTTCGTCCCTTAAGCTGGGGTTTAGGCTACGGATAAATATGCTACACAATGAGGCATCCTCCCGCCCGACCTCAGCGGCCACCACCTGGAAATCGACCGCGTAGTCTGCACCGGACCTACTGCTTTGTCGAAGGTTTAGCAACCAGGTGGTGAGCACGGTATCCTGGTCGGAGTGGTCAAACACCTCATGGAAATCGGCCAGAAACCGCTGGTATGTTAGGTTAGCATAACTGGGCTTAGCCATGACAGCATAGGCCCAGGCTAGTGCCCTACCTTCTAGCAGGTTAGCAATGTAGCCTATCTTGCTATGATCCATGGGAAAGTCCCCTGGTACTCGCTGGAAAACCGTCTCAAATTGCAGGATAAACCCCCGGGCTTCCCCGAGCTTCCCACTGAAGCATGCGGGCGTGGGCACCGGTGTGAGGCGGGTCGAGGGGACCTGACTAGCCTGGCTAGGCGGGGGACTAGCGGGACCCGGTGGAGCCCTGGAAGCCGGTGGGAACGTCCGCTGTCCATCCAGACAATCCAACCAGCTGTTAATTTGGGTTAACTGGGCAAGGATAACATTCTGTTGTAAGCTAGTTGTTCTACTCGAGCGTCTAGGATGTTTAAACGGCGTGCTAGCACGCTGTCCGCTGGGTCGCTCTGACGGAGCCGTACTGACATAATTTCTGGACTCAGGGGACAGAAGACAGACTCAAGGAAATACAATTATCCTTTTATTGTTAACCCGTGTCTTGTGAGTGAGTGTATGTATGTACAATGTGGTGTGAAGTGCAGGTCTCGTGCTGGGGCAGAGCAGGAAGCCATTCGGCCTGGCAACCCTATGGAGACAAAGCAGAGACGTTAACGCTGCACCAATGCTGAGAGCGTAATAAAGACAGTCGCTTACTTTGCAGGTGGTGATGCTGTGCTCCGGTTTGGCCTGCGGGCGATAGCCAGGGAGAGAGCGTTGGGCTCCATGCCGGGGGAAGAGGAAGTTACCCTGATGCTGGTGTGGAGCTGAGCCGCCGCCGGGGAGAGAACATCCGCCGCCAGGGAGGTCCACCTGGAACTCGACAAGGTGAGTGGAGGTTTAGCTTGTGTGCTTCGATGTGTTGCTTGTGGTCAGAGGTTGAGCCAAGTCATGGCTGGAGACGAGAGACGTGTCTTCGTGAGCTTAACAGATGGCTCCGTGCTGAGTCGCTGGCAAGCCTGGCTCTTAAAGCCCGCTGACGATTGGCAACAGGTGTGCACGCAGCTGAGACTGATGATGGCCCTGCGGGCGCCATGATAAATACATGTCCATTTGTTCAAACTGGTCTTCTCAGGTCTAAATTGCTCCCGCATCCTTCCTCTCAGCATTCCAGTGGCTCCAGATGTCTTCTTGCTTTTATGGCTTTATGGCATTCACATTCTTCCTTTCAGCGTCCAGATATGTCCTCTTTTAGTCCTTTATGGCATCCACATCCTGTTGTTTAGGACTGTTCACACGACCCCCATGCCCATTTATGTCATGGGCAGCAAGACCGTGCCCCTCACGTCCCGTCTCATGTTTATTAATTCATCACTGCACCTGAGGCAGAAGACGCACCTGCGCCCGCTCATCAGCCAGTGTACTTAAGGAGGCTCTCTCTGCGCATTCAACGCTGGCTCGTCTGGGTATACTGCCCGTCCAAAAGACAAGCAAGTTTTTTCTCAACAAGTTTAGACACACTGTCTAACCTTGTCCTTCTCTCTCCTTCAGGTTGCTGCTGCGTGTGATCTACTGCCATACCTTCATTCATGCTCTGCTTACAACCTCCACCCAGTCAGGCACCACCGGCTCATTCCCCCCACCCTACTGGTTTGTCTATTCCCCGCTAGAGTCCTGCTAGTTCTTCCTCAGAACCCAAGTAAGTGGCAGTTTTGCTCGCCCATTTCCCCTTACTCCATTCCTCCGCTCACAGCTCTCGTCTTCTCTCCACAGGTGGATTCCTCTGGTGAGTGACTGTTTCCTTAGCGGTGCGCTGGTCTTGCAAATTAATAAAACTTTCAAACGTGCCCCTTCGTATGGTTACTTTTCCTGTGCTGTTGCATCATGCACTTGGGCTGTCAACTTAACCATGACAGAACCAGCCAGCCAGGACGGTAGCTCAGCCGGTGCTGCAGCACAAGAGCTGTCTGCTTTGGATTGCTTGTTGGCGACCGAGCACCAGCTCACTGTGCTGACTCAGCAGGTTTCAATCATGATGAGGCTTTGGACTAATGCGCCTCCTCAGGCTCCCCCTCCTCAGCCTGCCCCCCTGCACTACGGTGCGCCGTACTATCTCCCTTCCCACGCCTACCCCATACGCGGAGGAGGTGGGGAAATGTAAAGGGTTTCTTATTCTGCATGTATTTGGAGCAGGTCGGGGAGGAGTACCCAGGGGACATGGCCAAAATTCAGTTTTTCACTCTGTTGCTCAAGGACCGAGCCCTGAATTGGGCACGGTCCATGATTGACAACCCCGAGGAGCATCAGTATATGTTTGATCAATTCGTGGACTCTTTCTCCTGCATGTTTGGCCATACAGAGAGTCAGGGCAATGTTATGAGTCGCCTGATGATGCTCCGCCAGGGTGCTCAGTCAGCAGCCGAGTATTTGGTGGAGTTCCAGGTTGTAGCGGCTGATTCGGGGTGGAATGAAATTGCTTTGCGCAACGCATTCCTCCACGGATTAAATGCTCAACTCCGTGATGATCTGGCGGTTCACCCTGTCCCTGAGACTCTCGACGATCTCATTGATCAGGCTGTAGGATTAGACAACCGGTACTGTGAGTGCGCGAAGGAGCATGAGTCCTTCCCTCGCCCGCACGCTGAGCACACGCCCGCCGTGGTTACTCACACTGGCGGCACCAGCTTTGCGCCCGAGCCAATGGAGTTCTCTCGGCATTTGACAGATGACGAGCACTGGCGAAGGGGAAGGGTTGGCACGTGCATGTACTGTGGTTCACTAAACCACAGTCTGGATGAATGCTGCCAGCAGCCAAAAGACACAGCCCATCAGTAACCATGGGGGGTCTGGCAGGTGGGACCAAATCTACTCCCCCCGGTAATTTTTCAGTTTCAGCCCTTGTGCAATTGCTGGGGAGGACAATGGCACTGGTTGATTTGGGGTCAGAGGGTAATTTCGTCTCTGCCCAGTTCGTGCGGCAGGTGGATATTCCCACACACAAATTGCCCCACAACCAGAGAATTACTACCATCTCTGGCCGGGAGGTCACGGTAATCACTGAAAGCATGGCGCCGATCTCCATCCTCCTTTCTGGGAACCACCGGGAGGAACTCACGCTCCTGGTTCTTCCTATTTCTTCTTCCCCGGTGGTTCTTGGCTATCCATGGCTCCGGAGGCACAATCTGATTATTAATTGGGGACAGAATACAATCTCCTCCTGGAGCCCTTTTTGTATGGCCCATTGTATGCGTTCAGTGGAGTGTTCCCCAACTCTGTCTGTGTCCCTCCCTCCGGCCGAGCCGCCGGACCTGAGCCTCGTCCCCCAGGCATACCATGATTTGGGGGAGGTCTTTTGCAAATTGAGGGCATTGTTGCTACCGCCTCATCGCTCCTACGATTATGCTATAGATCTCATCCCGGGGGCGAAACTGCCATCCAGTCGGCTATACAGCATTTCCAGTCCAGAGAGGGAAGCGATGGAGAAATACATTAAAGAATCGCTGAACACCGGCCTCATTCGGCCATCTTCGGCCTCGCCTGGGGCCGGATTCTTCTTCGTTGGGAAGAAGGATGGCTCGTTGCGCCCGTGCATCGACTACCGGGAGCTCAATGCTATTACCATCAAAGACAAGTACCCTCTGCCTTTGATTAATTCCGCGTTCAAGTTCCTTCAGCACTCACGGGTATTCACCAAGTTAGACTTAAGGAATGCATCCCATCTGATCCGCATTCACAAGGGCGATGAATGGAAGACGGCATTTAAAACTCAGCAGGGGCAGTTCAAATATCTGGTGATGACATTCGGGCTCACCAACGCCCCCGCCGTCTTCCAACGGTTAATGAACAACATCCTCCACGACATGCTTTATCAGTTTGTTTTTGTCTACTTGGATGATATTCTAATTTTCTCCTGCTCACCAGAGGAACACGAAGACCACATCAGGGCCGTTCTGCAATGGCTTCTGGAGAACCAGCTCTACGTCAAAGCCGAGAAATGTGAGTTCTCCACAACATCTACCACCTTCTTGGGCTTCATAGTGGCTGAAGGGAGACTGATTGCCGACCCTTCCAAGGTGAGGGCAATGCTTGATTGGCCAACTCCCCACTCCCGAACGGAGCTTCAACGCTTCTTCAGGTTTGTGAACTTTTATCGCAGGCTCATAAGGATCTACAGTGAGGTGGCACTGCCCTTAACGCAGCTGACCTCCATTAAGGTCCCCTTTCGCTGGACCGAGGCAGCTGAACAGGCGTTTGTGAAATTAAAGCGCCTGTTCACGGAAACACCAGTCTTGGCTCAGGTCGACATACAGCACCAATTCATCCTCGAGGTGGATGAATCTGACTCTGGGGTAGATGCTATGCTGTCACAGTGCACACCCCCGTGTTCCGCCTGTGTGCGTATTTCTCTCATCGGCTTATGCCGACCAAGAGGAATTACGACATAGGGGACAGAGAGCTGCTTGTCATTAAATTGGCATTGGAGGAATGGAGTCACTGGCTAGAGGGGACTATTCACCCCATCGTCGTGTGGATCAACCACAAAAACCTCAAGTATTTGCGGTTGGCCCGCCGACTTAATGGCAGGCAGGCTTGTTGGGCTCTGTTTTTCCAGAGGTTCAACTTTGCCATCAAGTACTGGCCTGGGGCTCGGAACACCAAACCAGACACGCTATCATGGCAGTTTGATTCCAAGGAGGTAGCGACCCCCCCACCCCCAACCATCATACCGCCTTCTCGAGTCCTTGGAGCCCATACTTGGAATATCAAGCAGAGGGTTCAGTCCCAGTCCCAGTCCCAGGAGCCTGTGCCAGTAGGGTGCCCCCGGAACTGTCTCTATTTCCAAGCTGCCCTCCGCAGCAATGTCATCCAGTGGGCCCACACCAGTTGCTTCGCGTGCCATCCTGGTATCACTTGAACTGTGGACTTCGTCCAGCTAGCATTCTGGTGGCCCACACTGCAGCGGGACGTACGAGAATATGTCAAGGCCTGTCAGACCTGCGTCCGGGGGAAATTGGACTCCTCTCCCCCATCAGGCCTCCTCCATCCCCTCCCCACCCCTGGTCGTCTGTGGTCCCACATTGCCGTGGATTTCATCACCGGACTCCCCCCCTCCCGTGGCAAGACTGTAATCCTCACCATAGTGGATTGCTTCTCCAAGGCTGTGCATCTGGTTGCCCTCCCGAAGCTCCCCTTGGCCTTGGAGATGGCGGTCCTCCTCACCGACCACGTGATCAGGATCCACGGCATCCCCATGGACATTGTGTCTGACTGGGGTCCGCAATTCACATCCCAGATCTTGAGGGCCTTTTGCAGGACGCTGGGAACTATAGTGAGTCTCTCCTCAGGAAATCATCCACAGAGTAATGGGCAGGTGGAGCGCACCAGTCAGTCCTTGGAGGCCACCCTGCGGTGCGTCGCAGCCGATAACCCATCCTCCTGGAGCTCACACCTGACCTGGGTGGAATATTCACTCAACAAGCGGCCGTCTCCGCAGTCACCACACTTATCCCGTTTGAGGCGTCCCTGGGGTACACGCCGCCACTCCTTCCCATGATGGAGAGGGAGGTCACGGTTCTATCTGTGGGGGTCCATGCCCGTCGTTGCCAGCACATCTGGAGAGCCATGCGGGCCGCCCTTGCCCGCTCCACTGAGCGCACACGGGCCGCAGCTGACAAGAAGCGGGTGCCCGCGCCCAGTTACATCATGGGTCAGCAGGTCTGGTTAGCGGCGATCCAGATCCCGCTCAAGGAGAGGTCCAGAAAGCTGTCCTCCCACTTCCTGGGCCCCTATGTTACCTCTTGGGTGATCAACGACGCGTCGGTTCAGCTCAAATTGCCACTGACCCTGCGGGTGAACCCGACCTTCCACGTCTCTTACATCAAGCCCCTCTCAATCAGCCCTCTCTGTGCCCCCCCCCCCCAAGCCACCTCCTCCTCCCCGGATCATTGACGGTCACCCTGCCTACACGGTCCGCCGGATCCTGGATGTTTGCCGTCGTGGCCAGGGTCGGCAGTACCTGGTGGATTGGGAGGGCTACGGTCTGGAGGAACGCTCCTGGGTTCCCTCTGCTCGGGTTCTGGACAAGGAAATGCTCCAGGCCTTCCACCAAGCTCACCTGGAGAAGCTCTCTGGACTGCCAGGAGGCGCTCCTAGAAGGGGGGACCCTGTCATGGGCAGCGAGAGTGCGCCCCTCCCGTCCCGTCGCACTTTCATTAATTCATCACTACACCTGAGGCAAAAGACGCACCTGTGCCCGCTCATCAGCCAGCGTACTTAAGGAGGCTCTCTCCGTGCATTCAATGCTGGCTCGTCTGGGTATACTGCCTGTCCAAAAGGCAAGCAAGTATTTTCTCAACAAGTTTAGAAACTCTGTCTTACCTTGTTCCTCTCTCTCCTTCAGGTTGCTGCCATCGTGCGGGTTTGTCTCCAGGACTGCGCTCACTCTCCTGCCACATCTTCATTCGTCCTCTGCTTACAACCTCCACCCAGTCAGGGACCATCGGCTCATTCCCCCCACTCTACTGGTTCGTCTATTCCCCACTGGAGTCCTGCTGGTTCTTCCTCAGAACCCAAGTAAGTGGCAATTTGGCTCACCCATTTCCCCTTACTCCGTTCCTCCGCTCACAGCTCTCGTCTTCTCTCCACAGGTGGATTTCTCTGGCGAGTGACTGTTTCCTTAGCTGTGCGCTGGATTTGCAAATTGATAAAACTTTCAAACGTGCCCCTTCGTGTGGTTATTTTTCCTGTGCTGTTGCATTATGCACTTGGGCTGTCAACTTTATTAACCATGACAATACATGGAAGCAGGAAACACAGACTAGAGATTTTTTGGGTGTGCATGTATGCGTGTGCGTGTGTGTCTAGAGCTAAAGCACTTTTTGTGTGTGTGTGTGTGTGTGTGTGTGTGTGTGTGTGTATGTGTGTAACTTGTGTGTTAGAGCACTATGTGATATCTAACTAATTTTCACTATTTATTTATTATAACAATATACATTGATGATGTGCATATTGCAGTTTCACTGTCATCGGATGGCCTTGAGGTCAAAGGTCGGAGGTCAGATTTCCCCTAAATCTTCTAAACACAATAACTACTGAAAGAAATGATGTAGACTTTCCAACTTGATACAGTAATTAGATAAGATAAGATAAGATAAGATAAGCCTTTATTAGTCCCACAATGGGTGTCAGAAGTCTGAAATATAACCTCACAAATACAGAGTACAAAAAGGTATTAGACTGAATCAAAGATCAGACTTAAGACACGCAGAGCCTTTTAGAAATTAGAAGTTTTACTTGCACAAGGAGTATCAACACACATACAGAGTGAGTTGAATACTGCCGGACAATCCGCAGTTGCTTTCTTTATATACATGGAGTATGTAATAAACTCAGCAAAAGCAGAACAAACAGAATTACCACATAAGCAAAAAGTACGCTCCGCATGTCTTCAAGTGTGTGTAGGAGATAAATTGTATGAACACTCTGTTCATGCAATGTCCCCTGCACACACAGGGTGTACAGGGGACAAGTCTTGATACAGCATATATGTCAACACTCTTTTATCACACATCAGATGAACAACAGAAGGGTGATGCAGCTTAGTCACTAACAGTGATTATAAGAAGCACAAGTTGTATTTATGACTAATAAGAAAAAGCATCATACATATAAGAATATCAATCTTCATTTCATGAATCATTAATAAAATGATAACTGTTTATATGCATACAGTATATACAATTTTTCCCAACATTTTCCTCCTGTTTATTATTTTATTAATCTTTTTAATCATATGCAATTATCAGTATAATGTAACTTCAAAAGATTTCCTACATTGACATTATTAAGCATTCATGTGGCGTATAGCTAGAGCACTGCCATACATTGGAAAAAGAGTACCCATTGGTTTTCCAAGAATCCATACCCAACATCATTTGGCTAAAAAACAGTAGGATTATTGCTACAGTTAAAAGTACAATTTTTCCTCTTTAAGGTGAATTTTCCAGCAGCAATATAGGGAAAGTGAAATACATTTCTACAGACAGAATCATAATATGACACTTCACAGGTCACTTCCTTAGTATCATTGCATCTTTGTGAAATACCCAGGTTGAAACTGTTTTTACTACAATTTTTGTGAAAGCAGATTGGTGAAGTAAACAGTGTAGGATTTACTTTCATTAAATGCTTCTTAACTGCAAGCAAAGAAGTTCCAATCCCAATAATATTAAATATTCTAATCTTAGACCCAGTGTAATCAGTAATAGTGACATTCAATCTATTAAGATACCTTTCTGACAAATTCCCCACCATCCAATGTCCAACATTATTGCTTGTATTAAACAGACTGAGACGAGAGTTCATCGCTATTGTCACTCCGGGCGTTTTCTCTTCACTCAGTGGAACAGGGATCATGGGTATTGTAGTCAATCATGGGTATTGCAGTCTTGTGTAAATGGGGTAGCAATGAACACACATAGCAAGAAGTATCGATTCCCAGTCCTCTCACCAAAACCACCATTGTCTGGTACCATAGGTTATGCGTATTGTTCATTGTCCGTGCTTCATGGGTTCCTTGTCCTTGAATCAGAAAGAGATTACCACCCCACTGCCAGGAGAAGTGCTGAGCACAGAGTCATCAATAGTTTTGGTGCCATGCTTCCACCTGAGAGAGTACCCCTCCGGGCCTCTTTCTTCACCAGGGTTGAGACGGCCTTGTCCTTAAAAGGACATGCCCCCTTTGTACTGGACTTACTCAGGGAAACAAGTTAGTTAGTTCACTTACAGGCACCCGTAGTCTTTTAGCGTGTGAAAGGTGAATCCGAGATGGTCATTCAGCAATACGTACTGCAGTGGGAGTGGGACATAGTCTCCAGGTTGATCCGTTTCTTTCTGAGATGTTCACCAAGATCTGTGTATTTGTTAGGTGTGGTTAGTGGTGAGAGGTCAGGTAATACATAAGGATGGCGAAAAAACACATTCAAAAGGTGATAATCCTGTCACACACACAGATGCGGCATTTGCTGGGGATGTGTGATGAATTCCTGTCCACTTTGTGGAGGTGTCAATCAACACCAAGCAATATTGTAGCTTTCCATTGCTCCTTGAGCATTATTTTATAAACAAATGATGCACTTTTGGCATGTTTTTGTTACTTCTTTCAAAATATTAGGACAGTTTTTTCCAACATCCTCATCATTGATTTCCTCCTGTTGGCACATGGTTGGCCATGTGCCACCAGGACAGCTCATCTGTATAATGTGGGTGGCAGAGCAAATTTTCATCAGACAAGCCAAATGTATATCTAATTATTTACACATGAAACAGGAGGAAGGTCCATATTATTTTGACAGTCTTTTAAAACATCAACATTATTAATAAGACTGACAGTTCCTAAAAGACCAATAGCAGCACAGTGAGTAGCGTTATGCAGGTGGCATGTGCTATAAGCATATTTACTATCTGTACAGAATACAGATAAGTTAACCCCAGACAACACCGTTACAGCATAAGCACGCTTCTGTTTTTACAGAGCAAGCCTATCGCTCGCTTCTTCCTTTGCTAAGTAGAGAGAGGGAGAGAGTTGCTGTTCGCCCCCTCCTCCACAACATGGGAAATGTGTAGGATAATAGAGGGCATGATCTAATTATTTGTATTATCCCATAAATAATAAAAAGGTGGTCTGTATTGCCCAGCCTGTATTTGAGTTATAACTGCAGCCATATGTTTATCCTGGGCACTACAGAAAATGAAATGAAAAGCACTTATGTAAATAAAATTGCATTTATTGATAATTTTTATGCATTATCTATTTTTCTGGGGATTGCTAATTATTTGCTAATTAATTTGCTAATTAATTTCTTTGATACCCTCTGTTTTGATACATGGAGGCTTAATATCTCAATAATTATAGCTTCTTTTTGTGACATCTCTTGAAATAGTTTACAAATTTCATTTAAGAAAAACAAAATAACTATCTGTGCATTTTTGATATGCTTCAGCATTGATAAATAAGATCAGTTTGTCCAATTGAACACAGATGGGTTGAATTTGAAATATTGTGTCACATTCTTTCAGTCAAAGGAAAGGCGGACGTTTTGCCTAATTTAGAATTCGATTTAATGTTTTACAAGGAATGTCCCTATTTCATACATTCCTTGGTAAATTATGGAGTGCAATGTAGTTCACCCTGTCCCAGCTTGGCCACCGCTGAATCAGGAGAAGCACATCCCTCATTGCTGTCACATTTCTGAAATATATTGTTACCGCACCATTATATGGTGAGTAATATCAGTATAAAATCATATAAACATTACATTTGTAAAGTCAGTCATTTGAATCAGTACACCTTATGTTATCTACAATGTCATACAAAGTCATACTTGGCTTCAAAAAGTGATTCTTTCTCCAAGACCTTTGTCTGATAATCCACAGCCTCTGGCAGATCATATGCACAGACACATTAATTATCAATCTGTTTTGATCCTCTGTGCTCTAAATCATGTGATATAGGGTAAACATAAAATCTTCAGTGATTAGGCATTATTAAATGACATCATAATATGATCATAGTATGGCCTGTAGTCACATTGTCACACGTCAGTCCTTTTTTCCCTATAAAGTGCACTGTCATATTTCAGTCAAGGACAAAGGTCAGTAATGCGTCAAAATTGTTTTTTTTTTTTTGTTTTTGGTTTTTTTTAAATATGTAAACAGTTTATCACGTACGCAACATTAATCAAGACCCCACAGAGTTAAATTGAAAAAATAAAAACTTTGTAAAAGTACCCATACCACTTTCTTCACAGATCAACCACACACACACACACACACACACATACAGAATAGATAATAGATAAAACAATGTTCTCATTGTCCATTTTAACGTTATCCAGTTTTGCTGCCATTTAATTATGATTTTATTTGCTTCCTCCTTTTCCCAACCTCTTGGGCTTCTTGTGAAAGAGTGGAATACGGGCCCGCCTTAGGTCCCGGTTTGGGGTATGGGGGTGGATTTTCCAATAGTGGAGTTTTCATTTATTTCTGCTTTTCTCTGGCTTCATCAGCTTTCCGTTGGGAAGCCTCTGCCGCTTGTGACCACAAGATGGCACATTGGAGCTCCGCACTGGGTTTGCCTGTTTTAACAGGTTTATTAGACGTCATTTTAATGGTTGTTAACAATGCCTGGCATTCATCCACGTTCAACGTGGGCTTGAATGAGAAATCCTTTTTTCCATTTATTTAAGTATTTTTCTGGATCCTTTATTTTTCCCTTTTCATTTTGTCTGTTATTGTAATTTTTACAGCTGCGCGCGCTATGTCCTGTTTTTTCTTCTGTTTATTCGTCTGCCTATCCGGTTTTCTAACACAATTCCCCATTTTTAGATGGCCAGGAACGTTGAACAGTACGCCGACTGCAACACTATTACTACCCAATTTTTGAGGTGGGTTCGTGGTCAGGAACGTTGAACAGTACGCCGACTGTTTAACACTATTACTGCCCAATTTGGGGTGAATTCCTTCACCCTACTTATTTTAAAACCTGACCACCAAACAGTTGTGGATCGCCGTCACACTGTCTCCTGCACCCCTCTTTATTTTAAAACCTGACCGGTCAGTAACCGTGAATCGCCGTCACGTTACTTCCTAAGACCACTGCATTCCTGCAGCGGTTTTTAACCACAAGGAAAAGTACAGGACGCCGCTTGTACTACCATTACTTGCTCGTCAGCTGACCCGTGGTTCTTTAAAAATGGGAAATTGTGAATTGTGAGGCTCGGTTATTCTTCATATACGTCTACTACAGTCAATCTGAAAAGGGAAAAATTTGTAACTTACTTTTTAGGCTCTATCAGTAAGGACAGCCGTCACCAGATTAGAGCCGGGAGAAGGAGAGTCTCCGGCAGCGTTCCCTCAAGTCGGGTTTCCAATTTTCAACCTGCAGGACACACATCCCTTCCCGCTCCACCTGGATCTCAGCTGTCCCGGGTTTCGGCACCAGCTATGTCAGAAGTCTGAAATATAACCTCACAAATACAGAGTACAAAAAGGTATTAGACTGAATCAAAGATCAGACTTAAGACACGCAGAGCCTTTTAGAAATTAGAAGTTTTACTTGCACAAGGAGTATCAACACACATACAGAGTGAGTTGAATACTGCCGGACAATCCGCAGTTGCTTTCTTTATATACATGGAGTATGTGATAAACTCAGCAAAAGCAGAACAAACAGAATTACCACATAAGCAAAAAGTACGCTCTGTATGTCTTCAAGTGTGTGTAGGAGATAAATTGTATGAACACTCTGTTCATGCAATGTCCCCTGCACACACAGGGTGTACAGGGGACAAGTCTTGATACAGCATATATGTCAACACTCTTTTATCACACATCAGATGAACAACAGAAGGGTGATGCAGCTTAGTCACTAACAGTGATTATAAGAAGCACAAGTTGTATTTATGACTAATAAGAAAAAGCATCATACATATAAGAATATCAATCTTCATTTCATGAATCATTAATAAAATGATAACTGTTTATATGCATACAGTATATACAATTTTTCCCAACAATGGGGAAATTCCAGGATTGCAACAGCACAGGGATAGCAACACTCAGAGCAACAATCAGAAGGCAAGAAAAAACAACATCTAGTAAACATATGTCCATATTACTATAAATGTATATATATAGACACACAGTGCAGAGCATTATGGTTGGTTGGTGAATGTGCAGCAGAAAGTCTAAGCTCTCTCTCCGCGGATGCGGCGGGCCAGCTGGAAGTCTTTGGGCATGATGGTGACCCCCTTGGCGAAGAAGAGACCACCAGGTGGGCCTCGCTGGTCTCCTGCAGAGCCATGACGGCGAAGCTCAGGAAACGCAATTGCGTCTAATACACATCTTGGATGACTTACACCCTGATCTGACTGTGGGTTTGGGGGCAAGGGGTCAAAGGTCAAAGTTAACATTCCAGTTGCACTATTTACTATTACTATAAAACGAGTAAAGCTAGGGTCACCAAACCTGTTACACAGGTTCACCTTGAGAGCCTGACCTCTGATTATGGGTTTGAGGTCAACAGGTTAAAGGTCAAGGTTAACATTCCCTATGCCTTATTACTGTACAACGAGTAAAGTTAGGGTCACCAAAATTGGTACACAAGTTCACCCTGTGACCCTGAAGTGTGACCATGGTTTGGGGATTGCAACGTCAAAGGTCAACATCAAAATGGCTTATAAACTATATCTCAACATCAAAGAAAGCTAGGGTCACCAAACTTGGTACACACGTTCACTCTGAGACCATGACCTCTGACTACTGGTTTGGGGTCAAAAGGTCAGAGGTCAGGGTTGGGACTCCCTATGATCTCTTATTATAGAATATGTAAAGCTCTCCAGGGTCACCAAAGTTGCTACACAGATTCACCTCGGGATCCTGACCTACAACTATGGGTTGTGTACTTTGTTGTATATTCATGGATGATGGGCTTATCATAATTTGGTTCTGCCACAGTAATTATACTGAAAAGTTGAAAACTGCTCTCTGTCACTAAGTCAAAGAAAATGGAGGTGGGGGATATTGCACTCTCCTCATAGTGCTCTTGTCATTAAACTTACCATTTGTGCTGGTAATTTAAAACAGTTTCATCTGCGTTTTAATCGAGTGACTGAGCTGCAGTATTTGGTCTCTACCTCATGGGTGTGGTCAGTGTGCTGGGAGTTTTCTCCTAGATGTGGCTTGTGGTTTCACATTTTATCAGGGTGTTTTTTTGCTTGTATCTAATATTTTATTTCAAGTCACTCTGATTTTAGTTTATGCCACTTTTGTAACATGCTGCATTCTCCGTATATGCTCCAATAGTTTGTCTTCTCCCCCAGCTCTAGTTTTCCTGTTTTGTCTCCTTTGTGGCGGTTTGGGAAAACCCCCACAAACAGACTAAGGACAGACAGCTCGCTACTCCTGGTTTTTTCCGCTACACTACTGAGACGTAATGTGCCATTCATGCCTTGTGATGTTAATGTTGCCTTTCATGCATTGTGTTCATGCGTCCTGTCCTTACTGTGACCTAGAGACTCAGATCAATATGTAGATGTGCCTTTTAACCTCTTTGTTCTGCAGCTGGAGCAGAGTCTAGCAAATCTGCCTATTGTGATGTATGTCTCACAAATGCAAATATCTCATGCCTGTTCTGCAGTCCCTTTGATCAGACCAACTGCTGTGAATCTGCTTTGATGTATTGTTTGAGTTGGGTATAAATACTGCACAGGTTCTGTAACACATCCTCTCATTCTCACTCTTCAACCTCTGCTGCAGGACACAGACTTTGTGTCCCCTCTTCACTGAGAGCCGTGGGCTCGCTCCCGGCGCGCACGCACAGCGCCGGGAGAGGAGCTCGTGTCGGCGGTATGATATAATAAACTTCCTTAAAACCACAGCATCGCTGCCTTATTTTATCATCCGCCGCACCTTTCTCTTTCCTCCATTTGCAGTTTTATCTGACTGTTGTGGCTGAAGTTTTCATTGTTGTTACAAGGTACAGAAATGTAAAACAAGACAGGTGGTAAAACATTGGAGCAAAGGGAAAAATGGACTGACAACTCAGCCTAGCCCAATCAGAAACTGTTAGATGCTACATTTCTCATTTATTAAGGAAGATTGCCTTGTCTCATGAAGAGGTTGTGCCAGTTCAAGTGGAACCACAAATTCCATTTCTAAATTTTGGCTTCATTTCTCTGTACAAATTTATAGGCCTGTTACTGAAAACAAATCAACATCAGTGGTGCTTCAGCATGCCCTGCAGCTGCTCATAAAGCATTTTATAATTGAATACTGAGGAAGATTTCTAATGTGTTCCATGAATTAGATTTTTTTTCAGCCTTGGTGCTATTTGTATTGTTTTGCTAATACCAGCATGTTATTATTACTCATGAATTAATAGTTGATGGATGCTATTGGTGAAATGACCACCAGATGGCATCACTGGGATCTTTTTTTTTAATGCAGCTGCCCTGCTCTTACTGCATAAATTAAACTGTCTTATTCATGGAGGGCTTTAAATACAGTAGCCTGACCATCTATCCCTTTTGCTTGTATGGGATATTTTCTTTAAAATATCATACATGCATAGAAGAAAGCACACATCACTAACAAATAGATCTTTTGATTCTCCAAAGCTTTAATTGGCATGCTTAAAATAAGTTTACTTTGTGTAGCGTGTAAATAACGAAGCGGATTTGACTCAGACAGTTTATTACACATCTCACACAGAAGCATAGTCAGAATGACATCTCAGCAAAGACTCTTCTCTTAAATTCTATGGCATTCCTCCAGAAGCTTCTAACACACAAAAGGTCACATTGCATTCACTTCCTTAATCCTTTACCATCCTTCTAGAAGTTTCTGACACACAAAAGATCACACTGCATTCATCCTTCACACCTCCCTGTTATCTCACCAGGGAACCTCTGCTCTTTGTTCTTATCTAAGATGTTACACATTATGCTTTCCCCATGTGCTGCCATACCACCCCCCCCCCGAGCATATTGGATAGAACAAAAGAATAACAGTCCGTATGCTGTGACAGAACCATTAAACATCAATCCACATGCTGCTTGGGCTTCAGTCTTCTCCCGTATCTGCTGTAACCAGGATTCACCGCCTCCGCGGCGCTGTCATGCTGCGGGGTTGATGTTTGGGGGTGAAAACTTTTTGTCTGTCCCTGTGGGTGTTCTGGGGAAACTTTTCTCTGGGAAGCTCCCCGTGGGGGTCTTCCACGCCGAGGGGCCCTCGCCAACAGCACTTGCTCGTCCGCCACCACAAAAGCGGGTTTGAGTCTGTCTGTGCCAACCTTTTCCCTCCTACCCCCCAAATCTAGCAAAAAATGCTTATCTCCTGTTTCCAGCACTCTGAACGGTCCATCATAGGGTGGCCACAATGGCGGGCGGTGGGCGTCGCGTCTGACAAACACGAACTCCGCGTTTTTCAAAGTTTTAGGTACAAAAACACGCAGAAAACTGTGGTGGGCAGGGCCCAGCAGCGTGCCTGTGTCTATGCTACGCTGCAACAGCTGCGGCGGGGAAATGCCCGGCGTGGGATTATCTGGCAGAAACTCCCCGGGCAGCCGAAGTGGTTGTGCAAAAACGAGTTCAGCTGGGGAAGCTTCCAAATCCTCTTTAGGCGCAGAACGTAACCTCAATAAAACCCACGGTAGCTTGTCTACCCAATTTGCATCCGTCAGTGAAGCCCTGAGAGCCGCTTTTAATGATCTATGAAAACGTTCGCATAACCCATTAGCCTGTGGATTGTACGCGGTAGTGCGGTGAATTGAGACACCCAGGCTGCGGGCCATTGTTGACCAGAGTTCGGAAACAAATTGAGGGCCTCTGTCGGACATAATGTCCGACAGGACTCCAAAACGCGCCACCCATGCTGTTAAAAACGCGCACGCCACCTCCTCGGCTGTGGTTGCGGCCAGCGGAACCGCTTCCGGCCAGCGCGTGGTGCGGTCCACCATTGTCAGGAGGTGCATGCACCCCTGTGATGGCGGGAGGGGGCCCACGAGGTCCACGTGGACATGGTCAAACCTCTTAGCCGGAATATGAAACGGCTCCAAGGGAGCCTTCGTATGTCTGTGTACTTTGGCTCGTTGGCACGCCACGCAGGCTGCTGCCCACTCTTTCACCTGTTTGCGCAGGCTCGGCCACACAAATTTCTCCCCTACCATTTTGACCGACGCGCGCACTCCCGGGTGCGCCAAGGAATGAACCGAGTCAAACACGCGGCGACGCCACGCGGCCGGGACCAGGGGACGCGGGCGCCCCGTGGAGACATCGCAGATTGGGGGGGGCATGCCGTCTTGCAGCACCCTGCTCTCCAGCCTTAACCCTGTTGGTCCAGACTGGAGCGCACGCACGTCCGCGTCACTAACCTGCTCCACGGCCATGGCTGTGTAATCTATCCCCACACAGACCGGGGCAGCCACGGCGCGCGAGAGGCAGTCTGCCACTACATTCAGTTTACCTGACACATGCTGAATATCGGTAGTAAACTCTGAGATCACGACCAGCTGTCTCTGCTGCCGGCCTGACCACGGTTCTGAAACCTTGGCCATCGCGAATGTTAGTGGCTTGTGGTCAACGAACGCAGTGAAACAGCGCCCTTCCAGCCAGAACTGGAAGTGGCGAATGGCCAAGTGGAGAGCCAGCAACTCCCTGTCGAACGCGCTGTATTTACGTTCACTGTCGCGCAAAGTCCTGCTGAAAAAGGCAAGCAGCTGCCAAGCCCCGGCTACGCGCTGCTCCACGACCGCCCCTATGGCCACATCTGATGCGTCAGTGGTGAGCGCTATGCGGGCTGTTGGGTCTGGATGCGCCAGCAATGCAGCATTTGCCAGGGCTGCTTTGACTTCTGAGAACACCCGCTCTTGCTCCGGGGACCATTCGATCTTATCCGCGGGTTTCTGTTTTTTGAGCGCGGCGTACAGTGGTTGCATGAGCTGCGCTGCGCGGGGAAGGAAACGGTTATAAAAATTCACCATTCCCAAAAATTCCTGTAACGCCCTGACCGTTTGCGGCCGGGGAAAATCTGCTACTGCGCGCACTTTGTCAGGCAGCGGAACCGCTCCTTCGGGAGAGATGCGGTGCCCCAAAAAATCAATATGCGTCACCCCGAACTGACATTTCGCTGGGTTGATTATTAACCCGTGCTCTTCCAACCTCCGGAAAACTGCCGTGAGGTGGGTTTCGTGTTCGTCTTTGGACGCACTGGCTACCAAGATATCGTCCAAGTAGACGAACACGAAAGGGAGATCACGCAGCACTGCATCCATCATGCGTTGGAACGTCTGTGCAGCCCCTTTAAGCCCAAATGGCATGCGCAAAAACTCGAATAAACCGAACGGAGTTATCACCGCTGTTTTGGGTATGTCCTCAGCGCGCACTGGGACTTGGTGGTAACCGCGGACCAGGTCTATTTTAGAAAAAACGCGCGCTCCTGCCAGGTGAATAGAAAAATCCTGAATGTGAGGAAATGGGTAGCGGTCGTGCGCTGTGGCGTTGTTCAACCTGCGGAAATCCCCGCAAGGTCGCCACGAACCCTCAGCTTTAGGGACCATGTGTAGCGGGGAAACCCATAGGCTGTTTGAACGCTTGATGATGCCCAACCTCTCCAGGTTGGCGAACTCCTCGTGTGCTATGGCCAGTTTAGCTGCGTCCAAGCGCCGAGGTTTTGCAAAAACGGGCGGCCCGGTGGTGGTGATAAAATGCTCCACCCCGTGTTTAGCGATGGCTGCCAAAAATGTCGGGACAGTGAGTGCTGGGAACTGAGTGAGCAGTGTGTGGAACTTACCGCATGCAGCTGTGACGTTGGCTTGTGCTGTTGGCCGGGACGCTCGAGCTGTACAGGGGATAGAATCAAAGGACAGTGCATTAACTAGGCGCCTGTTAGCGATATCAACCAACAAACCATGTGTGCACAAAAAATCAGCCCCCAGTATATTGAAATTCAATGCTGCTATGACAAAAGTCCACTCAAATGTACGGCCGTGTAGAGACAGGAGTAGAGTCCTCTCACCAAAGGTCTTAATCTCCGAGCCGTTTGCTGCTGCCATCTCGGGGCCGCTAGATCCTGCCAGCCGGTCGGCGTAGGACGGCATGATGAAACTCATCTGGGCGCCAGTGTACACGAGGAAATGCCTCCCCGAGCGTGCGTCCATCAAGTAGAGCAGCTTGTTCTCCTCCCCGAGGATCGCAGCTGCTACCGACCCCCGGTCTTGGTGTTTCCCGAGCGCTTGAACTGGCACGGTGGTATACATTTGCGTGCCCTCTCTGCGAAACGGCGGTGGTAGAAACAAAGGGTGTCTCCCCCACGTTCTTTGGCCCCCGCTGCTGCTGTCGTCGGTGGCTCTGCTGCTGCCGTCGATGGCTCCTCGCCTCCTCTGGCCGTCGCTCCGAGCTCCGTCGCTGCCGCCATGGTAGTGAACTCTCTGCTGGCGATGATGATCCAGTTTCCTTCTCGGGCCAGCGCACGATAGTCCCGCTTGGCCAGCAACGGCGAATTTGCCAGGGTCACTCCCGTCGCTGACGGAAGGTTCCGGAGGAAGAGGTGGGTAAAAATGAAATGGTCGTCGTCCGTGCCCTTTAATCTCAGCATCTTCTCCATCAGGTCAATGGCCGACCCATCTCCTAACCCAGTCCGCTTCAGGAGTCTCTCTGCTCTCTCACCATCCGAGAGTGTGTAGTGCTGGATGAGTGCAGCCTTCAGCACGCCGTACTTGTCGTTGGTTGGTGGCTGATCGAGCAGGCTCTCCACATGCTGAGCCGTGTGGGCATCGAGCATTGCGACCACATAGTGGAACTTCGTGTCATCCTCCAATATCCCCCGGAGGGTGAACTGCGCCTCAACTAGGTGGAACCAGGAGCGCGGATTATGCTGCCAAAAATCCGGTAGCTTGATTGCAACAGCATATGCTTGGCTGGGGGCTCCCAACGAGGCTGGCTCCGGGGATCTTTCGTCGTGTTCCATGATTCGTCTTGGGTCACCAGTGTGGAACGTATAAATAACGAGGCGGATTTGACTCAGACAGTTTATTACACATCTCACACAGAAGCATAGTCAGAATGACATCTCAGCAAAGACTCTTCTCTTAAATACTATGGCATTCCTCCAGAAGCTTCTAACACACAAAAGGTCACATTGCATTCACTTCCTTAATCCTTTACCATCCTTCTAGAAGTTTCTGACACACAAAAGATCACACTGCATTCATCCTTCACACCTCCCTGTTATCTCACCAGGGAACCTCTGCTCTTTGTTCTTATCTAAGATGTTACACATTATGCTTTCCCCTTGTGCCGCCATAACTTAAAATTACTGCCAGATGTCAAAGTACACTCATAGGCCACTTAAGTGGTACACGTTGATATAAATAGATTGCATCCCTCCCTATTGCCTTCAGAACTGCCTTAAATCTAAACGTTGTGTTGGAACATAAACAAAAGTTGACAATTGATGAACACTTCAAATGGAAAGCGCACAGAGAATGGAAAACAGACCAGACAGAAAGGGAGATGTTGGAGCTGCTTAGATTGTGAGTAAAATATTCTTTGTTTGTTTTAACATTTGTGTCGTAAATTAATAATTCAACGAACATGATGGTGTTTTCTTTTACAAAATATGGATACAGTAGTTAAATGTTGGTTAAGAGCTGTAAATAAAAGCAGAGTAAAGGTATATTTTATGAGATGAGAATATAATGAAACTGTTGGATGTGTTTTCAGTCAGGACTTCAGGGCTTCATGACCGGCAGCTGCCTTCATGTAATATTTGTACCGAATGACACATTTAATTTTGGACTTCTAGCACTTAAGTGAGAGATTTGAAGATAAGTGGCCTAGTTGGTAGAGCATTTGCCAAATCCCAGTCGAGTCATACCAAAGACCATATAAAAATGGTGCTTTCCACCTTCTAGCTTGGTGCTCAGCATAATGGAAAGGAAAGTGAGAGATTTAAAGATAAGTGGCCTAGTTGGTAGAGCATTCGCCCCACAACCGGGAGGTCGTGGGTTCAAATCCCAGCCAAGTCATACCAAAGGCCATATAAAAATTGTGCTTTCTGCCTTCTAGCTTGGTGCTCAGCATAATGGAAAGGAAAGTTAACACACAGAGCTACCAGAGGACTGACCCCCCCCCCCCCACTGTAGCTTCCACTACTCACAATAGCTGTGTGGCCTAGGGTCAATGAAACAGAGATAGGCACTGCTCCACACACCACATGGTGTCCCACATGCTGTGGAAGGGATTAACTTAACTTTAATAATAATTGTTCATGGATGACCTCAAGTTGTACGGAAAATATGAGCATGAGATTGACTCTCTAGTGAACACAGTACGTATTGTCAGCAGTGACATAGGCATTGAGTTTGGTCTTAAGAAGTGTGTTAGTCTCATATTAAAAAGGGGAAAGGCAGTGAAGGTTGAAAGAATAGGTTTGCCAGATGGACGTAGGATTAAGAAAGGTGAACCCTGAAAGGTGACTATTTCTACAGACTGAAAAAAAACCTTAAAATCAAAGTCGAATGGAAGAAATGTCATCATGGCCATTAATACCTGGGCAGTATCAGCGCCACAGTATGGTGCTGGAGTAGTTAGTTGAACCAAAGTGGAACTTGAGAACATGGATCGGAAGACAAGGAAACTAATGACAATCTACAGAATGCTACATCTTCGGACAGATGTTGATCATCTATACCTCCCAAGTTAAAGTAGAGGTTGTGGTTTCATCAGTGTGGAAGACTGTGTATGAGGGGAAGTGATAGGCCTGCTGAACTATGTCCAGAGGAGTGAGGAACCTCTTTTGACTGCAATAAGAAATGACAATCTAATGAGATCAGACGCGGCTGAAATGGCAAGACAACTAAAAGACATGATGTGGGAAAAGAGATTAGAAAACTGGAATGCTAAGACCATGCATGGCCAGATCCTATGTCAAACAGATGACATCAGACACGAAGCCTCGTGGGACTGGTAAAAGAGAGGTGCCCTGAAGAAGGAAACAAAGGGGCTAATCACAGCAGCCCAAGATCAGGCCTTAAGAACAAATGCCTTGAAAGCAAAAATAGAAAAGCAAGAGTTTTCTCCTTTATGTAGGATGTGTGGGGTGAAAAATGAGATGGTGGGTCACTTGTGTGTGAATGCAGTAAGCTGGCACAGACTCAGTATAAACACTGACACGACAATGTGGCCAGGATTGTACATTGGTCAATCATGAAACAGTTTGGTCTTGATGTCAGAGAAAGATGGTAGGAGTATAAACCTGAACCAGTGATTGAAGATGAAGGCATTAACATGTTGTGGGATTTTTCTATCCAGACAGATCATGAAATCCAGGCCTGCAGACCAGACATTGTGGTAATAAACAGGGAGGCTAATGAGTGTTTGATAATTGATATCACTGTGCCTGGTGATGCTAGTATTGCAGATAAAGAACAAGAAAAGATCCAATAGTACCAGGATCTCAGAAGAGAGGTTGCACGTTTAAGGAACATCAAAACGTGCGTTGTTCCGGTGGTAGTTGGATCCCTGAGCATGGTCACTAAGAACCCTGCCAAATACCTAACAAAGATTGGAATCCAAACGGAGATTGAGCTCCTACAAAAAGTAGCACTACAGGCTGCACGGTGGCACAGTGGTTAGTACAGTGGCAGCACAGAAAGAAGGTCATGGGATCAATTCCACCCCTGACCATCGTGGGTTCAATCCCAACCCCTTCACCATCAATGATCCTTCTGTGTGGAGTTTGCATGTTCTCCCCGTGTCTGTGTGGGTTTACCCCGGGTACTCAGTTTTCCTCCCACAGGCCAAAAACATGCAAGTTAGGTTAATTGGAGACTCTAAAGTGGCCCTAGGTGTGAATGTGTGTGTGAATGGTGAAAGGATGGCACCGTACCGTGGCTGCTTCATCCCTCTAGGTGGATGCCCTGAATTTCCTCTCTGGGGATCAATAAAGTACACACAAAAAAAAAATTAAAAAATACTCAGCTCTACAAGAATCCTTAGAAAAGTACTTGAGCTCTCAGGCTGTGGGTTACAGCTTGCCCTTTGTGTAAACGATTCTCTAGCCTACATCTATTCTGTGATTGTTTAACAATAATAATAATAATTAAAACTGCAAGCAGCGATAAACGGGCCCTCACGTCCTCGCTAGACCTCGGCCTCACCACTCAGAGCGCATAACTCCATCCAGGCTCCATCCATCTCTCCCAAACTCCCTCCCCCCGCTTGTCTGTGTGTCCATCCATACTGCCATCCGCCTATCCATCTGCCATCCATCAGTCCATCAATCCATTCATCCATCCATTCGTCCATACCACCATCCATCATCAGTCCATCCATCTGTCCATTGTAAGGTATGGCCTTGGCAGAGGTATAAGCTCATAGATTACCTCAAAAATCTAATATGTTTGGGACTTCCGGTCTGGACGCCATGGTGATAGCAACCTAACGGTGAAACTCCCAGACTCAATCCAAGGAAAACCGCCTCAAAATCAGACCTAACGGATTTTTGGAAGATTAAAATTCAAAAGACAATAACACCATGCCTAACCAAAAGCAGAGGAAACTGACATTCCCCAGATCAGGATGCACAGCAACCGCGGAATCGGAACCAGAAGACCTCCGTTCAGAAGACGAGTGCCTGGGCCTAGCTAACAAAAGGATTAGCTTGAAATCGCTATTTGACGAATTACGACGATTTCGGGCCGAATTTCTTGAATTCAGAGAGGATCTAAAAAAGGCGAACAGCAGAATGGACCAGGCCGAAAACCGAATCTTGGAAGCTGAAGACAGAATAAAAGTGCTTGAAGATTCTGTACTGGATTTACACAGAAAACAGTCAAGGCTGGAGGCTAAGCTAGCCGACCAAGATGGAAGACAGAGACGGGACAACATCAGAATTCACGGTCTGAAAGAAGGAGCTGAAGATGGTTTCAACACAGTGGCAGAATGCGTGGAATCCTTATTGAGAGAGAAGTTGGATATTCCACAATCCACCGATTTGAAGATAGAAAAGGCACATCGCACATTAGCCGCAAAGCCAGCCCCGGAAGCGCCCCCACGTTCAGTGTTGGTAAGATTCTCCGACTTCAAAATAAAACAAGAAGTTGTAAGACGGGCTTGGCAGAAGAAAGGATTTATGCATCAAGAAAGAAAAGTCTTCGTGGAACACGATTACGCCCCTGAAGTTCTTAAAAAGCGACGGGAATATAACGACGCCAAAAAGGTTTTACGGGAAAAGAATCTACGCTTTCAGACGCCATTTCCGGCGAAGCTAAGGGTCTTTTACGGGGAAGAGTCATGTCTCTACAATTCAGCGGAAGAAGCAACAACTGACATGGCAAGAAGAGGACTCCTGGTAACGGTGTTTAAACCCGCAGCGGATCTGAACGAGAAAATCAGAGCTCAAACGTGGTCCACTCAGAGACCTTCAAAATCCACGGGCCAGCAGCGGGAACACCCAGCCCCAGAGCTACAAAGATAAGCTTTCCAGTTCCAGAAAGGAATAGCGACCTTTTTGGGTTTTTTTTTTTCTTTCTCTCTACAGTCGCTCTGCACTTCCATCCCCCCTCCTACAAGGTAACAAACATTAAAGAAGATGCAGAATCAGCATGTGGTAAAACCTTTCATGGAGCAGTTTTAGCATTAGAAACAAATGTCTTCTTAATTTAAAGGGGAAAAAAAATCATGTTAAAATAGAAATGTAACAATGACCCACATGTTCTCCCCACACTAACAAATACTGTATTAGAGTGAATGTTTGCTGTGATGGGGGTGGGAGGGTGCACACAAGCTCATAGAGTATAGGCATAAAAAAAAAAAATCAAAAAAAAAAATCATTACAAATTTGGATTGGGATCTGAAATTCACGTTAAAAACATGGGACAACTTACAGGGGTAAGAGAGGGCCCTCAGCACGTAACAGAGTTTGAGGAATTTCCCTCAGAGCCCATACTCCATCAGGGCTCTTACAGGGTCTTTAAAGAGACCCCAGCTCAGGAAGTTTTTTTGACAGTTTTTTGTTTTAAAGTTTCGTTCATTATGTACTTAATGTTTTTTATGTTCTTAATGATCTTTCAATTTCTGAGTAGCAAAAAAGAGGGCCACCACACTGTTATACTAAATAAGAAAATACAATGGAGAAACAGGGTGTAACCAAAATAGCCTCATATAATGTGAAAGGGATCCTGAATCCAGTTAAAAGATCCAAGATTCTACGCAAAATGAAAAAAGACAAAGCAGAAATAGTATTTTTACAAGAAACCCACCTAACAGACGTGGAACACACTAAACTCAGTAGACAAGGGTTTAAAATGATCTCTTCATCTTTATATAAATCAGGGAGGAGGAGGGGAGTAGCGACATTGATATCAACCAAAATTACATTTGAAAAAAAATCAGAACACAAAGATAAAGAAGGGAGGTACAGTTTGGTAACTGGGCGGCTAGAGGGAGAAGATATCACCCTGCTGAATGTATATGCACCTCCAGGGGCTAAATGGAAATTTTATAAAAATGTATTCGACCTAATGATAACTAAAGCCCAAGGTTTAGTGATATGTGGTGGAGACTTCAATCTAAGACTGAATCCATACTGGGATGCAACAGGTAATTCTTCACATCAAAATAACACCCAAAATAGGAATACTCGGATGCTACTAAAAGAAATGGGAATCTGTGACGTATGGAGGGAATTCAACCCCAATGTAAAAGATTATACTTTTTATTCAACGCCACATTCATCTTACTCAAGGATTGATTACTTTTTTATGTTTAATAGAGACATTGGAAGAGTAAAAACATGTAAAATAGGACTGATGGATCTCTCCGACCACAATCCGATCTATATGGATTTAAACATCCAAAAATACACAAATAATACAGTTTCCTGGAGGTTGAATTCAAGTGTCCTCAAAGGGCCACTGAAAGATGAATTGGAATCAGATAGTCTCAGATATTTGGAAGAAAACAATAATGGAGAAGTATCCCCTTTAATACTGTGGGATGCGTGCAAAGCTGTAATAAGGGGAAAAATTATTGCAAAACTGGCAACCCAAAAGAAACTGAGACAAGAAAAACTAACCACACTAGAGTCAGAGCTCAAGAACCTAGAAAAAGAACACAAAGATAACACTCATTCTAATGGCTCGCTCAAGATCAAAGAAATTAAAAATCAAATAAATGAGATCTACACAATAGAAATCCAGAAGAAACTTACATTTCTGAAACAAAAACACTATGAAGCAGGCAGTAAATCGGCAAAATTACTAGCCTATAAATTGAGGAAACAACAAACGGAAAGAGCAATCTACAAAATCAGAGACCCAGTATCAAAGGAAATAAAATTCAGAATTCAGGATATTCTTAAAAGCTTCGAGAATTACTACAAGAACTTATACTCCCACAAAAAACATAAAAACGCATCCGAGACATTCCTAAACACATTAAACCTTCCCCAACTTACGGAATCACAAAATAAAACCCTACTGTCAGAAATACAACCTAAAGAATTGGAAAAAGCAATTATGAAACTTAAAGCTAACAAATCCCCAGGAACAGATGGCTATACAGCAGAATGGTACAAAACCTTTAAACAGCAACTATCTCCTCTCCTCCTGAAAACATTTAACTACGTCCTCCACACAGGGGAAATCCCCCCTCCTGGAGAGAAGGGGTCATTGCAGTCATACCTAAACCTGAAAAGGATAAACTAGAATGCTCCAACTACAGACCAATCAGTGTATTAAATCAGGACTATAAGCTTTTTACCACTATCCTTGCCAAAAGGTTAGAAAACATACTGACAGACTTAATTCACTTAGACCAAACAGGTTTTATAAGACAAAGACAGACACAAGACAACATTCGACGCACTTTACACATAATTCATCATATAAAAAAAATAACTTAAATGCAGTCATATTGGGATTAGATGCTGAAAAAGCATTCGATTCGGTTGACTGGTCTTTCCTCTATAAAATCTTATCCAGTTTCAATTTTCATAACAACTTCATTAGAACTATACAGGCATTCTATAAAAAACCAACAGCTAAAATAAGGATTAACGGTAATTTATCATCATCTTTTGAGCTGGAAAGAGGATGTCGTCAAGGCTGCCCCCTGTCTCCACTGCTCTTTGCAATCTTCATAGAACCTCTGAGCCAATGGATAAGACAAAATCAAGAAATTCAAGGTATTACACTTGGTCAGAAAGAACATAAAATAGCACTCTTTGCTGATGACATTTTAATATACCTAGGGCAGCCAGACAGAACTAATCTCAGTTTTTTCAGACTATGGAGATTTATCAGGGTACAAATTAAACATGCATAAAACCCAAGTTTTAACATTCAACTATGACCCAAATCATTTTTCACTAAATGAACTCAAAACTAACTGGGAGTTGGAATCTATGAAATATCTGGGGGTCAATATCCCGAAACAACTCGACAAAATTATAACACTAAACTATGATCCACTGGTGACAAAAATAAAATCTGACCTAGCAAGATGGAATATGATACCATTCTTAGGTACCGCACAAAGAATTGAAGCAGTCAAAATGAATATACTTCCACGTCTTCTATACCTTTTCCAAACAATACCGGTAGAACCTCCCAAAAAAACATGGCAGGAACTGGACAGAAGGATCTCAAGATTCATATGGCAGGGTAAGAGACCTAGAATCAGATATAGAACCCTACAGCTAAACAAAGACAAAGGTGGGCTCGCACTGCCAAATATCAGGGACTATTTTATAGCTGCACAAATTAAAACTTTAGTAGAGATATGTAACCCAGTCTACACTGCACAATGGAAGGAGATGGAATGCCAAATAACAAGTGACATCCCCCTACAGGCGATAATAGGGAACAATGCCTTAACTAAACTCCTGAATAACACTAACCCATGGATAGAGACCCCGCTAAAAATTTGGTTTAAGATAGTCAGAGAGAATCAAGCTAAAGAGCCCTATCGACTTCTGCAATGGATTGCCTATGATCAAGACTTTACCCCCAATAAAACAGACACTAGATTTAAAGAGTGGAAAGAGAAAGGGCTGATAAAATATTACGATTTTTTTAAGGGGCAAACTTTAAGAAGTTTTGAAGATTTGAAAAAACAAGGTCTAATAAAACAAGACCTTTACAGGTTCTTTCAGCTTAGACACCACATAAACAATATACTTAAAAAGAAGGATTTGAAAAGGGCCCAGTCAGGTGTTCTGAAGGTCTTCTTAATGGCATATAAAGGGATCCCAGGGATCAGATACATTTCTAAAATATACCAAGGTCTTCAAGACTTAAAAGGAGACAACACATCGTATATAAAAGAGAGATGGGAAAAAGAGGGGAATTTCACTTTACAATTGGAAATATGGGAAAAGCTAAATAAACAGCAATGGAAAAGTACCTCATCCCTGCAGTGGAGAGAATTTGGATGGAAAAACTTGGTAAGATTTTTCAGAACACCTGCACAAAACAAATTTACCCATAAGGGGTTGAACTGTTGGCGCTTGTGTGGTGAAAAGACTGCAAATCATTTTCATGTGTTTTGGTCATGCCCAGTTATCCACCAATATTGGTCCAACGTACAGACAATATTGGGGAAAATATTCAAAATAACAGTTCCCTTTTCTTTTGTAACTTTGTATTTGGGTTTATTACCGGACTCACTGGAAAGACGAGGAGATAAATACTTATTCAATGTTTTAATATTGGCAAGTAAAAAAGCCCTAACTAAAAAATGGATGCTGAAGGACTGTCCTACACCTGAAGATTGGATTAACGTGATTCAAGACATTTACTCGATGGAAAAGTTGACATTCGCACTGAGACAGGACATGGATGGGTTCATAAACTTTTGGCAACCCTGGATCGCATATGTGTCTTCCATTAGAACTAATCTTTGACAAATACCATTTCAATAATGGTCCCACTTTTTGTTCCAACGCTACTCAGATGCTCTTTTACTTTTAATTACTTAATTTTCTGTTTGTTTGTTTTTTGCTGTTCTGTTTGTTTGTTTATTCATTTGTTTGTTTGTTTTTTATTTAATTCTCCTTAACTTCACTTTTTCTTTCACTTTTTTAAAAAAAGGGGGGGTTGTTGTAATAACTATCCTACCAATGTTGTCAAATAGCAAAAAATAAGGGAACATGTGATGAAAATGTAAACAATGCAATGCTGTAATGACCTGTATACCCTTTACAAAAACTTAAAAAAAAAAAAAAAATCTAATATGTTTATCCATAGCCTAAAGGCCACTTCTGGTGAAAATTTCACCAGAAAATTTGTTTGAATTTAAACAAGGTATGCCATTGCTAAAAATGTTTTTTTTGTTTTTGTTTTTTTTTTTAATTTTAGGGGTGCTTTAGCTATATGTGGTGTAGTCATATAAATCTGTATGATGTACGTGTGAGTTATAACAACTTCCTGTCCATTGGTGGTAGGGGGCGCTACTGCTGCTTCTCATTGTATATTATAGAAATGTTCACTGTTGGCTGTCTATTCAACACTCTAAATTTGGTTGACTTTGGACAAAGTATGCCAGAGTTATTAAGCTTTGTTTTTCTGCTAGGGGGTGCTATAGCTACGTGTAATTGTTCATTATAGAAAGGTTCAATTTTGGTTAACCATGCACCACACAAAATTTGGTTGAATTTGGAAAAAGTATTTCAGAGTTATAAGGCTTTATTTTTTCTGCTAGGGGGTGCTATAGCTATGTCATTTTTCATTATTCAAAGGTTTAATGTAGGCTATCGATCCACCGCACAAAATTTGATTGAATACGGATAAAATGTTTCAGAGTTAAAAGGCTTTTTTCTGCTAGGGGGCACTATAGCTATGTATCATTTTTCATTATACAAAGGTTCAATGTAGGCTACTGATCCATCACACAAAATTTGGCTGAATTTGGACAAAGTATGAGTGAGTTATAAAGCTTTGGTTTTTTTGGGTTTTTTTTTTTCTAGGGGGCACTATAGTTATGTTTGTTATTGTTACATAAATCTTTTCTGGGTCTGACTAGTATGTAGCAACATTTAGTTATAAGGTGCAAAGATTATTTAATTTATACCTAAAGGTGTATGTGGAAACGGAGGTTTACTTCGAGTCCACGAATACACCAGGAGAAAAACTCATTTTGGGGCACCAGTCCAAATCTTGAACAATTTATTAATAACTAATCTTTATACCTTCAATCAATCAGTCTGAAATATTCGTGAATTCTACTTGGTGACTTTAGAAACAAACACAGGAAAAGAAATCAACAGAAACTTCCATATACTGTTTACAGTTTTAATGATCACACTCAGAATAAATGACATTACATTCAACGGATTTAGCTCAAGTAGGTTCATTTTGTCTTTTTTTTTATTTACCTTTTGTTCTTATTATCTCCTTTCTATTATTGTCTTTAATAAGGACAAAAGGTAAATATTCAGCGGATTTGTTGGTAAAGTGAAATGACCAAGTATTAAGCATCACATTCAACTTGTAAATGATTATTGAACCACAGAGTGTAATCACATTTGTGGAACCAAGAAAACCTTAGTATGAATTTGTAACTGTGATGAAAATGGAGACTGAAATAACTGTAACAAAAATATGAAGAAAATTGGACGCAAATTTTATGAAGAAAATTTTGAAAGCTAATAATATGGAAAAGAAATTATGAATTACTTTAAAAATAAAAATGGAATTTAATGAAAAGAGGAATATTATTTCACTGTAATTCTATAGCTCTGATCAGAGTTATGAACTAGTTTTAAACCTGAGACAAATTATGACATATTTAAGATGATGGACATCGCATTATTCAGCAGATAAAACAAAGGAATCTTACTCACATGAACTTGTGCTGGGGTTTTCTTCAGCTGGATTCAGGAGCTGAGATTTTCTTTGATGATACTGGAGAATATCTGGCAGCAGATATTTCTTCCCAGGGCAGTAGTCAGAAGCTGAGATCTGGCAGCGAGCATAAGGGCGCTAGCCACGTAATATGTCATGCGAACAACACGAGAATTTTCCAGCAGCTTCCTCGGGTCCAAATAAATTGGATATAGTTCAGTCTGATCAAAGTCACAGGATTGGAGAGACAAGATTAATTAAAAAAAAAATTCAAACCACAAAATCCAAGTTCTGCAGATGCCGTGGTGACTGTTGAGAACAGCTTCCAGTGTGAGAAAACGATCAATCCACTTTAAAACACAGTGAGTTAATAGAAAAAGTTTAATAGAATAAAATAGAAAAACATCTGTGAACACGAAGTTTTACTCCATATAAAAGAGAAGTTTGAGCTCAAAAAAGAAGAAAAAGTATTTTTCCCAGACGTTTAAAGAAAAAAGCATTAAAAGCAGGACACAGACAAAACTTTCACACAACTCTCTGCCACACTGTCTCGAACTAGGGCATTCCTCACTTAAAACTGAGTACGTTTCCATGGGAACAACTTGACTGACATGAAAGGGAACCAATTGTCTTCCATTGCGGGAGGTTTGAATGAACTCTGGTCCAATAAGAAAACAGTCCTTTGTCTGTAACTGACCAACAGAATGAAAGGGGGTATTGTCCAACAGAGACTGGCTGGTGATTGGCTGAGCCAGTCAGATGACTTGAGTATGCTTTTCCAACAGGATGAAGCATCTTGATTAATATAAAACTTCACTTTATGTTTGTATATAAAATCTAAGCTAACTTCAGTGATTCATGACTAACTTTCAGTGAGCATGCAATTTATAAACTTGTCCTTCTATAATTAACATGCATTAGAATAATATTCATTTAAGCATTTTCAAACATGCAACACATTTAAAATCAATGATTATTGAAATATTTCAAACCAGAATGGTATGTCAGAGTCCCGCTTGATTTTCCAAGGTGTCCTGAAAAAGAAAATAATCTGACAATTGAGAGTTTTTGTAAAAAGGAAGTCATTTCAACCATTAACCTCAGTTCAGCTTGTAGAGGCAAAAGCAAATATATTCCAGAGTTGTCCACCAGGGGGTAATGTTGAGCTGTGGATAAGTCCTAGTGACCGTGGAATGCACTCAAGGCTATCTGGAATGTCTCAAATGGTTGTTAATGGGGTGCAGGCCAAGTGAAGACAGTTTGTTGGTGAGTTTGTGGAGGATGACCATGTTGAAGGCGGAGCTGTAGTCAACAAAGAGCATCCTAATGTAGGAGTCTTTATCGTCCAGGTGGGAGAAAGAATAATGGAGTGCTGCAGCAATGGCATCTGAGGTGGACCTGTTGGGCTAGTAGGCATACTGCAGGGGATCCAGGGTATCAGGTATGCTGTCCTGAATGAAGGGCAGCACCACTGTCTTGAAGCACTTCATGATAATTGGAGTGAGTGCTACCGGTTTGTAATCATTCAGACAGGTCGGCGGGCTCTTTTTGGGGAGGGGGATGATGGTTGTGGTTTTGAAGCAGGAGGGGACTATGTTCTGGTTGAGGGAGAGATTGAAGATGGATGTGAGAACGTCAGTCAGCTTGGCAGCTCATGCTCTGAGGGCCTGCCCAGGGATGTTGTCTGGCCCTGCTGCCTTGCGGGGTTTGATATTCCTCAGTGCTTTGCTTACCTGGCCTGCTGAGACTTTTAGTGTGTGTGTGTGTGTGTGTGTGGGGTGTGCCTCCTCTCTGCACTGTAGCTGGTGGTCTCAAAGCAGGTGTAAAAGATGTTGAGATCGTCCGGCAGGCTGTCTGTGGAGCTAGTGGTGCTGCTGTTGGTCCTCTTGTAGTCTGTGATGTGCTGCAGGCCTTGCCACATGCTCTCTGGGTCAGGAAGGGAGTAGAGGCTGTCCAGCTTTTCCCTGTACTGCCTCTTGGCTGTTGTTATAGCCTTCTTCAGTTCATACTTTGCAGCTTTGTACTCAACCTCATTGCCTGATTTAAATGCAAGAGAGCGAGCATGCAGCATCTGACATACCTGATTGTTGATCCAGGGCTTCTGGTTGGGGAACTTCCTGACTTGTATTGTGGGTACAATGGTATCAGCTCACGTACTGATGTACCCAGTCACATAACTCAGCACAGTCCTGTATGTTTACAGAAGAGTCTTCCCGGGTGGCTGCAGCTTTAAACACATCCCAGTCTGTACAGGCAAAACAGTCTTGCAGGGTGCTCTCAGCCTCTGGAGTCCAGTGTTTAATTTGCTTAATAACTGGGTTTGTTTGTTTCAGCTTTTGTCTGTAGGCTGGGTACATAAACAGGGAGATGTGATCTGACTGTTTGAAGTGGGGGCGGGGTGCCGCTCTGTATGTTGGTGTAAACATGATCCAGTGTGTTTCTTATTACGGGTGGGAATGTCCACATGCTGGTAATATTTCGGAAGTACAGTCCATAAATTGCACTGGTTAAAGTCACCAGTGTGGAGCGTGTAAATAATGAGGCTGATTTGGTTCAGGCGGTTTATTACACGACTCACACAAGGAGCATAGACAGAATGGCATACAAGTAGGAACTCTTCCCTTAAATAACATGACATCCTTCTAGATTCTTCTCACACACAAAAGATAATCCCCGTCTAGACTCTTCTCACACACAAAAGATAATTCCCCGTCCAACTGCAGTCAGTCCATTCATCCTTGACACCTCCCTGTTATCTTACTAGGGCATCTAGAAACTTCTCACACACAAAAGGTTAACTTTGCCTCCTTTGTTCCTGTCTAAGGTGGTAAACCATTATGCACTCCCCAGGTTGCCACCCCCCCCAGCAACTTAGATAGGACAAGAGAGTAACAGTCCACATGCTGTGATAGAACCATTAACATCAGTCCACATGCTGTAGAACAATCAACATCAGTCCGCATGCTGCTTGGGCTTCAGTCTTCTGCCGTATCTGCTGTAGCCAGGATTCGCTGCCTCCGTGGCGCTGCCATGCTGGGGGGCTGATGTCTGGGGGTGAAAACTTTTTGACTGTCCGTGTGGGTGCTCTGGAGAATCTTTTCTCTGGGAAGTGCCCCGTGGGGGTCTTCCACACTGAGGGGCCCTCCCCAACAGCACTTGCTCGTCAGCCACAACGAAAGCAGGTTTGAGTCTGTCTATGCCAATTTTCTCCCTCCTACCCCCCAAATCTAGCAAAAAATGCTTATCCCCTGTTTCCAGCACTCTAAACGGTCCATCATAAGGTGGGCGCAGTGTGGGGCGGTGGGCGTCGTGTCTGACAAACACGAACTCTGCGTTTTTCAAAGCTTTAGACACAAAAACACGTGGAAAACTGTGGTGGGCAGGACCCGGCAGCGTGCTTGAGTCTATGCAACGCTGCAGCAGCTGAGACGGGGAGCTGCCCGGCGCAGGATTATCTGGCAGAAACTCCCCAGGCAGCCGGAGTGGTTGTGCAAAAACGAGTTCTGCCGGGGAAGCTTCCAGATCCTCTTTAGGCGCAGAACGTAACCCCAATAAAACCCATGGTGGCCTGTCTACCCAATTTGCATCCGTCAGTGAAGCCCTCAGAGCCGCTTTTAACGACCTATGAAAACGTTCGCATAACCCATTAGCCTGCGGGTTGTACGCGGTTGTGCGATGAATTGAGACACCTAGGCTGCGGGCCATGGTTGACCAGAGTTCAGAAACAAATTGAAAGCCTCTGTCGGACGTAATGTCCGACGGAACTCCAAAACGCGCCACCCATGCTGTTAAAAACGCGCGCGCCACCCCCTCGGCTGTGGTTGCCGCCAGCGGAACCGCTTCTGGCCAGTGCGTGGTGCAGTCCACCATTGTCAGGAGATGCGTGTACCCCTGTGATGGTGGAAGGGGGCCTACGAGGTCCACATGGACATGGTCGAACCTCTTAGCCGGGATGCGAAATGGCTCCAAAGGAGCCTTCGTGTGTCTGTGAACCTTGGCTCGTTGGCACGCCACGCAGGCTGCCGCCCACTCTTTCACTTGTTTGCGAAGGCCCGGCCACACATATTTCTCTCCTACCATTTTGACCGACGCACGCACCCCTGGGTGTGCCAAAGAGTGAACCGACTCAAACACGCGGCGGCGCCACACGGCCGGAACAACAGGCCGTGGGCGACCCGTGGAGACGTCGCAGATTAAGGGGGGTATGCTGTTAAGCAGCGTCCTCATCTCCAGCCTTAACCCTATTGGTCCAGACTGGAGCATGCGCACGTCCGTGTCACTAGCCTGCTCCGCGGCCATGGCTGCATAATCCAACCCTACACAGACCGGGGCCACAACAGCGCGTGTGAGGCAGTCTGCCACTACATTCAGTTTGCCTGACACATGCTGAATATCGGTAGTAAACTCTGAGATTGCGGCCAGCTGCCTCTGCTGCCGGCCCGACCAAGGTTCTGAAACTTTGGCCATCGCGAATGTTAGTGGCTTATGGTCAACGAACGCAGTAAAATTGCGCCCTTCCAGCCAGAACTGGAAATGGAGAATGGCCAGGTGGAGAGCCAGCAACTCTGTCGAACATGCTGTATTTACGCTCATTGTCGCGCAAGGTTCTGCTGAAAAAGGCAAGCGGCTGCCAAGCCCCGGCGACGCGCTGCTCCACGACAGCCCCTAAGGCCACATCTGAGGCATCAGTGGTGAGGGCTATGCGGGCCGTTGGGTCTGGATGTGCCAACAATGCGGCGTTTGCCAGGGCTGCTATAACTTCCGAGAACGCCTGCTCTCGTTCCGGGGTCCATTCGACCCTATTCGCGGGTTTCTGTTTTTTGAGCGCAGCGTACAATGGCTGCATGAGCTGCGCTGCGCGGGGAAGGAAACGGTTATAAAAGTTCACCATTCCCAAAAATTCTTGTAACGCCCTGACCGTTTGTGGTCGGGGAAAATCTGTCACTGCGCGCACTTTGTCAGGCAGCGGAACCGCTCCTTCGGGAGAGGCGCGGTGCCCTAAACAATCAATCCCCATCGCCCCGAACTGACATTTCGCTGGGTTGATTATTAAACCGTGCTCTTCCAACCTACGGAAAACCGTCGTGAGGTGGGTTTCGTGTTCGTCTTTGGACGCGCTGGCTACCAAGATATCGTCCAGGTAGACGAACACGAAAGGGAGATCACGCAGCACTGCATCCATCATGCGTTGGAACGTCTGTGCTGCCCCTTTAAGCCCAAACGGCATGCGCAAGAACTCAAATTAACCAAACGGAGTTATTACCGCTGTTTTGGGTATGTCCTCAGCGCGCACTGGGACTTGGTGGTAACCACGGACCAAATCTATCTTAGAAAAAATGCGCGCTCCTGCAAGGTGAGCGGAAAAATCCTGAATGTGGGGAATTGGGTAGTGGTCATGCGCTGTAGCGTTGTTTAACCTGCGGAAATCGCCGCAAGGTCACCACGAACCTTCAGCTTTAGGGACCATGTGTAGTGGGGAAGCCCATGGGCTGTTTGAGCGCCTGATGATGCCTAACCTCTCTAGGTTAGCGAACTCCTCACGCGCTATGGCCAGTTTAGCTGTGTCCAAATGCCGAGGTCTTGCAAAAACGGGCGCCCCAGTGGTGATGATAAAATGCTCCACCCCATGTTTTGCGATGGCTGCTGAAAACGTCGGGACTGGGAGTGCTGGGAACTGAGCGAGCAGTGTGTGGAACTTACCGCATGCTGCTGTGACGTTGGCTTGTGCTGTTGGCTGGGTCACTCGAGCTATACAGGGGAGAGAGTCAAAAGACACATAGAAAATCAGCCCCCAGTATATGGTAATCCAATGCTGCTACAACAAAGGTCCATTCATATGTACAATCATGTAGAGACAAGAACAGAGTCCTCTCACCAAAGGTCTTAACGTCTGAGCCGTTTGCTGCTGCCATCTCGGGGCTGCTGGTTCCTGCCAGCCGGTCAGCGTAGGTCAGCCAGATGAAACTCCTCTGTGCGCCGGTGTCCACGAGGAAATGCCTCCCCGAGCGTGCGTCCGTCAAATAGAGCAGCTTGTTCTCCTCCCCGAGGGTCGCGGCTGCTACCAACCCCCGGTCTTGGCGTTTCCCGAGCGCTTGAACTGGCACGGTGGTATACATTTGCGTACCCTCTCTGCAAAGTGGCGATGGTAGAAGCAAAATGTGTCACCTCCACGTTCCTTGGCCCCCGCTGCTGCTGCCGTCAGTGGTTCTGCTGCTGCCGTCGGCGGCTCCTCGCCTCCTCGTGTCGACGTGCCGGGCTCCGTCACTGCCGCAATGGTCACGAAAGCCTTGGTGGCAACGATGATCCGGTCTGCCTCTCGGGCTAGCGCACGAGCAACGACGAATTGGCCAGGGCCGCTCTTGCCGCTGTCGGAAGGTTCCTGAGGAAAATGTGGGTGAAGATGAAGTGGTCGTCATCCGTGCCCTTTAACCTCAGCATCTTCTCCATCATGTCCACGGCCGAACCGTCTCCCAACTCGGTCCGCGTCAGAAGCCTCTCTGCTCTCTCACCATCCGAGAGCTTGTAGTGCTGGATGAGGGCAGCCTTCAGCGCGTCATATTTGCCGTCGGCTGGTGGCTGATCGAGCAGGCTCTCGATGTGCTGAGCCGTGCTGGCATCGAGCGCTGCAACCACATAGTAGAATTTCGTATCATCTGCCGATATCCCTCGGAGGGCGAACTGCGCCTTGGTCAGGTGGAACCAGGAGCGCGGGTTGTGCTGCCAAAAATCAGGTAGTTTGATCGCTACAGCGCACGCGAAGCTGGGGGTTCCAGTCGAGGTTGGCTCCGGGGATCTTCCGTCGTATTCCATGATTCATCTTGGGTCACCAATGTGGAGCATGTAAATAATGAGGCTGATTTGGTTCAGGCGGTTTATTACACGACTCACACAAGGAGCATAGACAGAATGGCATACAAGTAGGAACTCTTCCCTTAAATAACATGACATCCTTCTAGACCAGGGGTGTCAAACTCATTCCATGGAGGGCCAAGACCCTGCAGGTTTTACCTCCACCCAGTGTCTTCAGCAGGTGTTTTCATTGATCAGCAATCAGTGAGGGGAAATTCAGTGAAATCTCCTGTTGAAGACACTGGGTGGAGGTAAAACCTGCAGGGTCTTGGCCCTCCATGGAATGAGTTTGACACCCCTGTTCTAGACTCTTCTCACACACGAAAGATAATCCCCGTCTAGGCTCTTCTCACACATAAAAGATAATCCCCCGTCCGACTGCAGTCAGTCCATTCATCCTTGACACCTCCCTGTTATCTTACTAGGGCATCTAGAAACTTCTCACACACAAAAGGTTAACTTTGGATCCTTTGTTCCTGTCTAAGGTGGTAAACCATTATGCACTCCCCAGGTTGCCACACCAGCAACAATAAAAACAGCATCGGGATAGGTCGTCTCTACTGCGCTGATGACGTCATGGAGCTTGGGTAGCGCTGCTGTGTAGTTGCTCTGCGGGCAGATGTAAATAGCGGCCAAAAACACTGCAGTAAATTCCCTCGGTAGATAATATGAATGACATTTCAGCAGTAAAAATGTCACATCAGGCAAGCAGTGCTTGTAAACAGTCTGTACATCTCCACACCACGAGTTGTTTATAAACACACACACTCCACCCGTCTTACCAGAGGCTTCAGTTCTGTCTGCTCGATGTGTTGAGTGAGTCTGTAGTTGAATGGCACACTCAGGGACTCTGTCTGAGAGCCAGGCCTCAGAAAATTAGGGCGCAGCACTCTCTTATCTCCCGCTGGTCTTCAATCCTTACTCTTAATTTGTCTAGCTTGTTTTCCAAAGAAGCTTGGGATCAGTCTGCCAAGGTCTCCACCTTTGACCGCCACCTGATCCACATAGCACCGGACCCCCATGATCTTGCAGGTGGTCAGCCCACTGGAGGGCGGACCCATGTAACTTCGTCAGGCTGAGCCCGGCCGGATCCCATGGGTGGAAACCTGGCCACCAGACACTAGCCATCGAGCCCCTCCCCCAGGCCTGGCTCCAGGGTGGGGCCCCGGTAACCCCATACCGGGCGGGGTACACTGAATCCTTGTTCTAGTATTTATCATGAGAGTCTGTTAGAACGTTTTTGATCTGGCCCTTCACCCAGGACCAGTTTGTCTTGGGTGACCCTACCAGAGGCAAATTGCCTCGGACAACATAGCTCCTGGGATCACTGGGATCACTGGGGCATGCAAAAAAAGGTGGATTGTCCTCTCCAGGTTGGGGGCAGGCTCCTGCCCCAAGTGGAGGAGTTTAAGTATCTTGGGGTCTTCTTCACGAGTGAGGGGAGAATGGAGCGAGAGATTGACAGACGGATCAGAGCAGCATCTGCAGTGATGCGGACATTGGACCGATCTGTTGTGGTGAAGAGGGAGCTAAGCTCTAAGGCAAAGCTGTTGATTTACCAGTCAATCTACGCTCCTACTCTCACCTATGGTCATGAGCTTTGGGTATTGACCGAAAGAATGAGATTGCGGATACAAGCGGCTGAAATGAGCTTTCTCCGTAGGATTGCGGGACTCACCCTTAGAGACAGGGTGAGGAGCTCAGTCATCCAGGAGAGGCTCAGAGTAGAACCGCTGCTCCTCCACATTGAAAGGAGCCAGCTGAGGTGGTATGGGCATCTGATCAGGATGCCTCCTGAACGCCTCCCACTTGAGGTGTTGCGGGCATGTCCCACTGGGAGGAGACCCTGGGGCAGACCCAGAACTCAGTGGAGAGACTATGTCTCCCAGCTGGTCTGGGAACGCCTTGGTATCCTCTTTGAAGAGCTGGAGCAGGTGGCCGAGGGGTGGGAAGTCTGGGCTTCTCTGCTTGAACTGCTGCCTCCGCGGCCCGGACCTCTGGAAAAACGGTAGAAGATGGATGGATGGATGGATGGCTGTTTTTCCAAAGACCGTACGTTCGCCAGCAGGAGGCTAGGCTACGGTGCCATCTCAGATGCACTCTCTTGAGGTCAGCATGTTCACACGGGCTCGGTGCTTCGGGGCCTGGGGGTGGTGCTGATCACTGCGTGAATGCACAATGCATTGCAGATCGGGTGTTATGAAGCCAGTAAATTCCGTGTGACTGCTTGTCTTGGCGATGTCCAGTAGTGTCCGTCAGTCGTATGTTAGCAGTGCATGACCTTTATACACTGTAGAAAGAGCAGAAAACATGCAAAAAAGGAGAAAAAGTCGGCATTCAAGAATGGAACGAGCAAAGACGTCTGCCTCAGTGGGCACCATCTTGCTTTTAGTGGGTGCAAAGTGCATTTAGCTGAATAAAGAAGGAACTGTCAAACACTTCAGTGCACAACCTCCCAAGAAAAGATTGATAACATTAACAAACACTGCACATCCACCGTTGTGATTTGTGTTGTTTTAAATCACCATGTGTGAGTAGGAACCTTTTTTTACTACACATTCCATTACACACACACATATCAGCCAACCCAAAATTTCTAGTAGAGTTAAGGATGCAACAAGCACCCTCTTAAAAACTCGAGCAATATCTTCAGTCTTGAAGGTCTGAGGTTTTTCTCGAAAATTTATAACAATTTTTTTTAATAGTTTTCCACTTTTCTCTGTAAATTTATCTAAATTTGAAACCATTTTCCTCAAATTTGTAACTTCCTCTTGTAAAACTGACTTTTCTTGTACATTTGAGACTTTGTTATAAATTTGTGGATTATTTTATGGCTAATTTTTGCCTTGTGAAGAGTGCAAATAACGGCGACAGGCTCGTGCAGCAGACGACTTTATTCACTCTCACATCAGTCATACACAGAAAAAGCATTCCCTCAATACACCAGAGTCTCTCCTTTTATATCATCCGCCCATCTCACATCTGCATGACAACTCTCGTCCGGAGCGCGCATCCGTGATGTAGAGCAGCTTGTTGCGTTCTCCGAGGGTCGAAGCTGCTAGCGACCCCCGGTCTTGCCGTTTCCCGAACTCCTGAAGATGCAGGGCGGCACACACCTACGTGCCTTCTCTGCGAACCTCCGATGGTAAAAGCAGAGATCTTCTCCTCCGCTGTGTCGTGTCCGCGTCTCTGCCGCCGGGCTATTGGCTCCACCTCGTCGCGGCCGTGTTGCCGCCGTCGTCGGCCAGTCTGGTTCTGCCGCCTCTGGCTCCCCGCTGTCTCGGGTCGCCGCTGTGGTTGCTTGCCCGCCGCAGGCGTCCAGGATCCCATCTGCCTCCTGGGCCAGCTCCCGGAACTCCTCCAGGGTGTGACACTTTTTGCCGGCCAGCGTGCTTCTCGCATGCGCCGGGAGGTTGGAGAGGAAGATGAACTGAAAAATGAAATCATCGTTGTCCAACCCTCTCAGCTGTATCATCTCCTCCATCAGGGCGCTCGGCCTGTGTCCACCTTGGTCTAGCAAAGACAAGATCCTCCTCGCCCTCACTTCAGCCGAGGGGGTGAAAAACTTGATGAGGGTGGATTTCAGCTTGCCGTACCTGTCGGTCGCGGGTGGCTGCTCCACCAAGCTCTGCACGCATCGAGCTGTGCTGTTGTCCAGTTTAGCGATGACATGGTGGAACTTAGTGTCATCCACCGTTACTCCTGCGAGCGCGAACTGCGACTCTGCTTGCAGAAACCACGACCGTGGGTTATCCTGCCAGAAATCAGGCAGCTTAACGGCCAGTGCGCTCGCCAGCTCTGAGCGCTGTGAGTCCGGGACCCTGAGAATTTCTTCGTTCATTCTCAACGTCGTCAGTCACCAATGTGGGGAGACTTGAATAACGAAACCGAATTGCCTTTAATTTCAGTTTATTTCAAGTAACCATTCCACTGTCTGCTCTCATTCCTGAGCAGCGAACAAAGAGAGTGAACACACCAAAGTTCTCTCATTTAAACATTCTCACATCAAACCATTTCCCTCGCGGGGGAAATCACACATCTATATCAAAGTCTCTTTATTCACATTCATTAGCCTTTTATTAACATAACTCCCCCTTCTCTCCTCTCGAGCCTCAGTGGTCAGGAAGTCTTCTGTCCCCTGTCCTCCGCAGGGGGTCCAGGCTCTGTGGCTCCGCACCGCAGGGGGCTGGCTCTCCTTCATCGTGAGGTTAAATCACATATGCAGTGTCCAACATATACATGTCTCACAACACAGCCATATAACCCCCCCCAAACGATGAAGAACAGACTAATTCCTAAAATTTAATAGCACCTTACTCACTACTGAATAATCAACACCAACATTCAGTCTGTGCGCCGCTTGGGCTTCAGCCGTCTGCCGAATCTGCTGTGAGTTGGCCCCGCCTTGCCTGCGGTGCTTTTCTGCTTCGGTTCTGTTGACTGAGGAAGAGAGTGATTAATTGCCCTCTGCGGGGGCCTGCCTCGTCGAGGCGCCACTGCGACCGGTACAGACACGTCCTTCATGACAAAAGCAGGTTTTAGTCTGTCAATACTGACTGTCTCTTTTCTGTCTCCAAAATCTAGCACAAATTGCTTATCACCTGCCTCCAGCACTCGAAATGGCCCTTCGTAAGGTGGTTTGAGCGTTGCTTTAAGGGCTTCGCGCCTGACAAAAACGAAATCGGCATTTTTCAAAGCCTTGGGGACGAAAACTCGTGGAAAAGCGTGATGAACCGGACCCGGGAGCGTGTCTGCCCCCGTGCCGACTAACGGTCCCAGAGCAGAGAGAGGTGGGGGCTCTGGGTGCTCTGGTAAAAACTCGCCCGGCAGCCTCAGAGTTTGTGCGAATACCAGCTCCGCTGGGGAGGCGTCTAAGTCCTCTTTAGGCGCAGAACGCAACCCTAATAAAACCCATGGAAGTTTATTTACCCAATCTGCATCCGTGAGCGACGCTCTGAGTGCTGCCTTCAAAGACCTATGAAAACGCTCGCATAAACCATTGGCCTGAGGGTGGTAAGCCGTAGTGCGGTGAATTTTGGCTCCTAAGCCGTTGGCCATCGCTGACCACAGCTCAGAGATGAATTGCGGTCCTCTATCGGACGTAATGTCCGACGGAACCCCGAAGCGCGCCACCCAAGCCGTTAAAAAAAAGCAAGCCACCTCCGCGGCCATGGTCGTCGCAAGTGGGACCACTTCCGGCCAACGTGTGGTGCGGTCCACCATTGTCAAAAGATACGTGAACCCCTGTGATGCCGGTAGGGGGCCCACAAGGTCGACGTGCACATGGTCGAACCTTCTGGCCGGAATGCGGAACGGTTCTAACGGGGCTCTTGTGTGCCTGTGAATTTTGGCCCGTTGACAGGAAATGCAGGTTTTTGACCATTCCTTCACATGCTTGCGCAGGCACGGCCAAACAAACTTTTCCGCCACTAGTTTCACCGACGCGCGCACCCCCGGGTGCGCCAGTGAGTGGACCGAGTCAAAAACACGGCGGCGCCACGTGGCCGGAACCACCGGACGCGGGCGCCCCATCGACATGTCGCAGATCAGGGGGGGCATACCGGTTTGTAAACACTTGCTCTCCAGCCTCAACCCTGTTGGTCCAGACTGGAGCGCGCGCACGTCTGCGTCCGCCCCCTGGTCCGCTGCCATGGCTGCGTAATCTATACCCACGTGCACCGGGGCTGCGCGCGCCACCGTGCCGCTCTCCTGCGGCGCGGTCACGGTGGCCCGTTCTGCCTCTGCGCGTGTTGGGGTCGTGAACGCGCGTGAGAGACAATCCGCTACTACATTGAATTTGCCCGCGACGTGCCTAATGTCAGTGGTAAATTCCGAGATTGCGGCCAGCTGCCTCTGCTGCCTGCCGGACCACGGATCTGAAATTTTGGCCATGGCGTATGTGAGCGGCTTGTGGTCCACATAAGCGGTGAAACACCGTCCTTCCAGCCAGAACTGGAAATGACGAATAGCCAAATGCAGCGCCAACAGTTCTCTGTCAAACGCGCTGTATTTTCGTTCAGCCGCGCTTAAAGATTTGCTAAAGAAAGCCAAAGGCTGCCAAACTCCGGCTACCTGTTGCTCAATAACGGCCCCTATGGCTAAATCTGAAGCGTCTGTCGTCAGCGCGATACGTGCTGCAGGGTCTGGGTGGGCCAGGAGCGCAGTGTCAGCCAAGGCTTTTTTAACCTCTGTGAACGCGCGCTCCCGCTCCGGGGACCATTCGACCGCCTGGGTCGGTTTTTGTTTTTTGAGCGCGGCATATAACGGTTGCATGATTTGAGCTGCGTGGGGCAGGAATCGGTTATAAAAATTCACCATCCTCAAGAATTCCTGTAGTGATTTGACCGTTTGTGGACGGGGAAAATCCGCTACCGCGCGTACTTTCTCTGGTAACGGAACCGCTCCCTCCGGGGAGACGCGGTGACCCAAAAAATCGATCCGCTCGACGCCGAACTGGCACTTGGCTGGGTTAACTATTAAGCCGTGCTCTCCCAGCCTCCTAAAAACTGCTGTGAGGTGCGTTTCGTGTTCGTCCTCTGAAGTACTCGCGACCAAAATGTCGTCGAGGTACACAAACACGAAAGGGAGATCGCGTAACACGGCATCCATCATCCGCTGAAATGTTTGCGCTGCCCCTTTGAGACCAAACGGCATGCGTAAAAATTCGAAAAGTCCGAACGGGGTTATTACCGCTGTTTTAGGAATGTCCTCCGGTTGGACCGGGACTTGGTGATAGCCGCGAACTAGATCAATCTTTGAAAAAATGCGCGCCCCCGCCAGGTGCACCGAAAAATCCTGAATGTGCGGGATGGGATAACGATCGTGCGCCGTAGCGTTGTTTAGCCTGCGGTAATCCCCGCACGGTCTCCAGGAGCCATCGGCTTTCGGTACCATGTGCAGCGGCGAAGCCCATGGGCTCTTCGACCTACGAACGATGCCCAGCCTCTCCAGGCTGGCGAACTCCTCGCGCGCAATGGCGAGCTTAACTGCATCCAAGCGCCGAGCTTTTGCAAACACGGGAGGACCAGACGTGGGGATAAAGTGTTTCACCCCGTGCTTCGCGACCGTCGCTGAAAAAGTGGGCACAGTGAGCGCTGGAAATTGGGTGAGGAGTGTGTGAAACTTACCACCTGCTGTAGCGACGTGGGTCTGTACTGGTGGCGGGGACACTCGAGCTGAACAGGGGAGAGAGTAAAAAGAGAGTGCATTTACCAGCCGTCTATTAGCAAGATCAACTAACAGATTGTGTGAACACAAAAAATCCGCGCCCAACATGTTGAAACTCACCGCCGCTATTACAAAAGTCCATTCATATGTGCGGCCATGTAAGCACAAAGGCAAGGTCCTTCTCCCGTAGGTGTTGATGTTCGAGCCATTTGCCGCTGTAGCTCCGCTACCGTGGGGTCCAGCCACCCGGTCCGCGTATGTTGGGGTGATGAAGCTCACTTGTGCTCCGGTGTCGATGAGGAACTCTCGTCCGGAGCGCGCATCCGTGATGTAGAGCAGCTTGTTGCGTTCTCCGAGGGTCGAAGCTGCTAGCGACCCCCGGTCTTGCCGTTTCCCGAACTCCTGAAGATGCAGGGCGGCACACACCTACGTGCCTTCTCTGCGAACCTCCGATGGTAAAAGCAGAAATCTTCTCCCCCGCTGTGTCGTGTCCGCGTCTCTGCCGCCGGGCTATTGGCTCCACCTCGTCGCGGCCGTGTTGCCGCCGTCGTCGGCCAGTCTGGTTCTGCCGCCTCTGGCTCCCCGCTGTCTCGGGTCGCCGCTGTGGTTGCTTGCCCGCCGCAGGCGTCCAGGATCCCATCTGCCTCCTGGGCCAGCTCCCGGAACTCCTCCAGGGTGTGACACTTTTTGCCGGCCAGCGTGCTTCTCGCATGCGCCGGGAGGTTGGAGAGGAAGATGAACTGAAAAATGAAATCATCGTTGTCCAACCCTCTCAGCTGTATCATCTCCTCCATCAGGGCGCTCGGCCTGTGTCCACCTTGGTCTAGCAAAGACAAGATCCTCCTCGCCCTCACTTCAGCCGAGGGGGTGAAAAACTTGATGAGGGTGGATTTCAGCTTGCCGTACCTGTCGGTCGCGGGTGGCTGCTCCACCAAGCTCTGCACGCACCGAGCTGTGCTGTTGTCCAGTTTAGCGATGACATGGTGGAACTTAGTGTCATCCACCGTTACTCCTGCGAGCGCGAACTGCGACTCTGCTTGCAGAAACCACGACCGTGGGTTATCCTGCCAGAAATCAGGCAGCTTAACGGCCAGTGCGCTCGCCAGCTCTGAGCGCTGTGAGTCCGGGACCCTGAGAATTTCTTCGTTCATTCTCAACGTCGTCAGTCACCAATGTGGGGAGACTTGAATAACGAAACCGAATTGCCTTTAATTTCAGTTTATTTCAAGTAACCATTCCACTGTCTGCTCTCATTCCTGAGCAGCAAACAAAGAGAGTGAACACACCAAAGTTCTCTCATTTAAACATTCTCACATCAAACCATTTCCCTCGCGGGGGAAATCACACATCTATATCAAAGTTTCTTTATTCACATTCATTAGCCTTTTATTTACATAACTCCCCCTTCTCTCCTCTCGAGCCTCAGTGGTCAGGAAGTCTTCTGTCCCCTGTCCTCCGCAGGGGGTCCAGGCTCTGTGGCTCCGCACCGCAGGGGGCTGGCTCTCCTTCATCGTGAGGTTAAATCACATATGCAGTGTCCAACATATACATGTCTCACAACACAGCCATACTCGCATCACAATACATTCAACCCTTCTCCCCCACTGTCCCCCAGCTACTCCTTCCTGCTATCTCACCATAATCTCTCCCATCTCAGTACCTATTGTCCTCATCTGTTTATCCTCTGCATCCAGTCTGAGATGCTTATCCCAGCGTCTACAGCCTATTTTTTTTTAAATAAAATTACTGTTTTTTATATAAATTTGAAACAGATTGTGGTAAAATTTTGAGTTTTTTTCCTTATACAATTTATACTTTTGACCATAATTTTGCAGAGCCAGAAAAGAATTATTTAACTCTGATTTTAAAGAAGATTCGAGATTCAAAGATTCAAAGATTATATTTGTCAGTACTCTATGGAATAAGGTTTGTGCCAGCAGGAACTCTGGTTTCCTCCCATATGCCAAAAACATGCAAGCTAGGTTAATTGGCATCAAACTGGGGATTCTAAACTGTTCTTAGGTATGACTGTGAGAGTGAATGGTTGTCTGTCTCTCTGTGTTGGCCCTGCGGTGGACTGGTGATCTGTCCAGGGTGTACCCTGCCTCTCGCCCAAAGACGAGGGATAGGCTCCAGCCCCCCCGCCACGCCCCCCCCGCCACACAAAAAGGATTATGGATGGATGGATAGATGAATTTGAATAACTGAATTAAAACCTGAATTAATTCGTTTGAATAATTACTTTTAAAATTTGAATCTGAATTGCCTAATTTGAAATTGAATCTATTGGTTTGAATGTGTATTGCAATAAAATCGAAACTGTATTTCATTTACTTGAAAAATTTGGCTCTCTAATTCATTATCAGAGTTCAGTTTCACCTCTTGTCATACAAATTCAGTTTTTTATTTCAGGTTTTTGTGCCACACATCCGGAACCTAGCCTCAGTCAAAACTAGTCGAGCACAGATAGAAAGAACTCTGTTTTACGTCTGCAACTCTCGCTTTACGTGCTGTTTACCTGTTAGCGCCTGCACAGACTTGAGTGGTTAATTCAAAGTGATGTCACGCAGCCACACGCCAGGTTTGTTAAAATAATAATAATGACATCATGTATGAGAAGAGGTGTCATGTATGCATACAAAACATCATTAGCCAGGGCAACAGATTAGCAGAGATTAACAGCAGAGCCTCCATTCAGGTGTTGGAGGTGGAGCAGCCCAGGAGGAGGCGATTCTGCTGTCAGGACACTGCTCTTTCAAACACCAGAGGATTTCTGTGAGACATGTTTCTTCTACACAAAGTTCAGTGGAGCCAGAAAATGGACAAAGGTCAGTGACTTGTGCTATTATTGGCTATTTAGCATCATAGAAGACATGGTTCCGAAAGCTGTTAAGCTGGGGGGGGGGGGGGGAGTGGGGATAAGCTCCTACTTTCTACAAAATGCCCCTACGGCGCGCTTCTCAAAGAGCCTCTGACAGCCAAGCCCAACTCCTGGCCTTCTCGTATGGCATACACCCTATGCCAGGCGGAACTGTTACTACTGACAGGAGAAGGGGCGAGGGTGAGTTACTGGCGCCCCAAAACCAGTGCTTCGGGTAGATGGGACTCGTTAGCCGAGGAGGCAACCCATCTAGGAGAAGGAAAACTCTGATCTCAAACCTCCACTGCCTTGTGGCAAGACCCAATATGGGAAGGGCTTGGGGAGATAACCCTGAAGAGAAATCCGTAGTTGGAGTCCCGAAGGCAGTTTGACGTTGTGCTCAACTTCAATCTGGCAACTCCTGCGGCTCACCGATACCAAGCAGTACTAGCCTTTGCCTTTCCCTTGGACCCTACCGGTGTTGTGGAGAGGGGGAACCTGCTGCATGGTCAACCATGAGTACTCCATACAAATTTCCCAGGCCTGCGCCCTGGAGGGGACACTCCAGCATCATGTCACGCGACGGAAAAACATGGGAAACAACAGTTCACCGGTTATAAGCCTCAGCTCAATTGGCGTAGAGCTGGGCGCCAGGGGTTGTTTTCGACGGTGGGAGAGGTCATAGTATCTTACTGGACAGCTAGTGCCCGCCTCAAGCTGGGCAGCCCCCAGCCAGTTACGTGCTGTTCCGCCACAGTCTGTCTGCCCTACTGGGTGCATGGGGCTCAGGAATACTTATGTTCTGAATCATGGACTGCAAACCCTGCACCAAACAAAAACAAAGTATCAAATAACAAAAAACCAGCACTCAATTTCGGCTGCTGGAATGTCAGAACCCTACTTCCGGGCTTCTCAAACGATCACCGAGAGATAGAGGACGCACGCAAGACAGCGGTAATAAATAACGAACTGCTGAAGCTCAAGGTGGACATCGCCACACTCCAAGAAACACGCCTACCAGAAAGAGGCTCATTACGTGAATGTAGCATCATCTCACTTTGGCTCAGCAACAATTATTTTTCTGCTTAAAGACATTTTTGTTTCATCCAGGAATAATGCAAAGAAATGGATTTTCTTCCCCCAGGCCACAGCTGAAATCCCCTTCTTTTGTTAAAACCAGCCTAAGGAATTTCCCCCAATGTCCAGCTTCACTTTTATTGCCCCCATAAAACCTACACAGATCCACGACTCAGTTAATTTCTTTAAACTGTGGACATGCTGGATTTAAACAACTTTAAAGTACATTATTACAAACTCAATTCTAAACCTTCATTCTTTTCAGAACTATGAAAATGCAGATGGACTCTGATGTGTTTGATGTGGAAAATCAATAATATGTGTGAAATGCATTAATCTGTGATTTTATATATATATGCATGTTGATGTTAAATGAATGTTTATTCCTGCATGTTGATTTAGAAGCACTGCTTATAAGATACACTAAGGTTAGTTTAGTTATACATAAGTTTGTAACAGTACATTCCAATGCATTTAAAACTGTGTATTCCTGTGGACTGATATCATGTGTCACCAGTCTTCATAGAACCCCAGCTTCTTCATCCTATTGGTCTCTCACAGACAAGGCCTGTTATTGGACTAAAGGTTCATCGAGCCCGCCCACGAAGGACGCTCATTGGCTGAGATTCCGGTCAGGCCGGAATCCCGCGAAACTCAACAGAGCTTATAAAAAGGAGAGAGACTCTTTTCCCAGCCTCTTTCTGCTCCGGATTCTCTTTTCGCCTGCTCCCTTCTTTCTGATCTCCTCCATTGTCTACACACAGCAAGGGAGAACAAAGGACCACATGGCGCTTTTCTGAACACAGCAGATAATTTGTTTATGTAACTTTGTATTTTCTTCTTGTCTTAAATGCCTAGGAATTCCTTTTTCTTTGAGCTCAATTCTTAATCGGAGTCAAACTCCAATTCTTAATTTATCACCTTTTGTTAAACTTTCTGTAAACCGCCGTTTGTTTAATTTTAAGGTAAACTTTAATCTTGACTTTATTTTTATAATATTTTTCTTGACCAAGCACCTCTCAAAACTATTTTTATCTAAAGTCCGAAAGTTTCTTTTCTAATTTGAAATCGGATTAGATATCTCTTAATTATTACCGAAGACCTCTTGAAGAAAGACGCAGCTCCCACATAACGTGCAGCTGTAGGATCAACACACAGCTGTCCCACATCACTCTGAAGAGACGTCGGCACCATCTGGCTAAGACCCGTTTCAACTGTGGGTCATGCAGCCCAGAATCCAGCCTCCTTCGACCGCTTGAATCTAAAGGTCGAGCTGTGAACCCTTGAAGTATCTGCTGGCAGATATTTCCCTCACATCCACAAAGTCTTGGGCTGAAAAAGGACGACAGAACTGCCATCACTGAGGATCACGTGAGCTGAAAAAACTTTAATTCATCTGCTGAATTAAACTTGAGGTTCAGTACTAATTTATATATCTAATCAGATGCAAATTAAGAAGCCCTTAACATAACTCTCCTTTTCATTAAAATTCCGTTTTTATTTTCTTAAGATTAATTTAGGACTTTTTCATAATTAGCAAACTTTCTCCATAAATTTGCGTTGTTTTTGATAATCTGTTAACTCAAACTGATAGAAATTCGTTTCTCAGTTTAACCCTGGTTCCGAAAATATTGACATTGTTAATCTATCATTTACAAGATTGATTTTATGATTAATGAAATTATTTCGATGTCTATTAATCATTTTGTTTAATAAATATTTAAAAATGAGAAGTTGTTGGGAATTTATTTCATTCTGAGTCTGTTTCAAGCCCAGGTATCGAATTCACGGAAAATTTTTGAGACTGATTATTGATTAATTTATTGAGTGATCAAACAGGTATAAAGTGAAATTAAAGATCAAATTGCTTCTTAAAGATAGAAGCTGGTGCCCCTTACGAGTGTTATTAGCTTTTCTGATGTATATGAAATGAGATTTGAGCTCAGATTCCAATACATCAATATAAATTAAATAATTCATACCTGATCATATTTATTATTTATTAATATTCCCATATTTTACGTTACATATATTGGTACCCCGCGTGAAGGCTTGGTTGAACTTGAAACTACTCAGAAGGAAATTAATACATAAGCTTGTGTGTGATTTTGGTCAATTTTAACTCACAAAGGTGGTTCATTGTCTGCAGCCAGTCTATTGTCTGTCTCTGTGTCACGAGGGGGAGGGGGTGAATTCGCCCCCCTGATTACTCCTGATAACTGCTGTGTCTGCTGACCAAGGTGGGGGTGAAGACCCCCACTGCACCCTAGTCAGTTTAGTTTTTGTTGTTTAATGCATGCTTAAAAGTGATTACACGCTGAATAATTAAAATAGGCCTGGAAACAAAATAGTGAAGAAATCCTATTTGTTTTCCCCGTTATTTCAACACCCCACAGGTGAAGCAAACCCTTGGGATTTAATTGAATTAACCATTGTATAAACTTGTTGAATAAAGTTTAGGGAGACTGAAGTTTTCCCGCCTTTGGAAAGCAAGGCGTGGTTTTATGGACTGAAGCTTGAGCTCTGCATCCACGTGGCACGTGCACGCTCAGTCGCGCACGCGACCGTCAAGCTGTGCATGACGCGCATGTGTAGATCGGCTCAGCGACGCCATCTTAAAGTCTAGGTAGAGTTCCCTGTAGCCGCCATTTTGAGTAGAGATCCTTGACTCCTTGCGACGTCATTGGGTTTCCTCTTCTGGAAGTGCAGACGAAAACTGCCTCCATCTTGTGGTGAAACATAGGGACTACAATTTTATTTAAACTTATAATCTTTAAAGACGATTTATAACCAAATTAAGTCTTCAAAGTAACTTCAAAGCCGTTCATATTATTCGGAATAAACTAAATTTAACACTAATCCAAACTTTTATGCCAAGAATAAAAGGAAAAGGACCTGTTGGCTTCTGAAAGTTTTTTCTCAGGGGTGGAATCCCACTCATTACATAGATACCTATAGCAGGAACACATACAAACACTCCTATTGTATTTAATCACTTATATAACCACATATTATAATCTTTTAAGCTAAAAGCAAACATATTTACACACTTTTAAGCAAAAGTTACAAACTTTGAAGCTATATGTGTGCTTATTTTGCTGTTTTTAAATGTGATATGGTGTGATTCCCTTCTCACAGAAACCCAGTTTTAGCTTAAGGATTCTAATGCTGATGTTTACTCAAGAGTAACATTAAAGTAGAATTAGTCCTGTGCATTTTAACAAATTTACAGACTTATTGAATATTTATAAGTTTTCCTCTTTCTCAAATTTAGGAAACCACATTAAGCAATTAACACTTAAGCAAAGCTCTAGGTGTTATTTAAACTCATTGTGTCATTTCTGATTCATGCTTTCTCTACAGGAAAAGAAAAACATTTAACCAACCTGCATAATTTTCAAATTTTTCCCAGGATTTAAAAGAAAAGTCAAAAAGGTGCAAACATTGATTATTCTGTAAATAAGAAATTTATAGATCACAATCAAGAAAGATCACTATTGGCTTCAATCCTAAGAAATCCTTGGACACCAAATATTCAAACAATTCACTTGTTTCTAATTTGTAAATATTTTAAACATTTAATGCTTCAACTGAAAATAGGCTTTAACAAATAAAACCAAAGGAAAGCCTTAACTTTAAAAGAAAGTGGAAACTTATAATCTTAAATCTTTAAAGCATTTAGCCTCTTTTGCTTTTGGATTTCTTTTGTAAATAAACTCCTCACTTCAAAGTGACATTCTGCAAAATTCCAAAGCTAGTTATTGATGACAAATTCCAATACTAGACTTTGAAAATCAAAGGAAAGAAGTCAATCCACACCATTGAAATTTCAGTTTTGTTTTGCGAAACAAATTCAAACCAATTTCAATTTAACTTTATTTAACAACATAGTTTCAACGAACGAATTATTTGAAGCATCACTACATTTCTAAATAATTTCAAAATTCTATTTCCCATCCTGCAAGCCTACAAGTTGAAACAAATTCTAAAGGAACTTTCAACTATTACGGTTGTAAAATAAATCTCAAGGTTAAACCTAAGAATAATCATCAAGTTGAATTTTTTTTTTAGAAGCTAAATAACAACAACGGTCAAACATGATGAGTCAACAGACAACCGACCAATTTACCAAACTGGATGACCTTCAAACAACATTGGAAGCATGGACTTCTAATTTAATTTCTAGCTTCACAACACGGGTCAAGGAAACACAGCCCGAAGAATTGGAGCAACTCACTGAAGAACTTTTGAATGAACACACTGAAAAACCACCAGAAGGCAAGGACCTCACCAGTGTGTTAGGTAAGTTTGCGCTAACATTAGTCGCAAGATTAAAAGTAGCCGAGAACGAGCTAGCAAATCAACAAACAACGATCCTATCTCTCCAAGAAGAGAACGAGACACTGAAAGAAAATTTGGAACAATCTCAAGAGGAGAATGACAAAACTCAAAACCAACTGGATGAAGCGGTACAAGATTTGGACCGTGCAGAGTCACAAAAGGAACGGTTGATGCATAACAATGACGTGCTTCACCAAGACAACAATGAACTTGAAGATGCCCTTCAAGACACAAAGAAGGAACTCAGAAGAGTTGAAGGTCAACTTGAAAATGTGAAGAAGGATTACAAGGAATGTCAACTGCTCCTAAAGGAAAGACATGAACACCGGGACACCCACCGCGCTCCCTTGCCCGATTCCCGTTTCGAATACGGACGACCGCGTGGACAGCGTGCGTGTGCCCCTTCAGACCGCGACCTTGACAAGATCGCGCGAAATATCACCAAATTTGATCCAGGACCTACGGGTTCACCTGATGCCAAAGTCTATTTACAGGACATTGATTACTACCTGCGTAAGTATCCTGATGCTACGACAGACGATCGCATCTATCTGATTAAACTAACATCTAACAGGTCAGTGTCAAAATTCATAGACCGACAGCCGACAAACATCAAAGCAGATTACATGCTGCTCCGCGAAGCCATCGAAAAGGAGTTCTCTGACGACTGCCTACACGCAGGGCTAACCGCAGCCCTAGCCGTGAAGCAAGGACGCTCAGAGCCAACACAAGCCTACTACCAGAGACTCCTACTTGCATATTTTGGATCTCAAAATACACCAGGGATGGAAGAAGACCACAATTTCAAGACCCTCTTCATCCAAAACCTCCATCCCACTGTGAGTCATTACCTAGGAGTTACAGCTAACCCAAGGTCAAACTCAATAAGTCAGCTGAGAGAGTTTGCACACTATGCGTTCCAAAAACGGCAACAAAGTCGCAACAAGCACGCCGAGCCTGCCACAGTGCTAGCTATTAGCGATGCATCTAACACCTTGGAGTTGGAAGGAGCCCCTCGCTCTACTCCACCTCTTACACCGCGAGTACATCAACAGCCGAAGCATTTTTCCAACCGACCGCACCAAGGTCAAAACCACACCAGGTCCTCTGGATACCACTTTGGACCAACTCTGCGAAAACCCGACTACCGTCGTAGACCATATCCATGGGATAGGTCACGAGAACGCAATACGGACTACCATGATGACAGATACCGATACGAAGACACACGTAACCGCGACAAATGGTCTCCATCTCATCACAGAAGCTCAGAAGCAGAGACCTATCACAAACCCTGGAAGGAAGAAGAAACTCCTACATTCAGTAGAGAAGCTATTGAAATTGTCCAACACCTCCTAGCAGAGATTCAAAGCAACAAAGAGAATAAAACTGCTAACATTCTAGCCATATCAGCTGTGCCAACTCAAAACAAGCGTTCCAAACGAAGGAAACGCAAGAAGAAAATCCCTCATGCAAATGAGGAAGGACTAAAGGACTCAACGCAGTCCAGTGCTGTTATGGCAGCCCAACCACAGGTCACAGACCACTCCTCTAATGACATTTCGCAACTCTGTGTCGAACCACCGGTTCCACAATTCCTATGCGATTTAAACGAGAGGGGGGTGGCACGGAAATTCTACCTCCCACTGACCCTTGAAGACATGGTGTGTCAGGACGCTGTTTTAGACACTGCTGCTGACGTCACTCTCATGTCACACACCCTTTTTGACAAACTACGTGTAGCCGCTAACCGCGCTAACAAACACTTGAAACTGGAACCCTGTTCATTAGCTGTGCGACCATATGCGCTCACTAAAACAACCCTGTTGGGCGTATCACTACTAAACATGTCCATTGGACCCATGACCTTGACACATCCGGTCTACGTGTCCAAACTTGACGCCATTCCATTGCTTGTTGGCAAAGACCTACTGAATCGTTTTGAGCCACTGATTGATTTCAAGAACCTCAAACTATGGGCTCAAACGCAACACCCTCACCCATTTGACCCAACAAGAACAACTGAATCACAGTGCTTTGTTCTGAATACTTTGGACACCCCAAGTCTCACACAACTAGCACTGTTGGAACAACTGCAACCGAGTGAAAGCGACCGCCAAGACCAAGATGAGTACTGTCCACGAGAAGTCAAAAGTCACCTTCAAATACAAGGTCAAGCCAAACACTCAAATGATCTTGAAAACTCAATGGCCGAGCAGAAAACCCCAAACGGCCCTCTTAAAACCCTTGATACCCATGATTCAATGGTGGTGTCACATTTCGAAACCCTCCCACCCACCCATGAGGCCTGCATGGTCACAAGAGCCACACCAACCGGCTCTCTGTACCCTCTGAAACCTCAACTTTTTGCGACAAACAACCCAACTTTTGCACACGCAAGGTGCACAGTCACTCAACCTTGCAACCAAATGATCCATAAAACCGTCAAACACCGGTCGGATAAAATGGTACATGCGCTGCCCGCATCTAAACCCTATGACATACCAAAACTGATACCACTTCATACGACACAATCTTCTCTGCAGCTATGCAATGGCACTCCTGATCATGCTTCCGACGAACCATCATCTCCACCGCTCAGTGTTCCTCGAAACCAGAGGGGGGTGATGACTGCCAATGCCCATAACATTCCAGCTGCAGAACACAAAAACGTCAAAACGACATACAAAGCTCCCAAGTCTGTATTTCAAAACCATTCGGACAGAGTCGCTAAACAACAGAAAGCGTACAACGATCAAAAACTCTCGCATGACAAACTGCGAAGGGGGGACAAGATCTTCCACCCCACATTTGTACCACAGACACCTGAAATAAATTCACAGGAAAGGAAAATCACTCCTAAATTCCTACCCGAGTGGATGAATCCACACATTGTCAACAACAAACTTTGGCCACTCAAGAGCCAAATCCAGGACCCCATTTTCAAATGGGCTCACCAAAATCAGTGTAACCTTTACCAAAACCCCATGGGACTTGTCGGGTACAACACTGTCAAAGTAAGTCCATAAATAAGATTAAAATCAAACCTACATCTGAGAAATAACTGTAGCTAACTACTAGCCTCAGGTACACTCAGTCAAATTTCTCCAATCAGTTAACTGCATCAAAACTTCCAGAAAGGAAAGGGTATATTAAAACCAAATTAGCCCTTAAACTAATTTCAAAGACCTCTGTAAAATCTAATAAACTTCAATCAACTTACTATTACCAAATAGTATACACAAGACATTCAACACCATTAGCTTGAGCTAACAATCTTAAAACTCCCATCAAAGGTGAAAAACAAGCACAAGGTTTAGAGTTCAATCTCTTAAGCTCTATTCTGTAATTTCCCAGTTTTGGGATCAATAAAGTACATCCATCTAAAAGAAATCATTCCACCTCTAAGAGGAATTTTCATTTGCCAACCAGGTATCTAAAGAAAGATCAACAAGAAGATTAAGATCCGAAACCACTCACTTTTGTTTGCTGAGATGATGGCCCTCCTGTTTATCAGTTTAACCATCTGCCTAGCAATCACACCCACTGTTACCCAGTCAGAAATGGGCCAAGCCAAAACGAAAGGTCAAAGATCCTCGGATGGATTCTTAATAACAGCCTCATCGTTAGAGCCTCTAGCTAACCTTAGCATGCCCACTGTTAACTCGGTCAACACCGCTAAACTGAAACGCCAGGTTGTCGAACCACAAATCGTTACCAAAATCTTACAAGACACTGTGTTGGTTTTGAATGCTTGCTCCGAAGCTTCAGTCAAACTCAACAAGGTCTTGAACTCTTTGCTCTTTGTGTTAAAGGTTGACTATGCTCACACACAGCCAATGTCTGTTACTCTCAGAAGTAGCTAGAAACATTAGCTTTTCAGTTAACACTTTAGCAATGAATATGCTCTCTCATCATATCCTTTTTGCAGTAAATCCAAATTTACTTCTCATTGCCATCCAAAGAATGATAACGACATCCTATGCCCACTCAGTTTTTCTGAACAAAAGCCTCAAACACCCTATGATTTGGACATCTGTGGAACCATGGTTTAGTCTAACTAAACAAATTCAATTTGAACCTCCTTGAGTCACCTCAAAATTGATTATGAATCTACCTCAAATATGAAAGAATTTTATTTTTGCTTTTGACTAAGATTTTTGGATACATGCTTGTGTATATACAAATAACCCTTTATACTTTATTTAGATTTTATGTACATTTAAACTGTTTTTGAAACCTTGAATAGATATTTTTCAGCAAACCCAAAACATTTATATCAAGTATGTCAAAACCCACATACTTCTAGTTCATTTTTTTTTGTACCCAGAATTTTTAAGTCTTTACAGGCTTATACAGAACTTTAGTATATCCTAGACAATTATACAAATTTCCAGAAGTTTTTCAGAAAACCAAATTTAAGGACCTACACTTTGGAATAGATACTGTTTACAAGCTTAAGACTTACCGACATCAGAACTTTAGTTCAGCATTTGGATCAAGCCTCGCCAAATTGGGATTTGATGCCTAGGATTGCTATCAACGCTGAATCAACGTCACCATTGATACCAGAGGGGGGACTGTAGCATCATCTCACTTTGGCTCAGCAACAATTATTTTTCTGCTTAAAGACATTTTTGTTTCATCCAGGAATAATGCAAAGAAATGGATTTTCTTCCCCCAGGCCACAGCTGAAATCCCCTTCTTTTGTTAAAACCAGCCTAAGGAATTTCCCCCAATGTCCAGCTTCACTTTTATTGCCCCCATAAAACCTACACAGATCCACGACTCAGTTAATTTCCTTAAACTGTGGACATGCTGGATTTAAACAACTTTAAAGTACATTATTACAAACTCAATTCTAAACCTTCATTCTTTTCAGAACTATGAAAATGCAGATGGACTCTGATGTGTTTGATGTGGAAAATCAATATGTGTGAAATGCATTAATCTGTGATTTTATATATATATGTATGTTGATGTTAAATGAATGTTTATTCCTGCATGTTGATTTAGAAGCACTGCTTATAAGATACACTAAGGTTAGTTTAGTTATACATAAGTTTGTAACAGTACATTCCAATGCATTTAAAACTGTGTATTCCTGTGGACTGATATTATGTGTCACCAGTCTTCATAGAACCCCAGCTTCTTCATCCTATTGGTCTCTCACAGACAAGGCCTGTTATTGGACTAAAGGTTCATCGAGCCCGCCCACGAAGGACGCTCATTGGCTGAGATTCCGGTCAGGCCGGAATCCCGCGAAACTCAACAGAGCTTATAAAAAGGAGAGAGACTCTTTTCCCAGCCTCTTTCTGCTCCGGATTCTCTTTTCGCCTGCTCCCTTCTTTCTGATCTCCTCCATTGTCTACACACAGCAAGGGAGAACAAAGGACCACATGGCGCTTTTCTGAACACAGCAGATAATTTGTTTATGTAACTTTGTATTTTCTTCTTGTCTTAAATGCCTAGGAATTCCTTTTTCTTTGAGCTCAATTCTTAATCGGAGTCAAACTCCAATTCTTAATTTATCACCTTTTGTTAAACTTTCTGTAAACCGCCGTTTGTTTAATTTTAAGGTAAACTTTAATCTTGACTTTATTTTTATAATATTTTTCTTGACCAAGCACCTCTCAAAACTATTTTTATCTAAAGTCCGAAAGTTTCTTTTCTAATTTGAAATCGGATTAGATATCTCTTAATTATTACCGAAGACCTCTTGAAGAAAGACGCAGCTCCCACATAACGTGCAGCTGTAGGATCAACACACAGCTGTCCCACATCACTCTGAAGAGACGTCGGCACCATCTGGCTAAGACCCGTTTCAACTGTGGGTCATGCAGCCCAGAATCCAGCCTCCTTCGACCGCTTGAATCTAAAGGTCGAGCTGTGAACCCTTGAAGTATCTGCTGGCAGATATTTCCCTCACATCCACAAAGTCTTGGGCTGAAAAAGGACGACAGAACTGCCATCACTGAGGATCACGTGAGCTGAAAAAACTTTAATTCATCTGCTGAATTAAACTTGAGGTTCGGTACTAATTTATATATCTAATCAGATGCAAATTAAGAAGCCCTTAACATAACTCTCCTTTTCATTAAAATTCCGTTTTTATTTTCTTAAGATTAATTTAGGACTTTTTCATAATTAGCAAACTTTCTCCATAAATTTGCGTTGTTTTTGATAATCTGTTAACTCAAACTGATAGAAATTCGTTTCTCAGTTTAACCCTGGTTCCGAAAATATTGACATTGTTAATCTATCATTTACAAGATTGATTTTATGATTAATGAAATTATTTCGATGTCTATTAATCATTTTGTTTAATAAATATTTAAAAATGAGAAGTTGTTGGGAATTTATTTCATTCTGAGTCTGTTTCAAGCCCAGGTATCGAATTCACGGAAAATTTTTGAGACTGATTATTGATTAATTTATTGAGTGATCAAACAGGTATAAAGTGAAATTAAAGATCAAATTGCTTCTTAAAGATAGAAGCTGGTGCCCCTTACGAGTGTTATTAGCTTTTCTGATGTATATGAAATGAGATTTGAGCTCAGATTCCAATACATCAATATAAATTAAATAATTCATACCTGATCATATTTATTATTTATTAATATTCCCATATTTTACGTTACATGAACATGATTATACCTTTTACTGGCAGGGTAAGAGTGCAGATGAGACAAGGGAGCACAGAGTTGGCTTTGCAGTGAAAAACTCTGCTGAAGATGGTGGATCTTGCTGAGGGAGGAACAGAAAGGATGCTCTCTCTTCGACTGCACACCTCAGACGGACCGGTCAACCTAATCAGTGTCTACACGCCCACCTTGTACTCCAGACAGGACATGAAAGATGAATTCAATAACCAGCTTTCATTGATGATACAAAATATACCGTCCAGAAAACACCTGATCTTATTGGGAGCTTTCAACGCTAGAGTGGGTGCTGACTTAGGATCCTGGCCAACATGTATGGGGAAGCACGGAACCGGTACGATGAATGAAAATGGACAACACCTGCTAGAACTGTGCTCACTCCAAGGACTCTGCATAACGAACACCTACTTTCAGCTAAAGCAACAGCATAAAGTTTCTTGGATGCACCCATGCTCTAAGCACTGGCACCAACTGGACCTAATACTGACACGTCAACACTATCTGCGGAATGTACAGATCACCCGCTCGTACCAGAGTGCTGACTGCGACACAGATCACTCACTGGTATGCTGTAAGGGCAGACTTGTTCCCAAGGCCCTGCATTACAACAAACCTCCTGGAAGACAGCACATTGATGCCAGGATGACGCAACAACCAGACAAAGTCATCGAATTCACCGAAAATCTCAAGAAGTCCATCACAATCTCACCTGAAGCAGATGCCGCCGAGAGATGGAACACTCTCAGAGATCACATCCACAGTGTTGCTCTCCGTACATTTGGTAAAAAACGAGGAAACACACCCGACTGGTTCGAGGCGAACTCCAGCAAGCTGGCCGCCGTCCTCGCAGAAAAGAGAGCTGCTCTAATGAAATACAAGGATCGCCCCACCCGCAAATCACAGGAAGCTCTGCAGGCAGCCAGGAGCAAGACTCAATGAACAGCCAGACGCTGCGCAAACGATTACTGGTTGAAACTCTGTGAGAGCATCCAAATGGCAGCCGACACAGGAGATAGACGTGGAATGTATGACGGGATCAAGAAGGCAATTGGGCCAACTCAACACAAGACAGCGCTGCTAAAAACCAAGACCAGAACTACCATCACAAACCAAATGGAGCAGATGGAGAGGTGGGTAGAGCACTACTCTGAACTATACTCCCAAGACAGCTCGATTTCGGAGGAAGCACTGAATAATTTGGAGAACCTACTGATCATGGAAGAGCTGGACTCACCTCCAGCCATGGAGGAATTGGAAGAAGCACTAGACTCTCTGCCAATTGGAAAAGCGCCTGGCCTCGATGGGATCCCAGCAGAAGTTTTAAAGTGCTCAAAGGAATGTCATCCTTCAACAACTACATGAGATCCTATCTCGCTGCTGGGAGGAAGGAGAGGTGCCTCAAGACATGAAGGACTGCAAAATAGTGACGCTGTATAAAAACAAAGGTAGCCGAAGCGACTGCAACAGTTATCGAGGGATATCATTGCGTAGTGTCACCGGAAAGGCATTCGCGCGTGTGGTTCTCAGCCGTCCTTGGAAACTCGCGGAAAGAATTTATCCTGAATCTCAAAATGGTTTCAGATCCAGGGGCTCCATGATTGATATGATCTTTTCTCTCACACAGCTACAGGAGAAATGCAGGGAGCAAAATAAACGACTTTGTCGCATTCATCGACCTGACAAAAGCCTTCGATACAGTTAGCCGTGAAGGACTGTTCCAAGTTCTCAAGAAGATCGGGTGTCCCCCCCAACTGCTGCAAATTATTGAATCCTTCCATACCAACATGAAAGCTATTATCCAGTTTGATGGGAGCTTTTCAGAACCATTCAACATCCGCCGCGGAGTAAAACAGGACTGCGTGCTTGCTCCTACCCTGTTTAACGTATACTTTGCCGTCATGCTAAAGTATGCATTTGGTACTCGGAACGATGGTGTCTGCTTCCACACAAGGTCTGATGGCAAACTGTTCAACCTATCACGACTGAGTGCAAAATCCAAGATCCGAAAAGTATCCATCAGTGAGATGCTGTTTGCCGACGATGCAGCACTGATAGCTCACTCGGAACTGGAATTACAATCAATGATGAACACACTCAATAAAGACTGCGACGACTTCAGTCTGACCATCAGTCAGCAGAAGACCAAAGTGATGGGCCAAGGTGCCACGTGCCGACCTGCCTCAAAACCTCCACCATCATCCCTGTCCCCAAGAAGCCACGGATCACTGGACTTAACGACTACAGACCTGTAGCGCTCACCTCTGTAGTCATGAAGTCCTTTGAGCGCCTGGTCCTGCCCCACCTAAAGACCATCACCACTCCCCTCCTGGACCCGCTGCAGTTCGCCTACCGAGCCAACAGGTCTGTGGACGACGCAGTCAACCTGGCCCTCCACTCCATCCTGCAGCACCTGGACTCCCCAGGAACCTACGCCAGGATCCTGCTTGTGGACTTCAGCTCTGCATTCAACACCATCCGCCCCGCTCTGCTCCAGGACAAGCTGTCCCTGCTCAACGTGCCTGACTCCCTCTGCTGGTGGATCACCGACTTCCTGACGGACCGGAGGCAGCATGTGCGGCTGGGTAAGACTGTCTCAGACTCTGTTGGCATCAGCACCGGATCACCCCAGGGCTGTGTACTTTCCCCCCTACTCTTCTCCCTTTACACCAACTCCTGCACCTCCAGCCACCAGTCTGTCAAGCTGATCAAGTTTGCGGACGACACCACCCTCATCGGGCTCATCTCCAACGGCGACAAGTCTGTCTACAGGAGTGAGGTGGCCCAGCTGGCGTCCTGGTGCAGCCACAACAACCTGCAGCTGAACGCTCTGAAGACAGTGGAGATGATCGTGGACTTCAGGAAAGTCACAACCCCTCTGCCCCCCCCTTACCCTCACAGGCTCTCCCATCACCACTGCAGATTTCTTCCGCTTCTTGGGCACCACCATCACCCGGGACCTCAAGTGGGAGCCAACCATCAGCTCCCTCATCAAAAAGGCCCAGCAGAGGATGTTCTTCCTGCGGCAGCTGAGAAAGCTCAATCTACCCACCAAGATGTTGGTGCAGTTCTACACGGCCATCATCGAGTCCATCCTCACCACCTCCATAACCGTGTGGTACGCAGGAGCCACTGCCAGGGACAGACTTAGGCTGCAGTGCGTCGTGCGCGCTGCTGAGAAGGTGATTGGCTGCAAGCTCCCATCCCTCCAGGACCTGTACATCTCCAGGACCCGGAGGCATGCAGGCTGGATCATAGCCGATCCCTCACACCCTGGTTACGTACTGTTTGCCCCCCTCCCCTCAGGTAGAAGACTTCGGTCCATTCAGACTAAAACCTCCCGTCACATGAACAGCTTCTTCCCCTCTGCCATCAGACTGCTGAACACAACCAGATTCATGTCAATTATCACTGTTTTCTTTTTGCATTTCCGACTGCACTATGTGGTACTCCACAATATATGCTGCTCGCTAATATATTTAAAAATTGCTTGACTAGTAATACTCATTCATATTCTACATTTTATTGCATGTATAGTTTTTTATTTCTATCTTTATTTTTATCATGTTTAATGTTGCAGCATTGCACCAAGACAAATTCCTAGTTTGTGTACTACATGAACAATGGCAATAAATCTGATTCTGATTCTGTCTCGAACCCTCCTACGATAAATATCGAAAACCACCCACTGGATGTGGTTCATGAGTTTACATACCTCGATCCAAAATATCGGATGACCACTCACTCGACGACGAGCTCAGTAGAAGAATTGTCCTTGCTGCAACGACCTTCGGAAAATTATCACAGAAGGTATGGCTGAACCAAAAACTGTCGAGGCACACAAAGATCACTGTTTACAGGGCATGTGTCCTCAGTACCTTGCGATATGGCAGTGAGACATGGTGTCTATATGCCTCGCAAGAGCGACGGCTCAACGCCTTTCATCTCCGCATGCTGAGAAGTATTCTTAACGTTAAATGGAGCGACCGTATCACAAACAATGAGATACTCTCCCGCGCGAGCTTACCAAGCCTGTTCACCTTGCTTCGCGAATGTCGTCTCCGCTGGTTGGGACACGTCCATCGGATGCCGGATGGGAGAATACCGAAAGACATTCCCTACGGAGAGCTTGCATCCGGCAAATGAACTCGAGGTCGACCGTATCTTCATTTCAAGGATTTATGCGAAAGAGACATGAAAACACTGGGCATGGACGTGATCAACTGGGAGGATACTGCAGACAACCGAAACCGCTGGAGACATGCGCTGAAAGACAGACTCAGATGGGGAGAAGAGCACCTTCGCCAGTCTGCTGACGAAAAATGATCATCTCAAAAGGATGCATTGAAAAAGACACCACAACCAAGCGCCTACATCTGCGACCGTTGCAACCGTGGCTGTCACTCACTTATCAGCTTACACAGCCACAAGCAATGCTGCCGTAACCCCATTATTCCAACTCAAGGCGCAGATCCATAGTCTCCCAAGACTGGAGGATGCCAGGAAGGAGGAGCATCATAGAAGACATAATTATGAAATGATAATGAGAATGAAGCATTCTGCCTTCTCTGAGTTACTAAGAGGATGGAGAGTAGTTAGAGTGGTTGTATGTCCTTTAAAATTAGATTTCAGGAGACTTCTGCATCGCTGCTCTGTGAGACTGTGAAATTTGTTTGCAGTAGGTGCTGTAAAGCTTTTCAAAAATACATGTTGCGGTCTGGACACCATGGTGATAGCAGCTTAACACTGAAGCTCCCAGATCCCACCCGTGAAAATACCTTGAAAATCAGATTTAACAGATTTTTGGAAGAGTGAAAATCAAAAGCCAAAGTCATTATGCCTAAAGGAAAACAGAAGAGATCGACATTTGCCACGCCAAGACGCGCATCGGCCGGAGAATCTGACCTGGAAGACAACAACCACTCGGAAACAGAGGAGCAGAATGAGGCTAACAACACGGTTAGCTTAAAAACGATATTTCAGGAATTAAGAGAATTTCGCCGAGAGTGTTGGGCCAAATTTCGTGAAATTAAAGACGAAATAAAAAGGACAAACAACAGAGTGGATCAGGCTGAGGACCGAATCATGGAAGCAGAGGAAAGAATAAAAGGGCTGAAAGAAACCATGCTGGAATTACTCAAATGACAGACAAGACTGGAGGCTAAGCTAACCGACCAAGAAGGAAGACTAAGAAGGGACAACATAAGAATTCATGGTCTGAAAGAAGGAGCCGAGGATGGTTTTGCCACAATGGGTGCATGCGTGGAAACCATACTGAGGGAGAAGTTGGAAATCCCCCAATCCACTGACTTGAAGATAAAAAGGGCGCACCGTTCATTAGCCCCAAGGCCGGCGGCGGAAGCGCCCCCACGATCGGTGGTGGTGAAGTTTTCCAACTTCAGAACAAAAGAAGAGGTTTTGAGACTGGCTTGGCAGAAAAAAGGATTTATGCACCAAGAAAGAAAAGTTTTTGTGGAGCACTACTACGCCCCGGAGGTCCTTAAAAAACGTCGGGAATACAACGACGCTAAAAAGGTACTAAGAGAGAAGAAACTGCGCTTTCAAACTCCATTTCCGGCAAAGCTGCGGGTTTTCTACGGGGAAGAGATGTGTCTCTACAACTCGGCGGAAGAAGCAACCAGGGATATGGCGAGAAGAGGGCTCCCGGTAACGGTGTATAAACCTGCAGCAGACCCGATCGAAAGAATTAAGGCTCAAACGTGGTGCACACAGAGACCCTCAAAATCCACGGGCCAGCAGCGGGAAACCCAGCGCCAGGGCTATAAGGAAAAACTGAACGCTTTCAGGAGGGAATAATGATATTTGTAATCAATCTGTGCATCCAACCCCCCCTCCTACAAGGTAACAAACATTAAAGGAGATGCAGAATCAGCAAATATGAAGTGGTAAAAAATTTCATGGAACAGTCATAATATTAGAAACAAATAAGTCTTTAAAAAAAAAACTTGTTAAAATAGAAATTGACAATGAACCACATGAACTCTCCACACTAACAAATACTGTATTAATGTGATTGTTTGCTGTGACGGTGGTGGGAGGTTGCGCACAATTTCATAGGGTATAGGCATAAAAAAAAAAAATCATTACAAGTTCGGATTGGGATCTGAAATTCACGTTAAAAACATGGGACAACTTACAGGGGTAAGAGAGGGCCCTCAGCACGTAACAAGGTTTGAGGAATTTCCCTCAGAGCCAACACACCATCAAGGCTCTTCTAAGGTCGCTAAAAAGACCTCAGCTCAGGAAGATCTTTTGACAGTTTTTTGTTTTAAAGTTTTATATACTATGTTCTTAATGTATGTTCTTGATGTTTTTTATGTTCTTAATGTTATTTCAGTTTCTGAGTAGCATAAAAGAGGGCCACTACACTGTTATACTAAATAAGACAACACAATGGAGAAACAGGGTGTAACCAAAATAATCTCATATAATGTAAAAGGGATCCTGAATCCAGTTAAAAGATCCAAGATTCTTGGCAAAATGAAAAAAGACAAAGCAGGAATAATATTTTTACAGGAAACCCACCTCCGGCCAGCACCCAGTGCTGGCCGGATCATAGCCGATCCCTCACACCCTGGTCACGTACTGTTTGCCCCTCTCCCCTCAGGTAGAAGACTTCGGTCCATCCAGACTAATACCTCCCGTCACATAAACAGCTTCTTCCCCTCTGCCATCAGACTGCTGAACACTAAGTGACTTATTGACTCTCGTGCACTATGTACAGCAGTTCAACCAGACTCATGTCAATCATCACTATTTTCTTCCTGCATTACCGACTGCACTATATGGTTCTCCACATTATCTGCTGCTTGCTAATATATTTAAACTGCTGACTAGTATGACTCACTCTTATTCTACACTTTATTGCATGTATAGTTTATTTCTTTTATTTTATCATGTTTAATGTTGCAGCATTGCACCGAGACAAATTCCTAGTTTGTGTACTACATGAACAATGGCAATAAATCTGATTCTGATTCTGATTCTAACAGACTTGGAGCACACTAAACTTAATAGACAAGGGTTTAAACTGATCTCTTCATCTTCATATAAGTCAGGGGGGAGGAGGGGGGTAGCGACATTGATCTCAACCAAAATTATATTTGAAAAAAATTCAGAACACAAAGATAAAGAAGGGAGATTTAGCATGGTACTTGGTCGGCTAGAGGGAGAAGATATCACCCTGCTGAATGTATATGCACCTCCAGGGGCTAACTGGAAATTTTATAAAAATGTATTTGACCTAATGATAACTAAAGCCCAAGGTTTAGTGATATGTGGTGGAGACTTCAATCTAAGACTGAATCCATACTGGGATGCAACAGGTAATTCTCCACATCAAAATAACACTCAAAGTAGAAAAACTCGGATGCTACTAAAAGAAATGGGAATCTGTGACATGTGGAGGGAATTCAACCCCAGTGTAAAAGATTATACATTTTACTCAGCACCACATTCATCATACTCAAGGATTGACTATTTTTTTATGTTTAATAGAGACATTGGAAGAGTAAAAACATGTAAAATAGGACTGATGGATCTCTTTGACCACAGTCCGATCTATATGGACTTAAATATCCAAAAATACACAAATAATACATTTTCTTGGAGATTAAATTCAAATGTGCTGAAAGGACCACTGAAAGATGAATTGGAATCAGATATTCTCAGATATTTGGAAGAAAATGATAATGGAGAAGTATCCCCTTTAATACTGTGGGACGCATGCAAAGCTGTAATAAGGGGAAAGATCGCAAAACTGGCAATCCAAAAGAAACTGAGACAAGAAAAACTAATCACATTAGAGTCAGAACTTAAGAAACTAGAAAAAGAGCACAAAGACAACACTCATTCTAATGACTCGCTCAAAATTAAGGAAATTAAAAAACAAACAAGATCTACACAATAGAAATCCAGAAGAAACTTACATTTCTGAAACAAAAATATTATGAAACAGGTAGCAAATCAGCAAAATTACTAGCCTACAAATTGAGGAAACAACAAATGGAGAGAGCAATCTACAAAATCAGAGACCCAGTATCAAAGGAAATAAAATTTAGAATTCAGGAAATTCTTAAAAGCTTCGAGAATTACTACAAGAACCTGTATTCCCTCAAAAAACACAAAAACACATCCGAAGCCTTCCTAAATACATTAAATCTTCCCTAACTTACTGAGTCACAAAATAAAACACTACTGTCAGAAATACAACCTAAAGAATTAGAAAAAGCAATTATGAAATTTAAAGCTAGCAAATCCCCAGGAGCAGATGGCTATACATCAGAGTGGTACAAAACCTTTAAACAACAACTATCTCCTCTCCTCCTGAAAACATTTAACTATGTCCTCCACACAGGGGAAATCCCCCCTCCTGGAGAGAAGGGGTCATTGCAGTCATACCTAAACCTGTAAAGGATAAACTAGACTGCTCCAACTACAGACCAATCAGTGTGTTAAATCAGGACTATAAACGTTTTACCGCTATCCTTGCCAAAAGGTTAGAAAATATACTGACAGACTTAATTCATTTAGACCAAACAGGTTTTATAAGACAAAGACAGACACAAGATAACATTAGACACACTTTACACATAATTCATCATATAAAAAAATATAATTTAAATGCAGCCATATTGGCATTAGATGCTGAAAAAGCATTTGATTCGGTTGACTGGTCTTTCCTATATAGAATCTTATCCAGTTTCAATTTTCATAACAACTTCATTAGAACTATCCAGGCATTATATAAAAAAACCAACAGCTAAAGTAAGGATTGATAGTAAATTATCATCATCTTTTGAACTGGAAAGAGGATGTCGTCAGGGCTGCCCCTTGTCTCCACTGCGCTTTGCAATCTTCATAGAACCTCTGAGCCAATGGATAAGACAGAATCAAAAAATTCAAGGTATTACACTTGGTCAGAAGGAACATAAAATTGAAAGGAGTCAGTTGAGGTGGTATGGGCATCTGATTAGGATGCCTCCTGGACGCCTCCCACTTGAGGTGTTTCAGGCACGTCCCACTGGGAGGAGACCCCGGGGCAGACCCAGGACTCGGTGGAGAGACTATGTCTCCCAGCTGGTCTGGGAATGCCTTGGTATCCTCTCTGAAGAGCTGGAGCAGGTGGCTGGGGAGAGGGAAGTCTGGGCTTCTTTGCTTGAACTGCTGCCTCCATGATCCGGACCTCCGGAAAAGCAGAAGAAGATGGATGGATGGATGGATGCTGATGACATTTTAATATACCTAGGGCAGCCGGACACCTCTTTTCCAGAACTAATCACAGTTTTTTCAGAGTATGGAGAGTTATCGGGGTACGAATTAAACATGCATAAAACCCAAATTTTAACATTCAACTATGACCCAAATCAATATTTACTAAGCAAACTCAAAACTAACTGGGAGATGGAATCTATGAAATATCTGGGGGTCAACATCCCGAAACAACTCAACAAAATTATAACACCAAACTATGATCCACTGATGGCAAAAATAAAAGCTGATCTAGCAAGATGGAATATAATACCATTCTTGGGTACTGCACAAAGAATTGAAGCAGTCAAAATGAATATACTTCCACGTCTTCTATACCTTTTCCAAACAATACCGGTAGAACTTCGCAAAAAAACATGGCAAGAACTGGACAGAAGGATCTCAAGATTCATATGGCAGGGCAAGAGACCTAGAATCAGATATAGAACCCTACAGCTAAACAAAGACAAAGGTGGGCTCGCACTGCCAAATATCAGGGACTATTTTAAAGCCGCACAAATTAAAACTTTAGTAGAGATATGTAACCCAGTCTACACTGCACAATGGAAGGAGATGGAATGCCAAATAACAAGTGACATTCCCCTACAGACATTCCCCTTGTTTGTTGATCTCAAACAAGATGGCGCCCACAGCGGCCGCCATGGTGTATCGCTGCCCTTTAATTTTTATAATTTGTCTGTTTTTGTTCACTGATTGTGCATCTGCCGGTTCATACACCCGTGAAGAACTACTAAATATCAGGACTCTCACCCCCATGGACCTTCTTCCAGTTTTTTTAGCTCCTGCCGTTGATCTGATCCATTGTTTGGCCAAAAAAGCAAGACGGCGGAAAAGAGGGAAGAGAGGAGGGATTCTCGCTCGGCTACGAAAAAGAGGCTCGCGAACAGCCTTGCCTGGCATATTTCTATCCAATGCCAATCCTCTCCTGAACAAGGTAGAAGAATTAAGACTGCTGATGCGTTTCAAGGACCTCACTTCCTCGTCTGTCATCTGCTTCTCTGAGACCTGGCTTAATGAGAACATTCCAGATAGCGCGATCAGCCTCGAGGGTTTCCAGCTGATTCGTGCTGACCGCGTCACAGAGCTGTCTGGTAAGTCTATCGGAGGAGGAGTGTGCTTCTATATTAACAACAGCTGGTGCTCTGATGTAACGGTGATTTCCAAACACTGTTCTCCCGCCCTGGAATTTCTTTTCATTAACTGCAAGCCATTCTATTCCCCGCGCGAGTTTGCCTCATTCATTCTCGTCGCTGTGTACGCCCCTCCTGACGCGGACACGCGCGAAGCTCAGCGCGTGCTCGCAGATCACATCCAACTTACGGAGCGGAACTTTCCAGACTCCCTGGTTATTGTGGTGGGCGATTTTAACCAGAGCAATCTGAGTCACGAGCTCCCCCGCTACAAACAGTGTATTAAATGGCCAACCAGAGGAAATAACACGCTAGATCACTGTTATACTTCAGTAAAGGACACATATCGCGCTGTTCCCCGCGCTGCGCTGGGACTATCTGATCACGTGATGGTTCACCTCATCCCCACATACAGACAGAGACTGAAACTCACTAAACCTGTGGTGACCACCACAAAGAAATTGACCAGTGAAGCTGGAGAGAAACTGAACACATGCATGGAAATAACTGACTGGGGCATGTTTAAAAGAGCCACACATGATCTTAATGAGTACACATACACTGTGAACTCATATATCAACTTCTGTGAAGAGCACATTCTCCCATCGCGCACCAGGATAAGATATTCTAATGACAAGCCTTGGTTCACAGCTAAGCTCAGACGGATCAGGAAGGAGAAGGAAGCAGCGTTGAAAAGTGGAGACAGGGACTGCTACAGGGAGGTCAAATATCGGTTTAACAGAGAGCTGAGGAGAGCTAAATCTGTATATTCTGAGAGACTCCAGCAGCAATTCACTGCTAATGACTCGGCTTCTGTGTGGAGAGGACTGAGGCAAATCACCAACTATCGGCCTCAGGCTTCTAAAGGTCAGGATGACAAAGCCCTTTGTCAAAGACTGTCCCAACACTATGCCCGTTTTGACACCTCGTCAGCTGTGTCCAACTCACCCACTCCACCCAGCTCCTCTGCCTCCTCAGCCCCTAATTCATCAAGAGCGGTCCCCCCCTCCTCCTCCTCCTCCTCCCCCCCTCCCCTTGTCATCAGTGAGCAGGACGTGCACAGACAGTTCTCCAGACTGAACCCGCGCAAGGCCCCCGGGCCGGACGGTGTGTCTCCCTCCACCCTGAGACACTGTGCGAAAGAGCTGGCTCCTGTCTTCACAGACATTTTTAACACCTCTCTTAAGCAATGTCACGTGCCGACCTGCCTCAAATCCTCCACCATCATCCCTGTCCCCAAGAAGCCACGGATTACTGGACTTAACGACTACAGACCTGTAGCGCTCACCTCTGTAGTCATGAAGTCCTTTGAGCGCCTGGTCCTGTCTCACCTCAAGTCCATCACCACACCCCTCCTAGACCCGCTGCAGTTTGCCTACCGTGCTAACAGGTCTGTGGACGACGCAGTCAACCTGGCCCTCCACTCCATCCTGCAGCACCTGGACTCCCCGGGAACCTACGCCAGGATTCTGTTTGTGGACTTCAGCTCCGCATTCAACACCATCCGCCCCGATCTGCTCCAGGACAAGCTGTCCCTGCTCAACGTGCCTGACTCCCTCTGCAGGTGGATCACCGACTTCCTGACGGACCGGAGACAGCATGTGCGGCTGGGGAAGTCTGTCTCAGACTCTGTTAGCATCAGCATTGGATCACCCCAGGGCTGTGTACTTCCCCCCCTACTCTTCTCCCTTTATACCAACTCCTGCACCTCCTCCCACCAGTCTGTTAAGCTGATTAAGTTTGCGGACGACACCACCCTCATCGGGCTCATCTCCAACGGTGACGAGTCCGCCTACAGGGAAGAGGTGGCCCAGCTGGTGTCCTGGTGCAGCCACAACAACCTGCAGCTGAATGCTCTGAAGACAGCGGAGATGATTGTGGACTTCAGGAAAGTCACATCCCGCCTGCCCCCCCTCACCATCACAGGCTCTCCCATCACCTTTGCAGATTCCTTCCGCTTCTTGGGCACCACCATCACCCGAGACCTCAAATGGGAGCCAACCATCAGCTCCCTCATCAAAAAGGCCCAGCAGAGGATGTTCTTTCTGCGGCAGCTGAGGAAGCTCAAGCTACCCACCAAGATGTTAGTGCAGTTCTACACGGCCATCATCAAGTCCATCCTCACCTCCTCCATAACTGTGTGGTACGCAGGAGCCACTGCCAGGGACAGACTAAGGCTGCAGCGCGTCGTGCGCACTGCTGAGAAGGTGATAGGCTGCAAGCTCCCATCTCTCCAGGACCTGTACATCTCCAGGACCCGGAGGCGTGCTGGCCGGATCATAGCCGATCCTTCACATCCTGGTCACGTACTGTTTGCCCCCCTCCCCTCAGGTAGAAGGCTTCGGTCCATTCGGACTAAAACCTCTCGGCACATGAACAGCTTTTTCCCCTCTGCCATCAGACTGCTGAACACTAAGTGACTTTTGACTCTCATGCACTATGTACAGCAGCTCAACCAGACTCATGTCATTCATCACTGTTTTTCTGTTGCATTATTGACTGCACTATGTGGTACTTCACATTATCTGCTACATGCTAATTTTTTAAACTGCCTTGACTAGTACTACTCATTATTACTAGTATTATTATTATTATTACTTATTACTACTTATTTTTCTACACTTATTGCACGTTTCTAGTCCTTTACTTTTTTAGTTTATCCCTTTTTCTCATTATGTTTTTAATGTTGCAGCATGGCACCGAGACAAATTCCTAGTTTGTGTATCACATGAACAATGGCAATAAACCTGATTCTGATTCTGATTCTGAGGCAATAATAGGGAACAATGCCTTACCTAAACTTTTGAATAACACTAACCCGTGGATAGAGACCCTGCTAAAAATTTGGTTTAAGATAGTCAGAGAGAATCAAACTATAGAACCCTATCGATTATTGCAATGGATTTCCTATGATCAGGACTTTACTCCTAATAAAACAGACACTAGATTTAAAAAGTGGAAAGAGAACGGACTGATCAAATATTATGATTTTTTTAAAGGGCAAACTTTAAGAAGTTCTGAAGATTTTTTTTTTTCCCCGGCCTTGGATGTGCTCTGCAGAGCATGCCCAAATGCCAAGTCACGTTTCGTTACCTTGTATTCATACATGTGTAATGACAATAAAGTTGAATCTCATCTCATCTCATCTCAAGATTTGAAAAAACAAAGTCTAGTAAATCAAGACCTTTACAGGTTCTTTCAGCTTAGACACCACATAAACAAAATACTTAAAAAGGAGGATATGGAAAGGGCCCAGTCAGGTGTTCTGAAGGTTTTCTTAATGGCATATAAAGGGATCCCAGGGATCAGATACATTTCTAAAATATACCATGGTCTTCAAGACTTAAAAGGAGACAACACATCATATATAAAAGAGAGACGGGAAAAAGAGGGGAATTTCACTTTACAACTGGAAATATGGGAAAAGCTAAATAAACAACAATGGAAAAGTACTTCATCCCTGCTGTGGAGAGAATTTGGATGGAAAAATTTGGTAAGATTTTTCAGGACACCTGCACAAAAGAAATTTACTCGTAAAGGGTTGAATTGTTGGTGCTTGTATGGTGAAAAGACTGCAAATCATTTTCATGTGTTTTGGTCATGCCCAGTTATCCACCAATATTGGACCAATGTACAGACAATATTGGGGAAAATATTCAAAGTAACAGTTCCCTTTTCTTTTGTAACTTTGTATTTGGGTTTACTACCGGAATCACTGGAAAGACGAGGAGAAAAATTCTTATTCCTTGTTTTAATATTGGCAAGTAAAAAAGCTCTAACAAAAAAATGGATGTTGAAAGACTGTCCTACACCTGAAGATTGGATTAACGTGATTCAGGACATTTATTCGATGGAAAAGTTGACATTTGCACTGAGACAGGGCATGGATGGGTTCTTGAACTTTTGGCAACCCTGGAACGCATATGTGTCTTCCATCAGATCTAATCTTTGACAAATACCATTTCAATAATGGTACCTCTCTTTGTTCCAACGCTACTCAGATGCTCCTTTATTTTTCTGCTCTTTTTTTTTTTGTTCTTTTTTTAATTTCTCTTTTTCTTTCACTTAAAAAAAGGGTGTTGTAATAATTTTTTTCCAATGTTGTCAACAAACAACAAAAAAAGGGAATATGTGATGAAAATGTAAACAATGCAATGCTGTAATGACATGTATATCCTTTACAAAAACTTAAATAATAAAAAAAAATTCGATTTCAAACTAATAAAGCTGTTAGCAGGTTGGCAAGTAAATTAGTTGTCATTAGCTTGATAACTAGCCACAGTCAGCTGGTAAGATGCTATTGTCAGAAATCAGCACTTAAAAATGACTTTAGATATAATCTATGGATTATCTATCAAAACTGCCACACTTTTGATTTGTAACAGCTTAATATTACATTTGAGGTATTGATAAAAACCATTGCCATAAAACTTGTCATATTTGCCTTGTGACAGCAGATAATCAATAACTGTCCAGTTTTGTCTGTTTCATTATTAACTACACAGAGCTCAGTCACAATATTAGTGCAATATTGTTTGCATGATAATTTATAATCTGTAACATCACGCTATAAAATCAAGAAATCTGTGTGTGCGTCTGTCTGTCACGTTCATAGAACTTCATAGGACGGCCTATGATCTCTGCCTGAACATCATAGGACGTCCTATGAACTCAGGCATCATAGGACGACTCGCAATGCCTATATGATGGCACATAGACAAATGTGTCTTTTTAATGTCATATACACTACCGTTCAAAAGTTTGGGGTCACTTAGAAATTTCCTTATTTTTGAAAGAAAAGCACTGTTTTTTTCAATGAAGATAACTTTAAAACTAATCAGAAATACACTCTAATATCTAATATACATTGCTAATGTGGTAAATGACTATTCTAGCTGCAAATGTCTGGTTTTTGGTGCAATATCTACATAGGTGTATAGAGGCCCATTTCCAGCAACTATCACTCCAGTGTTCTAATGGTACAATGTGTTTGCTCATTGTGTCAGAAGGCTAATGGATGATTAGAAAACCCTTGTGCAATCATGTTAGCACAGCTGAAAACAGTTTAGCTGGTTAGAGAAGCTATAAAACTGACCTTCCTTTGAGCAGGTTGAGTATCTAGAAAAAAATATTATTTCAAATACAAATCATTATTTCTAACCTTGTCAATGTCTTGACTATATTTTCTATTCATTTTACAACTCATGGTGGTAAATAAGTGTGACTTTTCATGGAAAACACAAAATAATTGTCTGGGTGACCCCAAACTTTTGAACGGTAGTGTACATCAAGCCTGCCTTCATGTCTTTGATGTCATATACAGTGACAGACATCAGGCAACATGTCTTTATGATGCCATATACAGTGAGTCCATGCCAGAAAGCTTCTTTTTGCTCAGATCTATTTTCATGATCCTGTCCATGAACTGAAATTACGACGCACCTATCCCTCAACCAGTGGTCTCAACAAAGATGAAGAAGAAGAAGAGAAGAAGACCCACCAGATGGAGAGCAACAGAATGACGACAACTGCTGCACATCAGAAAAGATGCCATGAAGATGAAACATCTGAGGTTCCAGCAGTACATTGCATCCGTCTGAGACAGGAGGACACCCTTCACCAGCATAGGGTACGACAGACTTTAAAGCACGTTTCTAGGACATCATAGGATGGCCTATGATCTCTGCCTCATCATCATAGCGCTTCCCATGAACTCAGGCATCATAGGACGACTTGCCATGCCTACATGATGGCAAATGTGTAACCTTGATGAATGCCACTCTACACTTATGATATCATATGTCTCAAAATTGGCAAGGTGAATAAGTCACAGGGCCAGTCTTGACAGCGAGTTCGTGTTTTCTGCACAACAGATTTCTGCAGCCATGGCCAATTCTACGTTGCCACGAGCAGAGTTGTCAGATCAAGCAGTCTTTGTATTGTTGCTCAAGATGAAGAAACTAAGCAAAAGTAGCGCTTTCTCAGCAATGTTGTTTTTAAAGAGGTGCTGACATAGTAAAAATGTGTAACCTTGAAGAATGCCAGTCTACACTATAAATGTGTAAAATGCCAAGCAAAGCGCTGATTTTCTCTGGGTGCTCCGGTTTCTTGGTTTCTACGGGCATGGGTCGAAAGCCACTTTTTGCTCAGATCTATTTTCATGATCCTGCCCATGAACTGGAATTACGACACACCTATCCCTCAACCAATGGTTTGAAAGAAGAAGAAGAAGAAGACCCACCAGATGGAGAGGAACAGAATGAGGAGAACTGCTGCACGTTAGAATAGATGCCATGAACATGAAACACCTCAGGTTCCAGCAGTATGCCGCAGGCATGACTGTGAACAACACAGCCGTCTGAGACAGGAGGATACCCTTCAGCAATGGGCATGCAGAAATACTTGCTTATACTTGGTTTCTATGGGCATGGACGGGTATGCATGGGTATGTACTAGTATCATATGATGTACAGAACCAGGATTGCATTTACATGATGAGCATATTCAGAGCATACTTAGAGCTTAATCAGAATAAATTATTGTACATTTTCATGTCAGGTGAGTAAATCTCACTAAACATAAGCAAAAATCTGTGACATGTATACTGTATTTTATTTTTTTCAACAAATGTGTAGTACATGTGAAGAGTAGACTGCTGTGGTAAAGTTTCAGTCATAAATACATTGAACTTAATTATTTTTTTAAATATTAATTTCTGAAAAGAGAAGAACCACGTTTACGAGTCTTTAAGTGAATTTATAATTGCGTCTAATATAAATCAGTATTCACATCATTGTCAGCTGAGGCTCAGGAAACATGCATTTCTTTCTACCATTTCCTATGTGACATGGGTCACCAAATAAAACTGCAAAAGGTCCAATAAGTTGGTCCTCCTCCCCAGCCAAGGTCTGAACTAGGTGAGGGAATCTTTAGACACCTCATGATCCGATTATGGTTCAGAACTCTGACTTGATCCTAAAACAATTCTCAGTGCATCTTGACACATTTTTTTTTCTATTCAAGATTTTTCCCTCCCACTGTGTGACAAGTTCACTTCTATAGCAAAGTATTCCAACATCTTTTATTAAAACAAATGGAAGGGAAACTTGACACATGGTGGGCAGTGGTGGCCTAATGGTTAGGGATGTGGACTGGTGAGTGGAGAGTTGCAGGTTCAGTCCCTGGAGGATTAGATCTGGGTGGGACAGATAACATAGCAATGTTTGCTCCACCCTCCTTAACCCCACTGTGGTGCCCTTGAGCAAGGCCCTTAACCCCAACTGGAGCTGGTCAAAGGTCAATCTGTGGTTGTACTGGGCAGCTTCCTGGTGTGAGTGTGAACAGGGCGTCCTTGAAAAAGAGAGGTTGTCTCTCAATGGAACTACCCTGTACAAATAAAGGTTAAATAAAAAAAATAAAATAAACAAGGACAAATTTATCTCAAAATGTGCTTTTAAGAACTGTCATCCTTCCATGGACATTCTTTCAGAAGACCACAGCTGTCTCCAGACAGGCCAGGATCATTTAACTTGCTTTCACACATTATTTTATTAAGCTCATGTTTTAGCTGCTTTTAGCATTATATTATTTTTTTAACAAAAAAAAATTTAAAATGAATTCTTTGTTCAATTTAAAAAAAAACATAAAATTTTATAATACAGGAGAACACTAAATGTGTTTGTTGACTCCAAATAAATAGCTCTAAAACTCTAAAATCTACAACTAAAATCCTAAAAATGTTTGACAGGAGAACGCAAACTAAATTGTATTGCATTTTATTAAAAAAAAATTAATATCTAAAAAACTAAATTTCACAAAAAGTCCACCTCTATACAATATTTTCATTGCAGAAAAAAACTTTTGAACTAAGACAAAAAAAAACAAAAAAAAAAAACGGACACAAAATATAATTCCACAGGACAGAATTCCTCGACATTTTTTTAAAATCTCAACAGTAAACTCTGTTACAGCATGGATGGAGCTGTACCTCCATGGTTACAGGGAGAGGGCAGGTGAAACTTTTTATGTTCAGTAACACATTGAGCTTTTATAGAATTTTTCCATGTTGCCCTTGTGTGTGTGGTGGTGGTGGGGGGCAGCAGCGAACCTGCCTGCCTTTTGCAACCCTCTGCATACTCTCTGGGGTGGTTGGAACCGCAGAGTCTCTATAGAGAGTGGTGTTCATGGGACAATGAAGAGGGCAGTCTGCAGCAGGAAGAGAGTGCCCAAGGGCCCGTGCCATAATCTGTCGGGCAGTCGTTGATGCAGCAGTTCAATTACACTTTTTTCCCAACAAAATAAAATGGTCTTCCTTTTCCCCAAATTGCATCAAAAAGCTTCGGGGTCTGGACAGAGGACTCCGGAGTCCATCAGTTGGTGACCCCTGGTATATGATTTCATTAGACGTCAACAAGTCCTCCACCAGTAAGACAACAGAGGTTGTTTGTTCCAATACATTTTACTGCAAATCCATAAACCATCTAGATCAGACCCTGGAACACAGATATGAGTAATACCCCCTTTACACAGTGGTGCACATCTGGCCTATTTTTTTAAAGACATTTAATGATTTCCACACTCCACAGTGTCCTCAGACTTTTGACTCAGTCCAAAACACACACGCATCTCCTAAATGATCCCTAAGATCAAAAATTGGTCCAACATCTTAAAGATCTCCATGCTGTATTAAGGGGCCCCATGAACGTGTAGGTACAAGGTGTAGAAGAATATAGACAGGTTCCTGTTTGATGCCATCATGTGACTGAATTATTTCACTATAAAAACTCCTAACTTCACCTCTTTCTCCTCTGGCAGGGAGGAGATGACCATTAGGATCCTGCTGCTCTTTTTCCAGACCACACGTGTCAGTTTCCACCTTCACTTTATCAACTCAAGCACACCTGAACAGATCTGTTCCAGTTCTCAGTGTCTTTGCTGCTCTCTTTTCCAACATGCCACAGACCTCCTTCCAGGCAGAGGAGAACATCAACATCAGACTGGAATGAATGGACCTTCACCTCTAAACATGAGAGACTGAACAGGAGGAATAACTACAGCCCCAGTTTATAGCTGTTGGAGGGGTGACTGATGAAATAGTACCCAACATTTAAAGTGAGTGATATAAAATCATATAAATTCTTGTTCAACTTGAGTTTAAAAATAAGGAACTTTTGGAAAATGCAACCATATCTATTTCATTTCATTTTGAGATGGTTTGATGTGTGCTGTAGGTCATATAGTGTCACTCAAACTCTTAAAATCCATCCATCTTCTACTGCTTTTCCGGAGGTCCGGGTCGTGGAGGCAGCAGTTCAAGCAGAGAAGCCCAGACTTCACTGTCCTCGGTCACCTGCTCCAGCTCTTCAGAGAGAATGCCAAGGCATTCCCAGACCTACTGGGAGACGTAGTCTCTCCAACAAGTCCTGGGTCTGCCCTGGGGTCTCCTCCGAGTGGGACGTGCCCAAAACATCTCAAGTGGGAGGCATCCAGGAGGCATCCTGATCAGATGCCCAAACCACCTCAACTGGCTAATTTCGATGTGGAGGAGCAGCGGTTCTACTCTGAGCCTCTGCTGGATGACTGAGCTCCTCACTCTATCGCTAAGGGTGATTTCAGCAATCTTACGAAAAAAGCTCATATCAGCCGCTTGTATCTGCGATCTCATTCTTTCGGTCATTACCCAAAGCTCATGACCATAGGTGAGGGTAGGAGCATAGATTGACTGGTAAATCGGCAGCTTTGCGTAAGAGCTCAGCTCCTTCTTTACTGCAATAGACCGGTACAACGTCTGCATCACTTCAGATGCTGCTCCGATCCATCTGTCAATCTCTCGCTCCATTCTCCCCTCACTCGTGAATAAGACCCTGAGATACTTACACTCCTCCACTTGGGGGCAGGAGCTTGTCCCCAACCCAGGGAGGACAATCCACCTCTTTCCGGTTGAGGACCATGAACTCAGACTTGGAAGTGCTGATTTTCATCCCAGCCGATTCACACTCAGTAGCAAACCATTCCAGTAAGACCTGTAGGTCATTGCTGGATTAAGCCAACAGGACAACACCATCTACAAACAACAGAGATGAGATCCTGTGATCACCAAGCATAACACCCTCCGTTCCCTGGCTGCGCCTAGAAATCCTGTCCATAAAAATTATGAACAGGATTGGTGACAGAGTGCAGACCTGGTGGAGTCCACCTCTCACTGGAAATGAGTCCGACTGATTGTTAGCAATATGAACCAAACTCTCACAACGGTCGTATAGAGACCAGATAGCTCGTAATAACAAGCCTGATACCCCATACTCCTGAAGTACCCCCCCCCCACAAAAAACCACAAGGGGCACGGGTGAATACCTTCTCCAAGGCCGCAAAACACATGTAAACTGGTTGGGCAAACACCCACGAACCCTCGAGGATTCTCAAGAGGGTAAAGAATTGGTCAGATATACCATGGCAAGGACGAAAACCACATTGCACCTCCTGAATCTGAGGTTCGACCAATGGCCGGACCAACCCTTAAAATATGTGATTAAATTTTTCTTAATGTAAACTTATTTTGGGATTACGTTTAACCATACTAACTCTCAGTATTCAGTAGATCCAACTCAAGAAGTTATTTAAAGAAACTGTAGTTGTCACAAACTCCCGTGCGCCATTACACAGTGCATGAGGGAGAGAATGAAAAGCCCACTCGCGGAAGTAGAAAGTGCCATTTTATTAAATATAACAATAAAGAAACAAGTCCAGTTAACCACAAAAATACAGGGAGATGTAATTGATGAAGTAAAGGCCACCAGACATACAGAGCTCCTACCGGATGCTCTACAGCCCAGTCAAAAGGGAGCCTAGTGCTGCAGGACAGCTAAGCACAAAAGGAAAGGCGATCATGACACTTACGGGGCTGGAGCAATCCTGGGGCGAACCGTGCAGTCTGGAGGATGAAGAGGGTAAAGAAGGTCAGACGATCACACCAAGGGATTAACCGAACTTCAAGTGCTGGCTGAATAATTAGCAGGTGATGAAAACCCATACATGGAGCGCTAGCTGCCGCGTATGGAGGTGACTGCTCTGACAATCTCTTTCCCCAATTGCAGTGAACAAATACTCCTGAAGCTAACGAGGAAAGAGATTGTCGTGCGAAAAAGCGTGGGCTGAACTTGATTAGACCTGGTGTGTGAGAGAGCATGCATGAGTGTATGAATGGGAAGTAATGGAGTGTGTGCATGTGTGTGTGTGTGTGTGTGTGTGTGTGTGTGTGTGTGTGTGTGTGTGTGTGTGTGTGTGTGTGTGTGTGTGAATGTGAGTATGTGTGTGAACACCCGTGAAAGCACAGCTGATGGCGCTAGACAGGAGGAGGGGGCGTGCCCAAGCTGTCAGGCAGCGGAGACCCAGTAGCTTCCCTGAAGCGCCAGGTGGAAACTAGGGCAAAACATAACAATAAGTCAGAACTGGGTTTGGAAGCCAAACCCAGGTTCATGACAGTAGCAAACAAGTGATCCCTCAAAATTACTTGATATACATAATTTAATTAACCTCTTGCACTCCGGTGTATCGCGGACGGCAGGCCTCTGCGTCCTGGAGCACACGAGGGCGCTCTCGTGCGCTCTAGGACGCACGAGGGTGCTGCGTCCTAAGAGCGCACTGGAAAAAAAAGCTGCATTTCCGTTCTTCCACTACAGACACAGCCGCGAACAGATCGGATATGATTGACCTCTCATTCGACTAATAAGAGCCTTGAATTGGGTTTCTGAAACCTTGAAGAACCAATGACTGAAAACCTAGCAAGAAGGACCCACCTACCAACGCTGTGAATGCAGTGAGCCAATTGAAGCACAGAAGTTCGCAAGCTGTTTTCTGTAAGGCTGGGTGAAGAGAGACTGACTGCTGCAGATGAAAAAAGGACCTGCAGGAAGAACCCCACAGACCCAGCAGCACGGAGACCACCCACAAGTGCGACCTGTGTGACAGGGACTGCCATTCGCGCATCGGCATGTTCAGCCACAGGCGGTGCTTTTTTTTTTTTTTTTTTTATTCCAGCAGAGTAGACGTTTAGGATTCTCTTCCATGGTCATCATAGACCGACGGAGGCCGACGACGAAGGTCGTAAATCATTTGCCAAAACCGCAATCATGGAAGCGCAAAACCGCAATAATGGAATTATGTTTTGACCGGGGGTCGCGAGACCAGAACCACGAGTCCGTAACAAGGGACCAGCGTCGCGTTTGTCTGACAATGAGGAAGAGAAGTTCGCCAGGACACTGCTGCTGTGAAGAGGTAAGTGTTATAAGCTAAATTATTATTTATCCCTGAAAATTGGAATACAAAATGACTTTTGACCGATCGGTAAATTACAACTGTGCGGCGCACGAAGTCCAAAGTCCGTGCGCCGCGGTACACGGTTCGTGCGCTGCCAGACGCGGCGCACGAACAGTGTACCGCAGCTACAGAAGAGTAGTGGGGGGGGGGGCGGGCGCGGGGACTGCGGGGACTGTGCGCCGCGGTACACGGTTCGTGCGCTGCGTCCGGACCATGAACGGCCCTCCCTCCGCTACTCTTCTGTAGCGAGGACCGCGGGGACTGTGCGCCGCGGTACACGGTTCGTGCGACGTGTCCGGACCGTGAACGCTCCCCCCCCCCGCTACTCTTCTGTAGCGAGGGGGGGGGGGGGAGCCGCGGTGACTGCGCCGCGGTCGCCACATGACTATTCCGTCATGTAGCGATGGCCGATGTCCGTCCTCTGTAGCGAGGGGGGGGGACAACCCCCCCCCCCCCACACACACACACATAGAGCCCTGAGTGTCACCTTTCATTAGAGCCCAAGATCAAGCTTCTATATTGAATCATTCAAAAGTTACAGACGTTTTTCCAAACTGTGCTATTTGGCACAATTTGGCACAATTCAAAAACGCCTGGGAACTACCTGAGGAAAAAGCTGTGTAATATATTCATTTTTTGTGGTATTGTTACAAAATTTTGACCTCAGCTGGATAACACTTGGTTCTACGTTTCTGTTGCATTTTCCAGCCCGGATCTGAAGCTGTGTGTTATTTGCAAGCATTTGTATCCAAAAAAACACCCAGGCCAAATTTATTTTCTTCAAGTTCAGTATGTTTAGATGACTGTAACTCAGTGGCCGGAGCACTTAGAGAGATTATGACTATTTTGCCAAAAAATTCAAAGTGTTTTCTTTTAAATGAGACCAACCCCATGAAGATGCTGCAAAGGGTTGAAGAACAGCTTTCGATTTACTTTGGGCATGTTATTTTTTGGCGTTTTTAGGGAAATTGACCGGAGTGCAAGGGGTTAATTAAATAACAGTAATAAGTATTCACTAAGCCAAAAAAGAAAAACAATTAGAAAAAAATCCTGATGCTTTAACTCAAGTAGCACATGACTGTACTCTCAGTATCTTGATTTCACTGATTTTAAATAAATGGGAGCAAAGTTTTTCCCATCATATGTGAAATTATTTTCTCATTGTTTTCATATTCTGGCTTATGGCCCTTTTCCACTAGTACCTGTTTGGCCCTGTTCAGTTTGGTTCTGTACGCTTTGTAGGCTTTTCCATTAGGAACTGTAACGGTTGTCGTCCTGACTTTTCAGACCTGCTGGAGAGTGGTTCTAAGCGTGCCCTACCAACCTTAAAATGTGACGTAAAAAGACTGCAGGCCACTGATTGGTCCGGGCAAAACATCATGAGAGCGACATTTGAGGCTGAATGAATTACAGAATCTCGAGCCACCAATTGCAAGGATTCGTCCATGAGCCAGCAAGCAAGCAGCAGTATAAACAACAACGATAGAATGGCTTTACAGAAATCAACACCGCGGTCCCGCAGAATTTTCTGTGCCTTTTGGCTGATGAGAGAATCCAGAGGGAACTAGACGGAGCCACCGAAATGAATTTACGGCTGCAGGAGCACCCAACTTCAGCAGCTGAAAGCCATGATATTAGGATATAGAGCAGGAGTCGGGAACCTATGGCTCGCGAGCCAGATGTGGCTCTTTTGATGGCTGCATCTGGCTCGCAGACAAATCTTTAAACTTTAAAGATTTTGTTTTTACAAGAGCGCCGAGTGTCTGCTGCTCTGTATATAGTTTTAGAGTCATCTTCCGTGTTGCGGCCATTACGAGCTCAGATCACACGAGACGGCCCGCTGAATTTAAGCATTTATTTATTTATTTTCTACTCGTTTCAGTTCTGCATTTAATATGAACCCTGAGTTTGAAATAAACGTTTGAATTTGAATATCCCAAAAGCCGCTGCACATCCGGGTACTCCAGGCTCAGCCAATATTGAGCACCAGAAGTCGCATTAATGGTAAGAAATACTCATCATTGATTAGCAACAGCATAACAATGTTATTAAAAAGAATTCAGAGACTTATTGTACTTTAAAAGTGTTGAAATTGACTTCCGGTTATGGCTGCCACGTAGGACGGACGTGTCTCGCTCTGCTCTGCTCCTGGAGAAAAAAAATCGGCAAATAACTCTCTCATTTGGGACAGAACGTATCCCAGCATTTGGGCGAGGATATGTCGGCGAAGCCTAAGGCTGGAAAACCAGGAAAAGGAAAAAGCGAGCCGCCGAAACAGTCCAAATTAACGGACTTTCAGGTCTGTGACGCAGCAAACAAAACTCCATATATGGCGGAGGAAGCTGGCGGCGGTGCGATGTTTGCGGGGAATGGCGCAGATGCGCTGATGGCTGCCATGAGTTCAATGAGAGCGGACTTTTCCTCTAGATTTGATGGGATTATGACAGCGTTGGAAGGAATAAGAAAGGAATTGGGTGACTGTGTAGAACGAACGGCGCAGATGGAGCTCCGTCTCGCTAGTGCTGAAGATGACGTCACCCGTCTTCAATTAAAGGTGCGCACTTTGGAAAAAAAAAATAAATCTCTGGAAGATAATATTTTGGATTTGGAATCTCGGTCGAGACAGAATAATTTGAGGCTGGTGGGTCTTCCAGAGGAATCAGAAGGTCGGGACGTATGTTCCTTTCTGGAAAAGTGGATTCCGGAGGTGCTGGGCAGCGAGGAGTTGCAATCAGCAGTGGTTCTGGAAAAAGCACATCGTATTGGCCCACGGAGAGATAAGGGACCGCCGAGGACCTTAATTATGAAGTTTCTTAGCAACAGAGACAGGATGAAGATCTTCAACGCTGCACGAGCTAAAAAAGGAGAGATTAAACACCAGGACCAGCAGGTGCGGTTCTACCCAGATTTGGCCACAGGAATCCAGCAATTGAGGAAGCAGTTTGATCCCATACGTAAGGAGCTGCGCAACCTTGGGATTCGTCATGGTGTAATCTATCCTGCGAGACTGCTGACCACGTATGAGGGCAGAACCCACATTTTCAAGACCCCAGAGGAGGCGCAGGAGTTCATCAAGAAGATCAAAGAAGAAGAAGAGACTGGTGGGAGCTAAGCATGAACAAAATATAAGGTAGAATAATTAAGCATTTGCACAGGCATCTGACTGACTTGAAGTAAATAGTAAGTTTACAAAATATAGATTGTATTATATATTAAAAAAACAAAACAAAAACAAAACAAACAAAAAAAAAACTATGATGTACAAAGTTGTTAAAAATTTTGGAGTTAAGTTGGAAAACTACAGAGGAGAGTTAATGTTACGTCATTAAAAGCAGTAGAGTTGGGGTGATTGGGAGGATGAAGAAGGAGTGGCTTAGGCTGTTCCCCGTGGGTGTGGAACAGTCGATGGCTATATCGGGAGACAGAATTTTTCTTTTGATTTTGGGGGGTTTGCCACAAGTGTGGGAAGGGGAAATTTGTTTGTGTGTAGTTTGTAGGATGAATGTTCAACCACTCATGTTTTTGCTTCTCTGTATGAGCATGTTTACACTGCAAGGTAATCCCAAACTCTCTATTGATCATGGACCAAAGTGTTAATCTTAATTTAACTTCATGGAATTGCAGAGGTCTACAAAATTTAAAAAAACTTAAACAAGTTATGAATAAAATAAAGGACATGGGTTCAAGAATTGTGTTTTTACAAGAAACTCATCTGATAGAGGAGGATGTTAAAAGAATTAGGAGTAGATGGCAGGGAAGTGTATTCACCTCTTCATTTTCATCCCGAGCCAGGGGAGTTATGACTCTCATACATAAATCAGTTCCTTTTCAGGTGAAAAATGTAATTGGAGACAAATTTGGAAGATATGTAATCATTCAAGGTTCTTTGCTATTAGAAAATATAAATCTTGTGAACTTATATGGTCCCAATATAGATGATCAGAAGTTCTTTGCTAATTTATTTCTCATCTTATCATCACTTACAGGGCAACATATAATAGCAGGGGATTTTAATTGTACATTGAATCCAGGTGTGGATAGATCAACAGGACTGGATTGTACGCACATTGGATGTAGGATGACTATTAATCATTTTATGAAAGAATTGAGATTGTTAGATATATGGAGAGAAATGAAACCACAAGTTAAAGCTTATTCTTGTTATTCCAGTACCTACAAGACATTCTCACGTATTGATTATTTTTTGATTTCCACAGAATTAAGGTCCAAGATTCAAAACTGCTTTTATGATAACATCGTGATTTCTGATCATGCACCCTGTTGTCTAATATATGTAGATAAAAAAATGACAAAGGAATCAGGTAGATGGCAATTTCAGCATAAATGGCTTCAGGATGAGGAATTTGTCAAGTATATAGAAAAACAGATAGACGAGTTCTTTGACATCAATACTACACAAACATCAGCATGTGTAAAGTGGGAGGCTTTCAAAGCTTTTATTAGGGGACATATTATTAGTTATACAGGATCAAAATCTAAGAAGACTCGAGAGGAGAGAGCTAAATTGGAACATAAAATAAAAAGTCTTCAGGAAAAAGTGTATGCAGGAAGTGACCCAAGGTTGGAGAATGAATTACTGATTTTGAGAGCTGAATACGACAAAAAATCAGCGAATAGAGCTGCCTCGAGTCTTCTAAGATTGAAACAATCTTTTTATGAACAAGGTGAAAAATCAGGAAAATTATTAGCATGGCAGATTAAACAATTGGAAATTAAAACACCAATTACCAGTATTATAAGTAACAGACAGGTAGTTATAGATCCTTTAGAAATTAATAGAGCCTTTAGAGATTACTATGAAAAATTATATGATACCAAAAATGAACCTGATTTAACAAAACTAAATGGGTTTTTGAACGAACTATCTATACCGTGTATTCCAAATGAAAACAGGGAGATATTGGAGTCTAAAATTAGTCAAGAAGAAGTTGGGCTAGCCATTGATAATATGAAATCAGGAAAAAGTGCAGGACCAGATGGTCTTCCAGTTGACCTTTATAAAAAATTTAAGAATAAATTAATAAAACCTTTTTTGGAAATGGTTTTAGAAGCATTTCAAAATAATAATTTACCATCATACATAAATAATGCCTTAATTATACTGTTGCCAAAACCAGGTAAGCCCTCTAATAAATGTGAAAATATGAGACCAATAAGCCTATTAAACGCCGACCTTAAGATAATCTGTAAAATTTTAGCAAGACGAATACAAGAAATTTTACCAAATATTATTAATCGAGATCAGAATGGCTTTATAAAGGGTAGACAAGGCTTCCATAATGTAAGAAGACTATTTAATGTTATTTATTTTAATAAAGAAGCACCGGATACAGCTCTCCTATCATTGGACGCCGAAAAGGCCTTTGATAGAGTTGAATGGCCCTTTCTTTTTGAAGTCCTACAAAGGTTTGGACTTGGAAATAATTTCATAAAATGGGTTCAAATAATATACAATAATGCTACAGCAGAAATCCTAACAAATAACAATATTTCAAAACCAATAAAAATCAATAGAGGATGTCGACAAGGCTGTCCACTTTCACCTTTACTGTTTACTATGGCAATTGAACCTTTAGCGATAGCGATACGTTTACATTCACAAATATATGGAATTAAAGTTGGACCAACAGAACATAAAATCTCCCTGTACGCCGATGATATAATTTTGTTTATGTCGAATCTAAAAAAATCAATTCCAACCTTGTTGAATTTAATAAAGAATTTTGGGGAAATATCAGGATATAAAATAAATAAAACTAAATCTTCAATATTAATGCTAAATGAGACCCAGAGAAATTACCCAGCCCCTGAGGTAAATCAATTCAATGTTGTAAATCAGTTTAAATATTTAGGAATCCAAATTATGCCTAAGCTAGAATCAGTCGCCAGTGTCAACTATGAAGCCTTAATGTCAGATATCAATGAGTTAACTCAGAGATGGATGTCACTACCAATGTCGATGATCGGGAGAATCAATATACTTAAAAGTAATATTTTACCTAAAATACTTTATTTATTTCAATACATTCCCTTATCACCACCTTTAGATCTATTCTCAAGAATAAAAAAAAGTTAGTGGAATTTATATGGAACAACAGGAGGGCTAGATTACGTTTGTCTTTATTATATTTACCATTTGATCGTGGAGGTCTGAAATGTCCAAATTTTATGTTGTATTATTGGTCGGCACAACTGAGGTCTATGACATATTATTTTTCATCAAATGATCTCCCTCACTGGACTGAAATGGAATCATACAATTTACCTTTACCTCTTCCCATATTCATATACTCAGATTCGGCAAAAAAATTACAAAAACAAGTTAAAAATCCATTTGTAAAGCATATGATCAAAATATGGTGTGAAGCTAAAAACTATTTAAAAGAACCACAGTTATTGTCACAATTTAGTCCAATATGGGGTAATCAATATTTTAAACCAGGGAGAGCGGACGCTGTATTTAAAGTATGGAATTTAAAAGGGATACAAAAGATTCAGGATTTATATTTGCCATGTGCAGACAACATAATGTCTTTTGAAGAGCTGAGGATCAAATTTAATCTCAATAGAACACATTTTTTTAAATATCTTCAACTTAGAAACTTTATTCGATCAAATCAAAATAAAGCTCTCACTCGACCTATTTATTCATCCTTGGAAAAAATGATGATGAAAGATAGTAAAAGAAAGGGTATTATTTCAGAGTTTTATAACTCATTGACACTATCTTCAAGTGAAAATTCACTGAAAAGATTAAACTACTGGAAAGAAGATCTGCAAATTGAAATTTCAGAGGAACAATGGGAATTGGCTTGTACAGAAGCTCAAACCAAATCAATAAATGCACGCCTTAAATTGATACATTTCAAATGGTTAATGCGGATGTATGTTACACCGGAGGAGTTAAATAGATATAACAAAAATATACCAGATACATGCACAAAATGCATGGAAAGTAAAGGAACCCTATTTCATTGTTTATGGGAATGTAGATTAATAAGAATGTTTTGGGAGGAGGTGAGGGTAACAATTGAAAAAATAATCTCAAAACAAATCATATTGAATCCTAAACTGTTTTTGTTGGGTCTGTACCCAGAAAAGCATAATTTCAATAAAAGTGAAAGAACATTCATAGACCTCAGTTTGCTTAATGCCAAAAAATGTATTGCACTATTATGGAAAAAGACTCATAGACCAGATGTGACTCAGTGGTTAAGACAGATGTTAACAAACCTTCCATTAGAAAGAATAACATATATACTGAAATCAAAGGAAATTGTGTTTGAGAATATATGGAGACCTTTTATTGATTATGTAAAAAATTTAAACATAACTCTTGAAGAAGAAGGTGAATGATGTGTGTGGACCTTGTAAATTCCAAACTGGTGAACATAATATGTATACTAATGTATTGGATTGTCTAGACTAAACAGAGGAGCATTGTTGAAGACTTGATTTTGTTGGTGGTTGTTGGTGTTTTTAGGGTATTTTTTTTTTTTTTTTGTAGTACTTTAGTGTTAGTGTTTGATTGTTTGTATCATGTTTGTTAAAAAAAAAAAAAAGGTTCAATAAAGATATTGTGGAAAAAAAAAGTGTTGAAATTACATAAAATGCACACATTTACTTGTATTTTTAGTTTTAAACATATTGTATGGCTCTCACGGAATTACATTTAAAAATATGTGGTGTTCATGGCTCTCTCAGCCAAAAAGGTTCCCGACCCCTGATATAGAGGATGGTGAGTGATGTGATATGATGTGATATTATGCATGTTTTACATTATTTATCCCAGCAGTGGAAAGTTCACTTTGAACAGACAACAACGTTGTCTCTTTTGTGCAGACAATGAGCTAGCTAGTTAGCCATCAATGCTAACTCCGTGCTCTACTTGTATTTTGCGCTTGTGTCGTCTTGTGTTGACAATATCTGATGAAATAAGCTAGTTGAAATCCTGGTGAAAAAGGTGTTTTTTTACATGTTGCACTTTCATGCTGTGCATGTACTTAAGTTGTGTGCATTTTCATTCTAGAGGCTTACCAGCATCTGCTGTGACACTGACAATGGTTAGCTGTTATGAGTGGTAAGTTGCACATCCTGTTATTTTTTTAGTAGTGGTGGACAAAGTCCAACTGATCAAGTCAAGTCAACTGATCACCACCTGGTGGTGAGTTGGATCCGATGGCAGGGGAGGAAGCCATTCAGACCTGGTAGACCCAAACGTATAGTGAGGGTGTGCTGGGAGCGTCTGGCTGAGGCCCCTGTCCGGGAGGTCTTCAACTCCCACCTCCGGAAGAACTTCAACCACATTCCGAGGGAGTCTGGAGACATGGAGTCTGAATGGGCCATGTTCTCCACCTCTGTTGTCGAAGCGGCGGCCCAGAGCTGCGGCCGCAAGGTGGTCGGTGCATCTCGTGGTGGCAACCCCTGAACCAAGTGGTGGACACCAGTGGTGAGGGGGGCCATTAAGCTGAAGAAGGAGTCCTATCAAGCTTGGTTGGCTTGTGGGACTCCCGAAGCAGCTGAGGTGTACCGGCAGGCCAAGCGGAGTGCAGCTCGGGTGGTTGCTGAAGCAAAAACCCGGGTATGGGAGGAGTTCGGTGAGGCCATGGAACAAGACTTTCGGTCGGCTTCAAAGAGATTCTGCCAAACTGTTCGGCGGCTCAGGAGGGGAAAGCAGCTCCCCGTCCACACTGTGTATGGTGCGGATGGGACACTGTTGACTTCAACTGGGGATATCGTCGGGCGGTGGAAGGAATACTTCGAGGATCTCCTCAATCCCACTGATACGCCTTCCACAGAGGAAGCAGGGTTTGGGGACAAGGGGGATGACTCGCCTATCACAGGGGCTGAGGTCGCCAAGGTGGTTAAAAATCTCCTTGGTGGCCGGGCCCCAGGGGTGGACGAGATTCGCCCCGAGTACCTCAAGGCCCTGGATGTTGTTGGGTTGTCATGGTTGACACGCCTCTGCAACATTGCGTGGAGGTCGGGGGCAGTGCCTTTGGCATGGCAAACCGGGGTGGTGGTTCCTCTCTTCAAAAAAGGGGACCGGAGGGTGTGCTCCAACTTTAGAGGGATCACACTCCTCAGCCTCCCTGGGAAGGTCTATGCCAAGGTACTGGAGAGGAGAGTCCGGCCGTTGGTCGAACCTCGGATTCAGGAGGAGCAATGTGGTTTTCGTCCTGGCCGTGGCACATCGGACCAGCTCTTTACCCTCTCGAGAATTCTTGAGGGTTCGTGGGAGTTTGCCCAACCAGTTTACATGTGTTTTGTGGACTTGGAGAAGGCATTTGACCGCGTCCCTCGTGGATTTTTGTGGGGGGTGCTTCAGGAGTATGGGGTATCGGGCTTGTTGTTACGAGCTATTCGGTCTCTGTACGACCGTTGTGAGAGTTTAGTTCGTATCGCCAACACTCGGTCGGAGTCATTCCCAGTGAGAGTTGGACTCCGCCAGGGCTGCCCTTTGTCACCGGTCCTGTTCATAATTTTTATGGACAGGATTTCTAGGCGCAGCCAGGGAATGGAGGGTGTCATGCTTGGTGACCACAGGATCTCATCTCTGTTGTTTGCAGATGATGTTGTCCTGTTGGCTTCATCCAGCAATGACCTACAGCTCTTGCTGGGACGGTTTGCCGCTGAGTGTGAAGCGGCTGGGATGAGAATCAGCACCTCCAAGTCCGAGTCCATGGTCCTCAGCCGGAAAAAGGTGGATTGTCCTCTCCGGGTTGGGGACAGGCTCCTGCCCCAAGTGGAGGAGTTTAAGTATCTTGGGGTCTTGTTCACGAGTGAGGGGAAAATGGAGCGAGAGATCGACAGACGGATTGGAGCAGCATCTGCAGTGATGCGGACGTTGTACCGGTCTGTTGTGGTGAAGAGGGAGCTTAGTTCTAAGGCAAAGCTGTCAATTTACCAGTCAATCTACGTTCCTACTCTCACCTATGGTCACGAGCTTTGGGTAATGACCGAAAGAACGAGATCGCGGATACAAGCGGCTGAAATGAGCTTTCTCCGTAGGATTGCTGGACTCACCCTCAGAGATAGGGTGAGGAGCTCAGTCATCCGGGAGAGGCTCAGAGTAGAACCGCTGCTCCTCCACATTGAAAGGAGTCAGTTGAGGTGGTATGGGCATCTGATTAGGATGCCTCCTGGACGCCTCCCACTTGAGGTGTTTCAGGCACGTCCCACTGGGAGGAGACCCCGGGGCAGACCCAGGACTCGGTGGAGAGACTATGTCTCCCAGCTAGTCTGGGAACGCCTTGGTATCCCCTCTGAAGAGCTGGAGCAGGTGGCTGGGGAGAGGGAAGTCTGGGCTTCTCTGCTTGAACTGCTGCCTCCGCGACCCGGACCTCCGGAAAAGCGGTAGAAGATGGATGGATGGATGGATGGTGGACAAAGTTGGACAAAAGTACTCAAATCCTTTGCTTTTTAAGTTAAAGTATAGGTAAAGTGCCAGAATTAAAGTAGCACAATTTCCACTTAATATGAAAGGAACTGAACTGAGATTTATTTGATTGTGTAAATATTAATTACAGAATAATTGAAAATGAACGGCACATCCAATATTAGCCACTGTAAAATAAACCGCTTGTTTATTTATTTATTTTTTTTGTCAGATCACTTGTGTGATTATTTGTGAGTTATATTCATAATAGTGTATCTTGCAGTTTGGTGGCTGAACTTTTATTGATAAAAATTACATATTTTGACTGAGCGACTCCATACTCGGGGATGCACACCCTCGGCAAAAGTACTAGATTGCATTCAACTGAAGGTATCAACTCATTCTGATTGCTGAGGCCACAGTAAAAACAAATGATTTTAAACATAACCCAGCCCTTGTAAAATTTACTTTACTGAAGCACAGCTATATGAAAATTGTGGTTAAATACAACAACGAAGTACGAAGTACCACTGGCTTTTAGCAACAAGTGTATTTCCCAAATATGTTTTAAACTTGCTTTAATTAACCAACACCCATTTCTGTTTTTTGTCTAGGCAAGAGGAAAACGATCCACCCAAACCAGATCTAGCATCACTATTTACAGAGATGCAGGCTGAAGATCTGGTGAACTGGGATGTGAGCAGCACATCCAGCTGCTTCTCAGTGAGGCAGCGTGACTGGCATGTGTGACCCATTCTAATTTTTTTTTTTTTTTTTTTACAGTTTGAACTTTGCACATTCTAAATAATCTGGATTTTGCTGCTGATTGTAATAAACAATCTAGTGACATATGTGTTTGCATCATGATTTTCTATTTTGTCTGTTAAGACACTGGTGGGAAAAGAGTCAAAAGTACAAACCATTTATAAGTGATGTTGAAAATAATGGCTGATTTTTAAGAAAAAGTAACCAAAACAATTATTTTATTTACTGAAGACTGTATTGTTGAATGTGCAAGTGCAGAAGACACTGCACACTTTAGTGATAGTACCAGTATATGGAAGAATTCTGGGCCATATTAGCATCTGTATTTTCTAATAATGGGTTAGGGCGGGGGTGTCCAATCATGTATCATGGAGGGCCAAGACCCTGTAGGCTATACCTGCAACCAGTGTCTTCAACAGCAGATTCCACTGAATTTCTTCCACTGATTGCTGATCAGTGAAAACACCTGCTAAAGAGACTGGGTAGAAGAGAGAACCTGCAGGGTTTTGGCCCTCCATGGCACATGACTGGACACCCCTGGGTTAGGGTTTAATGGGATTTAACATTTTAACACAAACTGCTTTATGGCTCATAATTCTGTTGGAAGATTTACACCAAACCAATTTCTCAAACTGCTGGATTGTTCTTAGACAGCTTTTCCAGTCTTTTAGTATTTAATTTGTGTCACTTGGTGGTAACCACACATAAAACAAAAGTGGAGACAGATCTGCAAAAAGTACAAAGGTTTATTGTCAAAATTCCTAGTGCTATGCTTAATGAATACATGGATAGTTCACTGTTGATGCAGAGAATATATATTTATACAGTATCTACATGTAGTCAGCATTACTCAATATGATATATATCCAGTAAATCCATGTATTTCTCCATGTAACCCTGTGAATGCGTTATTTTAATTGCTTTTAATCCTAGATCCAGTTTGTTTTGGCTTAAACTGCATCATAATTGTTAAATATATCTTATTATACCTAACTCAGTACTGTTTACCTGTTGAAATATATACTTTACGGCTAATATAACCCCATAACTGCAATATGGCACCTGGCGATCAAGTTTTGGCAGCTGATCATGTTTTGTCATGATACCACTGGCTGAAGCAGGTACATCCCATGACATCTCAACAGTCTCTCCATGATTTCCATACAAATCAGAGCCATTTGTTGCACAGGAAGTTAAACATTTCTGCAGATATTCTGAAGTTCTGTAACCCCTGCACGTTTGTGAAGCCGGGGTGACATCTCATCACTGGGAGCCTGTGTTGAATGCCCAGACCCACGGTTTGAAGCGATAATTTTGCCACAAGAGAGCCATCTGAAACACACACACAGAGAATACATATTTTAGTACCTAATAGCGATAACTTGCCAACATTACAATGTAGTACAGCGGACTTAAAGCAAAGTAGCATTCGCAATCATTAGCTTACCTTCATATGTGATATGCTCCAGTACTTTTCCAGAGTGTGTCATCTTGCCGCCTATAGCCTTCTGTGCTCCTTTTGTGCCTTTACTCTAGCAAAAAAAAGCCAGAGACCTCAGTCACCTTGTATCCTGCCATCTTGTGTTTTGCCTGGGTCGCTTGTTTTATGTAACAGGAGGGCTGTGCCGCCTCCCTGTAACAAATCCCACCCACATCAAGCGGTACTCTGGTGTAATGGAAACACAAGCGGACCAAACTAAACTGAACTGCACCGTGCTGTACCGGGCCAAACAGGTACTAGTGGAAAACGGCTACTAGTGAATACTTACTGTTTCTACATATGATTTTATTATAGTGGAAGACAAATGTTGGTAGTTTATATTTTAGTCTTTAGAAACAAAAAAACACTTGTAAAACTGCAAAACTGTTAAATTTAAAACATATGTGTGCAAACTTATTAAAACGGAAATGTAGATGAAAAAAGTTAAGCAACAATGAAGGTGTTACACACTAATACTTTCTTATTGAAGTAGTTTTTTAGGGGATTACTCTTGTATGTATGCAAGCGATGTCACGAGCTGAGTTCTGGTAGTTCCGCCAGACTCAGTCTTGTGGCTTTTTCTTTGTATTTATATACATTTGTTGTATTTTGTGCTTTTAAGATTTTGTACTGCTTTCTATTTTTCTGTTTAGGCTTCAGTTTTTATGCTCATGTTTCATTCCTATTTGTAATTATTTATTAGTCTGTTTTTGATGCCTATTCATTATATTTTTTTGTCCTTTGGTGTTCTCTCCCTGGGTTGACAGCTGTCAGGTGGCGTTTCCGGTGTGGTGCTCTGTGTGGGCGTTGCTCTGTCAGCTGTCAATTCCAGCCGTTCCTTCCTCCTCTCTCCCGGCTGATCCCAATTTTCTTTCATTGTTACCTTTTGCCCATTCATGTGAACCCACACCTGTTATCACTCATGTATTTGGTTTGTCCCTATTTAAGGGGAGTTTTTTCTTTCCTTTTTGCCCCTGTCTTATTGTTTTTGGGTTTTTTTTGTTACTTATTTGTACCCGTAGGTAGACTTGGTTTGCAGTCTGGTGACAAGCCACCGGCTGCTGGTCGCTGCGTGCGCGAGCGCCCTAAACCTACATGTTTTTGGTGTGCGGGAGGAAACCGGAGAAATCCCGGAGTAAACCCACGCAACACGGGGAGAACATGCAAACTCCACACAGCTCACTGTTGGTCGGGGGCTGGGATCGAACCCACGATCTCATGATCCCCGCGATCCCCCGGCCGAGGGTAAAACTGTGCTGCCAGAGTGCTAAACCACTGCGCCACTGTGCAGCCCACGGTGGCACAGTGACATTGACATTCTCCTTGTCTCTGTCAGAGCCCTGCCTCGCTCTGGCACACAATACTCAAGTTTTTCTCCATTGTTGTACCTTACCTCTACCTCTGCTTCTGTCTGGAGAGGCCTGCAGAATATCACCAACTACAGGAGACCATCCCCCCACCCTGTGGAAAACCTCCAGCTGGCTAACGACCTAAACAGCTTTTACTGCAGGTTTGAAAAGAACCTACAGTTCTCACCTCCCACCCACACAAAAGGATTATCTGCAGCCCCAGGAACTCCATCCCTCCTCCACTCTGACCTCCCACCAGCACTAATGATCTGTGAAGAGGAGGTGCGCCGGGTCTTTCAGAGACAAAAGATCAAGAAGGCTGCAGGACCTGATGGTGTGTCTCCGTCCTGCCTGAGAGTCTGCTCCAACGAGTTGGCCCCCATCTTCACCCGGATCTTTAACAGATCACTGGAGCTGCGTGAAGTGCCTTCCTGCTTCAAACGCTCCATTATCATTCCAGTTCCCAAGAAACCCTCTGTTACAGGATTAAACGACTACAGACCTGTTGCCCTGACCTCTGTGGTCATGAAATCCTTGGAGAGATTGGTGCTGAACCACCTGAAGGTCATCACAGGCCCCCTGATGGACCCACTGCAGTTTGCCTACCGGTCAAACAGGTCAGTGGATGATGCAGTGAATATGGGACTACATTACATCCTGCAACACCTCGACTCCCCAGGGACGTACGCCAGGATCCTGTTTGTCGACTTCAGCTCAGCGTTCAACACCATCATCTCAGGCATTCTTCATCAGAAACTCCTCCAGCTCAAGGTGCCCCCCTCCACCTGCCAGTGGATCTCCAGCTTTCTGACTGACAGGTGGCAACAGGTGAAGCTAGGGAGATTTACATCCAGCTCCCGAAAAATTAGTACTGGCGCCCCCCAAGGATGTGTCCTTTCCCCACTGCTCTTCTCCCTCTACTCCAATGACTGCACCTCAGAGGACCCTTCGGTGAAGCTCCTGAAGTTTGCGGACGACACCACAGTCATCGGTTTGATCCGGGATGATGTTGAGTCTGCATACAGGCGGGAGGTGGAGCAGCTGATCCTCTGGTGCAGCCAGAACCATCTTGAACTTAACCCAGCCAAAACGGTGGAGATGACTGTGGATTTCAGGCGACACCCCCCTTCATTCCCCCCACTCACCATCCTCAACAGCACAGTGTCCACTGTGGACTCCTTCAAGTTTCTGGGAACCACAATCTCCCGGAACCTGAAGTGGTCCTCCCATATAGACACTGTCCGGAAAAAGGCCCAGCAGAGGTTGTTTTTTCTGCGTCAGCTCAAGAAGTTTGATTTGCCTCAGGAGCTGCTGGTTGTCTTCTACATCGCCATCATCCAATCTGTCCTCTGCTTTTCCATCACTGTCTGGTTTGGATCTGCCACTAAACAGGACAAGACCAGACTGCAGCGGATCATTAAGTCTGCGGAGAGGATCATTGGTACTGACCTACCCTCCATTGAGAACTTATATCAGTCCATAACCAGGAAACGGGCGGGAAACATCTGTGCTGACCCATCACACCCCGGCCACAAACTGTTTCAACTTCTATCTTCTGGTCGTCGTTACAGATCACTGAAGGTCAAAACCACCCGTCACAGGAACAGTTTCTTTCCTCAAGCCATCACTCTGATGAACTCCTAACATTCACCTAGTCCTACCTGTTGCTGTACTCATGACTTTTCATCCATTATTACATTGCACATAACTCTCACACTGCTTTTTACTTCATTCACATTATATCACTGAATCTGAGTTCACATTGAAATACTGTGTGACTGTATATTTTTTCATATATTTCTGCAAAGTGTGGTTAGTCTGAGTAAATAACTGCATATATTCCTGTATATATTTGCATCCTTTTATAGAAACGTGGACAGACTGTAATTTACTGTACATACTCTGTTGTCATTGAATCCTTATTTAAATCCTCCACCTGAACAACGAGAGCAAGTTTTTAGCCAAAGTCAAATTCCTTGTATGTGTTGTGCATACTTGGCCAATAAAGCTGATTCTGATTCTGATTCTGATTATATTTTGAGCGTCCTGTTTTACTTTATACTTGTTGTTTTTGTAATAAATTTCACTAACGACAGTTCAGTGTGTGGGTCTCATCTCTCTGCCCCGAAGGGCCATTCATGACAGTAGACAGCGGCCAGTTGAGACCCAGCTGCTGTTGTTAGTAGATTTTGCCCTTTTTCTTTTTTCTGTCTTTTGTGCGTCACTCACCTGTGCTGTGGAACTTGCCATGTCCTCGGCCCACACGGACTCTGCAGGTGGACGCAGTTACCCAATGCACCTGGGGTGAGAGTGCTGCCGAGCCTTCATGGAGATTGATGGGCTAATTTCCTTGGCACGCATAATTTCCACCACGAAGGACGCATTGTGGTATCTGGACCTTGCGGAGGAAGCTGCTCGCCGGTGCCCTCAGCTTTTGGAGCACGCTGAGGGAGTGGAGAGAATTCCTCTGGTGGCAGCGCTGTGACATGAGAACAGTGGGAAGGTAAGGAATTCCACGGAGAAGCCTGGGCCCACGCCGAAGGAGCGGCGTTCACAGGTCCCTGTCGTTTCAGCTCCTCACCAGTCTCCGAAGCCCATCCCTGCTTCAATCCAGCCAGCTCCAAAACGCTGTCACCCGGCTCCGGGCCGCCAGAAGGCCGTCTTCACCTCCAAATCAACAGCCCCTCCTTTGGCGACGGAGAAGATCTCTGCAGCAGTGCCTCTTGTGCAATCTTCCCCTCCGGCTGCCTCGCCAGCATCTACCTTTTCCACAACTGCTGCCTCTCCCTTTTCCGCGGTGCGTTTTCTCGCTGTTGAGGGTTTGGCCATTCCTCCCCCGGCTCCGCCTGTCTTTGTACCTGCAGGGGCGGCTCCTCTATGATCCCTTGAGGGGCCCTCGCCCACCGTAGCCACAGAAAGGGGTGACTGCAAACTAGTTGCAGCAGAATCATGCCCTGGGAAAACAGGTGAGTGGTTTTTCATTCTCTAACACTTCAACATGACTTACCTTGTCTGATTCCCGGAGGTGAGGCTCAGGCTGTGCAGTCTCCTGAGTCCTCTCCGTCTGCTGCAGCAACAGAACTAACTAACTAACTAACTAACCTGCACTTATATAGCGCTTTTCTAGTCACAAAGACCACTCAAAGCGCTTTTACTAGTACTAACCCTCTATTCTAAGGGCCTATAGGAAACAAATATCTAGGGACAATTTAGAACAACCAATTAACCTAACATGCATGTCTTTGGATTGTGGGAGGAAACCGGAGCCCCCGGAGTAAACCCACGCAGCACAGGGAGAACATGCAAACTCCATACAGAAAGGTTCCAACCCCTGCCAGCCTGGGGATTTGAACCAGGAACCTTCTAGCTGTAAGGCAACAGTGCTAACCACTGCACCACCATGCTGCCCAGAACCTATATCTGCTCTCTCTGTGTCTCCTCCTCTTGCCCCTGAGTGTCTGCCGGCCCCAGAACTCAACCGCCAGACGATGGAGGAGCCTGCGGCTGTAGAGGACCTGGTTCCAGCCCCTCAGCCACACTACGGACAGAGAAGAGGCACTGAACCCAAGCCGATGCCTGAGACGACTAATGAGAGTCCCCGGACTTCGGCTACGCAGAGTCCAGCGCCAATGGTGAGCCGACCCCCAGCCGCCATGCCGGAAGAGTCTCCTGCATGGGTCACTTCACCTGGGAGCCTTAAGACTGCACTAACCACTATGCCTTCTGCAGGGGCCACTGCAGCAGAGTCGGAGCTGGACCTCCAGAAGGCCGAGTCCAGAGTACCATCGCTTGGATCGATGAAGTCCTGGACGGTGGAGGAGCTCAAGCTCAGGCAAGTGCTCCTCTTTGTTTTTCTCATATCTGTTTTGGAGAAGTCTTGTCTGGCTTTTGGTGAGGAAAACCAGGCGCAGCCATCAGCTGCACCTGAGCTCACCTTGCCTGTCTCCTCCGCTGCCGCTGCTGCTGCCGGTGACCCTGACCCTGTTCCTCTGTTTATTTTCTCTGAGCCTTCTCCCAGGGTCACTGAGGAAGAGCTACCTGTGCCAGATGCCTCCGTGAGTCCAGGCTTGCCGCCCAAGATCGTCGTTGGTCCAGCTCCCCCCGCTGAGGTTGTCGTGGGTGACCTGTCCCTACCCGGGACCTCCGTGGGTGCAGCTCCTCCACAGTCCGGACTGCCATGGGTGTTGTGTCTCAGTCGGCAACTGTTGTGGGTGCTACGCCCCAGCTTGAGACCAACCTGGGTGCTGCATCCCAGTTTCAGCCCACCGTGGGCATCATGCTCTGGCCTAGGGGCCAACGGGGGTGCAGACATGGCCCTGTCTGGGGCCACCGAGGCTGCAGCTCTGCTCCAGCCCGGAGCCACCACAGGTGCAGCTTTGTCCCAATCCGGGACCACTGAGGATGCCGCTAACCTGACTAAGGGCGTCATGCTTTTCCCTCCTTTGCCGGACACCATCGTGGTCCTCTCTCCTCCTTTGCTAGATGCCGTCATGGTTCCTCCTCCACTGCCAGATGTCATCGTGGTTCCCTCGACTCCACTCGCCTGCTAACTATTCGCCCTCCCCGTTGGGCGGCCACCTCCAGGGCCACCTCTTCTGTTCGGGTGGCTGAAGAACTCTGGCAGGCCACCTGATAGACTGTGCTGCAGAGTTGGGTGGCCCATGTTCTCTGGGAGGCCACCCGACTCGTACTGTTATACTGTCTGGTGGGCCTGGGACTCTGGTCGCCCACTTGAACTGTTTAGCTCTTCAGTTCAGGGGGCATAAGGGTTGAGGGTTTGACTGGTGTGGGTCCTGAACGGGGTTTTGTTTCGTTCCCTCCTAGCCGTCGTCTCTCCCAGCTACGGAGAGAAGGAGGTGTTGGAGCGGCCCCAGCATTATGTTGTAGAAGTTACAGAAAAACAGACAGGATACGCATAAGTCTGTCTGGAAAAACTTTATTTACATTTTTGTACTTCCTGCTTTTATCTCCGTCCAAAACGGAAAAACTCCGCCTTCACATTAAAACTCCACCTTCACATTAAAAGATCCAATTTTGTGTGTGAGACCAACAACTAATATCACCACAATGTTATGTTAATGAGTCACACAATTCTTTGTTCATACAACAGTGTGCTATGGTCGGAAGTTCCGGGTCTCAATGCATGGGAATAAAGAGATAAAAGAAGAATAAAAGAGGAATGCACAGAGACCCGGGATTCTCTTTTGCTGTAAATTATGTTGGAGAAGGAATAAAGTTTCTGTGTCATCCAGCTCGTTGCCTCACCTGCTTCCTTTCTCTACATTAGTGACCCAAAGACGTGCCATGGAAAGCAAGCTGAGTACAGCCCTGGAGACTGCCTGGAGGGAGAGCAACAGCAACGCATGCATGGTCTCAGTTGAGATCCCAGACTTCTGGCTTCACAACCCGACTGCGTGGTTCTTGCACACAGAACCCAATTCGCACTCCATGGGATAACAACGGATGATACCAGATATTACTACGTGGTCACTGTGCTGGATGCGCGCACCACACAACAAGCGACGAGACTGCTCCAGGAGCTGCCAGCCCAAGTAAAGTATGAAGCGCTCAAGAGGATGCTTCTCCAGCACTATACCCTTTCTGACAGTGAGACAGCAGAGAGGCTCCTAACACATTTGGAGTTAGGGGACAAGTCAGCAGTGGAGCTTATGGACAGCATGTTGGCGCTGAGGGGGAAGGATGACTAATCTTTCCTGTTTGCCCACTTGTTCCTCAGGAACCTACCGGCTACAACAAGGGCAATCCTGGCCAACCTGCTGCGGCTCGTTGCCAAGAACTACCGTGCCCTGGCGCAGGAAGCAGACCGCATCATCTTGGCGACCAGAGCTCCCAGCACGCAGACAGTGGCACCGACATCCATGAGGGACTCCAACGAGGTCGAGGAGCTGTTCGTGGTAGCCAGGACGGACACCAGAAGATAAAGGAACGGGCGATCTGTTTTTATCATTGCCGTTTCGGCTCGAATGCCCAACGCCGCCTGTTGCCATGCTAATTCAAGAAGCCGAGAAGATGGCACATTCGGAATTCGGTGGCAGCTGCAACCAATGATGACAGGAACAGACTGCTTTATGTCATGGACACACGTTCGGGGAGATGGTTTTTGGTGGACTCTGGCTCTCAGAAGAGCCTCATCCTGCCGGTCAATGCAGACAGGGTGGCAGGACGCAGCGGTCCCAAGCTCACGGCCACCAATGGATCCACCATCAGGACATTTGGTGAACAGACACTGACGATATGCTTACACGGACGCAACTTTCAGTGGGACTTTGTGATAGCTGCATGTTCCGGCCCCATTTTAGGTGCAGATTTTTTATGTGCTTATGGGTTGTTAGTCAATGTTGCTAATAGGAGATTAGTGGATGCCGTCTCTTTTACTGTACCTCACTGCCCTGCACAGCTCGGGGAGCTGGGTCGACAACACTGGCTAACGTTATAGCTCCAGGGGGTAAGTACCAACATTTGCTCACACAGTTCCCAGCACTCACGGTCCCAACCTTTTCGGCTACGGTAACAAAACATGGGGTCGAGCACTTTATAATGACAAAAGGCCCGCTGGTGTTCGCGCGTCCTCAGCATTTGGACACAGCTAAACTGGCCAGTGCGCGGGAGGAGTTTGCCAACTTTGAGCAGTTGGGTATCGTCAGGCGCTCCAACAGCCTGTGGGCATCCCCACTACACATGGTGCCTAAAGCCAACGGGTTGTGGCAACCGTGCGGCAGTTTCCAGCGCATGAATAATGCCATGGAACACGATCGTTATCCAATTCTGCACATCCAGGATTTTTCCCTGCACCTGGTCGGGACACGTGTTTTTTACAAAGTGGATCTGGTCCGCGGATAACATCAGGTCCCAGAGCGCGCGGAAGATGTTCCAAAAACAGTGGTAATAACTCCTTTCGGCCTTTTCGAGTTTTTACGCATGCCGTTCAGATTAAAAGGCATGGCGCAGACTTTCCAGAGGATGATGGATGCAGTGCTTTGTGACTTGTCTTTCATTTTTGTCTACTTAGACGACATTCTGATAGCCAGCGCATCCGAGGAGGAGCCCATCGCCCATCTCAAGATGGGTTTCCAGAGGTTGGAAGCGCACGGGCTGATAGTTAACCCGGCGAAATGCCAGTTCAGCGTGCCAGAGATTGATTTTATGGGCCATTGCATTTCGCCGGAGGGCGCAATTCCGTTACCGGATAAGGTGCACACTGTGGCGGACTTTCCACGCTTGCAGACCGTGAGAGCACTACAGGAGTTTTTGGGAATGGTTAATTTTTATAACTGTTCCCTTCTCCAGGTGGCCCAGCTGATGCAGCCGTTGTATGCTACGCTTAAAAAAAGGAATCCTATGGAAGCCATCAACTGGACTCCTGAGCGAGTCCAGGCTTTTACTAATGCCAAAACAGCGCTTGCGGATGCCACATTGTTAGCCCACGACGGATCCGTCTGATGTTGCCATAGGGGCAGTGTGTCTCAGGTTTGTGGCAGCCGCTTGCATTTTTTAGCCGGAGTTTGCACGACAACGAACGCAAGTACAGCACATTCGATAGAGAATTGCTGGCTCTCCACCTGCCGACACGGCATTTCCAGTTCTGGCTCAAGGGGCGCAAGTTCACCACGTTTGTGGACCATAAGCCACTGACGCGCATGATGTCCAAGACCTTGGAACTGTGGTTGGCCCGGCAGCAACGGCATTTGGCCGCAATTTCGGAGTTTACTACCAACATTCAACACGTTGCCGGTAAACTCAATGTTGTGGCCAATTGCCTGTCCCACGCATGAATTGCCCCAGTCTATATAGGGATAGATTTCCCCGCCATAGCCGCAGAGCAAGCCATGGACGCAGACATTTGCATGCTTCAGTCTGCACCAACTGGGTTAAGGCTGCAGAGCAGGATGGTGCAAGAAGGGTGCCCTCAATTGCTCTGTGATGTCTCCACCTGGCGCGGGCAGCCGGTGGTTCTGCGCTCTTGGCGCCGTTGCATTTTTGAGTCAGTCCACTCCCTTTTGCATCTGGGAGTGTGCGCTTCAGTGAAGCTAGTGGGGGTGAAACTTGTCTGGCCGCACTTGCGCAAAGATGTGAAAGAGTGGGCTGCAGCTTGCATCATGTGCCAGTGGGCCAAAGTGCACAAGCACACCAGAGCCCCCCTCAAGCCATTCCAAATCCCGGCTAGGAGGTTCGACCACGTCCACGTGGATTTGGTGGGACCCCTCCCGCTGCTTCAAGGTTTCACGCACCTTTTGACAGTCGTGGACCGCACCACGCACTGGCTTGAAGTGGTCCCGCTGGTTTCTACCACGTCCGCGGAAGTGGCGCGAGCTTTTTTGTCAGCTTGGGTTGCACATCTCAGATCTCCATCGGACATCACATCCAACAGGGGTCCACAATTCGTTTCAGAACTCTGGTCCGCGATAGCCCAGAGCCTGGGGGTCAAAATTCACCACACTACCACATACAACCCCCAGGCTAATGGGTTATGCAAGCGTTTTCATAGGTCGCTTTAAGCAGTGCTCAGAGCTTCACTCACAGACACAAATTGGGTCATCCGCCTGCCCTGGGTTCTTTTAGGGTTGCACTCCGCACCTAAGTAGGATTTGGCAGCCTCCCCGGCAGAACTCATTTTTTCTCAGCTGCTGTGGATCCCAGGAGAGTTTTTATCTGGTTTTAACTGACAGAACACCAGTTTTGTTTTTGTCAGGCACAATGCACACCGGACCCCACTGCGCCCGCCGTATGACGGACTGTTCAGGGTGTTGGAACCTGGGGAGAAGCATTTTGTGTTAGACTTTTGGGGACATAGGGAGACCATCTGCATCGACAGGCTGAAGCCCGCTTTTGTGTTGGCAGACGAGCAGGTGGTGTTGGCCCAAGCTCCCTGGTGTGGACAACCACCATTGGTGGCTCCACAAAGTGGTGATCCCTCAGCAGGGACCTGCGCTCGCGAAGTGAATGTGTTTTTCCCCCCTCCCTCTTTCCCTCCACAGGCTGACGTGCCCTCCGTTACACCTCACCAGCAGGGCAGTTCAACTGGATCGGCGACCCCCCGCTACAGCTGCTATGGGTGCTGGCTCAGGCCCAAAGGACAGGGGGGTTACTGCCCCTTCTGGGTGTTCGGGGGGGGGCTGTGTGGTGGCATGGGGTGGGGGTTTCTCCACCCAGAGAGGGCAAGGGGAGAGGAGGACAATGGACCGAAGGAGGAGGTGCCACTGGGGGCATCAGGCGGGACTATTGGTTCTATGCACCCCCCGGGGAGAGTAAGAGATGCCGGAGCTGCCGAGAGAAGAAGGTGTTGGAGCAGTGCCGGCATTATGTTATGTTAATGAGCCGCACAATTCTTTGTTCATGCAACACTGTGTTATGGTCGGAAGCTCTGGGTCTCGATGCATGGGAATAAAGAGATAAAAGAGGAATGCACAGAGACCCGGGATTCTCTTTTACTGTAACTTATGTTGGAGAAGGAATAAAGTTTCTGTGTCATCTAGCTCATTGCCTCGCCTGCCTCCTTTCTCCACAACCACACCATTTACTTGACTGTAGTGATGTGCGGGTAAAACCAAGGAGCACATGGTAAGTGAAGAACTGATTCCGAGCCATTTATTTAATGTTTTGCCAATTAATACAAGATGGAATGATAAGATTAGCTGTCCACAATGCAAACAGGTACTCTGTGTACTGCTGTGATTGAATACTGTGTGTATTTATTGTGTTGTATTCCATACACCCTATTTCTGCCACTCAGTGTTTTTTAACTGTCAAGAGTTCTGTTTGGTGACATAAAATGTCACCATGTGGGCAAAAGGTGGAACAACATGTTTGTACTTACAGATAAGAACTCCATTATAATCTGCAGAACAGGTAAGATGCCAAAACAAATTTAAAAACAATATTGTGGGACTTCCGGTCTGGACGCCATGGTGATAGCAACTTAACACTGAAGCTCCCAGACCCAATCCAAGGAAAACATCTTCAAAATCAGACTTAACGGATTTTTGGAAGAATAAAAATCAAAAGACAAAAACACCATGCCTAACCAAAAACAGAAGAAACTGACATTCCCCAGGACAGGACGCGCAGCGGCCGCAGAATCTGAACCGGAGGACCTCCGTTCAGAAGACGAGGAGCTGGACCTAGCTAACAAAAAGGTTAGCTTGAAATCGCTATTTGATGAATTACGACGATTTCGGGCCGAATTTCATGAATTCAGAGAGGAATTAAAAAGGACGAACAGCAGAATGGACCAGGCCGAAAACCGAATCTTGGAAGCTGAAGAAAGAATAAAAGTGCTTGAAGATTCTATGCTGGATTTACACAAAAAACAGTCAAGGCTGGAGGCTAAGCTAACCGACCAAGAAGGAAGACAGAGACGAGACAACATCAGAATTCACGGTCTGAAAGAAGGAGCTGAAGATAGTTTCAACACAATGGCGGAATGCGTGGAATCCTTATTGAGAGAGAAGTTGGATATTCCACAAACCACCGATTTGAAGATAGAAAAGGCCCATCGTACATTAGCCGCAAAGCCAGCGGCAGAAGCGCCCCCACGTTCGGTGGTGGTAAGATTCTCCAATTTCAAAATAAAACAAGAGGTTGTAAGACGGGCTTGGCAGAAAAAAGGATTTATGCATCAAGAGAGAAAAGTCTTCGTGGAGCATGATTACGCCCTGGAGGTTCTTAAAAAGCGACGGGAATATAACAACGCCAAAAAGGTTCTACGGGAACAGAATCTACGCTTTCAGACGCCATTTCCTGCGAAGTTAAGGGTCTTTTACGGTGAAGAGTCATGTCTCTATAATTCAGCGGAAGAAGCAACAATTGACATGGCGAGAAGAGGGCTCCCGGTATCGGTGTTTAAACCCGCAGCGGATCTGAGCGAGAGGATCTGAGCGAGAGGATCAGAGCTCAAACGTGGTCCACTCAGAGACCTTCAAAATCCACGGGCCAGCAGCAGGAAACACAGCCCCAGAGCTACAAAGATAAGGTTTCCAGTTCCAGGAAGGAATAGCGACCTTTTTGTTTTTTTTCTTTTCAGTCATTCTGCACTTCCATCCCCCCTCCTACAAGGTAACAAACATTAAAGGAGATGCAGAATCAGCATGTGGTAAAACCTTTCATGGAGCAGTTATAGCATTAGAAACAAATGTCTTCTTAATTTAAAGGAAAAAAAAATCTTGTTAAAATAGAAATGTAGCAATGACCCACATGTTCTCCCTACACTAACAAATACTGTATTAGAGTGAATGTTTGCTGTGATGGGGGTGGGAGGGTGCACACAATCTCATAGGGTATAGGCATAAAAAAAAAAAAATCATTACAAATTCGGATTGGGATCTGAAATTCACATTAAAAACATGGGACAACTTACAGGGGTAAGAGAGGGCCCTCAACACGTAACAGAGTTTGAGGAATTTCCCTCAGAGCCTACACTCCATCAGGGCTCTTACAGGGTCTTTAAAGAGACACCAGCTCAGGAAGATCTTTTGACAGTTTTTTGTTTTAAAGTTTCGTACACTATGTTCTTAATGTTTTTTATGTTCTTAATGTTCTTTCAGTTTCTGAGTAGCAAAAAAGAGGGCCACCACACTGATATACTAAATAAGAAAATACAATGGAGAAACAGGGTGTAACCAAAATAGCCTCATATAATGTAAAAGGGATCCTGAATCCAGTTAAAAGATCCAAGATTCTACGCAAAATGAAAAAAGACAAAGCAGAAATAATATTTTTACAAGAAACCCACCTAACAGACGTGGAACACACTAAACTCAATAGACAAGTGTTTAAAATGATCTCTTCATCTTCATATAAGTCAGGGAGGAGGAGGGGAGTAGCGACATTGATATCAACTAAAATTACATTTGAAAAAAAATCAGAACACAAAGATAAAGGAGGGAGGTACAGTTTGGTAATTGAGCGGCTAGAGGGAGAAGATATCACCCTGCTGAATGTATATGCACCACCAGGGGCTAAATGGAAATTTTATAAAAATGTATTCGACCTAATGATAACTAAAGCCCAAGGTTTAGTGATATGTGGTGGAGACTTCAATCTAAGACTGAATCCATACTGGGATGCAACAGGTAATTCTTCACATCAAAATAACACTCAAAATAGGAAAACTCGGATGCTATTAAAAGAAATGGGAATCCGTGAAGTATGGAGGGAATTCAACCCCAATGTAAAAGATTATACTTTTTATTCAACGTCACATTCATCTTACTCAAGGATTGATTACTTTTTCATGTTTAATAGAGACATTGGAAGAGTAAAAACATGTAAAATAGGACTGATGGATCTCTCTGACCACAGTCCGATCTATATGGACTTAAACATCCAAAAATACACAAATAATACATTTTCCTGGAGGTTGAATTCAAATGTCCTGAAAGGACCACTGAAAGATGAATTGGAATCAGATATTCTCAGATATTTGGAAGAAAACGATAATGGAGAAGTATCCCCATTAATACTGTGGGATGCGTGCAAAGCTGTAATAAGGGGAAAAATTATTGCAAAACTGGCAACCCAAAAGAAACTGAGACAAGAAAAACTAATCACACTAGAGTCAGAACTCAAGAACCTAGAAAAAGAACACAAAGACAACACTCATTCTAATGGCTCGCTCAAGATTAAAGAAATTAAAAATCAAATAAATGAGATCTACACAATAGAAATCCAGAAGAAACTTACATTTCTGAAACAAAAACACTATGAAGCAGGCAGTAAATCGGCAAAATTACTAGCCTATAAATTGAGGAAACAACAAACAGAAAGAGCAATCTACAAAATCAGAGACCCAGTATCAAAGGAAATAAAATTCAGAATTCAGGATATTCTTAAAAGCTTCGAGAATTACTATAAGAACTTATACTCCCACAAAAAACACAAAAACGCATCCGAGACATTACTAAACACATTAAACCTTCCCCAACTTACAGAATCACAAAATAAAACACTACTGTCAGAAATACAACCTAAAGAATTGGAAAAAGCAATTATGAAACTTAAAGCTAACAAATCCCCAGGAGCAGATGGCTATACAGCAGAATGGTACAAAACCTTTAAACAGCAACTATCTCCTCTCCTCCTGAAAACATTTAACTATGTCCTCCACACAGGGGAAATCCCCCCCTCCTGGAGAGAAGGGGTCATTGCAGTTATACCTAAACCTGAAAAGGATAAACTAGAATGCTCCAATTACAGACCAATCAGTGTATTAAATCAGGACTATAAGCTTTTTACCATTATCCTTGCCAAAAGGTTAGAAAACATACTGACAGACTTAATTCACTTAGACCAAACAGGTTTTATAAGACAAAGACAGACACAAGACAACATTCGACGCACTTTACACATAATCCATCATATAAAAAAATATAACTTAAATGCAGTCATATTGGGATTAGATGCTGAAAAAGCATTCGATTCGGCTGACTGGTCTTTCCTATATAGAATCTTATCCAGTTTCAATTTTCATAACAACTTCATTAGAACTATACAGGCATTATATAAAAAACCAACAGCTAAAATAAGGATTAACGGTAACTTATCATCATCTTTTGAGCTGGAAAGAGGATGTCATCAAGGCTGCCCCCTGTCTCCACTGCTCTTTGCAATCTTCATAGAACCTCTGAGCCAATGGATAAGACAAAATCAAGAAATTCAAGGTATTACACTTGGTCAGAAGGAACATAAAATAGCACTCTTTGCTGATGACATTTTAATATACCTAGGGCAGCCAGACACTTCTTTACCAGAACTAATCTCAGTTTTTTCAGACTATGGAGATTTATCGGGGTACAAATTAAACATGCATAAAACCCAAGTTTTAACATTCAACTATGACCCAAATCATTATTCACTAAGTGAACTCAAAACTAACTGGGAGTTGGAATCTATGAAATATCTGGGGGTCAATATCCCGAAACAACTCAACAAAATTATAACACTAAACTATGATCCACTGGTGACAAAAATAAAATCTGACCTAGCAAGATGGAATATGATACCATTCTTAGGTACTGCACAAAGAATTGAAGCAGTCAAAATGAATATACTTCCACGTCTTCTATACCTTTTCCAAACAATACCGGTAGAACCTCCCAAAAAAACATCGCAGGAGCTGAACAGAAGGATCTCAAGATTCATATGGCAGGGCAAGAGACCTAGAATCAGATATAGAACCTTACAGCTAAACAAAGACAAAGGTGGGCTCACGCTGCCAAATATCAGGGACTATTTTAAAGCCGCACAAATTAAAACTTTAATAGAGATATGTAACCCAGTCTACACTGCACAATGGAAGGAGATGGAATGCCAAATAACAAGTGACATCCCCCTACAGGCGATAATAGGGAGCAATGCCTTACCTAAACTCTTGAATAACACTAACCCGTGGATAGAGACCCCGCTAAAAATTTGGTTTAAGATAGTCAGAGAGAATCAAGCTAAAGAGCCCTATCGACTTCTGCAATGGATTGCCTATGATCAAGACTTTACCCCCAATAAAATAGACACTAGATTTAAAGAGTGGAAAGAGAAAGGGCTGATAAAATATTATGATTTTTTTTAAGGGGCAAACTTTAAGAAGTTTTGAAGATTTGAAAAAACAAGGTCTAATAAATCAAGATCTTTACAGGTTCTTTCAGCTTAGACACCACATAAACAATATACTTAAAAAGGAAGATTTGGAAAGGGCCCAGTCAGGTGTTCTGAAGGTCTTCTTAATGGCATATAAAGGGATCCCAGGGATCAGATACATTTCTAAAATATACCAAGGTCTTCAAGACTTAAAAGGAGACAACACATCATATATAAAAGAGAGATGGGAAAAAGAGGGGAATTTCACTTTACAATTGGAAATATGGGAAAAGCTAAATAAACAGCAATGGAAAAGTACCTCATCCCTGCAGTGGAGAGAATTTGGATGGAAAAATTTGGTAAGATTTTTCAGAACACCTGCACAAAACAAATTTACCCATAAGGGGTTGAACTGTTGGCGCTTGTGTGGTGAAAAGACTGCAAATCATTTTCATGTGTTTTGGTCATGCCCAGTTATCCACCAATATTGGACCAATGTACAGACAATATTGGGGAAAATATTCAAAATAACAGTTCCCTTTTCTTTTGTAACTTTGTATTTGGGTTTACTACCGGTCTCACTGGAAAGACGAGGAGATAAATACTTATTCAATGTTTTAATATTGGCAAGTAAAAAAGCCCTAACTAAAAAATGGATGCTGAAGGACTGTCCTACACCTGAAGATTGGATTAACGTGATTCAGGACATTTACTCGATGGAAAAGTTGACATTCGCACTGAGACAGGACATGGATGGGTTCATGAACTTTTGGCAACCCTGGATCGCATATGTGTCTTCCATTAGATCTAATCTTTGACAAATACCATTTCAATAATGGTCCCGCTCTTTGTTCCAATGCTACTCAGATGCTCTTTTACTTTTAATTACTTAATTTTCTGTTTGTTTGTTTTTTGCTGTTCTGTTTGTTTGTTTGTTCGTTTTTTTTAAATTTTATTCTCTTTAATTTCCCTTTTTCTTTCACTTTAAAAAAAGGGGTGTTGTAATAATTATCCTACCAATGTTGTCAAATAGCAAAAAATAAGGGAACATGTGATGAAAATGTAAACAATGCAATGCTGTAATGACCTGTATACCCTTTACAAAAACTTAAATAAATAAATAAATAAATAAATAAAAATAAAAAAATAAAACAATATTGTGGGGTGTCTCATTTAAAGCAACATACAGCCCCTCACAGCATTTTACCAAAAACAAAGTCTGAGCCAGTTTGTGACACTATCAATGTTTTGAGCAGTGAAGCTGTATTTAACAGCACTTTTCAGAACAAATCTCATTGATTCAATGGGAACTGTATAAAGGTTTTAAAAAAATAAATTCAAAGACTTATTAGACTAGATAAGATTAAATGGATAGCTTAAAAAAACTACAGATATTTGAAATAAAAAAAAATCATAGTAAAATGTGCTAAAAGTGTTAAAATGAATGATGCAATGACATTTAGAAAAAAGGACCCCCATAAGAGTTTATTAGCCACCTAATATTTCCAATTCCCAGGCTGTTTATAGGTCATAGTGCTCAAATCATTAATAATAACAACGTTGAACTTCCTCCAGGAGCAGATGCTGTTCTCTCCTCGTTACTTCATCACCACTTCTTCTGAAGACCAGGATGTTAAAACTGGAGATAAAGCTCATCTTTGGACCTTTCCTGTTTTAAAAAAATAGACATAAATATATATAAGACATAATACAAATATGGTATTTACTAAACTAAATACAATCAATTGGTACACAATGAAAATGGTTTCATTTTTTTCCAGTTTTACAAACTGTTGAATTTTCCTGATCTACTGACACTGACTCTGCTCCTGTACCTGAAAATCAGTGCTAGGTTTAAAAAATATCTCACAAATAAGTTGATTGAAGTTATCTTTTAAAAATATCCATCCATCCATCCATCTTCTTCTGCTTAATCCTTTTCGGGTCGTGGTGGGGCTGAAGTCTGTCCCAGCATCTTTGGGCGAGAGGCAGGGTACACCCTGGACAGATCACCAGTCCATCGCAGGGCCAACACAGAGAGACAGACAACCATTCACTCTCACAGTCATACCTAAGGACAATTTGGAATCCCTAGTTTGATGCCAATTAACCTAACTTGCATGTTTTTGGCATGTGGAAGGAAACCGGAGAAATCCCGGAGTAAACCCACGCAGACACCGAGAGAACATGCAAACTCCATACAGATTACTGTTGGTTGGGGGCTGGGATCGAACCCAGGATCCCCCAGCCAAGGGTGAGTTGCTATGCTGCCGCAGTGCTAACCACTCCACCACCTAAGTTTAATGTATTTATGGCTGAAACTTTACCACAGCAGTCTACTCTTCACGTGTACTACACATTTATTGAAAAAATAAAATGCAGTATACATGTTAGAATAATTTTGAGCTTAAATTATTCAAAGTCAAATAATCAGGCGGAAAGTTTAATTTATGTACATTTATTACAAAATCACCCCATTGGCCACTATGGGGTAGAGGTTACAAGGCATGGCATTCAGACATACCTAGAATCTCTAGAGGATCCATTCTTCTAAGTCTGATATATATATAGGTAGGAGAAAGGAGAGGGAGGATGAGGATAAGGGAAGGGACAGAACGGGACAGTCTTGATAACTAAGCTTATCAAGGCGGACGTCAGACACTCTGGAGACATGGGTCATGAAGACATGAGATCCATAAAATTGACAGAATGTCCATCTACCACTGATCTGTACAGGTTGAGAAGTTCCTGTACATTCCTGTGACCCAAAACAGGTTTTGTCAAAGAGATTATAATAAATGGCTTAGATCATTCCTTACGTATGTACTGATCCTCAGTCTGAACTCGCTGAAATTGCTCACAGAAACAGGCCAAGAATATATAAACTTATCCTATGTGGAATGCACATATAAACATTAAACATGGCATATGAAAGGTATGATACTTCTCAAATTTATTTATTTTGGATAGTACATTACAGGTTAAAAGAAACTGTATAATATAACAACAAGGTCAAATTAGACAAAGACTCCTTCTACTATACAATTCCACGTGAGTTATCCGAAATGGGTGATGGCTGAAGCCGCAGCTTATATTGCCCACCCATATTCCATCCAAGAATTCAAAGGAGAAAAAAGAGAAAACAAGACAAGAGCGATTACAATTTAAAACAAGGCTAAGACAAAATGTGACTGAGAGAAAAAGAAAACTGAGCTAGTCTAAGTTAAGCGGTTACTATTCAAAAACAAATCTAAGACATAGTGTCACAGAGAAAAAAAGAAAAAAAGAAAAAACTAAGCTACAACACAACACAGGCTGGAAATGTCAATCCTTATGTGAGTTTACATGTCGTCTTGTAAATATGTTTGGAGTATTTCTTCCTTTAGTTTTTGTTTAAATTGTCCAAGCTTTGTGCATGATTTTAATTCAGGTCCAAAATCGTTCCATAATCTGACTCCTTGCACTGAAATACAGTGTTGCTTGGTGGTTGTTCTCACTGTAGGCTTTTGAAATATACATGTTCCTCTGAAGTGATATCGTTTCTCCCTTGTTTGGAACAACTTTTGGATATTTGCGGGCAGTGATAGATTCTTCACTTTGAACATTATTATTGCGGTTTTAAAGTCAATCAGATCTTTCAACTTGAGAGTTTTTTGTTTAAGAAAAAGTGGGTTTGTTGGTTCCCTGTAAGCTGCTTTGTTGATTATTCTAATAGCTCTCTTTTGAAGCATAAAGAGTGGATATATATTTGTTTTATATGTATTTCCCCATACTTCATTACAATATGTCATGTATGGGAGTATTAATGAATGGTACAAGGTGTATAGTGTGGGTTGATTCAGCAAATTTTTCACTCTGTGTAATATTGCAATTGATTTGGATACTTTACCTTTTATATAATTAATATGTGGCTTCCAACACAGTTTGTTACCAATTATTACTCCAAGGAATTTAGTTTCGGATACCCTTTCAATCTCTACACCATTTACACTGAGTTTAGGTACTGGGTAGTTGTGATGGTTGTTAAAGACTATAAATTTTGTCTTGCTTAAATTGAGCGTTAATTTGTTTGAATCAAACCACAGTTTCAGCTTTCCTAATTCCTTTCCGAGTGTATCCAGAAGTTGTTCCAAATTGTTTCCACTGCATAGCAGATTAGTGTCATCAGCAAACAATATTAAGTCCATTTTTTCTGAAACTTTACATATATCATTTATATACATATTGAATAATAATGGTCCCAAAACTGAACCCTGTGGGACTCCACAGGTGACCTTTAGTAACTCTGAGTTTTTGCTGTTAACACATGCAAACTGATATCTATTCTTTAAGTAACTACTTAACCAGGACAGTGCTACCCCTCTAATACCACAATTTTGTAGTTTCTTTAATAATAGATTGTGATCTACTGTATCAAATGCTTTTTTAAGATCCAGGAATACTCCAACTGAATACTCTTTATTTTCAATGGCTGTTGATATTTTTTCTGTAAATTTCATTAAGGCAAATGTCAAATATCATAATACATTGTTAATATCAATAATAGTATAGATAATATGGAATTTTTCTATCATATTCTCCCCTTGATGCTTAATAAAGCATCAGGATTAAAAGAAAAATAATAAAGTAAATAAATTAATATGTGTAAGAATTTACATGCTGTTATTTTGCAAGTTAAAAACGTGTATAGAATATACCAAAAGTGAATATGTGTGATGTGACTAAAAGTAATCTCAGACAGTGTCAAATAAGAACATGGAAAATAATATGAAACAGCCTTAAATTATATTGCAACCTTCAAAAACATTCTCAGGCCAAAAACATCCTTGCCCCTCTCACCATCCTCATCATCATATTAAGAACTCACACAAGAAAAAATCTGAGGTTATAAAAATCATTACCAAGTTTATGATGAGACTTCTCCATTAAGAGAAACACTAACTTCTACGAGTATCTGAGGTATTAATATGACCATTTGCATTATTTTCATGAATACAATAATCTCCTATAATAGGGCCTACACCCCTACGGGTGGTAACTAGTCAATCAAGGACCATTCTATTCTTTGTTATAATAAATAATTGTAGTCTACAATTAAGTATTTTAATCCCTAAGGTATTTTGTTTCCACTCTCACTCAAAGAAACAATGAACAAAACCTCACTGCTGTACTTGCATTCATGCTTCATGAATGGCATCATGTGGTAGAAAAGCATCTCTCTTCACCCTGCCCACCTGTCCTGCCGACACGATGAGGGTACGGTCAGTTGCCAAAACTGGGTACACAGATCTGCCCAGTGTCCAGCCAGATGCGAATAAGCCCAATGACTCAATGACCTTTGACAATGTAGATCCTTGGTATAACACTTGCACGCTTCGTTGGTCAAGCAGGGTAGCAGTACAGGGGAGAGACGCACTGTAAGCCGTTGCATACTCAGAGTGTTAAACTGTTGAAAAGGGGACATCACCACTTCAACAAGAGGAGTTCCCTGATGAAATTAACCTTGCATTTACAGAGTAAGGAGTGTCATCATGTTTCTAATCAGTGGAGTGATGTGCCAGGTGTGATTCAAAATGATGTTTGCTATGTTATTTCTGTATATAGCCTTTCTCTCTCTCTCTTTTTTTAACCAAACAGCCTGTAGTAGCTGCATTATTTTAGCAATAAAGATATTTTGCCTAACTGTTAGTGTTATTAAGGAGCAAACATTCTCTACAATGTAAAAGCAATGGAACAACTTAATGATCAATATTAAGTATTACTAGAGGATGATAAGATAACAACCAACACTGACCACACCTTTCCTTCAGATTATTTTTTCCCTTGTCATGATAACCTTTGTGCTGTCCATGCCAGGGAGTTTTGGTCCAGTTTCCTTTGATGACCAGATCCCCTGGTTTGCTTAAGAGATGGGTGCACCTCCCACATTTTCTTCTTCACATGGTCCCTCCTGGGAAGGGCAGTATGGATGACATCACTGTCAGTTGTCATTCTTTGCATATAATCACCCAGAAACCCTTCCTCATCACCTAAGTTAAATGGCTTCAATAATAGGGCTTGTCATTCACAATCTCCCTATTTTCTTATTTGAATATTATACTAATTTTGTAAATTGTTGATGGTAAGCTAAATGGTTTCCTAGGTAAATGTTTGGTACTAATAATTTAGGAACTACACTTAAATGTGACATGATTTGGTTTACAGTGAATTCCATTTCCATTATCTAAATAAATCATTTCAGCTATTTTAAATCATGATATTGTTTTAGTTTAAACAATGTAAACAATATAAATAAGTAGCAATATTTAAATTAGTGTAGGGTAAAGCCTTTGTATATTCAATAAGTGTGTAAATAATTTCTAAACATTTTTTTTTACCTTCACTGTTATTTAGTTCAATGAGATCCATGCAAAGGTTTTGAAAAAAAAACAAAGTTTATGCAGGGAAGATCAAATTATTTTTCTTTGAGCTCCCTAAGGCATTGTTCCCTTAATTGAGTAAGAATCTGTATTGTCTTCGTAGTAGATTCTAAATTAAGTCCCACAGTAAACATAAATTCAACACAAGTTGGACTTTCCTTAGACATTTGGAACTTTTCTCATATATTTGCATGGTTTTCTTCCTTATCAGTTTACCTTGTTCCTTATAAACATGACATTTCCTTTACAATAATCTACAGATATTTCCTTAAATATCTGGAAATTTATTGATGTAACTTTTAACTTGTCCTATTGAATGTTGTGATTTCATTACCAAGCGGTTTCATATATATTTTTTTCTTCATTATTGATCATCTATTGAGAGTTTTTATGTATTATCTATTTCTCTGAGGATTGCTAATTATTTTTTGCTAATTAATTTCTTTGGTACCCCCCTTTTGATGCATGGAGACGCACATTCAGCAAAGTTGCAGGGTATTTGCTTGATGGGTAGTGTCTTTTACTGGAAGGAAGCGTGTTACCACTTTTATGTGTTACACACAGTTAATTTAAATGAAAATTTGTGAGTAGTACAGCTCCTTCAAAATGAGGTTTCAATAATCATGGTTTCTTTTGTGACGTCTCTTGAACTAATTTACAAATTCCATTTAGGAAAAAGCAATATAGCTGTCTGTGCATATTTGATATGATTTAGCATTGATAACTAAGATCAGTTTGTCCAGTTGAACACAGACAGGTTGAATTTGTGTAAGTGAATCCTTGTGAAAGGTTGTGTAACTCCTTCAGTCAATAGAAAGGTGGACATTTTGCCTAATTAGAGTTTGGCTTCATTTTGTACAAGGAATGTCTCTTTTCATACATTCCTTGGAAAATTATGGGGTGGACTGTAGTCCCGAGGCCCAGCTCGGCCACGGCTGAGCATCGGGAAAACACATTCCTTATTACTGTCACATTTCTGAAATGTGATATTGTCACACCATTATGTGATGAGTGGCATCAGATGCATCCTGCAGTGTAAAGTCATATGAACACTACATTTTTAAAGTCAGAGTCATTTAAATTGTTATGCTTCATGTCATTTGCAATGTCATTTATTCTACTTTGCTTAAAAAAAAATGCTTGTCAACTTAAGAGGTCCTTCCTCCTGTGGTCCCTCCAGCCAATGAGCCCGTCTGGCCTCCCCCATCTTCCACAAAGATCAAATGTCGGTGCCATCCTGCAAAGAAAAATTTGGGGAAAGCCTGACGGCTTCCCTGTCTGCACCTTCAGTATTTACATCAACAGGAGTGCAAATTTTATCACCACATAAATTGATTTTACTAATGTTCCAGTGATCATCATTATTTTTTGTGTCCCTTAAATGTTTATCCCAGTTGTTTATTATAACGTGTTGTGGTGGACACACACATGGGACCTGTTTTGTGACTCACATTTTAGGTCAGAACAAAGGCAGGAACTTGAGACTGCGGGGGGTTCAATTAAAGGATTAAGGAAGGGATGCATTGGAGACAGTGGAAGTGATATCATGGAGAGAAATGCATTATGACTGTCTTTATAATGCAAGGTGGTCTGTGTGACATGTGATCTGTGAAGTGTGAAGTTCCTGATATTTAAGGACGAGAGTTTACTGTGTCATGCTCTTTCTCTGCTTTGAGATGATGGTGTTGTGAATAAAGCTGACTTTGAGAGAGAACTCTGCCTCGTCATTTTCACATCACCACACTGGTGACCCGAGACGTATCATGCAAGAAGAAAATTCCCCCAGGCCAGCCGCGTCAGGAGCCCCCAGCCAAGTGAATGCCGCTACAGTCCAGCTACCGGACTTCTGGCAGAACAATCCGCGCTCCTGGTTCAACGTGGTTGAGGCGCAGTTCAACCTCCGGGGGATATCGGTAGATGCCACGAAATTCTACCACGTAGTCGCAAAGCTGGACAACAACACAGCCCAGCATGTGGAGAGCCTGATCGACCAGCCGCCGGATAGCGACAAATACGGCACATTGAAGGCTGCACTCATCCAGCAATTCACCCCCTCGGCGGATGAGCGAGCAGAGAGGCTCCTGGCTCTGACGGAGGGGGAAAACGACATGCCCGTGAGCCTGATGGAGAAGTTGTTGAGGTTGAAAGACTCTGACGACGATCACTTCATTTTCACCCACCTCTTCCTCAGGACTCTACCGTCAGCAGCGAGAGCAACCCTGGCCAGTTCGCCACTGTTGGCCCTACGGGAGTACCGCGCGCTGGGCCGAGAGGCGCAGCGGATTGTCAATGCCACCAAGCGGCGCGCAGCCACGGCCGCTACAGCGGAACTTGGCGCGACGACCGGAGACGACAGGGGGCCAGAGGCAGCGGTGCCAGACTCACCGACGACGGCGGCGGCAGGGGCCAAGGAACGTGGACCGGATGTCCTTTGTTTCTACCATCGCCGCTTCACAGAGAGGGCACGCAAGTGTGCACCGCCGTGCCAGTATGGGCATTCGGGAAATGCCAAGACCGGGGGTCGGTAGCAGCCGCGGCCCTCGGGGAAGAGAACAAGCTGCTCTACTTGTCGGACGCATGCTCGGGGAGGCAGTTCCTCGTCGACACAGGCTCCCAGTTGAGTTTCATCACACCTTCCTACGCAGACAGACTGGCTGGTTCCGGAGGTCCCCGGGTGACGGCAGCGAACGGCTCGGAGATTAAGACCTTTGGTGAGAAGACTCTGCTTCTGTCTCTACACGGCCATACATTTGAGTGGACTTTTGTTGTAGCAGCAGTAAATTTCAATATGTTGGGGGCTGATTTTTTGTGCTCACATGGTTTGTTGGTTTATCTCACTAACAGGCGCCTGGTTAATGCACTTTCTTTTGATTCTATCCCCTGTACAGCGCGAGTGGCCCCGCCAACAGCACAAGCCAACGTCACATCTGCAAGCGGTAAGTTCCACACACTGCTCACTCAGTTCCCAGCCCTCACGGTCCCCACATTTTCAGCAACAGTCACTATGCACGGGGTGGAGCATTTTATTACCACTATCGGACTGCCCGTTTTTGCAAAAGCTCGGCGCTTGGACGCAGTTAAACTGGCCATAGCGCGCGAGGAGTTCGCCAACCTGGAGAGGTTGGGCATTATCCGACGTTCAAACAGTCCGTGGGCTTCCCCCCTACACATGGTCCCGAAAGCTGACGGATCATGGCGCCCTTGCGGGGATTTCCGCAGGTTAAACAACGCTACAGCGCACGACCGCTACCCAATCCCACATAGCCAAGATTTTTCCATTCATTTGGCAGGGGTGTGCATTTTTTCTAAAATAGACTTGGTCCGCTGTTACCACCAAGTCCCAGTGCGCCCTGAGGACATACCCAAAACAGCGGTAATAACTCCGTTTGGCCTATTCGAGTTTTTACACATGCCATTCGGACTTAAAGGCGCTGCTCAGACGTTCCAACGCATGATGGACGCGGTGCTTCGCGATCTCCCTTTTGTGTTCGTTTACCTGGACGATATTTTAGTCGCCAGCGCGTCCGAAGACGAACACGAAAAACACCTGGCCACAGTTTTCCGAAGGTTGGGAGATCATGGGTTAATAATCAACCCAGCGAAGTGTCAGTTCGGGGTGGCGCAGATCGATTTTTTAGGACACCGCGTCTCCCCCGAAGGAGCAGTTCCGCTTCCTGACAAAGTGCGCGCGGTGGCAGATTTTCCCCAGCCGCAGACGGTCAGGGCGTTGCAGGAGTTTTTGGGAATGGTGAATTTTTATAACCGTTTTCTCCCCCGCGCGGCGCAACTCATGCAGCCGTTGTATGCCGCGCTCAAAAAAACGAAACCCGCGGATAAGATCGAGTGGCCCCCGGAGCGGGACCAAGCGTTCTCGGAGGTGAAAGCAGCCTTGGCAAAGGCTGCGTTGTTGGCACACCCAGACCCAATGGCCCGCATAGCACTCACCACTGACGCATCAGAGGTGGCCATAGGGGCGGTCGTGAAGCAATATGTAGCCGGGGTTTGGCAGCCCCTCGCCTTTTTCAGCAGGACCTTGAGCAATAGCGAATGTAAATACAGCGCGTTCGACAGGGAGCTGCTCGCTCTCCATTTGGCCATCCGCCACTTTCAGTTCTGGCTAGAAGGACGCGCTTTCACTGCGTTCGTTGACCACAAACCACTAACATTCGCGATGGCCAAGGTCTCTGAACCGTGGTCAGGCCGGCAGCAGAGACAGCTGGCCGCGATATCAGAGTTTACCACTGATATTCAGCATGTGGCGGGCAAACTCAATGTAGTGGCAGATTGCCTCTCGCGCGCCGTGGCGGCCCCAGTCAGCGTAGGGGTAGATTTTGCAGCCATGGCCGCAGAGCAGGTTAATGACGCGGACGTGCGCGCGCTCCAGTCTGGACCAACAGGGTTAAGGCTGGAGAGCAGGGTGCTACAAGAGAGTATGCCCCCCCTAATCTGCGATGTCTCCACTGGACGGCCGCGTCCAGTAGTACCGGCCACGTGGCGCCGCCACGTCTTTGACTCGGTTCATTCTTTGGCGCACCCTGGAGTGCGCGCATCGGTCAAAATGGTGGGAGAGAAATTTGTGTGGCCGAGCCTCCGCAAACAAGTCAAAGAGTGGGCAGCAGCCTGCACGGCGTGTCAACGAGCCAAAGTACACAGGCACACGAGGGCTCCTTTGGAACCGTTTCACATTCCGGCCAAGAGGTTCGATCACGTTCATGTGGACCTCGTGGGCCCCCTCCCACTGTCACAGGGGTGCACACACCTTCTGACAATGGTGGACCGCACCACGCGCTGGCCTGAAGTGGTCCCGCTGGCATCAACCACGGCCGAGGAGGTGGCGTGCGCGTTTTTAACAGCTTGGGTGGCGCGCTTCGGTGTTCCGTCGGACATTACGTCCGACAGAGGCCTTCAATTTGTGTCCGAACTTTGGTCGACAATGGCCCGCAGCCTGGGTGTCACAATTCACCACACAACCGCGTACAATCCGCAGGCTAACGGGTTATGCGAACGTTTTCATAGGTCATTGAAAGCGGCTCTCAGAGCGTCACTGACGGATACAAATTGGGTTGACAAGTTACCGTGGGTGTTATTGTGCTAGAAACTGGGGACAAGCAGTTTTTGATAGATTTGGGGGGTAGGAAAGAAAGAATTGGCATAAACAGACTCAAACCCGCTTTTGTGGTGGCAGATGAGCAGGTGCTGTTGGCGAAGGCTCCGTGGCGAGGTAGACCACTGTGGGGGGCTTCACAGAGTAATGTTTCCCCAGAACACCCACAGGTGCTGACAAAAGGTTTCCACACCCAGACGGCAAACCCCCAGGACAGCCCCGCAGAGACGTTGAATCCCAGCTACAGCAGATACGGCAGGAGGCTGAAGCCTATACAGCATGTGGACTGATTTGTATTGATACTATCACGGCATGTATGTGGTTATTCTCTTGTTTTTCTGTTTGTCTAAAATGTTGGGGGGGCTTTGTGTGGTGGACACACACATGGGACCTGTTTTGTGACTCACATTTTAGGTCAGAACAAAGGCAGGAACTTGAGACTGTGGGGGGTTCAATTAAAGGATTAAGGAAGGGACACATTGGAGACAGTGGAAGTGATATCATGGAGAGAAATGCATTGTGACTGTCTTTATAATGCAAGGTGGTCTGTGTGACATGTGATCTGTGAAGTGTGAAGTTCCTGATATTTAAGGAAGAGAGTTTACTGTGTCATGCTCTTTCTCTGCTTTGAGATGATGGTGTTGTGAATAAAGCTGACTTTGAGAGAGAACTCTGCCTCGTCATTTTCACATCACCACAGTGTAATGTTAAGAAAAACAAGTTTTATTGAAACAACTTAATTTTGCAAAAGAGGTAATAATAATGGGTGATCTAAATGTTAATTGGGAAGTCAACAAAGTTAGGAAAAATCTGAAAAAGGTTATGGATGACATGGATATGACTCAGGTAATTAATGGCCCTACGAGAATCACAAACTCCACTAGCACTCAGGTTGATCTAGCTTTTACTAATAGGCCAGAAAGGATCTTGAAGTCATACAATATGCTCACAGGATTGTCTGATCACAATCTTATAATGGTCAGAAGAAAATTAAATAAAAAGCGCTTCAAATCCTTGGCCGCTACCGAATTCTATAGAATACCAAAACAGGAACAACAAAATTTTCAAGATTCAATTCAAGAAGTAAATTGGGATGAATTACTCGTTGGCAAAAATTTAGATGAGGATTGTTCTAAATTTGCCAACAAAATGCAACAAATTATTATACAATTTACACAGATAATTAAACTAAAAGCTAGAAAGAATGGCCTTCCTCGGTTAAACAAATTTATTCTGAAATTGATGAAAGAACGAGATCACTTTTTGAAGTTGTCAGTTAAATCAGGACACAACAGGCACCAATTTATTTCATTGAGAAATAGGGTAGTGAAAGAAATAAGAAAATCTAAAGCTGACTTTTTCATTACTGTTTTGAATAGTGCAAGGGGAAATTCTAAAATAACCTGGAATTATATTAAAAAATTATTGGGTGATTGATTCCCCCCCCAAAAAACAAAACAAAACTAATGCAAATTCAGTTAAATTGAAACATCCTGACGGAAACTCAAATGATGGCTGATGCTTTTAACAACTACTTCATTGAATCTGTGTCAGAAATCTCTGATAAGTTTATAGTAAAACAAAGGAAGAAATACCCTGCATTGTCTGCAATGCAGTCCTTTACCATTACAAATATTACTGAGACCAAAGTTATCGATTTAATTCAATCACTCAAACCATCTAAAGCAAAGGATGTTTTTGGAATGGACACAGACATGCTCAAAGATTTAGGTTCAGCTCTCACCACTCCTATTGCCTCAATCATTAATCTTTCAATTTCATCTGGCCATTTTCCAAAGGCCTGGAAATCTGCTATTATTACCCCTGTCTTTAAATCCGGTTACTCAACTTTTCTGTATAACTACCGACCAGTAAGCATTCTTCCAGCCATTTCCAAAATTGCAGAAAAATGGGTGGCAGAGCAGATTGTCCATTATTTAAACAGTAGTTCCCCCTCTCTCCACGCCATGCAGTTTGGTTTCAGATCCAAGCATTCAACTGAAATGGCTACATCCCTCTTCATTGAGAAAATAAAATCTTTCCTTGATAAGGGTGGAGTTGTAGGGGCGGTGTTTTTGGACCTCAGGAAAGCATTCAATACAGTAAATCACTCTGCTCTTCTTACCAAGCTCTTTAAATTTAACTTTTCTCACAACGCTGTGAGCTGGATTGAAACATATCTGCATGATCGAACACAATCTGTATCAGTTAACAACTGCAGATCTGATTCTCTTAGGCTAACTTCTGGAGTCCCTCAGGGATCTATATTAGGCCTCCTTTTATTTAGTCTTTATATTAATGATTTGCCCACTGTTTGTCCTGAAGCTGAATGCTTAATGTATGCAGACGACACGGTTTTCTTTGTTCATGGTCGCTCCAAAGACACTGTTGCTGCTAAACTCAGTAAAACAATGTCCTGTGTCACAACTTGGTTGCAGGAGTGCTGCCTACAGTTAAATGTTTCTAAAACTGTAGGCATGTATTTCACTAAAATAAATAGAGTGTCACCTGACCCTGACATACATGTTAATGGAGAAACAATACAAATTGTTAGCCAATATAAATATCTTGGGTTAATAATAGATTCAGTGTTCCTTCAAAGCCCATATTGCTAAATTGAGTAAAAAAAAATCAAGTTAAATCTTGCAAATTTTCGTGCAATGCGAAATGAAATGCCAACTGAAGCCGCAAAAATATACTTGCATTCAATGATTCTCAGTCACTTCAACTATTGCCTAACTAGCTGGTCCCAGGCAGGTCAGAGTGCAAAAAAAAAAAAAATAAAAAAAATTGAAGTTTTGTACAAGCAGTCAAAGTTATGGATAAAAAACCTAGGCATTATCATCATTGTGCAATTTAAAAAAAAGTACAGTCTTTTAAACTGGGATAGTCTTCATACATTTGCAGATTTAAATTTGATTTATAAAGTACTGTTTAGCACCTTGAGGGAGCCAGATTATTTAGCATCTCAGACAAGAGACAGTGGATAAACATGGGAGAACAATACTCAGGAGGTTCCTGGCGAGATAGCAGGAAGGAGTCAAGGACAAAGGGGGTTGAATGCAGTGTGATGCAAATGTCATGTTGTGTGTGGAGAAATGCCATGAAACTTAAGAGGAGAGTGCCTGCTGAAATAGTCAGTCTGTTCTTTGCTTGAGAGATGTGAGTGTGTAATAAATCGTCTGAAATGAATCTGCCTCTTCATTTACACACTCCACACTGGTGACCCAAGACGTATTATGGAACATGAGGCAAGATCCCCGGAGCCGGCCCGGTCAGGAAGCTACAGCGAGGCGGCAGCCATCCAACAGACAGCCCGGACTGGAACCTCCAGCCACGTGTGTGCGGTTTCAGTCAAGCTACCGGATTTCTGGCAGCACAACCCACGCTCCTGGTTCCACCTCACCAAGGCCCAGTTCGCCCTCCAGGGAGTAACGGCAGATGACACCAGGTTCTACCATGTGGTCGCAGCGCTGGACACCCGCACAGCTCAGCAGGTAGCGAGCCTGCTCGATAAGCCACCAGCCAGCAGCAAATATGAGGCGCTTAAGGCTGCGCTCATCCAGCGCTACACGCTCTCCGACTGTGAGACAGCGGAGAGGCTCCTGACGCGGACCGAGTTAGGAGATGGTTCGGCCGTAGACCTGATGGAGAAGATGCTGGCATTAATGGGCACGGACGACGGGCACTTTCTGTGTGCCCACCTCTTCCTCCGGAACCTTCTGACAGTGGAGAGAGCGGTTCTAGCCAATTTGCCATTGCTGGCCGCGCGCAACTACCATGCGCTAGCCCAGGAGGCAGACCGGATCATCCTCACCACCAGGGCGATCACAGTCAATGCGGCAGCGGCGGAGCCCAGTGAGACGACCATAGGAGGCGTGGAGCCACCGACGGTAGCAGCAGCGGGGGCCAAGGAGCGCCAGAGAGACACGCTCTGTTTCTACCACCGCCGCTTCGGAGAGAAGGCACGCAGATGTGCGCCCCCGTGCCAATTCAAGCGCTCGGGAAATGCCAAGGCCGGGGGTCGGTAGCAGCTGTGACCCTCGGTGAAGAGAACAAGCTGCTCTACTTGACGGATGCACGCTCGGGGAGGCGTTTCCTCATGGACACCGGAGCCCTGAAGAGTTTCATCCTGCCGACCTACGCTAACCGGTTGGCAGGACCTAGCAGCCCCGAGATGTTGGCAGCCAATGGCTCAGATATTAAGACCTTTGGTGAGAGGACTCTGCTCTTATCTCTGCATGGCCGTACATATGAGTGGACTTTTGTCGTAGCAGCACTGAATTACCATATCCTGGGGGCTGATTTTCTGTGTGCACATGGTTTACTGGTTGATGTTGCTAACAGGCGCCTGGTTAATGCACTGTCCTTTGACTTTCTCCCCTGTATAGCTCGAGTGACCCAGCCAACAGCACAAGCCAACGTCACAGCTACAGGCGGTAAGTTCCACACACTGCTCACTCAGTTCCCAGCATTCACAGTCCCGACGTTTTCCGCGGCCATCGCTAAACACGGGGTGGAGCACTTTATCACCACCACCGGGCCGCCCGTTTTTGCAAGACATTGGCGCTTGGACGCAGCTAAACTGGCCATAGCGCGCGAGGAGTTCGCCAACCTGGAAAGGTTGGGCATCATCAGGCGATCAAACAGCCCATGGGCATCCCCGCTACACATGGTCCCTAAGGCTGAGGGATCGTGGAGACCATGCAGGGATTTCCGCAGGTTGAACAACGCCACAGCGCACGACCACTACCCAATTCCCCACATACAGAATTTTTCCGTTCACCTTGCCGGAGCACGCATTTTTTCCAAAATAGACCTGGTCCGCGGTTACCACCAAGGCCCAGTGCGCATTGAGGACATACCCAAAACAGTGGTAATAACTCCGTTCGGTCTATTCGAGTTCCTGCGCATGCCATTCGAGTTAAAAGGAGCAGCACAGACGTTCCAGCGCATGATGGATGCAGTGCTGCCCAATCTCCCGTTCGTGTTCGTCTACCTGGACGATATCCTGGTAGCCAGTGTGTCCGAAGACGAACACGAAACCCACCTCACGACGGTTTTCCGGAGGTTGGAGGAGCACGGGTTAATAATCAACCCGGTGAAATGCCAGTTCGGCGTGATGGAGATTGATTTTTTGGGGCACCGCGTCTCTCCGGAAGGAGCAATCCTGCTGCCCGACAAAGTGCGCGCCGTGGCGGATTTTCCCCGGCCTCAGACGGTCAGGGTGCTGCAGGAATTTTTGGGGATGGTGAACTTTTATAACCGTTTCCTTCCCCGCGCGGCGCAGCTCATGCAACCATTGTACGCCGCACTCAAGAAACAGAAACCCACGGATAGGGTCGAATGGACCCCGGAGCGAGAGCGGGCGTTCTCAGAAGTTAAAGCAGCCCTGGCAAATGCCGCACTGCTGGCGCATCCGGACCCGGCGGCCCGCATAGCGCTCACCACAGACGCTTCAGACGTGGCCATAGGGGCTGTCGTGGAGCAGCGCGTCGCCGGGGCTTGGCAGCCGCTCGCCTTTTTCAGCAGAACTTTGCGCAACAGCGAACGTAAATACAGAGCGTTCGACAGAGAGTTGCTGGCTCTCCACCTGGCCTTACGCCACTTCCAGTTCTGGCTGGAAGGGCGCAGCTTCACCGCTTTCGTGGACCACAAGCTGCTAACATTCACGATGGCCAAGGTTTCAGAACCGTGGTCGGGCCGGCAGCAGAGACAGCTGGCCGCGATCTCAGAGTTTACTACCGATATTCAACATGTGTCAGGTAAACTGAATGTGGTGGCGGACTGCCTCTCACGCGCTGTGGTGGCCCCGGTCTGGGTGGGGATAGATTATGCAGCCATGGCCACGGAGCAGATTAGCGATGCAGACGTGCGCGCGCTCCAGTCTGGACCAACAGGGTTAAGGCTGGAGAGCAGGTGCTGCAAGATGGCGGCCCCCCCCAATCTGCAATGTCTCCACGGGTCGCCCGCGTCCAGTGGACCCGGTCGCGTGGCGCCACCGCGTGTTTGAGTCGGTTCACACTCTGGCGCACCCAGGAGTGCGCACGTCGGTCAAAATGGTGGGAGAGAAGTTTGTGTGGCCGAGCCTACGCAAACAAGTGAAAGAGTGGGCTGCAGCCTGCGTGGCGTGCCAACGAGCCAAGGTACACAGACACATGAAGGCTCCCTTGGAGCCGTTTCGTATCCCGGCTAAGAGGTTGGACCATGTTCACGTGGACCTCGTGGGCTCCCTCCCGCCATCACAGGGGTGCACGCACCTCCTGACAGTGGTGGACCGCACCACGTGCTGGCCAGAAGCGGTCCCGCTGGCGGCAACCATGTCCGCAGACGTAGCGTGCACTTTTTTAGCAGCATGGGTGGCGCGTTTTGGAGTCCCGTCGGACATTACGTCCGACAGGGGCCCGCAATTTGTTTCCGAACTCTGGTCCACAATGGCCCGCAGCCTGGGTGTTACAATTCACCACACAACCACGTACAACCCACAGGCCAATGGGTTATGCGGGCGTTTTCATAGATCACTGAAAGCAGCACTCAGGGCTTCATTGACGGATGCAAATTGGGTAGACAGGCTGCCGTGGGTTTTATTGGGGTTGCGCTCCGCGCCGAAAGAGGATCTGGAAGCTTCCCCGGCAGAGCTCGTTTTTGCGCAGCCCCTACGGCTGCCCGGAGAATTTCTGCCAGATAATCCCGCGCCGGGCAGCTCCCCGTCTCAGCTTTTGCAGCGTAGCGCAAATATAGGCACGCTGCCGGGCCCTGCCCACCACAGTTTTCTGCGTGTTTTTGTGCCTAAAACTTTGAAGAGCGCAAAGTTCATATTTGTCAGACATGACGCCCACCACCCTCCATTGCGCCCACCCTATGATGGACCATTCAGAGTGTTGGAAACAGGGGATAAGCATTTTGTGCTAGACTTGGGGGGTAGGCGGGAAAAAATTGGCATAGACAGACTCAAACCCGCTTTCGTTGTGGCGGACGAGCAAGTGCTGTTGGCTAGGGCCCCTCGGCGTGGAAGACCCCCACGGAGAGCTCCCCAGGGAAACGATTCACCAGAGCAGCCACACGGACAGACCGAAGTGCCCCCCCCCCCAGTCACAGCCCACCCGCAGTCAGACACACTCCCAGAAGCCCCCCACCGGCACAGCAGCGCCACGGAGGCGGTAAACCCCAGTTACAGCAGATACGGGAGGAGACGGAAGCCCAAACAGCACGTGGACTGATATTCTATTGTTCTATCACGGCATGTGGACTGTTATTCTATTGTTCTATCTAAGATGCTGGGGGGGGGGGGGGAAGTTTAGCACCTTGGGGGAGCCAGATTATTTAGCATCTCAGACAAGAGACAGTGGATAAACATGGGAGAACAATACTCAGGAGGTTCCTGGCGAGATAGCAGGAAGGAGTCAAGGACGTAGGGGGTTGAATGCAGTGTGATGCAAATGTCATGTTGTGTGTGGAGAAATGCCATGAAACTTAAGAGGAGAGTGCCTGCTGAAATAGTCAGTCTGTTCTTTGCTTGAGAGATGTGAGTGTGTAATAAATCGTTTGAAATGAATCTGCCTCTTTATTTACTTACTCCACAACTGCATGATTTGGCTCCAGATCCTCTGGCAGAGCTCATCAGCCAAAGAAACAGCCCTGAGCGTGTCACTTGAGGCTCTGTCAGAGGTGACTGTTTCATTCCTCTGCGCAGGAGCACTTTCAGTAAGTCGGCCTGGTCAGTGAGGAGCACTAGTGAGTGGAACTCAGTACCTGAGGAGGTTAAACTGCTTACAACATACAAGGCCTTCACAAAAATTGAAAATGTGGCTTATAAACACCTACAGCTGCCAACACTAAAAGATAAGTCTGTTGTGATGTTTGATGTTGTGATCAAATGTACAGTTTATGTGCATGTTATTTGTTACATTAGTGCCCTCTTAAATGTCTAACCAGGTTTTTTTTTTTTTCTTGTAGATGCATTTTATTGCTTTTTTACATCTTGGCCAGGGGACTACAGACGAAAACTAGCCTTTGGCTAATTCTGGCTTTTTAAACCATGTGTAATCATGTGTTTTATGAAATTGCATTGTCCCTTTTCAAATAAATTAAACTAAGTGAATTATTGTTTTTTGTTGTTGTTTTTTTTTACATATTGCATATGTCACCAAGGATTTATTAAATTGAAAGGTAATGGTGATGTTGTAGAGGATGTGCTCGAATGATGAGGCTGAGTTTAGTTCTTAAGTTCAGCTTTATTGACAGAACACATCGTCTAGCATTCTCAAAGCAGGAAGAAGAGAAAGAATCATATCACATCACCCTTTTATATGTTTCCAGCATCAGAACTCAAGTCACATGGTGTTTTCAGTAAACATACAGTCACAAAGCATCCCTTTGAACCTTCACCATTGTCTCTCAATCCTTGATGAACCGGAAATCCCTCCGGGGCATCTTCTGTGGGACAAAAAGACCAATCTCACACCTCCTCGTTATCTTCTGCAGATTCGAGTCCTTTGTCCTTCCAGATGTGAAACCCCCAATACGCATGCAGTCATATCTCTGTGGAAATGTGAGCCCACAATGTGTGTCGCCCACAATGTTATGATTCCTTGTTAATTTGGCAAATCTAATTCCTAGTGAAAAAGAAAAAAAAATTATGAATGCTTTCCCTTTCCTGTTGAAAAACAGGAACTGACCAGGCCTAACCCTAACCCTAACCCTAACCCTAATCACTAGTTTAGGACAGTATCATGTGTTAGAAGCCTTAAACCAATGCAGCAGTTAGAATTAGTAACTGGAAATGCAGGCCTAATCTCTGTTTTCAGGAATTTCATTCTCATCTTGCTGTGCTCTTTTAGGAGGGAAAAAGTCACAGCATGAACTCTCAGATCCTGCTCTTGCATTCTCCCCCCCCCCCCCCTTTTTAACATGGACAGACCTAGGGTCAGAATGTAAATAAGATTGCATATGTCATTTATTAAAAAGTGAGTATAGTATTATTTAAACAAAGCAACAATATGACATACAATTACCAAGACCTCTGTTTGATAATCAGTAGTCTCTGGCAAATCATATGCACAAACACATTAATTATCAATCTCTTTTGAACCTCTATGATTTGAATCATGTAATATAGGGTATACATAAAGCCTTCAGTGATTAGACATTATTAACCCTTAGATGCATGACCAGCCAGTTCCTACACTTGGTCATGAGTGTGGTCAAAATGATCCCAATTAGAATGAATGCATTTTATGCTGTAAACTTAAGAAATTTCTTTCATTTTGGTTAAAGATGATTATTATTATTATTATTATTATTATTATTATTATTATTATTATTATTATTATTATTATTATTATTATTATTTTAAATTATATTTTGGTCAACAAAAAGGGGTCATTTTTGACCCCACATATGGAAAAGTGTGGTACTGATACAAAAAAATGCAATTACTTAAAAAATATAACAATTAGATACAAATCCAAATGGCCTCATGTCAAAGACAACCTATTTGAGGAATACAAGAAAGATTAAATGATAAAAAATTAAAATTACAAAGATATTTTAAAAAAAACAACCGCAGGGGTAATTGTGACCCCACTTATGAATCTAAGGGTTAAGTGACAGCATGATATTGTAATGTTCAGTTAATTTCATCATTGTCATGCTTGTAGCATTGATTAAGATGCAAGCATTTGTACTTAACTTAGATGTTCAGCTGTCTCTTTGATATCGATGGGAGGAGAGGTTACAGGAGGCTGTCATGACTCACTCTGGGCCGTCACCTGCCTCAGCTGCGCGCACACCTGCGGCCAATCACTCACGGGCTTTATAGCCTGCTCTGCCTGGAGCCTCATCACAGAGCCGTCTGTCATTTCTCCCTGACCTTCGTCTCCCTCATGTCTGTCTCTGCACAGATCACCAGTCCGTCTTGGAAGACGATCATCAACACATAAGCATTATGCTGCTCACCTTTTCTCCCAGACTCTCCCCTGTGCACAGGTGGATTCCCCAGGCGGCGGAACCAATTCTCCGCGGTGGTGGAACGTTTCCTCTCGCCTCTCCTAATCACACCGCTCATCACCGGGATTGCCTCGCAGACGCTATCTTCCTGGCCGGAGCCCTCGGGCCGAACCTGCGCTGGCATCTTTCCACCTGCAAGTAGGCCCCAGTCATTATTCTGCTCACTGTGACGTGGAAGAAACTAACGTCTGCGCTTTGGCTCTGTCCTAGGGTTGCCAGGCTGAATGGCGCTCTGTCTCGCCCCTGGCTGCAGCACGTTCATCATCATCACATTCACACAACGCATACACGCACTCACACACCCTCTGTTGGTTACAATAAAGATTATTGAAATTCACTCGAGCCTGTGTGTGTGTTCCCTGGGTCCAGCAATATGTCAGTATGGCTCCGTCAGAGCGACCGAGCGAACAGCGGGCCCGCACACCAGCTTAACAACTTAAAGGCTCGAGTGGACCAATTAACTTACCAACAGCAGGTTATTTTCAATCAGTTAGTCCAGATCCTCAGCCAGTTGGATTGCCTGGAAGAACAGTGGGCGTTCCCTCCGGTTCCCAGTAGTAGACCAGCCCCAGTTAGCTCTTCACCTAGCCAGGCTAGCCCAGGCCCCTCAACCCGTCTCACTCCGGTTCCCACGCCCACGCGCTTCTGTGGAAAGCTCGGGGAGGCACGGGGTTTTATCCTCAAGTGTGAGACGGTGTTACAGCGGGTCCCGGGTGATTTCCCCACTGATCACAGCCGCATAGGTTATGTGGCTAATCTTTTGGAGGGACGAGTGCTAGCTTGGGTGTACGGCATAATGGCGAAACCCAGCTATGCAAACCTGACCTACTCCCAATTCGTGCACAATTTTAACAAGGTTTTTAACCACTCGGACCGCGATAGCGTGCTCACCACTCAGTTATTAAACCTTCGCCAGGGTAGCCGGTCAGTCGCCAACTACGCTGTTGACTTCCGGGTGGTGGCGGTGGAAGTTGGGTGGGAGGATGCCTCGTTATGCAGCATTTTCATTAGGAGTCTGAGCCCTAGTCTGCAGGATGAGCTGGCTCGCTTAGAGAAGCCTGAGCGTCTCATGGAGCTCATTTTGCTAACTATTAGTCTTGACAACAGACTGAGGGAGCGGGCTGCTGAGCGGAGGTCTTCCGGCCACTCGGGCAGTCAGTTTCCGCGCTCCTCTAAGTTTCCACTTTTGGCGTTGCCCGCGCTAGAGGCTGCAGACGAACCCGAGGGCATGATAGTGGAGCGGACTAAACTCTTGCTGGCCGAGAGACAGCGCTGCAGGGAGTTAGGTCTGTGTATGTATTGTGGGGATGATCAGCATAAGATCGAGACCTGCCCTGCTTGGCCAAAAAGAGGGGGTCCGCGCGTCCCAATAGGGGGACTCGCGGACTGATCTCGGCCTGATCCCCTATCAAAGTGTCTCCTTCCAATTAGGTTTTGTTACAAACACACCGAAATTCTCACACACACACTGGTGGACTCGGGGGCTGAGCAGAGCTTCATTTCGGGGAAACTGGCAACCTGACTGGGGCTTCCCTGCCATGCTCTTCCGGCCCCCCTGAACCTCATCACTCTGTCAAAGGCTCCTCTGGAGACAGTGACACATCAGACAGCCCCAGTCTCTGCTATCATCTCAGGTAACCATCGAGAGGACCTCTGGCTGTTTGTGCTGTCCACCTTGGCTGCCCCCGTCATCCTGGGCTACCCCTGGCTCCGCCTCCACAACCCAACCTTTGACTGGCGTACTGGGAGCGTCCTCGCTTGGAGTCCCTTCTGCCTGAGTGCCTGCCTCCAGTCTGCAGCGTGTTCTCCCTCGGTCCCCCTCTCCTCCCCTGCCCCCCTTCCTCCTCCTGACCTGTCCAGAGTGCCACCTTTGTTCCATGACCTTGGAGCAGTGTTCAGCAAGTCCCAGGCGCTGCCCCCCCCCCCACCGCCCGTATGACTGTGCCATTAATCTCCGCCTGGGCGCCCCCCTGCTGTCGAGCCGTCTCTACAGCTTATCGGCTCCGGAGCGGGAAGCAATGGACGCTTACATCAAGGAGTCGCTCAGCTCGGGCATCATTCGGCCTTCTTCTTTGCCAGTGGGGGTGGGCTTCTTCTTCGTTGGAAAGAAGGATGGTTCCCTTCCCCCTTGTATCGACTTCCAGGCGCTGAACGATATCACAATCAAGGACAGGTACACTCTTCCGCTCATGGACTCTGCTTTTGACTCCCTCCAGGGGGCCTCCTGGTTCACGAAGCTGGACCTCCGCAGTGCCTACCACCTCGTGTGGATCCGGGAGGGCGACGAGTGGAAGACGGGTTTCCAGACCCTAAGCGGCCACTTCAAATATCTCGTCATGCCGTTTGGGCTGACCAACACTCCGGCCGTCTTCCAGCGCTTGATTAATGATGTTCTCCGGGACTTCCTCGGGTCCTTCATCTTCGTCTATCTGAACGACATTTTGATCTTCGCCCAGTCCCGGGAGGAGCATCAGAGCCATGTGAGACAGGTCCTTCAACGGCTCCTGGAGAACAAATTATTCGTTAAAGCAGAGAAGTGTGAGTTCTACACTGAGAAGACCTCCTTTCTAGGATTTATTATCTCACACAACCAGGTCATCCCGGACCCTGAGAAGGTTAAGGCAGTGGTGGATTGCCCCCCCACCCCCATCGAGGAAGCAGCTGCAACAATTCCTGGGGTTTGCCAATTTTTACTGACGATTTGTCCCCAATTACAGCTCGATCGCTCTCCCCCTGACCTGTCTCACCTCCCCCAAGGTGTCGTTCTGGTGGACAGAGGAGGCTGCGGTGACTTTTGCGACCCTGAAGACCGAGTTCTCATCCTCCCGGGCCCTGACGCAGGTGCATCCCGCTCTCCAGTGTCTGGTCGAGGTGGATGCCTCTGACTCGGGGGTGGGGGCAGTCTTGTCACAGCGCTCCCCAGTGGACGGGGTGATCCGCCCCTGCGCTTTCTTCTTTTGGCAGCTGTCCCCCGCGGAGAGGAATTATGACGTCAGCGACAGAGAACTCCTGGCGGTGAAGCTCGCGCTGGAGGAGTGGCGGCACTGGCTGGAGGGGGTCGCGCAACCCTTTGTGGTGTGGACTGACTACAAGAACTTGGAGTACCTGGGAACGGCTAAACGCCTGAATGCTTGCCAGGCTCGTTGGTCCTTGTTCTTCGGGCGCTTCAGGTACACCATCACCTACCACCCTGGGACGAAAAATGCCAAACCTGACGCCCTGTCCAGGCAGTTCGCCTCGGAGGTCTCTGAAAGGCATGAGCACACCATTCTCCCTGCTTTGTGTGTCGTGGGCGCCCTCTCTTGGGGCATCAGAGACAAGGTCCTGAAGGCGCAGGAGGTTGAGCTGGATCCAGGCACAGGGCCTGCAGGGAGACTGTTCGTTCCATCTGCGGTCCGGGGTGACGTGATCCACTGGGCCCACTCATCCAAGCTCGCCTGCCACCCTGGGATCACCCGCCTGGTGGAGCTGCTCCAGAGATCATTCTGGTGGCCGGGCCTCCGGAATGATGTCATCAACTATGTCCACACCTGTCCCCAGTGCGCCACCGGGAAGACATCATCATCACCGCCGGCGGGTCTCCTCCATCCGTTGCCGACCCCTGGAAGGCCATGGTCCCACATCGCCCTGGACTTTGTAACTGGTCTCCCGGCATCCAACCGCTTCGACACCGTCCTCACCATTGTGGACCGCTTTTCTAAGGCCGCCCATTTTGTCCCACTACATGGGCTCCCAACGGCAAGAGAGACGGCGGACCTATTGGTGCAGCACGTCGTGCATCTTCACGGGATCCCCAAGAACATTGTCTCCGATCGGGGTCCCCAGTTTGTGTCCCGCATATGGAGGAGTTTCTGCAACACACTGGGGGCAACGGTGAGCCTGTCCTCTGGTCATCACCCTCAGAGCAACGGGCAGTGTGAGCGGGCCAATCAGGAGCTGGAGGCCGCTCTGCACTGTGCCACCGCCTCCAGTCCCTCGTCTTAGAGCAGCCATCTGCCATGGATCGAATACACCCATAATTTGACCCTGTCCTCTGCGATCGGCATGCCATCCTTCAAGGCGTCGCTGGGTTATGATCCCCCGTTGTTTCCCGAGGAGGAGGGGGAAGTAGCCATGCCTTCCATCCATGCCCACCTGAGGTGCTGTTGTCGGCTCTTGGTTGCTACGCGCCGGGCCCTTTTACGCACGGCAGAGCGCAACACGAGAACAGCGAACCGGCGCAGAAGACCTGCTCCTCAGTATCAGGTGGGTCAGCAGGTATGGTTGTCAACCCAGCACATTAATCTGAAGGCTGAGAAGAGGAAGCTGGCCCAGCGTTTTATTGGGCCCTTCCCGATTGTCCGTGTGATAAATCCTGTGGCTGTGCACCTGGCTCTCCCCCCCTCTCTCCGTGTTTGTCCCACATTCCACGTTTCACAGGTCAAGCCCATCGTCTCCAACCCTCTCTGCCCCCCTCCCAGGGCTCCACCCCCGCCAGTGTTGATCGACGGCGACCTGGCATGGAGGGTCAACTCCATTTTGGACATCCGCTGCCGGGGTCGTGGCCTGCAGTACCTGGTGGACTGGGAGGGGTATGGGCCCGAGTGGAGGTCCTGGGTGCGTCCATCATTCGTGCTGGACAAGCGCCTCATCAGGGACTTCCATCAGACGCACCCAGGTAGGCCAGTGCCGGGAGGCGTTGCTCAGGGGGGGAGTACTGTCATGACTCATTCTGGGCCGTCACCTGCCTCAGCTGCGCACACACCTGCGGCCAATCACTCACGGGCTTTATAGCTTGCTCTGCCTGGAGCCTCGGCACGGAGCCGTCTGTCATTTCTCCCTGACCTTCGTCTCCCTCACGTCTGTCTCCGCACAGATCACCAGGACCAATTCTCCGGTAGTGGCGGAACGTTTCCTCTCGCCTCTCCTAATCACACCGCTCATCACCGGAAGTGCCTCGCAGACGCTGTCTTCCTGGCCGGAGTCCTCGGGCCAAGCCTGCACTCGCATCTTTCCACCTGCAAAGTAAGCCCCAGTCATTATTCTGCTCACTGTGACATGGAAGAAACTAACATCTGTGCTTTGGCTCTGTTCTAGGGTTGCCAGGCTGTATGGCACTCTGTCTCGCCCCCGGCTGCAGCACGTTCATCACCATCACATTCACACAATGCATACACGCACTCACACACCCTCTGTTGGCAACAATAAAGAATATTGAAATTCACTCTAGCCTGTGTGTGTGTTCCCTGGGTCCAGCAATATGTCAGAGGCTGAGAGGCTGGTTTTGTTTAGGCAGGGGGAAGGAGAACATCAGTCCTGCGTCCCTTTTCCCTGTAAAGTGCACTGCTATGCTTCAGTCAAAGAAAAAAAAAAGAAAACTCAGTGATATGTCAAAAAATTGAATAAAAAAGCTCAATGTTTTTCATTTTCCAAAGAAAAAAAACTGGAGGGAAAATGAAAATATTGGCTTTAAAAATATGTAAATAGTTCATCACGTACGCAACATTAGAGTGAAAACTCACAAAGTTAGACTGAAAGAAAAAGTAAAATCCCAAAACTTTGCAAAAAATACCCATATATAGATTGTTTTTTCTTTCTCTTCCCTTTTACCAAGTTTTTACACACAAATCAGTAGCTACACAGCCCTTTTTCCCCCCAAGTTCTCTCTCTGTCTGTTTCTTTCACCCAAGGACACACAGATAGATAACTTATGCACACACACACAGACACAGACTTTTTTTTTTCCCCACACCAGAGCAGATTACACAGAGACAAAACAAACCAGACTGCAGTAACTTTTATCTAAAACTCACAAAATAAAATATTTCAACGATCACGTTAACCCCTCCACTGTGTGCCTAAAGCCCAAAGTAAGACCTCCTCCCCCAGCATCTTGCAATAGCTCACCGTAGCGGGGGAAAATCCTATGGACGATAATGCAGACCCTGTAAATGCACAAATCTTCCGTGAAAAAACTTTTTCCCTTCGGGGTTCACGTAGCCTCCCACGAATGCTGAAGGTCCAAACCCTGGACCATAAGCAGAAGTGGTCACAAGAGGCACAAATCTGTCCCCAAAAATTTACTTCTCTGGGATCATGTGACTCTCTTCCACACAGGAACAAGACCACGAATCTTTCCTTTTTTTCTTTGCATGCAAACTTCCGGCACCTCCACTGCACTTACTTAGACCGTAGAAAGTGGCGGATTTCAAAGAATCACCCCGGGTCTTGTGATATCGGTCACCGTTTGCAAAGGAAAACCTCGTTCCTCCCAAGGGATTATTACGATATCGCTCACCGTCGATAAAATAACTCAGCACTCAAGCCGCTAGTTTCCCTGCTTTCAGTATTTTGCAGTGTACTATCGTTCTGGGGAATCTCACTATCTTTTATCCATAAACAACAACAAATGTACTTACATTCAAGCTGCCTATACGATTCTCAGATCCATCACCCAGTCAGTTCCAGCACCCCGGTCTGAAATACCTTCACTGCAGTAACACTGAGCCCTTTTTTTTTTTTTTTTTTCATTCAGACTGGGAAGGTCTTTTTATCAGCTGTGCACTTGCTGAGATCAAGCAGAGGCACCGGAAAGACTGAAATATGTGGATCCGCTGTTTGGATGCCAAATGTTAGAATAATTTTGAGCTTAAATTATTCAAAGTCAAATAATCAGGCGGAAAGTTTAATTTATGTACATTTATTACAAAATCACCCCATTGGCCACTATGGGGGAGAGGTTACAAGGCATGACATTCAGACACACCTAGAATCTCTAAAGGATCCATTCTTCTGAGTCTGATATATATAGGTAGGAGAAAGGAGAGGGAGGATGAGGATACGGGAAGGGACAGAATGGGACAGTCCTGATAACTAAGCTTATCAAGGCGGATGTCAGACACTCTGGAGACATGGGTCATGAAGACATGAGATCCATAAAACTGACAGAATGTCCATCTACCACTGATCTGTACAGGCTGAGAAGTTCCTGTGCATTCCTTTGACCCAAAACAGGTTATGTCAAAGAGATTATAATAAATGGCTTAGATCATTCCTTACGCATGTACTGATCCTCAGTCTGAACTTGCTGAAATTGCTCACAGAAACAGGCCAAGAATATATAAACTTATCCTATGTGTAATGCACATATAAACATTAAACATAGCATATGAAAGGTATGATACTTCTCAAATATAATAATACATTATTAATATCAATAATAGTATAGACAATATGGAATTTTTCTCTCAATACATGTCACATATTTTTGCTTATGTTTAGTGAGATTTAATCACCTGACATGAAAATACAGAATAATTTATTCTGATTAAGCTCCAAGTATGCTCTGAATATGCTCATCATGTTAATACAATCCTGGTTCTGTACATCATGTGATATGTTACAGATTATAAATTACCATGCAAACAATATTGCACTAATATTGTGGATGAGCTCTGTGTAGTTAATAATGAAATAGACGAAACTGGACAGTTATTGATCATCTGCTGTCACAAGGCAAATATGACAATAAGTTTTATGGCAATGGTTTTTATCAATACATTAAATGTACTATTAGGTTGTTACAAATCTGAAATGTGGCAGTTTTGATGAATAATCTATAGATTATATCTAAAGTCATTTCTGATGTCAGCTTCTTACCAGCTGACTGTGACTAGTTATCAAGCTAATGACACAACTAATTTACTTGCCAACCTACTAACAGCTTTATTAGTTTGGAACCTTATTTTAAAGGACAGACAACCGCTGTAACTACAGTCTCTATCTTCTTAGTAACTCAGAGAAGGCAGAATGCTTCAGTCTCACTATCATTTCATAATGTCTTCTATGATTATAAATAGCCAATATTAGCACAAGTCACTGACCTTTGTCCACTTTCTGACTCCACTGAACTTTGTGTAGAAGAAACATGTCTCACAGAAAGCCTCTGGTTTTTGAAAGAGCAGTGTCCTGACAGCAGAATCCCCTCCTCCTGGGCTGCTACACCTCCAACACCTGAATGGAGGGTCTGCTTTTAATCTCTGCTAATCTGTTGCCTTGGCTAATGATGTTTTATATGCATACATGACACCTCTTCTCATACATGATGTCATTATTATTAGTTTTACAAACCTGGTATGTGGCTGTTGGACATCACTTTGAATTAACCACTCAAGTCGGTGCGGGTGTTTAACAGGTAAACAGCACGTAAAGCGAGAATTGTGGACGTAAAACAAAGTTCTATCTGTGCTCAACTAGTTTTGACTGAGGCTAGGTCCTGGATGTATGGCACAAAAACCTAAAATAAAAAACTAAATTTGTATGACAAGAAGTGAAACTGAACTCTGATAATGAATTAGAGAGCCAAATTTTTCAAGTAAATGAAATACAGTTTCAATTTTATTGCAATACACATTCAAACCAATAGATTCAGTTTCAAATTAGATAATTCAGATTCAAATTTTAAAAGTAATTATTCAGACCGATTAATTCAGGTTGTGGAAAGAGGAATAACCAGGCAGAGCAGTCCAGAACAAAGCAGGCTTTATTAATTTCTCTCTCTCACATCATCCAGAATCACAAGCATCAGAAAAAAATCACAGGTCGCAGGCACCTCTCCTTTTATAGCCTACGACCCGCTCAGTCACCTGTGGTGCTGCAGTAACATGAAAGACTTCGTCCATCCATCCATCTTCTTCCGCTTAATCCTTTTCGGGTCATGGGGGGGCTGGAGCCTATCCCAGCATCTTTGGGCAAGAGGCAGGGTCCACCCTGAACAGATCGCCAGTCCATCGCAGGGCAAACACAGAGAGACAGACAACCATTCACTCTCACAGTCATACCTAAGGACAATTTAGAATCCCCAGTTTGATGCCAATTAACCTAACGTGTGTTTTTGGCATGTGGGAGGAAATCGGAGAAATCCCGGAGTAAACCCACGCAGACACAGGGAGAACATGCAAACTCCACACAGATCACTGTTGGTCGGGCAATTCCCATTCTCTTTGTCACTGTTTGCATCAACACACCAACCCCCGCATCAACACACAAACCCCCCATGATGATTCCCCTTGTCCTTCCGTCTGACATACTGAGTGGGTCCTCCACAAGGTTCAAATTCAGTTATTCAAATTCAAATAATTCAAATTCAAATTCAGTTTCTGTTGGCGCAAACCTTATTCCATAAAACTACTATACGTTGTAGCTCGCAACAGACTGCTATGATGATGAGGACAGGACATACAGGAGAATTGAAATAGCATTTCTCTCTCTCTTCAGTGGTGTGCACAAAATAAAAAAGAAAAACGAATAAGGCTGGAAAAAAGAAAACAACAACAGCAGTCTATGTACAGCAATGCAACTTGTGGTGCATTACTTGCATTGTAGTGTTTTCCCACAATTTTGGCCAATCCTTGTCAACCTCCGCCAATTTCGCCAATTAAATTTGTCCAAGTAATGCTCAAACGCTCAGGCTAACCAATAAAATGCATGGCTGCACTGCGCTCATCCGTGTTTACAGTGAGTGTTAATGGAACACATCAGCAAAAATCAGAGTGGGATTTTAAAAAAACACTCACCCGCAAGTTTTTCTACAACATACCTTCTTCCGTCTCCCCTGGCCCTCCCCCAACGTCTCCGTTCTGAGTGCCGGGTGTGTTGAAAAAAGTTTGCCTGCCTGAAAAGCACTTCGTCATGGGAGCAAGAGTGAGGTGAGGCGCCATAAAATCACAAACAAATGAGCAAATCTAACACTACAGCAAATGCTTGAACATTTTATACATCTTTAAAGATAAAATCATTACTACATCTTGTCAATGAACTTTAAAGCTTTGAAAATCCTGTCTGGACACGGACCAACGTGCGCCCCTAGCAAACCCCCAAGAAGAGCCCCTCCTCCCGGTTACAGTACGACTCCCGGTAACGGAAAGATGAATATCTGATGAGACAGGTGTGTGTCAAGGTGCACAAACAGATAGACAGACAAATAGGAGTCAGGCACAGAAAGAGGGAGAATATTAAATATTTTTTTTTGAGAAAAACACAGACTTCAATAGACAATACAGGGCAACAGAATAAATTATTTCTTTTTTCTCTGTGTTTGGTACTGAGTGGTTGAGGACTGCTGCAGATAGGGAGTTGTCAAATGAAGGTTGTGCCATAATTTCCAAATGTATATTCTTTAACATGCATTCAGTGCAATTTATAGTATCTCACAAAAGTAAGTACACCCCTCACATTTTTGTAAATATTTTATTATATCTTTTCATGGGACAACACTGAAGATATGACACTTTGATACAATGTAAAGTAGTCAGTGTACAGCTTGTATAACAGTGTAAATTTGCTGTCCCCTCAAAATAACTCAACACTCAGCTATTAATGTCTAAACCGCCGGCAACAAAAGTGAGTACACGCCTAGTGAAAATGTCCAAATTGTTCAGGTTCAGGTTCAGGTTGCTTTATTTGTACCCATAGGTAGATTTGTTTTGCAGTCAGGTGACATCCATACTTACAAACCACAATTACAGTACATTCAACATAAACACAAACACAGGCACACATGAAGCTGACTATAAACATGATAAAAATACTCAAGGCTCCATCAATCAGGACATAAGACAAAGAGATGAGAGAAAAAACAGAGATAAGAGAGAAGGGTCATATTAAAAAGTTAAAGACTAGTCAAAGAGGTTAAAAACTCAAAAGTCTAAAACCCAATAAAAGATTTAGAACCCAAATAAAAAACCTACAAAAATAAGTAAATATAAAATGAAATTAATAAATAGGTAACTAAATTATGTGCAATATATTGTTACAACTTTTTTTTTTTTTTTTTTTTTTTTTGTTACTTATTTGTACCCGTAGGTAGACTTGGTTTGCAGTCTGGTGATAAGCCACCGCTGCTGGTCGCTGCGTGCGCGAGCGCCCTAAACCTACATGTTTTTGGTATGCGGGAGGAAACCGGAGAAATCCCGGAGTAAACCCGCGTAACACGGGGAGAACATGCAAACTCCACACAGCTCACTGTTGGTCGGGGGCTGGGATCGAACCCACGATCTCATGATCCCCGCGTTCCCCCGGCCGAGGGTAAAACTGTGCTGCCACAGTGCTAAACCACTGCGCCACCGTGCAGCCCTCGTTCAACTTGTTCAACTCTTTGACAGCAGCAGGAACAAAGCTGTGTTTTTTAATTAATTATGAATGATTAATTGTGCCCAAATGATTAATGATTAATGAAATGAAAAATGATTAATGAAAAATGAAATGATGAAATGAAAAATGAATAATTGTGCCCAATTAATCACTTTCCCTCCCCGGTGTCATGTGACTTGCTAGTGTTACAAGGTCTCAGGTGTGAATGGGGGCAGGTGTGTTAAATTTGTTGTTATCGCTCTCACACTCTCTCATACTGGTCACTTGAAGTTCAACATGGCACCTCATGGCAAAGAACTCTCTGAGGATCTGAAAAATGAATTGTTGCTCTACATAAAGATGGCCTAGGCTATAAGAAGATTGCCAACACCCTGAAACTGAGCTGCGGCACGGTGGCCAAGACCATACAGTGGTTTAACAGGACACGTTCCACTCAGAACAGGCCTCGCCATGGTCGACCAAAGAAGTTGAGTGCACATGCTTAGCTTCATATCCAGAAATTATCTTTTGAAAAAAGATGTATGAGTGCTGCTAGTATTGCTGCAGAGGTTGAAGGGGTGGGGGGTGGGAGGGTGTCAGCCTGTCAGTCATTTGGAAGTCTGACTACCTATGCTTTTTTCAAATTCGGTTTGGGTGGGTGCAGTTGCAGAGCAGCGCCTCCATGGGGCAGCATGGTACAGTGGACGTTTTGACAGAATTCTGGACCCAGGGAACAGAAGACAGGCTCGAGGGAAATACAATTATCCTTTTATTAGCAACCCGTGTCTTGTGAATGCGTGCGTGTATGTACAGTGTGGTGTGTGCAGTGCTGGACTCGTGCTGGGGGAGAGCTGGACACCGTTCGGCCTGGCAACCCAAGGGAGACAAAAAAGAGGTATTAACTCAGCACCAATGCTAAGGGCGTAATAATGATGACCACTTACTTTTGCAGATGATGGTGGAGCGCTCAGGTTTGCCTTGAGGGCGACAGCCAGGAAGACAGCGTCTGGCTTTGTGTAGGGAGGAGTGTGAATTACCCTGATGCAGGAGTGGAGCTGAACCGCCGCCGGGGAGAGAGAATCCGCCGCCAGGGAGATCCACCTGTGCACAGGGGAGATGAACTTGACAAAGTAAGTTGATATTAAGCTTACGTGCGGCGACGTGTTGCTCTTGGGTAGATGATGAGCCAGGACGTGGCTGTAGATGAGAGACTTGTCCTCGGGAATTTGACAGACGGCTCCGTGCTAAGTCACAGGCAGGTCCGGCTTTTAAAGCCCGCTGATGATTGGCAGCAAGTATGCATGCAGCTGAGATTGATGATGGTCCTGCGGATGCCATGACAGTACTCCCCCCTCTAGAGGTGCCTCCTGGCACCTGCCCTATCTTACCCGGGTGCGTCCGGTGAAAGTCTCTGATGAGTTGTTTGTCGAGGATAAACGACGGACGTACCCAGGACCTCCACTCCGGGCCGTACCCCTCCCAGTCCATCAGGTATTGCAGGCCGCGACCCTGGCGGCGGACATCCAGGATGGCATTGACTCCCCACGCTGGATCGCCATCTGTCACCACTGGTGGAGGTGGAGCCTTGGGAGGTGAACAGAGGGGACTGGAGCAAACGGGTTTCACCTGCGAAACACGGAAGGTCGGACAGATGCGGGGGGGGGGGGAGCTAGGCGAACAGCAACAGGGTTAACCACATGAACAATGGGGAATGCCCGATAAAACGCTGGGCCAGCTTCTGCCTCTCAGCCTTCAAATTGATATTTCGTGTTGACAGCCATACCTGCTGACCCACCTTGTACTCGGGCGCCGGTTAGCCGTCCTGATGTTACGTTCGGTGGTCCGAAGGAGAACTCTGCGGATGGTAGTCCAGAGCCGGCGGCAGTGCTTCACATGAGCGTGGACAAAAGGCACCGCCACTTCCTTCTCCTCCTCAGGAAACAGTGGGGGGTCATACCCTAAGGAGGCCCTGAAAGAGGACATCCCAATCGCAGAGGAAACCGTAGAGTTGTGGGCGTACTCGATCCACAGCAGGTGGCTGCTCCAAGAAGATGGACTGGAGGCAATGACGCAGCGCAGGGCGGCCTCCAGCTCCTGATTCGCCCGTTCGCACTGCCCATTGCTCTGCGGGTGATATCCAGACGACAGGCTTACCGTTGACCCCAGTGCGTGACAGAATGCCCTCCAAACCTGGGACACGAATTGGGGCCCACGGTCAGAGACGACATCAGTGGGGATCCCGTGGATGCATATGACGTGTTGCACCAAGAGGTTTGCTGTCTCCCGTGCCGTCGGTAACCCCTGGAGGGGAACAAAGTGGGCAGCCTTGGAGAAACGATCGACGATGGTACGGACCGTAGTGAAGTGGTTAGACGGCGGGAGACCCGTCACAAAATCCAGGGTGATGTGGGACCAGGGGCGGCTGGGAACTGGCAGGGGATGAAGGAGCCCGGCCGGTGGAGAAGAAGATGACTTCCCGGTGGCGTACTGAGCGCAGGCCCGGATGTAAGCAGTGACGTCCCTTTGCAGCCCCGGCCACCAGAACGACCTCTGGAGGAGTTCAATCGTGCAGGACACCCCTGGATGGCATGCAAATTTCAAGGCATGGGCCCACTGAATCACTTCACCACAGACCGATGTGGGCACAAACAGCCGCTCCGAGGGACCACCTCCAGAATTGGGCTTAGCCTCCAACACCTTCACCACCCTCTCCCTGATGTCCCACGAGAGGGCACCAACGACGGAGGATGGAGGAAGGATGGTCTGCTCCCGGTCCTCTGATACCTCCGCCAAGAATTGCCTGGAGAGGGCATTCAGTTTGGCGTTCTTGGCCCCGGGCCGGTAGGTGATCGTAAAGTCGAACCGACCAAAGAACAGGGACCAGCGGGCTTGTCGGAAATTCAACCACTTAGCGGTCCTCAGGTATTCCAAGTTCTTGTGGTCAGTCCAAACTACAAAAGGCTGGGCAGCCCCCTCCAACCAGTGGTGCCACTCCTCCAACGCGAGCTTCACCGCCAGGTACTCCCTGTCGCCGATGTTGTAGTTTCTCTCTGCTGGAGACAGGCGGTGCGAGAAGAAGGAGCAGGGGCGGACCACCCCGTCTACTGGAGAGCGCTGGGAGAGCACTGCCCCCACCCCGGAGTCCGATGCATCCACCTCGACCAAGCACTGGAGGGATGGGTCCACCTGCGTGAGGACGCAGGATGATGAGAACTCCCTCTTGAGGGTGTCGAACGCCGCTGCAGCCTCCTCCATCCAGTGGAAGGGGACCTTCAGGGACGTGAGACAGGTCAGGGGGCGGGCAACCATGCTATACCTGGGAACAAAGCAGCAATAAAAATTGGCAAACCCTAGGAACTGCTGGAGTTGCTTCCTGGATGGCGGGGGGGGGCGGGGACAATCCACCACCGCCTTGACCTTGACCAGGTTGGGGAGAACCTGGTTGTGGGAGATCACAAAGCCGAGAAATGAAGTATTTTTAGTGTGGAACTCACATTTCTCGGCCTCCATGAACAGCTTGTTCTCCAGGAGTCGTTGGACGACCCGTCTCACGTGCACCCGGTGTTCCTCTAGTGACCGGGAGAAGATGAGAATGTCATCCAGGTAGACGAAGACAAACGTGCCCAGGAAATCTCAGGAGAACGTCATTTATCAGGCGCTGGAAGATGGCCGGCGTGTTGGTCAACCCAAACGGCATCACCAGATATTCGAAATGGCCGCTTGGGGTGTGGAATCCCGTCTTCCACTCATCCCCCTCCTTAATCCGCACGAGATGGTAAGCGCTGCGGAGGTCGAGCTTGGTGAACCAAGAGGCCCCCTGGAGGGAGTCGAAAGCCGTGTCCATGAGGGGCAGGGTGTACTTATCCTTCACCGTGATGTCGTTGAGCCCCCTGAAATCGATACATGGCCGCAGGGAGCCATCCTTCTTACCGACGAAGAAGAATCCTGCCCCCACCGCCGAGGAGGACGGCCGGATGATGCCCGAGCTGAGCGACTCCTTAATGTATGTATTAATAGCACAGTCATAGGGGCAGTGGGGGGGGGGGAAGTGACAGCGCCTGCGACTTACTGAGCACCGCCCCCAGATCGTGGTATTCAGGTGGCACCTTAGACACATCTGGAGGGGGGGAGGCGTGGGGGGGCCAAAGACATCGACGGGGCACATGCCGCGGACTGCAGGCACGCGCTGAGGCAGAACAAACTCCAAGATGTGATGTTTCCTGTCTGCCAGTCAAAAGATGGATTATGCAGCCGCAGCCAGGGGTAGCCCAAGATGACCGGGGACGTGGAGGAGGGCAGCACCAGTAGGCGTAGGTCCTCTCGATGGTTCCCAGAAATGATCACGGACACTGGGGCGGTCTGCTGAGAGACAGTCATTAAAGGGGCTTTGGATAGGGCTATCAGTCTGAGCAGGGGCTGGAGAGTATGACAGGGGAGCCCTAACCGGGTTGCCAGGTCTCCTGATATAAAACTCTGCTCAGCCCCCGTGTCAATCAGTGCATGAGTGGCGTATTCAGTGTGTTTGTGAATAAACCTGATGGGCACAAGGCAACTAGTGAGGGGTTTTGACTGAGACGCGTCCGTGAGTCCCCCTACTGCGACGCACGGACCCTCTCTTTTGGCCGAATGGTGCAATTCTCCACCTCATGTTCACTACTCCCACAATACATACACAGCCTTAATTCCCTGCGACGCTGTTTCTCCGCTAGCGGGATCTTGGAACGCCCGATTACCATATCCTCCTGCCCTTCTAGTGCTTCCGGTGAGGGCAGGGCCAACTGGGGCGACTGCGAGGAACAAAAAATCTGCGCGCCCGAGTGGCTAGAAGCTCTTCGCTCGGCTGCTCGTTCCCTCAGCCTGTTATCCAAACTTATGGTAAGAGAAATCAGCTCAGTGAGTTTCTCTGGTTTATCCAACCTATCTAGCTCGTCCCTGAGGCTAGGGCTTAGGCTGCGGATAAAAATGCTGCACAACGAGGCGTCCTCCCACCCGACCTCAGCGGCAACCACCCGGAAATCGACAGTGTAGTCCGCCACGGACCTACCGCCCTGTCGGAGATTTAACAACCGGGTGGTCAGCACGCTATCCCGATCGGAATGATCAAACACCTCCTGAAAATCGGCAAGAAACCATTGATATGTAAGGTTAGCATAACTGGGCTTGGCCATAATGGTGTAGGCCCAGGCTAGTGCTCTACCCTCTAGCAAGTTAGCAATGTAGCCTATCCTGCTGTGATCAGTGGGAAAATCCCCTGGCACCCGCTGGAAAACTGTCTCACAATGAAAAATAAACCCGCGGGCCCCCCCGAGCTTACCGCGGAAGCGTGCGGGAGTAGGCACCGGTGTGAGGCGGGCCGATGGAGTCTGACTAGCTTGGCTAGGAGGGGGGCTAACAGGGCAAGACAGACTCGAGGGAAATACAATTATCCTTTTATTAGCAACCCGTGTCTTGTGAATGCGTGCGTGTATGTACAGTGTGGCGTGTGCAGTGCTGGACTCGTGCTGGGGGAGAGCTGGACGCCGTTCGGCCTGGCAACCCTAGGGAGACAAAACAGAGGTATTAACTCAGCACCAATGCTAAGGGCGTAATAATGACGACCGCTTACTTTTGCAAATGATGGTGGAGCGTTCAGGTTTGCCTTGAGGGCGACAGCCAGGAAGACAGCGTCTGGCTTTGTGCAGGGAGGAGTGCGAGTTACCCTGATGCAGGAGTGGAGCTGAACCACCGCCGGGGAGAGAGAATCCGCCGCCAGGGAGATCCACCTGTGCACAGGGGAGATGAAATTGACAAGGTAAGTTGATATTAAGCTTACGTGCGGCGACGTGTTGCTCTTGGGTAGATGATGAGCCAGGACGTGGCTGTAAACGAGAGACGTGTCCTCGGGAGTTTGACAGACATCTCCGTGCTGAGTCACAGGCAGGTCCGGCTTTTAAAGCCAGCTGATGATTGGCAGTAGGTGTGTGTGCAGCTGAGATTGATGATGGCCCTGCGGGCACAATGACACGTTTATGCCAAGATCTCCAGATTATTGTGTTTTTGAGTGGAAAATGATCAAGTTGAAACACTGGACAGTGTTTAAAAATAGTAGTATTACGAATTAAATCACACAATGCATTATTTGGGCATTTTTGTGTTTCGTTCAGTGAGACCCCCTGTGAACATGTAACATGGCCGAGGGTAGTTAAAAACATAATACTGCAAGTTCTTTTAAAACCAGGTGAAGAGCTACAGGTGGCAATCAAAGGGAAACTTTAAATTGAGGGTGTTCAACAAGCAATTTATTTACAATAAAATATGTACAAGTGCCCACTAAAATAAAAAGCCTAAACTAAAACCTAAGAATTAAAACTATTTAAGAAACTAAAATAGGATAAAATACTACCTAAAAAACCTAAGCTAAAAAACTAAAAGTGGGCTAAAAAGAAATGAAAGTCCATAAAAGCTGAGGAGGAGGATCCACTCTTCAAGGCCATCCATCTGCCACCACGTCAAATGTCAGCATCATGGTGGTCCTGAGCCATTACTGCCTTCTCCTCCTCAGTCATGCCCTCCTGTCATTTTCTCTGAACACAGTTGCCTTGATTTCTTTGTATGTATGGATTACTCGGGTTGTTACTGATATCTGGTGAAAATCTCAGGTCAATGGCTCCATCAGAAATATGTTAAATGAGAAAAATGCTGATGTGTTCAATACTTATTTTCCCCGCTATATTGCATCATGGTATAAATCATGTATCAGATCAAATTTTGCAATAGAATGTTGACTCATCCTGTGGTATGTGGTTAATTGCAGCGTATGTAACTATATCAGTGTGAGAAACGCTAGTGCTGCAGTCTACATCTTTGCTGAAAGTAAGAGTGGAGTACATGAGGGTATCAGGTTGGATCAGAGGCTTTGTGGAAACAGTGACATTGGAGTAAATATTGTCCATGTGGCCTGCGCTGGTGTCTTTGTTCTTATGGGCAAATGGAGATAGCATGGGGTCAGTCTGGCTCCTTGTTTCTTCATCCTTAATGTCTGAGGAAGTGGTGATACCATGACATGTGTCTTGTTTCTGAACAGAAAGAGAGCTGAGGTCCTTTCCTGTGCGAAGAAGAATGACACACACAATGATAAAATTTCCCAGCTAATAAAATTAAAGCAACATGCTTATTTCTTAATATCAATGGCACTATAAAGTTACATTGAAAACAGAAAGTAACAATTTGTTTTGGTTACAAATATGCCCTACATTTTAAAATAAAGACTATTTTGAAAGTAAACAGAACTAAAGAGAAAATTATGTGTGCCTAGAGCATGTAACATGTCCATTACATTGTAATTGGGCTGGTAGGTGAGAACTTATGTATTGTGTGTAGCTCAAAATTGTGGGTAGTATGGGAATATGAGGTTCAGAAGCTATTTTTACGGGCCACCCAGTCCCTGTATGACAAAAAGAAGAGTTGTATCCACATTTCTGGCAACAAGTCCAGTTCCTTTCCAGTACGTGTTGCTCTCAGTAGTGCTGGCTGCCCTTTGGCTTTGATTCTGTTTGTGGTTTTCATGGACAGGATTTCAATCCATGGCTATGGTGAGGAGGGGGTTCAATTTGGGAGCCTCAGAGTTGGGTCTCTGATTTTTGAAATTGATGTGGGCCTCTTGGCTTCTGCAGACTGTGACCTTCAGTGCACAATGGGGCAGTTTGTTGCCAAGTGTGAGCAATTGGGATGAAACTCAGTACCTCCAAGTGTGACGCCATGGCACTCTGCCTGAAAAAGGTGGATTGCACCCTGTGGGTCAGGGGTGAGTTTTTGTCCTATGTTGAGGAGTTCAAGTGTCTTGGGAACCTCTTCATAAGTGATGGTAGAATGGTGTGGGAGACAGATTAGAGGACTGGGGATTTGTCAGTAGTAATGCTGGTGCTGCACTAGTCTGTCATGGTGAAAAGAGAGCTGAGCCAAAAGACAAAGCTTTTATTTATTTATCTATCTGTTCCAAACCTCAGCTATGGTCATGCGGTTAGGGTATAGATCAAAAGAATGAGATCACAAATACAAGTGGCTGAAATACGATTTTTCCATATGGTGTTGGGGCTCAGCCTTAGAGATAGGCTGTAAAGCTTGGACATCTGGAGGCATCCGGAGAGGCTTAATGTGGAGCTGCTAGTCCTCCGCATTAAAAGGAGTCAGTTGGGATGGTTCGGGCAACTGGTCAGGATGCCGCCTGGTCATGTCCACCAGGAAGTTTTACAGGAATGCCAGACTGGGAAAAGGCTACAGGGCAGATCCAGACACCCTGGAGGGATTATATCTCCCCGCTGTCCTGGGATCCCCCCAAGAGGACACATAGAGTGTCACCAGATAGAAAGATCTGAGTTTCCCTCCTTAACCTGTTGTCACTGAAGTCTGACTTCTGATAAGTGATGGGTGGATGGATGGATCATGGTAATTATGATTATGCCTTTAGACAGATGGGGTCATAACCATAAATAAAATGTATATAACTATTTTAGTAGGAATGTACTTGCAGTCAATAATAAAATAAATAAGCTCAGTAAGTGTGAAATACTTTTTGCTATCACACATAGAAATAAGTAGCTGCAGAGACTGCCTTGCTGCAGCTTCACTATTATTTTTGAGAAGAGGTATTTAACTTCATTTGCATTGTGTCACTATTTCTATGAGTCTGTAAATCACATACCAGAAGATGCACTGATGTCCCTTTTTCGATATTTGAAGAACATCCAAAGGGCCATCATCAGAACCAGAACAGCCACACAAAGACCAACTCCAATATACACCAGTTTCACTGCAACAGATATTCATCAGTTGTGACGTATCAAGGATCCAATCATCTATACACATACACAAAATCAATGGGTTGCTTACCAGAGGATGAAGCACTTTTGTTCACAGCCTCATCGGAATACATAGTTTCTCCTGAAATAATAATAATAATAATAATAATAAGGGCTGACTGTATTTTTTTTCTCTTTTGCGTTGGTGATTTTAACATCTGAAATTAAATGTGTTAGCAGTGGTGTTAGCATCTCACTTCTCTCATGTGACATCTGCGAGGAAGAATTTCCTCATAACATGTGATCATCAGAAACTGAGTCAACTCACCCTCTATGACTGTGACCAGAACTTCATTATAAGTGTCTAAACCAACTCGTTCAATGCCACAGTAGTAAGTCCCCGAGTCATCCTTGGTCAGATGAGAGATGGTGACATAAAAAGTATTTCCGTTGTCTTTGAGGCTGTATTTGCTGTTTGACTGTTCTTTCATCTTCGTGCTTGTTATCAGAATGTCTTCATTTCTACATGCTCCTTTGCAGAAATATTTGATGTTGGACTGGGCGTTTGCATGAGAACATTCTATATTGATCATTTGTCCTTCCACTCCTGTTACAGCTACAGCTTCAGTTTTCTGTAATCCTACACAAATACATAGTGACAAACAGTAACAATGTAATGTATTGTAAATTTATAATGAACACTCAAAAGGCATGTGTCAGTACACTGAGATACTACAAATTCCAAAAAATGGCCAGTGTGAAGATGTCATACCATTTTTATTCCTCATGTTACATACTTATTATACAGCTTAATCATACTGAATAGATCCCAGAAGAATTGTTATCTATAAAACTTGTGCTGGGCAAATTAAAGCTTTTTTCCTGTGATAAAGCAATGCCCAGTTAAACGGTGTCAAATTTTTTGATTGTGATTATTAATATAATAATGGCCACAGAACAAAAAAAAAACAGAACTCTTGACACACAGGTACTGTTTCCATTGGACATTCTATGGTGCAACTGAAAAAAGAGATGTAAAGCTCATTTCACGGCATTCCTCACTTTATTTCATTCTGAGTGTTCAAATCAATTTGCTTAAATATCATTGTCAATATGTGGACATATAGACCATATCAGTGTGCAGTTCTCTCATGTAACACAAGTACTATTTTCGGTCAGACAGTCAAAACAGAGACGCCTGGTTTTTGGCATGAACTCCCCATTTTGTTTAGTTCTGGGTGTTCAGGTCGGTTTGCTGGAGGATCACTGTTGTGCTATGTGGACATGTGGACAGTGGCGGTGCACAGTCCACAGACAGAGTCACTTATGGCCCTTTTCCACTAGGGTCAGTACGGTACGGTTTGGTACAGGACGGGACGGTACAGTCCAGCCCGCTTTGTGTTTCCACTGTACTAGGTCCCACTTGTCGTGGGTGGGAATAGTTACAGGGAGGCAGCACAACCCTCTCCCTCCCGTTACGTAAAACAAGCGTAACGTTACACAAAACACAAGCTGGCAAGATACGAGGCATCTGCGTTCTCTGGCTTTTTTTTGCAAGAATAAAGGCAAAAAAAGGAGAACAGAAGGCAAAGGTGGTGATACGACACACTCTGGAAAAGTACTGGAGCGTTTAGGAAACCATAGAGCAGTATAAAGGGGAAGACATGAGTATAAAAGCTACATCACGTATGACGGTAAACTAATGATTGCTAATGCTACTTTGCTTTTTAAGTCCGCCATACAACATTGTAATGTCGGCAGGTTATCGTATTAGTTAGCTTCCTGTGCAACAAATTGCTCTGATCTGTATCAAAATCATGGAGAGACTGTTGAGACGTCATGGGATTTACCTGCTCCAGCCAGTGGTGTCGTGGTAAAACATGGATCAGCTAGCTGCCAAACTTGCTCGCCAGGTGCCAGGTGCCAAAAAAAAAAAAAAAAAAATCCAAGATGGCGCCGCGGATGGCAGCCACTGGCTTCTGCTCCCTGATGTTTTTGATAATTTTGTGTGTTTTTTTGGACTTCTGCTCTTCTGTCCGAATCACCTATTCAAGGGAGGAACTACTTTCACTCAGACTACCTCCCAATGCAACTTCTCCGCCAGTTACTGCTGCTGATCTGAAGTTTTTTCAGTCCATCTTAGCTGTGGGAGCAGCGGCTATTGGCGCTGGCCGGAAACGAAGGCGGCGTGGTAAACGTGCCGGTGCGTTAGTCAGGCTGAAGAAACGAGGATTTCGCACGCCGCTCCCATCGATCCATCTGGCAAATATCCGCAGTTTGGCGAACAAAATGGATGAACTGCTGCTCCTGACTCACAAAAACCGGGATTTTAGCAGATCTGGCGCCCTTTGTTTCACGGAGTCCTGGCTGAGTGAACACATCCCGGACAGCGCGGTCCGTCTGGACGGATTTCAACTGTTTCGCGCTGATCGCAGCCGAGAATTTTCTGGAAAGACTAAGGGTGGTGGAATCTGCTTCTACATAAACGAAGGTTGGTGTACTGATGTCACAGTGTTGAAGAAGTTTTGTAGCCCTAACCTAGAGTCACTGTTCATAAACTGTAAACCCTTTTATTCACCGCGAGAGTTCTCCTCATTTATTCTGGTCGGAATTTATATCCCGCCTGCTGCTTGTACAACGGAGGCCCTGCAGCACCTCGCTGACCAGATAGCAGAGGTGGAGGAAAAACATCCAGACTCTCTGCTTATCATTCTGGGTGATTTCAATAGAGCTAATCTCACAAATGAGCTTCCTAAATACAGACAGCATATTAAATGTCCCACCAGGGACACAAATACACTTGACCACTGTTACACAGTTTTAAGAAATGCCTATCATGCCGTCCCCCGTGCAGCTCTGGGTTTTTCTGACCACTGCCTGCTCCATCTTATTCCAACATACAGACAGAAACTAAAAACTTCCAAGCCTGTTGTAAGGACTGTGAAGAAATGGACTAAGGAATCAAAGCTGAAGTTACAAGCCTGCTTTGACTGCACAGATTGGAGTGTTTTTGAAGCTGCAGCCATTAACTTAAATGAACTCACTGACACTGTGACATCATACACCTGTTTCTGCGAGGACATGTGTGTGCAGACCAAGACCTTCTGCATATACAACAACAATAAACCCTGGTTCATTCCTAAACTGAAGCAGCTACGTCAGACCAAGGAGGAGGCCTACAGGACTGGTGACTGGACTCTGTACAAGCGGGCCAGAAACATGCTGACGAAGGAGACCAGGCTTGCTAAGAGGAGCTACAGTGTGAAGTTACAAAAAAACTTCTCAGCTAACAACTCTGCTTCTGTCTGGAGAGGCCTACGGAATATCACCAACTACAGGAGACCATCCCCCCACCCTGCGGAAAACCTCCAGCTGGCTAATGACCTAAACAGCTTTTACTGCAGGTTTGAAAAGAACCTACAGTTCTCACCTCCCACCCACACAAAAGGATTATCTGCAGCCCCAGGAACTCCATCCCTCCTCCACTCTGACCTCCCACCAGCACTAATGATCTGTGAAGAGGAGGTGCGCCGGGTCTTTCAGAGACAAAAGATCAAGAAGGCTGCAGGACCTGATGGTGTGTCTCCGTCCTGCCTGAGAGTCTGCTCCAACGAGTTGGCCCCCATCTTCACCCGGATCTTTAACAGATCACTGGAGCTGCGTGAAGTGCCTTCCTGCTTCAAACGCTCCATCATCATTCCAGTTCCCAAGAAACCCTCTATTACAGGATTAAACGACTACAGACCTGTTGCCCTGACCTCTGTGGTCATGAAATCCTTGGAGAGATTGGTGCTGAGCCACCTGAAGGTCATCACAGGCCCCCTGATGGACCCACTGCAGTTTGCCTACCGGTCAAACAGGTCAGTGGATGATGCAGTGAATATGGGACTACATTACATCCTGCAACACCTCGACTCCCCAGGGACGTACGCCAGGATCCTGTTTGTCGACTTCAGCTCAGCGTTCAACACCATCATCCCAGGCATTCTTCATCAGAAACTCCTCCAGCTCAAGGTGCCCCCCTCCACCTGCCAGTGGATCTCCAGCTTTCTGACTGACAGGTGGCAACAGGTGAAGCTAGGGAGATTTACATCCAGCTCCCGAAAAATTAGTACTGGCGCCCCCCAAGGATGTGTCCTTTCCCCACTGCTCTTCTCCCTCTACTCCAACGACTGCACCTCAGAGGACCCTTCGGTGAAGCTCCTGAAGTTTGCGGACGACACCACAGTCATCGGTTTGATCCGGGATGACGATGAGTCTGCATACAGGCGGGAGGTGGAGCAGCTGATCCTCTGGTGCAGCCAGAACCATCTTGAACTTAACCCAGCCAAAACGGTGGAGATGACTGTGGATTTCAGGCGACACCCCCCTTCATTCCCCCCACTCACCATCCTCAACAGCACAGTGTCCACTGTGGACTCCTTCAAGTTTCTGGGTACCACAATCTCCCGGAACCTGAAGTGGTCCTCCCATATTGACACTGTCCGGAAAAAGGCCCAGCAGAGGTTGTTTTTTCTGCGTCAGCTCAAGAAGTTTGATTTGCCTCAGGAGCTGCTGGTTGTCTTCTACACCGCCATCATCCAATCTGTCCTCTGCTTTTCCATCACTGTCTGGTTTGGATCTGCCACTAAACAGGACAAGACCAGACTGCAGCGGATCATTAAGTCTGCGGAGAGGATCATTGGTACCGACCTACCCTCCAGTGAGAACTTATATCGGTCCATAACCAGGAAACGGGCGGGAAACATCTGTGCTGACCCATCACACCCCGGCCACAAACTGTTTGAACTTCTATCTTCTGGTCGTCGTTACAGATCACTGAAGGTCAAAACCACCCGTCACAGGAACAGTTTCTTTCCTCAAGCCATCACTCTGATGAACTCCTAACATTCACCTAGTCCTACCTGTTGCTGTACTCATGACTTTTCATCCATTATTACATTGCACATAACTCTCACACTGCTTTTTACTTCATTCACATTATATCACTGAATCTGAGTCCACATTGAAATACTGTGTGATTGTATATTTTTTCATATATTTCTGCAAAGTGTGGTTAGTCTGAGTAAATAACTGCATATATTCCTGTATATATTTGCATCCTTTTATAGAAACGTGGACAGACTGTAATTTACTGTACATACTCTGGTTGTCATTGAATCCTTATTTAAATCCTTCACCTGAACAACGAGAGCAAGTTTTTAGCCAAAGTCAAATTCCTTGTATGTGTTGTGCATACTTGGCCAATAAAGCTGATTCTGATTCTGATTCTGATATTGTAGTATATGAGCCGTAAAATATGTATTGCAACAGGTAAACAGTCCTGAGTTAGGTATAATAAGATATATTTAACAATTGTGATGCATTTTAAGCCAAAACAAATGGATCTAGGATTAAAAGCAATTAAAATAACGCATTCACAAGGTTACATGGAGAAATACATGGATTAACTGGATATATATCATATTGAGTATTGCTGACTACATGTAGATACTGTATAAATATATATTCTCTGCATCAACAGTGAACTATACATGTATTCATGTAGTATTGCCCTATGAATTCTGACAATAAACTTTTGTACGGTTTACAGATCTGTCTCGACTTATGTGTTGCTATCATCAAGCGACATACATTAAATACAGAGATTGGAAAAGCTGTCTAAGAACAATCCAACAGTTTGAGAAATCAGTTTTGGTTTGGTGTAAGTCTGCCAATGGAATTATGAACCATAAAGCAGTTTGTGTTAAAATGCAACCCTAACTCAGGGGTGTCCAATCATGTGCCACAGAGGGCCAAGACCCTGCAGAATCTCTCTTCTATCCCATTATTAGGAAATACAGATGCTAATATGGCCCAGAATTCCTCCATTTACTGGTACCATCACAAAAGTGTGCAGTGTCTTCTGCACTGGCACATCCAACAATACAGTCTTCTGCAAATAATTGTTTTGGTTACTTTTTCGTTAAAATGAGCCTTTATTTTCAAAGCCACTGATAAATGGTCTGTACTGTTGACTCTTTTCACACCGGTGTCTTAACAGACAAAATAGAAAATCATGATGCAAACACATAAATCACTCAATTGTTTATTACAATCAGCAGCAAATTCCAGATTACTTAGAATGTGCAAAATTCAAACTGTAAAAAAAAAAGAAATTGGAATAGGTCACACATGCCGGCCACGCTGCCTCACTGAGCAGCAACTGGATCGGCCCCTCACACTGGTCCCAGTTCAGCAGATCTTTAGCCTGCATCTCTGTAAATAGTGAGGCAAGGTCCGGTTTGGGTGGATCATTTTCCTCTTGCCTAGATGAAAGATAGAAATGGGTGGTGGATAATTAAAGCATGTTTAAGACATATTTGAGAAAACACTGTTATCAATAAAAGTTTAGCCACCGCTGTGTCGCCCTGGTTTCAAGTGTGGGTGGTGTTTTGTGCTTGTATTGCTAAAATATAAAAGGAAGCACTACAATGGGTCTCAAATATTTGTAATGTGTTCTTTTACTGGATGAGTTGAAAGACGAAATACTATAAACTACACATATAAACTAAATTCTAATGGTGGCTGAACAACTCCCATTCCCTAAAGTGCAAGATACACTACTATGACTATAACTCATAAAGGATCACTGAAGTGATCTGATAAATAAATAAATAAACAAGCGGTTTATTTTACAGTGGCTAATATTGGATATGCCATTCATTTTCAATTACTCTGTAATTAATATTCACACAATCAAATAAATCTCAGTTCAGTCCCTTTCATATTAAGTGGAAATTGTGCTGCTTTAAATTTGCCACTTTACCTATACTTTAACTTAAAAAGCAAAAGATTTGACTATAAATAAGATGTGCAGTTTACCAGTCAGAACACATTACTGTGTGGTCCCATTATTCAGCGCAGATGCTGGTCGGACTCTACAACGAAAATACACACAACTTAAGTACATGCACAGCATAAAAGTACATGTAAAAAAACATTTTTTTTTTTTTTTTTTACCAGGATTACAACTAGCTTATTTCATCAGATATTGTCAACACAAAGGCAACACATGAGGACGGACGTAGCATTGTTGGCTAACTAGCTAGCTCATCGTTTAAACACGAGCAAGTTGTCGTCTGTCCAAACTGAACTTTCCACTGCTGGGATAAATAATGTAAAAGATGCATATGACATCACTCACCGTCCTCTATATCCTTATATTACTTCTTCAACTGCTGAAGTTGGGTGCTCCCGCGGCCGTACATTCAATTCCGTTTGGGCAGCTCTGTCTACTTCCCAGGGCGGCTCCATCTGCTTCCCTCTGGATTCTCTCATCAGCCGAAATGCACAGAAAACTCTGCTGGACCGCGGTGTTGATTTCTGTGAAGCCATTCTATCATTGTTTACATTATATTACTTGTTAGTTGGCTCATGGACCAATCGTTGCAAATGGTGGATCACGAGCGATTCTGGAAAGTCAGCGTTATGCCCACTCTCATGACATTACACCCGGACCAATCAGTGGCCTGCAGTGTTTCTATGTCACCGGGACGGTACCCTTGGAACCTCAATCGAGCGGTTCTGAAAAAAAGGAACTGTTCTGAAAAAAGACAACTGAAAGCAGTTACAGTTGTTAGAAAAATATTCGATTCTTTGATTGAAAGATCGAAGAACAAGCTGGAGATTTCTTCAATTTAAAGATGGTGCGGCGGCATGAAATAAAAAGCAGCGTTGGTGAAGGTTTTAAGCAGGTTTATTAAATCACACCGCCGTCACAGGAACTCCGCTCCGGCCCATAGTCTGAGCAGGCTGGAGCGGGATTCCTCAGGCTCTCAGAGAGGAGACACACAGTGTGTGTGTCCAGCAGCAGTTGAAGTGAGAGAGAGACAGATTTACAGAATGGCACAGCAATATATACCCAACAACAGACAATACATCAAAGAGCATTCACAGCAGCTGGTATGATCAAAGAGACTGCAGACAGGCATGAGACATTTGCATCTGAGAGACACGGTAAGAACAGGATGCATGAACACAATGCATGAATGGGACATTAACATCACAATACTGAGCCGAAACAAGCCAGACGGAGCAGGGCTGCCTGTAGACATTAATACACATATTTCCCTGTTCTGTTATTTGCTCTAGCCGAGCGCTGTGTCTGTCTCAGTCTGTTGTGGGGGTCACGCCACACCGCTCCCCCCAGAGGGCTCGGCAAGGGGCCAAGACCTCGATAGTTCAGCTTTGGCCGCGAGCAGGAAAAGCTCTGTGCAGGCGAAGGTGGAGGGGGGTGGGGGGTAGTAGATGCTGGCCAGGGACGGTGAAATCGTCTGAGCCACGCAAAAATTGCTTGTGAGTCCGCGATGTCGAGGGCTGTCCCATTGCACGTGCGGAGATCCACAAGAAGAAAAATTAGTCACTGGCTCCTCTCGCGATTAAGTCCTGCAAGGATTAATAGCGGCCGTGGAGAAAAGACGAGGCTGCATGGCGGCTGTAATAAAAGCAGAGGGACTGGCGTGTTGACTTTAGGTGCAGGCACAACCTTAAAGCTCTTGGAAAACGCAAACCGCTGAATTTCCTCTGTGCGCCGTGGCTGAGACCATTTGCAAATCCTTCGTGCATGCTGCGTGCGTGCTTCAGGTGTGAGGGCAGCCCTGAAGGCTCTGTGTGCCGCGGCGAAGGATGCTGGCGGTCTGTGGCCGAATTTGTCCCGTGCGTGGTGCGCCGTCCTTGTAACTCGCCGGTGCGTGTGCCGGGGCTCCGTGCGTGGGTGGGCCAGCTGGAGAGGAAGAGCCAGGGTCAGGGAGCTTAATCATCCCTGTTGTAGTTGCATTGGAGAGGTGAAAGTGAGTAGACGATCTTTGTCCCCCGAGCTCGTGTAGATGCGTTGGAGTGGTGAGAGGGAGGAGACGATCTTTGTCACTCGCTCGGCCATGATGCGCTCAGGTCCACGCGCTGCATTCTCCGTCGGCCATGGAGATCGCCGTCGTGGAGAGGGGATGAGATGCATGCGCTCTCGTGTGGAGGAGCTGTGAGCGCAGCCGGTCCAGCGTGGATGTGCCGATCTAGGCGTGCAGATCCCACCATGGAGTTTGCTGCGGCTTTCCCGGTCGTGGGTGATGTCCTGAGAGTTCACTGAAGCAGAAGGCAGCTGCTGCGTTTGCTTGTCGTCGGAGCATCACCGCCGAGTGCTGCGTTCACCGGCAGCGTGTTTCTTTCAGCGTCGGATCACCAGTGCGGCGGCATGAAATAAAAAGCAGCGTTGGTGAAGGTTTTAAGCAGGTTTATTTAATCACACCGCCGTCACAGGAACTCCGCTCCGGCCCATAGTCTGAGCAGGCTGGAGCGGGATTCCTCAGGCTCTCAGAGAGGAGACACACAGTGTGTGTGTCCAGCAGCAGTTGAAGTGAGAGAGAGACAGATTTACAGAATGGCGCAGCAATATATACCCAACAACAGACAATACATCAAAGAGCATTCACAGCAGTTGGTATGATCAAAGAGACTGCAGACAGGCATGAGACATTTGCATCTGAGAGACACAGTAAGAACAGGATGCATGAACACAATGCATGAATGGGACATTAACATCACAATACTGAGCCGAAACAAGCCAGACGGAGCGGGGCTGCCTGTAGACATTAATACACACATTTCCCTGTTCTGTTATTTGCTCTAGCCGAGCGCTGTGTCTGTCTCAGTCTGTTGTGGGGGTCACGCCACAATGGAACATTTATTTAGAGGTCACATGTAAAGCAAGCAGCGCTGGATCAGTTTGATGCAGTCCCCTTGGGAATATTGTCAGACTGATCACGACTTCCAGGTGCGACATACACTAATCTTCTCAGGTTGGCGGGTTGGACCAACCCAGTACAATAGGATGGGCTTAAACGCGACTGTCTGATTGGCCAGTTTAATTCTGACGTGAACAGGCCATCCACTGATCACGCCGCTGTTCTAGAATGTGCAATCAACAGTGTACTTGAATGTTGGATCCAGGTGTGCATCTAATGTGATAGACCTGACTATAAAAAGAGAGAGAGAGAGAGAGAGAGCTCTATAGCTCTACCTAATTCCAGTTTAACACAACATATTTGTTCACAAGAATGCGAACAGAATATGTATGGAATATGTGTAGAGCATAAAGGGAGATTACCTACAGAATTATTATTTTGGCACTAACTTTCCATTAACCCTTTCACAGTCCCTAATGGAAAAGCGGACAAACCATACCGAACCGTACCGTACTGACCCTAGTGGAAAAGGGGCAGACTCATGACTCATATGTAAATGGTCATGGTTGTCATAACTTGAACAACCACAAAAATGAAGTGATAATTTTAAGACACAGCACCGTGAGTGAAAAAGAAAATGCACTAGTGGCAAAATCCTGTCACTGAATTACTGCATATTTACAGAAAATAATGTTGAAAGTGTTGCTTCAGGGCAGAAATTCTCAAATGTGTGTATGTAAGACCTGCTGTCTTTGCAACCTCAGACACAGAATTTACATTTTTATTCACTAGCAACCTACAAAACTATGTCAATGTGGGGAGACTTGAATAACGAAAACGAATTGTCTTTCATTCCAGTTTATTCAAGAAATCATTCCACCATCTGCTCTCATTCTTGAGCAGCGAACAAAGAGAGTGAACACACCAAAGTTCTCTCATTTAAACATTCTGACATCAAACCATTTCCCTCGCGGGGGAAATCACACATCTCTCTCAAAATCTCTTTATTCACATTCATTAGCCTTTTATTTACATAACTCCCCCTTCTCTCTTCCCGAGCCTCAGTGGTCAGGAAGTCTTCTGTCCCCTGTCCTCCGCAGGGGGTCCAGGCTCTGTGGCTCCGCACCGCAGGGGGCTGGCTCTCCTTCATCGTGGTTAAATCACATATGCAGTGTCCAACATATACATGTCTCACAACACAGCCATATAACCCCCCCCAAACGATGAAGAACAGACTAATTCCTAAAATTAAATAGCACCTTACTCACTACTGAATAATCAACACCAACATTCAGTCTGTGCGCCGCTTGGGCTTCAGCCGTCTGCCGAATCTGCTGTGCGTTGGCCCCGCCTTGCCTGCGGTGCGTTTCTGCTTCGGCTCTGTTGACTGAGGGAGAGAGTGGTTAATTGCCCTCTGCGGGGGCCTGCCTCGTCGAGGCGCCACTGCGACCGGTACAGACACGTCCTTCATGACAAAAGCAGGTTTTAGTCTGTCAATACTGACTGTCTCTTTTCTGTCTCCAAAATCTAGCACAAATTGCTTATCACCTGCCTCCAGTACTCGAAATGGCCCTTCGTAAGGTGGTTTGAGCGTTGCTTTTAGGGCTTCGCGCCTGACAAAAACGAAATCGGCATTTTTCAAAGCCTTGGGGACGAAAACTCGTGGAAAAGCGTGATGAACCGGACCCGGGAGCGTGTCTGCCCCCGTGCCGACTAACGGTCCCAGAGCCGAGAGAGGTGGGGGCTCTGGGGGCTCTGGTAAAAACTCGCCCGGCAGCCTCAGAGTTTGTGCGAATACCAGCTCCGCTGGGGAGGCGTCTAAGTCCTCTTTAGGCGCAGAACGCAACCCTAATAAAACCCATGGAAGTTTATTCACCCAATCTGCATCCGTGAGCGACGCTCTGAGTGCTGCCTTCAAAGACCTATGAAAACGCTCGCATAAACCATTGGCCTGAGGGTGGTAAGCCGTAGTGCGGTGAATTTTGGCTCCTAAGCCGTTGGCCATCGCTGACCACAGCTCGGAGATGAATTGCGGTCCTCTATCGGACGTAATGTCCGACGGAACCCCGAAACGCGCCACCCAAGCCGTTAAAAAAACGCGAGCCACCTCCGCGGCCGTGGTCGTCGCAAGTGGGACCACTTCCGGCCAACGTGTGGTGCGGTCAACCATTGTCAAAAGATACGTGAACCCCTGTGATGCCGGTAGGGGGCCCACAAGGTCGACGTGCACATGGTCGAACCTTCTGGCCGGAATGCGGAACGGTTCTAACGGGGCTCTTGTGTGCCTGTGAATTTTGGCCCGTTGACAGGAAATGCAGGTTTTTGCCCATTCCTTCACGTGCTTGCGCAGGCACGGCCAAACAAACTTTTCCGCCACTAGTTTCACCGACGCGCGCACCCCCAGGTGCGCCAGTGAGTGGACCGAGTCAAAAACACGGCGGCGCCACGTGGCCGGAACCACCGGACGCGGGCGCCCCGTCGACATGTCGCAGATCAGGGGGGGGCATACCGGTTTGTAAACACTTGCTCTCCAGCCTCAACCCTGTTGGTCCAGACTGGAGCGCGTGCACGTCTGCGTCCGCCCCCTGGTCCGCTGCCATGGCTGCGTAATCTATACCCACGTGCACCGGGGCTGCGCGCGCCACCGTGCCGCTCTCCTGCGGCGCGGTCACGGTGGCCCGTTCTGCCTCTGCGCGTGTTGGGGTCGTGAACGCGCGTGAGAGACAATCCGCTACTACATTGAATTTGCCCGCGACATGCCTAATGTCAGTGGTAAATTCCGAGATTGCGGCCAGCTGCCTCTGCTGCCTGCCGGACCACGGGTCTGAAATTTTGGCCATGGCGTATGTGAGCGGCTTGTGGTCCACATAAGCGGTGAAGCACCGTCCTTCCAGCCAGAACTGGAAATGATGAATAGCCAAATGCAGCGCCAACAGTTCTCTGTCAAACGCGCTGTATTTTCGTTCAGCCGCGCTTAAAGATTTCCTAAAGAAAGCCAAAGGCTGCCAAACTCCGGCTACCTGTTGCTCAATAACGGCCCCTATGGCTAAATCTGAAGCGTCTGTCGTCAGCGCGATACGTGCTGCAGGGTCTGGGTGGGCCAGGAGCGCAGCGTCAGCCAAGGCTTTTTTAACCTCTGTGAACGCGCGCTCCCGCTCCGGGGACCATTCGACCGCCTGGGTCGGTTTTTGTTTTTTGAGCGCGGCATATAACGGTTGCATGATTTGAGCTGCGTGGGGCAGGAATCGGTTATAAAAATTCACCATCCCCAAGAATTCCTGTAGTGATTTGACCGTTTGTGGACGGGGAAAATCCGCTACCGCGCGTACTTTCTCTGGTAACGGAACCGCTCCCTCAGGGGAGACGCGGTGACCCAAAAAATCGATCCGCTCGACGCCGAACTGGCACTTGGCTGGGTTAACTATTAAGCCGTGCTCTCCCAGCCTCCTAAAAACTGCTGTGAGGTGCGTTTCGTGTTCGTCCTCTGAAGTACTCGCGACCAAAATGTCGTCGAGGTACACAAACACGAAAGGGAGATCGCGTAACACGGCATCCATCATCCGCTGAAATGTTTGCGCCGCCCCTTTGAGACCAAACGGCATGCGTAAAAATTCGAAAAGTCCGAACGGGGTTATTACCGCTGTTTTAGGAATGTCCTCCGGTTGGACCGGGACTTGGTGATAGCCGCGAACTAGATCAATCTTTGAAAAAATGCGCGCCCCCGCCAGGTGCACCGAAAAATCCTGAATGTGCGGGATGGGATAACGATCGTGCGCCGTAGCGTTGTTTAGCCTGCGGTAATCCCCGCACGGTCTCCAGGAGCCATCGGCTTTCGGTACCATGTGCAGCGGCGAAGCCCACGGGCTCTTCGACCTACGAACGATGCCCAGCCTCTCCAGGCTGGCGAACTCCTCGCGCGCAATGGCGAGCTTAACTGCATCCAAGCGCCGAGCTTTTGCAAACACGGGAGGACCAGAAGTGGGGATAAAGTGTTTCACCCCGTGCTTCGCGACCGTCGCTGAAAAAGTGGGCACAGTGAGCGCTGGAAATTGGGTGAGGAGTGTGTGAAACTTACCACCTGCTGTAGCGACGTGGGTCTGTACTGGTGGCGGGGACACTCGAGCTGAACAGGGGAGAGAGTAAAAAGAGAGTGCATTTACCAGCCGTCTATTAGCAAGATCAACTAACAGATTGTGTGAACACAAAAAATCCGCGCCCAACATGTTGAAACTCACCGCCGCTATCACAAAAGTCCATTCATATGTGCGGCCATGTAAGCATAAAGGCAAGGTCCTTCTCCCGTAGGTGTTGATGTTCGAGCCATTTGCCGCTGTAGCTCCGCTACCGTGGGGTCCAGCCACCCGGTCCGCGTATGTTGGGGTGATGAAGCTCACTTGTGCTCCGGTGTCGATGAGGAACTCTCGTCCGGAGCGCGCATCCGTGATGTAGAGCAGCTTGTTGCGTTCTCCGAGGGTCGAAGCTGCTAGCGACCCCCGGTCTTGCCGTTTCCCGAACTCCTGAAGATGCAGGGCGGCACACACCTGCGTGCCTTCTCTGCGAACCTCCGATGGTAAAAGCAGAGATCTTCTCCTCCGCTGTGTCGTGCCCGCGCCTCTGCCGCCGGGCTATTGGCTCCCCCTCGTCGCGGCCGTGTTGCCGCCGTCGTCGGCCAGTCTGGTTCTGCCGCCTCTGGCTCCCCGCTGTCTCGGGTCGCTGCTGTGGTTGCTTGCCCGCCGCAGGCGTCCAGGATCCCATCTGCCTCCTGGGCCAGCTCCCGGAACTCCTCCAGGGTGTGACACTTTTTGCCGGCCAGCGTGCTTCTCGCATGCGCCGGGAGGTTGGAGAGGAAGATGAACTGAAAAATGAAATCATCGTTGTCCATCCCTCTCAGCTGTATCATCTCCTCCATCAGGGCGCTCGGCCTGTGTCCACCTTGGTCTAGCAAAGACAGGATCCTCCTCGCCCTCACTTCAGCCGAGGGGGTGAAAAACTTGATGAGGGTGGATTTCAGCTTGCCGTACCTGTCGGTCGCGGGTGGCTGCTCCACCAAGCTTTGCACGCACCGAGCTGTGCTGTTGTCCAGTTTAGCGATGACATGGTGGAACTTAGTGTCATCCACCGTTACTCCTGCGAGCGCGAACTGCGACTCTGCTTGCAGAAACCACGACCGTGGGTTATCCTGCCAGAAATCAGGCAGCTTAACGGCCACTGCGCTCGCCAGCTCTGAGCGCTGTGAGTCCGGGACCCTGAGAATTTCTTCGTTCATTCTCAACGTCGTCAGTCACCAATGTGGGGAGACTTGAATAACGAAAACGAATTGTCTTTCATTCCAGTTTATTCAAGAAATCATTCCACCATCTGCTCTCATTCTTGAGCAGCGAACAAAGAGAGTGAACACACCAAAGTTCTCTCATTTAAACATTCTGACATCAAACCATTTCCCTCGCGGGGGAAATCACACATCTCTCTCAAAATCTCTTTATTCACATTCATTAGCCTTTTATTTACATAACTCCCCCTTCTCTCTTCCCGAGCCTCAGTGGTCAGGAAGTCTTCTGTCCCCTGTCCTCCGCAGGGGGTCCAGGCTCTGTGGCTCCGCACCGCAGGGGCTGGCTCTCCTTCATCGTGGTTAAATCACATATGCAGTGTCCAACATATACATGTCTCACAACACAGCCATAGTCAAGACAATTATTTCCATTATTTGGCTGTTTTCTTTACATTCAGTTTTCCTTTATTGCATTTAGGAATGGTGCCTTTAAAGATTCACTACAGTATTCATTAGTATTTACAGATTTCCTTTGAGTACACCTAATCCATAAAAAGTCATCAAAGTTTATTTAAAAGCCTCCAAAACAGCACAATACAAAACAGATGATACTCGTATCTCCAACTAAATCAATAACATGAGCTTTAAAGTGTGCACTTGAGGAAGCTGTGAAACCATGATGCCAAAAAAACACATGTAGAAAAGTAGGCAGAATGAAACTAAATCAGTTTTAATTAACTTACCTTCAAGAAGAAAGAACATAAAGGCCAAAGGCATTTTAATTTTTAGTATAAGATTTGTCTTTTTAGTCTTCATAGCCTTTTCTTATTTGACACATTTGTGTGGAATGAATGTGAAGTGTCCTTTTGTAATTTGTTCCTCTTTGGTGTTGCACTTCCTGTCACTGACCAGTTTCCTCTGTCGAAATTTATCCAGACTGTCTTTCCTATAAAGATGTCCTTTCTGTCTAAAAGTAAATGCCCAAAAGGAGAAAATAAAATAATTACTACTAAGACATTTTCAGATTTCTCATGCTTTATTTAGTGAATGGACAATGAAAATGATGCTTTCTCTTTAGGCTTTTGCAACTTTACATGCTAAAGATCATAAATTTTTAAATTGTTTAGTGCTCTTATTGATCAGTGCAATAGAAAAGATAAAGAGGATGGTTTATTTTTATTAAAGGCGTCATTGACAGAAAAATTGTGTTTTTGTAGGTTTTAACCTTCTGAACAGTTGACTGATCACTTGATTATTGAAAAAAAAATAGCAAAATGCTCACTTCTCTTAAAAAACAAACAGACACAGCCTTTATCTTTTTTTTTTCACTTCAAAAAAGCAAAATTGACTGTTCCAGACTTGCCACTGGACATCACTTCCACAGTAAACCCAGTCCAGCACAGCCTTGAGACCCACCTGCTGCTCCATTATTGGCCAGCCTACTTCTCAATCATATGGACAACAGTAAGCTAACAAGTTTGTTCACAAAGCATGATTTACATTATTATTTTCTTTAGATTTCAGTCACCCTAATAGACATCACTGTTTCCGCCTGGTTCACTAATCCACAGTCGATAATGAATCTCGTGCCATTCTGGCTTATTTTGTTATATTTTCACCGTGATGCTACATTGAGCTCTGTTACCATTAACTTGGCTAGGCAGTTGGTTGGTACTGGTCACATGACCAAAAGCCCACCTAGCGTTGGCTTAACTTGATTCGGTCAATTTGGATTACTATTTTCTATAATTTTTCTTCACTCCCAGCTGGAATCCTTGCTCATCTACCAACACTTGACCATATATGTTATTCTTAAACTTTAAGTTTAGCCACTCACTCATGAGTGTTTCTGTTCTTTTTATACTCCAGGGCCTGGTCATATTCTATCAATCATTGAAACCTCATACCCCTGTCAACTAGTGATGCATTATTTCATTCATTCTTTAAGACAAACATTAGTTGGCTTTGCAAGTCAGGCCTGGCTCAGTTGGCCCTGGGATCCCCAATGGCGAAAGCGCAGAACTCCCACAAAACTGTTAAAAAGAGTTTTCTCTGTCACCAACCAGAAAAAAAGTGCATTCAATGACCCCTTTATTAATAACTCAGCATTTGTAAATGACTAACTGGCTAAAAATGCCTTCAATACAACCCTAAAGGTACATTTGATTTATCATATCAACACTTAATATGCTTTTTTGAAGGTGCCCTTTTAGGACCATTGCTTCCCTGGAGGCTGTGATAGACATGCTCTTCTAGTTGACTGAGATCCAGATGATGGTACTCTGAGATGTGTCCCGGTATATCTATATCAGCATATTCACCGTGGTTGAGTGATTGAGTGGACTCCCGTTGTTTTGGTGTGCATTTGGTGCAGAAGCTTGGTCGTGGTGGCTGCGTCGGTGGCAGTGGTGGTAAGGCGGAAAGGTCTGCACAGCTGCAGCAGATGTCAGGTTCAGGTCTTGTTCCGGGCATCATCATCTCATAGTCTGATGATTTCTGAGGAAACAATAGAGTCTGTCTTACAGTGTGTTTGTCATTGCATGAATTGTCAAACTTTGTGCTAAGTGACTCTCTGTGGTTGATCTAATCTTTACAGCAGGCTACAATTTTATTTTTCTGTTAACTCAAATTGCAGTACTTGAAATGGACACACACCCAAAAAAAATCAGTGGTTAAGGAATGGATCCTGCCACCATCAACATGAAAAACAAATAGATATGAATAGGCAGACATTAGAAACCTGTTTTATTTGAGTAATTTGTTTTTGTCCTTGGTATCTTTTACAAGACTCCTCAGTCACATCTTCCTATTACCAAGACTATATAAATGTTACCTGCTACAGCAAACTATGGTGGCCCTGAAGGACAAATAACAGCAGCAAACAACAAAACACAACGGCAAAACAGAAAGCACAACAGAACATAACGACACAGAACAGCAACCAAAACACAACAGTAAAAGAGAAAACATCAATGCAAACTGGAGAGGGTGGGTACTGTGCTTGACAAGGATCGTCACTAATTGGATGGACACACTGTCTGCCTTTTAAACAGGAAGTAAAGCCTGCATTTTTTTAGCTTTCGTTTTTGTTGAGGAAGGTTAACCTTCTAACACAAGAGGAAGATTAAAAAAATCTGTGTCTATAAAACATATCTGTACCTCAGAGGTGAAACAATTGAATTATAGTTACAAACTAGCCTGTGAACTTAGTAGTAGGCAAGATTTTCCTCTTAAATATTTAGACTTTTTTTCCCTCATAAATTTACAACTATGTTATCATAAAAGTGTTTTGCCCATAAACTTGTGAGGTTTTTCCCCATAAATTTGCTACTTTTAAATGTAAGTTTGCAACTTCTTACATAATATTGTGTGATTTAAAAAAAAGTCACAAAATTGCTACCTTTTAAATAAATTCACAACTCTTTTCTGGACTTTTTAAAAGCCACACACAGTGTCCAAGTCCTGCTACATGGCATCTATTTTGGTACAGAATTTTAGGAAAACAAGACATTAGGCAAAATTTATTTATTTGATTAGTAACAGTCACTGCTGTGAGCTGGTCACATCAGAGCTGCTCATACGGCTTCTTCTGATCCACTGACAAACCTTTCTGCTGTTTTGTCGTCGTGATTGTGTTCTGTTTTTCACCACCAGCAGAAGACAGAATGAAAACAGACACACAGACAGCATTGCCCCCACAATCACAACAATCAGGACCAGCTTCATGTGAATCACTGCAAAAGGAAATCACAAGTGGATTCAATGATTTTACTCATCACCACAAAATTCTTTAAATTCATTATTATTTAAGTTATGAGTACCGATTAACACCCAGCAAAAAAAAAAAAGTGCATTCATCAGTCTTCGAGGATGTCTGTTCAGTGTTGTAATTTGTAGTAAAATATCAAACTACAGATAGGACACAAAACAGAAAAGCAGCTGAATAAGCATCCTCGAAGACTGGTGATTCCATAATTTTTGCTGGATGAAAAAAATGGTACTGGGAAATTAATATATATATATATATATATATATATATATTACCATCTGCTGAAGGGTCTATTGGTGAGGGTGTTGCAGCAGTCACTGGAAATTTTTATTTTGAAAAACAGAAGAAAGAATGCACATAAATAAAAGAGCAGGAAATGTGCATATAACCTAAACATATCTATACTGTACATTTCTAAAATTACAGTCCAGCTGAGCAATTTGATTGGACAGGCGTCAGTAGTGGTAGTTGTTACTATATTCCCTGATAGCTTTACCAGATATCGCTCTGCTGCAGCTGTGTTCTAATAATGTATAAGGATTGTAGTGTGTTGTTAACCTGTGGCACAGGTGTAGTGTGGCCGACTACTGATCAGAGGGTCAGGGGTTTGATTCCCGCTCTGTCTGCAGTCTGCATGTCAAAGTGTCCTTGAGCAAGACACTGAACCCCCAGTTGCTCCTGGTGGGTCAGACTAGTGCCAGTGCATGGTGGCTCTGCCACCAGCAGTGTGTGAATGTATGTGTGAATGGGTGGCTAGTAGGATCTGTAAAGCGCTTTGGTCATCTAGAGATGAGAAAAAGCGTTATAATTGAACACCATTTAATTTCCACAGTGGGCTGTTGTTTGAAAAGAGACAGACATTTTTTGAGGGGTGGAAAATGTTTTTGTCAACGAGCGTTTGGACTTCATGTGCCTGACAGAAACATGGCAGTGTGAGTTGCGTTATGGCCTTCTGAATAAACTGTGCCCACAGGACTGCTCCGTAGTTGGCACTGCCTGCTCATCTGGATGTAGAGGAGGAGGACTTGCACTCATCCACTGGGACTATTTCCCCTGCAGACTAACGGGCCAGGAGTCCTTCACCTTGTTTGGGCTTCAAATGACTAAGTTTGGAACAACTCGTCCTCTGTACTGTGTTTTAATTTACAGACTTCCTGGTCCTGCACACACATTTTTAGATGAATTTGCCGAGTTTTTATCAACCATCATAAAACTGGAGTCAGTGTTCATTGTTGGAGATTTCAACATTCATATTGATAATCCCCCCTGTAACACTGTATCAGAATTATTAACCCTAACTGATGCCTGCAACCTGACACAATATGTTTTTTTCACCTACTCATGAGAAAGGCCACACTCTCAGTCTGGTGTTGTCCTTAGGCCTGAGTATTGACCAGCGCCATGCTAAAGAAAGTTTTGTGAGTGATCATTGCTGCATATTTTTTAATGTAGCTTTTCCTCTTGCACCACCTCCTTGTAAAATTGTAACAAACGCATCATAAATCAGTCTGTTTTTGAGAGGTTTTCAGACCTAGTTGATCCTGACTCTCTCTGTCTAATGAATGTAATGACGTTGAATCGTCTGTTCAGTCTTTTAATAATCATTGCCTGCCTATTTTAAACAAAGTAGATCCCGTTAAACAGAGAGTTATTTCCCCTAAAAAAAATATTGTCAGTGGATAAACGAAGATATCTGTTTTATCTGTTTTGCCCATCTAACTTATTGTACATTATCTTTCTATACTTTCTGCACTGCTGCATATATTTGCATATATTTGCTTAAATTGCACATACTGTTAATTACCGTATATACTGCACTGCTGTCCTTTGCACTTCTGATTGGATGCTAAACTGTGTTTCGTTACCTTGTATTCATACATGTGTAATGACAATAAAGTTGAATCTAATCTAATCTTTATAAGAAATTGCCATAAAGTGGAGCGTTTATGGAAATTGACTAAGTTGGAAGTACAGAGACTGCATCTTAAGTAGCTGGTTTCTTCCTTGAATGATGGCCCCGGACTGATGGCCTCGATGGCCCGGACTGAGGCGTAGCTGCACCCTTGGTGGCCCCCGGGCTGGAGCGTAGCCCCACTGGAGGCCCAGGCATGGATGGCGCCTCCACAACGTCTTTGGCTGGAGGAGCTGGACCCACGAAGATCTCAGGCGGCGGAGCTGAACCCACGATGACCTCCGGTGTTGCTGGGAGATCATCGGTGACCCTGAGAGAACGCTCAGCAGAAGAGGAAGGAGAAATGGGGTCAGGGTCACCGGCAGCAGTGGAACCCTGCGAGGCAAGCTCAGATACTGCTGAGGGCAGCACCCGGCTCTCCCCACCAAGAGTCAGACAAGCCCTTTCCAACACAGAAACAATGGAAACAAAGGAGAGTACTCACCTGAGCTCAAGTTCCACCGCCGTCCAGGACTCCGTCGATCTGAATGGCAATCTCTCCGGTCTGGCATCCTGGAGGTCCAACTCTGCTGCGGTGACCCCAACAGCAGGCATAATGGTCATGGCAGTGTCCAGACCCCCTGCAACTCACACAGATGGCTCGCTCTGCGTGATGACACGAGATCCATTCCCCGCTGTGACTTAACCCTGCTCAATGGAGACCCGGGGACGCTTCGTCATCGGTCGGCTCAGACTCCATGAGGCAGGCAGCCCTCCTCCTCTGTCTATACTGCGGCTGCGGGACTGGGACCAGGTTCACCAGGGCTGCAGGCTCCTCCTCCATCCGGCGGTTTAATCCTGGCATCGACGGACACTCAGGGAATATAGGAGGAGACACAGAGGACGCAGGTAATGTATTTGTGGCTGCAGCAGGTGGTGAGAGCTCAGTGGACTGCATGACCTGAGTCTCACCCCCAGGAATCAGACAAGGTAATCCATCAGTTAGTGATAAAGAATGAAAAAAACACTTGCTTGTTTTCCTGGGGAACGGTGGTCACTGCTGCAGCGGGCTCTATTCTTCCCTCTCCCATTGTATCGGTGATAGCGAGCCCCTTGGGAAGACAAGGAGCCGCTTCAGAAGGATCGGTGATGGGGGCAGCCGGAGATGAAGCCACTGGGCTCTCAGCAGCTGGAGGAAGCGCCGTACAGGAGGGAGGAGCAGCTGAGGCAGTCCGGGGTAGAGGAGCTGGCAAAACAGCTGACAAAGAAGACCCGGAGGGTGAAGCTGCTGTCATTTCACTCTGCAGGGGTGGAGAAAACACAGCTGGCTGGGAGACAGAGGAAATGTTCTGGAGGCCCGTAACTGGATCTGAACGGGAACCTGGCGGCGTGTTCACCCGGTAGTTCTACTCCTTCCGCTTCAGGACAGCCATGTCACGGGGAGGAGAAGGGTTCTGTGCCGGGCAGCAGTGTCTTCAGGCTGGAGACAAATCTATCATCAAATCAGGGAAACGCCGCTGCTTGGCGGAGACAGTGGATAGCAGCTCGGTGAACTCAGGGTAATTGTTCAGATCGGGATGTTCCTCCACACTCCTAACAGTTGCCACCATGCTCCTCAGAACTTTATCCGGGTTGCAGGAAGAGAGAGCTTCAGCCATACGGTCCCTGATGAAATCAGCTGCCCACTGTTCATCCTCACTGGAAACCCCAGCTGCCCTCCTCCTCCAGCACGCTGGAACACAGCTCACTGGCGAAGCAGACACGGGAGCTGGAGCCATGGCAGGAACCTGATAACGAGGTGAAGAACGGGAGTGCTTCGCTGTCTGCCCCGTCTTAGGCTTCCTGCAGGATTTCTTCTCCGACTCACAGTTCTGTTGAAGCGTTGATAGCTGAGAAATCCTCTCCCTGCCTTCAGCATGCTCAGCAAGGAGAGGATGATGTTGAATAGCCGTCTCCGCAAGGCCCGGGCACCATAATGCATCTTCGGGGGAACATTCACGAGCTATGGCCAGGAGAACTAGGACAATTTTCTATGATAGAATTATCTAACCCAGCTTATGTTGGCCCAGCAGCTGAGGGCAGTGAAGCTACTATTCAAAATATTCCCACTGTGCTAGTCTATACGCCATGGACTGGTGGAGATTTCAGTGAGGCGGTGAAGGAAATCCCTCACCCCTGAGACAAGCCGACTCAGTTTTTTTAAGGGATGGCAAATCTCCTTCAAAGTTTCAAATTAAATGGCCAGGAAACAGAGAGAGCATACAGAAAGGTCCTAAAAGCTGATTGGTGTACAGTCTCAGGCAATTGGAACCCCAAGATGGTGTAAATCACCCTTTATCACCAAATGATGCAGTATTGGCTCAGCGGGTGAGGGAATTAAATAAACGCATTGGGAGCAAGTGGAGATTAAAGCATGATTGGACAGCCATTCAAAATGTCACTCAACATAAAACAGCAAGTGTTGAAGCCTATAGGTGTAGATTGCAGGATATTTTTGACAGTCATTCTGGTCTGGAAAATCCTACCGCAGATACAGGTTCAGAATCCTATTGGCAACATTTGAAAAGTGTATTTCTACAGAACATGCATCCAAATTTAGCACAGTATGTACGCAAACACCTTGTAACATATCGTACATGTTCATTTGCTGATGTGTTGACATATGCAAAACATGCAGAACGGTTGGAGGGGGAGCGTGTGGACAGGGAAGAAAGGAAGGCTTAAAACAAAGCCCACTCCTGTTTATGTAATTGCTGACCCTAGGGGGAGGCCTTTGCTTCCCCCACTTCTGTATTTTTCCAGGGGCCCCGGCATGGAGGAGGGAGGAGGGGCAGTGGTGCTGGGTCTGCAAACTACCACTGGTGGAGCCGTGACTATTGTCATGCCTGTGGGCAACAGGGCCACTGGAAAAAGGATTGCCCTGCACATTCGGGGGACTGGAGAGAGGAGAGGGGACTACACCCTGCTCAGCAGCCACAACAACAACAACCGGACTCATCACATCCCAACATGTGACTGACTGAATCAAAGCTAAGTATAGCTACCGAAACTGACAATGACACAGTGACATATTTCATTTACCTGACTTTGACCTAATCATGACACTAGAGTGTTTACAAGAGGTTACTCTAGAAGTTCAGGGAACTCCTTTGAAATTTCTTTGTTATACTGGAGCTTGCAGAGCTGTCATTTCAGGCCTAGATGGTGGGGGGCTCACAAAATCAGAACACACTGTGATCTGGAAAAGTACTAGAGCGTTTATGAATCCATAGAGCAGTATAAAGGAGAAGACATGAGGATACAAACAACATCACATATCAAGGTAAGCTAAAGATTGCTAATGCTACTTTGCTATTAAGTCCGCCGTACAACATTGTAATGTCGGGAAGTTATTGATATTAGGTACTAAAATATGTATTCTGTGTTTCAGTAACCAGTTTCAACCAGTTTTGACCGGTTTTGACCACTTTAAACCGGTTTAAACCAGTTTTGACTCGTTTTGACTGGTTTAAACCGGTTTTGACCAGTTTAATCCAGTTTCAACCAGTTTCGACCGGTTTAAACCAGTTTCGACCGGTTTAAACCAGTTTTTAAACCGGTTTTTAAAAACTGATCTAGTGTTTTGACCAGTTTAAACCAGTTTTGACCGGTTTTGACTGGTTTAAACCGGCCAATGCTGTTTCAAAGATGAGTGATGTAGTTCATTCCTACTTTTTTAATTAATATTTTCACATTTTAATCAATTAAACCCTTTGTTTTTGCTTAATTTGGCTAGAGAGTCTTGAACGGAAAGCGATCATCACAAGATGGTAAAGCTCCAGGAAGGGATGGAATTCCAGCAGAAGTATGGAAATTTGGTGGTGTTCAGCTGACCAACTGCCTGCACAAGCTCATCCAAGAGATATGGGATGTCTAGAAAGTACCTCAATACTGGAAGGATGCAAGTATTGTGCTTTTGTTCAAGAAAGGTGACAGTGTGGCACCGGGGGAGAGCCTAATTGTGTACCATCTCAGACAGGAACAAAGAGCAGGGGTTCCCTAGTGAGATAACAGGGAGGTGTTAAGGATGAGTGGGTTGATTGCAATGTGACGCGAAGGTCATCTTCTGTGTGTGAGAAGATTCTAGAAGAATGCCATGATATTTAAGAGAGGAGCTTCTGCTGGAATGTCATTCTGTCTATGCTTGAAGATGTGAGGGTGTGTAATAAATCGTCTGAAACAAATCTGCCTCTTCATTTACACGCTCCACAACAGAAAAGATTGTGGAAATTACCGAGGTATATCACTGCTAGCCACTGCTGGTAAGATTCTCTCACATGTACTACTGAACAGACTCAATGAACACATCTCGCAGAATTTTTGCCACAAGAGAGCCATCTGTGTTTCAGATGGCTCTCTTGTAGCAAAAATATCGCTTCAAACGGTCAGCGTTAACGTTCAACACAGTGATGTGACCCCAACTTCACAAACGCGAAGTGGCTATAATTTCTGTATAAATGTTTAGCTTCCTGTGCAACAAATTGCTCTGATCTGTGTCAAAATCATGGAAAGACTGTTGAGACATCATGGAATTTACCTGCTCCAGCCAGTGGTGTCGTGTCAAAATATGGATCAGGTGCCATATTGTAGCATATGAGGTGTTAAATATATATTTCAACAGGTAAATGGTACTGAATTAGGCATAAGATATATTTAACAATTATGATGCATTATGATGCATGCATCACCCAGGATGTCATCCGAACAGCAGAGGAAAGAAGAGACACTCGCTGGGGGGAGAAGAGACTCCGCAGACAGAGGAGACTGTCGAGACCCCCACTACACTGTGAAGAATTTATCTGCAACGGCTGCGGCAGGACCTGCAGATCCCGTATCGGCCTCTACAGCCACGCCCGATGGTGCAGCTCCCTGAATGATGACCCAAGGCACAAAACCCCCCCATGATCTTTCGAGATCGATGGAGCCAATGATGATGATGATGATGATGCATTTTAAGCCAAAACAAATGAATCTAGGATTAAAAGTAATTAAAATAATGCAGTCACAAGGTTACATGGAGAAATACGTGGATTAACTGGAAATATATTGTATTGAGTATTGCTGACTACATGTAGATACTTTATAAATATATATTCTCTGCATCAACAGTGAACTATACATGTATTCATGTAGTATTGCCCTGGGAATTTTGACAATAAACTTTTGTACTTTTGCATATGTCTCTATTTTTTTTTTTACAGTCTTCAGCAAATAATTGTTCTGGTTACTTTTGTTAAAAATGAGCCATTATTTTCAAAGTCACTGTTAAATGGTTCGTACTGTTGACTCTTTTCCCACCGGTGTCTTAACAGACAAAATAGAAAATCATGATGCAAACACATAAATCACTAAATTGTTTATTCCAATCAGCAGCAAATTACAGATTATTTGGAATGTGCAAAATTCAAACTGTAAAGAAAAAAAGAAACTGGAATGGGTCACACACGCCAACCACGCTGCCTCACTGAGAAGCAACTGGTCGGCCCCTCGTACTGGTCCCGGTTCAGCAGATCTTCAGCCTGCATCTCTGTAAACAGTGAGGCAAGGTCTGGTTTGGGTGGATCTTTTTCCCCTTGCCTAGATGAAAGACAGAAATGGGTGGTGGATAATTAAAGCAAGTTTAAAACATAGTTGAGAAATGAATGAATGAATGAATGAATCTTTATCTCAGATAGATTAGATTAAAAGAAAGGAACTGTAGAAGAGCTTGAAAGAACGAGGCGGTATGATATATAAACCAAAGTTTATTATCAGCTCTCCTAACAAGTCTCATCTAAGTGCAGAAGCAGCAGAAGGTAAAAGAGACCGAATACCTCCGGCTCTCTGACTTTATACTTGCACATAACAAAAGACATGCATATCAAAGGCTGACATCCCTCATTATCTTAATCCCCCCATTGTCTTGGTACTTCCTCTCTTCGCCCTGGGGGGGTGAGGGTAGCTCCTCCGGTCTCCACCGCAGTGTCTGGGAACGTCTTTGTTCTTCACTGGCGGTTGAGAGTCTTTGTCCTTTCAGAGGTGTGAAGTCGCCTTACATATGTAATCACCAAACATTCCCACATGCTTCAACATATGTAGGTTATGGAATATATGATTAATATAGCCCACAGGCCCCCCCCAAACGACTAAGAAAGGACAATAGAAAAATTCACAGTTTAAGATAATTACTACGACATACTAACTGTTACACCTCTTGCCACAGAAGAAACTTTCCAGCAGCCATGCTCCTAAGAGAGTTCAGTGGTAATCATAACATCCATCCATCCATCCATCTTTTACCGCTTTTCCGGAGGTCCGGGTCGTGGAGGCAGCAGCTCAAGCAGAGAAGCCCAGACTTCCCTCTCCCCAGCCACCTGCTCCAGCTCTTCAGAGGGGATACCAAGGCGTTCCCAGACTAGCTGGGAGACATAGTCTCTCCACCGAGTCCTGGGTCTGCCCCGGGGTCTCCTCCCAGTGGGACATGCCTGAAACACCTCAAGTGGGAGGCGTCCAGGAGGCATCCTAATCAGATGCCCATACCACCTCAACTGACTCCTTTCAATGTGGAGGAGCAGCGGTTCTACTCTGAGCCTCTCCCGGATGACTGAGCTCCTCACCCCATCTCTGAGGGTGAGTCCAGCAATCCTACGGAGAAAGCTCATTTCAGCCGCTTGTATCTGCGATCTCGTTCTTTCGGTCATTACCCAAAGCTCGTGACCATAGGTGAGAGTAGGAACGTAGATTGACTGGTAAATCGACAGCTTTGCCTTAGAACTAAGCTCCCTCTTCACCACAACAGACCGGTACAACGTCCGCATCACAGCAGATGCTGCTCCAATCCGTCTGTCGATCTCTCGCTCCATTTTCCCCTCACTCGTGAACAAGACCCCAAGATACTTAAACTCCTCCACTTGGGGCAGGAGCCTGTCCCCAACCCGGAGAGGACAATCCACCTTTTTCTGGCTGAGGACCATGGACTCGGACTTGGAGGTGCTGATTCTCATCCCAGCCGCTTCACACTCAGCAGAAAACCGTCCCAGCAAGAGCTGTAGGTCATTGCTGGATGAAGCCAACAGGACAACATCATCTGCAAACAACAGAGATGAGATCCTGTGGTCACCAAGCATGACACCCTCCAATCCCTGGCTGCGCCTAGAAATCCTGTCCATAAAAATTATGAACATAACAGCATAGTAAAATCATAAGTCAGTCCTAAACTGTTACAGCACAATTAGTGAACAACTGTGGAGTAGTTTGCATCAGTCCCTGTGCTGTCTGGGTTTTAATCTTCTCCCAAAACTGCTGTGGGTTCGTTTAGGCGTCCTGCTGGGACCTTCTTGTAAGGAATCTGCAGTGTGGGAAGGAGAGTGGTTAATTGTTCCCTGCAGGGGGGCTGAGTGTTTTCTCTTGGGGGGTCTACCCCGCCGAGGTGCTCTCGCCAACAGTGCAGGCTCGTCTTTCAACAAGAAGGCAGGTTTAAGTCTGTCAATGCTGACTGTTTCTTTTCTGTCCCCAAAATCAAGCACAAAGTGTTTATCACCAGGTTCCAGCACTCTGAACGGCCCATCGTATGGTGGGCGGAAAGTTGGTTTTAAAGCTTCATGTCTAACAAAAACAAATTCAGCGTTCTTTAAAGCTTGTGGGACAAAAACCCGTGGAAAGGAGTGATGGGCTGGACCGGGGAGAGAGTCCGGTCCATTGCTGCCTAAAAACCTCGGGACTGGAAGGTGCCCTGGCTCTGGGTTCTCTGGTAAAAATTCACCTGGGAGCCTGAGAGGTTGTGCAAAAACTAATTCTGCCGGAGAGGCATCTAGATCCTCTTTAGGCGCAGCACGCAACCCCAATAAAACCCAGGGAAGTTTATTTACCCAATTTGTATCCGTTAGTGAGGCTCTGAGGGCGGCTTTTAAAGACCTGTGAAAACGCTCGCATAACCCATTAGCCTGAGGGTGATAAGGGGTGGTGCGATGAATTGTTGCCCCTAAGCTGCTGGACATGGCTGACCAAAGCTCCGAGACGAATTGAGGTCCTCTATCGGACGTGATGTCCGATGGGACGCCGAAACGTGCCACCCAGTTTGTCAAAAAAATGCGAGCGACTTCCTCTGCTGTAGTTGACGCTAGAGGGACTGCCTCTGGCCAGCGCGTGGTGCGGTCTATCATTGTTAACAGGCGTGTGAAACCTTGGGAGGAAGGTAGTGGCCCCACGAGGTCGACATGAACGTGGTCAAACCTTCTAGCCGGGATCAGAAAAGGCTCCAGAGGGGCTTTTGTGTGTTTGTGTATTTTGGCGCGCTGACAAGAAATGCAAGTTTTTGCCCATTCTTTTACGTTTTTGTGCAGGCCTGGCCACACAAACTTTTCGGCGACCATTTTAACCGAGGCGCGCACACCTGGGTGCGCGAGGGAGTGAATTGAGTCGAAAATACGGCGGCGCCATGTGGCTGGGACTAACGGGCGAGGTCGGCCGGTTGAAATATCGCATATTAGGGGGGGTACGCCGTCGCGTAAACCCCTTTCCTCCAGCCTTAACCCTGTTGGTCCAGACAGGAGTACGCACACGTCCGCGTCACTGCTTTGTTCCTCTGCCATGGCTGCATAATCTATCCCTGCATGGATAGGTGCTGCGTATGTGTCCGCGTTAGTGAAAAGTTCTGCGGCTGAGGCAGTATAATCTGTCTCCTCGCGCTCTGGTGATGTCACAGCGCGAGAGAGGCAGTCTGCTACCACGTTAAGTTTGCCTGCCACATGTCGAATGTCTGTGGTGAACTCTGAAATCGCAGCCAGCTGTCTTTGTTGCCTGCCTGACCATGGTTCTGAAATTTTAGCCATAGCAAAGGTGAGCGGTTTGTGGTCTACAAAAGCCGTGAAACTCCGCCCTTCTAACCAGAACTGGAAGTGGCGGATGGATAAATGAAGTGCTAGCAGCTCCCTGTCAAAAGTGCTGTACTTACGCTCAGTTTGGTTTAGCGATTTGCTGAAGAATGCTAAAGGTTGCCAGATCCCGCTGACATGTTGTTCTACAACTGCCCCTATAGCTAGGTCTGAAGTGTCTGTGGTTAGCGCAATGCGGGCCGAGGGATCGGGGTGAACTAACAATGTGGCATTAGCTAGAGCGCTCTTTACTTCCGCGAAGGCGCGTTCGCGCTCCGGGGTCCATTCGACCGCATTGGAAGCTTTCTTTTTTCTGAGTGCGTCATATAGGGGCTGCATGAGCTGAGCTGCGTGGGGGAGGAAACGGTTGTAAAAATTAACCATTCCTAAAAATTCTTGCAGCGATTTGACCGTTTGTGGCCGTGGGAAACTTTTTATCGCGTGAACTTTGTCTGGAAGTGGAACTGCCCCTTTCGGAGAGACTTTGTGTCCTAAAAAATCAATTTGTGACACGCCGAATTTGCATTTGGCTGGATTGATTATTAACCCGTGCTCTTCTAGTCTCTGAAAAACCGTAGTGAGGTGCTGCTCGTGTTCTTCCTCAGACGAGCTGGCTACCAGCATGTCGTCGAGGTAGATGAAAACAAAAGGAAGGTCGCGTAATACCGCGTCCATCATCCGCTGAAAAGTTTGAGCAGCGCCTTTGAGGCCGAAAGGCATTCGCAGAAATTCAAAAAGGCCGAAAGGGGTTATTACAGCTGTTTTAGGAATGTCCTCTGCTCGAACTGGGACTTGATGATAACCGCGGACCAGGTCTATTTTTGAAAAAATGCGCGGACCCGCCACATGTAGTGAAAAATCCTGAATGTGAGGAATTGGGTAGCGGTCATGCGCGGTCGCATTGTTTAATCTGCGGTAATCTCCGCACGGTCTCCAAGAACCGTCGGGTTTCGGAACCATGTGAAGTGGTGAGGCCCAAGGGCTCTTCGACCGTCTAACAATGCCTAATTTTTCAAGGGTAGTAAACACGTCCCGAGCTATGTTGAGCTTGGCCGCGTCTAAGCGGCGAGCTTTGGCAAATACGGGTGGGCCCGTTGTGGGAATAAAGTGTTCAACCCCGTGTTTAGCCACAGTGGCTGAGAATTTGGGAATTGTGAGTGCTGGAAATTGGGTGAGGAGCTGCTCAAACTTACCTCCTGCCGTGGTGACGCTAGCCTGCACAGGTGGTGGAGAAACTCAGGCTGAGCAGGGAATAGAAGCAAAGGACAGTGCATTAACCAAGCGTCTATTCGCTAGATCCACTAATAACCCATGTGCACACAAAAAATCTGCGCCTAACAAGTTAAAACTCACCGCCGCTACAACAAATGTCCATCTGTAGTTGCCGCCGTGGATGTGGAGGTGCAGGCTCCTTTCGCCGAAAGTGTCAATGTTGGAGCCGTTGGCTGCCACCGCTCCGTTGCCCCGGGTGCCCATGGCTCGATCTGCTTGGGAGGGCATGACGAAACTCAGCTGAGCTCCTGTGTCAATAAGGAACTGCTTGCCGGTGTGTCCATCTGTCACATATAACAGCTTACTCTTCTCGCCGAGAACCGCTGCTGTTAACGGCTCTCGGCTTTGGCATTTCCCGAAATCGTAAATTTGCAGGGGGGAACACATTTGCGGGCCTTCTCGGCGAAGCGGTGGTGATAATAACAGACGTCGCTCCGTCTGTTACGTTTTGTCCGTGTCGCTGTCACCGTGGGCTGGATCTGCTCAGTGGGTTGTGGCTCTTCGTGGTTCTGGGCATCAGCGTTGAGGTCTGCGGATGCTGCTGTGGGTGTCTGCTCCTTGCAGGCGTTGACGAGCCGTTGAGCTTCGTTGGCGAGCACGCGGAAGTCTTGCTGGGTGCTGCATCTCATGTTGGCGAGTGTCCCTCTCATGTGTGGCGGCAGCGTGCTGAGGAATATGAATTGGAAGAGGAAGTTGTCATTGTCCTCTTCTTTAAGCTGCAGCAAATCCTCCATGAGGGCTTTAGGTTTGCACCCTCTGTGGCCGTAGACCGCCAGGATCTTCTCGGCTCTCTCTTCAGCTGAGGGGACGTAATTTGCCACGATGGTTGCTTTCAGTGTTTCATATTTGTCTTGGGCCGGCGGCCGCCGGATCATGCTCCGCACACACCTCGAAGTGGCGGCGTCGAGTTTGGAGACGATATGATAGAATTTCGTATCATCAGCCGTGATGCCCGCCAGTGTAAACTGGGCTTCAGCTTGTTGAAACCACGAGGCGGGGTCTTCCTGCCAGGAGTCCGGCAGCTTGACAGTGACGGCATTCGTGTAGACCGTCACTGATGTGTCCGCAGGGTGAGAGTGCCTTGCTTCGGCTCTCTCAGCGGCGCTGGTGCTCGGTTGAGCCCTCTCAATCCCTTCTGCCGGGGGGGAAAGTCGTCCATCTGTTCCCCTGTCTGCGTGGGCGCTGGCGTCTGCCTGGGTCGCCACAGATGAGTCGATCGCGGGGGAACGCCTCAGGTCCATACTCGCGTCAGGGGTCACCAGTGTAGAAGAGCTTGAAAGAACGAGGCAGTATGATATATAAACCAAAGTTTATTATCAGCTCTCCTAACAAGTCTCATCTAAGTGCAGAAGCAGCAGAAGGTAAAAGAGACCGAATACCTCCGGCTCTCTGACTTTATACTTGCACATAACAAAAGACATGCATATCAAAGGCTGACATCCCTCATTATCTTAATCCCCCCATTGTCTTGGTACTTCCCCTCTTCGCCCTGGGGGGGTGAGGGTAGCTCCTCCGGTCTCCACCGCAGTGTCTGGGAACGTCTTTGTTCTTCACTGGCGGTTGAGAGTCTTTGTCCTTTCAGAGGTGTGAAGTCACCTTACATATGTAATCACCAAACATTCCCACATGCTTCAACATATGTAGGTTATGGAATATATGATTAATATAGCCCACAGGAACAGAATAATAGAACAAAGGGGAAAAAAATCCAATAAGGTCAAATTAAACAGCAACTCCTCGGATTATACAATTTAACATAACTTATCCGAAATGGGTGATGGTTGAAGCCACAGCTTATATTGTCCACCCATGTTCCATCTAAGAATTCAAAAATAAAATAAAATAACAGTGATTACAAATCAGAACAAAGCCAAGACAAAATGTGACAAAAACTAAGCAACAGCACAACACAGACTGGATATGATAATCCTTATGTGATTTTACATGTTATTTTGTATATACTGTATGTTTGGAGTATTTCTTCCTTTAGTTTTTGTTTAAATTGTCCAAGCATTGTACATGATTTTAATTTAGGTCCAAAAGCGTTCCACAGTCTGACTCCTTGCACTGAGACACAGTGTTGCTTGGTGGTAGTTCTCACAGAAGGTTTTTGAAATATACATGTTCCTCTGAAATGATATTGTTTCTCCCTTATTTGGAACAATTTTTGGATATTTGCGGGCAGTGGTAGATTCTTAGCTTTAAACATTATTACTGCAGTTTTAAAGGCAACCAGATCTTTCAACTTGAGAGCTTTTAATTTAAGAAAAAGTGGATTTGTTGGTTCCCTGTAAGCAGCTTTGTTTATTATTCTAATAGCTCTCTTCTGAAGCATAAAGAGTGGATATATGTTTGTTTTATATGTGTTTCCCCATACTTCAGTACAATATGTCATGTATGGGAGTATTAATGAATGATACAAAGTCTGTAGTGTGGGTTGATTCAGCAAATATTTCACTCTCTGTAGTATTGCGATTGATTTGCATATTTTACCTTTAATATAATTAATATGTGACTTCCAACAGTTTTTTATCGATTATTATGCCAAGGATTTTAATTTTGGATACCCTTTCAATCTCTGCACCATTTACACTGAGTTTAGATACTGAGTTGTTGTGATGGTGTGAAATAACGTTATCAAGTTTAGCTACCGCTGTGTCGCCCTGGTTTCAAGTGTGGGTGGTGTTTTGTGCTTGTATTGCTAAAATATAAAAGGAAGCACTACAATGGGTCTCAAATATTTGTAATGTGTTCTTTTACTGGATGAGTTTAAAGATGAAATACTATAGACTACACATATAAACTAAATTCTAATGGTGACTGAACAACTCCCATTCCCCAAAGTGCAAGATACACTATTATGACTATAACTCAAAGGATCACAGAAACGATCTGATAAAAAAAATAAATAAATAAACAAAAATAAATAAACAAGTGGTTTACCTATACTTTAACTTAAAAAGCAAAAGATTTGACTATAAATATGATTGATGTGTTGTTTACCTGTCACAATACTGCTGTCAAAACGTTGCCATTCCGAGCAGATCCTGTTTGGACTCTACAATCAAAATACACACACCTTAAGTTCATATACAGCACGAAAATGCAACATGTAAAAAACACCTTTTTAACCAGGATTACAACTAGCTTATTTCATCAGATATTGTCAACACAAGGCAACATACTAGGACGGACGTAGCATTGAGCTAGGTCATCGTTTAAACACGATTAAATTTTTGTCTGTCCACAGTGAACTTTCCACTGCTGGGAAATATAACGTAAAACATGAATATCACATCACTCACGGTGTGTCGCAGCTGTACATTCAATTCAATTCAGGTGGCTGGGTCTAATTCCCGGTGTGTCTCCGTGTATTTTCTAGTGCGTCTGCTTGTGCTCCCCACTGCAAGCTCAGTCTGCTTCCCTCTGCATTCTCTCATCAGCCAAAACGCACAGAAAACTCTGCTGGACCGCTGTGTTGATTTCTGCTGATTTCTGTTAAGCCATTCTATCGTTGTTGTTTATAATATCACTTGTTCAGCATGAGATGACTGTTGTTGTGAAATGGCGCTATATAAATAAAGTTGAATTGAATTGAATTGTTCGCGGGCTCACAGACGAAAAATTGCAAATGGTGGCCAGCCAGCAATTCTGGAACGTCAGCGTAACGCCCACTCTCATGACACTATGCCCGGACTAATCAGTGGCCAGCAGTGGGTTGACATAACAGTGCTGGTACGCTTCGGACCTGTTCTGGAGCAAGGCCGAAAAAATGGGGACAGTTCCAATAAAACAGAACTGTAAGGACTTCCGGTGCCTAATGGAAAAGCGGACAAACCGTGCCGAACCGTACCCTAGTGACCCTAGTGGAAAAGCGCCTTTTGTCACAAGTGTGTCCAGTTAACTTATTGGGAAGGGATCTGCTCACAACTCTCAATATCACCGTAATTCCGACAGAAGGTGGTATGAGGGCATCACATTTCCCACATGTATCAGAAATTCATATTTTGCAAGATTTTGCAGTACCAAGATACTCATATTCGCTTCGTTTGGTACCAGCTGGACCAACCGGGGTGACTGAGAAGCTTGGAAGCCAAAATAATGCAACATTTCAAAACACAGGTTCCTACAACTGTGCAGGCCACAAATCAATATCATTGCAACATGTATGACAGATATCTGAGTGGCCCAGATGACAAATTTGATAAAACATTTTTTGCAAACTCATCCTCCAGAATAGTCATTGCAAATTTGTACTGGTCACCAAAGGGCTATGCAGGAGCATCTGTGAGGTTATCAGATGAAGATAAGAGCCACTTCAAACACTGTGAGTCACCACACATTGCACTGATCAAGCCTAAACACGTGCAGTGGAAGGATGTAGGCAGGTTTGTGAACACAGTAGAGGAGTGTGATCAATCTTGGAAAAGCACACCTGAACCAAAAGTTCAGTACTGCCCAAAGCTTGACACCTACTGTCTGCCTTTGAACTGGGTGGCACAAGTCCAAAAAGACGTCAGCATTGACGTCCCTGAATCACAAGCATGACTATTTCCTTTGACAGAGGGAGAGGAAAATGAACTCTCAGAAATTCCAAATTCCTTGTGGTCAACAGGAAAGGCAGATGTAGGCTTAATGAAAAATTCAGAATTGGTAACAATAAATGCAAAATCTTATTGTAGGCCTTATCAGAGACAATATCCTCTACACCCAGAAGCACAAGAAGGCATTAAACCTGTTATACAGGAATTGATAGATGCAGGGGTTATCGTATCATGTCCGAAATCACCATGCAATACACCTTTGTTTCCTGTGAGGAAAGCTGCACCATCCGCCGGCTGGAGAATGGTCCAAGACCTTCAGGCAGTGAATAAAGCTGTCATTCCGAGGGCTGTAACAGTCCCAGATCCCCACACTTTGTTAAATGATCTACAATCACAAATGAAGTTTTTCACAGTGATTGACATCAGTAATGCTTTTTTTTTAGCATTCCCATTCACCCAGATCATCAGTTTTGGTTTCCATTCACATTTGAAGGCAAGAGGTACACATTTATGAGGCTGTCACAGAGCTATTGTGAATCACCAACCATTTTTTCACAGGCAATGTCAGCAAATTTGGCCCAGTTTGTTCCACCTCATGGGAGTCAATTACTCCTGTATGTTGATGACATTTTGCTGGCATCCCCTGATGAAATCACTTGCAAAAACGACACCATTGCCTTGTTGAAATTTTTAGCTGAACAGGGTCACAAAGTCAACAAAGCAAAGCTGCAGTTGTGGAAGCCAGAAGTGAAATACTTAGGCCGCATTTTGTCAGCAGAAGGGAGACATGTTGATCCTGTTTGCAAAGAGGCTATTTTGGCAGCGCCTAAACCAATCACAAAAAGAGACATGATGTCATTTTTGGGGACATTAAACTATTGTCGCTCCTGGATTGCAAATTATTCATTTGAAGTGCAACCATTGTCTGACCTCAGTTACAAAAAACCAATGGCACAGGTGGACAAGATTGAGTGGACACCTGAAGCAGAGGAAGCATTTGTCAGGATGAAAAAAGCTTTTGGTCAGCACTGCAGTTTTGGCACTCCCTGACTATAAAAAGCCATTTATTCAAATGGCTGATTGTAGACAGGGGCACATGACATCAGTGCTGCTTCAGCCATTTGGGACAAAAATGCATTCAGTGGCATATTATTCCACAAGACTAGACACGGTTGCCAGGGCCCTTCCTCCATGCGTGCAGGCTGTAATAGCTGCATCCATGGCAGTTCAAGCATCTGCAGAGATTGTTCTCTTTCATCCCTTGACCCTGAAGGTCACGCATGCAGTGTCTGTCATTTTATCCCAGAGCAAGATATCAGTTATTTCACCATCCAGACACCTCGCATGCATCAGAGTATTAATGTCCCAGCTTCATTTAATTAACGATTGAGCGTTGCACAGTGTTAAATCCAGCGAGTTTTTTGCCAATTTCCACTGAAGGAGAACCTCATGACTGTTTGGCAGAAATTGAACATGAAGTACTGTCACGTCTTGATTTACAAGACATTCCGCTGGATGATTCAGATCTCACATTGTTTGTGAATGGATCATCAAAACGTGATTGTGATGGATCAAATTTGTCTGGCTATGCAGTTGTCACTCATGACACTGTTTTGAAGGCCCAAAAACATCCATCCCATTTTTCAGCTCAAGCTGCAGAGTTGATTGCTCTAACTGAAGCATGCAAATTGGGACAAAATAAAAAACTTACAGTTTACACTGATAGCCAGTATGCATTTTCCACTATTCACCACTTTGCACAGCAGTGGAAAAACAGAGGCGTGATTGCATCAACAGGGAAGCCTATTCAGCATAAACACCTCATTTTGGAGCTCCTTGAAAGTGTCAAACTTCCATCACAACTGGCCATATGCAAATGTGCTGCTCATACAAATGGCAATGATTGGGTTTCTAAAGATAATCATTTTACGGATCAAACTGCAAAGGCGGTTGCACAAGGCTTGCAACCTGGACAAAGCACATTTGATTCTATTCTGACACTGACTGAAGAGCTATCACATGATATTCTTGTTGAGGCTCAAAAAGCAGCACCACAGGCTGAAATTTACAAATGGATAAGGAAGGGAGCTATTTTTGATGACACCTCAAAGCTCTACAAATGTAAGGCAAGCAAGCCTGTTCTACCACGCAAACTGTTTCACCAAGTCTCTACCTTGCTCCATGGTGTTTTGCATGTAGCGGGGGGGGGGGGGTATCTATATTGAATAAAACCTTTACTACCTATGGTTTTAGCCAGTTTGCCACACAGTTTTGTAAAAAAAAAAAAAAAAAAAAATCTGATCTGTGAAAAAACAATACACAGGGAAATTTCAAACCTGAGAGAGGTACTTTTCCAGCCTCTACTTATCCATTTCAGAACATTTGCATGGATTTTATTGAACTGAATAAATGTGAGGGCAAGAAATATTGTTTGGTCATTTGTGATATGTTTTCTAAATGGACAGAAGCTTTTCCTTGCACACATCCAAATGCAATCACACTAGCAAAGAAATTGCTTGCTGAAATTGTACCTAGGTTTGGAACACCTGAGAAAATTTACTCAGAAAATGGTACACATTTTGTAAATCAAGTTATATCACATTTAGGCACAGCGCTGAACATCAGTTTGAAGAATCATTCAGCTTATCACCCACAATCTACAGGATTGGTGGAACACACAAACAGAACTATTAAAGAAAGATTCAGAAAAACAATGGCAGAAACAGGGCAAAATTGGATTTATTGCCTCCCATTAGTTTTGTTTTACATGAGGATAATCCCAACCAAAGGGGGGTTGTCTCCATTTGAAATCATGTATGGCAAACCATACTTGCTGCCACCTTTGAGGCCATTCAATCCTGGTGATGTAGAAGTGTATTTAGCAGATTACATGAGAAGGATGTTGACTAACAGAGATGCTATCGCTGCTACTCTCCCCAGGAGGGTTCACGAGGAAACTGCACCGATCTTGGCCAAGCCAGGAGGCCTCGTCCTCATCAAAGCCATCAAAAAGAAGAATTGGACTGATTCACCCTGGCAAGGACCACTGTCACTTGACCGAGCGGACGAGGCACCAGAGAAGAGCGGAGGCTTCCAAACAGTTTGCAATCAGCAGTTTTTCCTTTATTCCAATAATCTTCACAGGCAATAATTCCCATGCACATCTGACACCCAACACCAACCAAATGACAAACACCTGTTATATACTTAGTGAGATAATCAACTTACTTGGCACATACCATAATCCCAAGTAAGACAATAAATATTTTCATACTTTTCCACATACCCAATAATATCTAAAAGATCATAAATACATAAATACTTTCCCCAATATATTTACAGAATAAATAGAACCAATAAATACACCATAAATAATACAATAAATACTTTAAACTCCTATTTACACATTAAATTCCCCTCTACTCAACCATCATATGATTTCTTCCTGCTGGCATCCTTTAAAAGGCCCTCAACCCCAGGTTGAGGGCCTCAAGTCTTTTGTCCAGATACCTCCAGGAAGCATGCTGGCAAAGGTACGTGGTTTCAAGATTAATTAATTGCCTCACCCAATTAACATAATTAATCCACAATTATCTCACAAAAAAGGATTCAGTTCAGTCAGAACACATTGTACAATTATATGTGCATTTTCCCCATCAAATACAAATTGACATTTACAAATAAAAATCCTTTACACATATAATATTCAATACACAGACTATACAGTGGTGACACTCCGTCATCATAACCACATAAAGTTGTTTTGTCAATGCCAACAGCGGTGAAAGTTGAAGGACGGGACACTTGGGTGCATTTAGCACACTGTAAACTTTACCCTACTCAGAACTCACAGCTAGGGACTACTGAATAAATATTTTCAACTTCATTCCATTAAAGACTTTCAGCAAGAGACTTTGTTTCCTTACACAAGTGTCGACTGACGACACCCCGTGTGGTATCCGGTATCAGCTTGGGATAGGGAAGCAAGTGGTTGACCATCATGGAGAGACGAGAAACGCAAGAAAGACGTTCAGTCATTAAAAGGTGTAGTTGTTGTCGTTTCCTTTGCATCATCATCCTAGGGGTGACGTTATTACTTTGGTTTCTTTTAGCTGCACCACAAACCATACATCGTAGTGCTAGGGACCTTGCACATATTCAGCATAATTGGCTAGAGCTACATCAGCAACATGATCATGAATAGGCTGCCAATACGTGATGGAGGTATGCTAACTATACGGCCAGGGCTGCTAATTGTTCCAATTGTTACGTTTGCTTTTTAGTGCCAATGTCAGCTGGACAGACTGCTGTTGTAGCTAAAATGATGGAACCAGCAAAAGCTCTCTGTTTTTTACAGAAGGCTATGGAAAGGGACTATACAAAAAAGATTATTTTGAATCACTCTTGTGAAATCTTTCGTCACTCTACTAATCAGAGAACTTATGGTACCCCTTACTCTGTAAGGGCAAGGTTAGTTTCATCAGGAACTTTTTCTTTTTGTCTGAAGGGAAGTGGTAACAACCCTCTGGGCGACCTACCCCCTTCTTGGTGTGAGGCATTGTACAGTATACACCACACCTGTGATGCTAGTACCCTGACCAATCGGATGGGCAGGTGGTGTCCACGGGTTAACCGTTGTCATTACGGACCTATCACCATGCTGGAGCTCTGCAGTGCTGCTATCTGCAACTTCCATATGTATGGCGCACATATGGTGACGGGTGGTTGGTGGCTGTGTGGTTGTAAGGTGTATTCCCATCTGCCTATGAATTGGGCAGGAACTTGTGCCCCTGTCTTTGTGACTGACAACACCCTGATTATGTCAGCGGGTCAGGAGAGCAGAATGAAGAGATACCTATCACAGGATGCCATTTTCACACCACATGATTCCATCTGGGGTACGGACGTGCCAGAGCAGTTCAAGATACTTACTACAGGTCAAAAGGTAGTACAGTCGCTATTCCCTTGGGTGGGAGTGGCGAAAAACACCTTGTGGATTGAGACTCTTAATTATAGACTACAGTCTTTTGTGAATTTTCCCTTAGCTGCCTGAAAAGGTGAAAGGGAGGAAATGACTGCTATAAGACTTGTAGCAACACAGAATGGAATGGTACTTGATCAGTTGACTGCCACCCGTGGGGGTGTGTGCTATTGTAGGTCAGTACTGTTGCATCTTTATCGTCGTCGTCGGCCTCCGTCGGTCTATGATGACCATGGAAGAGAATCCTAAACGTCTACTCTGCTGGAACAGCACCGCCTGTGGTTGAACAGGCCGATGTGCACCGGTGTTCTACCTTCCAGTGTTGGGCATTGGTAGGATTCAAGCCTGGGCAGGAAGATATGGAGGACAAGATGTTACCCATGCAGCATGTCCCCCCTCTCCACGTCACTGATGAATCCAAAGGAACAGCAGGGCTGCTACAGTTTGGCACCAGCGCCGTTGCAGGGGCTGCCAGAACGATGTTGAGCACAACATAGAACTGCCTTAGGGGCTCCGACTCTGGATTTTTCCTCAGGGTTGACTCCCAAAGCCTTTCCCGTGACCGGGTGTGCCGCAAGGCAGCGGAGGTTTGAAATCAGGGTTTACCTTCCCCTAGATGGGCTACCTTCCCAGGTTGACGAGCCACCATCTACCCGAAGCATATGGTTTTAAGGCGCCAGAGATCCGCCCTCGCCCCTTCTCCTATTAGTAAAAGCAGTTCCGCCGGGCTTAGAGACTAAACCACACGGACAGGCTAGGAGTTGGACTTAGTTGTCAGAGGCTTTTCGAGACGCACGTCGTAATGAGCATTTTATGAGCAATGGGAGCTTAACCCCAGTGCCACTTCTGGCTATGACAACCTTTATACCTTTATACCTGCACATGATGCAGATGGAGATGTCATTGCTTCAGCCATACATAATCTGACTGCTTTGCAGACTGCTGGAGCTAAGGATAATGTTAATGGCTCATCACATTGGATAAACTGGTTGTTCTCTTCATGGAGGAGTCGTCATAAACTTGGTGGTGATTATTGTAGTGATACTTTTGATCTTTTCATGTGTCATTCCTTGCATCCGTGATATGATGCTGAAACTTGTTCATGTGAATTTAATATTATATCATGAGGCCACCACTGGAAATGATGGGGAAACAACACCAGCTTAATGTTTTGTGAGTACAGCGTAAAAGTATGACTGACATGCAGAAAACCGAAAGGAGATGTATGTTCATGATGTGAATTTGAAATGTACTGAGTTGCAAGAGTAATCAAATATGTCTTGAAGTTCAGAGAAGTTGTGTTATCCTTATTTGAGATTATCCAAATAAGGACTTTGACAAGGCCACCCCAAAGTCATTTTGTTTTTCTTAACCACTTGCACTCCGTTGTTCCGCGGGCGGGCAAGTCTCTGCGTCCTAAGGCGCACAAGGGCGCACGAGAGCAAGCTCGTGCGCCCTCGTGCGCATGACGCATGATAAGGATATTGATGGTGATGGTGTAGGTGGTGTGCCCTCCAAGCGCCACTGAAAAAAAAATCTGCAAACACAGCCGCGAACAGATTAGTTCATCTGATTGACCTCTCATTCGACTAATAAGAGCCTTGAATTGGGTTTCTGAAACCTTGACGAACCAATGAATGAAAACCTAGGAAGGAGGACCCGCCTCCCAACGCTTTGAATGCAGTGAGCCAATTGAAGCAGAGAAGTTCGTGAGCTGTTTTTTTTTTAAGGCTGGGTGAAGACTGACTGCTGGAGCGGATCAAAAAAGGACACAGGAAGAGCTCCACAGACCCAGCAGCATGGAGACCATCCACAAATGCAACCTGTGTGACAGGGAGTGCCATTCGTGGATCGGCATGTTCGGCCCCAGGCGGTGCTTATTTTGTATTGGTTCCAGCAGAGTAGACGTTATGATTTCTTCCATGGTCATTATAGACCAACGGAAGCTGACGATGAAGGCTGAGTGACACACACGCCTTCGCCAGTCTTTTTTAATTACTACTGTTATTTGTTTTGAAAAATTGTTCGCCAAAAACCGCAATCATGGAAGCACAAAACCGCAATAATGGAATTATGTTTTGATCGAGACACGAGACCAGAACCAGAGTGGTCCAGCGTCGCGTTCGTCTGACAATGAGGAGACAAGTTCGCCCAGACTCCGCTGTGAAGAGGAAAGGTGTTATAAGCTAAATTATTCTCTATCCCTGAAAATTGTAATCCAAAATGACTTTTGACCGATCAGTAAATTACAGCTGTGCGGTTCACGAAGTCTGAAGTTCGTGCGCCGCGGTACAAGGGGTTGCTTGCAGTGTACAGGCCGTGAACGCCCCCCCACCCCCGCTATTCTTCTGCAGCGGGGGGGGGGGGCCGCGGTGACTGCACTGCTGTCCTACATCACCACATAAGGCTAATCCGTTGTGTAGCGATGGCTAAAGTTCATCCTCCCTAGCGAGCGGGGGGGGGACAACCCCCCCCCCACACACACACAGTAGCGGGGGGGGGGGCGCTGTGACAGCGTTGCTGTGGAAACATGCAACGAGTGTAATCTGTCATGTAGCGAGGGCCGAACTCTGTCCTTGATAGCGGGGGGGGGATGACCCCCCCCCCCCACACACACACACAGACACAGCCTTGAGTGTGACCTTTCCTTTGAGCCTAAAATGAAGCTTCTACATTGAATTATTCAAAAGTTACAGACATTTTTCCAAACTATGCCATTTGGCACAATTTGGCACAGTTCCAAAACGCCTGGGAACAGCCTGAGAACAAAGCTGTGTAAAATATTCATTTTTTGTGGTATTGTTACCAAATTTGGATCTCAGCTGGATAACACTTGGTTCTACATTTCTGTTGCATTTTCCAGCCGGATCGGACAGCTGTGTGTTATTTACAAACATTTGTATCCAAAAAAACACTGTGTCCAAATTTTTTTTCTTCAAGTTCAGTATGTTTAGATGACTGTAACTCAGTGGCCGGAGCACGTAGAGAGATTATGTTTTTTTTGCCAAAAAATTCAAAGTGTTTTCTTTTAAATGAGACCAACCCCATGAAGATGCTGCAAAGGGTTGAAGAACAGCTTTCGATTTACTTTGGGCACGTTATTTTTTGGAATTTTTAGGAAAATTGCCCGGAGTGCAAGTGGTTAAGCCATTCAGAGGTGGACTCGCTGGTGTGTTTTGGATCACTGTGCTGTTGCAGAACCCAAGTGTGCTTCAGCTTGAGGTCACAAACAGATGGTCGTGGGTGGTTTTGGGGCAGGCGCATGTTTTTCAACACAAATCCAGCGCTTCGCACATGCAGTCAGGACGGAGACGTGGTGAGGCGTCCACGGGCAGGTTGGGGGAGATGGAGGAAGGAACGGTGTTGAAAACCTCAGGATTTTTTGGTAGACAGCAGAATTCATGGTTCCATTTACCACAGCAAGTCTTCCAGGTCCCGAAGCAGCAAAACAGCCCCAGACCATTACACTACCATCACCATGTTTTACTGTTGGTATAATGTTCCTTTTCTGAAATGCTGTGTTACTTTTACGCCAGATGCAATGGGACACACACTTTCCAAAAACTTCAACTTTTGTCTCGTCAGTCCACAGAGTGTTTTCCCAAAAGTCTTGGGGATCATCAAGATGTTTTCTGACAAAACTGAAATGAGCCTTTGTTCTTTTTACTCAGCAGTGGTTTTTGTCTTGGAACTCTGCCATGCAGGCCATTTCTGCCCAGTCTCTTTCTTATGGTGGAGTCATGAACACTGACCTTAACCCCTTGCACTCCGGTCAATTTCCCTAAAAACGCCAAAAAATAATGTGCCCAAATTAAATCCAAAGCTGTTCTTCAACCCTTTGCAGCATCTTCATGGGGTTGGTCTCATTCAAAAGAAAACACTTAGAATTTTTTTGCGAAACAGTCATAATCTCTCTAAGTGCTCCGGCCACTGAGTTACAGTCATCTAAACATAGTGAACTTGAAGAAAATAAATTTGGCCTGGGTGTTTTTTTTGGATACAAATGCTTGCAAATAACACACAGCTTCAGATCCGGGCTGGAAAATGCAACAGAAATGTAGAACCAAGTGTTATCCAGCTGAGGTCAAAATTTTGTTACAATACCACAAAAAATGAATATATTACACAGCTTTTTCCTCAGGTAGTTCCCAGGCGTTTTTGAACTGTGCCAAATTGTGCCAAATAGCACAGTTTGGAAAAAACGTCTGTAACTTTTGAATGATTCAATATAGAAGCTTGATCTTGGGCTCTAATGAAAGGTGACACTCAGGGCTGTGTGTGTGTGTGTGTGGGGGGGGTTGTCCCCCCCCCCTCGCTACAGAGAACGGACATCGGCCATCGCTACATGACGGAATAGCCTCATGTGGGATGTGGGACAGCAGCTCAGTCACCGCGGCCCCCCCCCCTCGCTACAGAAGAATAGTGGGGGGGGCGTTTACGGTCTGGGCGCGACGAACGAACCGTGTCCCGTGGTGCACGAACTTCAGACTTCGTGCGCCGCACAGTTGTAATTTACTAATCGGTCAAAAGTCATTTTGGATTACAATTTTCAGGAATAAAGAATAATTTAGCTTATAACACCTTACCTCTTCACAGCAGTGTCCTGGCGAACTTTTCTTTCCCATTGTCAGACGAATGCGACGCTGGTCCGCTCGTGGTTCTGGTCTCGCGACCCGATCAAAACATAATTCCACTATGTGGAATAGTTTTTTAATTAACAGTAGTAATTAAAAAAAGACTGGCGAAGGCGTGTGTGTCACTCAGCCTTCGTCGTCAGCCTCCGTTGGTCTATGACCATGGAAGAAATCATAACGTCTACTCTGCTGGAACAAAAACAAAATAAGCACCGCCTGTGGCCGAACATGCCGATGCGCGAATGGCAGTCCCTGTCACACAGGTTGCATTTGTGGATGGTCTCCGTGCTGCTGGGTCTGTGGGGTTCTTCCTGCGGGTCCTTTTTTGATCTGCTGCAGCAGTCAGTCTTCACCCAGCCTTAAAAAAAACAGCTCGCGAACTTCTCTGCTTGAATTGGCTCACTGCATTCACAGCGCTGGTAGGCGGGTCCTTCTTGCTAGGTTTTCAGTCATTGGTTCTTCAAGGTTTCAGAAACCCAGTTCAAGGCTCTTATTAGTCGAATGAGAGGTCAATCAGATGAACTAATCTGTTCGCGGCTGTGTCTGCAGCTTTTATTTTCAGTGCGCGCTTGGACGCCATCACCACCTACATCACCATCTCCATCATGCGTCCTAGAGCGCACGAGGGCGCACGAGAGCGCCCTCGTGCGCTCTAGGACGCAGAGACTTGCCCGTCCACGGTGCAACGGAGTGCAAGAGGTTAACTGAGGCAAGTGAGGCCTGCAGTTTGGATGTTGTTGTGGGGTCTTTTGTGACCTCTTGGATGAGTCGTCGCTGTGCTCTTGGGGTAATTTTGGTCAGCCGGCCACTCCTGGGAAGGTTCACCACTGTTCCGTGTTTTTGCCATTTGTGGATAATGGCTTTCACTATGGTTCGCTGGAGTCCTAAAGCTTTAAAAATGGCTTTATATTCTTTTCCAGACTGACAGATCTCAATTACTTTGTTTCTCATTTGTTCCTGAATTTCTTTGGATTGCAGCATGATGTCTAGCTTTTGAGTATATTTTGGTCTACTTCACTTTGTCAGGCAGGTCCTATTTAAGTGATTTCTTGATCGAGAACAAGTGTGGCAGTAATCACGCCTGGGTGTTGCTAGAGAAATCAAACTCAACTTTCCAAATGTGATAAACCACTTTTTGTCACTTTTTCACACAGGGCCATGTAGGTTTGTATTTTTTTTTACCCTTAATAATAATCACCTTCATTTAAAAACTGCATTTTGTGTTTTACTTGTTATCTTTGTCTAATATTTAAATTAATTTGCTGATCTGAAACATTTAAGTGTGACAAATATACAAAAAATGAGAAATCAGGAAGGGGAAAAACTTTTTTTCACACCATTGTATGTGTGTTCCTCCACCCCCATGACCGTGCCCCTGGAAAAAGTTCAGGCTCTGTTTTTTTTTTTGTTTGTTTGTTTTTTTGCTTTAACCCCTGAGAGGACTCTTTAAAAAACAATTCTTACTGAACCAGAAAATTTATTGGTCGATTCATGGATCAAGCACCTGTTGTGAATTTTGCCATTAAGCACCTTGTTAGAGAACAGCAAGTTAGAGAACAGTAAGTTATGCAAAAAGTACTGAAACACTGAACAGTTGGACAGGTGCATTCAAAAGGTTAGAGAAGGTCAAATTAAGTTCACCTGTAAAGGTTAAAGTGCATTTTAGGTGCATCCTGAATTTCACCCGAAAGCCGAGTATCCCTAACTTTTTGTGAGTAGTGTATGTCCACGTGTGACGTGAAAGTTGGTCTGTGCTAAGAATGAATGAACTGAAGTAGCACCGATGTGATGAGAAACAGACCAGTTTCTCATCACACTGGTAAAACTACAATTGGCGAGCTGCACTCGTGAGTTTCGTCAGCATAAATTCACACCAACAATGTCCCACAGATAACGGCACATTTCTCCTGGATATCAAGTTTCATTTGGTCACATCACTGATCACGCCAGGCTCAGCCCAGACACTGGTGATGCAGGCCACTGTGGAGTCGCTGGCATTTTTATAAGTCTTAATTTTGTTTCCCTGTGTCAAACTCGGTGCAGGTCAGTGCTCAATGGTTCCTGCTCTTTGTCCTCCGTTAAAACGGAGAGGATTGCACTCCTTGACACCAACACTTGACACTCCCTATGATTTTTGACTATAGAACATGTAAAGCTCTCTAGGATCACCAAATTTGCAACACGGGTTCACCTTGGGATCCTGCCCTACAGCTATGGGTTGTATACTTTGTTGTATATTTGTGGATGATGGGTTTATCATAATTTGGTTTTGCCAAAGTAATTATATTGAAAAGTTGAAAACTACTCTGTCAATAAGTATTGGGATCTTCAAAGAAACCAGAGGCAGGGGATATTGCACTCACCTCAGAGTGCTCTTGTTAAAATTACACTTGTTAAGCCTTTATATAACCAGATTTTTTCCAGGACTTGAAAGATCCAAAGTTTTTTTTTTTTTTTTTTTTTACTTGTACTCATGTCTAGGCCTGTAACAATAACAAATTTTGATGGCTGATAATTTTTTTTTTTTGTTCTCAGTCAGGACAAACTTTATATTGTGAGCGGACCCCAGCTCTCTGCTTCAACCTTTCTGGTTGTCCCCACTTTGTCAGCATGAGCCCCGCCTCGCACAGGGAGTGTGCGGACAGAAGCAGCGCTGGTGCTTTAGTGTTGGTGGATTATGTGAAAAAAGTTTAACACACATAAACTGTAACTTATCGTGACCAGGAAACTTATCTTTGTCATTTTTTTCTCATCGTATGATTAATCATTTTAGCCGTTATTGCTACAGGCCTACTCATGTCTATTCAGCAAAACACTTTGTGTTGAATAACCACAAAATATAACCACATTTTAGTCAATTGACATTATGCTCTCACATGTCAGGGAATATACTGTATACAGGTGCATCTTAATAAATTAGAATGTTATCAAAGTTGATTCATCTCAGTAATTCAATTCAAAAATGAAATTCGTATAGATTCATTACACACTGATATAGTTCGTGTTAATTTCTTTTAATTTAATGATTATGGCTTACAGGTCTTGAAAACCCCAAATTTATTTTCTCAAATTTGAATATTACATAAAATTGATTTAAAAAAAATTGATATATCTATTTTTGTAAATAGAAATGACGGAAAAGTATATCCATGTACACACTCTACTTTTCTATTACTACTTTTCTACTCTACTATTCATGATCAGGTCCCTAAATACATCACCGAGCTGCTTAAAGTGTATAACCCCTCACGGTCTTTGAGATCCTCGAATCAACTTTTACTGGCTGTCCCTTGAACCCATTTTAAAACTCGAGGTGATAGAGCCTTTCAGGCAGTGGCACCAACACTGTGGAATGCTCTACCATTGTCTTTGCACTCAGCAGACTCTGACGCTTTTAAAAAGCAGCTGAAGACATTCCTGGATAAACAGGCTTTTTAGTTTGATTATGGATAATGGTTTTTATGTTTTTAATGTCTTTATACTTGTTTTTCAATGCTTTTATTGTAGTATTTGTGATTGTCTGTCTTATTTTATTGTGAAGCACTTTGTGATTCTTTCTGTGAGAAGTGCTAGGTAAATAAATTTTACTTACTTACTTGGTCGTAGCTCCTTTTGCCTGAATTACTGCATCAGTGCAGCATGTCATGGAGGTGATCAGCCTGTGGTACTGCTGAGGTGTTATGGAGGCCCAGGTTGCTTTGACAGCGGCCTTCAGCTCATCTGCATTGTTGGGTCTGGTGTCTCTCATCTTCCTCTTGACAATACTCCATAGATTCTCTGTGGGGTTTAGGTCAGGAGTGTTTGCTGGCCAGTCAAGCACAGTGATACCATGGTCATTAAACCAGGTTTTATTACTTTTGGCAGTGTAGGCAGATTGCAAGTCCTGCTGGAAAATGAAACCAGCATCTCCATAAAGCTTGTCAGAACAGAAATCAAGTTGCTTGAGGTCCAGTGTAAAGTTTCTACAGTTAGTGGTGATTTGGGGAGCCATGTCATTTGCTCGTGTTGGTCCACTGGGCTTGACTGGCCAGCAAACTCTCCTGACCTACAGTACATCCCACAGAGAATCTATGGAGTATTGTCAAGAGGAAGATGAGACACCAGACCCAACAATGCAGACGAGCTGAAGGCCACTTTTAGTCATGCTGTCATGGTGCAGGAATTTCCCCTGCAGTGACAGTGGATAGCTCAACACTGTGATATGTGGTATTTTTGCAGATGTTTTTAGGACCCTGTGGTCTCGTAATTTAAACAAGGGTCATAGCTTATGTGGCAAGCAGTGGAAGCTGTGAGAAACTTGCTGAAGCTCCACTCTCAACTTTATGTGCGTGTACGACAATTGTGTGGCGTTCCGGTCTTTCTACAGGCATGAACTGCTGAGTCTGTTTAAAAAAAAAAAAAAAAGTCATTTTCATAAAGCAGTGGCGGTAACTCCAGTGTCAATCAATCAGTCAAACTTTATTTGTATAGCACTTTTCAAACATTAGATGCTGCACAAAGTGCTTTACATAGATAAAAACTGACAAATTTAGTTACATATATTTACGCGATACATCCCTGCCCTTTCCAACCCTCCCATAAACATAACCACAAAACACACACGCACAGGCACATATAACCATCCCCTACTTCTCTCACACACATAAAATAAGAGACATCGCTATTTCAACAACAGGGTGTGTGGACTGGAGCCTGCAGTGACACTCAACTTATTTAAACAGGACGGCCTCCGTACAGGACCCTGCATGGCTCTTGTCTCTGTGATTTTGGGATTTTTGCCGCTGTCCGAAAAATCATGTTCAATGCACTATGCACGAGTTGTTTTGCTCTGAGAGCTCAATTGTCAGGATCATAAACATGCTGCTCAGAAGGAAATGACTCGCTTTGTGCCCTTTCAGTGCTCACTGTCATGGCTCTATTTAGCAATTTGTCCAAATGCTGCCGCCACTAACTGCCTGCTGGACTCCGTTTGGAGACAGTGTCCCTGACACGGTGCTGCCACCGCCAGCACCCGGTGCTGTAGAAACTTCCACAGCACTGGGTGCAAACATGCTGTTGGCAATAAAAACACACTTAACATTTAACAATTTATTTAATAATCAATAGGGGCACATAAGTGAACGAGATATAGCCACATACACAAAAAAGTGAACACTGTGGTTGTTGCGGTTGCTCGTTATCCTCTAGTAGGTTTGTCCATAGCGCGGTATTATATAATTGTGGTTATCGTGACAGCCCTAGCCACTATCAAAGCAAACTGGGCCTCCATAACATCTCAGCAATACCACAGGCTGACCACCTCCATACCACACCGCAGTGATGCAGTAATTCATGCAAAAGTTCACTTGACCAAGTATTGAATATGTACAGTACATGGACATACTTTTCAGTAGGCCAACATTTCTATCAAAAAGCAGCTTTTTTAAAATAATTTTTGTAATATTCTGATTTTTTTAAGAAACTGAATTTGGGGTTTTCATGAGCTATAAGCCATAATTATCAAAATGAAAAGAAATTAACACTTGAAATTAAGATAAGCCTAATAAAGGCTTATCTTATCTTAAATATTACTGTGTAATGAATCTACACTACTCGCAAAAAGTTAGGGATATTCGGCATTTGGGTGAAATTTCAGGATGCACTGTAACCTTTCTAGGTGAACTTAATTTGACCTTTTCTAACCTTTTGAACACACATGTCCAACTGTTCAATGTTTCAGTACTTTTTGCATAACTTGCTGTTCTCTAACAAGGTGCTTAGTGGCAAAATTCACAACAGGTGTTTGATCCATGAATCGACCAATAAATTTTCTGGTTCAGCTAGAATTAGTATTTAAACAGTCCTCTTCATCTTGCTGTTCACATTTTGACATCATGAGACCAAGACGACGTCTAACAATTGATCAGCAGTGCCTCGCCATTGCGAGGCTTCAAACAGGATGTTCTCAGAGGGAAGTGGCCACTGAGCTTAGAGTATCACAGTGTCATCAACAGGTTGCAACAGAGATGCAGAGAGACTGGAAGAGTCACAGAAAGGCATAGAAGTGGATGTCCTTTTGCCACATCCCACGCTGATGACCGCTTCATTGTGAACAATGCCACTCAACTCCAGGCACATTTAACGGAGGTGAGAGGTGCCCAAGTGTCACGTCAGATCATTCAGAACCGTTTACATCAGCGTGATCTGCGTGCTAGACAACCTGGAAGGGTACCTGACCACACCAGACATAGGTGTCATTGTCTTGCATGGGCCAGGGAGCATTTATTATGGACAAAGGACTAGTGGGCCTCAGTGCTGTTCTCTGATGAAAACTGATTCATGCTAAGCACAAATGATGGCCGCCAACGATGTTGGGGATGTCAAGGAGAGCGCTATGCATCAGCCACTGTTTTCACCAGACGAGCATGTGGTGGTGGTGGTGTTAGTCTTGCAGGTGTGTCTAGTCAAAACGGACCAGCCCTACACCTTGTGAATAGTATAGTCACAAGCCAATACTACCTGAATAACATCATTCATCCAGTCATTGTGTCTCTGCATGAACAACACAGGCCTAATTTCTTCTTCATGGTCGACAATGCTCCAGCTCATCGAGGTCACATCATTAGAGAATGGCTTCTGGAGCCTGGGGTACCTCAAATAGAGTGGCCTGCACTTTCTCCAGACCTGAATCCCATAGAAAATCTATGGGATCAGCTGAGTCGTGCTTGTGACCCTACACCCCACAACCTCATTGACCTGAGGGCCGCCCTTCAAGAAGAGTGGAATGCCATGCCTCAGCAGACAATAAGTCGACTTGTGAACAGCATGAGATGTTGTTGTTGAGCTGTAATTGATGCTCAAGGGTACATGACATGTTATTGAGACATTGACATTTTTTGTTGTGGTATACCCATCACTATTGTTGGCTTTTGTTTCAATAAATTGTTTGACAATTCAATAAATTCAATAAATTGTTTGACAATTGTTTGACAAAATTCGAACCGTGATTCGCTTGAGCGTGCGCAAGCGAATCACACGCTATAGCGCATGCCTGATAAAGCTGACATATATATTAATCACGCTGTGATAAAGCACGATATCGCTCAGAGCGTGCATCACGGTTCGAATTTTGTCACGGCATACCTGTCAAGTGATACGGTTTCGCCGTATTTTAATACGGGGAAAATGCAATTTTAGCAAATACGGGCGTATTGCCATTTCTGTACGCCAAAAAGAAAAATATACGGGAAAAAAAATTATTGAGAGTGTGGAGGAACACCTCGTGTGTGACCCCCACAGCGTACGGGGCTGGCAGAGCGCTCAGCGTGAGAGGTATGGACTGATCACTATGCAGGTGCGCCTCGCATCCTCTTCTGTCCTGCACCTCAGGAACAGAGAGGAATCCCGGTGCCACACGCTGGAGCGATATCGTGCTTTATCACAGCGTGATTAATATATATGTCAGCTTTATCAGGCGTACGCTAGAGCGCGTGATCACAGACATGTCTCATGCACGCGCTTTGAGCGATATCGTGCTTTATCATAGCGTGATTAATATATATGTCAGCTTTATCAAGCGTGCGCTGTAGTGCATGATCACAGACACTCAGAGTGATGGAAATGTGGCTGCCAATCGGTGCCAACGGCCTCCACCGAACATTTAAACATTTTTACACATTCATACCCAGTGTTATGGGCACTGGAGGCAATGCGGGTGAAGTGTCTTGCCCAGGGACACAACGGCAGGATATCTGGGGAGAGCGTGATGCGAACCGCCAACCATCGGGTTATTAGACGACCAGCTCTACCTTCTGAGCCGCTGCCGCCCCACTTTTTCCTCAACTTTCCCTCTTTAGGAAAGCTATGGAGGCTTACCCCGCTCTCTTTATTTCCCTTTGATTGGAAATTACATCCAAAAGCCGCGCAATGTGGCATTTTCACTGACAAATGGCAGTAGTTAGTAGCTTCACTTCTTGGCTTGTATAAGACAGAAAAAGCGGCTGCAACCATTCTACGTCACTACCCAGAATGCATTGCAACGTAAACAAAAATCGTAATAAAGTTTTTTAAAAATATATAAAACTGGGAATTATTTTCAAAAAAATTATATTATAGTTATGTTACTAACATAAAAATAAAGCATATAGAGCTAACATGCCAATATAATCGGAGTTCCTTTTAACATTGATATTAAATATCCATATGTCCAAATATGTTTTTAAAAAAAACCCACAGGCTTATACAGGGTGTCCTAATTTTTTCACATGACTGTATGACATGAGGTACCTTGTGTGGTGCTCTTGTGATATTTTATGGTCTGTAAACTCAAACAAGTCAATTTTCTATAGACATATTCTATGCATTCCCTCTCGACACCCATTTTCCAGCCAAATCCACCAACCTTTGACCATGTATTTCATTCATGAACATTATTTTAGCTCATTGTAGTTTATTATACTCTAGAATGGACACCTTCACCTTGGTTACTGCCAGCAGACGTGGCCATTAAGTCATTCAAGACCATTTCTGTGCTTTTTCCACCCCAGGGACTGGTCACATGACCACTCACACCACACACCCCGTCTCTTATAATGCTTTAGTTGGGTTTTAAAACTGTAGCATTTAGGTAGTGGTGTTCGAATGTTAGCTTAGTCTGACAACTGAACCTAAAGCTAATGGTGACCTCAAACATGGTGTTGCCTACAAAACGGATGTTGAGGGAAATGACTAAAGAGCGGCAGTGGTGTGAGTGGGGGATCATTGGCATTTAAAGGGGTCATTGACTGAAAAATTGTGGTTTTGTAAGTTTTAACCTTCTGAAAAGTGTCTGTTGGTCACATAATTATAAAAAAATATCAAAATGTCCATTTCTCTTAAAAAACATGCAGCCTTTATTATATAATTTTTCATTCCAAAAAGCAAAATAAACAGTTCTGCATTTGTCACAGGATGTCACTTGCATAGTAAACCCAGCCCAGTGCCATCCTTGATACCAACCCACTGCTCTATTATTGGCCAATCTAGTTGTCTGTCATTGAGCTGTCAAGTTGTCTAGTTGTCTGTCAAGTTTCCTGACCAAGCCTGGTTCATCTTATCTTCTTTAGAGTTCAGTCACCCTAATAAACATCCCTGTTTCCACCTGGGTCACTAATCCAGTCAATATCTTTTGTCGTTCTGAGTCATTAGTAAGAAATGTGAGCTGTTAAAATGTGGAATAAAGTGCAATCAATGACCCCTTTAAAGCAATATGCTGCAAAACAGCCCGTTTTGAGAGCTCCTTCTGTTTGTAAAATACTACTTCAGTAATTAAACCCTGAGATATTCTGACCAAACATGTCAGACATAACATCTGGTAGCTACAGTATGTCAGCATGTGAAAAAGAAGCATAATGGAGGCTTTTCAATATTATTCTGTCCAGTTTTTTTAATGAAGTTGACAAATGTATTTGTCTTTTTATTATATATATTTTTCCTCACAAAATATAGTTATTTATTAACATTGGGCTTTTTTTTTTACATTGGATAGTAAGATTATTGCAAAGGTCTGACTTAAATTAATAATTGTACGAGGGGGATTTGATTGCTGTCTTAAAATGAAAAGGAAAAGTGATAAATGCTCTTTTGTCCCACTAATCTGTCTGACGGCAGTTAAGGTTGCACAAGATCACCAAACAAAAAATGTGCCTCACCTGTGTGGGAACACATGAGTGAAGTTAGTTTTTATTTGTTTAAAGTGAAGAGCCACTCAGAGGGCTGTGGCAGAATTGGCAGAGAGTTTGTAGGTCTAGTATGACCACGGAATGGCGCCGCGGCCAGCAGCCGCCAAGCTGGGCTCTTTTCAAGGAAGATTGTGACCATCTCCACGGGAGAAGGCTGAAAAGGAAAATGGCGTTGGACAGCCAGCTGGACAGCCAGCTGGACCGCGGACACTGGTAGGTTCACCTAGAGACAAAATAGCGGCAGGCGGTGTGCAGATTTTCTAATCACTGCTGCACTCTCCTGCGAACATGCACCCTCCTCCAGAAAAAACAAACTGGTATTCAGGACAACAGGTAATTTTTACACCTTTAAAAGCAGTTTTAAATGTCCAACCTAAATCAAACCTGCTGACGAGCTAGACGGTGTCTTTAAGATATTGTCTAGACACTGGTTGACAATCATTTTGGACCTAATGCCGGTGTGTGCCCAGCGCGCTTCCCGATGTGTTGGCAGGCCGTCGACAAACAGTTTACTCCAATTTAATGCTGGCTCCCGCAAAGACATCTTGCCAAGGTGCAAACGCTTTGCATAAGACGTTTTTCAAACGTAATTTGAATAAATTGGGCCAACGTTGGCTAGATGTACTGTATGTGTGCTGTTGGGGTAGCCACTAACTGCTGCTCAACATCTCAATCAGCATGAAGACATCTATTGGCATTTCACACACACATTAACACATTAAATATTATCAAGTGCAAAAGTCAAAAGTGTTCATAAAACATACCTGTTAAGTTGATATTTCAGAAAATCCCAGATAAAAATATGTCTAATGCCGGTGTAGTTAGCATGTTAGCGATTTAGCACATTTTGCTTGCTTTTCTTCGCATTTTCAGATGAAACAAAGAGTCCATCACCATAAAGCCACAAAGGTATTGTGGTTTGTTAATTGAGACAATAAACAAACTGTAGCACTGCTTATTTTTTTTTTTTAAACAGACATGAAATAGTTTAATGATCTTAAAATGACTGGGACGAAAGTAGACTTTTGCAAAAGGGTGGGACTTCCAGGTCACAGATGGGCTTACCATCAAGTCCCTCTATAACAAACTCGTTACTGTTATGTACAGAAAACAGGCTGGTATTAGTAAGATGGTGGCTGGGTTGGATGTGGGTGGACCGGGGTGGCTGACTGCCGGTTTCCGGTAATGGCGCCACCCAGGGTACAAAGGAAGTGGGCAGAGGAGGCTCTGCCTCTTTCGTCGTGGAGCCACCTGGCATGCAGGCGAGTGCCGTAAGCCTTATTGTATATAGTTGTTTATCTTGAATAAACCCTGTTAACTGAGTCTATTCTCACTCGTCATTCCCAGCATTATGGACACAACATTTGGCGACAAGGTAAAAGCGGTAATGGAGCGCTCTGTTGCCATCCTTCGGCCGTTTCTCAAGGCCCCGGGCAAGCCGCTCGTGCCGTGGCCTCGTTGGTTTGCTGCTTTCACCAACTATCTCGTTGTCTTAAACCTGAGCGAAATGGAGAAGCTCTGAGCATGAGCTGTGTTGGTGCATAATCTGGGAATGGAAGGGCAGAGGATTCTAGAGAACCTTGGAGGTGTTGACAGTTTTGACGAGGTGGTGCAGCTAATGGCGCGGTACTTTAGGGCGCCGGAAAATGTCACAGTGAAGCGCATCCAGTTTCGACAGCACTCACTGCCAGGAGTCGGGAGAGCTGGTGAGAAGATTCGTGGCGGAGGAATGCAGATTTGGGGCCCTGGAGGACGAGATGATTTGGGACCAGCTGGCAGAGCACATCTGCTGCCCGGCGGCCCGGTCCAGGTTGTTGACGCACCCAGGGGAGATGACGTTAGCTGAGGATGTCGAGCTTGCCCAACAGTTCGAGGCGGCAGAGACCATCGCGAGGTGCCTTACTGGAGGGGCTTCTCTGGAAAAGAATGAGTCTTGAGCTAAGGCACTGATCCTGGACCCTTGTGATGGCGAGTGCGGAGAGGATGATTTTGCCTCCGTGGTCAGGATAAGGTCTGCCCCTGGTTCGCCAAAATATTGTGGATGAGGGTCCACTGAGCACCGCTATAAGTCCAGGGTGTGCCCGGCAAAAGGAAAGCGTTGTGGCAAGTGTGGTGTTTTGAACCATTTTGCCCGGATGTGTGAAAACTTCATACGCAGGAGCCATAGGGGTGAACCAGGTGCTGCGCAGAAGACTCCAATGGTTATGCATACCATCTCCCCAGAGACGACAAGGAGAATCGGCTGCACCGTCACACTAGATGGCGTTGAGATTCCGTTCTTGGTGGACACTGGAGCGATGATTTGAATGAATGAATGAATGAATGAATGAATTTATTTCGGATAGTACATTACAGGTTAAAAGAAACTGTATAATATAACAACAAGGTCAAATTAGACAAAGACTCCTTCTACTATACAATTCCACGTGAGTTATCCGAAATGGGTGATGGCTGAAGCCGCAGCTTATATTGCCCACCCATATTCCATCCAAGAATTCAAAGGAGAAAAAAGAGAAAACAAGACAAGAGCGATTACAATTTAAAACAAGGCTAAGACAAAATATGACTGAGAGAAAAAGAAAACTGAGCTAGTCTAAGTTAAGCGGTTACTATTCAAAAACAAATCTAAGACATAGTGTCACAGAGAAAAAAGAAAAACTAAGCTATAACACAACACAGGCTGGAAATGTCAATCCTTATGTGAGTTTACATGTCGTCTTGTAAATATGTTTGGAGTATTTCTTCCTTTAGTTTTTGTTTAAATTGTCCAAGCTTTGTACATGATTTTAATTCAGGTCCAAAATCGTTTCATAATCTGACACCTTGCACTGAAATACAGTGTTGCTTGGTAGTTGTTCTCACTGTAGGCTTTTGAAATATACATGTTCCTCTGAAGTGATATCGTTTCTCCCTTGTTTGGAACAACTTTTGGATATTTGCGGGCAGTGATAGATTCTTCACTTTGAACATTATTATTGCGGTTTTAAAGTCGATCAGATCTTTCAACTTGAGAGTTTTTTGTTTAAGAAAAAGTGGGTTTGTTGGTTCCCTGTAAGCTGCTTTGTTGATTATTCTAATAGCTCTCTTTTGAAGCATAAAGAGTGGATATATGTTTGTATTATATGTATTTCCCCATACTTCATTACAATATGTCATGTATGGGAGTATTAATGAATGATACAAGGTGTATAGTGTGGGTTGATTCAGCAAATTTTTCACTCTGTGTAATATTGCAATTGATTTGGATACTTTACCTTTTATATAATTAATATGTGGCTTCCAACACAGTTTGTTATCAATTATTACTCCAAGGAATTTAGTTTCGGATACCCTTTCAATCTCTACACCATTTACACTGAGTTTGGGTACTGGGTAGTTGTGATGGTTGTTAAAGACTATAAATTTTGTCTTGCTTAAATTGAGCGTTAATTTGTTTGAATCAAACCACAGTTTAAGCTTTCCTAATTCCTTCCCGAGTGTATCCAGAAGTTGTTCCAAGTTGTTTCCACTGCATAGCAGGTTAGTGTCATCAGCAAACAATATTAAGTCCATTTTTTCTGAAACTTTACATATATCATTTATATACATATTGAATAATAATGGTCCCAAAACTGAACCCTGTGGGACTCCACAGGTGACCTTCAGTAGCTCTGAGTTTTTGTTGTTAACACATACAAACTGATATCTATTCTTTAAGTAACTTCTTAACCAGGACAGTGCTACCCCTCTGATACCACAATTTTGTAGTTTCTTTAATAATAGATTGTGATCTACTGTATCAAATGCTTTTTTAAGATCCAGGAATACTCCAACTGAATACTCTATTTTCAATGGCTGTTGATATTTTTTCTGTAAATTCCATTAAGGCATATGCTGTTGTCCTTTTGTGTCTGAACCCATATTGCTGCTCACACAATAAATCATTCTTCAGTATGAAGTTGTCAATTCTCTCATAGAATATTTTTTCAAGTATCTTGGAAAATTGCGGTAATAGTGAAATTGGTCTGTAGTTGGAGAGTTCCCCTCTGTCGCCTGTCTTGTAAATCGGAATTACTTTAGCTATTTTCATTGCATTGGGAAATATACCTGATTGGAGAGACAGGTTACAGATATACGTCAGTGGTTTCACTATGCATTCGATAACAGTTTTGACTAGTAGCATATCAATACCATCGCAGTCAGTAGATGTTTTACTTTTGAACGATTTAACAATTTCAATGACCTCTCTTTCGTCTGTGTTCTTTATGAAGATGGTGTCTTTTACAGCAGTGTTATTGCATATTGAATCACCTGTTGGCACCGTAGTGGGTATTTCTCGGGCCAGTTTAGGTCCAATGTTAACAAAAAAATTATTAAATTCATCTGCAGGTGAAGCTATATTCACATTCGGAGTCGATTTATTATTTTTTGGAGTGTTAGTTGGGTAGCTGGTATTTCTGCTTTTATTTCCAAGGATACTGTTGATTATTGTCCATGTATTTTTAATATTGTCTTTGTTTTTTTCCAGTTCTTTACTGTAATAGTCTCTTTTACTACATCTTATTATATATGTTAACTTATTTTTGTATGTTTTATACCGGGGGGCGGCAGTCTCCACCCTGCGCACCTCAGCACTGGCCCTTTCATACTCTGTAGCAGAATATTGTGCCCCTGTCTGGTCCAGGTCATCTTACACACACCATGTAGACACCCAGCTCAACTCAACCATGAGAACTATAACTGGAACAATCCGCTCAACACCACTCCCCTGGCTCTCTGTACTGTCAAACATAGCCCCTCCACACATCCGGCGAGCAGCATTAACTCAAAGGATGCTCCAAAAAGTTAAAGATTCTCCTCACTTACCAATCCATGCAGATATCTACACCCCACCCACTGCCCGACTTTCATCCAGACGGCCGATTTGGAAAAACCCTCCCCCAGCTGACTTTACCATCCAGACAGCTTGGCAAGAGGAATGGGAAACCAAGGAGGTCCCAAACAAACAGCTGGTGATAAACCCCAACCAACAGGTCCCGGGCACCAACCTCCCAAGGAGACAGTGGTCTACACTCAATCGCTTCAGGACTGGACATGGCCCCTGCTTGGCCAGCCTTCACAGATGGGGCAGTAGCCCTAGCCCACTGTGCGCATGTGGAGAGGAGCAAACTATGGAACACATCATAGAGGCTTGCCCGCTCCAAAGACTGGAAGGAGGATTACACACCCTCCATACAGCAAACCAGGAGGCAACTGCTTGGCTTAAGGACTTTGCATTCGCTAAATAAATAAATATACCGCTGCTCTGCTTCTTTTGTCCTTTTCTTTATGAAAGCTTTATATAATAAATTTTTCTTTTTACACGCCTTTTGTAGTCCTTTGGTTAGCCATGGTTTGTCAGTAAATTTGTGTTTAAGCTTTTTTTTAACTAATGGACAGTTTTTTTCATAAAGAGTGGTTACAATGTTTGTAAATGTGTCATAGGCTTCATTTACATCTGATACATAGACTTCTGTCCAGTCTTGCTTCAGCAAGTCCTCTTTAAAAGAATTGATTGCGTTTGGTGATTTGTGTCTGAACGATTTTGAGATTTTTTCTGGGTTGGGCCCCGTGTGGCCATGGATAAGTGCAAAGATTGGCAAGTGGTCGCTTATATCATTTATCAATAATCCACTTTCTATTTTCTTGTCGAGAACATTGACAAACAGGTTGTCAATAAGTGTAGCAGAGTGAGCTGTGATTCTACTGGGATGTGTTATTGTGGGATATAGACTCATGCTGTACATAGAGTTCATGAACTCTGTAACTACATTTTGTTGATGTGGATTAAGTAGGTCAATATTGAAATCTCCACAAATTGCTACCATTTTCTTACTAGTAATATTATTGTACAGCTCGACTAATTTATCTCTGAATGTCTCAATGCAAGTTCCCGGCGTTCTGTATATGCAGCTTATGATTAGATTTTTTGTTTTGTCTAGGTCAATCTCAACAGTAACACATTCCAGAATCCCTGGTAGTGCTAAGGACATTTCATTTACAAGCTTACATCTATATAGGTCATCAATATACAGTGCAACACCACCACCCTTTTTTTGAGATCTGTTAATGTTAAACATCTGATATCCCTCTATTGCCATCAGGGGAGCCTGGTCTGCATTAAGCCAGGTTTCAGAGACTGCTATAGCTGTGAATTTTCTGTTTAGCTGTTTTAAATAGTCCTGAATCTGTGAGAAGTTTTTGTTAAGACTTCTGCTATTGAAGTGTATTATTGACAGTTTACCATCTAATTGCACTTGACTTTTGAATTGCTTTTCAGTGTAATATTCACAGTGGTTATGAATATTATTGAAAAAGTGGTTATCAGGATCAATATCATTCTCCATCTCTTGTGGTTTATGTTCAGCATAGTGGCATATTTTTAGAGTTTGAGTTTCCTCACTCTGTGTTTCATAGTCAGTGTTCATCTGTATTTTTGTCCTGAATCTGGAAACCATGGAGAGACTGCTTCCCCACCGACAGATAAGAAGGCAGTAAGAAAAGTATTATGGTTATGGACGGAATAGGTTGGCTATTTTGGGCTATGTGGAAATGGAGGCCCGTTATAAGTGTGGCGCCCAGTGTTCGCATTAACGTTTCAGCATTCGATGCTAACGTTATGGGTTGTAACCTATTTTATAGTCTTGGGTTCTCCATTGCGAACATTTTGGGTGAAGAATGGTCCGAATGTGGACTGTGGGACTGACCTGTTCCTGCTGTGGAGGGTGCTGAGGTGTGGGATTCAGACTGGGTGGACAAAGTGACAGAGGGAGAGCACACACTGTGCCACGTGGAGCCATCTCGGGCTGGACCCGATGCCGTCACGCAGGCTGCCCTGGACGAGGGTGCCGGACGGCATGGCGGGACCCCCGATGAAGCTCGGGAGGACGAGGCTCCAACACCGGGAGAAAATGGGGCTAGACCGCGGAGCATGGTGATCATAAAGCACTCCCAGCAATGGCCTGCCAAGACGAGACCGAGACGAGCCTGTGAGCCGGAGCAATCGGTGACAGAGGCCTGTCGCAGGATTGGTGATCTGGATAAAAGGAAGAGGGCTCCCTCGATGACCAAGGTTGATGCTCGAGTACGTCAGGATCACAGTTCACGCGAGCAGCGGGACGACCAGAGGCGGTTCCAGGTGGAGCCCGGCCTGATGGAGGCAGATGGGCGTAGGTCTGTTCATGTCTGGAGACACCCGAGGGAACTGTGGCTGCCAGTGGTGGAGAGGAGACGGCGCAGCAGGAGCCCTGAGGTGAAGAGACGGAGACGCCTTGAGAGGGATCCATCCGAGGACTGAGGGTTTTGATTTTGCATGTTTGTTGTGTTTTCTTCAATCCTGTGTGTGTGTTGTTTACTATTTGGTGCCCCGGTAAATTGATTTTTTTAAAAAAAGGAAAAGTTAAAGGAGAGTGAGTGTGGTAGACATGATGTGGTGTTTGGTTGCGAACCTGTGCAGTGTGTTTGCATGATAATTTTGGTAGCCTGTGTGGTGTGGTGCCTATTTTACTCTGTGTTTGAAAGTATTTTAGGTTATTGGTGTCTGAGTGCTAAATTTTATAGTCAGAATAGGGGCAGCTCTGTGTGTGTTCATTACATTGGTAAATTTGGGCCTGCCTGGTTTATTTGGTTTATTTTAATTGAATGTCCCAATGTGATTTTATTCTGTGTACCCAGTGCGGGGTGGGAGTTGGGGGGGGGGGCACCGATAGTATATGTATTGTGATTTTTGTATGTGTGTTTAGTGTTAGTATGGGAGATTATTTTATAGTTATTAACACAGCTTTTGTTATTTTGTTTCAATGTTCTCTTTTAGCGGCAGAATAACCCACTCAGCTGTGTGGGGGCGCTGGTAGTCTACCCAGCCCCCCAGCTTTAGTTGTGTGAATGGATAGGTATTTTATTTGTTTCTGTACATATATTTTCCTGATTAGTATATGAGTCGGGGGATACATTTGGGTGGGTTATTTGTGTGCCTGACATTTTTTAAAGGGGGGGGGGGGGAAATGTTATGTATAGAAAATAGGCTGGTATTAGTAAGATGGTGGCCGGGTTGGATGTGGGTGGACCGGGGTGGCTGACTGCCGGTTTCCGTTAGTGACTCCACCCAGGGTATAAAGGAAGTGGGCGGAGGAGGCTCTGCCTCTTTTGTCGTGGAGCCACCTGGCATGCAGGCGAGTGCCGTAAGCCTTATTGTATATAGTTGTTTATCCTGAATAAACCCTGTTAACAGAGTCTAGTCTCACTCATCATTCCCAGCATTATGGACACAATGGTTACTTTTTGTCAAACTGTGTTTCACTGTGGAAATCAAGGTATCCAAAACAGTACTGCATTTGTCAGAGTTTATAGCAAACTACGGTTATAATTAATTAACGTTACTAGAACACCTTTGAAGTGGAGTGATGCATATCCAGTGAAATTAGAGTGCAATTATAATGGATTATAGTAATTCTTGGAATCCCTATTGTCCAATCAATTTGCTTGGTTGGAACTAACTGTTGTATAAGCATCATTAGCATAGTCTCGGGTGCACTGGCGCTGCATGATGTGAGATGCTTTCTGCCGAGACACTGTAACATCGATGTTGTAGGATGCTAGCTCACGGCTTGGCTTTACCATATACACACTGCACAATGTTTTCCTTCAAGTTGAGCTTGAAATGATCCCAGACTTGAGATACTTTTGTTGTTTTGTTTTGTTTTTTTTTCCTCTTTGCCAGCCCGTCACTATGACTATGACTTTGACTCTGACATGGCACCATTAAACAAATCTGCGTTTTGTTTAGGTAGCGTGACCAGAAGAAGGTTGCGCCGGAAGAAGATCATATAGAGGGGTTGCACATGACGTCAGTAGTCATGTGCCACATTGTTTTTCGGCCATTTTGGCCGGCAAATAGTGTGGACCCTGTGTTGAGAATAATAATACCACTAGCACGTATTCAGTCCGACTCGCCACGGTGTTGTTCGTTTTCCATTACGACTGAATGCCACCTCAAATGAGTGAGATCTTTACAGCAAGGCGGCCTGACACTCCCATGACATTGTTTGTATGTGACAAGAAAAACACAAGATGGATATTGAGGCGAGCCTGCTGCTTGTTGGCTTTTTGTCAGATTAAAGGCAAAAAAGGAGAGCCAGAAAAGCCTACAGGCAGCGAGACGAAACACTGGAAAAGTACTGGAGAGTTCAGGAAGCTATGGAGCAGCGGAAGACGTGAGGATACGAACTAGATCACATATGAAGGTAAGCTAATAATTGTAATACTAGTTAGCACTAATAAGTCCCCCGTACTACACTGTAATCACAGCAAGTTATCGCTATTAGGTACTAAAATATGCATGCTGTGTGTGTTAGTTAGCTCATTGCCTGCATACAGGAGACAACAGTGTTGTTTGTTCAAAGTGAGCTTTCCACCACTGGGATAAATAATGGCAAAGATACATAATATCACATCACTCACCCATCCTCTATCACTGTTTTCAACAATGATGATGCCGTGGTCAGGTCTACACCACTCTGCCTCCCATTTGCCTCCGGCGTGGCCTTGAATTCATTTTAGGTCGCTCTGTCCAGCTCCCTCTGGATTTCTTTAATCAGCTACCAAGCACAGAAAAGTCTGCACCTAATTAGTAGACCATGGTGTTGATTTGTGTGGAGCCATTTATCTCGCTAATTACACTCACTCACACTTGCTGTTGGTGATTTGACTATTCGCTGCCGTCCAAAGTGGCGCAGTAAACAAAAGACATGTGACCTGTGTGATGTCAGCGCAATCCCTCTATGGACCGGAAGTGCTACATTAAATGACACATCGAAACAAATTCTGAATCGAGAAAATTTTGTAATAGAATTATTCGAGTAATCGTTGCAGCCCTATAACGAACATTTTCAACCCCTCTAAAAATGTACATTTGTACGTAAAACAAAAAAAAATGTACCTGGATACATTTTTACAAGCGAAGTCCATGCCTTCACTCACTGCGCATGTGCAAATGCACGTAAGGGGGAAAAAACATGGTCCTCACCACGCATGAGTAAAACACCTGTTTTAGGTATTTTTCCACACTTATGTGGGGGTGATGGTTAGTTATAAAGTGGCGTCAAGCAATGAGACCAGCAACATGTGAGTTTGAGTCCCACGCTGATCTGGGAGTGACTTTTTTCTTTTTTTTCCCTGTTTGTTTTGTTTGTTTTTCACTCCACTAATGAAAGGTTAGGTTTAGGCTTCACCTCCTGTAGGGGTTAGGAAAAAATATTTTGGAGAGGTGTTAGATGATGAAAGACAATGAAAGTGACAGGAACAGAAACTGGTAAACGTTGAGGTGCCAGTAGACACATTTCTTAAAGTTGTAAATGCCACATACCCATTGCACGTAAAAAATGTTTTTTACTTGTCTGTGTACTTTGTCTCAAAGTAAGAAAATGTGCAATGTGACTTTTTGACTGGGCTCACCAACACCTAGAAATGCCACCAGTTGCTCTGGGCCCAAGGTCATCGGAGATGGACTGATACAAAGTGGGCAAGTATGCTGTGGTCCGACAAGTCCACATTTCAAATTGCTTTTGGAAATCATGGGCATCATGTCCTCTGGGCTAAAGAGGAAAAGGACCATCCACACTTTTATCAGTGCAAAGTTCAAAAGCCAGCATCTGTGTGTCATAATCTGTTGATCTTAGGCTCAAGCCCACACTTTATGTTAAGTTATTGTTTTTCTGTGATTACTTATGATTGTTATTTGCACCATTTGCCCTCTGTATTCCCCTGAGTCCCTTGTCATTGTCATGATGGCCGCCAGGCCGTCATCAGCATCATCATCATCAGCTGCGCTCACTCCAGCAGGTGGCAATCAGCGAGCTTTAAAAGCCCGATGCACGGACTCCTCAGCTCGTCTGTCTTCCTTGCCAAGCAATGCGCCAAGATCTCGATCTCCAGTCAAGAAGCCAACGCCAAGCCAAGCCAAGTCACGTAAGCAAACCCAGCACTCATCAGCTGCAAGTTCTATCCCCTGTGCACAGGTGGACCTTCCAGGCGGCGGACAACCCTCCTCAGCTGACGAGGCACAGCCTCCACCTTCTCGGAGTTCCTCCTCACCCCCGCAACGCCGGGCACCTTGAGCACCATGTCTCACGGACACCAAGAGCCAGCCGGACTCACATTGTGGGACCTGCAAGTAAGCACCTGCAGCATATACGCCAATATTGCTACTGTACAGCAGTAACCCTTGTGCTTGTGTGTTTCCAGGGTTGCCAGGTCATCACAAGACGGGCTCAGCTCCAGTGACCAGACGAGCACATATACATCCACTCACACACTACACCCACACTTTCCCAATAAAAGATAATTGTCTGTAAACACTCGTGTCAGCGTCTGTCTCTTGGGTCGTAAATCATGTCAGTCATTGTCTTGTGTGTCTTTCCCTGTTCGGTCCTGGGTCTGTGTGCATATGTGTTTACCTATTGTTCCTGCTCCTCATGTTTTCTGTAACCCTAGCCACTGCCCTCTCTGTATTACTCCTGTATAGTCGTCCTGTATGTTCATTGTCATGTTTCATGTGCATCCCCTGTTTCTGATTGTCTGTACAGCCCTGCCTGTCCTGTCTCCTCACCTGCAGCCACTTCTCAGCTGCTCTTGATTGTTCCCCAGCTGTCTCTCATTTGTAATTATTGTCATGTTCTGGTGAGCGCTTGCCCCCTCCTTCCTGTTCACCTGTCTCCTCATTAGACGCACCTGCTGTTTCCTCCTGGGCCAGCGTTTATAAGGAAGCGCTCTTCAGTGATTCAACGCTGGCTCGTTTGGGTATACTGCTTCAGCAGACTGCTCACTCAGTTAGCGGTTGTGTTTTTTATGACTTTTCTTACATGCGTTCTCCTCCACCTTTTCCAGGTTGCTGCAAACATAGCGGTGCGTCTCCGAGGATTTGGTGCACTTGCCAGCCTGTTGCTCCATCTCTATGCAGCTCATCCTCTCCACCCGGTCAGATCCCACAAACCATACCCAACTGGCAGTTCTTACCTGCTGGTTCCTCTCCTTTGTTGGGTTCTGTGCCGGTCACTCCTCACCTCCCACATAAGTGGTATAATTTGATTCCCATTATTTCTCTCTAATCACTCTCGTCTATCCTTCGCAGGGCTCCTGCTTTTCTGGTGAGTGACTGACTTTTTTCCATAAGTCTGCCATTTTGAAAATTCTAATTAAAGGTCAAACGTTCTTTGTGTGTTCTTTTGGTGATTGCCCTTTGCACTCAGGTTGCTTGGCCAGTCAATATGACAGTTATCGACAAAAACTAAAGACATGATTATTGACTTTAGGAGGAAAACTCCCAGGCACAAAGTCACCGTACTAAAAGGCCAGACCACCGAATGTGTACAATCCTACAAATATCTTGGGACGATTATTGATAGTAATTTAAACTTTGAGGAGAACTGTGAAAGGGTGTGCAAAAAGGGTCAGCAACATTTGCATTGCTTGAGAAAACTTGCACGCTTCCAAAGTGACCGAACCATAATGACAATGTTTTATCAGGCTTTTATTGAATCTGTTTTATCCTTTTCTTTAGTGTCATGGTTTGGTCAGATAAAACTGAAACAGAGGAAATCCTTGGATCAGGTAGTTAGATGGTCCAGTCGTTTGCTTGGTGAGTCACAGCTGAGCCTGACATCCCTGTACACCAGACAAGTACAGAGGATGGCTACCGCCGTTTTAAATGACTCCCACCCTTTGCACTGCAACTTTCAGCTTCTTCCCTCAAGATGGAGGTTTGCTGTCCCAAAAAGTAAAACCCAGCGCTACAAAAACAGCTTTGTTCCTGCTGCTGTCAAAGAGTTGAACAAGTTGTAACAATATATAGCACATAATTTAGGTACCTATTTATTAACTCCATTTTATATTTACTTATTTTTGTAGGATGCTATTCGGGTTCTACATATTTTATTGGGTTTTAGACTTTTGAGTTTTTAACCTCTTTGACTAGTTTTTAACTTTTTAATATGACCCTTCTCTCTTACCTCTGGTTTTTCTCTCATCTCTTTGTCTTTATACCCTGATTGATGGAGCCTTGAGTATTTTTTATCATGTTTATAGTCAGCTTCATGTGTGCCTGTGTTTGTGTCTATGTTGAATGTAATTGTGGCTTGTAAATATGGATGTCACCAGACTGCAAAACAAATCTACCTATGGGTACAAATAAAGTAACCTGAACCTTATCACCATATATATATATCAGTGTTCAGTGTCTGTCTGGTGTGGCATCATCCATCTATTATTCCCTGCTGGTATCCTTATGTCCCAAATGTTCTCCAGTAAGTGTTTTTTTCCTGTAAGACTCCTTAGTTATTTACAGCCCTCGTGCTGCCATTTATTTCTGTTGCTAAAACCATTCTGCATTGGAATACTGTCTGTGTAAAGAGTCCTCCTTACCTGTCTGCCGGAAGGTTGCTGTCATGAAGCAGAGCACCAGGGGTACGCTTCAGTTGCTTTCAATTGAATCGGTGAATTCAAAAAGGGCCCAAGTGCACACTTTTTCAGTGGGGACTTGGGCCCTTTTTGAATTCACCGATTCAATTATGTTTTGTATTTTTTCCTTTTCAGGGGTATTTTGTATTTCCGTTCATCGGGTTGTGCTTTTATTTTGACAGTGTCTGCTCTTCCACCTCTCAAGACTGGTTCGCGAGGTTTGACAGCTGTCAGCAGTATCTTAATTACTTTCACTCATGTTACCCACACCGGTCATTCATTGTATCATTTTCCCTGTCCCTATTTTAGACTTGCTACAAGGCATTCTCTTCGTAGTGGTCTTAAGGTGTAGACATTAATTCTATGTCTCTTTATTTCACGGACGGAGTCCCCGTCAGTTATTTATCTCCGGGTGTTCTCCGCTTCTGTAATCGTAAGTCCAGCCTTCACTGGGAAGTCGTAGTATTCTGTTTCAGTTTTAGTTTTGCATTTTTCTGTAATTTTGTGCTTGTGTGTTTTGTTAATAAATGTGCAAACTCGCGGTCTGCATTTGACGTCTTCAGTCCGCCCTTGAGAAGGGCTTTTTATCACAGTTGCATGACCCTGTGATGGTGTGGGCATGTGTTAGTGCTCATTACATGGGTAACTTGCACATCTGTGAAAGCACCATTAATGCACATACAGGTTTGGAGCAACATATGTTGCCATCCAAACATCTTTTGTAGGGACGTCCCTGCTTATTTTAGCAAGCCACAATTCTGCATGTGCTACTACAGCTTGGCTTTGTAGGAAAAGAGTCTGGGTACTAGACTGGCTTGCCTACAGTCCAGACCTGTCTCACTTTGAAAATGTGTGGTGCACTATGAAGCACAAAATATGACAACAGAGACCTTGGACTGCTGAGCAACTGAAGTCATACATCAAGCAAGAATGTTAAAGAATACCACCTACAAAACGTCAACAGTTAGTGTCCTAAGCTCCTAAATACTTACTGTATTGACTGTCATTAAAAGGGAAGGTGATGTAACACTGGTAAACTTACCCCTGCTCTAGCTTTTTTGGAATGTGTCGCAGGCATAAAATTCAAAATGAGTGAATCATTTTGTTTCAAAAGTGTTTACCCCTTCATACTACAGGTTCACACACAAATACTTTCGATGTGGCATCAAGTGCCGTGAGACTGCTGCACAATTTCATAGAAATGGAAACTACACAAAAAAGCAGAACATATACTGAAAAGTATCACATCTTAGTTCTCCTTTATAGTGTGATGGCCTTGCTGTTTTTTTACAATAAGAAAAATCTTTATGTGGCAGACCTGTAGCCTAATGGTTACAATACTGTATATAACATGAGCATGTTACTTAAACACAATGATTTCTGGATTAATCCCTGGCCAAAGCTATCTTTTCTGCACGTCTCCCCCCTGCTCTTCATCCAATTTCCTGTCTCTCTCTTCACTGTATCTATTCAGCAAAGACATAACTGCACAAAGCAGATTCTACTTTGAAATGAAAAGATATGTGATCCTTTTTTGAGTTGGCATACTTTACCTCTGGAAACATTAAGCTTTATAAAACTGAGACGATCAGGGTCGGTATTCATTTTCACTCCACATACATACATCCCACTATCGTTTGAGATGAGCTCATCCATCCGGACAATGAAGAAGGCTCCAGTGGTGTTGTCATACAGAGAGAAGCGACCTTTTCTCTCCCATTGGTTGGGATTTTTTGCCAGTGTAAGGTAAGAGTGGTCCTCGTTGTCATCAACGCAGCAGAAGTATTTGAGATAATCTTGCATTTCTCTTGGATATGCACATCTGAAGTCAAATCCCTGACCTTCCACACCAGAAACGACTGTGGTTCTGACACCCAGCAGAGCTGTAGGGTCATATTGCTGTCAATCACTGTTTTGTAATCAGAAGTTCAATCTTAACTTTAACATTTATATGTATATTAAGCTCACCTTGGATGTGTAGAATGATAACGATGACAGTTATATTTGTTCTCTGTGATATCCAATTCACCCCCATCTCTCGCAGTTAAATTTTAGGCCAGACAATGAGATTCTCCACCTGCAACACAATAAAGCAACAACCTGCTACTGCTGAAGACTGCCTGTGGAAAATAAGATGTTTTCATGTCCAAGCCTCTTCCTCTTTCATATACGAACCTGTCCAATCATAATAGTCTACCTGTGACAGTGAAATTATGGTGGCTTGTATGACTCAAAATTGGTCACTGTAGGTCCTAGTAAACTTTTTTTCTGCACCAGAACACCCATCTTCCTCTCTTCCAATACCAGATTTGACTGACTGGTCCACTGTTGAGTCAATCACACACTCTAGCATCCATTTCTGCATAGTTTATAATACCTTATTAACCGTTAGCGCATTCAACCTATATGACATTATTTACAATGAATCCCGCATCTGGCACTGATGTGTGTTGTGTGTGTTCTAATTGTTAATTTAGCATGTCTTTGTCCCGAGGGAAGAAATAGTAGCACAAAGACGAAAGTCATGGCGTAACAGGAATAAAATGCAAACAAAAAGGTCCAACAGATCAGTTTACATTAAGAACCTACAACACTACTGATTGTGACAGAAGGATAGCAGCTAGAATGAAAGGGAGGATTTACAATACTGTAGTGAGACTTGCTATGATGTATGGTTTGGAGACAGTGGCGCTGACAAAAAGACAGGAGACGGAGCTGGAGGTGACAGAGTTGAAGATGCTAAGATTCTCAATAGGAGGGAGTAGGAGGTCCAGAATTAGAAATGAATATATCAGAGGGACAGCTCAGGTTGAGCAAATTGGAGACAAAGTAAGAGAGGCCAGGCTGAAATGGTTTGGAGATGTGCAGAGGATGGATAGTGAAGATACTGAACAAAGAATGTTGAAGATGGAGCTGCCAGGCAGGAGGAAAAGAGGATGACCACAGAGAAGATTCATGGATGTAGTGAAGGAGAGAGCTGGTGTAAAACAAGAAAATGCAAGGGATGGGGTAAGATTCATACTATGTGGGGTAACTAAATAGACGGTTATGCTGTTTATTCCATCTAGCTACAATGCTCTGCACTGTGTATATATATTTATATATTTATGTGTACATATGTACTGTATATTCACTGCTCTTATTTTCTTATCTTCTAAATTATTGCTTTCAGTGTTGCTATCCCTGTGCTGTTGCAATCCTGGAATTTCCCCTTTGTGGGACTAATAAAGGCTTATCTTACTTTATCTTATCTCAAGATGGAGGCAGATGATCCTCTGTAGTGACCCCTAGAGGGAGCAGCTGATAGAAGAAGAAGAATGATTGCAGACTTCTTGTAGTTAGAGTTTACAATTGAAGCAAAACGGGAAGTGAAATTCAGAATGGCCACAATATCAGATTAACTTTATCAGTTACATTTACAGACTGCTGCTTTTGCCTGTACTGCTTTCAGGTCCTGTTTCTTCTCCTTATGGCACTGACATGTTTAAGCAGAACACAAATTATACCGACAAAAATAATATAATAAGCATATTACTTGTAATTTTGCTGGTGATTTCTCTATACTTATCAATAAAAATAACATAAATTATTATGAAAAGTCATTGAATCTGTACAGCCTGGAAATTTTAGCAACATAAATATTTCTATCAAGAGTTAAACAAGTGTTCTTAGTCTCTTTTCGGTGAATAATTTCTCTAAGCTTGTTGAGTGGAGGTTACAGAAACCAATGCCTTCAGATTTTTTCTTAACAAAATATTAAAAACTGGAAGATTACTTTTTACATTTTGGAAAATAAAAAATCTACATATGCACATATACATGTAGATAAAATTAGGAATTGGAAGGGGGAAAAATAAACTCAGAATATTTTACTGAAGGTTTTGATTTGTTTTTGTGGCATTTACCAATCTTAAGACTCAACACAACTCACAACAAAATGCTGCATATGTGTAAATGGATTGAATGTTTGTAGCCCAAAAATTGTGGCTCAGCAATCTGGTTATACGTAAATGTGAGCAACTGGTGTAAATCACAATCCCTCGATTTACTTCAGTTTTGGGCTAAAAGAAATCAGCCCCCAGACTACTACTGCATGATGTCTGTGGGTGTTTAGAAATGAAAATGTCTTAAATTTAATGATCCAAAACCAATGCCTTAATAACCATTTAAAATGATAAATAATCCTTCAATTCATGCTTGAAAACAGAATATTCGGCCTTGAAAACAGAAGAGGATCAACACTGGATTTTGCTGACATTAGCAACAGAATCATGTGGGTTAGTGTAGTATTTTCCCCAGACAACTCATTGGAAACTCAACACTTCCTGAAATTATTAAAAAAAAATAAAAGCCCCAATTGTGCCTCAGTGAGCAGAACACCTTGATTTTACATGCATTTGTCATAATCTGCCCTCCAGGCAGATAAGGGTTTGGAGGGAGGACTCATGGCACAGGCAGGATTAGGTGCAAAAACAATTTACTAAACAAAAGCTCAAAACATAAATAAATAGCATGGGGGCTGAAAACAACCCAGCAAATCAAGAGACTAAATTAACTCACAGGGGTTAATTTGAGAACAGCACAGCACAGATAGTCACAGGGAGAAACAACAGGGAAATAACAACAATGATGCCAGACAGGGGCAGCGTGGTGGTGGAGTGGTTAGCACTGCGGCAGCACAGCAACTCACCCATGGCCTGGCGATCCTGGGTTTAATCCCAGCCCCCGACCAACAGTGATCTGTGTGGCGATTGCATGTTCTCCCCATGTCTGGGTGGGTTTACTACGGGATTTCTATGGTTTCCTCCCACATGCTAAACAACATGCAAGTTAGGTTAATTGGCATCAAACTGGGGATTCTAAATTGTCCTTAGGTATAACTGTGCGAGTGAATGGTTGTCTGTCTCTGTGATGGACTGGTGATCTGTCCAGGGTGTGCCCTGCCTCCCACCCAAAGATGCTGGGATAGACTCCAGCACCCCCCGTGACCCAAAAAGGATTAAGCGGAAGAAGATGGATGGACACCAGACAGAGCACAAGCACAAACTGACATCAATAGGGTAACTGATAATTACAAACGAGAGACAGCTGGGGCAATAATCAAGGGCTGAATGGTAACACACGAGGAAAAGGCTATGGCTATGGAAACGAGAGGAGCTGGAAATAAATAGGGAGACAAGTACACACAGACCACGATAAAGACAATAAAGACAAACGGGATGAGCACAGCAGACCAGGGGAAACACAGGAGACACAAATAACAATCATATTAAGGAAAACAAAGACCGTGCTCAGATCATAACATTACCCCCACTTTAAGGGGTGGAACCCAGACACCCCCCCCCAAAAAAAAAAGAAAACAAAGGAACACTAAAACGGGCGGGAGGAGTGGAACAAGGCACAGTGGGAAAAACGAAATACATGAATCTCACAGAACAAGAAAACCGAAAAATGTCCAACAGGAGGTCACTTTAATGTTCACATGCCCACTGGGCTGGAAAACAGGGTGGGTCTAATTGTCATGGTCTGGGGGATGACTGTAAGGTCACGCCCACTCTTTGAGTTTATTCCTGTATTTCTTTATGTTTATTGCCATTTGTATCTTGGATTTAGTCCTGAGTCTGTTGTGATCATCCTTTGTATTATTTTTATCATGGTAACGTCTAGTAATTTATTCCTGTGTTGGACTGGGCTTTTATTTTGACAACACCTTTTGTTTACTTCTGTTTTTGCCTAGTTTGTTTCATGTCTTATTACAGACGTGGACAAAATTGTTGGTACCCCTCTGTTAATGAAAGAAATACCCACAGTGGTCACAGAAATAACTTGAATCTGACAAAAGTGGTAATAAATAAAAATTCTATGAAAATTAACCAATGAAAATCAGACAATGTTTTTGAATTGTGGTTCAACAGAATTATTTTAAAAAACAAACTCATGAAACAGGCCTGGACAAAAATGATGGTACCCCTAGAAAAGATTGAAAATAATGTGACCACAGGGACATGTTCAACCAAGATGTGTCCTCTAATTAACATCACAGGTATCTACAAACTTGTAATCAGTCAGTCGGCCTATTTAAAGGGTGACAAGTAGTCACTGTGCTGTCTGGTGACATGGTGTGTACCACACTAGACGTGGACCAGAGGAAGCAAAGGAGAGAGTTGTCTCAGGAGATTAAAAAGAAAATTATAGACAACCATGTTAAAGGTAAAGGCTATAAGACCATCTCCAAGCAGCTTGATGTTCCTGTGACTACAGTTGCACATATTATTCAGAAATTTAAGATCCACGGGACTGTAGCCAACCTCCCTGGACGTGGCCGCAGGAGGAGACGGATAATACGAATGGTAACAAAAGAGCCCAGAACAATCTCTAAACACATTCAAGGTGAACTCCAAGGTCAAGGCAGTGTCAGATCGCACCATCCGTTGTTGTTTGAGTCAAAGTGGACTTCATGGGAGACGACCAAGGAGGACACCACTGTTGAAAACAAATCATTAAAAAGCCAGACTGGAATTTGCCAAACTGCATGTTGACAAGCCACAAAGCTTCTGGGAGAATGTCCTATGGACAGATGAGACAAAACTGGAACTTTTTGGCAGGGCACATCAGCTCTATGTTCACAGACGCAAAAATGAAGCATACCAAGGAAAGGACACTGTCCCTACTGTGAAACATGGAGGAGGTTCTGTTATGTTCTGGGGCTGCTTTGCTGCATCTGGCACAGGGTGTCTTGAATCTGTGCAGGGTACAATGAAATCTCAAGACTATCATGGTATTCTAGAGAGAAATGTGCTGCCCAGTGTCAGACAGCTTGGCCTCAGTCGCAGGTCATGGGTCTTGCAACAGGATAATGACCCAAAACACACAGCTAAAAACACCCAAGAATGGCTAAGAGCCAAACATTGGACTATTCTAAAGTGGCCTTCTATGAGCCCTGATCTAAATCCTATTGAACATCTGTGGAAGGAGCTGAAGCATGCCGTCTGGAGAAGGCACCCTTCAAACCTGAGACAACTGGAGCAGTTTGCTCATGAGGAGTGGGCCAAAATACCTGCTGAGAGGTGCAGAAGTCTCATTGACAGTTAAAGAAAACGTTGATTGCAGTGATTGCCTCAAAAGGTTGTGCAACAAAATATTAAGTTAAGGGTACTGTAGGGAGCTTGGAATGAAGAAGCAATGTGATTTTATAAATCAAAGTTTAATATCAGCTTCACCTCCCTAACAAGTCTCATCTCGGTGCAGAAGCAGAATAAGAGGTCGAGCGCAGTCAGACCTTCATACTTATACCCACACTCAACAAAAGACATTGCATATCAAAGCCGACATCCCGCATTAACATAATCCCCCCTCCATTGTCCTCCGTCTCCTCCACCTGACCCTGGGTGGTCAGGGAGTTCGACCGCTGTGACTCCGTCTGTTCTTTGATCCTCGCTGGCGGTTGAGACCTCTTGTCCTGTTCTGAGGCGTGAGGTCATTCCACATATGTAATCACTAAACATTCTAATATGTCTATACATATGTAGGTATGGAATATATGATTAATATAAGCCACAGGTACCATCATTTTTGTCAAGGCCTGTTTCATGAGTTTCTTTTTTAAAATAATTCTGTTGAACCACAATTCAAAAGCACTGTCTGATTTTCATTGGTTAATTTTCATAGACTTTTTATTTATTACCACTTTTGTCAGATTAAAGTTTTTTCTGTGACCATTGTGGGTTTTTCTTTCATTAACAGAGGGGTACCAACAATTTTGTCCACGTCTGTAAGTTCCCAATCATTCACAACTGTTTAATATTTTTGTCCTATTTAAGGGACACCGCCCCGTAGTTCGGGGCGACGTCCTTCGATGTCATGCTGGCATGGACCACACGCTTCTGTCTGTTTCTTGCCAAGACCTGTGAGTTTTTGTTCTGTTTGCCACTTGTAGATTATTTTGTGTGTTTTTTTTTAAATTAAAACCTGCAAGCTTACGCCCTGTGTTTGGGTCTGAATTCTGCCCCAGAGGGGCTCATTGTGACAGGAAGGTGTTGCCAGTACGGACCCAGTGGGCGCTACGTTTTCTCAAATGGGCCTTGATGAGGAAGAAGTTTGAGCTGCTTCCCGCATCAAGGCTCTCATTGAGGAGACCCACTCCTCCCACACACAAGAAAGAGCCCACTGTTTTCTTGAAGCTGCAGTGGAACTTTTAGTGGGCTTTCCAACTTTGCGGCAGTTTCCCCAGCTGGATGAACTCAGGCGCTTGGTGTTTAATCTGCAAACGGTTATCCAAGCATGGGAGGAGCCGCTGCTGGCAATTGAGGAGAAGCAGGGGGAGGAATTTTCTCAGCAAGCTGGTCGTAGACACGGCTTGTGCCGGCGGACACAGCAGCCCAGTTTTTCATCATCCCCGTGGGCACGTCAGATCCCATATTTTTTCCTCCCTCAACTCCCTTCCAGCACCACACCATCGTGCAGCGTCTCCTTGTCAGACGGGTTTCGTCATCTCCCTGGAGGATCCACCCGACTCCTTAGCAGCAGCAGAGCAGGAGCAAGGGCAAGTATCTTATCATTGTTTTACACCTATTAATGAAAGGTCTTGCCCTGTTCATGGGAAGGGGGCTCAGTGGCAGCCACCTACCACTGCTGAGCCCTCTCTCCCCGTCTCTGCTGTATATTCTGCAGCCGCTCCTTTGCCCTCACCTGCCTTTTCTCTCTCCTCTTCCCCGAGCTCTACACTTGACGTCACCTGCCGCCAGGAGCTGTGGGACCTCATCCAAGATATTGATGAATGTTACACCATTTGCCTGAATGTGGAGGGATGGGAGAATGCAGCATGGAGGGATGCAGCATGGAGGAGGGCTCACTGGATAACTGCAGCAAAGCCCCATCTGAGAGAAGAAGTTCCTGCCTTCCTCAATGAGTTCTTTCTGTCTGATGGCTATTCTTTCACGCCAGAGGAGGAGGAGCCATCATCTGTTCCTAAGGCTGGTGTGCATCCATCATCTGTTTCTGAGGCTGATGCGCACCCACCATTTGTTCCACTGGATTCCACTGCAGAGACTGGTAGTGGCCTGGTCAAAGATGTGTTACCCCCGTCTGAGGTGGCTGGGCCGGGGGTGGACCCCCATGCATTGTGGCTTGAGGATCTGCAGCCGCTTCAGGTCACTGATCTGCATGCTATGTCTGGGTTCGCTGCAGATCAGCCTGTTTTGTTGGGATTTCCTGTAAACCAGCCATTTCCACCCGATGTCCAAGAGGTCAGGAGTCCTCCACCCAATGTCCAAGAGGTCAGGAGACTGCCACCCATCATCCTAGAGATCGAACAGCCCACTCCACATTCACTCTCTGGGGTCGCCGCTTCTCTGCGGCTGTTGGTCCCTGCACCAAGGGCCCTGCAGGTACTGTCTTCTGAATTAGAAACTCCTGTATTCAGTGCACTGCTAACCCCTGCTCTGGAGGACTATGCACTGCTGTCATCTGTCCCTGTAGCCAGCGTGCCATTGTCACTTGCAGTATATCTGAGGTTAGTGCACAACAATTATCTGTTCCAGAGTCCAGCACACTTCTGTTAGCCGTTTCTGAGGACTGTGCATCCCAGCCACTTGCTACAGAGCTTAAGGTACCTTCATCACCGGCTATAGAACTAATAACTCACCTGTCAGCTGTTTGTGAATTAAAGATGCCTGTATCCATGTCTCCTGAACTAGTAATTCCAGTATCAGTGTCTCCTGAACTCCAGATTCCTGTATCTGTGTCTCCTGGACTAGAAATTCCTCTATCAGGGTCTCTTGACATGAACTAGAAATTCCTGTATCAGAGTCTCCTGAACTAGAAATTCCTGTATCAGAGTCTCCTGAACTAGAAATCCCTGTGTCAGTCTCCCCTGAGCTAAACATTCCTGCATCAGTGTCCCCTGGGCTAAAAAAATTTCTGCATCAGTGTCCCCTGAGCTAAAAATACCTGCATCAGTGTCCCCTGAGCTAAAAAAAATTCTGCATCAGTGTCCCCTGAGCTAAAAATTCCTGCATCAATGTCCCCTGAGCTAAATATTCCTCCATCAGTGTCCCCTGAGCTAAAAATTCCTGCATCGGTGTCCCCTAAGCTAAATATTCTTGCATCGGTGTCCCCTGAGCTAAAAATTCCTGCATCAGGGTCCCCTGAGCCAAATATTCCTGCATCAGTGTCCCATAAGCTAGAAATTCCTGCATCAGTGTTCCCTGAGCTAAATACTCCTCTATTATCTGTGTCTGAATTAAGAATTTCTGTGTTATCCCCTGAGCCTGGAGTTTATGTGTCATTTCCAGTGGATAAGGCTCCTATGTTGCTACCTGAGCAAGAAACTCTTAGGATATTGGAGACCCCTCTGTTGTTCCTGGAGCAGAGGGCTCTTTTGTGGTCTCCCAGGCAACAGGCTCTTTTGTGGTCTCCAGGGCAAAGGTTCCTCTGTGGTGTTCAGAGCAAGAAGCTCCCATGTCCCCTCCTGAGGTTAGGGGATTTATGTTGTCTTCTTCCGAGTTTAGAGGGTCTATATTGTCACCTTCTGAGGTTAAAGTCCCTGTGTTTTCATTTCCTCCAGAGTTTATGCTGTCATTATTTCCTGGGGTTGAAATAACAATGTTATCTCTTGAGCAGAGAGTGTCCATGTTGTCACCTCCTAAGTTTGATGTTTCTATGTTGTCATCTCCAGAGTTTAAGCTCTCCATGTTACCATCTGAGGTTAAAGCTCCCGTATTACCTCTGGAGTGCAAAGATTCTTTATGGCCAGTGCCTGAGGGTAAAATTTCCATTTTGTCATCCCCAGAGCTTAAAGGTTCTTTATCTTCTCCTGAGGTTGAAATTTCTGAGGGTAAAGTTTTCATGTCACTTTCCACTGAGTATGGTGCCCCTGTGTCATTTTCAGAGCAACGAGCTCATGTGTTAGTTTCAGAGCAGAGCTCTTGTTTTAGCTTCAGAGCAAAGAGCTCTTGTGTTAGCTTCAGAGCAAAGAGCTCTTGTGTTAGCTTCAGAGCAAAGAGCTCCTGTGTCATTTTCTGAGCAAAGAGCTCCTGTGTTGTTTTCAGAGCCTAAAGCTCCTACTACAGTGGTGTGAAAAAATGTTTGCCCTATTCGCGATTAATCATTTTCTTTGTATATTTGTCACACAAGTAAACACAAAATGCAGTTTTTAAATAAAGGTGTGTGGCGGGTTGATTCAACCCCCCCCCCCCCCCAACACACAGAGACAGTCAATTCGTTACTCCTGGGTTTTTTCCGCTGCATGCTGAGTTTACAGCTGTGAGGTTAAAGTGTCATCCATGCATTGTGTTCATGCATCCTGTCTGTACCTCTGATATGCAAATGCCCAGATCAACTGCTGTGAATGTCTTTGATGTATTGTCTGAGTTGGGTATATATGCTGCACTGTTCTGTAAATCTGCCTGTCATTCACTGACTCCTTCAACTGCTGCAGACACGCACTTTGTGTCTCCTCTCTGAGAGCCTGAGGACATCACCTCAGCCCGCAGCACGAGGGCTGGGGAGGTGTTCTGATGAAGGCGGTATGATTCAATAAACTTCCTTAAAACTACCAGGTCACTGCCTTATTTTATCATCTGCTTCACTGGTGACCCCGCAGACGCACACGCTTTGTGCGACGCAACCTTCTGGTCTGGACGGCCACGCTGGCGACTCGACGCTGAAAAAAACACGCTGCCAGCGAACACAGCAGCCTGACGCAAACGATCCGCCCTCCCTTCTGCTTCAGGGAGACCTTGACGCGGAGCCAACACAGGCGAGCTACTCTCCCGGCATCACCCACGACCGGGAAAACTGCAGAAAACGTCATGGCGCGACCCTCGCCTGAGATCGGGACATCCACGCTGGACCGGCCGAGGGACACAGAATGTTTTCTCCCCTTCACCGCTACTCCTCCCTCTCAGCGATCCTACTCATCTACCCGAGCCTGAGGAACAAAGATCGTCTATCTCCCCTCAACGCTCCAACGCACCATGACTAATCTGCAGCCACAGCCCATCATAGATGTTTAACGGCGCCGTCTGCGCTGATCTCCACCAAGATTCTGCACCCTGACTCGCCTCTCCAGCTGGCCCACCCACGCACGAGCCCTGGCGCACGCACCGGGGAGTTACGAGGATGGCACACCACACACGGGACAATAACGGCTCCACTGACCGCCTTCCTTCTGCTGCACACTGGCCCTTCAGGCTTGCTTGTACACCTTAGGCCCGCAGCTTGCTCACTGGATTTTATGGTCTTAGCCATGGCACACAAGGGGAATTCAGCTGTCTGCGGTTCCCGAGGCTTTAGGGTTGCGCCTGCCCTAAAGTCAACACGCCAGTCCCTCTGCTTTTATTTTTTTTCTTACAGCCGCTCCTGCTTTTCTTCATGGCCACGAGAGGAGTCAGAGACTAATTTTTCTTCTTGCGGACCTCCGCACACGCAACGGGACAGCCCCACGACGTCGCGGAGCAGCAAGCAATTTTTGCGCGGCTCGGACGATTTCACCGTCCCGGTCGGCACGTACTACCCCCCTCCTCCCTCCCCCTCTTCCTGCAGCGAGCTTCTCCCACAGCTCGCTCCCATAGATGGATTATCGAGGTCCCGGCCCCCTGCCATGCCCTCTGGGGGGGGAGCATGTGGCGGGTTGATTCAACCCCCCGACAACACACAGAGACAGTCAGCTCGTTACTCCTGGGTTTTTTCCGCTGCATGCTGAGTTTACAGCTGTGAGGTTAAAGTGTCATCCATGCATTGTGTTCATGCATCCTGTCTGTACCTCTGATATGCAAATGCCCATGTGAATGTCTTTGATGTATTGTCTGAGTTGGGTATATATGCTGCACTGTTCTGTAAATCTGCCTCTCATTCACTGACTCCTTCAACTGTTGCAGACACGCACTTTGTGTCTCCTCTCTGAGAGCCTGAGGACATCACCTCAGCCCGCAGCACGAGGGCTGGGGAGGTGTTCCGATGAAGGCGGTATGATTCAATAAACCAACTAAAAACTCCATCGCTGCCTTTATTTTATCATGCCGCTTCAGGTGTTTATTATTAAGGGTAAAAAAATCCAAACAGACATGGCCCTGTGTGAAAAAGTCACCCCCCCCACCCCCCACCCTTCCCAGTTAAAACATAAATTAACTGTGGTTTATCACATCTTCAAATCTTTGGAAAGCTGAGTTCAATTTCTCTAGCCACACCCTGGCCTGATTACTGCCACACCTGTTCTCAATCAAGAAATCACTTAAATAGGACCTGCCTGACAAAGTGAAGTAGACCAAAAGATCCTCAAATGCTAGACATCATGCTGCGATCCAAAGAAATTCAGGAACAATTGAGAAACAAAGTAATTGAGATCAATCAGTCTGGAAAAGGTTAAAAAGCCATTTATAAAGCTTTGGTACCCCAGCGAACCACAGTAAGAGCCATTATCCACAAATGGTGAAAACATGGAACAGTGGTGAACCTTCCCAGGAGTCGCCGGCCGACCAAAATTACCCCAAGAACGCAGCAACGACTCATCCAAGAGGTCACAAAAGACCCCACAACAACATCCAAAGAACTGCAGGCCTCACTTGCCTCAGTTAAGGTCAGTGTTCATGACTCTACCATAGGAAAGAGACTGGGCAAAAATGGCCTGCATGGCAGAGTTCCAAGACGAAAACCACCGCTGAGCAAAAAGAACATAAAGGCTCATCTCAGTTTTGCCAGAAAACATCTTGATGATCCCCAAGACTTTTGGGAAAATATTCTGTAGATTGACAAGAACGTGCATGTCTCATTTCATCCGGCATGAAAGTAACACAGCATTTCAGAAAAGGAACATCATACCAGCAGTAAAATATGGTGATGGTCTGGGGCTGTTTTGCTGCTTCAGGACCTGGAAGATTTGCTGTGGTAAATGGAACCATGAATTCTGCTGTCTACCAAAAAATCCTGAAGGAGAATGTCTGGCCAGCTGTTCGTGACCTCAAGCTGAAGTGCACTTGAATTTTGCAGCAGGACAATGATCCAAAACACACCAGCAAGTCCACTTCTGAAAGGCTTAAGAAAAACAAAATGAAAACTTTGGCGTGGCCTAGTCAAAGTCTTGACCTGAATCCAATTGAGATGCTGTGGCATGACCTTAAAAAGGTGTTTCATCCTCTAAAACCCTCCAATGTGGCTGAATTACAACAATTCTGCAAAGATGAGTGGGCCAAAATTCCTCCACAGTGCTGTAAATGACTCATTGCCAGTTATCGCAAATGCTTGATTGCAGTTGTTGCTGCTAAGGGTGGTCAAACTAGTTATTAGATTTAGGGGGCAATCACTTTTTCCACACATGGCCACGTAGGTTTGGATTTTTTTTTCCTTAATAATAAACACCTTCATTTAAAAACCGTATTTTGTGTTTACTTGTGTTGTCTTTGTCTAATATTTAAATGTGTTTGATGATCTGAAGCATTTAAGTGTAACAAACATACAAAAAAATGAGAAATCAGGAAGAAGCAAACACTTTTTCACACCACTGTATGCTACCTTCTGAGGTTAGGGTGTCCATGACGTCTCCAGAGCTTAAGGTTTCCATGTTATCATCTCCTGAGTTTAAGTCAAAGTCAAAGTACCTTTATTGAGCTCATTTCGGAGAGATTTGTCTTGGACAAAAGGATCTGCTGCACAGCAAAAACACATACCATACATACAAGCAATACAGAAATAACCACCAAAATAAAATCAACATAATTCATCAAGGTGTGAATACAGTACTATTATCTGCTCAACCTCACAGTCTCCCCAACTCCTGTTCACCTGACTTATCCACTCATTAATGAGCTTCACCGACAAGGTAATGAATGAATGCTTATACCGGTTATATTTACAAAAAGGGACCCTGTACCTTCTCCCTGAATTCATTAAGACATATTCAGGATACAATACATGAGAACCATCAGATAAAAGGCAATTTGCCTGTCTGAGGGTGGCTTGTTCGAACAGGTCTTGGGGAGTTGGAAGTGCTGCCAAGCCCATGACCTTCCCTGCTATCTTTATCAAATTTAATATCTGTGCTTTTAATTTTACTGTTAAATTGCCAAACCAGCTGGTAATACCAAACTGTAACACAGCACTCAGTGGTTGCCCTGTAGAAAATCAACATAATATTTCCTCAGACACCAAACAGTCTGAGCTGGCGAAGAAAATGCAGACGCTGGTGGATTTGGGCACAAACACTTGCCACTTGTGCCAGCTCAGATCACAATCAATGTGAACACCAAGATATTTATATGACTTAACCTGTTTGATATCATGACCATGTATAGCCAAAGGACTGTGATCATCATCTGACCTGGGGTCCACCAGCATCTCCATCTTTTCTGTATTAATCTGCAGCTGATGGTCATCACACCAGTTCACAAACCTATCCAACCCAAATCTATGACTATTTGAATTGACATTAGTTTTTAACAAACTCAAAATTACAGTGTCATCTGAAAACTTCACCACATATTGCTCCTGCTGAGAGCTGACACAATCATTAGTATAAAATGTAAATAAAAACGGTGCACTGACACAGCCCTGAATGGCCCCGGTACTGCTCAATTCAATATCAGAGAACACAGAGTTAAACATCACCTGTTGTGACCTATTTGACAAGAAAGAATGGTACCACCCGACTAAAAACGGATTCACACGCAACTGAATCATTTTTCTAAGAAGAATCTGTGACTGAATACAATCAAAAGCCGAACAAAAATCAATAAAAACCAATCTGGCATATGCAGAAGGACTCTCAAGATGTTTTAAAACTATATTCATTATAGTTAGGATGGCATCACTTGTACTTGGTTTCTTTTTGTACGCAAATTTATATTGATCCAAATGTAGCTCCACCTCCATGCGAAGCTCTTGAATTAACAATTTCTCCAGTGCTTTCATAACATTGGAGGTAAGAGCCACTGGCCTAAAATCGTTGTTCACCTGGGGACATACTTTCTTACAAATTGGAACAATAATAGAGCTTTTCCAAAGCTCAGGTACTGTATAAGTATCAATAGAAAGCTGGAAGACTTGATGCCAAGCTGGAGCGAGTTCCTCTGCAAATGTTTTTAACATAAAAGTGGACATATTATCTGGCCCCATCGCCTTATTAGTATGCATTGATTTAAAAACTCCAATAACTGATTGCAGGTTAATTAAAATCCTATCCTCATGTCCATTACACTTAACCCCCTCTAAAATCTTCCTGCATTCCTCCTTATCTTTTCCAGACTGCAGGTAAAATCATCATTGGCAAACACCGGTTTCCTTTTTGTGTCCATGTTAGTCATACTGCGGATAGGGATTTACTCAAGCTGCAATGATTAAATTCTCCAAGGATGAGCATGGGAGCATCAGGCTTGTTCTGGAGATGATGGTGGACACAGTCTGAAATCTGACTAGCTGCTCAGGCTGCATTCCCACTTGGTGGGACATACACCCCACACACAAAAATGTTGGTGAATTCCCTAGGAAGATAATGTGGAAAGAGCAAAACACAACAGCTTAAAAGGAACTCCGATTATATTGGGATGTTAGCTCTATATGCTTTATTTTTATGTTAGTAACATAACTATAATATATTTTTTTTGAAAATAATTCCCAGTTTTATATATTTTTAAAAAACTTTGTTATGATGTAAATTGCCATTTTTGTTTACGTCGCAATGCATTCTGGGTAGTGACGTAGAATGGTTGCAGCCGTTTTTTCTGTCTTATACAAGCCAAGAAGCGAAGCTACGAACTACTGCCATTTGTCAATGAAAATGCCACATTGCGCGGCTTTTGGATGTAATTTCCAATCAAAGGGAAATAAAGAGAGTGGGGTAAGCCTCCATAGCTTTCCTAAAGAGGGAAAGTTGAGGAAAAAGTGGGGCGGCAGTGGCTCAGCAGGTAGAGCAGGTCGTCTAATAACCCGATGGTTGGCGGTTCGCATCACGCTCTCCCCAGATATCCTGCCATTGTGTCCCTGGGCAAGACACTTCACCCGCATTGCCTCCAGTGCCCATAACACTGGGTATGAATGTGTAAAAATGTTTAAATGCTCGGTGGTGGCCGGAGAGGCCGTTGGCGTGGATTGGCAGCCACATTTCCCTCACTCTGAGTGTCTGTGATCACGCGCTATAGCGCATGCCTGATAAAGCTGACATATGTATTAATCACGCTATGATAAAGCACAATATCGCTGAAAGCGCACGAGCGTGCACTTTGCGCACGCTCAAGCGAATCACGGTTTGAATTTTTATCAAGCGCACGCTTGATAAAGCTGATATATATATATTTATCACACTATGATAAAGCTCTATTTCGCTCAAATGAGCGATATAGCGTGTGCTCGAGTGTCTCTCCGCTCCGCGAGTGTCTCTCCACTTTGAGTGTCTCGAGCGTGCACTTGAGGAAGCATTATTTTAAGGTGAAACTTATATATTGTACTTACAATAGAATGCTCAAACACAAAAAATTGTCTACAAGCATGATGGGCACTGAACTGATAAACATGGACTCTCAGCAACATAAAGCAATTTCTCTGTTGCTTTCTCAGACCGCGGGTTGAACGTCCATAAGCAGTGCTCCACAGTCGTTCCAAATGACTGCCAGCCAGATCTTCGACATGTCAAGCCAAGCGTGCGCTTTGAGCGATATCATAGCGTGATTAATACATATGTCAGCTCTATCAAGTGTTGTGGGATGTGTCTGGTGCGTGTGTTTGGATGGGGCAGCTCGGTGCATGGACGTGAGCGAGTGGGAGCTTTTGCGCAGCCGAGGCGCGCCCCCACCCCCCACCCCCACCCCCACCCCCGGTGTGTGTGGAATGACCTCGAGAGTGAACGGTGTGTGTGATTTGGTGCGGATGAGTAGAAAGAGCGAGGCGACCGGAGCAGGTAGAATTTGTTGCTGACAACAGTGCGGTATATAAATAAAGCCCCAGCGCTTCAGCAAAACGGCCTGTGCTTCTGTGTCCCACCATATCCCTTTTTGACAAGAGTGAGGTTTACTCGGGAGTTGACCGCGGAGGAAGATAGATCTCCCCTGCGTCCCAAAACCACAGTTAGGAGACGAAAGGCAGGAACGGTCAACACAAGCGTGCGATCACAGACATGTCTCATGCGCGCACTTTGAGCGATATTGTGCTTTATCATAGCGTGATTAATACATATGTCAGCTTTATCAGGCATGCGCTATAGCACGTGATCACAGACACTCAGAGTGACGGAAATGTGGCTGCCAATCCACGCCAACAGCCTCTCCGGCCACCACCGAGCATTTAAACATTTTTACACATTCATACCCAGTGTTATGGGCACTGGAGGCAATGCGGGTGAAGTGTCTTGCCCAGGGACACAACGGCAGAATATCTGGGGAGAGCGTGATGCGAACCGCCAACCATGGGGTTATTAGACGACCTGCTCTACCTCCTGAGCCGCTGCCGCCCCACTTTTTCCTCAACTTTCCCTCTTTAGGAAAGCTATGGAGGCTTACCCCACTCTCTTTATTTCCCTTTGATTGGAAATTACATCCAAAAGCCGCGCAATGTGGCATTTTCACTGACAAATGGCAGTAGTTAGTAGCTTCGCTTCTTGGCTTGTATAAGACAGAAAAAACGGCTGCAACCATTCTACATCACTACCCAGAATGTATTGCGACGTAAACAAAAATGGCGATTTACATCGTAATAAAGTTTTTTAAAAATATATAAAACCGGGAATTATTTTCAAAAAAATTATATTATAGTTATGTTACTAACATAAAAATAAAGCATATAGAGCTAACATGCCAATATAATCAGAATTCCTTTTAAAGAAACCTTAGAGAACTGAACTACTAGGGCGGTTCTCTCTATTTAACTGAGCACGATTCTTTGGCCATAACATATGACTGGCAGCAGGAAGAACCAATTATCGGCTATCACGGGAGACTTGAATGGACTATGGTCCACTAAGAAAGCGGTCCTTTGTCTGTAACTGACCAACAGAATGAAAGGGGGCATCGTCCAACAGAGACGGCCTGGTGATTGACTGGTACCAGTCAGATGACTGGCATAAGTTTAAGAAAACAAACACATTAACTGTGAAATTCACATTATATACTTATATATAAAATCTAAGCTAACTTCAGTGATTCATGACTAACTTTCAGCGAGCATGCACTTTTATAACTCGTTTAAACATTTTCCGAGATGCAATACAGTTAAAATTAATGATTAATGAAACATTTCAAACCCATCATTGTCCAACACAGAGGCGGTCATCTTCAACAGTGTTCTGAGCAGTATTTCCTGGAAAAATATCAAAGTCTTGAGGAGAGAGGATTATTTTAGGCAGATAAAACACAATCCCAATGTTGATTAGATCCAACATGTTCCTGAGTTAAACAAAGGGAGGCACTGTTGGCTCTTGGATAATGGTAGGAGGTCTCAGGAATGTAGTGGATGTCTTCTGACGTGTATCAAATGACTCTTTAGCACATAAAACTGTCTGAGGCTAAGTGTTCCTAGGGAATTTATGATAAAAGTCCAGGCGTCTTCCTGGCACCAAGAGGATCCTTGGGGTCTTAAGTCAAGCAAGAAATGTGGCGTTATGATGCTTTATTTAGGAAACAGGGTGAGTTGGAGGTCTCCTCTTCACAGAGATTGTTCATGTATATTGGAACTCAGATGTAATGTTACAAGAGATTCACTTTGATAATGGGATGAACTTTGTTGGTGCCAATCGAGAGCTGAAGGCATCCATTGCAGACTGGAACACATCAGAATTTCAGCATCTGTTCCAACGGCATGGGATTAAGTGGACTTTCAACCCTCCCACTGCTTCACATCATGGAGGAATGTGGGAGAGGTTGATAAGATCGGTCAGGAAGGTGCTGAATTCCACTGTGAGAGAACAAATACTTGATGAAGAGAGCCAGAGAGGGAGGGTGATACCTTATAGCACCCTTATCTTCAGACAGTTTTGATAGGTGCCACACCCCCTGACCCGCCCCTGACCTGACCCCTGACCCTTGTAATTCTCAGGGGATAGAATGTCAATTATAAGTGCTTTGAAAATATGATCTTTGACCCTTGAGATTAGTACAGGGTATAGAATGTCAATTAGAAGTGCTTTTCATCTATTGGCCATATGGGGTTAGCATGAGAATGGAATGTTAATGATAGGGAAACATCTTTTCAAGGATGACATCTTTGTAGTGGGGTTCATTTTACAAAACACACATCAGTCAGCGTGAACGAAAAGGCACTTAAACACACACACACAAAAATGCTTTAAAAGCACGATCTCCGTGGCAGACATCAAACCACTCCAGAGCATCACCATGAGCAACCCAAAGAGACACTACACAGCCAGACATATCGCACTTACCTCTGCGAAGTCGGGTCAGGATCCTTCAAAGTTTCGGGGTCCTCAATCCAAAGCTAAAACCTCGGACATCGAACCAGAAGAGAAACGGCTCACTCCAGTCCCGCAATCTCAACAGCCCTTGCAGATCCCGGAGATCCTAAAGCCCAAGCAGACCCTAGAGGCTCCGGGACCTGTGCAATGCACAGAGCCCCCAGAGCCCCCACTGTCCGTGGAGATCCCAGAGAGCCAATACCCTCTACGACCCGTAGATCTTCCAAACACACCGACTCAGGACCCGGTTGGCGCAGATATCCCCCTCTCTCAGACTCCGGAACCAAACACCAATGATACAGACCGTCCTAAAACCCCCGAGTTCCACGGACATCGAGTGTGACTGTGGGGGGTGTCTGATCCCACACCCTTCACCTACATTATCAGGCCTCATTTCACCATCAACACCGGTATCTTCGCCAGAAGATCAACCTGACGGGTGGATGAGCGATGTGTTTTTCAGAGTTGTAAAATCAGCCATGCTCCATCTGCTCAGCAAAACTCTGGAGGAGTACCAGCATGAGAAATGTCTGGGATGTCAAATTAATCACCCCTGTCAGAGGCAGCATCAATGCTTGGATGTGATCACCCAGAGTTTCTACCAGGAAAACTTTTACTGGTTGATGGGGAGACTTTACACACCGGGGTTTATTCCAGCCATCCAACACCTCTTACAACTCCACAACATTCAGGCTGACAATCAACAAATCAAAACTACGGCCCAGACTCTTCTGTTGGAGCTACAATCGACCAGAGTCATCCATGATATGTACAAGAAACTGGTTGGAAAACATAAGATCAACCCTGCGCATCTCCAGAAAGCCACGGAGCTGTGGATGAATCCTTTGTTTTGGGATGTTTAAAGAGAAAAAATGTTGAGAATGGGGAGTTTCATTGAGAAACTTTGGAGCAAGTTTGAGATCCATCTTAACTCTCTTTACTTAGCAAATCTCTTGTGTCGTGTTATTGATAGCAGAGTAAATAAAAATGTAGTGGGTGTAAGGGGCGACATGGTGTGAGACACTGGAGAAGCTGCTAGAAAAATTATGGACTATCCGTCAATACACTGTGGAAAAGACTGGTACGGGTCTGTGTGACTGAGTGCAACTACAACTTCTCCCACAGTTTTAGAGAGATCATTAAAGAAATGGGGAAACAACCATCTCGGGCCTAGTCATCTGCTCGCATTCTATTCTTTGTTTGTTGATGTTACTGCAGAACTTTTGCAAGCCAGACACCCTATTGACTTCCTTGGTGAACTCCTGAAAATACACAACGTCATTCGTAGTACTGTAGATCATTCTGTCCTATCCCAAACTTTAGCTATTATAAAAGGTGGGTGCTAAGTCTCTGATACATTTTGTAGCGTTAAAGTTAGATTTCTTTTGTTTGTTTACTTGTAACACATTTTATCGTGTGTAGATGTCAGTTTTAGGTTATTTTTAAGAAATTGTTTTTAAATCTTTGCTCAGAAGTGTTTTTCACACATCCATTGCTATGTTGAAACACTGGTATAGAGACGTTCAATTAAAAGAGGGTGAATAAAGAATGTCTGTCCTGTCTTTTTTTCCCCTCATTCTGGTTTTATCATGTCAGAGATACGCTTCATGAAAATGGTGTATTACAACCCCGCACACCCGGTTAGCTTCGGAGGTGTAGAACGACTCCGCAGGGGTGTGCAGGATGAAACGGGGGAGAGGGTCGGAATCGAAAGCATCAAAAAGTTTTTATCTGAACAGGATGCTTACACTTTACACAAACCTGCCAAAGTACATTTCCCTAGAAACAAAGTTTTTTGTCCCATGACTGTTAAACCAATTTCAAGCCAATCTATGTCATATGCAGGCTTTAGCTGAATATAACGACAGATACAATTTTTTATTAACGGTTATAGTGTGGAGTGTGTAAATGATGAGGCAGATTCATTTCAGACGATTTATTACACACTCACATCTCACAAGCAAAGAACAGACTGAACATTTAAGCAGGCACTCCCCTCTTAAGTTTCATGGCATTTCTCCACACACAACATGACATTTGCATCACACTGCATTCAACCCCCTTCATCCTTGACTCCTTCCTGCTATCTCACCAGGAACCTCCTGCTCATTGTTCTCCCATGCTTATCCACTGTCTCCTGTCTGAGATGCTAGATAATCTGGCTCCCCCAAGGTGCTAAACTACCCCCCCCCCAGCATCTTAGATAGAACAATAGAATAACAGTCCACATGCTGTGATAGAACAATAGAATATCAGTCCACATGCTGCTTGGGCTTCCGTCTCCTCCCGTATCTGCTGTAACTGGGGTTTACCGCCTCCGTGGCGCTGCTGTGCCGGTGGAGGGCTGCTGGGAGTGTGTCTGACTGCGGGTGGGCTGTGACTGGGGGGGGGCCACTTCGGTCTGTCCGTGTGGCTGTTCTGGTGAATCATTTCCCTGGGGAGCTCTCCGTGGGGGTCTTCCACGCCGAGGGGCCCTAGCCAACAGCACTTGCTCGTCCGCCACAACGAAAGCGGGTTTGAGTCTGTCTATGCCAATTTTTTCCCTCCTACCCCCCAAGTCTAGCAAAAAATGCTTATCCCCTGTTTCCAACACTCTGAACGGTCCATCATAGGGTGGGCGCAATGGAGGGCGGTGGGCGTCGTGTCTGACAAAAACGAATTCCGCGCTCTTCAAAGTTTTAGGCACGAAAACACACAGAAAACTGTGGTGGGCAGGGCCCGGCAGCGTGCCTGTGTTTGCGCTACGCTGCAAAAGCTGAGACGGGCAGCTGTCCGGCGCGGGATTATCTGGCAGAAATTCCCCGGGCAGCCGTAGGGGCTGCGCAAAAACGAGCTCTGCCGGGGAAGCTTCCAGATCCTCTTTCGGCGCGGAGCGCAACCCCAATAAAACCCACGACAGCCTGTCTACCCAATTTGCATCCGTCAATGAAGCCCTGAGTGCTGCTTTCAGTGATCTATGAAAACGCTCACATAACCCATTGGCCTGTGGGTTGTACGCGGTTGTGCGGTGAATTGTAACACCCAGGCTGCGGGCCATCGCGGACCAGAGTTCGGAAACAAATTGAGGGCCTCTGTCGGACATGATGTCCGATGGGACTCCAAAACGCGCCACCCATGCTGTTAAAAAAGCACGCGCTACGTCTGCGGACGTGGTTACCGCCAGCGGGACCGCTTCTGGCCAGCGCGTGGTGCGTGCACCCCTATGATGGTGGGACGGGGCCCACGAGGTCCACATGAACATGGTCGAACCTCTTAGCCGGAATACGAAACGGCTTCAAGGGAGCCTTCGTTTGTCTGTGTACCTTGGCTCGTTGACATGCCACGCAGGCTGAAGCCCACTCTTTCACTTGTTTGTGTAGGCTCGGCCACACAAACTTCTCTCCCACCATTTTGACCGACGCGCGCACTCCTGGGTGCGCCAGAGTGTGAACCGACTCAAACACGCAGCGGCGCCACGTGACCGGGACCACCGGACGCGGGCGACCCGTGGAGACATCACAGATTAGGGGGGGGGGGCCGTCATCTTGCAGCACCCTGGTCTCCAGCCTTAACCCTGTTGGTCCAGACTGAAGCACGCGCACGTCTGCATCACTAATCTGCTCCGCGGCCATGGCTGCGTAATCTATCCCCATGCAGACCGGGACCACCACGGCGCGCAAGAGGCAGTCCGCCACCACATTCAGTTTACCCGACACATGCTGAATATCGGTAGTAAACTCTGAGATCGCAGCAAGCTGTCTCTGCTGCCGGCTCGACCACGGTTCTGAAACCTTGGCCATCACGAATGTTAGCGGCTTGTGGTCCACGAACATGGTGAAGCTGCGCCCTTCCAGCCAGAACTGGAAGTGGCATATGGCCAGGTGAAGAGCCAGCAACTCTCTGTCGAACGCGCTATATTTACGTTCGCTGTCGCGCAAAGTTCTGCTGAAAAAGGCGAGCGGCTGCCAAGCCCCGGCGATGCGCTGCTCCACGACAGCCCCTATGGCCACGTCTGAAGCGTCGGTGGTGAGCGCTATGCGGGCCGCCGGGTCCGGATGCGCCAGCAGTGCGGCGTTTGCCAGGGCTGCTTTAACTTCTGAGAACACCCGCTCTCGCTCCGGGGTCCATTCAACCCTATCCACAGGTTTCTGTTTCTTGAGCGCGGTGTACAATGGTTGCATGAGCTGCGCCGCGCGGGGAAGGAAACCGTTATAAAAGTTCACCATCCCCAAAAATTCCTGCAGCGCCCTGATCGTCTGAGACCGGGGAAAATCCGCCACGGCGCGCACCTTGTCGGGCAGACGCAGACTTTCCGGAGAGACGCGGTGCCCCCAAAAAAATCAATCTCCGTCACACCAAACTGGCATTTCACCGGGTTGATGAATAACCCGTGCTCCTCCAACCTCCAGAAAACCGTCGTGAGGTGGGTTTCGTCTTCGTCTTCGGACGCACTGGCTACCAGGATATCGTCCAGGTAGACGAACACGAACGGGAGATCGCGCAGCACCGCATCCATCATGCTTTGGAACGTCTGTGCCGCTCCTTTTAACCCGAATGGCATGCGCAGGAACTCGAATAGACCGAACGGAATTATTACCGCTGTTTTGGGTATGTCCTCAGCGCGCACTGGGACTTGGTGGTAACCGCGGACCAGGTCTATTTTGGAAAAAATGCGTGCTCCGGCAAGGTGAACGGAAAAATCCTGTATGTGGGGAATTGGGTAGCGGTCGTGCGCTGTGGCGTTGTTCAACCTGCGGAAATCCCCGCACGGTCGCCATGATCCCTCAGCCTTAGGGACCATGTGTAGCGGGGATGCCCATGGGCTGTTCAAGCACCTGATGATGCCCAACCTTTCCAGGTTGGCGAACTCCTTGCGCACTATGGCCAGTTTAGCTGCGTCCAAGCGCTGAGGTCTTGCAAAAACGGGCGGCCCGGTGGTGGTGATAAAGTGCTCCACCCCGTGTTTAGCGATGGCCGTGGAAAACGTCGGGACCGTGAGTGCTGGGAACTGAGTGAGCAGTGTGTGGAACTTACCGCCTGTAGCTGTGACGTTGGCTTGTGCTGTTGGCTGGGTCACTCGAGCTATATAGGGGAGAAAGTCAAAGGACAGTGCATTAACCAGGCGCCTGTTAGCAACATCAACCAGTAAACCATGTGCACACAGAAAATCAGCCCCCAGGATATGGTAATTCAGTGCTGCTACGACAAAAGTCCACTCATATGTACGGCCGTGTAGAGATAAGAGCAGAGTCCTCTCACCAAATGTCTTAATATCCGAGCCGTTTGTTGCCAACATCTCGGGGCCGCTAGGTCCTGCCAGCCGGTCAGCGTAGGTCGGCAGGATGAAACTCTTCTGGGCTCCAGTGTCCACGAGGAAACGCCACCCCGAGCGTGCGTCCGTCAAGTAGAGCAGCTTGTTCTCTTCACCGAGGGTCGCAGCTGCTACCGACCTCCGGCCTTGGCGTTTCCCGAGCGCTTGAATTGGCACGGGGGCGCACATCTGCGTGCCTTCTCTCCAAAGCGACGGTGGTAAAAACAGAGCGTGTCTCTCTGGAGCTCCTTGGCCCCCGCTGCAGCTACCGTCGGTGGCTCCTCGCCTCCTCTGGTCGTCTCGCTGGGCTCCGCCGCTGCCGCATTGACTGTGATCGCCCTGGTGGTGAGGATGATCCTGTCTGCCTCCTGGGCTAGCGCACGGTAGTCGCGTGCGGCCAACAATGGCGAATTGGCCAGAACCACTCTCACCACTGTCGGAAGGTTCCGGAGGAAGAGGTGGGCAAACAGAAAGTGCCCGTCGTCCGTGCCCATTAACGCCAGCATCTTCTCCATCAGGTCTACGGCCGAACCATCTCCTAACTCGGTCCGCGTCAGGAGCCTCTCCGCTCTCTCACAGTCCGAGAGCATGTAGCGCTGGATGAGCGCAGCCTTGAGCGCCTCATATTTGCTGCTGGCTGGTGGCTGATCGAGCGGGCTCGCTACCTGCTGAGCTGTGCGGGCGTCCAGCCCTGCGACCACATGGTAGAATCTAGTGTCGTCTGCCGTTACTCCCCGGAGGGCGAACTGGGCCTCGATGAGGTGGAACCAAGAGCGCGGGCTATGCTGCCAGAAATCCGGTAGTTTGACTGAAACCGCACACGCGTGGCTGGAGGTTCCAGTCTGGGCTGTCTGTGGGATGGCTGCCGCCTCGCTGTAGCCTCCTGACCGGGCCGGCTCCGGGGATCTTGCCTCGTGTTCCATAATACGTCTTGGGTCACCAGTGTGGAGTGTGTAAATGATGAGGCAGATTCATTTCAGATGATTTATTACACATTCACATCTCACAAGCAAAGAACAGACTGGACATTTAAGCAGGCACTCTCCTCTTAAGTTTCATGGCATTTCTCCACACACAGCATGACATTTGCATCACACTGCATTCAACCCCCTTCATCCTTGACTCCTTCCTGCTATCTCACCAGGAACCTCCTGCTCATTGTTCTCCCATGCTTATCCACTGTCTCCTGTCTGAGATGCTAGATAATCTGGCTCCCCCAAGGTGCCAAAATAGATGTATTTTCCAAGGAGGCATACGTATGGGCTCTGAAGAGAAAGACGGCCGCTGAGGTAGTACGGACCCTTGAATCCATTTTTGAAGAAAGCCAAATGCCCGTCACCCTACAAACCAATGTGGGAAAAGAATTTTTCAACAAAAGTTTTGAGGCTTTAATGGAAAAACATGGTATAGCACATTTTTCCGCAGCCAGCCATCTCAAGGCCTCTGTGATCGAAAGGTTTAATCGTACGTTAAAAGGCAGAATGTGGAGGTATTTTACAGCCAATAACATGCTGCAGTACCTTGACGTCTTACAAGACTTGGTGACAAGCTACAATCAAAGTTATCACAGGAGTATTAAAATGGCACCTATGCAGGTGACCATGGAGAACACGAGCCGAGTCTTTCATAACCTCTATGGCATGCCCCAAGCTTGACAGAGCAGCCAATTAAAGATGAATTTTAAAAAGGGGGACCCCATCAGGATATCAAAGTTGAGGGGGTTGTTTGATAAGAAATATGAACAGAGTTTTACGGATGAAGTGTTTACAGTGTCTAGGTGCATCCCCCACGACCCCCGTCTACAAATTGAAAGATTAAGATGGCGAACCAATTCAAGGTTCGTTTTATGAGGTGGAGTTCCAAAAAATAACGTTGAGTAATGACAGAGTCTACCATGTGGAGAAGATTCTAAAACATCGTACCGTCAAAGGTGAAAAGCAGGTGCTGGTTTGGTGGAAAAATTGGCCCGAGAAACTTAACAGTAGGGTCAAGGCTTCCGATTTAAAAAACAGACATTCACACGCACCGCCAACCGCAGTGCTTACAGTCATGCCATCATGTACAGATCTAAAGATGAGGGGTTTTTCATCAAATAGAGAGGCCCCCAATATTTTCAAACGGAAAGTGGAATCGCCGGCTCCCGAGAGACAGAAAACGTCATTGATGTGGGTTAGTTTGATTCTCAAATCGACAGAGTTCAGCATGAGCCTCTTGCAAAAGAATACTGTATGTCCCCATAAAGAGCTGGAGGGATTCTTTAGAAAAATTAATTCTGATATTTTTATGGTCTATGGCAACGTTCAGAAAAGAATGGGTTTCCAGAGCGGAGATCAAACTCACGTACGTTTTGACGTGCCAGCGGCTTACATGCTGGGTGTCGAACCAGGAGAATGGTTCAAGTTTGATCAGAAGTTGGCGCCCTATCCATTTGATTTGAAGGCCAGATTTTATCACATGTACTGTTACAGCGACGTGGTACTTCCACAATTAGTGGGGGACTCTTACGCACTGCTCCTGAGAATGATCAATATTGAAGGGATGTACGGTGACTTTATCACAAAGCGTTTCAACCCACCTTATTATTTATCTGTTGCGAAACAGCACATTGAAACCATCCACGTGGAATAAAAACGGATCAAAACAAACTGGTGGAATTTACCTACGGGAAGACTATAGTGATGCTTCACTTTAGACCCAAACCTTGAATAAACAACGTATATAACTCGTCCATCCACACACATGCGCATCATTCGGTCTACAACTGCCATTGCGCAGCGGGTATCAGAGTGTGATCAGACGAGCTAAGTTACAACGCTACAACGTCTCAAAAAAAAAAAAAAAAAAAAAAGACTCTCTTAGGTGTGAGGGAGGATCCCAACCGTTTTGTACATTATTATGAGAATGAAGTAGGGGGTGTTTTACTGGGGTTTTATGGAGCATCTATGTATGTACGGACGCAGTATTGGCTCGCTGTTTTCAAGACTGTTCCGTTTTGCAGCCCCTCTGGAGAAGTAAGGTTTTACCATCGCAAAACCTCATCTTAAAACAGCAGCCAGCGGCATAGCATCTGACGCGTTTAACCAAGCGGTGGGAAAAATGATGAACAAAGACCCAAGACAAGAGGACTTGGGAGGTATTATGATCTTGTTACTCAGATCGAGAAAGCAACCCCGCGGCGAGTGTGTCTCATCACTGTCCCATAAACTTTCCAGTCCTAAAAAGAGAAAATCAGTTGGGAAAAGGAAGCGGATGACTGGGAAGTCTGGAATTCAGAGCTTGGATATATTTTAAGCAAAAGTTTTTTTTTAACAAACTAAACCGGAAAAACCATAGCGCTGTTACACCAAAAATCTCCCGAATGCACCCTGGCTCAGTTGGATTTATTTTCAGCGCCTATGATGCAGCTCTCTGTGGAGGATAAAATCTACACAGAAATTTCCCCTGTGTTGGCCATTGCCGATGGAGGTCCTATAGAGTTTTTCATCCCCAGAGATGGGGAAAAGTACCTGGATATGAACGATAGCTTTCTTCTTCCGGCTATCAGAGAGAGCAGACGCATTTCTTCTCCTCTCCCTTCTCCTCCTCCCTTTTACTGATCCCAGCTTGCTGTGTCCTGTCTGTGTCTTGCTCTTATTCTGCTGCATCTTGACCCAAACGGAAATTATGGAAATTATGGAATTGGTGAGCTGGGCTTTAATGCTACTGACACCACTTTTTAACAGAAAAATCGGGCCAGGGGGAGCCCAAGTGGAGAGACTCATGGAACAATTGGAACTTATGTGTCTGCGTGATTCGATTGAAGATGTGGAAGACATCTACCTGTTTTGGCTTCATGATCACAGGATTCTGCTGTTTGGCTCTGGAGTTTTCCTGGTGTATCGAAAATTAAAGAAGTTGGAAGAGCTAATCAAAATGCGGACCCGGCGAAGCTCCTTCAACAAATTCAACCAGCTGGGGAGAGCACTGATAGCGGCAAATATGTGACTAACATGGAATTTACCATCTGGCATGCACTGAAGAGAGATGGACTCTGTGGACATGTTTATCTATGTTTGGCGAACTGAATCGGAAGGTGGAAAACATCTTGGAATCGCTGGGTGCTCTCCAGGGAATGATTTTAAAGCCTGTGTATGTAAATTGTGATGCATAGAATGGCATAAGAGAGGAAATTTCTATGCTCTAAGTGAACTGTGCTTATCAGGCCTTGATTCGGCATCCTTATTCCTCCAGGAGAAGAGATAAAGCAGAAGGGAGTTTTGGCTTCTCCTTCCCCAAACACTTGCTGATGTGCAGCAATCTGAACTCTCCAAGGACAGCGTTATCATGTGACTTACATGGAGTTTTACCATCTGGCATGCACTGAAGAGAGATGGACTCTGTGGACATGCTTATCTATGTTTAGAATACATGGACATAACATCTAACCGTTGCCTAGGAGAGGATTTTTTGTTGTGCACCAGTAACTGATACATTCACGCTGCACTCATACTGATATCACATGACTGACATACACACATTGGTCTCTCTCCTTTGCTCTGTTAATGTGTAGATCTGTATCTTGTTCACTAATTGTGCAATTAGAGGGTTTTTTTCTATGTGATCACAATCTTGCTCACTCGAGCACTATTCTGATAACTTTGTTTTTTCTCTCTGCCCAATGTGTCACCCCCTCCCCCTCTTTACCCCCCACTGCATAAGGTGCCTTGTATGGCTGCCGCGTCATTAGGGAGCGCTTAGAAACGAGCACACCTTAGTGATAAGTAAAATTCCTTGTATGTTGTAAGCATACTTGGCAATAAAGTTGATTCTGATTCTGATATCCTGCTGCACATCCATGTGAAAATTACTAATGCGGACGGTATGAACTTGGCGGACGGCGCAGCGGTGTGCCTCATCAGTTACCCTTTAAATACAATTTTCAGTCAGTGTGATGTGATCCTGGGGGCCAGACTGATTTCGCTATCCAGCACCACACACCCCTACCGAGCCTTAACTGACACGATACTGAACTATTCCGAGGGCACTCTCAAGAACCAATTTAGCGCCGGTCTTTTTTACAAAGATACAGCCGGAGCTGTAAACTCTATCGTGACCGTGGCTGGCCCTAATGCGGGTTTAAATAAAAGAGCCCGCTTTACCGCCAATTCTCGCAAAGTGTACCTGCTCAGTCCTCTTTATGGGGACATACAGTATTCTTTTGCTCCGTACTGTGTGTGTTTATATATCTACATATTATTCCATCTAGCTACAATGCTCCGCACTGTGTTTATATACTCATATATTTATTCCATCCAGCTACAATGCTCCGCACTGTGTTTATATATTTATATATCTATCCCATCTAGCTACAATGCTCCGCACTGTGTGTCTATATATATATATATATTTATATGTACATATGTATACTTGCTGCTCTTGTTTTTTTTGTTTTTTTTTCTCTTGCCTTCTGATTGTTGCTCTGAGCGTTGCTATCCCTGTGCTGTTGCAATCCTGGAATTTCCTCACTGTGGGACTAATAAAGGCTTATCTTATCTTTTGCGAGAGGCTCATGCTGAACTCTGTCGATTTGAGAATCAAACTAACCCACACCAATGACGCTTTCTGTCTCTCGGGAGCCGGCGATTCCACTTTCCATTTGAAAATATTGGGGGCCTCTCTATTTGATAAAAAAAAGTGTCTGTGTCCCCCGCTGTCAGATTAGGCCACGCCGCAGCCCTAATGAAAGGCAATGCACTCTACGCCCTCTCACGTGTCAATGTAAAAACATACTTCATTCTGTAAAATTCTAGGATGTGCAACCAGGAGAATCTGTTTCTGGGGGCCATCCCCAAACATGTGGTTCTGGGTATGGTGCATCATGAGGCTTTCACGGGGAGAAGAGACCTGTCACCTTTCGATTTTATTCACAACGATGTGGAATATCTGGCTCTCTGTCAGGACGGTCGACAGATCCCCGCCAAGGCTTTCCAACCTCAGTTTAATAACCAACTGTCTGTTAGGGAATTTTACAACATGTTCCTGGCAACGGGGAGACATTTTAAAGATTTACCTCTAAGTATCAACAGAGAGGAATTTAACAACAGGTACACCTTAGATGTACTTTTTTTTTATGGGATCAATAAAGTACATCCATCTATCTATCTATCTATCTACCTTGCCCCAGGGGATGACAACGATGCCCTGTCCACTGTCTCGAATGGTACTTTAAGACTGGAGATGAGATTTAGAACAGCCCTGCCCCACACCACAATGCTGATAGTCCACGCCTGTTATGGTTCTATTCTGGAAATTAACTCTAAAAGAGAAGTGCTGGTGGACTATGACGAGAAACATGAATAATATTCAACTGGAGAGTCTTCTGCGTTGTCTGCTGGGAGATGTGTTTTGTGAGGTGCGGCCCACTGATCAGCTACCATCATTGACCCCCGACTTTAGACCCCCCGCCTATTTCATCATCAACACACATCCCGCACAAGTGCCCGGTGAGCAATGGATAGCTATCACCCTTGAAAAGGATGGTGAACCCACCTTTTTTGATTCTTATGGGCTTCCGCACAATTTTTTTTACTATCCCAACAGTGTCTTAAAGTTCTTGGAGAAGCATTCACAAAACACCAAGTACCACAATGCCCAGTTACAACATCAACTATCAACAATTTGCGGTCAAGACTGCGTCTATTACCTCGCACATCAGACCTGCAGATTATCTTTTGAACACGTACTGTCATTGTACAATGAAGATGTGATGAAAAATGACCTGATGGTGTACAATTTTGTGAGAAAATGTCAAGATTGTTCCAAAAATGAAATTGGTGCCGTTTTAAAACTGTCTTGTGTAGAAACTTAGGATAAAGAGTGTATGATACAGTATGTACACTCTCTGATGATATAGAGTGTATGTTTGACAACTGTGTTACTAATACCGTGAATAATTACCCCAGCAAAAGCTAGCGGTACACAAATACTTTGCAAGCAGTTTCATGAAATGGTCAGTCAGAAAGCAACTCATACCAGCTTGGACGTCACCTGGGTTAACAAGGTCAGTAGCTCCTGGCAGTGGAAGGCGAAGGACAGAGCTGTGTGGAGGAATCTGATCAGACCTAAATGAAACAGTCATTGTCGCCCCTGACAGACTGCTATGATGATGATGGTGAAAGAAAAAAAAGACTGCACGCTTGAAAAGTATGATTGTAGCTGCACTGGCTCCCTGAATAAAGGCTGCGTTTCATACAGGTGTTTTTCCAAAGCTTTATTCAACCACTCATTTTCTCTGGTGCGGACAAGCAACCAACGATGACACGAAACTATTGAGGTAATTATAACAGTGAAAACGACAAAAAAAAAAAAAAACACACAAAAGATTACGACACTCTTCCCTTCCAGTCAATAGACAGCCCCCCGCCAAGCAATACTCAAATCCCAAACATGTTAGCATAATGGCAAAGAAATGAATACAGTCCAATAAAATGTCCGTTTGCATCACAATATTTAGACAGGTTGCAGAAATAAATTGTGCAATTACAAATGATAAACACAAACCATTTGCACCTCTTGAACCATGTGCAGGTGTTGGCAATCCCAGGGCATCTGTGGCTGCCTCCATTTCCTTCTCCCATAATGCCTCAGTCTCGCCCGTTTATCCAAGTCATGTGACCCGCAACCCTCACATAAACAACTTTATTAACCAAGTGTAAATAAACTGGTTGCCCTTAAAATCATATTTTAACTCCTCTTGGCCATGTTAATTATTCATCATACATTTCAACAACAATTTTTATCAACCAAATAAATTACAAAACACACCTTCAACTTTACCATGAAAAAACTATCTCTGACAGTTACAATGATGATTAAATGTTTTTTTTTCCACAATATTTTTTATTGAACCTTTTTTTTTACAAACATGGCACAAACAATCAGACACTAACACAAAAGTAATTTAAAAATTAAAAAGAACAATAACAAAATGTGTAATAAAAACAACAACAGCCATTAACAAACACAAGTCAACAACAATGCTCCTCTGTTTAGTTTAGGTAATCTATTACATAAGAATATATAATATACATTCACCAGCTTGGAATTTGCAAGGTCCACACATATCATTCACCTTCTTCTTCAGACGTTGTTTTTAAATTCTTTACATAATCAATAAAAGGTCTCCATATATTCTCAAACACATTTTCCTTTGATTTCAGTATATATGTTATTCTTTCTAATGGAAGTTTTGTTAACATCTGTCTTAACCACTGAGTCACATCTGGTCTATGAGTCTTTTCCCACAGTAGTGCAATACATTTTTTGGCATTAAGCAAACCGAGGTCTATGAATACTCTTTCACTCTTACTAAAGTTATGTTTTTCTGGATACAGACCCAACAAAAAACAGTTTAGGGTTCAATGTGATTTGTTCTGAAATTATTTTTCAATTGTTACCCTCACCTCGTCCCAAAACATTCTGATTTTTCTACATTCCTATAAACAGTGAAATAGGGTTCCTTTACTTTCCGTACATTTTGTGCATGTATCTGGTGTGTTTTTGTTATATCTATTTAATTCCACTGGTGTAACATACATCCGCATGAACCATTTAAAATGTATCTGTTTAAGATGTACATTAATTGATTTGGTTTGAGCTCCTGCACAAGCCATTTCCCATTGTTCCTCTGAAATTTCAATTTGCAGGTCTTCTTTCCAGTAATTCAGTCTTTTCTGTGAGTTTTCACATGAGAATAGTGTCAATGAGTTATAAAACTCTGAAATAATACCCTCTCTCTTACTATCTTTCATCAAAATTTTTTCCAAAAATGAATAAGTAGGTCGGGTGAGAGCATTATTTTGATTTGATCGAATAAAATTTCTAAGCTGAAGATATTTAAAAAAGTGTGTTCTATTAAGATTGAATTTAATCCTCAGTTCTTCAAAAGACATTATGTTATGTGAGTGTGACAAATATAAGTCTTGAATCTTTTGAATCCCTTTTAAATTCCATATTTTAAATACAGTATCCGCTCTCCCTGGTGTAAAATATTGATTACCCCATATTGGGCTAAATTGTGACAGTGAGTGTGGTTCTTTTAAATATTTTTTGGTTTCACACCATATTTTGATCATGTGCTTTACAATTGGATTTTTAACTTGTTTCTGTAGTTTTTTAACCAAGTCTGAGCATATGAATAAGGGAAGAAGTAAAGGTAAATTGTATGATTCGATTTCAGTCCAGTGAGGAAGATCATTTGATGAAAAATAATATGTCATAGACTTCAGTTGTGCTGACCAGTAATACAACATAAAGTCTGGACATTTCAGACCTCCACGATCAAATGGTAAATATAGTAAGGACAAACGTAATCTAGCCTTCCTATTGTTCCATATAAATTCCACTAACTTTTTTTTAATTCTTGAGAATAGATCTGAAGGTGATGGTAAGGGAATGTTTTGAAATAAATAAAGTATTTTTGGTAAGATATTACTTTAAAGTATATTAATTCTCCCGATCATCGACATTGGTAGTGACATCCATCTCTGAAGTAACTCATTAATATCTGTCATTAAGGCTTCATAGTTGGCATTGGCGACTGATTCTAGCTTAGGCAAAATTTGAATTCCTAAATATTTAAACTGATTTATAACATTGAATTGGTTTACCTCAGGAGCTGGATGATTTCTCTGGGTCTCATTTAACATTAATATTGAAGATTTTGTTTTGTTTATTTTATATCCTGATATATCCCCAAAGTTCTTTATTAAATTTAACAAGGTCGGAATTGATTTTTTAAAATTCGACATAAACAAAATTATGTCATCGGCATACAGGGAGATTTTATGTTCTGTTGGTCCTACTTTAATTCCATATATTTGTGGATGTAAACGTACTGCCATCGCTAAAGGTTCAATTGCCATAGTAAACAATAAGGGTGAAAGTGGACAGCCTTGTCGACATCCTCTATTTATTTTTATTGATTTTGAGATATTGCTGTTTGTTAGGATTTCTACTGTAGCATTATTGTATATTATCTGGACCCATTTTATGAAATTATTTCCAAGTCCAAACCTTTGTAGGACTTCAAAAAGATAGGGCCATTCGACCCTATCAAAGGCCTTTTCGGCGTCCAATGATAGGTGAGCTGTATCCGGTGCTTCTTTATTGGAATAAATAATATTAAATAGTCTTCTTACATTATGGAAGCCTTGTCTTCCCATTATAAAGCCATTCTCATCTTGGTTAATAATATTTCGTAATATTTCTTGCAGTCGTTTTGCTAAAATTTTACAAATTATTTTAAGATCAGCATTTAATAGGCTTATTGGGCTCATGTTTTCACATTTATTAGGGGGTTTACCTGGTTTTGGCAACAGTATAATTAAGGCATTATTCATGTATGGTGGTAAATTACCATTTTGAAATGCTTCTAAAACCATTTCCAACAGTGGTTTTATTAATTTTTTCTTTAATTTTTTATAGAGGTCAACTGGAAGACCATCTGGTCCTGCTCTTTTTCCTGATTTCATATTATCAATGGCTTGCCCAACTTCTTCTTGACTAATTTTAGACTCCAGTATCTCCCTGTTTTCATTTGGAATACATGGTATAGATAGTCCACCCAAAAACCCATTTAGTTTTGTTAAGTCAGTTTCATTTTTTGTATCATATAGTTTTTCATAATAATCTCTAAAGGGACTATTAATTTCTAAAGGATCTATAACTACCTGTCCGTTACTTATAATACTGGTAACTGGTGTTTTAGATTCTAATTGTTTAATCTGCCATGCCAATAATTTTCCTGATTTTTCACCTTGTTCATAAAAAGTTTGCTTCAATCTTAGAAGACTCGAGGCAGCTCTATTCGCTGCTTTTTTGTCATATTCAGCTGTCAGAATCAGTAATTCGTTCTCTAACTGTGGGTTACTTCCTGCATACACCTTTTCTTGAAGAATTTTTATTTCACGTTCCAATTGGACTTTCTCCTCTCGGGTCTTCTTAGATTTTGAATCTGTATAACTAATAATATGCCCCCTAATAAAAGCTTTGAAAGCCTCCCACTTTATACATGCCGTTGTTTGTGTAGTATTGATATCAAAGAACTCATCTGTTTTTCTATGTACTTAACAAATTCCTCATCCTGAAGCCATTTATGTTGAAAATGCCACCTAACTGGGTCCTTTGTCAATTTCTTATCTACATATACTAGACAGCAGGGTGCATGATTAGAGATCACAATGTTATCATAGAAACAGTTTTGAATCTTGGACCTTAATTCTGTAGAGATCAAAAAGTAGTCAGTCAGTGAGAATGTCTTATAGGTATTAGAATAACAAGAATAGGCTTTGACTTGTGGTTTCATTTCTCTCCATATATCTAGCAATCTCACTTCTTTCATAAAATAATTAATGGTCATCCTACATCCATTGTGCGTACAGTCCAGTCCTGTTGATCTATCTATACTGGGATTCAATGTACAATTAAAATCCCCTGCTATTATATGTTGCCCTGTAAGTGATGATAAAGTGAGGAATAAATTAACAAAGAAGTTTTGATCATCAATATTGGGGCCGTATAAGTTCACCAGATTTATATTTTCTAATAACAAAGATCCTTGGATGATTAGATATCTTCCAAATTTGTCTCTAATTACATTTTTCATTTGAAATGGGACTGTTTTATGTATGAGAATCATAACTCCCCTAGCTCGGGATGAAAATGATGAGGTGAACATGTTACCTTGCCATCTTCTCCTAATTCTTTTTACATCCTCCTCTAATAGATGAGTTTCTTGTAAAAATACAATTTTTGAATCTATGTCTTTTATTTTATTCATAACTTGTTTAAGTTTTTTAAGATTTTGTAGACCTCTGCAATTCCATGAAGTTAAATTAAGATTAACGCTTTGATCTATGATCAATAAGGAGTTTGAGATTACCTTGCAATATGAACATACTCTTACAGAGAAGCAAAAACATTGATGATAGAACATTCATCCTACAAACTAAACAAAAACAACTTCCCTTTCCCCACATTCGTGGTAATCCCCCCAAAATCAAAAAATTCCATCTCCCGTTATAGCTAGTAACTGTTCCACACCTGCGAGGATCAGTCAAACCACTCTCTCTTTCTCCTCTCAATCACCCTGACCCTACTACTATTCTTATAACATTAACTCTCTTCTGTAGTTTTTTCAACATAACTTCAAAGTTTTATAGCAACTTTGTACATCATAGCTTTTTTTTTTTTTAAATACAGTCTGTATTTTGTAGACATGTTTATGTTTCAGATCAATCAGATGCCTGTACATATGCTTAAATGTTCTACCTTTGTCATGTTCATGCTTAGCTCCCGCCAGTTTCCTTTTGGATCTGCTTAATGAGCTCCTGCGCCTCTTGAGGGGTCTTGAAGGTGTGGGTTCTCCCTTTATATGTGACCAGCAGTCTTGCTGGATGAATTACTCCGTGACGAATCCCTAGGTTGCGCAGCTCTTTACAGGCCAGGTCGAACTGCCACCTTAATTGTTGAATTCCTGTGGCCAAGTCTGAATAGAACCGCACCTGTTGATCCTGGTATTTAATTTCCCCTTTAGCTTCCGCCGCATTGGTGACTGTCATCTTGTCTTTGTAGTTGAGGAACTTCATAATCAGCGTCCTCGGTGGTGTCTTATTATCTCTTGGTGGGCCGATTCGGTGAGCTCTCTCAAACGACCGATGACTGCAGATCTGCGTTATTCAGCGCTTCTGGAATCCACTTTTCCAAAAAGGAACATGGGTCCCGTCCCTCTGTTCCCTCCGGGAGGCCCACCAGCCTCAAATTATTCCGTCACGAGCGGGATTCCAAGTCTAGGACGTTATCTTCCAGATGTTTGCATTTTAATTCCAGTGTTTGCAGTTTAGATTGTAGACTGGTGACGTCATCTTCAGGGCTTGAAATTCGGAGCTCCGCCTGCGACACTCGCTCCATGCAGTTGTTTATTTCCTTTCTCATACCTTCTATCGCTGCTATAATCCCATCGAATTTAGACAAAAACTCTGTTCTCATGGAGTTGGTGGCAGTGAGCACTATGTTTGTCCCCTCTTCAGCAGTTCCCGCTCCGCCGCTGGCTCCCTCCTCCGCCATTACTTCTGGAGTTTTCTCTGTTTCGCCTCGAGCGTGGAAGTCTGTTAGCTTGGGTTGTTTTGTTGAGTTACCTTTTCCTCCACCTAATTTTCCAACCTTGGTCTTTACCATATCCGCGCCAAAACGCTGGGATGGGTTTTTGTTCCAATTAAGAGTTTTAGTAAAATTTTTATTTTTACGAGCAGAGCAGTGTGAAACACGTCTTCCTACGTGGCCACCATAACCGGAAGTCCCCGATTAAATGTTTTATTATTAAAAGACAGAAAAGATGTGTGATTTACAATTATATCTAATCTCAAATTTCTCTTCTTAAGGAGTGGTCCATCGAGGGGAAACTTTCTTTTGTCTCCTATTCCTCCGCTTTCTAATCTCAAATTCAGACTCTTCTTTCTCACGGGGTATGATCCAGGTTGGGGACAGCAGATGTTTCTTCTTTTTCTCTCTGGTACAGTGTTCGTCTCGAGGTTTTTCAAAATCCACATCGGCGATGTTGCTTGCATTTGTCTTAAGAAGTCGATATTGATCACGTGCTTGTGCGTTGTATTATGTCCATAACTGATGTAAGAGCAAGCACACAGTTGTTGCAGTTTACGGAGCTTTATTACATACAAAGTCATAGTGTGTAAACAGGCTTACGGCATACGCCCTGCTGACCAGGTGGCTCCACAACGAAAGAGGCAGAGCCTCTTCCACCCACACCTTTATACCAGGGGCAGCGTCACCACCGGAAACCGGCAGTAGCCACCCCGGTCTAACCCATGACCAACCCGGCCGCCATCTTACTTATACAGCCAGTTTACATACACAACATTTCCCCCTCCTTCAAAAAAAAAAAGCCAAGCACACAGATAGATCCCCCCCAAAAAAATTTGCTTCCCGACTCATGCACTAAAACAAAGTAAATACAAAGACACAAACAATCTATCCATGCACACAACTAACTTGGGGGCCGGGTAGACTACTGGCACTCCCACACGGCTGGGCAGATTATTCTGCCGCCGAAGACAGAACTAAGCCGTGTAACTAATAGAATAAAACAAAATAAAATCAAAATAATCCCAGAACAGCTCCACATAAATCACACAAACATAAGACAAAGACTAGCTACTGGCGCCCCCCCCCCCCCCCAACACACACACACTGGGCACTATATAACCGTTGGGTATGAAAACAATTATTTGTACAATTTACCAGGGTCGAACACACCCCACCACCCAAAAACTGGGCACATAAAACAATATTCCAATAAAAATTTTTTCCCAAAATTGTACACAATTTACACAAATGAGCCCTACTGGTCAGACTCTCACACAGAAATACAATAATCACAATTGAAAATTTACCATACAAAGAGCTCAAATTTCCCATAATTTTCATACACTCACATTTTTTTGAATTTCAGCAGGGTACCAACCACTAACAGACAGACACAAACCACAAAATAAAACAACCGGACTGAGCAGAAAAGACACAGACAAATAAAATTTAAAAAAAAAAACTCTCAGTCCTCCGGCGGGTCTTTTCCCCGATGCCTCCGTCTCTTGACCTCCGGGCTCCCCCCGCATTGTCCCGTCTCCTCCATCTTGCACAGCTCATTTGGGTGCCTACAGGTCTGGTCAGACAAGCGCAGAAACCCGTCGCTCCGTACGGCCTCCACTCGAAGCTGCCTCCTCCCGTCATGCTGCTCCCGCGAGCCTTTTTCTCCTGTCATCCGGACCTCAATCCTAGGTCGCACCAAATTGCCGACCTGCAGGGAGGCCCGTGACTTCTTCCTCCAATGACGATGGGTCTGACTGGTCTCCACCAACGGTTCAGTTGACTCTCGAGCCCAGTCTGTGTTTTCCATGGTTGACCGATCTTCCGAGCAATGAAACAAACCGCTCACTTGTCCAGCTCTTTCTGGATCCAACGTGGGCGCCTCGTCCTTACAGGCTGCCTGTGAGGTCCCGTCGAGCCATTCCGCGCCCCCAGTTTGGGCATCAAACAGACCAGCATCAGGTTCAAACCGCGGCATCCTTGTGTAGCACCAAACGTGCTCTCCTTCTTGACACATGTCCAACCAGTCCGATTCCCTCATCTCCACGCCATCCATCAGTGGAGTTGAACGGCTCCACAGTCCGCAGCCCAACCACTCCTCACCCGATACGTTGGCGATCGAAAAACCCAGGCCATAAAATAGACCATATCCCATGATGTTAACACCCGCAACAGTGACATGAATGCGGGCTCGGGGCACCACAACCGACCTGTAACGGGCTTCTACCTCCATAAAGCCCATTACAACCAGCCTATTCAGTCCATAGCCGTAGTAGTCTCTCTCCGGTGGTTGAATCACACAATGAGGAAACAGACAGTTCACGGTTGTCATGTTCAACACTGAGATAGCAGCACCTGTGTCAATCAACAGCGGAACCACAACACCGTTGAGCATGACATCACAACCGATCCTCCCCGTAGTCGCTGGGGAGACCGTATGCATGATGGTGGGAGACTTCGGCGCAGCACCTGGATATCTCCTATGACTCCTGCGTACGAAGTTGTCGCACGTCCTGGCAAAGTGGTCGCGCAGACCGCACTTGCCACACTGCTTTTCTCTCGCTGGGCGCACACTGGCTTTATAGCGGTGAGCAGGGGACCCACACCCATAACAACGGGGCATGCCAGGGACAGACCATATCTTCACCACTGTGACATACGAGTCACCTCCGGCGTCACTGTTGTTCCCAACTCGGTGCCTTCTTGCGAGCATCATCTTCGCTCCGAAGAGCCTCTTCAGGCAGGCCCCTCACGATGATCTCCGCTGCCTCAAAATGCTGGGCAAGCTCAACAGCCGTGGTCAACGTCAACTCTCCTGGGAACCTCAACAACCTGGACCAGAGCGCTTCACTACACACGTGTTCCACTAATTGGTCCCGAATCATTTCTTTCTCCAGGCGTCCAAACTCTCACCCCCTCGCCAGCCTGCTGAGCCCAGCCACGAATGTTGATACCGGCTCCCCCAGCCACTGGCAGCGCTGTCGAAAATGGATGCGCCAGACCATGACGCTCTCACCAGCACAAAAATGATGCGCCATTAATTCCACCACGCCGTCGAAACTGTCAGCCCCACCCAGACTGTCCAACACTCTCTGCCCCTCAGTGCCTAACATATGGATTAACACTGACCTCACACGGAGCCTCTCACGCTCACCGAGGTCCAAGACCACGAGGTAGTTGGTAAAAGACGAGAACCAATGAGGCCATGGCACGGGCAGCGTGCCCGGCGCCTCCAAAAATGGCCAAAGTTCAGCACCAACGATATCCATTCCCGCTTTTACCTCGTCGCCAAATGTTATGTCCATAACGGATGTAAGTGCAAGCACACAGTTGTTGCAGTTTACGGAGCTTTGTTACATACAAAGTTAGAGTGTGTAAACAGGCTTATGGCACACGCCCTGCTGACCAGGTGGCTCCACAACAAAAGAGGCAGAGCCTCTTCCGCCCACACTTTTATACCAGGGGCGGCGTCACCACTGGAAACCGGCAGTAGCCACCCCGGTCTAACCCATGACCAACCCGGCTGCCATCTTACTAATACAGCCAGTTTACATACACAACAGGTTGCTCACAGCTAATAAAGGAATATTGAGTTTTGACAAAGTGTTTAAAAATTTCGACCCCCCTGCAGGCATCGGGGGTTGGTGTTTTTTATAAGGGAGTGTCAATCATATGAGACCCTTTCAATGCCTCGCCCTTGTAAGCAAACTCCCCCTTTGAATTCCACCCCCTATAACTCTGGGGCAATTTCCTCAGGATGTATTTGGCATTCTTACGATCACGCGTGGGGAGGTTGTGCAGAACCTCTTCAACCATAACATCAAAATCTAAACCATCACGCATGCTGTGGGGTGATGCGGGAGCACTCACGGAGGATAATCCGTGGGTACTGTCAGAAGGGGAGGCACCAGCACGTTCGCTTTCACCAGCCCCCCTGACACCTGATAGGGATTGGTGTTCAGGCTCCCGCTGCAGAGTCAGTGTTACCCACCATCACTTGTTATGATCCTGTTTCACGAGCGTGAGGTATCGCTGCAGTAAAACGTCATACTTTTTAATTTTTTCATAAGCATTCAATCCCAGATTGTTTAAGACAACTCTCATTCTGGAGTCCAAATCATCCTCTGCATTTTCTCTGACGGTTGTCGGCTCGGTCGGATGGCTTAACTGTTGGGGTGTGAGCAGAAACATCTTCTGCACCTTCTTCAAAGTCATCTTATTTTTAATTTCTTCTCACCAGTCCACCGATAAGATCCCCGATCATGGGCACCACAGCGATGAGCAGAGGCAATAGAAAACCGTTCGACTGTTTTTTCAGAACCTTGTGTTTGCGTTTTAAACTAGTTTTCTTATCAACCAACAGTCTGATAATTTTTTTCTGCCTGTGACGACGGAGTGTCACTACTGGTATGGACCTCTTTAATTAGATGGTATATGTGTAAGGGAATTTATAACTTTCAAATGTTAAAATGTATTCTAATGTATAAAAATACACAGAATTGGAAGTTGTAGATGGTATTTATTTGTGGGCTGGAGATCTGTTTTCCTGGGTGAGCTGAAGTCCACTTGTGAGATAAAGAGCTAATGTTAATAATTAAGTCAATTGGGTGAGGCAAATTTATAAAGAACCACTTACCTTTGCCAGCATACTTCCTGGTGGTGTCTCAGGCAAAAGATTCCTCAGGGGCTCGAGTGCCTTATAAAGGGTGCCAGGTGGAAAAAGTACGCAATAGATAAGTAGAGGGGGGAGTTGGTGGTGGATTTAAATGTAAATAACGGTTTATGCTATTTATTGTACTATTTATGGGGGTTTATTTATTATGTGTGATTTTGTAAATATTGTGTGAAAACTATTTATATGTTTAATGAATATTTTTAGGTATTGTTGAGTATATGTGAAATGTGGATATTTATTGCCTTACCTGTGGACATTGGTATGTTCTAATCAGACTAATTATCTCGCTGGGTATATCAGCAGGTGATTTTCATTTGGTTGTGGCTGGGTGTTGGTTGTTTTAGACATAAGTTGTTTGCCTGTATGGTGTCTGAAATAAATGGAAAAATGCTTTTTGCAAATTCTTGAAGCCTAGCTCTTCTGTGACACGTGCCTTGACTGCTCGGCTGTATGACAAATGGTAGCAGAAGAAAAAGCGGAAAGTGTGACAAATGGTGTCAGAAGAAAAAGTGGAAAGTGTTATTAAAGCTGAGGAGTGACAACACTGTACAGAAGAAGCAATGGCTAAAAGAAATACAAAGAAGCAACAGGAGCAGTTAGAGGACTGTGAAACAGGTATGGCAACTGAGGAGCAGGGGGCCAGCGGACTGGACAAGCTGGAAGAATTAACAAGCTTGGTGAAGTCATTAGTTTGTTCACAGACATCCAGAGATCGTCAATTAGAGGAAGAAGCCTCTCTTCAGGAGCAAAGATGGCGGAGTATGCAGCACCAGTTTCGCCAAATACAGTTAGGCCCAGAAATATTTGGACAGTGACACAATCTTCATGATTTGGGCTCTGCATGCCACCACATTGGATTTGAAATAAAATGACTACAACGGAATTGAAGTGCAGACTTTAAGGTTTAATTCAAGGGGTTGAACAAAAATATATGATTAAACATGTAGGAATTGTAGCTATTTTTATACAAGCGCTCCTCATTTCAGGGGCTCAAAAGTAATTGGACAAATAAACATAACCCTAAGTAAAATGTTACTTTTCAATATTTTGTTGAGAATCCTTTACAGGCAATGACTGCCTGAAGTCTGGAACCCATGGACATCACCAAACGCTGGGTTTCCTCCTTTGTGATGCTTTGCCAGGCCTTTACTGCAGCTGTCTTCAGTTGTTGCTTGTTTGTGGGTCTTTCTGCCTAAGTTTTGTCTTAAGCAAGTGAAATGCATGCTCGATTGGGTTGAGATCTGGTGATTGACTCGGCCATTGCAGAATATTCCACTTCGTTGCTTTAAAAAAACCCTGGGTTGCTTTTGCAGTATGCTTTGGATCATTGGTGAATCACCGTCCAATAAACTTTGCTACATTTGGCTGAATCTGAGCAGAAAGTATATCCCTATACACTTCAGAATTCATCCGGCTGCTTCTGTCTTTTGTCACATCATCAATAAACACAAGTGACCCAGTGCCATTGGAAACCATGCATGTCCATGCCATCACACTGCCTCCACCATGTTTTACAGAAGATGTAGTGCTTTGGATCATGAGCTGTTCCAATTCTTCTCCAAACTTTCTTCTTCCCATCATTCTGGTACAGGTTGATCTTAGTCTCATCTGTCCAAAGAATGCTGTTCCAGAACTGGGTTGGCTTCTTCAGGTGTTTTTTGGCAAAGTCAATTCTGGCCTTTCTATTTTTGAGGCTGATTCATGGTTTGCACCTTGTGGTGAATCCTTTGTATTTACTCTCATGAAGTCTTCTCTTTATGGTAGACTTAGATACTGATACACCTACTTACTGGAGAGTGTAGACACTAGACCCGAGCAAGGGGTATTGGCATTGGCTTTGGTGTCTGAAACTAAAGAATTGACAGCCTTTAAGACACCTTATGGCAACTTTCAATTTAGGGTTATGCCATTTGGCCTCCAGGGGTCACCTGGAACATTTCAAAGACTCATGGACCAGGTGTTGAGAGGTGCATCATACTTTGCAGCTGCCTACTTGGATGACACGGTCATCTACAGTCAGATCTGGAAGGAACATGTGTTACACATTCGGCAGGTCCTTCATCTGGTTAAGACAGCAGGACTAACCAATAATCCATGCAAGTGTGCCTTTGGACAGCAGCAGGTGGAGTACCTGGGTCATGTTGTTGGACAGGGGGTCATTAAGCCACGAGTGGGAAAGGTGGGTGCCATTCAGGCCTATCCTGTGCCCACTACAAAGAAGGTACATTCATTTATGGGTATGGTAGGATGGTACAGTAAACTTATTCCCCATTTTGCTGAGAGAGTAGCGATTCTTACTGACCTCACCAAAGCTTCAGCACCAAACAAGGTGAAATGGACAGAGGAATGTGGCAAAGCTTTCGAGGATCTGAAGGGTGCCATTTCCAGTGATGTGGTTCTCTACAGTCCGGATTTTGCCCGTCCATTTATTCTCCAGACTGATGCTTCAGGAGTGGGTATTGGAGCAGTGCTTCTCCAGGAGGTGATGGGAGAAAGGCATCCAGTACTGTTCCTGAGCCGAAAGCTGTTGGACCGGGAGACGAGATACCATACGGTGGAGGAGTGTCTTGCCATGAAGTGGGCCATTGAATTGTTGAGGTATTATCTGCTTGGTCGTCATTTCACTTTAGAGACAACTCATCGGGCCCTAAAGTGGCAATACAGGATGAAAGACTCCAATAGTCGTCTCACAGGGTAGTATTTGTCCCTGCAACCTTATGATTTTACAGTTCAGTATATGGCAGGGAAAGCCAACCTTGTGGCAGACAGCCTTTCCAGAGTACATGAGTTTTAGAGTACTGTACTCTTGGGAGAGGGGGGGAGGAAATGTGACAATGGAGCGTCGCCACTGGTATGGACCTCTTTAATTAGATGGTATATTATATGTGTAAGGGAATTTATAACTTTCAAATGTTAAAATGTATTCTAATATATAAAAATACACACAGAATTGGAAGTTGTAAATGGTATTTATTTGTGGGCTGGAGATCTGTTTCTGGGTGAGTTGAAGTCCACTTGTGAGATAAAGAGCTAATGTTATAATTAAGTCAATTGGGTGAGGCAAATAAATAAAGAACCACATACCTTTGCCAGCATACTTCCTGGTGGTGTCTCGGGCAAAAGATTCCCCAGGGGCTCGGTTTCTTTGTAGTTTCTTGAACTGACAATCGGACAACGGAATGTTCCCTTTTAAAAGATTCAGAGCGATCTCACACAATGTCTGAATAAAGTCCACAGAGCTGTGGATGAGAATATCCCTGCGCTCTTTGGGCGAGGCGTGGAACAGTGCCATGAGCAAGATCGCGTTCCTCTTCATACACTCAGACATGAAAAACTAGGCGGATATTTTGGGCACACAGACGGTCAGCTTCTCACAAGGAAGTATACTCGTCCTCAGCCTGTATTGTTCTGGATAGGAGGGTGTGAGGTCTACTATTAAATGGCCATGGGAATCTCTGGTGGCGTCTTTAAAACGTTCTAGGAAGAAGGCCTTTTGTGATGGAAAGATTTGACGCGCTAATATATCCATTTGTAGTTTATCCCGTGGGTTTTTAAACGTCACCAGATAATTGCTGTTCAGACTAATAGTGCGACTGTATTTACCCTTGTGGAACACATTTTGAGTCAACATCATGATGCTCATGTTTCTATGATGCTGGTACTGGGTAAAAATTCTTACTACTTCAGGATGGTCAGAGGCTTGAAAAATAGCATCGTCCAGAATAATCAAGTGTTTCTGATCGGGAGGGAACAGGTTTTCATCTTCAAAAGAATCAGGGAGTCCTTCAACAAATTGTATTCCTTTATTCATCTTCTGCAGCTCGCTGTACATAGGTTGACACGTATAAATCCATACAATGTTTTCAGGTACAAGGTTTACAGTATTTTCAGTCTTCCAGTACCTTTGAAACAAAATAAGTCTTGTCACAACCGCTCGGTCCCACCACCAAACATAAAAATGGAAAGGTGAACCTAGGGTCAAAATCAATCTCCTCCACCTGGGTAAGATGTGACGTTTTTTTTCCCTCAAAAAAAATCCAATACCCAAAAGGCAGGGTGGTACTGTCCCTAAAGAGACGTCTTTTATCATACACAACTCTTTTTCTGTAATGACAAGTTTCTCAATACAAACCCCCTTTTATCACATCTTATGCCATATTGCAGCCTCTCAATCACTCTCTCTCCTGAATTTGTCATGTAATCTGTTATGTATGAGAATATGGGTGTCTGGGATGCCGTGCCCACCCACAGGGTGACATCAGGCGGGCACGGCCCACTCTGTATATAGTTGAGTGTTCTGCCTAATAAAGTTCAGTTGTATGTTCCTCAAAAAGATCTCCGTCCTGTGTCATTTATGAAATAATCCTCTACCAAATCTCTGACGCTGTCAAAAGTGACACGCTTACAACATGATAGGGTTTGTGTGATACCTTTGACCTTCATGACGACCTTCCTTTTGTTCCTCGTTTGGTAGGCGTAACTATTGGGGCCTGCGGATACAAATTCCTGAATGGTATTGCCGTCCAACTCATCCGTCAAATCCCCCAGATAATTACCCAACTCCAGAGGCATCTCACCATTCTTTACCACGTAAATTAAACTATCTGTGTAGATGTAAAGAACCCTCTCTCGCAGTTTCTCCAGATAACCATACAGCTTCAGACGTGCGCGGCTGTGGTAAAGGCGGCTATAAAGATGTTATTAGTTTTACCGGGGCGGTAGAATGCAATGATCGTTATATTTCCACCTAAGCAGAGCTTTGTCGTCATCCAGAACATTAAAGTATTCCACCTTGTATTTACCCGAAAACAAGTAGGTGAAAAACTCTTCAGGTTCTGAGATCACAACAGTCTGAACCAGATTATCTCTCTGCACAAATTTTCCCCAAAGCGAGTTCAAAATCAGTTTTGAGACACGATGATGGAGTGGATTTTCTTGTATTTTATCAGCATCTAACAGAATACCCTGATGATGGTGATAGTCCCTGATGTATCTGTCCTTGCTCTCCTGATCGGAGACATCTGCAGGGTAACCCATTGCTTCCTGTTTTTCTTTTAGAAGTTTGTGTATGTAATCTACAAACACCGTGTTGCTACTTTGATCAAAATGCCACACTTCTGTGATTTCGCCTACCCTGTACCCCAGCTCCAGGGCTTTGTTAAACTCCACAGTGACCCAGACCCCCATCAATGCTCTCGCCACGTCACCGTGCGCGCAAACACTGTCTTGATGGTTGGTTTCCGTGCATGTTGGGCTGCACGGTGGCGCAGTGGTTTAGCACTGTGGCAGCACAGTTTTACCCTCGGCCGGGGGACCGCGGGGATCATGAGATCGTGGGTTCGATCCCAGCCCCCGACCAACAGTGAGCTGTGTGGAGTTTGCATGTTCTCCCCATGTTGCGCGGGTTTACTCCGGGATTTCTCCGGTTTCCTCCCGCACACCAAAAACATGTAGGTTTAGGGCGCTCGCGCACGCAGCGACCAGCAGCCGGTGGCTTGTCACCAGACTGCAAACCAAGTCTACCTACGGGTACAAATAAGTAACAAAAAAAAAAAAAAAAAATGTTGGTTTCCGCGCCTATGTGGAGAAAATCCAGGGACACCTCTGTGACACTAGAAACACCAAGCAGATGTGGCAGGGAGTTCGGACACTGACGGGCTATAAGTCTAGGCAGGGGGTCGATGATGACGAGGCTTCGCTTCCAGACAGGCTTAACGACTTCTTTGCACATTTTGAAGCATCAAACTCAACAATCAGAGGGAGGGATGGCCCACCCCCACCATCGGTCGGACCAGCTTTTACCATCAACACAGCGGACACACGGAGGACCCTAACCAGAGTCAACCCACGCAAAGCTTGGCGGATGTCCTGACTGACATTTATAACATCTCCCTGAGGCAGGCCATCATTCCCAGATGCTTCAAGACCTCTATCATTGTACCGGTGGCAAAGAAACCAGTTGTTTCCTGTTTGAATGACTATCATCCTGTTGCACTGACACCAATTGTGATGAAGTGTTTTGAACGGCTTGTCAAACCACACGTTACAGCCTGCCTCCCTGCATCACACGACCCGCTCCAGTTTGCATATCGTTCAAACCGCTCCATGGAGGATGCTATAGTCACCACCCTACACTCTGTCATCACCCACCTGGACCAGAAAGACACCTACGCCAGACTCCTGTACATTGATTTCATTTCAGCATTCAACACCATTATTCCCCAGAGACTGATGGAGAAATTACTCCTTCTTGGTCTGAACACCGCCACATGTCTCTGGATCCTGGATTTCCTGACTGAGAGACCTCAGTCTGTCTGGGTTGGAAACAACATTTCCAACTCTGTCACGCTGAGCACCGGATCCCCTCAAGGCTGTGTACTCAGTCCACTGTTGTTTACACTTCTAACACATGACTGTGTATCCAGACACGAGGGGAACCAGATTATTAAGTTTGCAGACGACACCACGGTGGTGGGACTTATTCAGAGGGATGAGGAATCAATGTACAGGGGAGAAGTGAGAGACCTGGAGGGCTGGTGCAGGGAGAACAATCTGGTGCTCAACGTGGACAAAACGAAGGAGATGATTATCGACTTCCGGCGGTCACAGCCTGAGCACGTCCCCCTCAGCATCGGCGGCCGTTTAGTGGAGAGAGTGGAGAACATCAAGTTCCTCGGATTGCAGATCTCGCAGGACCTGACCTGGAGCAAGAATTCCTTGGGGATCAGGAAGCGGGCTCAGCAGAGACTGCACTTCTTGAGGAAACTCAAACAGGTCTCTCTCCCCATCTGCATCCTCAGGACCTTCTACAGAGGTGTGGTGGAGAGTGTTCTGACGTACTGCATTGCTACATGGTACTCCAGCTCCAGTATGTCAGACAAAAAAGCCCTGCAGAGGATAGTCAAGGGGGCTGAGAGGGTAATTGGAGTCTCCCTCCCCTCTGTCCAAGAACTTTTTCAGAACCGTTGTAGGAGCAGGGCACTGAACATTGTCAAGAACCATTCTCACCCTCTGCATAAACACTTTGAACTTCTTCCATCTGGTAAACGATTCCGGAGCATCAGAGGCAGAACCACCAGACTGATCAACAGCTTCCTTCCACAAGCTGTCAGGATGCTGAACAGTTGACCCGGAATCTCTCATACACACTACTGCACCTACGGACATTTTGTATATTATTTGTATATTATAGTTAGTTATTTTTTTCCCAAGTATGTCTCAGGGATGTGTGAATGGATGGGGGGGGGTGAAGCTATGTGGGAGTGTGTCTTAAATCATGCTGCTTCTATTTATATGGATGCTGAGAGAAACGCAATTTCATCTTGCCTGCACTACAGTTGTATGTACAGCAATGTGACAATAAAGTTTGATTTGATTTGATGTTTGACACAGTGGAAAGGTTTATTTACCTCCTGAACTTTTGTAGGGTAGAATGGGGGGAAAAAAGAGGCCGCAGGGTGGGTAGACGGTAGCTCTGATTAACCCGAAATAGCTTTGAGGATCCCCAAAATCTTGGTAAATGATGGTGGAATGGCCTAGACTCTAGGCCATGTGCTTTCACCCTCTAGGCCCTAGAGGGTGAAAGCACATGCTGTTAACATAGGGGTACAGAGAAGTGACACCTACATAGTGCACTGTTTCATTGGACCCCACGGTGTGTCTCAGTAGTAGAGTGCTCGTCCTACCCCTGTAAAGGGACTGGCGCGGTAACAGAGGCTCGGGTGGGTTAAACATTTTCAGAAACTTTCACCTCCTTGCATTTTTATCTCATTCCACTCGTGCTATCTCATCATTGTAACACGGACACCGTGCATAGAGCTTAATGCCTGCAACATCTCCTCACTTTTCAAATGCAGCTCTCCAAATGTAATGCCCCTCAGATGGCAGACGTCCGTGCTTTTAAAACTGCAAACACAACCGTTGAAATAGCATCTGTTGAACTCACAGATGTGCTTCAAGCCATCGATCTCCGTGTAGCTGTCTACATAAAAGGGCCTGATCTGCCCCCCCCCCCCTGTTTAAAGCGTGCTGGCTGAATATTTTCTGACTGTGCATAACCCATTCCAACCACTAGATCAAAGTGTTAGAAAATCTTTTACACTGACGTCTGCAGTTGTTGGGACACGGGCTGGCAAGGGTTTTAGGGGTCAGATAATTGGTGAGGAACGCTTTCATGCAGGCCTAGGGTATTGTGACGCTGGAGAAAGGGTCCACACTCGTGTCGGTGAGGAACCGCTCTCTAAATTTAGCGCAGAATGTCCACATCGTTTTTACAATAAGGCAGAGCCTCCCATTTGAAGTCAAACGAGCCATCTTTGACCCCATTGTATCACTCGTCGAACTCTGCCTGCTCGGCAACCGTCACACGTTCTATGCCATAGTCGGACAGTGGTGGGTAAGGACCTGTATAATTTAGATGCTCCACTGCAGAATAGATCAGGTAACCGTCAAACCCTCTGGCATTATGCGCCATGAATACATTACACCTGTACTTTTCACACCTGAAATGCGGAAGAGACTGTTTTACGCAGTCTGTACCATAAAACCATTTTTCTTCACCTTTCAATGTTTTAGTGTACCCAAGAAATGGTGCATGCTCCCCTTTGTCATCGACAAATGTTTCAGTATCATAACAAAACAACTCGGGGTGTTCCACCTGCAGGTGGAGTGGCTGAATGTAGCACTGATGATCATCAGCTTTAGAACCCTGTTGTAATTACACCCCACAAATTTTACAATTTAACCAGCAACAACGATGCGTGGGTGTACCTGTGGTTTTACTAACATAATGGCAAAAGTTGCAGTGAGGACATTTTTATCACGTCACAGATACTCTTGTAGGGTGTGGTTACACCAGCTTGTTTGGCCTCTTTGTGTCTAGCGTAACAGGCCGGCAAGAAACACTTTCTATGACAGTCTAAACATTCTACGGGTCTGAGCTCAGACGGGATCATTGCAAACCTGACAGTATCCTTAACAGTAGTGCGAATGCGATTTATTAAAACCCTTGTAACAGTAGTTACAAACAAATGTTGTACCTATTAAAGCTTTGAGATTTTTTTTATACCATAGTAATGGTTTTGCAATAAGAACAGAAACAACGGTCTGGAATGATCGTTATCGTTGGTCTCAAAATGCAAGAGGGGGTGACTGAGAGATGTTCTGTGAAACATCACGATTTTACGTCCTACAACCCGTTCAAACTGAGCTATATCGCTAAAAGTGACAGGCATCTGGTCACCCAAACCCACCTGATTTTGCAACGTCCCACCCAAAGCCTTACAACCGCGATAATCCAAATGGGGATTCATCAGGTGTGCTATGCTAGTAGCAAAACAGAGTTGATCATTCTCGCTATGTGTAACGTACAAGCTGACGCCTTTTTTTTTTTTTTATCGATAATTTCACAATCTAATATTTTCTCCAGCCTGCGTTTACTGCCACCTCTGGGGTTATGCACCACCTGTAGGATTAATTCTAAGCCCTCGTCCACGGCAATACTATTGCCGGCCTGCACTACCTGATCGAGAAAACCCTCAAAAGCCAGTAAAATATTACCCCCGGCGGCGGCGGCTGTAACGATGATGTTGCTCCTCACGCTTCCACCGACAACTTCCAGATGGATTACGTCATTGCGTTCCACGTGTGACTGGACATCCTCCACCAATTCTCTGAGGATACCCATCACATCGTTGTAAAAGTCCACGATGTTGGGCACGTTGCATCGTCTAGCGATGGGTAGGTGACGCGTCATTCTCACTGTGTTAAAAGGTGAGAATATTCTGACTTCTCCATCCCTAGAGGACGCTGCATCTTGGTTATGAGCAGGAGGGCACAACCCTGCACCCTGTTGCATATCAGGGGAAATCTCTAGCTGTTCGACGGTGTCATGTGTCAGGAGCTTACAGACGTGGACAAAATTGTTGGTACCCCTCTGTTAATGAAAGAAAAACCCACAATGGTCACAGAAATAACTTGAATCTGACAAAAGTGGCAAATAAAAATTCTATGAAAATTAACCAATGAAAATCAGACAATGCTTTTGAATTGTGGTTCAACAGAATTACTTTTAAAAACAAACTCATGAAACAGGCCTGGACAAAAATGATGATACCCCTAGAAAAGATTGAAAATAATGTGACCATAGGGACATGTTCAACCAAGATGTGTCCTCTAATTAACATCACAGGTGTCTACAAACTTGTAATCAGTCAGTCGGCCTATTTAAAGGGTGACAAGTAGTCACTGTGCTGTTTGGTGACATGGTGTGTACCACACTAAAGATGGACCAGAGGAAACAAAGGAGAGAGTTGTCCCAGGAGATTAGAAAGAAAATTATAGCCAAGCATGTTAAAGGTAAAGGCTATAAGACCATCTCCAAGAAACTTGATGTTCCTGTGACTACAGTTGCACATATTATTCAGAAATTTAAGATCCACAGGACTGTAGCCAACCTCCCTGGACATGGCCGCAGGAGGAACCTTGATGAAAAATGGAAGAGACAGATAATACGAATGGCAACAAAAGAGCCCAGAACAACCTATAAACACATTCATGGTGAACTCCAAGGTCAAGGTACATCAGTGTCAGATTGCACCATCTGTCGTTGTTTGAGCAAAAGTGGACTTCATGGGAGATGACCAAGGAGGACACCACTGTTGAAAACAAATGATAAAAAAGCCAGACTGGAATTTGCCAAACTGCATGATGACAACCCACAAAGCTTCTGGGAGAATGTCCTATGGACAGACGAGACAAAACTGGAACTTTTTGCCAAGGCACATCAGCTCTATGTTCACAGACGCAAAAATGAAGCATACCAAGAAAAGAACACTGTCCCTACTGTGAAACATGGAAGAGGTTCTGTTATGTTGTGGGGCTGCTTTGCTGCATCTGGCACAGGGTGTCTTGAATCTGTGCAGGGTACAATGAAATCTCAAGACTATCAAGGTATTCTAGAGAGAAATGTGCTGCCCAGTGTCAGACAGCTTGGTCTCAGTCGCAGGTCATGGGTCTTGCAACAGGATAATGACCCAAAACACACAGCTAAAAATACCCAAGAATGGCTAAGAGCCAAACATTGGACTATTCTAAAGTGGCCTTCTATGAGCCTTGATCTAAATCCTATTGAACATCTGTGGAAGGAGCTGAAACATGCCGTCTGGAGAAGGCACCCTTCAAACCTGAGAAAACTAGAGCAGTTTGCTCATGAGGAGTGGGCCAAAATACCTGCTGAGAGGTGCAGAAGTCTCATTGACAGTTACAGAAATCGTTTGATTGCAGTGATTGTCTCAAAAGGTTGTGCAACAAAATATTAAGTTAAGGGTACCATCATTTTTGTCCAGGCCTGTTTCATGAGTTTGTTTTTTAAAATAATTCTGTTGAGCCACAATTCAAAAGCATTGTCTGATTTTCATTGGTTAATTTTCATGGACTTTTTATTTATTACCACTTTTGTCAGATTCAAGTTATTTCTGTGACCATTGTGGGTTTTTCTTTCATTAACAGAGGGGTACCAACAATTTTGTCCACGAGTGTATGTCTTCCAGACCTCAGACACAGACTATTGTTGTATTTTGTTTTCTCTGTTTTTGTGTCTACACATTCGTCTTGGGGTTTCTGTGCCTGTCTCTGCCCCTCTCTCTCCAGGCATTCCTCACTGTCTGCTCTTCTCGCTGCTTAGATCCTTACATGCACTCTCACGCACACACATACGCACTCACACTCATTCACACACACAACTGTTTCCACTCATTCAGCACACCTGTAGCAGCTAACACACCTGCCTCCACTCTGTCATTAGTTCACTCACTTTTTATACTCTGATAGTTTGTTCACTCATTGTCGCGGTGTTAGTCTCTTCCCTGCACTTAGTCTGCATGTTGTGTTTATCGTGGCTAGTAGTCTACCCTTATGACTCGTCACTCTCTCCTTAAGACTGTGTTTGGTGCTGTTTCCCTCGGAGCCCAGCCTCGCTCTGTGACACACTAAAGGCCCTTTTCCACTAGCCTCACTTAGCCCTACACCGCACCACTCAGCCCGCTTTTGCACTTTTTTTGCACTTTTTTTTGCACTTTTTTGCACTTTGGTGTTAAGTTTTAAATTGCGTGCATTTTCTTTCTAGAATCGCATTTCATATCACAGGGGTCCACCTCAGTGGACATGATGGACACAGCGGACTCTCCTGGCGCTGCGTCTGCGTGTGTGTCTGGCTGAGCGTCAGCTGAATCAACTCCCATGTCAGCCACATCACCAGCTCCATCTGGATCACGTTCAAGTGCCGGTAAGGCACAATAACCACGATTTTTTTTTTTTGGTTGAAACAGGTCCAGCGGAAACCAGGGTCGAAAATCCATCCATCTTCTACCGCTTAATCCTTTACAGGTCGCGGGGGGGCTGGAGCCTAACAAGTTATGTACCAAACTGATTAATGCAATTTCCTGTAGCTGCATATTAATTAATTGAAAATGTCTTTTTAAAGGTGCAAAAAGGTTATTCTTTGGTCTTCACTTATCGGTGTTCCACAACCATTTTTAGGTGTGGTGATTGAAGTGCTGTTGTAACTCCTGTTTTATAAAAACAAATAAAGCGCATGAACTGCCGTTGAAATCAACATGCTTCATTGAAATGCTTCGCGTCAGCTGACTGTATTAACCCATTCAGATTTCTGCGGCCACACTACAAGCAACTAGTTTAAACATTACCCATCCATCCATCCATATTCTTAATCTTAATCCTTTTTAGTTTTGCAGGGGGGCTGCAGCCGAAGACAGCACCCTGCGTGTTGCAAAATCTGCTCTACTGAGGGGCAGCAACATGACAGTTCAGCTTATATACAGCAATGAAGCATACTATAATAGTGACATTCCACCACAGACTTTCACCTGTGTAATTCCATAATAGTGATCCATCTTTAACGACCATGCCTTTCTGTCTTTCCATCTAGGCAAGACGAAAACAGACAACTCCCATCGCTGACCTTACATTAGCGATGGTCAACATGCATGACGAAGAGATGCGGCTCTTGGAACGGCAACATGACCAGCGGCAAGAATCAGGAGTACATGCAGCATTTGCGACAGGTGGCCGCAAATGTGCGGGCAGATGTGTGTGAAGCCCTGGAGCAGGACGCTGCGTTACGAAGGGAAGAGCTCGCAGAGATGTCATCGCCCAGTCTGTTTTTTGTTTGTAAATTTTGCTTCTGGAATAAAATTGTATTGTTTGCATCAAAAGTCTGGTTTATCTGTTATGACACCATATGAGAAAAGCCAATAATTACATACACATTCCATTCTCTGTTCACTCCACATGCTGCTGTTCATCAGGTCAGGTGTATAGCCTTCTAATGGTAATTTAATTTTTAACAACACAACGAAACGTAATGTCTTGGTAGGTTTTTTTGTTTTTTATTTTAAACAAATTTGCAATGCTGAATCTATTCCTCTTGAACTGGTACATTTTTTAGGTTATAAGCAGTTGTACAGGAGTGCTTGAACTTGTAGACACTGATAAAGGTAAGTACGTGTAAGTTGAATGTTGCATCACCAGTCAAAATTTAATAAATTAAGAAGGAATCTAGCAAAAATTTGGCACTAATAACAGTAGACAAATCGGACAAGGATACACAACTGTGTTTTTGTTACACACAACTGTTGTTACCAACAAGTGCAAAATTTATATTCCCTTTTCCCAAAAATTAAAAATCAATTTGTAAGTAAAAGTGGGAGACCTTTACATGGGAAAATATGACATGTATCAGCACATGATTTATAGTTCAATTTGCATTTCCACCTAAGCAAAAGTGGCTTGTCGAGCTGGATTTTTGTGAAGATGGCCTGTGCGGTGTTTCTGCATGTAATTACATACCTGTCAAGTGATACGGTTTCGCCGTATTTTAATACGGGGAAAATGCAATTTTAGCATATACGGGTGTATTGTCATTTCTGTACGCCAAAGAGAAAAATATACGGGAAAAAAAATTGAGAGTGTGGGGAGGAACACGTCTTGTGTAACCCCCACAGCGTACGGGGCTGTCAGAGTGCTCAGCGTGAGCAATTATCACAACAGAAGTGTGGACTCATCATTAGGCTGATGGCTTCGCACCTTCTTAACAGATAAGCATTATGAACAAGAGGACAGGTAGATGGACCATGCACAACATTTTGTTTACAAAAAACATTTTTGAAATATGTATGCACATAAATGTGGACGAAATAGACAAGGATTGCATCTCGTATTATATTGTAACGTGCAGCTCAACATGGCAACGTCCCACCGGGAGGTTTGAACTCACGCCTCCCGCTCTGGAGTCCCACACTCTACCTGTGTCGCCAATAGGGTCAACCTACTTGACAAGCCAAGTAGGGTGCTTATATTGAGTTTGCTACAATATCACCACCCTGCTCCTCTGCTCTCTGTGCCGCTGCCACCACTGGTTCATCTACTGCATCATTCAATGTAGTGTCAAACGTCTCTCCATGACTCTCATACAGATTGTGCAGAGTACAAGTCAGCACCATAGATTTAACCAGTTTCATGTCACAGTCATTCCTCTCTCCTCGTCATCAGCCATTTTGTTTATTGTGGAGGATTCAGTCACGTGTTTCACGTCACGAGGGTGTGGCGCTGCCTGCTGTTCAACAAATCCCACCCACAGCAGGTGTGCCAGCAGTAGTTGAAAAGCAACTGAGGCTGAACCGAACCGAAGTGAGTAGAGCCGGGTTTTCAATCGGGGCTGAGCGGGGCTAGTGGAAAAGCGCCAGTAAGTCTCCTCACTCCTCTATTTTCAGGTTCATGTTTTTGTGTTCCCTTCGGTGGCCCAGTTTGGCCCAAAGGCGCGGTGTGGACTTCTTCATTATCCCTGCAGTGCTGTGTATTTTTCAACTGCTGTTGGACACTTTACAGTTGATTTCTTGTTTAATAAACACACACTTCACCTGCATTTGGGCTCATCTCCCTTCATCCATGTGCTGCGTAAAAACGCACGCACATGACAGGTGGAGGTTGAAGGTTTTGTGAGTGATTGCTGATTTGCGGGTGGGACGTGTGGATGGTTTTGATTCCCAAGTATATTTTCTAGATGATGAAGAGCGTTGTTGTTGTTGCTGCTGCTTGGGGGTATTTCTACAGTTTCACCTATTTCATTTGCTCTATCCTGTAAATCAACCCGAAAGGGCGCTGGAATATGATCTAATTCATCCATGGCCCTTTGCAATTCAGCCATTCGAATTGGAGACTTTTGTAAAAGGGTTAAATCGTCTGTTGTGTTATCATATCCAGCTACCCAGTCTAGTAGCGCCTGCCTTTCTCCCCCCTATCCCCAATTCAACATGGTCTGATTGTGATTTTTTTATCCATGATACCATGTCACATACCCAGGATATATAGAGGAGAGGAAAGTTTACATTACACTTTTTCACAAATAGTCAGGACGGAGGCGATGAAGCACTGCATAACCTGACAGAGTAATAGGTCGGTGGTCAGATGCTGTTGCACCCCCGTTCTCGTCACACACACAGCCTTGAAGAGCTTCCTCAGGGTGGTTGTCAAACTGGACCTCTGGCGTAGATGGGATGGCCAGATTCGGTGTTTGGTTTAATTCTGCAAACCGGGACCAAAAAAAAGATCAACATTACTCATCATGGTTCTGTAAGTACATAACATACACTACCGTTCAAAAGTTTGGGGTCACTTAGAAATGTCCTTATTTTTGAAAGAAAAGCACTGTTTTTTTCAATGAAGATAACTTTAAACTAATCAGAAATACACTCTAATATCTAATATACATTGCTAATGTGGTAAATGACTATTCTAGCTGCAAATGTCTGGTTTTTGGTGCAATATCTACATAGGTGTATAGAGGCCCATTTCCAGCAACTATCACTCCAGTGTTCTAAGATAAGATAAGATAAGATAAGATAAGCCTTTATTAGTCCCACAACGGGGAAATTCCAGGATTGCAACAGCACAGGGATAGCAACACTCAGAGCAACAATCAGAAGGCAAGAAAAAAACAAGCAAGCAAGAGCAGCTAATATACATATGTACGTATTACTATAAAATATATATATATACACACACACACAGACACACAGTGCAGAGCATTGTAGCTGGATGGAATAAATATATGAATATATGAACACACAGTGCAGAGCATTGTAGCTAGATGGAATAAATATGTAAATATATAAACACCCACAGTACGGAGCATTGCAGCTAGGTGGAATAAATATGCAAGTATATAAACACACACAGTGCGGAGCAATGTAGCTAGATGGAATAATATGTAGATATATAAATATATAAACACACCCAGTGCTGAGCATTGTAGCTAGATGGAATAAATATGTAAATATATAAACACACACAGTGCAGAGCATTGTTGCTAGATGGAATGAAACAGCATAACCGTCTACTTAGTTATCCTACATGGTATGATTATGTGCCCATACATATTCTCACCCTCCATAGCGACCGGTATGTTCCTAGTTGTATGCCGGAGGGGACCATTGTGTAAGTCTATTGCATCTTTTGCATTCAAAAAACTATTAGTTTGTTACGTCTTTTTGCTATCTCTACGAGCAGCCCTGCTTAGGTTGTACAGTCTGACAGCCGTTGGTAGGAAGGACCTACGAAACCTCTCGGTTGTGCACCTGGGATGATGTAGTCTGCTGCTAAATGAGCTCCTCAGTGCATTCAGTATGTCCTGCATAGGGTGGAACTCGGACTCCAGCAGAGATGACAGTTTAGCCACCGTCCTTCTCTCTCCTATCTCCTCCATCGGATCAAGGCGCTGCCCCAGGACAGAGCTAGCTTTCTTAATCAGTTTGTTCAGTCTCTTCCTATCGGCTGCAGTAATGCCACTGCCCCAGCAGACCACTCCAAAAGTGATGGCTGATGCCACCACCGTGTCATAGAATGACTTCAGCAGCGCCCCTTGTACACCAAAAGACCTGAGTCTCCTCAGCAGGAACAGCCTGCGCTGTCCCTTCTTGTAGAGTGCATCAGTATTGTGTGACCAGTCTAGTTTATTGTTCAGATGAATACCCAGGTACTTATAGGATGTCACCATCTCGATGTCTGTTCCCTGTATATTTACTGGTACTGTGAGGGGCTGCCCATGCCTGCGGCAGTCCACCACCAGCTCCTTAGTTTTCCTCGCGTTGATCTGGAGGCAGTTCCGATGGCACCAGTCCACGAAGTCCTGGATAAGCCCTCTGTACTCAGCTTCATCTCCATTGGAGATGAGGCCAACGATCGCAGAGTCATCAGAGAACTTCTGTAGATGGCAGTGTGTTGTGTTGTGTGAGAAGTCCGCAGTATAAAGAGTGAACAGGAAGGGAGCCAGCACCGTTCCCTGGGGGGCCCCCGTGCTACTGATGATCGTGTCGGACACACAGTCCCGGGTTCTCACAAACTGAGGCCGGTTCGTGAGGTAGTCCAGGATCCATGATGACAGGTGCTGGTCCACCCCTGCGCGCAGCAGCTTGTCCTTCAGGATCATCGGTTGGATGGTGTTGAAAGCACTGGAGAAGTCAAAGAACATGATCCTCACCATATTCCCGGGCTTCTCCAGGTGGGACAGAGAACGGTGAAGGAGGAAGATCACCGCATCCTCCACCCCAATGCCATGCTGGTAGGCGAACTGGAGTGGATCCATCGCTGGTTCCACCAGGGGGCGGAGGTGACCCCAAACTTTTGAACGGTAGTGTATGTTTATTTTAAGTCATGTTGGTGGGTGACTAAGGTGTGTGTGTGTGTGTGTGTGTGTGTGTGTGTGTGTACACTACCGTTCAAAAGTTTGGGGTCACCCAGACAATTATTTTGTGTTTTCCATGAAAAATCACACTTATTTACCACCATGAGTTGTAAAATGAATAGAAAATATAGTCAAGACATTGACAAGGTTAGAAATAATGATTTGTATTTGAAATAATAATTTTTTCCAGATACTCAACCTGCTCAAAGGAAGATCAGTTTTATAGCTTCTCTAACCAGCTAAACTGTTTTCAGCTGTGCTAACATGATTGCACAAGGGTTTTCTAGTCATCCATTAGCCTTCTGATGCAATGAGCAAACACATTGTACCATTAGAACACTGGAGTGATAGTTGCTGGAAATGGGCCTCTATACCCCTGTGTAGATATTGCACCAAAAACCAGACATTTGCAGCTAGAATAGTCATTTACCACATTAGCAATGTATATTAGATATTGGAGTGTATTTCTGATTAGCTTAAAGTTATCTTCATTGAAAAAACAGTGCTTTTCTTTCAAAAATAAGGAAATTTCTAAGTGACCCCAAACTTTTGAACGGTAGTGTATATACAGTGGGGAAAAAAGTATTTAGTCAGCCACCAATTGCGCAAGTTCTCCCACTTAAAAGATGAGAGAGGTCTCCAATTTTCATCATAGGTATACCTCAGCTATGAGAGACAAAATGAGGGGGAAAAAAATCCAGAAAATCACATTGAAGGATTTTTAATGAATTAATTGGTAAATTCCTCGGTAAAATAAGTATTTGGTCAATAACAAAAGTTCATCTCAATACTTTGTTATATACCCTTTGTTGGCAATGGCAGAGGTCAAACGTTTTCTGTAAGTCTTCACAAGGGTTTCACACACTGTTGCTGGTATTTTGGCCCATTCCTCCATGCAGATCTCCTCTAGAGCAGTGATGTTTTGGGGCTGTCGTTGGGCAACACGGACTTTCAACTCCCTCCAAAGATTTTCTATGGGGTTGAGATCTGGAGACTGGCTAGGCCACTCCAGGACCTTGAAATGCTTCTTACAAAGCCACTCCTTCGTAGCCCGGGCAGTGTGTTTGGGATCATTGTCCTGCTGAAAGACCCAGCCACGTTTCATCTTCAATGCCCTTGCTGATGGAAGGAGGTTTTCACTCAAAATCTCACGATACATGGCCCTATTCATTCTTTCCTTTACACGGATCAGTCGTCCTGGTCCCTTTGCAGAAAAACAGCCCCAAAGTATGATGTTTTCACCCCCATGCTTCACAGTAGGTATGGTGTTCTTTCTCCTCCAAACACGACAAGTTGAGTTTTTACCAAAAAGTTCTATTTTGGTTTCATCTGACCATATGACATTCTCCCAATCCTCTTCTGGATCATCCAAATGCTCTCTAGCAAACTTCAGACGGGCCTGGACATGTACTGGCTTAAGCAGGGGGACACGTCTGGCACTGCAGGATTTGAGTCCCTGGCAGCGTAGTGTGTTACTGATGTAGCCTTTGTTACTTTGGTCCCAGCTCTCTGCAGGTCATTCACTAGGTCCCCCCGTGTGGTTCTGGGATTTTTGCTCACCGTTCTCATGATCATTTTGACCTCACGGGGTGAGATCTTGCATGGAGCCCCAGATTGAGGGAGATTATCAGTGGTCTTATATGTCTTCCATTTTCTAATAATTGCTCCCACAGTTGATTTCTTCACACCAAGCTGCTTACCTATTGCAGATTCAGTCCTCCCAGCCTGGTGCAGGTCTACAATTTTGTTTCTGGTGTCCTTTGACAGCTCTTTGGTCTTGGCAATAGTGGAGTTTGGAGTCTGACTGTTTGAGGTTGTGGACAGGTGTCTTTTATACTGATAACAAGTTCAAACAGGTGCCATTGATACAGGTAACGAGTGGAGGACAGAGGAGCCTCTTAAAGAAGAAGTTACAGGACTGTGAGAGCCAGAAACCTTGCTTGTTTGTAGGTGACCAAATACTTATTTTACCAAGGAATTTACCAATTAATTCATTAAAAATCCTTCAATGTGATTTTTTGGATTTTTTTTTCTCATTTTGTCTCTCATAGTTGAGGTATACCTATGATGAAAATTGGAGACCTCTCTCATCTTTTAAGTGGGAGAACTTGCACAATTGGTGACTGACTAAATACTTTTTTCCCCACTGTATATATATTAAATTGTATTTTTAATTACACACCTTTAATCACTCATGTCACATCAGCAGTCAGCGTGGTCCCTCTCCTACTCCTCCTCCTCAACGTCACACGCTCCGCTGCACCGGCGTCTACAGGTGAATGATGCAGGTACAAATGATGACGAGCTCGGGGATTTATTAATGATACAGGATGCGGGTCTGTAAGTACATGCCATTGGGTGAACGTTTCACTGACTTGGCCTTTTTACAAGGGCACGTCAGTCTGCTCTGAACACCCAAATCCGAAGGTGGATGAACGGTGTCGGGAGTCCCACCCTCTCCGGTCGATGTCGAAGGCCTTGGCTGGTATTCTGTAAAGCTAATATTAAGTTTATTTCACATTGAAAAAACAATAATGCAGTTTACACCGTTTAAAAAACACAAGATGGCACCATCCACCAATACATGACGCCGCGGGGAATGTTTACATCATCACCCTGAGATGATGTGAGAGGGCCAATGGTGACCTGCCACATCATCGAAGGGTGACACTATCACCCATCAACATTTTAACAACGTGGTTTTAGGGAGAAAACAATCATATTGGATTAATGAAAGGTTTTGTTTGTTTTTAAATAGGGGGAGTTTAACAGAACCACGCGTTGTAGCGTCGGTTGGTACCGGGTTTCGTCTGTCTCTCTGCCATGCTGGTTGTTCACCCCTCATTGGCAAAATGCTCCTGAGCGCTGTGTGCGCAGGCTATTGGACCTGTAAAGACAGCTGGATTTTGTGGTGGACGTCTGCCGTTATTCTGCTGTGGAGCCGCCATTGGATGGAAGGTTGTGGGATGCTCAGCGTTGACCCCAGGCAGTTCGTGGTCCGTTAAAACCGCCGGATCGTCTTCAGCAGGTCAAATTTCATCCAAAAGCCCCACCAGACTGTCTTCATCATTGGATTGTTGCCTATTATCCTCCTCAAATTCTGTAAGTACATTTCTTTTTTCAACGACCGTTCATAATGTTTATAGATGCAATGGTTGGTAGAGGGGAAAATGAACATACCTGCATCCGAGAGGGTGATAACCCCTTCCAATTGAGTGAGAATGACTTTAAAAAGACAGGGGAAAAAAATGATTTAAAAGCAGTTCTGACTTTGAGACAGATTATGAGATAAATGCTTTCTAAAATAAAATAATAGCTTTGTCTGTATAACACTTTTCACAGACGAGTCACAAAAACAGATAAACAGTTGATCGAGTAATTAGAAAAATAAAATGAATAACACTTACTGGGGTACCTTGGCGGTGTGTGGATTTCTGCATACATTATAATTTCTAAAAATGAGTAAAGTTTTATTTATCAATAAAGTTTTTTTTTTTTATAAAGTTTTGAAAGTCAGTGTAAAATCACCTCTCATCTTGCCTAGGTGTGAAGCCTTGGGTGTGAAGGTGGACTTAAGAGCTGGTTCACTCACACTTCTACACAAAGCAGACACCCCCATAGTTGATCTGGAAAAGATTTTGGAATGGCCAGAGTAAACTCTCTGCTGTAAGATCCCTTCCCGTGTGTGTGTGCTTGCGTGTGCGTGCATGCATGTGAGTGTGTCGGTTAAGTCCGAGGGGGGTCTTATCACCGGTGTTTGGTTTCAGAGCCTGACACAAGGGAATATTCTGCTTAGGTAAGAGAATGGCCTTCTCTTATTTAGTTGATTGAAAATTTAAACGCTCCAAAAAGTTGCTCAGGTCAGTCTGCCTCTAAACCCTTATCCGAATGTGCAAAAGCGTGTTTTTACACAAAGCATTTAGAGACACTCTGACTGATGTGTGTTTTGTAAAATGTGGTCTGCCCATTGAACATCTGTGGAGCTCGTCTGCCACGGAGATTGTTTTTAAAGCATTTAGAGACACTGACTGGTGTGTTTTGTAAAATGAATCCCACTACAAAGATGTCGTCCTTGAAAAGATGTTTTCCCCCATCCTTAACATTCCATTCTCATGCTAACCCCATATGACCAACAGATTAAAAGCACTTCTAACTGACATTCTATACCCAGCACTAATCTCAAGGGTCAAACATCATATTTTCAAAGCACTTATAATTGACATTCTATCCCCTGAGAAATACACGGGTCAGTCATGGGTCAGGGGGCGTGGCATCTATCAAAACTGTCTAAAGAGAAGGGTGCCCTAAGGAATCACCCTCCCTCTCTAGAGCCTTCACACACGCTTATGTGAGGCAGAGTCGATCAATAGTCGACCAATCTCAAGAGCATCAAATGACCCGAATGATTTGGAAGCGCTGAAACCTATCCTTCTTTTGCTAAAAACAAAGCCATCGCTTCCCCCAGGATTGATCGACAACGATGACCTCTAATCACACTGGAGATGGAGGCAGATGCAATATATGTCCAATCCATTTTGGAAGAAATGGATTAAAGAGTATCTACCTCAACTCCAAGAGCATCAGTGAGGGGCCACAGCATCAAGAAATTTTGCAGAAGGAGACATGGTTCTTCTTGTGGACAACTGTGCACCAAGAAATTCATGGACTATGGGAAAAGTAATTGAGGCAGTTCCAGACAAGAGGGGTCTTGTTTGCAGAGTTCGAATTAAAACGAAGACCAACATCTTAGACAGGCTTATTACGAAGATCTGTCTGCTTGTAGAATCTGAATGGGCAAGTGGTAAAGACTGAGCCCCCACGATGAGCCATGTGCTAGCAACCTCTGGCTCTTCTTTTCTTTCTTTTCTCTCTCCTTTCCCTCTGTTTTATTCTCTTTTTTGCTTCAATCTTCTTTGGAAATGAGCTGCGGATGGATATTGTATCCTTGCCAGTCAGTGCATCATGACATGCACTACACAAAGAGCAGAGATAAACAAACATATCATCTGGTCAGTCACTGCAACAGATACTGGAGTCAGTTTGTCTTGGCCTGTCCTTGCCACTGATAATACCTCTATCTGCCAAGAATGTGTCACTAGTCCAGCAAAAGCTACCGGTACTCAAATACTTTACAAGCAGTTTCATGAAATGGTTTGTCAGAAAGCAACTCATACTGGCTTGGACATTGCCCGGGTTAACAAGGTCAGGAGTTCTTGGCAGCAGAAGGTGAATTACAGAGCTGCTTGGAGGAATCTGATCAGACCTAAATGAAACAGTCATTGTCGTCCCCGACAGACTGCTATGATGATGATGATTAACAGGTTAATTGAGGAATAACTGGTCATTTAGTGAGCTTAATGATGGTATTATTTTTGTGTTTGAATATCTGACGTTTTGGCATTGTACATGCCTGTTTATGTTTTGCATTGGGAAGTTTATAGAAATGTGGTCATTGTTCTAGAGAATTACATTTGTAGAACAATTAGGGGCCTGAAATGTAAGTGCCACATTCCTTTTTCCTTATTGCATGTATGTAAGTTTATGTTAAGTTCATGTTTAGATAATAATGATTGGATGAATAATTAAGTGAAATAATATAGACATAAATATTGGTATTCTAAATATTTCATAATTGACTTTTGTTTATGTCTAAAACTGCCATTGAACTCTTTTGTAAGTTTGTACTTAAATAGGTCCCTGTAGATTTAAGAGGTGGCCAAATAATGGCATGAGAGGTGATGCAGCAGTCAATGGAATTCTGGCATAGAGAGGGCGGTCTCATGGGTTTTCTGACTATGTAACATGCATCAATTGGGAAAAGTGTGCAGTGTAGAGGTTTTCTGTTTGTTTTTGGCAACAGGGCCTATATAGCAGTGATGTTTCATAGTTGTTTCTCACACATCTACAGTGTCAAATTAGCTCAGGTGCCTAACAGTTTTTTTTTTTTTAATTGCTATTCTCTGTAAGTTCTACTGACCCCAGTGGACATCTGTGTGCACTTGAATCAGCTCTACCAGGGATTTTGTGGGTCTTTGCTGAAAATTGTAGTTACCAAACTAGACCAGCTGGGTTCATTAATCCACAGTTGATTATATATCTTCTACCATTTGTTGGTTAAAATCTCCAACTGCATCTGTTTTTCTTGGAATGTTAGTTTGTGCAACAATATTATCACACTTCCTTTATTGCTTGCTTCCTTTATTGCTTTTCACATTTCTTTTACTGCTTGCTCTGCATGCCACAGCTCACAGCTTTGAGGTCACACATCCAAGCACACAATTCATGACATTTGCTGAAATCAAATAGAATGGGTCAGCCCGCAGCTGTTCCCAACACAGGGATGGAAGAATACAGATTCACTGAGGGACAAACCCCTCCTCTTTGTGTGAGAGAGTGGGTGAGCATTAGGGTGTGGTCAGGTTTTATAAAAACTAAGTTCCAGATTCAGGAGCACTGTCTCAGGGCATGTACCTAAGAGGTGTTCCAGCGCTGTCTGTACCATATCTCAATTTCAGTAAAATAAGTGAAAGTACTGTATATTTCATCTCTCAGTCTGGTTATTTGGCCTTTGCATAAAAGAACTGGGGGTGAAAGCATTTTAGATGCAACAATTTGGTGTTTCCGCCCGGTTACGAGGCTAAAAATTTTATAGTTTGTTTTGAGAACGGTGTGAAGATTTTTTCTCCACAGTCTGGCGGCTGCATAAACATAAAGTAAGCAGAAAACCTTTTTCTACAAATTCCTGCCTGTCCCTTCGGGGACAGTCCTTTCTGTGGAGATTAAATACTCATGCACGTGTGATTTTATTTATGGAATGGAATTGAGATGTGGTCTTGATTTAAATGATTAATGTGTTGAATTGAGAAGTATATTAACCTCTTGCGCTCCGTTGTACCGTGGACGGGCAAGTCTCTGCGTCCTAGTGCGCACGAGGGCGCTCTCGTGCACCCTCGTGCGCTCTCGGACGCATGATCCTGATGGTGGTGATGTAGGTGGTGTGGCGTCTAAGCGCGCACTGAAAATAAAAGCTGCAGACACAGCCGCGAACAGATTAGTTCATCTGATTGACCTCTCATTTGACTAATAAGAGCCTTGAATTGGGTTTCTGAAACCTTGAAGAACCAATGAATGAAAACCTAGGAAGGAGGACCCGCCTACTGTGAATGCAGGAGCCAATTGAAGCACAGAAGTTCGGGCTGGGTGAAGAGAGACTTACTGCTGCAACAGATGAAAAAAAAGGATGCAGGAAGAACCTGCTGCAGACCCAGCAGCACGGAGGCCACCCACAAGTGCGACCTGCACTCATTCCAGCAGTATAGACGTTTAGGATTCTCTTCCGTCATCATAGACCGATGGAGGCCGACGACAAAGGTCGTAAATCATTCGCCAAAACCGCAATAATGGAATTATGTTTTGACCGAGATCCACGAGCGGACCAGCGTCGCGTTCGTCTGACAATGGGGAAGAGAAGTTCGCTAGGACAATGTGGCTGTGAAGAGGTAAGGTGTTATAAGCTAAATTATTATTTATCCCTGAAAATTGTAATCAAAAAATGACTTTTGACCGATCGGTAAATTACAACTGTACGGCACACGAAGTACGAAGTGCGTGCGCCGCATTACACAGTTCTTCGCTGCCTCCAAACCGTGAAGGCCCCCCCCCCGCTACAATTCTGTAGCGGGGGGGTGGGGGGAGCCGCGGTGACAGCGTTACTGTGGAAACATGCTACATCCGAGTGTAATCCGTCATGTAGCGAGGGCCGATTTCCATCCTCTGTAGCGGGGGGGTTGGGGGACAACCCCCCCCCCCACACACACACACACACAGCCCTGAATTTGACCTTTCATTAGAGCCCAAGATGAAGCTTCTATATTGAATCATTCAAAAGTTACAGACGTTTTTCCAAACTGTGCCATTTGGCACAGTTCCAAAATGCCTGGGAACAGCCTGAGAACAAAGCTGTGTAATATATTCATTTTTTGTGGTATTGTTACAAAATTTGGACCTCAGCTGGATAACACTTGGTTCTACCTTTCTGTTGCATTTTCCAGCCCGGATCTGAAGCTGTGTTATTTGCAAGCATTTGTATCCAAAAAAACACCCAGGCCAAATTTATTTTCTTCAAGTTCGCTATGTTTAGATGACTGTAACTCAGTGGCCGAAGCATTTAGAGAGATTATGACTGTTTTGCCAAAAAATTCAAAGTGTTTTCTTTTAAATGAGACCAACCCCATGAAGATGCTGCAAAGGGTTGAAGAACAGCTTTCGATTTACTTTGGGCACATTATTTTTTGGCGTTTTTAGGAAAATTGACCGGAGTGCAAGGGGTTAACTGAGTTTAAGAGTGAGAGAAATCTCCAAACGTTTTAAACCCCATGGGACTTGATAGACGTGTTAAAACTGTCCCAAAAAGTAGAGTTAGAGATAGCTTTGCCAAAAGGTTTAAACCCCTTGAAATTATTGCTTAATTTCAAAAAGTAGAGTTGGCATCCCTAGCTTATTTTTGTTCAGACTAAGAGGTTGAAACTCCTTGGGATTGCAATGGGCGCATCCCTAAAATTATAAGTTAGTCTTACTGCATGAAAGAAAAAATTATCTATCTATCTATATATAAGATAAGATAAGCCTTTATTAGTCCCACAGTGGGGAAATTCCAGGATTGCAACAGCATAGGGATAGCAACACTCAGAGCAACAATCAGAAGGCAAGAAAAAACAACATCTAGTAAACATATGTCCATATTACTATAAATGTATATATATATAGACACACAGTGCAGAGCATTATGGCTGGTGAATGTGCAGCAGAAAGTCTAAGCTCTCTCTCCGCAGATGCAGCGGGCCAGCTGGAAGTCTTTGGGCATGATGGTGACCCCCTTAGCGAAGAAGAGACCCACCAGGTGGGCCTCGCTGGTCTCCTGCAGAGCCATGACGGCGAAGCTCAGGAAACGCAGGACGGTCTTGAAGTCCTGAGCGATCTCCCTCACCAGGCGCTGGACGGGCAGCTTACGGGTGAGCAGCTCCGTGGATTTCTGGTAGCGACGGATCTCTCTCAGAGCCACGGGCCTGTGACGGCGAGGCCTCTTCACTCTGCCGGTGGCCAGAGCGCCTCTCCGAGCAGCCCTGGTGGCTAGCTGTCTCCTGGGGGGCTTCTTCCTCCAGTAGATTTTACGGGCGGTCTGCTTGGTTCTTGCCATCGCTCTTTATTATTCTGTCTTATATTTCTTTCACGCCGCCTAAACTCCAGCCCGGCACCCGCGTCCTTTTCGCTACAGCTCCCGGTATGTCGAGTTTCCCATTAGCACCGGGCGGCGGCCAAGTGCTAGCTAGCACTAGCTCCTCCCTGCTGTAACGTCTCCCGCTGCAAACCGTGGCTCCGTCCGCCGACCCGGGAGACCCCCGGGGCGATCCGTGCAGCCGTGATATATATACAGAGTGAAAGGTGTAGAAAGAAGAAGGAAGATTAAAAAAAAGGCTGTTGCAACAGGCAGCCGACTCGTGTGGCGCCGCCGGTCCGGCGGAACCGGAACCGGAAAAAAAAAAAATATATATATATACAGTATATATATATATATATATATATATATATATATATATATATATATATATATATACTGTATATATATATATAATTTTATTATTATTTGTGTGAACTGATCAGAAATTAATCTTGTGAAGTTAATTAATACAGATTGGACTAAAATGGCTATGAAACCGGACTGTAATAAGGATAATGATAAAATGGATGATGATAAAAACAGCTCTGAATACTCTTTGGGAAGTTTAGGGCATGCAGTGAAAGAGAGAAGAGGATGAGGCAGGTCCTTTTCAGAAGAGCAAAAAATATGTGCAGCAAGAATAATTATTCAAGATAAACTGGCATTAACACAAAGGTATTTTAGCGAAGCAATTTGGTGTTTACAAAGCTGTTTATGTGGATTATTGCAGTTTGGGTTGTTTTGTCTTTGTGCAGAAAAAATGGAAGGACCTGCTCCGACCTCATGGAGATAAGAGACAGGAGGAGATAAGAGAGAGCAGCAATTCTGTGTGTGTGTGTGTGTGTGTGTGTGTGTGTGTGTGTGTGTGTGTGTGTGTGTGTGTGTGTTTGGATCTGTGTGACGGGAGTTAAGGAGAAGTAATCTAAATATGGGTATTTTTACAAAGTTTTTGGGTTTTACTTTTTCAATCTAACTTTGCGGGTTTTTAACTAATGTTACGTACGTTATAAAATTATTTATATATTTTTTAAAGCAATTTTTTTTGATGTATCACTGACTTTTTTTCTTTGAAGCATAACAGTGCACTTTATAAGGAAAAAGAACACAGGACATGACCACAGGCACATAGAAAATGACATTTATTGACTGGAAGAGGTGACATGGACATTGACTGATCACAGGAGAAAGGACCCCTAAATTGATAAGTATTTTTTGAAGCTAAGTATGACTTTGCGTGACATTGTAATGACATAAAACATAATGATTTAACTGACTCTGACTTTACAAATGTAATGTTTATGGGTGTTTTTATTTATTAGGGGTCCAATGTGTGACATTGGTGGCAAAATTTAAAATTGATCAAATCTGCACATGAAATTGACTAATCACTATCCAATTGTGTCAGGTTTATGAAACTATTAACTATTTTCGTAACGGCATTCGCGTTCAGGAACTCTTGAGGATGAGCGCTCACTTCAACTACTTGTAAATGGAGACATAAACGGGACACTCGGGCTTTTGTTTCCCCGTGTGCCAATGCACTTTGCAATGGCACACGTTTTACACGAAACAACTTCAACACTTCCAGTATTTTTCACGCATCAAAACTCATCAACAGCTACATTTTCATGACATATTAAGATGTGATAACGTGTATACATACCTTCAAATTCTCCCTGTTTGTTGGATAAGACGTAAAATCACAAAAGGCGTAAATGCGGGACACGGAAGTTTGGACCTTCGATAACTTCAATATAAAGTGACCACGGTTAATCCTCTCCACATGGGTTGAGCACATCCGGGGTAGAGAAAATAAAAGTGCTTACCCAGGGCGTTCACCTCGCCAGACGGGGCTGCGCGCGGCCGACCAAGACCGAAGACGTAAATTTTTTAAAGGACACCATATTCGATGTGTCATAAATGTTTGAGATTTTATTGAAATATTCTACATCTGAGCTTCACAAAGACTGATCTCCTTTTTACGTGTATGGTTTGGGATTTGAAAGGTGCAAAGTGAAAAGCATCAGCACTTCCTGTTTTCTGGTTACTTTACCAAATAACTTGCATGTTGCTGCGTAAATTTGGGGACACGGAAATTTACGTCGTACGAGTAAATTTGCAGGGGTCGCCGTACAAAAACCATAGATCCGATCACATTGAGGAATGTTTTATTTTGAATTTGCATTACAACTCTGTTATCTCTTGCATTTTGAGTAGAAAGAGTTACTCAGAGATCACGTTACAGTACTTTGAAATTGATGCGATTTTCATGTCACACAAAAACTGGGAAAAATGAGGGGACATGACCAATAGTTTCGATTCTAACGGCAAAATCAATGATTTTTTTTTTTAAATTGCAATTCAAATCTGAAACTCTTATGTTCCCTTGCATATTATAAAAACAAAACCGACATCTGCAAATTACAGAAAAAGAGAGAGCGCTTGAAAGTCGGATACCCCTGATATAGTGCACTGGACCCCCCCCCCCCCAAAAAAAACACCCTTATATGATTTTGCACTGCAGGATACATCTGATGTTACTCACCACATAATGGTGTGACAACATCATATTTCAGAAATGTGACAGTAATAAGGAATCTATTTTCCCGATGCTCAGCCGTGGCCAAGCTGGGCCTTGGGACTACATTCCACCCCATAATTTACCAAGGAATGTATAAAATGAGGCATTCCTTGTACAAAATTAAACCAAATTCTAATTAGGCAATATGTCCACTTTTCCATTGATTGAAAGAGTGTGACGCAATCTTTATTCATTTATACAAATTTAACCTATCTGTGTTTGATTGGACAAACTGACCTTATTTATCAATGCTAAAGCATATCAAATCTGCACAGACAGCTATTTTGTTTTTCTTAAATGGAATTTGTAAATTAGTTCAAGAGACGTCACAAAAGAAGCCATGATTATTGAAATCTCATTTTGAAAGAGTTGTACTACCCATAAATTTTTATCTAAATTAAAAGTGGTAACACACTTCCTTTCAGTAAAAGAATCAAGCAAATACCCTGTAATTTTGCTGCATGTGCGTCTCCATGCATCAAAAAAGGGGGTATCAAAGAAATGGCAAAAATCATTAGCAATCCTCAGAAAAATAAATACATAAAAATTACCAATACATGATCAATAATGAAGAGAAAAATATAAATGAAATCGCTTGGTAATGAAATCACAACGTTCAATAGGAGAAGTTAAAAGTTACATTAATAAATTTCCAGATATTTAAGGAAATATCTGTAGATTTTTGTAAAGGAAATAAGGAACAAGATAAACTGATAAGGAGGAAAACCATGCAAATTTATGAGAAAAGTTCCAAATGTTTAAGGAAAGTTTAACTTGTGCTGAATTTATGTTTACTGTGGGACTTGATTTAGAATCTACTATAAAGGCAATACAGATTTTTACATTTATTAAAATTGATTTACAAAAAATTAAGTGGGTACTCGCACAAGTCCCACTGTATCAAGTGCACAGTGCCTCCAGGAACTCAGACATTGGCAGAAGTCCGTGATTCATTACCTTTGTAATGCTAAAATTGTAATCGGATGCAAAAAGACATGATAACATAAATATACTCTTCATAAAATTTTTGAAATTTAAAAGGGCTCTCAGAAAACGGGGGAAAATGCAGTCAACGTGGACAATGAAATGTAAGGTAATGATTAGAGAAATGGAGGAATTAGATAAATTTAAACCTTAGTTTTGATGTACGAATAATAGTGCAGTAAGATTATGAGTGGAGATTTTTGTGTGCTTTTTTCCTTGGTTTCTTTTTCTTTTTTTTTCTTTTCCTTATTTAATAATGGAAGTGTATTAGGGTAAATGGAAGCTGAAACCTTTGTCAATACTGAATAGCAACAACAAGACATTTTAGGAGATATTGATCCAGACAATAACTATTTTAATCATATTAACAATAAGTGTGCTTATTATGATCAACAATTAAGTGGAATTATGAATTCGGATCAGACATTGACAAGAATACATGTTAATAGTAGGAGTAAAAGTAGTTGGAAACCACATGTCAGATAAATACAAAACAAAGTTGCAAAAATATTGCAATCATAAATAAAATTAAGACAAATCACTTTATATCTTGTATTGTTCATTGATACTTCCATACTTGACCTATTGCATAGAGGCTGGGGTAACAATTATCAAAGTACATTTAATTAATTGCTAACATTACAAAAACGGCTGTCCATGTAATATACAAAGTCGGGTATCTTGAACATACTAATTTATTGTTTACACATTTAAAGTTATTGAAATTGCGGGATCTGGTTGATTTTTATATAGCACAATTAATGTTTAGAAAAAGAAAAAAGAAAAACCTTCTGCATAATTAATCAATCAATCAACTTACTAAAATAGTTATAAAATCCATAAGTTGCATATTTTTTTTGTAACTTAAGATTTTTATTCATTTTTCATTATATATATTGCATTCAGATCACAGTCTACATTTAAAAAAAACAAAGGGGCTAGAGTAAAAAAGAAAAAGGAGAAAAAAAAAAAGGGGGGGGGGGGACAAATGTTGGAGCATCAAGTTTTTAGTTTCCATCTCTTAATTCTTCTGGTTTTTCCAGCGTCTTTGGTTATTCTTTCAATATCTGTCTCGTTGTTGCACTTTGTAGTGTGTCCATTTCCGCCATTTTTTTTCCCATAGTCCTTCTTGCATTCTTTGTCGATATGTTAGTTTTTCCATCATACGTATGTCCTCAATAATGTCAGTCCATTGCTCTTGGTCAGGAAGAACTTCTGATCGCCATTTTTTTGTGATTGTTTTTTTACATGCAATCAACAAGATTTTAACTAGATATCTGTCCTCAGCCTGTATAACATTGTCTCTTTTAAGATCACATAGGTACATCAAGTTACAGTTCATTGGTATATTATATCCTAATATCCTCTGTATTGTCACATGTATAGATTTCCAGAATGATGAGATTTTGCAGCATTTCCAAAACATATGCGAGTGGTCTGCATTTTGAGCCCCACATCCCCTCCAGCATATAGATTGGGTATTTGTATACTTTCCTTGAATCTGTGGTGTAATGAAAAAGCGAATCAGGTTTTTCCATCCAAATTCCCTCCATGTTCTTGAATTTGTTGACGTGTGTTGTGTTTTCCATATTTCCTGCCAGCTTTCTTCTGTTATGTTTAAATTGAGCTCTTTCTCCCATTTCTCCTTTATATAGTTACTTGAATGATTGTTTGCCATAAGTTTCTGATATAGCTTTGAAATAATTCTTGTTTTATTTCCTGTATATGAGCTTAAAATGAATTGTATAATCTCGCTCACATCTGTTTGGAGGTTATGCCTAATCTTCTTCATATAATAGTCTCTCATCTGCAGATATCTGAAGAATTCCGATCTTTCTAGTTTAAATTTTCTCCTGATGTTTACAAAGCTCCCGAGATCTTTTTTTCCGATATTGCCCCATGCTGTGATTCCCTTGTTCACCAGATTTTTGTATCCCCTATCTTGTTTTGCCGGTTCAAACTGACTGTCAAATGCTACCCATTTCAATAGTTTTATGTCTTCCTTTATATTATACTTTTGTACTATTTTATACCACAGTTCTAAAGTAAATTTAGTGATTGGGTCTATTTGTTTGATTTGCTTATATGCATCTTTATCTCCTATTATGCTTTGTACTGGGAGTCCCTCAATTTCCTTTTCCATTTCTTTCCATTTTGCCTCATATCCCTCGTCGCACCAACATATGATATATCTTATTTGTGCTGAGTCGTAATATTCCTTTAGACTCGGTAGGCCCATTCCTCCTTTCTCTTTTGGTAACTGGAGAGTTTTATATTTCACTCTTGGTTTTTTACCTCCCCAAACAAATCTCGATATCATCCTGTCCCACTTTGAGAATTGGGCATCTGGAATCTCTGTTGGTATAGCCTGGAAGAGGTAAAGTAATCTAGGTTGTATGCTGATTTTGACTGTCTCAATTTTTGAATTCAGATCCATATTTAAGATTGACCATCTATCAATATCTTTTTTTATTTCTTGTTCCAACCTATCATAGTTTGCTTTATAGATTTTGCTTAGATCTTTAGGTATGTTCACTCCAAGGTATTTTATTTCTTTTTGTTTCCAGTTTAGTTTGATCTTATCAGTTATCTGGTTTAGAGGGTTATAGTGGAATGTCAGTATTTGTGTTTTTGTTATGTTTATCTTGTATCCTGATAATTTTCCAAAATTTTCTATCAAGTTCATCATTTCCATTATTGATTCATCTGGTTGTTCAAGGTAAACTATAATATCGTCTGCAAATAGCCCAATCTTGTGTTCCGCCCCCTTTATTGTTACACCTTTTAATTTCTTATTTTGTCGTATCGCTTGAGCCAGTGGCTCTATGAACAGAGCAAACAAGGTGGGCGATAAGCAGCATCCCTGCCTAGTTGATCTTTGTATATTTACTTTGTCTGTTAAGCTACCGTTTATCTTGATTCTTGCCACAGGTTCTTGATACAGCGTCCTTATGCATTGTACTGATTTTTCGTTAAATCCAAAGCGTTCCAGCACACTATATAGGAATTTCCAGTTAACCCTGTCAAATGCTTTTTCTGCGTCTAAACTCATTATTACTGCGCTTTTCTTTTCTTTATGTATTTGATTAATTATATGTATTGTTCTCCTGATATTGTCATGTGTTTGGCGTCCCTCTATGAAACCAGTTTGATCATCTTCTATCAATTCCGTCAAGAATGTCTTTATTCGTTTACATATAATTGTTGTATATATTTTATAATCCACATTTAATAAAGAGATTGGCCTATAGTTTCCGCATTGTTCTCTATCTTTCCCTGGCTTTAAAATGACTGAAATAATGGCTTCGTTCCATGATGGAGGTATTTTGTTGTTGTTCAACGTCCAATTAAATGACTTTAGAAGCTGTGGCGTGAGTTCTTCTATAAACAGTTTATAAAACTCAGATGGGTATCCATCACTACCTGGTGATTTACCGTTTTTAAGTGACTTAATCACATCTCTAATCTCTTGTGTTGTTATTTCTGCTGTTAGCTTTTCATTTTGTTGATTTCCTATTGATGGCAAGTCCAATGTGCATAGAAATTTTTTAATATCTTTAGTATTTGTTTCTTCAGGTTGCGAGTATAGTTCTTGGTAGAAATTATGGAATATTTCTTCGATGTTTTCTGGGTTAACTGTGGTTTTATTTGTGGTGGGGTCTTTAATCTTATATACATTATTCATTGTTTGTTGTTTTCTTAACCGTTTTGCCAGCAGTTTTGTGGCTTTTGGTCCCGTTTCATAATATTTTTGCTTTAGATATCTATTTTTCCTTTCAATTTCATCCATTTGTGTTTCTTTTATCTTTATTTTTTCTTCTTTAATTTCTTGATATATTTTTGGGTCATTTGTGCTTTGATGTTTATGTTCTAATTCCCTCAGTCTCTCACATCTTTGTTCATATGCATCCAGTTTAGTCTTATTTGCTTTTCCTGTTTCAACAATTAATTTACCTCTTAACACGGCTTTTAGTGCATCCCATAGTATTGTTGGGTCCACTTCTTCATTGTCATTCTCTTGGATATATTCATTTATGTTTACTTTTATTCTTTCTTTCATTTTATCATCATTTAACAGTCCTACATTAAGTTTCCATGTTGTTTGTCGTTTTCTATTGTTTAAATTTATTTCCATGTATATAGGATTATGATCTGATATTTCTGCCCCTCCAATCCAACAATTTCTCACCCTGTGTCTGTCATCTTCATTCATAAGGAAGTAATCTATTCTAGAGTGTACTTTATGGACTGCTGAATAATGTGTATAGTCTTTTTCGAGTGGGTGCAGGTCCCTCCAAATGTCTACCATACCCATTTCTGCCAGTGAGGTTCTTATGAATTTTGTTACATGTTTTTTTGTCTTCTTAACACTTGTTGTATCAATTTCATGATCCATGACAGCATTTAAGTCTCCTCCACAAATTAGGACTCCTTCACTGTGTGTTGCTATGAGATCAAACAGATGTTGAAAAAAACCCTTGTCACTTTCTGGTGGGGCATAGATGCTCACTAATGTGATCTGCATTCCATCTATGCTACCCTTTATTATTACATACCTGCCTTCTTTATCCTGGATTTCCTGTTCACATTCAAATTGTATTTTATTTGAGATTAGTATCATAACCCCCCTTTTAGTTCCTCCCTTAAATGAACTGTAGTAGGAGTTCTTATAGCCAAATCTCTTTAGTTTCACATGTTCTGTCTTGCTCAAATGTGTCTCTTGCATAAATATAATTTCGGCTTTTTCTTTCTTGAATTTTCTTATTATTCTTTCCCTTTTAACAGGTGAGTTCAGACCATTCACGTTTAGTGTTATTATCTTAAGATTTTTACCCATAATCATGTTTTTCCATTTTTTTAACTTGTGCTCCTAGCCCCTTTAACAACAAAAATAACACATATTTATATAAAAACACATTAAAAAATCTCGACCTCCGTACTTTGGGCCTTTCTTCTGCCCACTGGTCCCTGTTGGTGGGTGGAGGGATTGTCCTCACCGAGTGTAGGGCCCTCCCTAGACCTGTATTTACTATCCAAGAAATAGTCATTAGTCTAGAAATGTCCGACAAATATCACTTAAACCTCTCCTAGCCGTCTGTTTCTCTTTTACCTTGTCTTCTTGGCCTTCATTTCTTCTGTGTCTTTCTTAATCTTTGTTATAATCTAGGCTTTCAGTTGAAAGCCTTGTAGTCTTTCCTGGGCCCGCTGCGCCACGTCTCCCCCCGTCTTTTGCCGTTCACTCGCCTCCACTCCGTCTGTCATGATGCGTTCAGGGCCTCCGCTGCTCCTACCGTTTCCTCCGGCACGTACACCTCAAGGCCCCGCTCCATCATGTCCTGCGCTGCCTCTCTGGCTGTGTTGTAGGTTCTTACGCCGTTCTCCCAATGAATCCTCATCTTCGTTAGTGGCGTTTGGAATCTAATTTTTTTTTCTTTCAGCGTTTTTTTAATGTTGGCATATTTCTTCCGCTGCTGCACAATTTCCGCCGGGTAGTCATGATCAAAGAATATCTGCTTGTCGCCGATTCGTATCTTTTTTTTCCACGCTCGTGTCAGGATTCTTTCCTTTACATCATATTTCAGAAAGTTTACCACAACTGACCTGGGTGTAGAGCGTGGGTTCGGGTTCTGTGCCGAGGCTCTGTGCGCTCGTTGAATCTGCAGATCCACTTCGCTGGGCAGTTCCAGCTCTTTTTTTTAAGAACTGATCCATGAATTTCGTCATCGAGTTGCCTTCAATGCCCTCCGGGATCCCGAAGATGCGTATATTGCCCCGTCTGGACCTGCTCTCCAAGTCGGTTACTTTCTCCTGCATCCTCTGCATTTGTGCCGTCAGGGTCTGCAGCTGTTCGCTTGCCTCGCTATTCCAATCTTCCAGCTCTGATATTCGGGCCTGCGCTTCTGTCATACACGCCCGCTGGGAGCGCAGCTCCTCCATGTTTTCTGCTAGCTTGCGCTCCATTTCTCTTCGGAGGCCCATAATTTCTTCCTTAATCTCTTTTTTCAGCTCCTCCTTAAGAGCCGCTAAATCCTGTTGTAGCTGCCGTTTGAAGTCTCTCAACTCTTTACCCAAACTGGCGATGCCAGTGTTCATGGTATCGATTTTTGTGTCTTCCATTTTCTCTGCTGCGGTCACCTCGTTTTTTTGGGCCCCGTGTTCAGCGGTTTCTCCTGCGTTGTTGAAGAGGAATTCTTTAATTTTACTCTGCTTTTGTCCTTGTGCCCGGCTCCTTCGTGTTTTCATCCCTTAGTTTATTGATCCGCTTATGTCGAGTTGGCCATTTACCGATGATTTTTAATCCGGCTAGGGAGAGCTCTCTGTTTAAGCGTTATGTCTCTCCGCCATCTTCCCGGAAGTCCCATAAGTTGCATATTTTAATAAAATTATTATAAAATATAGCTTAAATTTTAGAAAAATGAAAATCTTTATAAGAGCTAAAAGCTCAATAAAGCTTAATCCGGCATAGATAATACAGTAGGTAGCTGGTTTGAAATATGTTTGGTAAATGGGGGAAGATTATACAGGGGGCCTTAGTGAGCATTGCAATTACTTTAATGATTATTGCTTTCTGTGGGTGTTGTTGTATACCTATGATTAAACAACTTGTTGAAAGATCTATTGTTGCAGTATTCTCCTCTAAAGACCCACCCCCATACCAAGGTGTCCAGGAAGCTGTCCACCTGCTCTCACACTACCAGGATGACAACGAGGTTGTGGCAAGGCTGGACTCTGATGGGGACCCGGAGAATGCGGATGAAATAGTTTAGGATCTACGATAGGGTCTACAATATACATTTACATGGTGTTAGAATTTTGCTTTGCTGTGCTTTGGCTCCACAGGTTTCCATTGTGATCGCCGATCTTGTATATGTATGTGTTTATATAGTGTAAGTGCTCACATGTGAACACATACACATGTGCATATATATGCATGTGTGTGCCTTTATTCTGTGTCCACACGTGTGCACTGGTTATTTGTAGTATAGGTTTATACATCTTACACATATAGGCCTTTTGTTATGATTACCCATGATGTCTGCACCACACCAGATGTCCTCTGGAGATATGGCAGCCTGAGGGGCGCAGGTCAATCCAAATGCCGGAAAGAGGACATCGCGCAACATAAAGAATCTTAGACTCACTACACAAAGGGATTAGAATAGGATTATGAGATGGGTTTAGACCCATCTCAACAGGAGGAGATGCAAAAACAAATATGAAATTGACAAATGAGTGAGGTGCCCTGTTAGGACACCTCAACAGGGGGTATTGTTGGTTAAAATCTCCAACTGTATCTGTTTTTCTTGGAATGTCAGTTTCTATGTCATGGCGGCCTCTGGGCCGTCATTGGCATCATTATCTCCAGCTGCGCACAGATCCACAGGTGTTAATCAGCAGCTGTTAAAAGCCAGCGTTGCTGACAGCTCAGTACGGAGTCGTCTGTCCTCCTCGTCAGAGAAAGAACCAGAACTCCGCTCTCTGGCCTCGTCAAGGTATTCTCTTGTCTCGTCAGAAACTGTCTCGTCAAGAACTGTCTTGTCAAAAACTGTCTCGTCAGAGTCTGTCTCGTCAGGAACCTCTCTGGCCTCGTCAAGGACCTCTCCTGCCTCGCCTAGGACTTCTGTTCAAAGTCAAACACGTAAGAGAGCTGTTTGTTACTCTACACCCAACCTCTATCCCTGTGCACAGGTGGACCCCCTTGGCGGCGGACCTGCGTCCCCAGCTGACGGGGTAACGCCAACGCGCTCACGTAGCGGTTCGCTACCACCACGACCACCGGTACGTCTTGCTCCACAAATTCCTGAACTGTTACTGTATCAGTTACAGGAGTACTGGCCACCGTTACCGGTGGAGTTTGTGTCATCGTCATCTGTCGTGTCATCGTCACCACGTTCTGTGGAATCACTCACCTCGTCATCATCTGGATTGTCATGGTCACCACGCTCAGTGGAGTCACTCGTCTTGTCATCAGCTGGTTTGTCATCGTCCCGGTCTGTGGTGTCACAGCCGGAGTCTCTGGAAGACCTGTCCTCGCCACAGTCACAGGTGGAAGCCTCAGCACGTGCATGGACGCCTTCACCTCCACGTTGCACGGCCACTGGTTCTCAGCAGGACGTAACCTGTGCTTCTCCCAAGTAAGCCTCACTACTGATAGCCTGTCATTAGTGTGGGACAAAAGTAATTGTCTGTGCTTATATGTTCCAGGGTTGCCGGGTCTCCGTCCAGAGTGCTCAGCTCCAGTGACCAGGATACTATCCATGCTCTCACATTTGCACTACACACCCTTTCTCTATAATAAAGATTATTGTTCACTAATTTACCCGTGTCAGTGTCTGTCTCCTGGGTCCCGAAACATGTCAGTACGACTCCGTCACGTTGACCCAGCGGACAGCTCACTGTCGTGCTTAATTAACACTCTTAGCGCCCGGGTAGATTTGCTAGCCCACCAGCAGACAGTAATCTTGAATCAATTGACTCAAATTAATGGTTGGCTGGACCGTTTGGAGGGACACCAAACGTTTCCCCCGACCGCAAGTACTTCAACCCCTGCAGGCTTGGCATCAGGACTAGCTAACACCTCCTCGTCCTCTCGCCTCACTCCTATTCCAACACCTGCCCGGTTCAGCGGAAAACTCGGGGAAGCTCGAGGATTCATTTTACAGTGTGAATCAGTTTTTCTGCGTGTGCCTGGGGATTTTTCCCTCGACTCTAGCCGGATAGGCTATGTCATAAATTTGCTGGCTGGTAGAGCCTCGGATTGGGCTTATTTGATCATGGCTAGACCTAGCTATTCTTTGCTTACCTACCAGGAGTTTGTGACTGAGTTTCTGTCTGTATTTGATCACACGGATAGGGGAGAAGTGTTGACAGAACGTTTTTTAAGCCTACAGCAGGGAAAGAGATCAGCTGCAGATTACGCCATTGACTTCCGGGTCTTAGCCGCAGAGATTGGGTGGGGGGAGCCATCTCTTTGTGGTATTTTTCTACGCAGCCTTAACGATGAGCTAAAGGATGAGTTAGCGGCACGGGATAAACCAGATAACTTGCACGATTTAATTGCTTTAGCAGTTAGTATCGATAGTAGGTTAAAGGAACGGGCGGCTGGTCGGCGAGTTACTTCCCGTCCGGTTAAACCCCGCCCTCGTGTCACTGACTCTCTTCCTCTCGCTTTACCCGCATCAGAGAAGGCCCCGGATCAGGAAGCCATGATTGTTGGTCATTCTAAGGTGTCTGCAGCTGAGAAACAACGCCGTAGGGATCAAGGCCTGTGTTTTTATTGTGGGGATGAGTCACATGAGGTTTCTGAATGTCCTAGTAAGTTAAAAGGGAAGGCCCGTGGATCGCAGTAGGGGGATTCACGGGCAAGAATACAGAGGAACCCCTTACTTGTTGTCATTTACCCCTCAGACTCATTCATACTCACACAGAACACTCCACACTAGCGTTAGTCGATTCTGGAGCTGAGCAAAATTTCATTTCTAGAGACCTGGCAACCCGGATGGGCCTTAGTTGTCAGACTTTAGAACCCCCTGTCAGATTGATTACCCTGTCCAAGGCGTCGTTGACTACCATTAACCTTCAGACAGCGCCTGTGTCCGTTATTGTTTCAGGAAATCTCAGGGAGGAGATTCAGTTCCTAGTGCTGCCCGTTTCCTCTTCGCCCGTTATTCTGGGTTATCCCTGGCTGCGCCTACATAACTCCACTATTGATTGGCAAACTGGGAGAATAACGGCATGGAGTACGTTCTGCCTTAGTGCCTGTCTCCAATCAGCGGCGTGTGCCCCATCCGTGAAAGTGCCTCTGCCCGATTCATCTCCACCGGATTTATCTAAGGTACCTGAGGTTTATCACGATTTGGGGCAAGTGTTCAGCAAATCTCGGGCGTTGTCTTTACCCCCCCATCGTCCGTATGACTGCGCCATTAATCTGAAGGCTGGGGCCCCACTACCTGCTAGCCGCCTTTACAGCCTGTCAGCCCCGGAGCGCGAGGCCATGGATACATACATTAAGGAATCCTTGGCCTCTGGTATCATCCGCCCGTCATCTTCGGCCGTGGGGGCCGGTTTTTTCTTTGTTGGTAAGAAGGACGGTTCACTACGCCCCTGTATTGACTTCCGGGGGCTGAATGAAATAACAGTCAAGGATAAATATACACTGCCCTTGATGAACACTGCGTTTGACTCCCTCCAGGGGGCATCATGGTTTACTAAACTGGACCTCAGGAATGCCTACCATCTAGTGCGCATTAGAGAAGGAGATGAGTGGAAGACGGCTTTTCGGACCCCCAGCGGTCATTTTGAGTACCTGGTAATGCCGTTTGGGTTGACTAACACCCCAGCCGTTTTCCAGCGTTTGATTAACGATGTACTACGGGATTTTTTGAACTCATTTGTTTTCGTTTATCTTGATGATATCCTCATCTTCTCCCGCTCACTAGAGGAACATCGAGTGCATGTCCGTAGGGTATTACAGCGCCTCTTGGAGAACCAGTTGTTCGTCAAGGCCAAAAAGTGTGAGTTTCACACTGATCAGACCTCCTTCTTAGGATTTATTATTGCTCGTAACCAGGTGATTCCTGACCCTGCCAAGGTCAAGGCAGTGGTGGAATGGCCTGCACCCACCTCCAGAAAGCAGCTTCAAGGGTTCCTGGGGTTTGCTAATTTTTATAGGATGTTCGTGCCTAACTTTGGTAATATTGCTCGTCCTTTGACTGCTCTCACCGCCCCTAAGATTTCATTCTGCTGGAGTAAGGAAGCAGCCGATGCTTTTGAGAAGCTCAAGAGGGAGTTCGCCTCGGCCCGAGTCCTTACCCAGGTGGACCCGAAGCTTCAGTGCTTGGTGGAGGTGGACGCGTCTGATGCGGGAATTGGAGCAGTACTCTCCCAACGATCTCCTGTGGATGGTAAGATTCGCCCTTGTGCTTTTTTCTCTCATCGTCTTTCCCCTGCAGAGAGGAATTACAGCATCGGGGACAGGGAGTTACTGGCTGTGAAATTGGCCTTGGAGGAATGGAGACATTGGCTGGAGGGGGCCGCTCAGCCGTTCGTGGTTTGGACTGATCACCGTAATCTGGAGTACCTCAGGACGGCTAAGCGCCTGAATGCACGCCAGGCTCGCTGGTCCCTTTTCTTCGGCCGGTTTAATTTTACCATCACGTACCGGCCGGGAAGCAAGAACGGTAAGCCGGACGCTCTCTCCCGGCAGTTTGACCCCCCATCCTCCGAGGACCAGGAGACCCCTATCCTGCCGCCTTCCTGCGTCGTGGGCACCCTGTCCTGGGGAATCTGCAAGACGGTTCGCCAGGCCCAGAAGACTGAGCCGGACCCTGGGGGGGGGGGGGGGGGGGGGGCCCGGGCCGCTTGTTTGTTCCACGCACTGTCCGAGGCAAGGTGATTGAGTGGGGTCACGCTTCCAAGTTGGCTTGTCATCCTGGAGTGGGTCGGACTGTGGATCTCCTCCAAAGGACCTTCTGGTGGCCAGGGTTGCGGAAGGACGTTGTTGGCTATATCCGGGCCTGCCCTCAGTGTGCCACCGGGAAGACGACGTCATCTCCCCCGGCGGGCTTACTTCATCCGTTACCTGTTCCTTCACGCCCCTGGTCTCATGTAGCTATGGACTTTGTGACTGGGTTACCCACTTCAGATGACTACACCACAGTGTTAACCATTGTTGACCGGTTCTCGAAGGCGGCCCATTTTGTGCCACTTCGGGGTCTGCCTTCGGCCCAGGAGACTGCGGACCTCCTGGTGCAACACGTGGTACGTCTTCATGGCATCCCTGCGGATATTGTGTCTGATCGAGGACCCCAGTTTGTATCTCAAGATTGGAAGGCCTTCTGCACGGCACTTGGAGCCACTGCCAGCCTCTCCTCTGGCTATCATCCCCAAAGTAATGGTCAGTGTGAGAGGGCTAATCAGGAGCTGGAGGCCACCCTCTGTTGTGTCATCTCCTCCTGCTCATCCTCCTGGAGCAAGTTCCTGCCCTGGATTGAGTACGCTCACAACGCCACGATCTCCACGGCCACGGGCGTCTCCCCGTTTAAAGCCTCGTGTGGGTTTGATCCTCCGTTGTTTCCTGAGGAGGAGAAGGAGGTAGCGGTTCCTTCAGTCCAGGCACATATTAAGCACTGCCGGCGTGTGTGGCTCCTCGCTCGCCAAGCTTTGTTGAAGACCACTGAACGTAATATCCAGGTGGCCAACCGGCATAGGAGACCCGCCCCGGACTATAAGGTGGGTCAGAAGGTTTGGTTATCTACTCGGAATATTGGTGTGCCGGCTGAAAAGCGTAAGCTAACTAAACGCTTTATTGGTCCCTACACCATTAATCGGATTGTTAACCCTGTGTCTGTGCGCTTGTCTCTCCCCTCTTCGATGCGTATCTGCCCCACTTTTCATGTCTCCCAGGTCAAGCCATACGTCTCTGACCTCCTGTGCCCTGCTCCCGCGGCACCCCCACCCCCAAGGATGATCGATGGCCATCCGGCCTGGGGGGTGACTGCCATCTTGGATGTTCGCAGGTGGGGTCGTGGCCTTCAGTATTTGGTGGACTGGGAGGGCTTTGGACCGGAGGATCGGTCTTGGATTCACCCAGCGTTGATCTTGGATAAGCAGCTGATTCGCGACTTCCACCGGGCGAATCCAGGTAGGATTGGGCAGGTGCCTGGAGGCACTGCTAGAGGGGGGAGTACTGTCATGGCGGCCTCTGGGCCGTCATTGGCATCATTATCTCCAGCTGCGCACAGATCCACAGGTGTTAATCAGCAGCTGTTAAAAGCCAGCGTTGCTGACAGCTCAGTACGGAGTCGTCTGTCCTCCTCGTCAGAGAAAGAACCAGAACTCCGCTCTCTGGCCTCGTCAAGGTATTCTCTTGTCTCGTCAGAAACTGTCTCGTCAAGACTGTCTTGTCAAAAACTGTATCGTCAGAGTCTGTCTCGTCAGGAACCTCTCTGGCCTCGTCAAGGACCTCTCCTGCCTCGCCTAGGACTTCTGTTCAAAGTCAAACACGTAAGAGAGCTGTTTGTTACTCTACACCCAACCTCTATCCCTGTGCACAGGTGGACCCCCTTGGTGGCGGACCTGCGTCCCCAGCTGACGGGGTAACGCCAACGCGCTCACGTAGCGGTTCGCTACCACCATGACCACCGGTACGTCTTGCTCCACAAATTCCTGAACTGTTACTGTATCAGTTACAGGAGTACTGGCCACCGTTACCGGTGGAGTTTGTGTCATCGTCATCTGTCGTGTCATCGTCACCACGTTCTGTGGAATCACTCACCTCGTCATCATCTGGATTGTCATGGTCACCACGCTCAGTGGAGTCACTCGTCTTGTCATCAGCTGGTTTGTCATCGTCCCGGTCTGTGGTGTCACAGCCGGAGTCTCTGGAAGACCTGTCCTCGCCACAGTCACAGGTGGAAGCCTCAGCACGTTCACGGACGCCTTCACCTCCACGTTGCACGGCCGCTGGTTCTCAGCAGGACGTAACCTGTGCTTCTCCCAAGTAAGCCTCACTACTGATAGCCTGTCATTAGTGTGGGACAAAAGTAATTGTCTGTGCTTATATGTTCCAGGGTTGCCAGGTCTCCGTCCAGAGTGCTCAGCTCCAGTGACCAGGATACTATCCACGCTCTCACATTTGCACTACACACCCTTTCTCTATAATAAAGATTATTGTTCACTAATTTACCCGTGTCAGTGTCTGTCTCCTGGGTCCCGAAACATGTCATTCTATGCAACAATGTTATCATGCTTCCTTTATTGCTTGCTTCCTTTATTGCTTTTCACACTTCTTTTACTGCTTGCTCTGCTTGCCACAGCTTACAGCTTTGAGGTCACACATCCACGCACACACTTCATGACATTTGCTGAAATCAAATAGAATGGGTCAGCCCGCAGCTGTTCCCAACACATGGATGGAAGAATACAGATTCACTGAGGGACAAACCCCTCCTCTTTGTGTGAGAGAGTGGGTGAGCATTAGGGTGCAGTCAAGTTTTATAAAAACTGTAAGTTCCAGAATTCAGGAGCACTCTCTCAGGGCATGTACCTAGGAGGTGTTCCAGCGCTGCCTGTACCATATCTCAATTTCAGTAAAATAAGTGAAAGTATATTTCATCTCTCAGTCTGGTTATTTGGCCTTCGTATAAAAGAACTGGGGGTGAAAGCATTTTAGACGCAACACATTCTAGTATATTTTGGCCATGGTAGCCAAGTAGTTTGGTTTGCTAACTGGGCTAAGCAACCTCAGCTGGGTTTTCTGACTCATTGAGGTGGATCTGGCTTGGCTAGACCAAAAGACGAGCCCGCTATAGCCTTTAGCTTAGTTACAAGTTAATGTCCACTTTTGTCTATTTTGTCTGTATTCTGTCCCTACCTGCTAAACACCCATCTTTCCAGCTGGATCATCTACCAACTCTTAACCATATTTTTATTCGTGGACATTAATTAACTTAATAATTTGATTCAATGCCATTCAGCATCCAAACCTACAAAAAAACATGAACATCAAAATGTTTAAAAGAAAAACAAAAGTTGCACTATAACACACACAACTATTGCATCTAACTTCTGATTATGTGATTTCATAGGAATCACACAATCATTCATTTCATAGGAATAAAAACAGATGAAGAACAGTACATAAATCTTATACACAGAACCTTTTTTTTTTTTTTTTTGTTCCGGTTACGCCGGACCGGCGGCGCCACACGAGTTGGCTGCCCGTTGCAACAGCCTTTTTTTATCTTCCTTCTTCTTTCTACACCTTTCACTCTATATATATATATCACGGACACACAGATCGCCCCAAAGGTCTCCCGAGTCGGCGGACGGAGCCTCTGTTTACAGCAGGAGACGTTACAGCAGGGAAGAGCTAGTGCTAGCTAGCACTCGGCCGCCACCCGATGCTAGCGGAGAGACTCGATATACCAGGAACTGTAGCGAAAACGACGCGGGTGCCGGGCTGGAGTTTGGGCGGTGTGCGGGAAATATAAGACGGAATGATAAAGAGCGATGGCAAGAACCAGGCAGACCGCCCGTAAAATCTGCTGGAGGAGGGGGCCCCCCGGGAGGCAGCTGGCCACCAAGGCTGCTCCGAGAAGCGCTCCGGCCACCGGCGGAGTGAAGAAACCTCACTGTTACAGGCCCGTGGCTCCGAGAGAGATCCGTCGCTGCCAGAAATCCACGGAGTTGCTCATCCGTAAGCTGCCCATCCAGCGCCTGGTGAGGGAGATCGCTCAGGACTTCCAAGACCGACCTGCGCTTCCTGAGCTTCGCCGTCGTGGCTCTGCAGGAGGCCGGCGAGGCCTACCTGGTGGTCTGTTCTTCGCTAAGGGGGTCGCCATCATGCCCAAAGACTTCCAGCTGGCCCGCCGCATCCGCGGAGAGAGAGCTTGGACTTTCTGCTGCACATTCACCAACCATAATGCTCCGCACTGTGTGTCTATATATATATATATATATATATGTATATATTTATAGTAATATGTACATATGTTTACTAGCTGTTCTTGTTTTTTCTTGCCTTCTGATTGTTGCTCTGAGTGTTGCTATCCCTGTGCTGTTGCAATCCTGGAATTTCCCCATTGTGGGACTAATAAAGGCTTATCTTATCTTAAAGAAAGATGAAAAATTAATTTCCAGTGTATGAAAACATTATGATACACCCTACTCCCTTCCAACCAACAATGATCGTTCTCTAAACTCTTCATGGCAGTGAAACACAAATGGTGGTGACCAGTGAAACACACAAGAGCCTCATTGCTCAGTGATCAGCCATGTCCCACACAGACGAAAGTTTGTGTGTGTGTGTGTGTGGGGGGGGGGGGGGGTAATTGTGTTTTATTTCAATCTGTGAAGCACTTTGTGTTACAACTTTTTGTATGAAAAATGCTATATAAATAAAGCTTTGATTGATTGAAATTGAGCCCCCCGCATCATGTTTGCACCAATTGTCAGGCACATATTTTCATAGTGCGTAACTTACAAAGCAAAGTCACTTAGAACCCACCAAGGAAGCACATACAGTGGATATAAAAAGTCTACACACCCCTGTTGAAATGCCAGGTTTTTGTGATGTAAAAAAATGAGACCGAGATAAATCATTTCATAACTTTTCCACCATTAATGTGACCTATAACCTGTACAACTCAATTGAAAAACAAACTGAAATCTTTTAAGGGGAAAAAATAAAAAACTTACAATAACCTGTTTGCATAAATATGCACACATAACTGGGGATGTGGCTGTGTTCAGAATTAACCAATCACATTCAGACTCATGTTAAATGGGAGTCAGCATACACCTGCCACCATTTAAAGGGCCTCTGATTAACCCCAAATAAAGTTCAGCTGTTCTAGTAGGCTTTTCCTGATATTTTTGTAGTCACATCTTACAGCACAAGCCATGGACCACAGAGAGCTTCCAAAGCATCAGAAGGATCTCATTGTTCAAAGGTATCAGTCAGGAGAAGGGTACAAAAGAATTTCCAAGGCATTAAATATACCATGGAAAAAGATGAGAAGAAAACTGGCCAGGGAGACATGCAGCTCCTTCAATGACAGCAACATTGAAGGAGCTGCATGAATTTTTGGCAAGTACTGGCTGTTTAGTACATGTGAACAATCTCTCGTCTAGGGTGGCAAGGACGGAAGCCTTATTTTAAAAAGAAAAACATCCAAGTCCGGCTACATTTTGCAAAAACACATCTGAAATCTCCCAAACGCATGTGAGAAAATGTGTTCTGGTCTGATGAAACCAAGGTTGAACTTTTTGGACATAATTCCAAAAGGTATATTTGCCACAAACACAACACTGCTCATACCTACAGTGATGCATGGTGGTGGCAGCATTATGCTTTGGGGATGTTTTTCTTCAGCTGGAACTGGGGCCTTAGTCAAGGCGAAGGGAATTATGATCAGTTCCAAATACCAGTCAGTGTTGGTACAAAACCTTTAGGCTTCTGCTAGAAAGCTAAAGATTCAATTCAATTCAATTCAATTCAACTTTATTTATATAGCGCCATTTCACAACAACAGTCATCTCATAGCACTTTCGACTGTAGGGGGGACCCCCACAGTTGCAGAAAGACCCCAGCAATCAGGCGATCCCCTGTGAGCAAGCACTTGGCAATGATGGAGAGGAAAATCTCCCTTTTAACAGGAAGAAACCTCCAGCAGAACCAGGCTCAGGGAGGGGCAGTCATCTGCTGTGACTGGCTGGGGGGTGAGGGGACAGAGAAGATAAAAAAAACAGACATGTAGAGAGCAAACAGCACGATGGGGACTCAATCTATGGGAGAGAACAAACAGATGTTAATGACCAGCAAAAAAAAAAAAAATTTTCATTGAGAGTGAAGAAAGGAAGGAAGAGGAACTTCATCTTTCAACACAACAATGACCCAAAGCACACATCCAAATCAACAAAAGAATGGCTTCACCAGAAGAAGATTAACGTTTTGGAATGGCCCAGCCAGAGTCCAGACCTGAATCCAAACATCTGTGGGGTGATCTGAAGAGGGCTGAGCACAGAAGATGCCCTCGTAATCTGACAGATTTGGAGCATTTTTGAAAAGAAGAGTGGGCAGATATTGCCACATCAAGATGTGCCACTGGACTCCTGTCCAAAAAGTGTTGTAATAAAAGCCAAAGGTGCTGCAACAAAGTATTAGTGTAAGGGTGTGTGTACTTATGCAAACAGGTTATTGTAAGTCATTAAGAAAAGAGTCACAAGTGCCTAGAGGCACTTGTGGTGAAAATTGCATCAAAGTCTGTGCATTAGTTTTGGAGTATTGTGGCTGACACACTGTGAGAAGAGCCTTGGCTGAGGTATGCATTCCCAGATCATCACCAAAATGTAATGGGTTCCTCTCTAGGCCAAAAACCACCTCTGGTGAAAATTTCATCCAAATCCATCCAGTAGTTTTAGTGTAATCCTGCTGCACAAATACAAAGCCCTTGGTGGAGGTATGCACTCTCAGATCATCACCAAAATCTAATCAGCTGTTCCCCGTGCCATTACACACCTTTCCTGAAAATTTCGTCAAAATCCGTTCATAACTTTTTGAGTTATGTTGGTAACAGACAGACAGACAAACCGCAGTAAAAGCATAACCTCCTTGGCGGAGGTAATTACCTGTCCCTGATGTCCATTGAATGTGATATTCTGTACAAAATGGATTTCACCAGCATAATTAAGAACTTTTCAGTCAGAAAAACAAGAAAGAAAAACTTCTAAAGGTAAGAAAATACATTTGGCATAGTATTACTGTTGTGTTAGTGCTGCGGTATGGCCTACTTCGTGTTGCTGTGCTTCTTGAATGTTACTTTGTTACCTCCGTCAAGGAGATAATGTTTTTACCGGGGTTTGTCTGTCTGTCTGTCTGTCTGTCTGTTACCAACATAACTCAAAAAGTTATGAACGGATTTTGACGAAATTTTCAGGAAAGATGTGTAATGGCACGGGGAACAGATGGTTAGATTTTGGTGATGATTTGAGAGTGCATACCTCCACCAAGGGCTTTGTTTGTATTTGTGCAGCAGGATTACACAAAAACTACTGAATGGATTTGGATAAAATTTTCACCAGAGGTGGTTCTTGGCCTAGAGAGGAACTCATTACATTTTGGTGATGATCTGGGAATGCATACCTCAGCCAAGGCTCTTCTCACAGTGTGTCAGCCACAATACTCCAAAACTAATTCACAGACTTTGATGCAATTTTCACCACAAGTGCCTCTGGGCCCACACACAAACCCATTACATTTTGGAGGTGATCCATGAGAGACTGAAGGGGCCTTGGCGGAGGTATGCACTCTCTGAGTGCTTCTCTAGTTTTAGTATGATCTTGCTTACCAAATCAGGATGTGCCTCTGTGACATTGCCGTAGAACAGGGATGGGCAATTGGTGGCCCGTGACCGCATCATCCACTGTGGCCCGCCAGTCCATTTCCAAAAATCAATTATTTATATCCCGTTTGAACATATTTGGAACTACATTCTTAGATGCAGTTATAGAGTCTGCCAGTAGAGGGAGCTCTTCTCTCTCTTCTTCTTCTTTTAGATTTGATTGGCAGTTGGCAACCAGCTTACAGGTGCATTACCGCCACTGACTAGATTATCATCACTCTATATCTTTGTATAAGGAGTTCTGAAAAATTCCTTATGTGTGGAAAAAATTATTATCTGAGCAAGCAAGCAAGAAATCTCTACTCTTCTTCTTCTTCTTCTTCTCTCGGTTACTGGCGGATAGCAAACAATTGAAAGGTGCATACCGCCACCTACTGTACAAGAGTGTGTAACATTATGTCATCTGAGCCCGACCCCTAAATTCTATGACTTAATCCTGTGTTATTTAAAAAAGAGAAAAGAGCCCTTCTCGTGATTCTTATTGCCTCTCCATCTCCCGTGCTAACAGGTCTGTGGACGACGCAGTCAACCTGGCCCTCCACTCCATCCTGCAGCACCTGGACTCCCCGGGAACCTATGCCAGGATTCTGTTTGTGGACTTCAGCTCCGCATTCAACACCATCCGCCCCGATCTGCTCCAGGACAAGCTGTCTCTGCTCGATGTGCCTGACTCCCTCTGCAGGTGGATCACCGACTTCCTGACGGACCGGAGGCAGCATGTGCGGCTGGGGAAGTCTGTCTCGGACTCTGTTAGCATCAGCATTGGATCACCCCAGGACTGTGTACTTTCCCCCCTACTCTTCTCCCTTTATACCAACTCCTGCACCTCCTCCCACCAGTCTGTTAAGCTGATTAAGTTTGCGGACGACACCACCCTCATCGGGCTCATCTCCAACGGCGACGAGTCCGTCTACAGGAAAGAGGTGGCCAAGCTGGTGTCCTGGTGCAGCCACAACAACCTGCAGCTGAACGCTCTGAAGACAGCGGAGATGATTGTGGACTTCAGGAAAGTCACAACCCCCCTGCCCCCCCTCACCATCACAGGCTCTCCCATCACCATTGCAGATTCCTTCCGCTTCTTGGGCACCACCATCACCCGGGACCTCAAATGGGAGCCAACCATCAGCTCCCTCATCAAAAAGGCCCAACAGAGGATGTTCTTTCTGCGGCAGCTGAGGAAGCTCAAGCTACCCACCAAGATGTTAGTGCAGTTCTACACGGCCATCATCGAGTCCATCCTCACCTCCTCCATAACTGTGTGGTATGCAGGAGCCACTGCCAGGGACAGACTAAGGCTGCAGCGCATCGTGCGCACTGTTGAGAAGGTGATCGGCTGCAAGCTCCCATCTCTCCAGGACCTGTACATCTCCAGGACCCGGAGGCGTGCTGGCCGGATCATAGCCGATCCTTCACACCCTGGTCACGTACTGTTTGCCCCCCTCCCCTCAGGTAGAAGACTTCGGTCCATTCGGACTAAAACCTCCCGGCACATGAATAGCTTTTTCCCCTCTGCCATCAGACTGCTGAACATTAAGTGACTTATTGACTCTCGTGCACTATGTACAGCAGCTCAACCAGACTCATGACATTCATCACTGTTTTTCTGTTGCATTATCAACTGCACTGTGGTACCCCATATTATCTGCTACTTGCTAATTTATTTAAAACTGCCTTGACTAGTATTACTCATTATTACTATTATTCTTATTACTATTATTATTACTTATTTTTCTACACTTATTGCACGTTTTTAGTCCTTTAGTTTTTTAGTTTATCTCTTTATCTCATCATGTTTTTAATGTTGCAGCATGGCACCGAGACAAATTCCTAGTTTGTGTACTACATGAACAATGGCAATAAATCTGATTCTGATTCTGATTCTGATTCCATCTGTTCCCAGAATCCCAGTTAAATCCCATTGCCTACCGGCCTCTTGAACTTCATTTTTCATTTCATTGTTATATCACTTATAGATATATTGAATATGTAAAGTTTTGGAAAAAAATGGATTTAATATTGTTTGCAGATGACACTAATTTATTACGCAGTGGAAGCAATTTGGAACAACTTTTGGATACACTCGGAAAGAATAAGGAAAGCTTAAACTGTGGTTTGATTCAAACAAATTAACACTCAATTTAAGTAAGACAAAATTTATAATTTCTAACAACCATCACAACAACTCAGTATCTAAACTCAGTGTAAATGGTGTAGAGATTGAAAGGGTGTCTGAAATTAAATTTCTTGGAGTAATAATTGATGATAAACTGTGTTGGAAGTCATATATTAATTATATTAAAGGTAAAATATCCAAATCAATCGCAATACTACAGAGTGAAATATTTCACTGTATAGTTTGTATCATTCATTAATACTCCCATACATGACATATTGTACTGAAGTATGGGGAAATGCATATAAAACAAACATATATCCAGTCTTTATGCTTCAGAAGAGAGCTATTAGAATAATAAACAAAGCTGCTTACAGGGAACCAACAAACCCACTTTTTCTTAAATTAAAAGTTCTCAAGTTGAAAGATCTGGTTGACTTTAAAACTGTTTAAAGTGAAGAATCTATCACTGCCCTCAAATATCCAAAAGTTGTTCCAAATAAGGGAGAAACAATATCATTTCAGAGGAACATGTATATTTCAAAAACCTTCTGTGAGAACTACCACCAAGCAACACTGTGTCTCAGTGCAAGGAGCCAGATTGTGGAACGCTTTTGGACCTGAAATAAAATCATGTACAACGCTTGGACAATTTAAACAAAAACTAAAGGAAGAAATACTCCAAACATATATACAAGATGACATGTAAAATCACATAAGAATGATCATATTCAGTCTGTGTTGTGCTGTTGCCTAGTTTTGTCACATTTTGTCTTAGCTTTGCTCTGAATTGTAATCGCTCTTGTTTTGTTTTCCTTTTGAATTCTTGGATGGAATATGGGTGGGCAATATAAGCTGCGGCTTCAGCCATCACCCATTTCAGATAACTTATGTTGAACTGTATAATCTGAGGAGTTATTGTTTAATTTCACCTTGTTAGATTTTTTTCCCCATTGTTATATTATTCTGTTCCTTTCTTTTAATCTTTACTTTTAATCTATCCGAAATAAAGATTCATTCATTCATTCATTATCTGTCTTTCATTTACATATTTGTGACAGTGTAATAAGATGTCCTCTGTAGAAGAGCTGGAAATAACGAGGCGGTTTTGTATCACAAAAGTAGAGTCTTTAATGAACAAACTCTTCTATCTTGTCTCATCTGGTGCAGAGCTTGGCAGAAGGCAAGAGACAGAGCTCTGCTTCGCTCGCTGGTTAAATACAAGCACGCATAGCACCACTCATTGAAACAGCTGACGTCAAAGCCACTCATTGAAAAACGTAACATCTCCCCATTATCTTAATCCCCATTGTCCTGCCATCCCCTCTCCCTGTCTTGGGAGGTGATGGGAACTCCCCCTCTTCGCTTTAGGGGGTAAAGGTGTCGAGTCTGTTGCCATGGCGTCCTGTGACGTCATGAGTCTTCACACGGCGGTGAGATTCCTTTGTTCTTTCAGAGGTGTGAAGTTCCTTTGTATATTCTGTCCCAAACATTTCCACATGCTCTAACAAATGTAGGTATGGAATATATGAGTGATATATACCACATCCTCGACATTTTCTTTTAGAGGGAGCTCTAATCAAAACCTAGGTGCCACTCCGTGAGTGGTCGAGCAAGAGTGAGGGAGCCACAAATAGAGAGAGCAGTGTGCCCTGGAGTATGTCTTTTAAGGTATGTATGTGCTGCATGCTGAGACGGCATTAAAAGGCTGTGAACAGCAATAAATGTACAGAGTAGGCTGCTTTTAATTAAACAACAATACATGCTACAGCTCCTCACTGAGGAGTATTTACAGTAACAATTTTCAAACTGAAAGGCAAATTTAGATAAGAAACGGAAAATTTACAACGGAAAAACACTGATTTAGAAAAAACCCAAGTACAACTAAAGTTATAAATTTTTAAATAAAATTATGCAACTTTATCAGTGGAAGCTTGCACATCCAATACCAAAATAAAATATAGATTTGCAAAAAAAAAGGCTAATTTAAACCAGAAATGTAGCATTTATCAGTAAAACTATTTTTTTTTTTTACTTTGGTCATATTCTTCTAATATTTTAAAAACTTTTTTTCTTCATCATGTTTCCTTTTCTTCTTGGCTTTTTTGTTAATTACCATCCAGAATTTCTCTTTGCTCATCATTTTGATGGAAAGTTTTAAAAATTAGGTCATGATATAATTTTGCCAGTAATTTTAATTCTAATATGATAAAACACTGTGTAGCTTTTATTTTCATCTGCATTTTCAGTTTTAATTGTGAAACTTTTGACATTGAAGACCCCCCCCCACCCCACCCCCAAGGTTCACATGTAAATCTGGCCCTCGGAAAGTGAGGAAAAAAAATTGTGGCCCTCACTACCACCAAAGTTGCCCATTCCTGCCTTAGATGTTGTAGCTACTTCCCTAACTTAAAGCTTGTTTCCAACCTGTTTTCCACCTGGTGCGGGTGTGGTGTGGAGGCAGTGCTGCCAGAGGGGAAATGTTGAAGTATCATACCAGCGGTTTAAAATTATTGTATTTTGAGGAAAATTATCGTACACACCTGGTTTTCATTCTGACATGGCTCACGACCATCTGCTTCAGTAACACATTATTGCAGATTGTGCATATTACAGCCTATAACACAGTTTTACCTTTAACTAATCTAACAGATCTGTTAAAAAAAAGTAGTTCTACCTGTGTGGAGTACAGGATAAGACAACATAAGATTTGCCTTTATTAGTCCCACAATGGGGATGAGCCTGTACTGAAAAGCCCAAAATGTCAGTCGTACTTAACTATTTTATATGCCTTCTGTTGAATCATCATATGTCAAGGTCTTGCCTTATAAATATTTTGGAAAGTACTCTGTTTATACATTAGGAATAAACAATCAATCCATCTTAACTACTACTAAAATGCCTCTAATAATTGAAGCAGAAGCTTATTTCAGTTTTATTGAGAACTACAATTCAGTGACATTTTTGCAGACATTTGCATATTGCAGCAGCAACGGAAAGCTTTAGTGCTAACACCAACAGGTTTGAACCACCCAGTAAAACTGGGGGTTCAATCATATCAGATGGTCTTGCCATCTGATATGGCAAGATCGCAATGCTCAAGAACAACAACAATTACAATAGGTTTCTCACAGCACAGTTGCTTGGAATCCTAAATATGGATGAAATCAGTGCAGAGTAGTGATAGAAGGCTCAGTACTTCTCTGTGTACCTAATGTAAAACATAAAGGAGCTTGAATTAACAGGCTCATCAATAAAATTTCACACACAAAACTGAAGTGCAGATTTCTTAGATATGCTGTATATTACCTATTTATTTCTTTAAAAATCCTTCATAGGATTCAGTTCTTCAACTGGAATTAGCAAATGTCTACAGTTACCAGTATTGTCTCACCTGTCAACATTTCACATAAGAGTTATGGAGTAAATGAAACAGCTTTTACAGTGAGGAAAAGAAACTTTTGCATTACATGGAAAAGTGTCTATATGGGCAGAACTGAAGTTTTTCACTTCATTTCCTTTCAGTCACAAAACTCAAGTACATACACAAATACAAACAACTCTTGCTACTGTTACAGTACTACAATGACTAATCCACTTCCATTACCCTTAACCAAAGGTGTTATCAGTGGAGTGGGTGGTTCAAGCCTTTGGGGACCAGACATGTCATCAAGTGAAGGAAGTGTGACTTGCAGTAGATATATACAGTAAACCACTATATGAAGTAGTGCAATTACAGCACAATAAAGTTTACATAAGATTTGGGACTGTTTATCAAAGTCCACAAACATGATTTAAATCTTATCTTACCATGTGTCAACATTAATTTATTCCTGATAAATCTAGACCAAACCAAAGTGTTCTAGGCTTCTCTTCAGTGGATTCACTGCAGGGCTTGGATTCACATGAAGGTGCACTGCTTGTATATTTCTGTGTGTTTTTGCCTACTGCAGTGTTTGACAGGTGTTTTTTAAGAGACACATCAGCCATTCTTTCAGAAATTATATCAGGCAAAGGATTTATGTAGATCTCAGAGTTAACATCTTGATCATCTTGGTGGTCTGCTGGTAAAAATCTTGGGATGTTTTCGTAGATAGGAGGGAACACTGCTCTGGGTGCAAATGTTGGTGGATCCTGTCTTGTGTGGTGAACAGAGACAGATGTACACTCAGATAACTTCTTATACCATTGCATCTCCTCATCAGTTCCATCCCACCCATGGCTGACCTGTTAAAAAGTGACAAAAAATACAACAGTTTGTTGTTTAGAAGTACATTATGAAACATCTGTAAATTTGAGGGGTTTTTTTTTATACATCTCATGACTGCTAAGTAAACCGAAGCCCAATTTACTCACTCATACATGTTACAGCCTCAACTGCACTGACCCACAGACCTCCCCAGAACTGGAATTGGAGGCTTGTGTTGTATTGTGACATCTATCTTCATTTTCAATGACCCTAGAAATGTCCTTATCCCATTCTATTATGCTGACCACTAGGGGTGTAGGGAAAATACCAATATGGCGCAATATTGCAAAACCTGGCGCTCATGATGATACATCAACCCCTATATGTAAATATTGTTCTGGGTATCAATTAACCAAATGACTTTTCATTCCACTAGATGGTGCAAAGTAAATGTGCATTGTCAGGTGAAGTCATATTTTGCCTCGGAAAATTTGCAGTCAGATGTACTAAATAAGATAGCGGATATAGAAAATGACATTGGAGAAATGACACCAAAAAGTTTAACTTAAATGTCTGGACTTTTTTTTGGATTTTATAACAAAGAAGAATAGAATGAATTTGACATGACACAAACCCACAAGGATTGCCTCACAAAAAAACAAAAACACTTGGGCAACACCATGAACACATGTGCCGCTGCCCACCCTTTGGCATCATCCAGCAGCAGCATGGTTAGTGGACGACAGTCAAGCCCAAACACCCAGGGAACACAACAAATATATGGGCCTGACATACAGTTCATTTGCCACCATCCAGTGGCAGCAGTGTTAGCAGGTGACTCTCAAACCAAAATAGTGCCAGGTAAAAATCAACCAACTCTTTTAACACAGAGCCTGACAAAGCTGCCTCAAACTCCGAGCAAGCCAAGAAGACAAGAGTCCGCCATGTACCACACATGCAAATGCGTGCATCCATACAAGCCCAGGCATCTGACACATCCTGTTGCCACAGTGGTCCCAAAACTCAACCAAGGAGTGAAGCTGAAAGCCCAGGAATCCCGGAGTGCAGCATAAAGGACAGCACCAACCCATAATGTGTGGACCTCTGGAGCAGTGAACCCACATGCAACAATAAACCATCCCACTGAGATCCTCCAGCCATCAAAACAAAAGTAAGTTGAATAGACTGAAGACTTTATTATGTGAAACAGATGCTGATATTTTTTCTTTGTGGACATACTTTGACATTGAATGGGGGAAAAAAATCAACATATACAGTATGATATCACAACACTCAACCTATCATGATATCACAATACTTAGAGTTGTAGTATCACATTGTGAAGTCTCTGGCGATTCCTACTGAGCACTAAGGCTACGGTCACACAGCAGGTCTTAATGTTCAATTCTGGTTTTTTGCTGAGATCTGATTTTTTAGCTTGGGCATTCACATTATAATTTAAATGCGACCCCATCAGACTCCAGTGTGAACAGTCTACAGCTATGAAGTGACCTGCATGCGCAGAAGAAGATGTGACGTCAGACACAGAGTTGTGTTTACGGAAATAAATATGAGCCCCTAAAGATTGAGGGGGACAGAACTTCTCCAGCTTGACAGTGCAGCAAAATAAAATGTTAAAATCATCCAGAAATTATTATGCACAAAATAAATATAGAGTGCAGTACACAGGACCAACTGTTCTCCGCAAATTGTCTAATTTGCGGAGAAGAACTTGTTGAGATTTGTAAAATAAATAAATATGCCGGTTGGCCAAAGAGAGTTTCATTCCTCTACACACCAGATGACCACTGTGATCAGCTCTGCTTTAACAGAACTGATCGATTAAACTCTCTTGAAAATGAGACTTTGTGTCTCAGTGGGATTACATGTATAAATGAGGTTAATAAAAAATAAACAGCAGAGCTATACAATGGCATAACACTGGTCCCGCACAAGGAGGACAAGCGGCCAGAGACTCCCCTCTCCTGGATAGTGTGTCTTCGTATCCCCGCGACTGCACCCGCCCAACTGACTGCCACCAGGGTTGCTTCTCCGTGTTTTCACAATGCATGTTTCCTGTATATGATAAACAACTGATCTAGCCGTTCTGCTCCACAATCATGTCAATATTAACTTTAAATCTGTAGATATTACAGCGGCCGGGACAGCGGTCAGTAAATGTGCCATTACTGTGCGTCTGTAATGGTTGTCTGACAGTTGTCTGATTGTCTCAGCCCCAACTGTTAGCATTGCCCCCCCCCCCCGGGGGCAATGAAGGAGAAGACCCACATGCGAGGCGGATTTGATAAATTATAATTTATTGTGCTGAACAGAACAGAAAACAAAGCAGCATGAGGGCTGAAATAAACTCAAACTCATGGCAAGTTTTCAACACAGGCTAACAGGCAGGATTACTCACAGACTAAACAGAAGCATGGGTGAGACGCGGACATGAACCAAGGACACTGCACAGGACACAAACTGAAACGCACATATATAGACAGGAGGGATAGTCACAGCAACAAGGGACAGGTGGGCACAATCAGGAGCAAACGGAACCCAATAATCACTGACAGCTGACACATGAGGAAGACAGAAGTGATAGGAGGGGCGAGGCTGCACAGACGAACACCAGCAGGGGAGACACAGAACAAGGACAGAAGATCAGGGACAACACAACCATAACAAATAATGGTAATGATAACAAACAGGGTGTCATGTTCACTGCGCAAACTGTGCAGCGAACATATGAAATGGCAGTGAGCCTGAAACGCAGAGTAAGTAACGTGTTTATTTGCAATGGGTGAATGTACTGAATGTCCGAAAACAGTCACAACAGAAAGGGGAAGACACCCTGCTACAAACTCAGTCGGTGTACAGAAATGCCCAACGCGCTCCCCTTAGGCAGGAGCAGAGAAAAAGGCACAAGGGAAGACTTACAGCAGTGTTGGAGCGGAAAGGCACTAAGCGAACAACACATTTCAGTCCAGGGGAGTAAACCAACAACGCAAGACTGGATATCCAGGGTTGATACTGCAAAGCTGCCACGCCGGCTGGTCATACTGCCCTGCTATTTATACAAAGCCCTAATGACAGCAAGTAGACCAGCCATGCGGCAACAGGTGCGTGACTGATTGAACTCAGTGTATGTGTGCGTGTGTGTAAGTATAAGGATGAGAATGAGTGTGTGTGTGTATGTGTGCGTGCGTGCGTGCGTGCGTGCGTGCATGAGTATGTATGTGGTGAACCATACTGCTGGTGGATACCTGGTGAGGGGGATACATGGCTGTGGGGCTGGTGGAGAGCAAAGCTCAATCCACCAGTTGAAATTAATAAGCAATAATTAGACCCAACAGCCGCAAATCATGCTCGGAGTGAGGACCCCAAACATAACACAGGGAAGCATATAAACTAAACTCAAGCCCAAGACTAGAATAATGACTATAATATAACTATGATGATGAACAAGAAGAACCCCAATAAAGACAAATACACAAGACTGAATAACCATAATGACAACCCAGGATAATAGTGATAATGATAAACACAGAAAATAACAAGAATAAACTTAAAGCGTGAGCATGGTCCTCCACCTATGGACAGGTTCTAACACCAACTCAGCATGGTAAAATCATACAGAAATGATTATGCATGATGGATGGATGCTACACGTCAGCATGTGTTTATCAATTTTGAAGTTGTTGTGCCATTAGAGCTGACAAAATTAGTCCCTTGGTGAGGGAGATGAAGAAAGTAGACAGGTGTATTTAGAATCTAGGTGTGTGGCAGAGAGAGGTGGCAAAGGCAAAGGATAAGGCATATAGTGAGTTATCTGAGAGGCTGGACACTAAGGAAGGAGAAAAAGACTTGTATCGATTGGCTATACAGAGAGATCGAGCTGGAAAGGATGTGCAGCAGGTTAGGTTGTTTAAGGACAGAAATGGTAATGTACTAACAAATGACGAGAGTGTGTTGAGAAGGTGGAAGAAGTACTTTGAAGAGCTGATGGTTAAAGAAAATCAGAGAGAGAGGAGGATGGATGAAGGAAAGATTTTGAACAAGGAAGTCCCGAGAATTAACAAGACAGGAGTGAGGGCAGCTTTGAAGAGGATGAAGAATGGAAAGGCGGATGGTCCAGATGACATACCTGTGGTGGTATGGAGATGTTTAGGAGAGATGGCAGTGGACTTTTTAACCAGAAATTAGTCCTAATAATCCTTCAGATCACCTTACAACAAATGCAAGTAGAGCCGACCCTAGAGGTCAGTTAGGTTGGACTAGCATAAAGACTCAAAACAATGGCAAACAAGGTTTTAGTCTTAAGGTACAGGCAACAGTAGCTAGCACTCTATAGCATGCTATTTCCCATCTAGAAGGTTCTCAGCACATATCTCCTGGTCATCACAGGCGCTTCTGTGTGGAGCTTGCTTGTTTGGCCTGTAGCCACATTCAATTTTCCTCCCATAGCTCAAAGAAGAGCCTTGTTGGGCTGACTGGTTTTTGTTAAATTGATTGTTTCCACATCAAATAAAGTAATGGCTGAATGGAGTTGCTAGATAAATGTGCTTTGAGTGGTCAGTAGAACTACAAAAAATGCTACATTCTGTACTGTGAATTACACTCTATATAAAAGCCAAATCTACCTGGCAGAGCCTACAAAGTTCATGAAATAATCCAAGCATTTAATCCAACTAAAAATTAAAATTTGAAAATGATAACAAGGACCACATCCTGGTTGACCAGTGACTCCAGGATGATCTACTGCAAATCAAAGTGGACATTTACAGGTAGTGTAGTGGTGCTCACTGATGTTGCACAACTTTTGAAAAACATCTGATACATGTGATCTGACATTTCAGGCCTGTGGCAGCCTCAAGCAGTTGTTCCAATATTTGGATCTGCATGATGCATAATAGAGGGGATCTGAGAGAACAGCACCCTTATACATCTGCTATTAAATCTAATGGCTCAGTCACACCCATGTTACTTCAGGTCTTTATTTACACGACCACTAGAGATCACTTAATGTCAAAACGTGTATATAGCCTGATACACAACCTGTGGGCAAAAATGGCTGCATATGGTGTCTTCTGTTGTAGGACATCTAAATTTCTCTTCTGGGGGCACAGATGAATCACAGGAGATGATGACACTGTACTTAAGAGTTTTCTATATATAGTAAATAAAATATCAAACTATTTCATGGAGTACTAAGAACAGTTTTGGCTTTACTCATCCCCACTCAAAAATGTCACGGAAAGGGCACATGACTTTTAGAAAATCCCCTTTATGTGATCTTATCTGCAGACTAGAAAAGCATCTTGTTCATTTTCATAAGCAAAATAAATTGTATTTGTGCTGTGAGGAGGCATCCTGCCAGGGTGTCCTCCTGTTTCTGTGTCATACCTCTCGCTCGTGTGCACTGCTGAGCTCGATGCTGTTAGAGCAAACTTGCTGTTGATGTTTTGAGGTTTTTCTGCACTTCCTGAGGCAGATAGTCACTATCAGAACAGTGATCACAGCGAGACACCCAACTATCATGTACACTGCAATGCCTGTTGACAAACAAGAGAAAATATTTTTCTTAGTATATCCTTTTAATTCACAAGCCAGTCAGTACATAACACTGCATAAAAAAACTCACCTTTGCCAATATTTTGGGGTTCTTCATTGGTTGAGTTTGAGGCTGTAAAGCAGGTTGGAATATACTGTAATCTCATTTAAATACTGTATATGTGATTTATCTGTAATGATTCTGATCAGGCATTTTTCTGCTTACCTGTTGAATAGTTTACAGGACTGCTAGTGTATACGTCAGTTGTAAATGCTGTTGAGCTACAATTATCATTGCACAGCCAAGTGGAAGAAATAATGGGTATAACAGTTGTCTGTCGTCGAACAGCTGCGCAGGTAAAGGGGGGAGAAAAGGAACAGTATTTTGGATTATTAGTTTGTTTTTTTAGTGCAAATTAAAGGAAAATTTTGGGATTATCCACTGAATACACAGTTATGGTTTTTAAGGTCTGAAGACATGTCAGTATTTCTTTTACTGAAGCTTACTTTGTTTTTAAATATGTAAGTTCAACATAAGGCGGCGCGGTGGTGCAGTGGTTAGCACTGCGACAGCACAGCAACTCACCCTTGGCCGGGGGATCCTGGGTTCGATCCCAGCCCTTGACCAACAGTGATCTGTGTGGAGTTTGTATGTTCTCCCCGTGTCTGCGTGGGTTTACTCCGGGATTTCTCCGGTTTCCTCCCACATGCCAAAAACATGCAAGTTAGCTTAATTGGCATCAAAACTGGGGATTCTAAATTGTCCTTAGGTATGACTGTGAGAGTGAATGGTTGTCTGTCTCTCTGTGTTGGCCCTGCGATGGACTGGCGATCTGTCCAGGGTGTACCCTGCCTCTCGCCCAAAGACGCTGGGATAGGCTCCAGCCCCCCCGCGACCCAAAAAGGATTAAGCGGAAGAAGATGAATGAAAGTTCAACATAAAGAATGCAAACTGTACAGTGTAAAGGTGCGTTCAGACCAAACGCTAACAGGCGGCGCAAATCCATATAAAGTGAATGGGAAGACGTGGGTATGCGCGAATTTGCACAGTTGCGCAAGCTAGCTAGCTGCTAGCTTTGAGATTCTGCTGTCACCAGAGTAAAAGTATCACCACTGCAGAGTAAACTGGTTTGAAAATGAAACTCAATCACCGGGAGACAGGAGGACTGGGAACTTTTCAGCTGAATCGGGATTTTAGAGTTAGTTACCCACGGTTTCTGGCCACAGATGTCCTAGCAAGCTAGCAAGCTAGCAATGTAAACACCCATCATCTGTGAAGTTTTGGAGGCTTGAGGCAATATTTTCAGGTGAGCCCCCGGTCGGATAATGTAAACCTAAGGATGACGTTATTTTGGGAATTTCCACAGCAGGTTGAACACAGCTGCAGAAGTTTTAAAGACAACTTCGCCTGTCTGCATCTCATTCTTCATGTCTGTTCGTGTGTTTACATTGAGTTATGTAATCGTGCCACGCGAAAAATTCACCTGTTTGCGCTTGGTGTGAACACACCTTAAGGAGGAGTTTGTAAATTCAAGATTATAAAACAATAGGAGGAATGTAAAATGATTAACTTTTATTCTAGAATAGTAATGGTAGTGAAATTTTCTCTTTTTATTTAGATAGTTTAAGACTGAAGGGTGATTCGGCGCAAGACTTCATCTTTTTGAGGGTCTTGGGCCGGATGTTTTGGTGTACACCTGAGTGTGATTACTGTGTTCTCACCAAATGACACAAAGTATACTAATGGAGAAATTGAACTGTAATTCACCTGAAATGGACTAAAGCCTGTAGGTGTGAAAGTACTTAAGATTCAGAACAAAAAGGCTGTGTTTCAGTCATAGTGTATTGCGAACTTGTAGTCTAGATAATGCTGTTTGGTAAAGTTAAGATGTATCCGCTTTTACATGCTATGTCAAGACCCAATTTATGTAAAATGGATGTGCTATTTAAATCCTAAAACACTTTTATCTGCTGTATATTCTGAAAAAAATTAATGTCTTTACTTAAAGATCCATAATTCTTCTTTGCTTCTTTTTTTTAATTTAATTTCTGACTTATACTGTGAATGGTGGGTGTACCGGAGTGGAGGCCTGAAGGTTGTGGCTTCACATCACAGCCAGGTCATACCAAAGACCATATAAAAATTGTACTTCCTGCCTTCCCGCTCAGCATAATATAGAATGGGGGAAGGAGAGTTGGTTACCCACCCCAGGGGGAAGCACAAGCCAGTGTACACTGTAAGCAGTTGCTGTTAATTTATGGCCAATTTCCAACAGTAATAAACTGTATTAATATAATATGGCTTTGTACTGTAATTTGGAACACACTGTGGGCTGTTTAATGTGAAGCAACAGCACACAGGCCATGAACGGTATGCCAAATCATACCCCAAAAGGGAGCAGCCGAAAGAGGAAGTGTGAATGGTGGGTGAACTGTTGTTATTCTTGTTTAGTCTTTGTCTTGCCACATTGACTGATTTTGTGTGTGTGTGTGTGTGTGTGTGTGTTACCCCAATTGGTGTTTTATAGGAATAAACTAAACTTTTTTTTTTTTAAAGTATATATTTAAAAAATATCATTATAAATAATCTATCATTTGGTACTATTTCTTTATTGTAAAATACTATATTACCACTTAGAATTAGAATTTTAAAGCCAGCTAAGCTTTCTGAGGATTTGTAGCAACACCACCAAATCACATGATGTTCTGTTTACTCCTCTATATTGGTAGGCAAGCTGTAAATGGGCATGCAGTGCTGCCAGTGCATATGTGGTAGATTAGAGTGGCAAACGTTTCAACTCTGATGATGGTCACTACATGCATGGTGCCATAATAGGCAACATAAACTACAGGAAAGACTTTTTATTGCTTTCCGCTGGATTCAGTTCAGAGAGCCAAATGAGTAGCAGCAGCCAGACTGCAGGGTTGGCAGCCTTCCACCACAAGTCAGATCTGCAGCGATCATTTCATCAAGGATAAGTACATGTACAGACACATGGGTTTAAGCTACGAATGATGACCCAGGCTCAATGTAGTAAATGGAGTTTTATCCGATGTTCTTTTATCTTCCACTGGCTCCCCCCAAGGATGTGTTCTTTCACCGCTTTTATTTGTTTTATACACAAATGAGTGCCAAAGTCAACATGAAGGCGGATCCATCATTAAGTTTGCAGATGATTCTGTAACAGTGTCCTTGCTTAATGATGAAGATCTTGCCCCCGGTCCAGTGGGGGATGATTTTATTGAGTGGTGTAAACTTTCCATTTTGGACATTAATGTGTCAAAAGCCAAACAAATGATTATTGATTTTCAAAGAAACCCTGGTCAGATTGTTGAAGTAGTGAATCTGTACAAATATTTGGGAACATTAATTGACAACAAACTTTCTTTTGACCACAATGTTGATGCTATTTGTAGAAAGGCCCACCAACGCAAGTATTTTTATCGTAAACTTAGGAGTTTTAATGTTGACATTTTTTTTAATGAAAATGTTCTATTCTTATTTTATTGAATCTGTAACCTTCTCTTTTATTAGCTGGTTTGGGTTACTTACATTGAAGAACAAGAAGAGGTTGGAACATATTGTCAAAATGTGCAACAAAACTGCTGGCACAAATTTACTCAGACTTGGTCCCTTATACAGTGATAGAGCCATGAAGAAAGCACAGGCTATTTTGGCTGACAGCAGTCACCCTTTTGGGCGGAGAACAAGATGCTGCCATCAGGTAAATGGAATGCTCTGCCTAAATGCAGAACAAATAAATTTAAAAATTCATTTGTCCTTGCTACCACTGGCTTCCTGAATAGCAATATGTAATTCCCATGTAACTCCTGCCTTTGTGGTATGTGGATCTTAGATGTGTGTTTTTATTTGTTTTTTAAACTGTTGCTGCTGTAGAGCAAATTGCCCCTTGGGGATAATAAAGCTTACTTTGACCTTGATCATGGCCAGGGATAGTGATGGTTGGTCTCAGACTTATATTTGGTGTTTTATTATATCAGGGAAACCCACTGTCTCCCAACTACATTCCCTAACTTTTTAAACATACAGATTCAACTCAAAAAAGAAAAGCAAGACTAGCCCTGGATATTTTCCATAAAAGGACATCAACAAAACACAGGAGGAGATTAGGCAAGTTTTTTTTTATTGTTTTATTGTGCCTATATTTTAAATAAATTATCAACTTAAAAAGCTGGCAGATTTATTTTTTTTTTTGACCGCTCTCTGAGGATGCTTATGTCTGTTTATTAAATTTAGGATATTTTCCTGTTGAATAGTTGAAACAGCAGGGCTCCGTTGCCAGAAAATGAGGCAGATGAGCTGTTTCGCTGCTGGTAACTGACCAGCTGGTAAGCTCAAGAGGCTGCATGAAAGCCAGTGGAGGCACTCCGAGAGATCGGTCTCATCACTGGTTGAGGCTGTGTCAGGGAAAATCTGGTGTCGATATGATCCAGAAACTGTCTGCTCACTTGAAAAAAAAAAAAATTCTACCTGTACAGTATAAATACAATATAAACTTGGGAAGGTGAAAAATAAAAATGTGAACAGCACTGGAAGGCTGAATAGCAAGGTTTGCCCCTGCTACAGAGCCCCATCATTGTAAGAGTGTGGGTTAAGTGGTTTTAACTATTCAGTAGGAAAATATCCTCAATATAATTTACAAACTATCTATCTTTACAACTGTACAATGACAATAACGCCTATTCTATTCTATTCTATTCTATTTCTATACATATTTCATTGCCACTCTTTAACCATTAATTACCAATTTTTAAAATGCAGACAGCCTACTCAGCTGAATGACAGCTGCCACCATCCACATGCTTCACGGTAGTGAGAGCCACACTTAATTACCCTTATTTTCCTTCTATAACATTCCACATGATTTTTAGTGAGAGATTTCATGTATTCCGCTAAAAGCCATGATAAATCATTTTCTGTTTTTGTTCCTTTCGCAAACCTCGCCTACCAATGTAGCAACCCAAACAAACAGCACGTGGCCAGTGGCATCACTTGCAAATCCTCATTAAGTATTAGAAGCATAATATGCTTCATTACCGCATGAATGATTCAATATTCACCTTATTTATTCCACTAAAGTGTTAGAAATGTTTGGCGTTTTAATAAAACCAGTTTGAAAAGTAAAATCATTCTTTAATGGAATGAGTAATTTGTAGGAAAGCAAGCTGCAGACAAGCAAAGTAGCAAAGTGTTGTTAAAAAAGTGTAATACTTTCTCTGAATTTTTGCCTAAGATTTAAAATTTTAAAAAGTCAAAGAAGATATAAATACTCTATAGGTAAGTATAACTGGAACACATACCTTTCTTGACGGCAAGTCGTACTTCAGTGTAAGTATTGCTAATGGACCTCTTCACTGCACACCAGTATGTCTGTGAGTCTGACAGCTTTAGCTGACTGATGTTCACCCTGAAGACTCCATTCCCAAAGTCCACCAGGGTTATCTTCCCTGATTCTGCTCTGCTACCAGGCTTTACAGTAACCAGTGTGTCGTTGGTGCGCTTACATGGATCTTTGCAAAAGTACTTGATGTTGGTCTCTGCCCATTTGTGTGCGCACTGGAATGAGACATCCTCTCCCTCTGATCCTTCTGCATAGATGGGGTCTCCTTCTGTTAATGTGGCTGCTGAAAATGGCACAATGTATAGAATCCATAAATGGATGCTTAACATCAATGTATTCAATTTAAAGCAACACTATGTAAGATTTTCACCTTAAGATAATGTTTCCAAAATTATTTTGATCATACTTGAACCTTTGACCAGGTGAATGTCACTAACTTGAGGGAGCCCACATTGCCTGCAGCAGCTCTGTTCTTGGTATAAGAACACTGAAAGGACTACAACTATGGCAACTATGATCTCAGTCCCAACAGTCAATCACAGTGCACAACTTTAGACAGCAACAACAGAGCACCTTGTGACTGGCTTTTGGGACTGAGGTCATAGTCACCATAGTTGTAGTCTTTCTAGTGTTCCTGCTGGAACAAAAAAGTAACATAGTGTTGCTTTTAAGAGAGACATTTAACCAAAGGGTAGAGTGTCAAAAACCTGTTTGCAAGTAAAAGTAGTATTACCTTATCTATATATAAAAGAGATTTTCCTATGTATGTATGTATGTATGTATGTATGCATGTACAGTATGTATGCATGCATGTACAGTATGTATGCATGCATGCATGCATGTATGTATGTATGCATGAATGCCCAAGTGAACCCCCAAGTTCACCATACATTCAAGTTCATCAGCATGGTGCACCAGTTCCACGACAGCATGCTTGCTCGAGTACTGGACGATGGAGACTCCTCCGATGCTTTCCCAGTCACCAACGGGGTCAAGCAGGACTGTGTACTCGCACCCACACTTTTCAGCATGATGTTCACAGCCATGCTGTCTGATGCCTTCTGCGATGATGAAGAAAGCACCATCAGGATCAGGTACAGGATGGACGGAAGGCTCTTCAACCTGCGGAGGCTCCAAGCCAAAACCAAGGTGGAAGGGGACTCAGTGCGCGACTTCCAGTTCGTAGACGACTGCGCATTCAACACCGCTACAGAGGCCCAGATGCAGCAGAGCATGAACTGCTTCTCCACTGCTTGCGACAACTTTGGGCTCACAATTAGTATGAAGAAAACCAAGGTCCTGCACCAACCCGCACCGCAGAACACTTACATGGAACCAACCATCACTGTCACCAGGGAGACCCTCAAGGCTGTTGACAAGTTCACGTACCTCGGCAGCACACGCTCCAGGTCTGTCAACATTGATGATGAAGTTGATTCACGCATTGCCAAGGCAAGCTCAGCATTTGGACGGCTACGAGCAACAGTGTGAGAAAGGAGAGGCAGTAGGCTGACCACAAAACTGAAGGTGTACAGCAGGCATACAGTTGTCCAGCCTTCCCTACTGTATGCCTGCAAAACCTGGACAGTCTACGGGCACCATGCCAGAAAGCTAAATTACTTCCACCAGAACTGCTTCAGAAAGGTCCTGAAGATCACCTGGAGGGACAAAATCCCTGACACAGAGGTCCTTCCTGAGCTAAGCTGCCTAGCATCCACATCCTGCTCAAGAGAGCCCAGATTAGGTGGGCTGGCAACTTTGTTCGTATGCCTGGCTCAAAGAGACTGTTCTACAGCGAACTAGCAGAGGGCAAGCGCTCACAAGGTGGTCAGAAGAAGCGTTACAAAGACACTCTTAAGGCCTCCCTGAAGAGCTCTGACATCAGTCCTGACACCTGGGAGACCCTAGTGCTAGACTGACCAGACTGGCATAGCCGTACCAGCAAAGGTGCTGCCTCCTTTGAGCTGAACAGGATTGCCAAGGCCCAGAGAAAACATGAGCTTCACAAGTCCAGAGCCACCCCTGTATCTTCTGCCCACGCAGACCATCTGTGCCCGACCTGCGGCAGAGCCTTCCGCACCTGCATCAGACTGATCAGCCACAGCTGGACACACCGCACCCAGTCCTCTTTCCTGTGATGTCCTTGGTCATCATTGAGAATGACAGATGAACAACAACAACATGAATGGATGTATGAATGAATGAATGAATGAATGAAACTTTGTCCCCCTGCTAACTCAGAGGCAACTTGACCATGGCCTCTCATTTCTTACATGGTGATGCCACACTCCTGACCTGACATGATTTCACTGACCGTTTAGGTCAAAGGTGACCTTTTTTAACTGACCTTCACCGGTGGAGGTGTACGCCGGGGAAGGAATCAAGCACACCCGACATGGTCGGCGGAGTTTAAAATCCACGGGTCTCTCTCCTCTCTCCACAATACAGACATTGTGGACTGACGGGTAGAAGTAGGTACAGGGTACCAGTGGGTGCTGGGACACCTAAATTATATTTATATTTAGCTATATTCATTTTCTTTATTAATCCACTCATATAACCCCCTAGAGGTGTACACCGGGTGAGGAATCAAGCACACCGCGGATTCAATCTCAGGCACTCCGCTGGTCTCTCTGCCTGGCTCTCTATTCACATCAGAGCTGGAGTGTCATCAGACAGGGAAACAGAGACAGACTGCACTGCTTACACTCCATAATACACTTGCTGTGGAGTGTCATCAGATGGGGAAATAGACGTGTATGGTGCTGGAGGAATCCTGCGTACCCTGACCGGAAAGCAGCCAGGTGGACAGCAGGTAAAGCCTGATTTAAGCCTCTCTGTGGAGCTTATGCTCCCTGTGTTCACAGGAGCATATTGTGCATATAGGCCAGGGATAGGCAACTGGTGGCCCCCACCCTCATTTAGTGTGGCCCACCAGTCCATTTCCAAAAATATATTATTTATTTATATCAGGTTTGATCATATTTGAAACTGTATTCTTAAATGCAATTATAGTGTCCGCCAGCAGAGGGAGCGCTAATTGAAACCTACAGTTGTGGAAAAAAATAGGACACCCTGTTTAAGCCTGTGTGGGGTTTTTTTTTACATATTTGGACATATGGATATTCAATATCAATGTTAAAAATACTGGGCGAGTCATGTAATACGACTAAACAATTAAAAATGAATTAAAGACTTTTTCCAAATTTTCTGTAAAATGTAATTCTAAACAAATAGTGAGGAATAAATTAGGACGCCCCCCATTTTTTAGGACACCCCCACATTCATTCTCACTTACAATGGCTAAAATAAATTTTAAAAAATGCAAATAAAAGCAAAAACAAGGTTAGACATAGATACGTGAACATTTCTCAATAAAGAACTGAATATTTAAAGGGGTGGTCCAAATTTTTTTCACGAGAACGAGTGAGCAAGCAGTGTGCACCGGAGTCCGTGTTGATCAGAGCATAAGTAAAGTAAGCATTAACAGGCTGTAAACAGCAATAAATGTACATGGTAGACTGCTTTTAAACAACAATAAATGCTACAGCTCTTCAGTAGTGATGGGCAGGTGAAGCCTCAATAAAGCGCTGAGGCTTTCCTTCTAATTGTGCTGAAAAAGATTCAAAGCTTTGAGGCTTCATTCTAACTAAGAACAGTGACATCTGATGGCCAGTATACATGAGCATGCATACTGTTAGCATTTTATTGCTGTTTTACATAATTTTCCCTTTGTTTTGACCAACTGTTATTATGATGGGTTGTACTATAATTTATGAATGCCACATTTTCTAGCTCTAGTTTAATTTTTTTAACTTCATCTTGTGGAGGAATGATGAGATGAGACACGAGCGCTGTTGATTCAGACTTTATTCCTAAAACAACAAATCAAGACTAAACCTTTGGGTGCCAAGGTCAATACTGTTATATCGTCTAAACTCCTCTTCGTTGGCACCAAGAGCACATACATTTACAATGCATTCACACCTGGTCCCCCAGGTGTCAAGGCACATATCTTAACACCATTTTTCCCCCTGGCGCTCAGGCGTTTGTATCTTCTCATTTCAACTCTCCCCCCTGGGTGCCACAGCACCTATATTTGTAATATAATTATATTTATATAATTTCCCACCTGAGGCACATGCATTTACATTTCTTGCCCCTTGCCCCTATCCCCAAGTCACTGGGTGAGAGTAGGACCTCCCGGTGTTCCACCACAACCTTTCCATAACGTTGGTGTCCAAAACTCAGAACACAGTATTGTAAAATTACTGATCCAACAATAGAAAAAGGATTTCATGGGATTCCATGGACTGTTCTGCAGGGTAACTGATTAAGATGGGAATGACTGAAATGAGTCAGTACAAATTAGCCACTTACACCTCAGTAGATGTTTATAATGTTCATTGGTGCAGCAACTTTCTATATGATAACCTTGCTATTGCTCTTTCTGTATCAGAACGCTTAATGCATGTTAGATGCATTGTGTCACTGGTGTATGTCTGTATGTATGTGAAACTTGTTTGCTATTGCTATTTAAGTACCACCACCCTCAAACACCGCATGCCATATTCAATGGGCATCAATGCTAGCAGATGCTATTGACTTAATTTATATTTATTTATTTATATAGCACCATTTCACAACAACAGTCATCTCATAGCACTTTCAACTGAAGGGGAAACTCCCACAATTGCAGAAAGACCCCAGCAATCAGGTGATCCCCTGTGAGCAAGCATTTGGCAATGGTGGAGAGGAAAAACTCCCTTTTAACGGGAAGAAACCTTCAGCAGCACCAGGCTCAGGGAGGGGCAGTCATCTGCTGTGACTGTCTGGGAAGTGAGGGGATAGAGAAGACGAAAAGAACAGACATGTAGAGAGCAAACAGCACGATGGGGACTCAATCTATGAGAGAAAACAAACAGATGTTAATGACCAGCAAAAATATTTCATTGAGAGTGAAGAAAGGAGTGAAGCCCAGTGCATTATTGGAGGTCCCCCGGCTGTCTAAACCTATTAGCAGCATAACTAAGGGAGGGTTCAGAGACACAAGATCCCTCCACTATTTGTAGGCTATATCAAAAAGGAAGGCTTTAACCCTATTCTTAAAAACAGAGATCGAGTCTGACTCCCAAATCCAGATTGGCAGCTGGTTCCACAGGAGAGGAACTTGATAACTGAAGGCTGTGCCTCCCATTGTACTTTTGGAGATTATAGGTGTAATGTAGTAATGTGGTCTGCCACTAGGGGCGCTGTTAAGTGTTGTATGCAGATTAAGCAGAGAATAAAAACGGTTGTTGTTGACGTTACTGAAGACCTCGCTGTCCTGTCTGTTTATTCCACTTGCTCTCCTTAAAAACACACTAAAATACATTACATGGTGTCAGAAGTGTCACTCATACGAAGATGGACCAACTAAAGCCGCCGAACAGTCTGTCGCTGGAAGGAAACCTTGCAGAAAACTGGCGTTTGAGGATCCAGAAGTTTGAGCTGTACCTGATTGCTAGCAGCATAGCTGAAAAATCAGAGAAAATAAAATGTGCTACGTTTCTTCATGTGACAGGTGACAAAGCTATTAAGGTATTTAATACCATGGACTTTGATGATGATGATGTGGATGATTCTGACATCCTAAAAGAAAGATTTAGGCAATATTGTGAGCCAAGAAAAAACATAACCTACCTGAGGCACATATTTTTCACAAGAGTACAAGGCAAGAGTGAACCTATCAATGCATATGTGACAGACCTGAAAAACAAGGCCAAAGACTGTGAGTTTGGACTGTTAACAGATTCACTCATAAGAGATCGTATTGTGTGTGGAGTCACCAATGACCAGGTGAGAGCAAGATTGCTTAGAGAACCAGACTTATCCCTGAGTAAAGCTGTGGATATATGCAGAGCTAATGAAACCACACGAAGCCATATGAAAGCTTTACAAGAAGAAACAGAAGTTTCAGTAAACAAGCTAAGCAAAATAAAGCTAACTAAGAGGCCTAAAGAAAGTGACGTCCACGCAAAAAGAGAATGCAATAAATGTGGGTATAAACATGAACCTCGCAAGTGTCCTGCGTATGGGCAATCATGTAAAGTCTACTCACGAAAAAACCATTTTGCTCGCATGTGCCACACAAGGATGCACAAAGAAAGCAGAGAAAGTTCACACAGACAGGAGAAAAATGTGAATGAGATAGAACAAGAGGAAAAAGAAATGCTTATTGGAACCCTTGAGCCAAAGAGAAGAGAAAATAAAAAGCCAGCTCATGTTGATATGGTGATAACATACTGAGGCAGGCAAAAAAGCTAAAGGAAACTCAAGTTTACATAAATGAACACCTGACAAAAAAAAAAGCTGAATTAGCACGACAGGCACGGATGCTAAAAAAACAAGATAAGATACAAGCAACCTGGACAAGAAACTGTAGAATTTGGATTAAACTAAATGGATCACCTGAGCAAGCAAAAAGTATTATGATCAGAGATGCTACTGACTTAGATAAATACAGATGAACACTGATTAGAAAATTATGAGCCAATGATAATCCATACTCATACACACGATAAGAATAGTTCTTTTGATACACCATGCCAAAGTACTTTAATAAAAATAACCAAAACAAACAAAAACTTATGACCGACTCAAGTAGACATCAATTATCCCCAGTTGGAGGAAGTCATTTGACACAGAATGAGGAAACTCAAACTCTGAAAACATACCATTATGCTGAACATAAACCACAAGAGATGGAGAATGATATTGATCCTGATAACCACTTTTTCAACAATATTCATAACCACTGTGAATATTACACTGAAAAACAATTCAAAAGTCAAATGCAATTAGATGGTAAACTGTCAATAATACACTTCAATAGCAGAAGTCTTAACAAAAACTTTCCAAAGATTCAGGACTATTTAAAACAGCTAGACAGAAAATTCACAGCTATTGCAGTCTCTGAAACTTGGCTTAACAAAGAGCAGGCTCCCCTGATGGCAATAGAGGGATATCAGATGTTTTATATTAACAGAACTCAAAAAAAGGGTGGTGGTGTTGCACTGTATATTGATGACCTGTACAGGTGTAAGCTTGTAAATGAAATGTCCTTAGCACTACCAGGGATTTTGGAATGTGTTACTGTTGAGATTGACCTAGACAAAACAAAAAATCTAATCATAAGCTGCATATATAGAACACCGGGAACTTGCATTGAGACATTCAGAGATAAATTAGTCGAGCTGTACAATAATATTACTAGTAAGAAAATGGTAGCAATTTGTGGAGATTTCAATATTGACTTACTGAATCCTCATCAACAAAATGTAGTTACAGAGTTCATGAACTCTATGTACAGCATGAGTCTATATCCCACAATAACACATCCCAGTAGAATCACAGTTCACTCTGCTACACTTATTGACAACCTGTTTGTCAATGTTTTCGATAAGAAAATAGAAAGTGGATTATTGATAAATGATATAAGTGACCACTTGCCAACCTTTGCACTTATCCATGGCCACACGGGGCCCAACGCAGAAAAAACTTCAAAATCGTTCAGACACAAATCACCAAATGCAATCAGTTCTCTTAAAGAGGACTTGCTGAAGCAAGACTGGACAGAAGTCTATGTATCAGATGTAAATGAAGCCTATGACACATTTATAAACATTGTAACCACTCTTTATGAAAAAAACTGCCCATTAGTAATAAAAAAAGCTTAAACACAAATTTGCTAATAAGCCATGGTTAACCAAAGGACTACAAAAGGCGTGTAAAAAGAAAAATTCATTATATAAAGCTTTCTTAAAGAAAAGAACAAAAGAAGCAGAGCAGCGGTATAAAACATACAAAAATAAGTTAACATATATAATAAGATGTAGTAAAAGAGACTATTACAGTAAAGAACTGGAGAAAAACAGAGACAATATTAAAAATACATGGACAATACTCAACAGTATCCTTGGAAATAAAAGCAGAAATACAAGCTACCCAACTAATATTCCAAAAAATAATAAAACGACTCAGAGTGTGAATATCGCTTCACCTGCAGATGAATTTAATAATTTTTTTGTTAACATTGGACCTAAACTGGCCCGAGAAATACCCACTACGGTGCCAACAGGTGATACAATATGCAATAACACTGCTGTAAAAGACTCCATCTTCATAAAGAACACAGACGAAAGAGAGGTCATTGAAATTGTTAAATCGTTCAAAAGTAAAACATCTACTGACTGTGATGGTATCGACATGCTACTAGTCAAAACTGTTATCGAATGCATAGTAAAACCACTGACGTATATCTGCAACCTGTCTCTCCAATCAGGTATATTTCCCAATGCAATGAAAATAGCTAAAGTAATTCCGATATACAAGACGGGCGACAGAGGGGAACTCTCAAACTATAGACCAATTTCACTATTACCACAATTTTCCAAGATACTTGAAAAAATATTCTATGAGAGAATTGACAACTTCATACTGAAGAATGATTTATTATGTGAGCAGCAATATGGGTTCAGACACAAGAGGACAACTGCATATGCCCTAATGGAATTTACAGAAAAAATATCAACAGCCATTGAAAATAAAGAGTATTCAGTTGGAGTATTCCTAGATCTTAAAAAAGCATTTGATACAGTAGATCATAATTTATTATTAAAGAAACTACAAAATTCTGGTATTAGAGGTGTAGCACTGTCCTGGTTAAGTAGTTTCTTAAAGAATAGATATCAGTATGTATGTGTTAGCAACAAAAACTCAGAGTTGCTGAAGGTCACCTGTGGAGTCCCAAAGGGTTCAGTTTTGGGACCATTATTATTCAATATGTATATTAAACGATATATGTAAAGTCTCAGAAAAAATGGACTTAATATTGTTTGCCGATGACACTAATCTGCTATGCAGTGGAAACAATTTGGAACAACTTCTGGATACACTCGGGAAGGAATTAGGAAAGCTTAAACTGTGGTTTGATTCAAACAAATTAACGCTCAATTTAAGTAAGACAAAATTTATAGTCTTTAACAACCATCACAACAATCCAGTACCCAAACTCAGTGTAAATGGTGTAGAGATTGAAAGGGTATCTGAAACCAAATTCCTTGGAGTAATAATTGATAACAAACTGTGTTGGAAGTCACATATTAATTATATTAAAGGTAAAGTCTCCAAATCAATTGCAATATTACACAGAGTGAAATATTTGCTGAATCAACCCACACTATACACCTTGTATCATTCATTAATACTCCCATACATGACATATTGTAATGAAGTATGGGGAAATACATATAAAACAAACATATATCCACTCTTTATGCTTCAAAAGAGAGCTATTAGAATAATAAACAAAGCAGCTTACAGGGAACCAACAAACCCACTTTTTCTTAAACAAAAAACTCTCAAGTTGAAAGATCTGGTTGACTTTAAAACCGCAATAATAATGTTCAAAGTGAAGAATTTATCACTGCCTGCAAATATCCAAAAGTTGTTCCAAACAAGGGAGAAACGACATCACTTCAGAGGAACATGTATATTTCAAAAGCCTACAGTGAGAACAACCACCAAGCAACACTGTATTTCAGTGCAAGGAGTCAGATTATGGAACGATTATGGACCTGAATTAAAATCATGTACAACGCTTGGACAATTTAAACAAAAACTAAAGGAAGAAATACTCCAAACATATTTACAAGACGACATGTAAACTCACATAAGGATTGACATTTCCAGCCTGTGTTGTGTTGTAGCTTAGTTGTTTTGTTGTTTTTTTTTTTGTTTTTTTTCTCTCTGTGACATTCTGTCTTAGATTTGTCTTGAATAGTAACTGCTTAACTTAGCTTAGCTTAGTTTTCTTTTTTTTTTTTTCTCTCAGTCACACTTTGTCTTAGCTTTGTTCTAAATTGTAATCACTCTTGTCTTGTTTACTCTTTTTTTCTTTGAATTCTTGGATGGAATATGGGTGGGCAATATAAGCTGCGGCTTCAGCCATCACCCATTTCGGATAACTCACGTGGAATTGTTTAGTAGAAGGAGTCTTTGTCTAATTTGACCTTGTTGTTATATTATACAGTTTCTTTAACCTGTACTGTATTATCCGAAATAAATAAATTCATTCATTCATTCATTCATTCATGAATGTCGAAGAAGCTGAAAAATCAAGATGGACAGAAGTTCTGACAATGAATGGTGAAAAGGTCGTCTTCAGATTAGATACGGGTGCATGTTACAATGTGCTACCTCTCAAAATATTAAAGAAAGTGACCAAAGGAGATATGCTACTGCTTGAATCCAGAACAAAGTTAGTATCATATTCTCGCCACAAGATGGAACCAGTGGGCATGGCAAAGCTGAAATGTGAATACAAAACTCAAGCACAGGAGCTTGAATTTCAAGTTATAAAAAGCTGATTTGCCAGCGATCCTTGGAGGGGATTCATGTGAACAACTGGGACTGATAACCAGAGTCCACCAGGTGGATAGAGAAGAGGAAACTGACATTCTGACAAAATACAAAGATGTGTTTACAGGACTGGGGTGTGTACCGGGACTACATCACATTCAGGTCAACCCAGCTGTAACTCCAGTGATTCACCCACCCAGAAAGGTGCCTTTAGCACTGAAGGACGATATAAAAAAAGAACTAGAAAGAATGGAGACTCTGGGTGTGATTGAGAAGCAAACAGAGCCCACTGATTGGGTCAACAGCATGGTCATTGTCAAGAAAGCAAATAAAAGAATAAGAATATGCATAGATCCTCAAGATCTTAACAAAGCTATAAAAAGAGAGCACTGTCCCCTACGAACAGTGGAAGAAGTCGTTGCAGAGATGCCGAATGCAAAGGTGTTTTCAGTGCTAGACGCAAACCATGGCTTCTGGCAAATACAGCTTGATGAAGAAAGCTCCAAGTTATGCACCTTTAACACACCATTTGGTAGATACCGATTTAAGAGGCTTCCCTTTGGTGTGTCATCAGTCCCAGAAGTCTTCCAAAAGTACATCACCCAGAGACTGGAGGACCTGGAAGGAGTTGAGAATATTATGGATGACATCCTGGTGTGGGGTGTAAATAAAGAACAACATGACAAAAGGCTGAGACAACTACTGGAAAGAGTGAAAAGCATTAATCTGAAACTGAATGAGGACAAATGTAAGATTGACATGACTGAAATATGATATATTGGACACATTTTGAGTGCAGAAGGCCTGAAGCCAGACCAAGAAAAAGTCAGAGCAATAGTTAACATGCCTCAACCAGAAGATGTGGCTGCGCTCAGAAGATTTCTCGGTATGGTGCAGTACCTTGCAAAGTTCATGCCAAACCTGTCAGAGGTAAGTGCACCACTCAGAAAACTCCTGGAAGGATAAGTTGCATGGCACTGGGAGTCACAGCAACAAAAGAGCTTTGAACAGCTGAAGTCACTTGTCAGTGAGATTTCATGACGTAAATAAACCAGTTACATTGTCTGTGGATGCAAGCTCTGAAGGATTGGGAGCTGTGATATTGCAAGAGGGTCAGCCAGTGGTTTATGGTTCAAGATCGCTAACAGACACATAGAAAAGATATGCACAAATTGAAAAGGAACTTTTGGCTATTGTGCATGGCTGTGAGAAATTCAAGCAGTATCTGTATGGAAGACCAGTACAGGTTGAGTCAGACCATAAACCACTGGAAGCTGTGTTCAAAAAAGGGTTGCATAAAGCACCACCCAGACTACGATGTATGCTGATGAGTCTGCAGCCTTTCAACCTGCAGGTTACATATAAACCAGGCAAAGACTTGTACATTGCAGACACTCTGAGCAGAGCTTTTCTTAAAGAGCAGACAGAAAAACTATTGGAGGAGGAACTTGAAGTTAATCTCCTTACAGCACACCTACCTGTCTCAGAGGAAAAGCTGAAGTTATTCCAGAAAGCAACAGCAGCAGATGAGGAACTGCAAATGTTAATGAAAGCTGTTCAGTCAGGATGGCCAGCACAAGTCAGTCAAGTTCCAGCTGAGATAAGGAAGTATTGGACATTCAGAGAGGAACTCACATGCTCAGAAGGACCAATATTCAAGAACTCCAGACTTGTCGTGCCTCAAAGTCTGAGAAAGGAAATGCTTCAGAAAATCCATGAAGCACATCTTGGCGTTGTTAAATGTAAAGAAAGAGCAAGAGATGTTTTGTTTTGGCCCAGCATTTCTAAACAAATAGAAGAAACAGTGCTAAGGTGTTCTATCTGTAACACACACAAGAGGAACAATGTCAAAGTACCACTTCAGAGTCATGACATTCCCAGCAGAGCTTGGGCAAAAGTTGGTGTTGATCTTTTCCATTTTGACCAAGGTGAATATCTACTGTGTGTAGATTATTACTCAAAACATCCTGAAATTGCCAAATTGCCACAAACAACAAGCAAACATGTCACTGTAGCTCTTAAATCTTTGTTTGCCAGACATGGAATTCCAGACAAGCTCATGTCAGACAATGGACCACAGTTTTCAAGTGCAGAGTTCAGACAGTTTGCAGAAACATGGGAGTTTAAACACACCACATCGAGTCCGGGATACCCACAATCAAATGGGCAAAGTGAAAGTGCAATTCAAACAATGAAAAACCTACTGAAGAAGGCACAACAGAGCCAAGGAGATCCTTATATTGCTCTTCTTGAATACAGAAATTCGCCCTTGGATGGAGTCAAATTGTCTCCAGCACAACTGTTGATGAATCGGAGACTGAAAACAAAATTGCCAACATCAGGTCAGCTGTTAATGCCACAGCTGAACAAGAATAAGCAAAAACAACTGAAGGAGAGACAGACGAGACAGAAACATTACTTTGACCATGGAGCCAGAGCCTTACCTGCTCTACAAGAGGGAGAGACAGTTAGATTCAGAGCTGAGAATACATGGCAACCAGCTATTGTGGTAAAGAGCCACAACACACCAAAATCATTTGTGATTCAGACCCCTGAAGGATGTAAATTCAGGAGAAACAGGCGCCATCTACTGAAGTGCAGAGAAGAAAGTGTTCCTGAAACCAGAATCAGAATCAGAATCAGAATAAGCTTTATTGCCAAGCATATTTACATGTAAACATACGAGGAATTTGACTTGACATTGGGCGCGCTCGATAAGCGCTTCCCAATGACGCGGCAGCCATGCAAGGTGCCTGTCATACAGTGGGGGGTAAAGAGGGGAAGGGGGAAGGGGAGGGAACACATTGGGCAGAGAGAAAAAACAAAGTTATCAAAATAAAGCTCGTATGAGCAAAATTGTGATTACATAGAAAAAACCCCTCTAATGCACAATTAGCAGACAATACAGATCACACATTAACAAAGCAGCAAAAGTTGAGAGAGACAGTGTGAGTGTGTGTGTGTCAGTGTATGTGTATCAGTCATGTAATGTTGTATGCAGTGTGTGTATCAGTTACTGGTGAACAGCAAAAATCCTCCCTTAGCAACGTTTAGATGTTATGTCTTTAGTGTCCTCAAAACATAGATAGCATGTCCACAAGAGTTCATTCTCTCAGTGCATGTCCGATGGTGAATTCCATGCTGGTCACATGATGCTGTCCTTGAGAGATCAGATTACTGCACACCGGTTGTTTGGGTTAGGGAGAAGCCAAAAACTCACTTCTGCCTTATCTTCTCTCCTGGAGGGATGAATACCAAGGACGCCGAATCAAGGCCTGATGAGCACAGTGCACTTAGAGCATAAAAATTTTCCATCCATGCGATTCTGTGCAACACATTCACAGGCTTTAAAATCATTCCCTGGAGAGCACCAGCGACTCCAAGATGTATTCCACCTACTGAATCAGCCACCATTCAGTTCACCATTTGCCGCTATCAGTGCACTCCCCAACTGGTCGAATTGTTGAAGGAGCTTTGCCGGGTCCGCATTTTGATCAGCTCTCCCAACTTCTTTAATTTCTGATACATCAGGAAACTCCAAAGCCAAAGTAGAAATCCTGTGATCATAAGCCAAATAGATAGATGTCTTCCACATCTTCAATCAAATCACACAGACACATGAGTTCCCAATTGTCCATGAGTCTCCCCACTTGGGCTCCCCATGGCCCGATCTTCTTTTAAGGTGGTGTCAATTGCATTTAAAGCCCAGCTCAATTCATAATTTTCCATTTGGGTCGAGATGCAGCAGAAGAAGAGCGAAACACAGCGAAACACAGACAGGATACAGCAAGCTGGGATCAGTGAAGGGAGGGGGAGAAAGGAGAGGAGAAGAAATGTGTCTGCTCTCTCTGAAAGCCGGAAGAAGAAGACATCTTCTTCATCAACCACAAACATTGATCAGGAGGATTTCCCAACCCCTGCTTGTGAGCCAACAGAGACCATCTCATCGGAGCAAGCACCTGTTCATTCTCCTGTAAAGGAAGCTGAGAATTCCAAAGCAGTTACTGAAGAGCCAAGGAAAACTTCACGCTTTGGCAGACTGATTAAACCCCCACAACGTTATACAACGTGAAACAACATAACGAAATGTTCAAGTGTATCTTAAGGGACGTTAGCCTTGTAATGAAAAGAAAAACATTGTTCAGGTTAAAACCATACTTTTAACTTGTGAGTCATATTAGGATTTATTGGTTCTCTGTAACAATATAGTATAATATTCTACTTCTAAAGAAGGGAGATGTAATGTAGTAATGTGGTCTGCCTCTAGGGGCGCTGTTAAGTATTGAATGCAGATTAGGCAAAAAGTAAAAACGGTTGCTGTTGACGTTACTGAAGACCTCGCTGTCCTGTCTGTTTATTCCACTTGCTCTACTTAAAAACACACTAAAATACATTACAATAGGTATTTACAAGTAATCCAGCATTTTGGGAGCGTAGTGCTCTGTTAGGATAATAGGGTAGTATCAGATCTTTTAAATAAAAGGGGGCCTGATTATTTAGAGCTTTATAAGTGAGAAGAAGGATTTTAAACTTAATTCTAAACTCTATGGGAAGCCAATGAAGGGAGGCCAGAACTGGAGAGATATGATCTCTCTTTCTAGTCCCTGTTAAAACTCTTGCTGCAGCATTTTGGATCAACTGAAGACTTTTCAAAGATGTTTTAGGACAACCTGATAATAAAGAGTTACAATAATCTAGTCTCGAGCTAACAAAAGCATGGATCAGTTTCTCAGCATCACTCTGAGACAAGATGCTCCTAATCTTGGCAATATTACGCAAATGATAGAAGGCAGCCTTAGAAACGAATTTAATATGTAAATTGAAAAACAGATCTTGATCAAAAATAACTCCAAAGTTCCTCACAGAACTATTCAGAGAAAGAGTAACTGCATCCAAACTAAGAGTTTGATTAGGAAAGGTATTTCTAAGGTTTTTTTGGACCAACAAGAATGACTTCAGTCTTATCTGAATTTAATAGCAGGGAATTACAAGTCATCCAAGCTTTGATTTCCTTAAGACAGGCTTATAACTTGGCTAATTGAATACTATCATCTGACTTCACTGACAGGTATAATTGTGTGTCATCTGCATAACAATGAAAATGTATACAGTGCTATCTAATAACGTTGCCTAACGGAAGCATATATAAACTAAAAAGAGTAGGGCTTAGCACAGATCCCTGTGGAACTCCATGACTGAGCTTTGAGTTGGAAGAAAACTCATTACTGACATCAACAAACTGGATTCTATCAGATAAATAAGATCTAAACCACTGCAACGAAGTTCCACTAAGTCCAACGTAGTGTTCTAATCTATCAAGTAGAATATTATGATCGATAGTATCAAAAGCTGCACTAAGGTTTCAAAGGGCAAGTACAGAAACAAGTCCATTATCAGATGTGATAAGGAGGTCATTAGTGACCTTCACTAAGGCTATTTCAGTACTATGATGGATTCTAAACCCAGATTGAAACTCTTCAAATAAACCATTTCCCTGCAAGTGGTCAAATAATTGCGTAGCAACAACTCTAAGATTTTTGAAATGAAAGGCAGATTAGAGATTGATCTATAGTTAGCTAAAACTCTTGGATCCAGCGTTGGCTTTTTGAGTAAGGGTTTAATTACAGCAGTTTTAAAAGCCTGGGGGACATGGCTTAATGTTAATTAAGAATTGATTATTTGAAGAATAGAGCTACCAATAAATGGGAAGACTTCTTTAAATAACCTGGTAGGAATAGGGTCTAAAAGACAAGTTGAAGGCTTGGATGAGGAAATTATTTTATCTAACTCTAAAAGGTCAATTGGAGTAAACTCATCCAAACAGATATCAATTGAAGGAGTTGTAGTAGTTACTGTATTTAAGTTAACGTTGGGAAGAATCTGTCTGATTTTATCTCTGATAGATAAAATTTTATTATTGAAAAAGTTCATAAAGTCCTGACTAGTAAGCTCTAAGGGAATGCTAGGATTGACAGAGTCCTGACTCTTTGTCAGTCTGGCTACAGCGCTGAAAAGAAACCTGTGATTATTCTTGTTTTCTTCTATTAATACAGAATAATAACTTGTTCTAGCTTTTCTCAGAGATTTTTTATAAATTGAAAGGTGATTTCTCCAAGCTAAATAGATTTCATCTAAATTAGTGGAGCGCCATTTTCTTTCTAATTGAAGAGTCTTCTGTTTTAAGCTATGAGTTTCTGTGTTGAACCAAGGAGTTAGAAATCTCTGATTAGACTTTTTTCTTTTTTAAAGGGGCCACCATTTCTAGAGCGTGATGCAGAGAAGATGTCGCACTATCTACCATGCTATCAATTACAGAAGGAGCAAGCTCTCCATAGCTTATCTCCGTTGTGTTGACACATGGCATAGAGGAAACAATCTGCATAAATTTGGTAACAGCATCATCTGAGAGGCATCTACTGTAGTAATATTTTTCTTTAGGAGCCAAATAGTCAGAAATAGTAAAATCAAAGGTTAACAGACAATGGTCTGACAATACAGGCTTATGAGAAGACACTTCCAGATTTTCTGTTTCTATGCCATATGTCAGAACAAGGTCCAACGTGTGGTGGAGATAATGGGTAGAACTTCCTACTTTCTGAGAAAACCCCATCAAGTCTAATATTGAATTAAATGCCATATTAAGACAATCACTAGCTACATCTACATGTGTATTAAAGTCCCCTACTATAATTATTCTATCTGATTTCAGCAATAAATCAGCTAAGAATTCGGCAAATTTGGATAAAAACTCTGAGTAAGCTGATGGAGGACGATAAACTATGCCAAAAAAAATTGGGTTTAGCCTAAAATTGCTAAAATGCCCAATACTGAGGACCAGGCTCTCAAAGGAATTATAACGTGTTTTTTGCTTTACATTAACTAATAATTTGGAATGGCAAATTGCTGCTATTCCTCCTCCACGACCAGAACTTATGAGATTTTGACAGTTTAAATACCCAGAGGGAGTTGATTCATTTAAACTAACATAATCCTCTTGCCCTAACCAAGTCTCTGTAAGGGATATTAAATCAATCTGATGATCAATTAACAGATCATGGACTAGCAGAGACTTGGGAGCTAGAGACCTAATATTTAACAAACCACATTTAATTTTTAAATTATGAAGACGAACAGAGGCCAAATCATTAAATCTAGAGACTTTATATTAAATTTCAGTTTTACCAACTTTTTGTTTAATCACTTTGGGATGCTTATATATTTTATTTTTATTTACTTTGGAGGGAGCAGACAATGATTCTCTGATGAGGAAGACAGGGGCAAAGTTGAGGGGTGGCAGATGGACAGGAGCTGCAGAGAGGTGTGTAAGACTGTGACTCTGCTTTCTGGACCCAACTCTGAGTTGTCAAGGTTTTGGAAATTTGGATAAAAATTATGCCAGATTGTTAGATAAAAGAGATGTACCATCCAAAGTGGGATGGACGCCGCCTCATCTAATAAGACCAGGTTTTCCCCAAAATGAGTTCCAATTGTCTATGTAGCCCACATCATTTGCAGGACACCACACAGACAGCCAATGGATGAAGGATGACAAGCGGCTAAACATGTCATCACTGGTTAGATTGGGGAGGGGCCCAGAGAATACTACAGAGGCAGACATTGTTTTGGCAAAGTCACACACCGATTCCACATTAAGTTTTGTGACTTCCGACTGCCGGAGTTGCATGTTGTTAATGCCGACGTGGATAACAATTGTGGAGTATTTACAGTTACTTTTAGCCAGCATTTTCAAATTTGACTCGATGTCGCCTGCTCTGGCCCCAGGAATGTATTTGACTATGGCCACTGGAGTCTCTAGGTTCACGTTTCTGATTACAGTGTCGCTAATGATCAGAGTTTTTCTCCTCAGCGGGTGTGTCGCTGAGTGGGGAAAAGCGACTAGAAACATGAACAGGTTGGGACAGGTACCAGGGGCTTTCGGCTAAGCTTTCTTCTCACCGTCACCCACCCATTTTCCTGGCTGCTCGGGAGGAATGGAGGACCACTAGCAGGCCGCCCTATGCTAGGGAGCTCCGCTGCAGCTAAGGGGCGTCCGTCATTATTAACTGGCGCTGACAGTGTTTCAATACAGCCGAGCAGGGATTCCAAATCAGACAACCTTACCTCGAACGCCTCAAAAAGACAACATTTATTACATTTACCATTATCACTAAAAGAGGCAGAGGTGTAGCTAATCATCTGACAGAGAGAGCACACCAGAGGAGAAGGGGAAGGAGAGCTAGTAGCCATAGCTAGTGGCTAACCCGAAGCTAACACAGACATCGACGAAAGGTGAACAGAAGGCTAAAGAGGGTGATTAGATGGCACTGTGTGCGCACACAGGTGCAAAAGGCTTGTTAAACAGAAGAGAGAGCTGACGGTAGATGGAAAAAAAGTGATTAAAATGCAATTAAAGGCAATAACCACAAAGCAAACCACACAGACAGCCAGCAATACAGGAAGTGACGATACGTTACCACAGGAAGTGTCACCCTGTGGTGTTTGTTGTAGTAGGTGAGTGCCGTAAGCCTCTTTATGCAACCAACTATTATTGTAATAAAGCTCCGTAAACTACATCAGTTGTGTATTTGCTTTTACCCAATTATGGATGCAACATTTGGCGATGAGGTAAAAGTGTGAGTGAATAAGTCTGTTGCTGAATTTTGGCCATTTCTGGAGGCCACGGGAAAATCGCCCGTTCCGTGGCCTTGTTGGTTCACTGCTTTTACCAACTACCTTGTGGTTTTGAACCTTGGCAAGTGTGAGAGGCTTCGCGCAAGGGCTGTGTTAGTCCATAATTTGGTTACTGATGGGCAGAGAGTATTAGAGCGTCTGGGGGGAACTAATAATTTCGATGGTGTTGTGGAGTTGATGGCGTGCCATTTTTGAGCTCCGGAGAACGTCACGGTCCGGCGCAACCAGTTTTGACAGCGCCGCCAGCGGTTGGGAGAACCAGTGATGAGGTTCATTGAAGATCTCTGAAAGCTGGTGAGGGGATGTGATTTCAGATGCCTGGAAGATGAAATAATTTGGGACCAACGAGCGGAGCACGTTTGCTGTACAGCAGTCCAGTCCAGATTGTTGGAGTGTCCAGGAAGGTTGACATTGGCCATGACTATCGAGCTCGCCCAACGTTTTGAGGCAGCAGAGATCATTGTGAGAGGCCTTCCTGAAGGGGCTTTTCTGGTGAGGATGAGTCTTGCGCTAAGGCACTGTTTTGGGGCCCTGGTGATAGTGATACCAGAGAGGATACGTATGCCTTTGTGGTTAAAATAAGGTCCGCCTCAGGTACACCACGTTGTTACGGTTGTGGGTCCCCTGTTCACTGCTATAAGGCCAGTGTGTGCCCAGCGAAAGGAAAGCGTTGTGGCAAGTGTGGTTTGTTGGACCACTTTGCCAGGGCGTGTGCTAACTTCAAACGCAGGAGCTGTAGGGAGGAACCAGGTGCTGCGCAGAAGACTCCGACGATAGTGCACACGGTCTCCCCAGAGACAACGGGGAGGATCAGGTGCGATGTCATGCTTGATGGTGTCATGGTTCCACTGCTGGTGGACACTGGAGCAGTCATCTCTGTGTTGAACCTGGCAACCATGAATAATTTGTTTCCCCACCGACAAATAAAACAACAAGGAAGAGACTATTATGGCTATGGATGGAACAGACTGGCAGTTTTGGGGTTTGTGGAAATGGAAGCCCGTTATAAGTCTGCTGTTGTGCCCTGAGCCCGCATTCATGTCACCGCTGCGGGGGTTAACATCATGGGATGTAATCTTTTTTATAGCCTGGGTTTCTCGATCGCCAACGTGTCAGGTGAGGAGTGGTCGGGCTGTGGACTGTGGAGCCGACCGACTCCGTTGGTGGATGGCGTGGAGGTGAGGGAATCGGACTGGCTGGACATGTGTAGCGAGGGAGAGCACGTTCGGTGCCGCGCGACGCTGCCTCTGGATGGACCCGATGCTGATTTTTCTGTTACCCTGGATGAGGGTGCAGGACAGCACGATGGGGCCCCAGGGGCAGCCTGTAAGTACAAGGCACCCACGCCGGATCCTGAAGGGTTGAAACCAGAGAGCATGGTGATAAATTGCTCAGGAAGGCGGTCTACCATGATTGGCATGGACTGGGCCTGCGAGTCGACCAGATCGGTGGTGGAGACCAGTCAGACCCAAAATCACCGGAGGAAGAAGACAGGGGCTTCCCTGCAGGTCGGAGACTTGATGCGACCCAGGGTTGAGGCCCGGATGAGAGGAGATCACGGTTTGCGCGAGTGGCGCGATGAGCGGAGGTGGTTCTGGGTGGAGGCTGCTCAGAGTGATGGGTATCTGTGCTTGTCTGACTAGATCTGGAGGCACCCGAACAAGTTTCGTCGTGTGGAGGAGAAGAAGCGGCGCAGTGGGAGCCCTGAGGTCAAGAGATGGAAGCGGTTGGAGAAGGACCCATCAAAGGACTGACAGCGCTGTTCTGTCTTTATTTTCTGTTTATTGTTTATACTGTATGTACTTTTGCTCTAGTCCTGATGTGTTTGTTTTACTGCTGATGTGGTACCCTGATTTAATTCAAAAAAAAAAAAAAAAAGAAGATGATGAGTGAAATATAAGAAATTGGGTGTTTTATGACACCTGGGAGCTAAATTTTTATTTTAAGGGATCTGTATTGTAAATGTGGGATATTATTGGCTAAATGGATATGTTGGAATTGGATTTTACTGATGTGTTAGTTTTATGCCCGAGTTTGGGGGTTGTGGGGTGTGTTTACTCCATTTGACTGTCCATTTGTATAAATTTACATACCCAACGTCAAGTGTAATGTGATGTACCCGTTATGGGGTAAGTGTTGGGGGGGGGGGGGCCACCAGTAGTCATTGAGTGTTTTGTAATTTTGTATGTCTTCTACGTGGAGCTGTTCCGGGATTGTTTTTTTTTTTTCCTCTTTCTCTCTTATATATGTTTATTGAGCTTTTGAGGGCCACAAGCAATACAGAAAAAGCAAACAGCAAGAAATGACAAAGAGAACCCTCTTTTTCAACCCCCAAACTCCCACCCTATCATCCCATCTCCACACACAAAAACAAAAACAAACAAACAAAAAAAGAAAATAATAAATACCACAATGCAATACAAATTTGTCAGAAGCAGAAGAATTGCATCATAAGAACAAAATCGGAAATAATGGTGGTCTATTTGGTAATGCACTTTGACCTCTCAATCCAAGCAAGACCATAGAGGCCACTCCAGAGGGCCTGGGCGCCTTCTCCTCCTATATAACTCAAAAAGAGGTCCCATATATCAAAAAAACGAAAAAGTTTGTCTTTGAACACGAAGCTAATAGCTTCTAATGGGATAAGTTCCATCACACCACGAATCCAATGTGTAACTGTAGGAGCAGAGTCTGAGGTCCATAAAAGAAGAATACATCTTCTTGCACTAAAGAGAAGCACCTGCAACAGTTTAAGTGCAGAGGAGTGAAGATTCAGTGGGGTAGGATTTACTCCTAGAATGCAGCTAAGAGGAGTGAGGGCTAGATTTTTCTTGAATATAATATCAGTGTCTTTACAAATTTTTACCCAGAAGTCATTAATAGGAGGACATTTAAATCAACAATGAAAATATGAACCTTCAGAAATTTTACACTTATTACAACATTTTGAAAATAGAGGGTTAAACTTATTGTGTTTCACTGGAGTAATATAAAGCCTGTATATGATCTTGAATTGTAACTCTCTAGCTTTGTTATTAAAAAGGTAGTTTGCACTACCTGACTGCACCTCATCCCATATATCAGGTGAAAATGATTCTACAAAGTCCACTTCCCAAAGAGATCTGACATGAGCTGTGCAATCACTGGAAGAGACTGAGAGGGTCTTGTAGAACCTAGTGATTAGTTTTCTAGGGTCTGGTTTCTGAATCACCTCCTCCGTAGGTGAAAGAAAGAACCCATTAGGGTGCAGCTTAATAGATGAAGAAATAAAACTACGAATTTGCAGATACTTAAAAAAAGTTATTCTGTGGGAGGTTATACTTCTCTCTGAGCTGCTCAAAAGTCAGCAGAGTGCCCCCTGTCATCAAGTCACCTGCAGTTTTTACTCCCCTATCAGACCACAAGGAGAAGGCTTGGTCAGCCAGACCAGGGGGAAGATCTGGGTTTAAATAAATAGATGTGAGTGGGGGGGAAGGAGCCATTCTGATTTCCAAGCTTCTTCACCATCCTCCAAACTTTTAAAGTATTCTGTAAAATAAAATTCCCCTTTAATTTGAGACAAACCCATTTCTTAGATGCGTATAATATGTGACTAAGAGGGATAGGAGCCACCGGAGCCACCTCTATATTAAGCCAGGTGGATGTGGGATCATTTTTAAACCAGTGCCAAATGTAAATAGAGAGGGAAGCAATTTGATAGCACCTAAAATCTGGCACTGCCAGGCCTCCTTCATCCAGTGGGCGCTGTAATGTGCTGAGTTTTAACCTGGCTCACTTGTTCCTCCACAGAAAAGATGTCTAAGAGCTATTAAGAATAGCAAGTGATTTTCTTGTTAAAAGAGCTGGGATCATCTGGAAGGGGTACAATAACCGAGGAAGTATAACCATTTTAACAAGGTTGACCCTTCCTAAGAGAGATAGAGGCAAGGCCATCCAGTGAGCCAAGTCCTCCTTGATTCTACGAATTACAGGAACAAAGTTGGCTTTATATAAGCCAGAAAGAGAGGGAGTAATGTGTATGCCCAAATAAACAAAACCTGATGGAGACCAGCGGAAGGGGGTAGAGCACAGTGGAGACCAAGATACCTGAGGAGTAAGGGGCATGGCTTCAGATTTAGAGTAGTTAATCTCATAACCTGAAAAATGGCCAAAAGAATCAATTATTTCAACAACTCTTGTAATAGAAGATTCTGGGTTACTTAGATAGAGGAGGATATCATCACAATAAAGGGAAATTTTATGATTTGTGGAACCCACATCTATACCTGTTACCAAGGAATCACATCTAATGGCCTCCGCTAAGGGCTCCATAGCAAGGTCAAACAGAATTGGTGAGACCGGGCAGCCCTGTCTAGAACCACGTCTCACTGTGAATGTGGAGGACCTCAGGCCATTTGTAATAACAGAGGCACGGGGGGCAGCATATAGCAAGGACATCCACCTAATAAAGTTGTCACCAAGATTGAATTTTGAGAGGACACCTAGAAGATAAGGCCATTCAATCCTATCAAAGGCCTTTTCTGCATCAAGGGAAACAACAAGAGATTTGACCTTTGACCTTGATCCATTCTGAATAAGATTTAATAGTCTCCTTACATTATGAAGGGAATTACGACCCAATATAAATCCAGTTTGGTCTGTTGAAATTAAATCTGGCATGACACCTTCAAGTCTCTTCGCCAATATTTTAGCCAATAATTTTCGGTCAACGTCCAGCAAGGCAATTGGCCTGTAGGATGTGCATTCATCTGCAGGTTTGCCCTTCTTTAGAATTAGAGAAATATTTGCATCCATCATAGTGTCAGGAAGAGCCCCAGAGTCAAAGTAGTAAGACAACATATTGAGAAGGGGATCAATTAGCAAATCCTTAAAAGCCTTATAAAATTCTGGAGTCAAACCATCAGGCCCCGGGGCCTTATTAATTTGCAAGCTGTTAACCGCCTCTGTAACTTCTTCACGGGAAATAGCCCTATTCAACAGCTCTTTCTGTGTATTGGATGCTTGAGGTAGTTTGACTAATGATAAAAAATTATGCATCAAAGTCTCCGAGTTGTGATTTGACTCAGAAGTGTATAAGCCTTCATAGAAGGAAAGGAAACAGCTGTTAATATCTTTGTTATTATAAACTCTTTTACCAGAACTATCCTTTATGCCTGGAACAGCCTGGGAGCCAGTATTACCTTTTATCAGATTTACCAGATACTTGTTTGGCTTATTGCCGAATTCATATAACTTATGCTTACCAAGCAGTATAGATCTCTGAGCTTCTTTAGATAAAAGTGCATCTAGAGCTGCTGTGGTGGCATCAGTTTGAGATCTCAGGTTATCTGAAGATTTAAGGTTAAATTCATGTTGTAGTTCACTTAATTTACCTTCAAGAAACTGTTGCTCTGTCCTCTGTTTTTTCTTAAGATTTGCCAAGAATGACACAGTAAAGCCTCAAACAACAGCTTTACCAATTTCCCAGAGTAAATTGGGTGATACATCAGAAATATTATTTTCAGCAATAAAATGATTAAAGTGTTCTGATAGATATGTTTTGAAATTGGGATTTTTAAGAAGGTAATTTGGAAAGCGCCATTGCCCCCTAGTGCTTTGAGTCTTGCTGGACATGACCAAAAATATGGGTGAGTGATCACTGATAATAATATTGCCAATGGAGCAAGAGAGTACTCTTTGAAGGGCATATTTAGGAGTAAAAAAATAATCAATTCTAGAAGATGTTTTATGCACTTTTGAGTAAAATGTATACTGGCGATCAGAGGGGTGAAGGGTCCTCCAAGTATCAATGAAGTGAATATCAGCACAACAACCAAGTAAAGAGCGAGCTTGTCCAACAATAGACTCTGCTGTTTTTGAGGATCTAGCTAGACGTGGATATAGACAACAGTTGAAATCGCCCGCTATCACAGAGGATTCAACAGTCCACTCAGAAAACTGAGAGAATACCTTAGTATAAAAATCAGTTGAATGAATCAGGGGGGCATACACATTTAAATAGGACACAGGGTCCCCAAAGAGTGTCCCTCTAATCATGACATACCTTCCTGCAGTATCAGCCTTAATCTCCACCCCTGTCAAAGGAAGGGATTTATGAACCAAAATGGCTACCCCTCTGCTGTTAGTAGTGAAGGAGGAATAGTAGATCTGGCCCACCCATTCCCTTCTTAATTTTAGGTGTCCATCGTTGTTTAGATGGGTCTCTTGGAGGAATGCTATCTGTACCCTCTCTTTTTTCAAATAGTTAAGAATTTTTTTACGTTTAATAGGGGTCTGGATCTCATGTACATTCCAAGAACACAATTTAATTTCTGCACTGCTAGCCATTATTCCAAATGATATGGATAATACTTTTGTTTAAAAGTTTATACATTGAGAATTTATGTATGGAACCTCCTGACAAATACAAACAATACAACAAAAAAACAGAACAAACAGAAAAGGGGAGTGTGGAGAAAAAAAGAATGAAAAACACAAAACCTCCCCCATACTTTGAACACTTCCCTAAACTGGGCGTCTACACCCTACAAAATACAACTTAACTCTGCACTAAACCAGTGCTCCATACGCAAATGTATAGTTTAAATATATGAAGAACTTTAAAAATAAAATACTCCATAAAAAAAAGTAACATGAACACTGATATTACCTCGACTCACTACATCCAAACCCATACAATGAAACCGCTTAAAGTGAATTAAAAAGTCCATAAAGTGACAAGAAAAAGAACTTCTTAAACTGCTTAATTTATATATGTCTGGAAACTGGAGACTGCCCAAAAGGGCTAGTGAAAAGTTACCCATTGGTGTCTTCCGCATGGACCGCTCAGAGGGATGGGGCCATGGTCTCTGAATAAAAATTCTCCGCCTCCTCCGCTGTATCAAAGCTGTATTTGCCGCTGTTGAATGACACTTGGAGTCGGGCGGGAAACACCAAGTCGTATCTGACATCTGCAGCGTGAAGCTTTCGCTTGATGTTAATGAAAGATGCCCTCCATTTGGTGACATCAGCAGTAAAATCGGGGAAAATGTAGACTTTGTGACCGTGGAAAGTAAGCTGGCCCTTCTCTCTGGCCAGCTGGAGGATGCACTGTTTCACTCTGAAATGGTGCACCTTTACAATCATGGGTCTCAGGGGAGCGTTTTGACCCTGGACAGGCCGGGAAGCAAGGCGATGCGCTCGGTCCAACATCTCAGGCCCATCAGGAACCTCCACACCCAGCATCTTGGTGAAGAAGTCGGTCATAAATGTTATAACTTGTGGCCCCTCGATGTTTTCCGATAGACCAAGCACACGGAGATTTTGGCATCTGCTCCTCGATTCAAGGTCCTCCGTTTTAGCCATTAGCAGTTTGTTGCATTTCTCCAGCGTTTCACTCCTGGCTCCAAGCGCCGTAATCCTGTCGTCACACACCTGCAGAGAAGTTTCGACCTCAATCAGACGTGTCCCAAACGAGTCCATAGAAGTCTGCAGTGTGCCTAATGAGTCCCGCGTTTCAGCTCAGAAACTTTCAATTAGCCTTACCAGGCCCAAAAGTGACGGTTCTTCTGCATCCTCATCAACGCCATGTACAGGAGACGGATAGTTAGCTTTCTCATTAGCTTGACGGTTAAGGGCTTGGGTAGAGCTTTCCTGACGGGAAGGGTTCTTCCCAGACATGTCAGCGGGTTTCTCAAGTGGTCCCAATATGATGAGGAGAAATAGAACGAGACACAGTGACGTTTAAAATAACATTTATGAAAAGATATGTCGGAGCTGGTAAGGGTGCGTCTACTCCATATCCATGCTCCCAGCAACACTCAAAGCAACATTGGGGTTGTTTTAATTGAGAGACACAGCTTTGTTTTGAATGTTTGGCAGCAGAATAATCCGTCCAGCCATGTGGGGGTGCTGATAGTCTACCTGGCCCCCCAACCTTTGTTGTGTGCATGGATAGGAAATTTATTTGTTTCTGTGATTGTTTTGTTTTAGAGAGTGAGTCAGGAAGCAAATTTGGGTGGGCTATCTGTGCGCTTGGTATTTTTTGAAGGGGGGGAAATGTTGTGTATGTAAAATGGCGGCTGGGTTGGACATGGGCTAGACCGGGGTGGCTAACTACTGGTTTCCGGTGGTGATGCTACTCGGGGTATAAAGGAAGTGGGCAGAAGAGGCTCTGCCTCTTTCGTCGCGGGAGCCACCTGGCAAGCAGGCGAGTGCCATAAGCCTCTTTATGTAAACAACTATTATTGTAATAAAGCTCAAATAAATATACTATAATAAACTACATCAGCTGTGTATTTGCTTTTACCCAATTATGGATGCAACAGTGTTATCTGAGTTATTATTCAAATAACAGTTACCAAAAATCACCTGAATAAGAAAATATCTACTAAAAAGTTTTTGAGTAAGAGTGATGACTTTATTATTTCTGATTCTGATTTGTTCTCTGCAATTTGTGAGGGTTTCCCTTGAAAATGTAGCTCTTTCCTCACATTGTTCACTACTTTTTTCTCATAAATGTGAAACTTTTATGCATAATCTTTTGACTTTTACACATATTTTTTTTATAAATTTGTGGCTTATATCTAAGACTTCATTCTTGAAATTTTGTTAAAATTTTTTCATTAACAGACATTTTTCTTGTCATAAATTTGCTATTTTTCAGAAATGTGCAACTTTTTACATGTGAATTTGCCACGGTCTGCTAATTTTGGAAGCTTTTTCTTAATTGTCTAAGGCAGGGGTGTCCAACCATGTGCCATGGAGAGCCAAGACCCTGCAGGTTTTACCTCCAACCAGTGTCTTCAACAGCAGATTTCAGTGAACTTCTTCCCACTGATTGCTGATAAGTGAAAACACCTGCTGAAGAGACTGGGTAGAAGAGAAAACCTGCAGGGTCTTGGCTCTCCATGGCACATGGTTGGACACCCCTGGTCTAAGGTAAATAAAATATAAACTATCCATATGATCTAATCCAAATTACAAAGACATAGTAACAGTAATAAACTAGAAAAGCACTCGGAGAGCACAGACCTCCGCCAAGCACCACAGTTCCCCCCATACAGTGTTTGTGTGTACGTTTTCAGATTCCTTGACCATGAAAACATATGACTAGCAATTGGATTCACAATGGTAGGATTAGTGGTTCAGTAGTAAAAGCATTACCTCCTTGGCGGAGGTAATAAACTCAAGTGTTGCTGTTGTGTCCATCTCCTCCATCTCCAAACTCCCAGGCTGCGGGCGTTGCAATTCATCGCACAACTGCGTACAACCCACAGGCCAATGGGTTATGCGAGCGTTTTCATAGATCACTGAAAGCAGCACTCAGGGCTTCACTGACGGATGCAAATTGGGTAGACAGGTTGCCGTGGGTTTTATATTGGGGTTGTGCTCCGTGGCAAAAGAGGATTTGGAAGCTTCCCCGGCAGACAGCTTGTTTTTGCGCAGCCCCTATGGCTGCCCGGGGAATTTCTGCCAAATAATCCCGCGCCGGACAGCTGGCCGTCTCAGCTTTTGCAGCGTAGCGCAAACACAGGCACGCTGCCGGGCCCGGCCCACCACTGTTTTCCGTGTGCTTTTGTGCCTAAAACTTTGAAGAACGCGGAGTTCGTGTTCGTCAGACACGACGACCAGCGCCCTCCATTGCGCCTGCACACATGTTCAAAATGGCCGTATCTCACAATGTTAAAGAATCCTTTAAAAAATTCCTGTATCCAGACGGTGATCCGGATCATCCCCAAAATTTAATCAGTTCTTCCTTGTACCATTTGCAACAACGCCTGAAAGTTTCATCGAAATCCGTCCAAAACTTTTTGAGTTATCTTGCTAACCAACAGACAGACAGACAGACAAACAGACAGTCAAACGCTGGCAAAAACATTACCTCCTCCGGCCTGCGGTCTGGCGGAGGTAATTATATATTTCTTGAGCCAGAATAAAAGAACAATGATTTCAACAATAATTTCAATGAAAAAAATTATAAATTATAAAAAAAATTATATAAAATGATAAATTCACTAAAATAGCAAAAGATGCAGTTATTTTTATAAAAACAGATTATAACAGTAAAACTAAGCAACCAGTTTTCAAATTGGTGAAATCCAAACTCAGAGTACTGATAAATGATCTGGAGTAAAAGTATAGTGTTTTTAAAAATACTGTAAATGTAGTCAAGTAAGAGTAAAAATTAATCTACAGTAAAATTACTGGTTAAAATACAATTTTGGGGAAAAGTTGTTTGAGTCATTTGAGTAAATGTCACCATCTCTGCACTTACCATATAAAAGACAGCAGAATATAGAAATATTCTTCATTGTGGCAGTTGGCTCCGTAGTTCTTTCCTACTGTGTATCTACATTTGCAGTCACCTGAACAATGAAACGTTTCAACATAAGGTCACAGTAAAACATGCTCACAACTGAAGTAAATAGCAGTATTCATGCTGCCCACGCAGTCTTCTGCAAAAAAGGAACCACGTAAGCAGCACAAGTTCCTGCTTGGGAGAGGACCCTCCGAGGTGACTCTGCTCACACGAACCCTTCAGATTCACGTCTGACTGCAAAGTTCAAGGGTGGAAAAACCATGGGGGAAAATGAACTTTCACAGCAAAGGCACTTGCCTACCTCAGTGATTGACTTTTAATCCGCATTCTGACTCATTTACACAGTAGCTTCAAAATGAGCATGTCTCATTGATATTTTGGAAGTAAAAGCTGAGTCAAATTTTGTCATGTTGTAAAAAACAGCTGGCTTCTTTTAATCCTGAAATACTAATGTTTCGACTTAATCTGGATTTATGCACCCGTATCATGTCAACGCCATTCCTGAAGTCTGTCGCAGATGCAGTGTGATATCCTACCGTGTAGCAATGATCACACTTGAGTTATTTCTTTGGCTAACTCTGCCGTTTATTCTGCAACACAAATAATATGACTGAACATGGATTCTGCGCGGGGTTTTCACACTCTTATTCTAATGTGTCCCCTTAATAGTAGTGCTGAACAATACAGGTAGTTCCCCCTAGAGGCATGTGCCAGTAATGTTTTAAATTAGACTTGCAGTCTACCACATCCCTCCCCTCTAGATTAAACTACTTTTAATTACACTAGCCAATTATGCTAGACATCCTGGAACTCCCATTTAACCCTAAACAATCACAGTTACTTTTAACTTCTTAAACACATGTGCCATACACATAATTTCTTTCTCTTTTTTTTTTTTTTTACATGTATAACACACATAACAGTCTAACTGGGGATTTGGTTTGACTACCGCATCCCAGTGAGGTTCCAGGACGCATTCTTGTCCTGTGGCTGGGGAACTCACTACTGACTAAGTATAGTCCTTCAAGTAGTCTGGAGCTTTCCTAGCTCGCTGAGATCTTCTCACGGCGGGTGAGCCAACTGCAGGTGAAGACTCAGACTGCTCCACTGTTTCGGCTGCTGCAGTGCTGCCCGTAGAATCTGCAGAGACGGTTACCTCAGGTTTCACCTGAAGTGGTGGTTCGTTGATGCTCTCCTCAGGATGGGTGTCAGACAACACCTCTGGTGCCATCGGCAGGGGAATGGAGCTCCTACCACGAACTTGGTCGATGTGTCGCCTCACCACTTGTCCATGACCTAATGTCACCTTGAATGACACAGGGCCTGTCTTTTCTGTTATTTCTCCTGGTACCCAGGCTGGTCCTGAGCCAAAGTTGCGGGTGTAGACCACGTCTCCTTCTCTCAGTATTCTCTCTCTAGCATGCATGTCATGATAACCTTTTTGTTTCTCTTGTTTATCATGCACTTTGTTTCTGAAGTCTGGATGTATTAAGTCAAATGTTGACCTCAACTTCCTTCCACACAACAGCTCAGCTGGTGACTTGCCAGTTGTAGATTGGGGTGTTATTCGATAGCTGAACAGAGCTCTCGACATTCGGGTTTCAATAGAGTCTCCTGTCATCTTTTTCATGAGTGACTTGAATGTCTGCACGGCCCTCTCGGCTAAGCCGTTAGAAGAAGGATGGTATGGCGCAGTCGTGATGTGACGTATGCCATTCTTTTCAGAAAACTCTTGGAACTGTTCACTCGTAAAACATGTACCGTTATCTGATACTATGATTTCAGGTAGCCCATGTTGGCTGAAACTCTTTCTAAGACATTCAATGGTAACAGTAGAAGTAGAGCTACTCACAGAATATGCATCGATCCACTTTGAGTATGCGTCAACTATGATCAGGAACATTCTTCCCATCCATGGACCTGCGTAGTCAATGTGAATTCTTCTCCACGGTTTATCTGGAACTTCCCAGGGATGTAGTGGGGCTGCTGGAGGACTGTTCCTGTTCTCCTGGCATGCCGCACATGACTTCACAAGCGCCTCCACCTCTGCATCCATGTTGGGCCACCACATGTAACTCCTCGCCAACGCTTTCATGCGAGTGATGCCAGGGTGTGCTTGGTGTAGTTGTTGCAGTAAGGCATTCCTACCAGGTGGTGGAACAACCACGCGTCCTCCCCACAGGATACAACCTTCCTGGGTGCTGAGCTCATCCTGTCGTCGGGCATAGGGAATGAACTCAGGACTGTTCATCTTCGGCCATCCTCGCAAGATGTATTCTCGCACTCTTGCTAGAACAGGGTCTTTGTCTGTCCACTTCTTTATTTGTTGTGCGTTCACCAGGGGCACGCCGATATCTTCAAACAATAGCACTCTCTCCTCCTCCTCAGGCGTGCTGTCTCTTCCTCCATCCAAGGGTAGCCTACTCATCGCGTCAGCATTCGTATGGTCCCGTCCGGCTTTGTAAACGATGGTGTACTCATACGCTGCTAATGTAACGGCCCATCTCTGAATTCTCTGAGATGTCATCTGGGGTATGGCTCTCATTTCACTGAACAGTGAAATTAGTGGCTTGTGGTCAGTCACTATAGCGAACTGTCTCCCATACAGGTATTTGTGGAACTTTTTTACACCAAATACTACTGCAAGGCCCTCCTTGTCTAGCTGGGAGTAGTTTTTCTCAGCTGCACTAAGAGTTCTTGAGACGAACCCTATGGGTCTCTCTGAGCCATCCTCCATACGATGAGAGAGTACAGCACCCACACCGTAGGGTGATGCGTCACACGCCAGGATGAGTGGTTTGTTTGAATCATAGTGCACTAACACACTACAGGACTGAAGTAGCGCTTTGGACTCTTCAAACGCCTTCTGCTGCTTGACCCCCCATGACCATTTTTCTTCCTTCTTAAGTAAGGTATGTAGTGGTGCCAGCAGCGTGGAGAGCTTTGGGAGGAACCTATGGTAATAGTTCAACAAGCCCAGGTAGGCTTTTAACTCAGTAACATTTTGTGGCTCAGGCGCCTCCGCAATGGCTTCCACTTTGTCTGTTAGAGGGTGTAGACCACTGGCGTTGATCTTGTGGCCTAGGAACACCACCTCTTTTCCCATGAACTCACACTTGCTTCTTTTCAACCTCAGACCGCTTTTCTCCAACCGTTGAAGCACTTCCTCCAGCGTTTTCAGATGTTCTTGTTCATTTGGTCCTGTACAAAGGATGTCATCCAAATAAATGGCAACATTCGGAATTCCACCTAGGATGCCCTCCATAGTTCTCTGGAATATAGCAGGACTGGAAGCTACTCCAAATGGTAAGCGTGTGTAGGTATATAAGCCTTTGTGTGTATTGATGGTTACATACTTTCTTGATTCTTCTTCCAAGACTACTTGTTGGTAGGCGTGACTCATGTCTAATTTCGTGAAGTGTCGGCCGCCATTCAGCTGTGCGAAGAGGTCCTCCACTTTAGGAATTGGATACTGATCCACCCGTGATGCTCGATTGACAGTGAGTTTGTAATCTCCACATATTCTAATGGAGCCATCCGGCTTTCTCACTGGGACTATGGGCGCCGCCCATTCTGCAACCTGCACTGGCTCAATGATCTTGTCATCCAGCAGCCTCTGTAGCTCGCTTTCAACCAGTGGCTTGACTGCATAGGGTACCGGTCGGGGTTTGCAGAATCGTGGTTGGGCCTCCTTGTCCACATTAATCTTTGCAGTGACACCTTTTAGCTGTCCTAAGCCTTCTTTGAACACCTCAGCGTGTCTTTCGAGGATCTCCTCCAGCTGCAATTTGGGCTGAGATTCCACTTTATTCACCAACTGATCCATCATGGCCAGTTCTTGTAGCCAACTTCGCCCTAGTAGATTTGGTCCTTCGCTCCCAACTACTACTACAGGTAAGTCCTTTTCTTTGTTTTCGTGCTGCACCTTCACTTGTGCCATGCCTAGCACGTCTAGCTTCTCTCCTGTGTATGTTTTTAATTTTAATGAACAGGGATTTAATTCTGCTGTGTCTGTTTTCTTCCACAGTTGTGTATATTGCTGTTTACTTAATATGGTTACTCCACAGCCTGTATCAACTTCAAATGTTACTTTCATTCCATTAACATTCATGGTACGCGTGATGGGCGCTACCTTGGTCAGCTCCTCTGACGTGTTGTAAATTGTGTGAAAACCCATGTCTTCTGTATCACTTTCTCCCTCCCCTCTCAGTTGATTCGCTCGCTGTTCCTTTCCTGGGCCCTTGTTTTCATACTTTTGCCCATTAACTGTCGCTTTCAGCACCTGTGCGCTGTCCACCTTTATTCTACATGCTTTCTTAATGTGCCCTCGCTTGCCACAATTATGACACAGCTCAGTGGCAAATTTGCACTCGGCGGCATTGTGCTGGCCTTTGCAGCGATAACAACTGGGGAATTTGTGCTGAGTTTTGTCAGTCAACACTTTGTGGACACCTACTTGGGTCTTAGGCACACGAACATGCGTTGCTGTGTCCTCTGTTAGCTTCCCTTGCATCTCTCTCACATCTTTAGATGCTGTTTCCATCGCTTGGCATAATTCCAAAGCCTTTGCAAAAGTGAGTTTTGTTTCAGATAAAAGTCGCCGTTGCATTCGGTCATCATTCACTCCACACACAAGTCTGTCTCTTAACATTTCTTCCAATGAGTCTTTGTAATCACAGTGCAGTGTTAATTTCTTCAATTCTGCCACATACTCTGCTATGGACTCAGTGTTCCTCCTTATGCGTGAATTAAATTTGAATCGTTGCACGATTTCACTCGGTTTGGGGCTGAAGTGCTTCTGAAGCTCAGCAGTAAGCTGGTCGTACGTTTTATCTTTCGGTAATGCAGGGCTTATTAAATTTCTCAACAAGCTGTAAGTAGTTGCACCAACTCCACTCAACAGTACAGCCTTCCTTTTGTCTGGCTCCTCAATATCATTAGCTTGGAAGAAAAAGTCCAACATTTCACTATATTCTTCCCATGACTGAGTCGAGTTATCAAAAGGGGTTACCGTTCCGATTACAGCCGCCATTGCTCGTCGTGGTGGGGAAAACTCGTTTTTCCTCCTCTGAACTTGCACTCGAACTACTGGAGTCACTTGAGTTCGCCACACTTGCAATGTTCTCTGTTTCTCGCCGCTGATTTTTTTCTTTTAATCCTCGTCGCCAATTGTGTGATATCCTACCGTGTAGCAATGATCACACTTGAGTTATTTCTTTGGCTAACTCTGCCGTTTATTCTGCAACACAAATAATATGACTGAACATGGATTCTGCGCGGGGTTTTCACACTCTTATTCTAATGTGTCCCCTTAATAGTAGTGCTGAACAATACAGGTAGTTCCCCCTAGAGGCATGTGCCAGTAATGTTTTAAATTAGACTTGCAGTCTACCACATGCAGTGATCAGCAATTTTTTCTTGTGTGTTGGGTGAAATGCTTTGTTCCTTTACCAAAATGGGTTTCAGCCGATGTGTGTAGTGATTTCTGTTAGTCGTGTGTTTTTTGTTCACGGAATAGTGACGAACAACAGCAGATTGTGATGGAGCTGGAGCTAAAAAATGTTTAGAAAAGGCAACTTTTAATACAATCGTTGCACTGAGAAAAAGAGAAGTCAGAGAAAATGATGCGTGCAACCACTGCCATTTTGGCAATCTGTGTAATTACTGGGGTTATGACGAGCCACAAAAATGTTCTGTATGTGCTTATTAGCTCAATATTCTTTTGAATGTGTACATGGACATACTTGTCAGTCAGCCAACATTTTTATTAAAAATCTTTTTTTTTAATTCATTTTATGTAATATTCTATATTTTTTTTGGGGGGGGGGTCATTTGCTATAAACCCTAACCATCAAAATTAAACAAAATAAACACTTGAAATATATCATGCTGTGTGTAATGAATCTATATAATATAGGAGTTTCATTTTTTGAACTGAATTTCTGAAATAAATCAACTTGACGTTCTATTCTACTGAGATGCACCTGCATATATGCTTGCATATGCAGCACCCTCTACAGGATTTAATGCACCATTACGCTGAATTTTACTGCAGTTACTGTGCTGCCCTTTTGGAAAACGGTGGTTTTTGATGTATTTGTGAATATTAATAATGTTTTAGCTAACTGCCAACAAGAGCTGTGTAGAGTAGCCAGAAATTGTACTCAAGTAAAAGTAGCATTAACTTAATATTATTTACTCAGGTATATGGTAGTTACCAAAGAAACTGAGTAAAAATAAGTATCCACTAAAAAGTTACTTGGGTAATAACTTTACTGTGACCAGTTTGTGTGTGTGTGTGTGTGGGGGGGGGGGGGTTCTTATAAATTTGTGACTTTTTCTTTTACTTTTCAGACTTTATTTCTCATGAGAATCATTTTATACATTTATTCATTTTATACACTGGTGACTTTTTTAAACAAATTTACAATTTTTTTTTCCTTCATATAAATTTGCAACTTTTTTGTGACTTTATTCACACAATTTTCCAACTGTCTGCTCAGTTTAAAAAACAATCACATTAACAGTCTTATTTTTAAAATATTTCCAGAAGCACTATGGAAAACATGGATTTCAGATCTGATGAGAGAAAAAATTGACTTGCACACAAATCAAATTAGTGAACTCAAAAGTAACTAGATAGTACTATCAAAGGTATGTGAATAAAAGTACTGTTTTTATAAATGCTCAAAAGAGTAAAAAGTATTCTATGATAAAATTAACTTAACATTTTGTGGGAAAGTTACTTGAGTAGCCTGCATGTACTTGAGTATATTTAAATCACACCTCTGTCAACATTGTAAAAAAAAAAAAAGCCCCAGATATCAATTAGATTTTTAAAAAGTTCTTTTACTATTTGACTTTGAACACAGAGAAGAGAATAAGATAAACCTTTAGCACAAAAACAACCTAAACTCTACTCAGTCCAGTTTGGGGAACCAGTGCCTTGTAGATTGTAGCATACTGGGAGGAGCCATGAGTGCTGCATACTGGATCATCTTTTGGTTCAAAGGTCTGAAGCCTCGCGGCAGCCTGACTGACTGTAATTACAGTATTTTTGTCACCCTGTTAATAAATCATCATTAAATACAGTCATTAAATCTGATCAGTACACCCTGATCAAACAATTTTCTTGCGCATAGTCAAAGATGCATAAAAGTCACGCACCTCAGCCTTGGTGTTGTCAGCTCCATTCACAACTTCTGTGGAGGCTACTGAACATTAATCCAGTAGTAGAGTCATACAGTGTTCTCTCTGTGTGCTGAGTTGGCTCACCTGTGTTACGCCTCCAGCGCCCATAAAATATAACAGGGATGATGGCACAAACAAGAACAGCCAAGCTCCCAGAGACCGCAATGACCACTGTGGCATCTGCAAAAAGAGGGAGGCACATTTCTACTGGTGACAGCTCACTTTAGATGGAGAACAGAATGATAAATAAAATAATCCTGAACATATTGCTGAGTTTTCTGTAGAAATGCTAATTCATATCCCATTGCAGCTCTCAGTAATTCTTTAGTTTGGAGGATAGGATGTAGGCTACTTCCTGTTCTGGTTGCCTTTAGGTACAATTCCATACATACATACATACATACATCCTCTACCACTTATCTGGTGGTTCGGGTCACGGGGGCAGCAGTCCATGCAGAGTAGATCAGACTGCTGCATGATACACACATAGCACCATGATTGCCATGATCCTTCCTGCAGGTGATGCCCACTGTAGGGTGGGCCCATGTGACTCTTTTGGGTACACTGGGTCATTCATTCATTCATTCATTCATCTTCCACCGCTTAATCCTTTTTTGTCACGGGGGCGGGGGGGGGGGTGACAATATGGTGACATATTGTTGGACCCAGGGAACACACACACAGGCTGGAGTGTAATTCAATGATCTTTATTTTGTGACCAACAGAGGATGTGTGGGTGCGTGTATGCGTTATGTGAATATGTTGATGGTGAACGAGCTGCAGCCGGGGGCGAGACAGAACGCTGTACAGTCTGGCAACCCTAGAAACAGAGCCAAAGCACAGGTGTTAATCTCAGCCACACACCAACAATTAGGTATTAACTGGGGCTTACTTGCAGGTGGTCTGAAGAGGGCTTCGGCTTCGGCTCGTAGCCTCCAGCCAGAGAGACAGCATCTGAGAGGCACACCCGGGGGTGAGCGATGATGATCGGTGAGGCGAGGGGAACATTCCGCTGCCGCGGAGAGTCGGTTCCGCCGCCAGAGGGATCCACCTGTGCACAGGGGAGAGCCTGGGAGAAAAGGTGAGTAGCAATTATGCTTACGTGTGATGACGAGATCTTTCAGAAGGAGCGCAGGGCTGTATGGAAACAGGCGTGCGAGCGACGAAGGTCCGGTAGCAAGACAGACGGCTCCGTGCCGAGGCTTCAGGCAGAGCGGGCTATAAAGCCCATGATTGATTAGCTGCAGGTGAGAGCGCAGCTGAGGCAGATGACGGCCCAGAGTGGGTCATGACAGTACCCCCCCCCCCGAGCAGCGCCTTCTGGCGCTGGCCTACCTAGGTGCGCCAGATGGAAGTCCTTGATGAGGCGTTTGTCCAGCACAAACGATGGATGCACCCAGGACCTCCACTCGGGGCCATACCCCTCCCAGTCCACCAGGTACTGCAGGCCGCGACCCCGGCGGCGGACATCCAAGAAGGAGTTGACTCTCCATGCCGGGTCGCCGTCGATCAACACTGGCGGGGGTGGATCCCTAGGAGGGGGGCAGAGTGGGTTGGAGACCACGGGCTTGACCTGGGAAACGTGAAATGTGGGACAAACACGGAGAGAGGGGGGAAGAGCCAGATGCACAGCCACAGGATTAATCACCCGGACAATCGGGAAGGGCCCGATAAAACGTTGGGCCAGCTTCCTCTTCTCAGCCTTCAAGTTGATGTGCTGGGTTGAAAGCCATACCTGCTGACCCACCTGATACTGCGGAGCAGGCCTCCTGCGCCGGTTCGCTGTTCTGGCATTGCGCTCGGCTGTGCATAAAAGGGCCTGGCGCGTAGCAGCCCAGAGCCAACGACAGCGCCTGAGGTGGGCATGAATGGAAGGCACAGCCACCTCCCCCTCTTCTTCGGGAAACAATGGGGGATCGTAGCCCAGCGTCGCCTTGAACAGTGGCATGCCGGTAGCCGAGGACAGAGTCAGGTTATGAGCATATTCAATCCATGGCAGATGACTGCTCCAAGATGACAGGCTGGAAGCGATGACACAGCGCAGAGCGGCTTCCGGCTCCTGATTGGCTCGGTCACACTGCCTGTTACTCTGGGGGTGATGACCAGAGGATAAGCTCACCGTAGCCACCAGCGCGTTGCAAAAACTCCTCCAAACATGGGACACAAACTGGGGATCCCGATCGGAGACAATGTCCTTGGGGATCCCATGCAGCCGCACGACGTGCTGCACCAACAGGTCCGCCGTCTCTCGTGCCATTGGGAGCCCATGCAAGGGGATGAAATGGGTGGCCTTAGAAAAACGGTCCACAATGGTGAGCACGGTGTCAACACTGTTGGACGCCGAGAGCCCCGTTAGGAAGTCCAAGGCAATGTGGGACCATGGCCTTCCAGGAACCGGCAAGGGGTGGAAGAGACCCACTGGCGGCGATGATGACGTCTTCCCGGTGGTGCACTGGGGACAGGCGCGGACATAATTCATGACATCATTCCGGAGACCCGGCCACCAGAATGATCTCTGGAGCAGCTCCACTAGGCGGGTAATCTCAGGGTGGCAGGCGAGCTTGGACGAGTGGGCCCAGTGGATCAAGTCACCCCGGACAGGAGATGGAACGAACAGCCTTCCTCCAGGCCCCCTGCCTGGATCCAGCTCAGCCTCCTGCACCTTCAGGACCTTGTCCCTGGTCTCCCATGAGAGGGTGCCCACGGCGCACGAAGCAGGGAGGATGGTGTGCTCCTGCCCATCAGAGACCTCCGAAGCAAACTGTCTGGACAGGGCGTCAGGTTTAACATTCCTCAACTCAGGGCGGTAGGTGATGGTGAACCTGAAGCGCCCGAAGAACAAGGACCACCGCGCCTGGCGGGCACTCAGGCGTTTAGCCGTCCTCAGGTACTCCAAGTTTTTGTGGTTGGTCCACACCACGAAGGGTTGCGCCGCCCCCTCCAGCCAGTGATGCCACTCCTCCAGCGCGACCTTCACAGCCAGGAGTTCTCTGTCGCCGACGTCATAGTTCCTCTCCGCGGGAGACAGCCGCCGAGAGAAGAAAGCGCATGGGCAGATCACCCCATCCACTGGGGAGCGCTGTGATAAGACTGCCCCCACCCCCGAGTCAGAGGCATCCACCTCAACCAGACACTGGAGAGCGGGATCCACCTGCGTCAGGACCCAAGAGGATGAGAACTCGGTCTTCAGGGTAGCGAAAGCCGCCGCAGCCTCCTCTGTCCACCGGAACGCCACCTTGGGGGAGGTGAGACGGGTCAGGGGAAGGGCGATCGAGCTGTAGTTAGGTACGAATCGCTGATAAAAATGGGCAAATCCCAGGAATTGTTGCAGCTGTTTCCTCAAAGGGGGGGGGGAGCAATCCACCACCGCCTTCACCATCTTGGGATCCGGAATGACCTGATTGTGTGAGATGATGAACCCTAGGAAAGAGCTCTTCTCCGTGTAGAACTCACACTTCTCTGAACGAATAATTTATTTCCAGGAGTCACTGAAGAACCCACCTGACATGGACCTGATGCTCCTCTCGTGACTGGGAGAAGATTAAGATGTTGTCCAGGTAGACGAAGACAAAGGACCCGAGGAAGTCCTGGAGAACATCATTAATTAAATGCTGGAAGACGGCCGGAGCGTTGGGGAGCCCAAACGGCATGACCAGATATTCAAAATGGCTGCTAGGGGTCTGGAATCCTGTCTTCCACTCGTCGCCCTACCGGATCCGCACGAGGTAGTAAGCACTGCGGAGATAAGATAAGATAAGATAAGATAAGCCTTTATTAGTCCCACAATGGGGAAATTCCAGGATTGCAACAGCACAGGGATAGCAACATTCAGAGCAACAATCAGAAGGCAAGAAAAAACAACATCTAGTAAACATATGTCCATATTACTATAAATGTATATATATAGACACACAGTGCAGAGCATTATGATTGGTTGGTGAATGTGCAGCAGAAAGTCTAAGCTCTCTCTCCGCGGATGCGGCGGGCCAGCTGGAAGTCTTTGGGCATGATGGTGACCCCCTTAGCGAAGAAGAGACCACCAGGTGGGCCTCGCTGGTCTCCTGCAGAGCCATGACGGCGAAGCTCAGGAAACGCAGGACGGTCTTGAAGTCCTGAGCGATCTCCCTCACCAGGCGCTGGACGGGCAGCTTACGGATGAGCAGCTCCGTGGATTTCTGGTAGCGACGGATCTCTCTCAGAGCCACGGGCCTGTGACGGCGAGGCCTCTTCACTCTGCCGGTGGCCGAAGCGCCTCTCCAAGCAGCCCTGGTGGCTAGCTGTCTCCTGGGGGGCTTCTTCCTCCAGTAGATTTTACGGGCAGTCTGCTTGGTTCTTGCCATCGCTCTTTATTATTCTGTCTTATATTTCTTGCACGCCACCTAAACTCCAGCCCGGCACCCGCGTCGTTTTCGCTACAGCTCCCGGTATGTCGAGTTTCCCATTAGCACCGGGTGGCGGCCAAGTGCTAGCTAGCACTAGCTCCTCCCCGCTGTAACGTCTCCCGCTGCAAACCGTGGCTCTGTCCGCCGACCCAGGAGACCCCCGGGGCGATCCGTGCGTCCGTGATATATATACAGAGTGAAAGGTGTACAAAGAAGAAGGAACATAAAAAAAAGGCTGTTGCAACGGGCAGCCTACTCGTGTGGCACCACCGGTCCGGCGGAACCGGAGCTTCCAGCTTCGTGAACCAGGAGGCCCCCTGGAGGGAGTCGAAGGCAGAGTCCATAAGTGGTAATGTGTACCTGTCCTTGATAGTGATGTCGTTCAGTGCCCGGAAATCAATACACGGGCGAAGGGAACCATCCTTCTTTCCAACGAAGAAGAAACCTGCCCCCACCGGCGACGAGGAGGGCCAAATGATGCCTGAGCTGAGCGATTCCTTAATATATGCATCCATAGCCTCCCGCTCCGGAGCCGATAAGCTGTAAAGGTGGCTCGACGGCAGGGGGGCGCCCGGGCGTAGGTTAATGGCGCTGTCGTACGGGCGGTGGGGGGGAAGAGATAGCACCTGGGCCTTACTAAACACCGCTCCAAGGTCATGGAACTCAGGTGGAACTTTGGACAGGTCAGAAGGAGGCAGGGGGGAGGGGGAGGAGAGAGGAGCCGAAGGTGAACAAGCTGCAGACTGGAGGCCACACACTCAGGCAGAAAGGACTCCAGGCAAGAACACTCCCGGTGCGCCAGTCAAAAGTTGGGTTATGTAGGCCAAGCCAGGGGTAGCCCAAGATGACGGGAGCGGCTGAGGAGGACAGCACAAACAGCCGAAGGTCCTCTCGGTGATTTCCTGAGATGATAGCTGAGACAGGGGCTGTCTGGTAAGTCACTTTCTCCAAGGCAGCCTTTGCCAGAGTGATGAGATTTAGTGGGGTCGGCAGAGTAAGGCAGGGAAGGCCCAGTCGGGTTGCCAGTTTCTCCGAGATGAAGCTCTGCTCGGCTCCCGAGTCCACCAGTGCGTGCGTGAGAAATTCGGTGCACTTATGACAGAACCTAATAGGCAGGAGACATTGTGATAGGGGATTAGGCCAAGATGAGTCTGCGAGGCCCCCTATAGTGACTCGCGGACCCCATCTTTTGGCTGAGCCGGGCAGGACTCGATCTCGTGCTGGTCATCCCCACAATACATGCACAGACCAAGCTCCCTGTGGTGCTGTCTCTCAGTCAGCGGGAGTTTGCCCGCCCCATTACCATTGCCTCAGGTTCGTCTGGGCCCTCTAGCGTGGACAACGCCAAAGATGAGGACCGAGAGGAGCGTTGAAATTGTCTGCTCGAGCGGCTGGAGGACCTCCGCTCGGCATCTCGCTCCCTCAGCCTGTTATCAAGACTAATACTTAAGGAAATCAGATCAGAAAGACGTTCAGGTTTATCTAAGGGGGCCAGCTCATCCCGCAAGCTAGGGCTCAGGCTACGAACAAAGATGCTGCAAAGCGAGGCATCCTCCCACCCAACTTCCGCTGCTATCACCCGGAAGTCGACAGCGTAGTCAGCTACGGACCGGCCACCCTGACGAAGGTTTAATAGCCGGGTGGTAAACACGCTATCACGGTCCGAATGATTAAAAACTTCGTGGAAATCGTGCACGAATTGGGCGTAGGTTAGATTTGCGTAGCTGGGCTTCACTATAATGGCGTAAGCCCAAGCTAATGCTCGCCCCTTCAGTAGATTAGCCACTTAACCAATTTGGCTGTGATCGGTGGGGAAATCCCCCAGAACTCGCTGAAACACCGTCTCGCATTGGAGGATAAAGCCCCGAGCCTACCCGAGCTTTCCGCTGAAACGAGTGGGAGTGGGAACCGGAGTGAGACGGGTTAGCGAGCCCGGGCTAGCCTGGCTAGGCGGAGAGCTAATGGGAGCTGGCCTACTGCTATGAGCCGGAGGGAACGCTGGCTGACCTTCCAGGCGATCTAACCGGCTGTTGATCTGAACTAACTGGCTTAGGATGACCTGCTGTTGGTGAGTAATTTGGTCAACTCGAGCCTCTAAGATGTTAAACCGGTGTGCGAGCCCGCTGTTTGCTGGGTCACTCTGACGGAGCCGTACTGACATATTGTTGGACCCAGGGAACACACACACAGGCTTGAGTGCAATTCAATGATCTTTATTTTGTGACCAACAGAGGATGTGTGGGTGCGTGTATGCGTTATGTGAATGTGTTGATGGTGAACAAGCTGCAGCCGGGGGCGAGACAGAACGCCGTACAGTCTGGCAACCCTAGAAACAGAGCCAAAGCACAGGTGTTAATCTCAGCCACACACCAACAATTAGGTATTAACTGGGGCTTACTTGCAGGTGGTCTGAAGAGGGCGCAGGCTTCGGCTCATAGCCTCCAGCCAGAGAGACAGCGTCTGCGAGGCACACCCGGGGTGAGCAAAGATGATCGGTGAGGCGAGGGGAACGTTCCGCCGCCGCGGAGAGTCGGTTCCGCCGCCAGAGGGATCCACCTGTGCACAGGGGAGATCCTGGGAGAAAAGGTGAGTAGCAATTATGCTTACTTGTGATGACGAGATCTTTCAGAAGGAGCGCAGGGCTGTATGGAAACAGGCGTGCGATCGACAAAGGTCCGGTAGCAAAACAGACGGCTCCGTGCCGAGGCTTCAGGCAGAGCGGGTTATAAAGCCCGTGACTGATTAGCTGCAGGTGAGAGCACAGCTGAGGCAGATGATGGTCCAGAGTGGGTCATGACATATGGTATGTATTTCACCTGACACTTCTTACAAGAGACTCTTATCTCCACTGGTCTTTCCCATTAGATAAGAAGTTTTCTTTAAATATCAGATATCCAAACTACTTAGTTCATATGTGATTTATAGATCTGATGTGTGCAGGGAGAAATGTTATCCATTCAGCAGATGAATGTGTTAATAAAACCCTGTCTGAGTTCTGTTATGTTGTGTAAATTACCAGCCAAATATCATGTCATATCAAGCATGTAACTGGAATTAAAACACATTTTCTACATGGTGAAGGTTGAGGACATGGTAGGGTGAGCCTCACTTTACATTGTAGCCACACATGTGCCTTACATAATGCCTCACATCTTAGATAAGAACAAAGGGCAGAGTTTCCTTGGAGATAACAGGAAGCTGTGAAAGTGTAATCCTTTGTGTGCCGAGAGGCTGCTTGGAGGGTCCTTTGTGGGCCAAAGACTGTGAGGGGGATGCTAAGGGATTAAAGAGGAAATGCATTGTGACTTTTGATTTGAATGCAATGTGACTTGTGGGCTGTGAAAGTCCTGGGTATATAAGGGACGAGTTTTTTCTGAGATGTTCTCTTTCTACTTTGCTCATGTTGGAGATGTGTAATAAACTGCCTTGAAGCAAACCTGCCTCGTCAATTACACACTCCACACTGGTGACCCAAGACATAGCATGCAGCAAGAAGAGAATTCCCCGGGGCCAGCCTCATGGGGAGTCCCCAGCCAAGCGTATGCCGTTACGGTCCAGCTACCGGACTTGTGGCAGAACAACCCGCACTCCTGGTTCCACTTGGTTGAGGCACAGTTCACCCTCCGGGGGATATCGGTAGATGACACGAAATTCTACCATGTGGTCGCAAAGCTCGATAACTACACGGCTCAGCATTTGGAGAGCCTTCTGGAGCAGCCACCAGCCAGCGACAAATACGGCGTGTTGAAGGCTGCACTCGTCCAGCACTACACTCTCTCGGTTGAGGAGAGAGTAGAAAGACTCCTGGCGCTGACCGAGTTGGGAGACGGCACGCCCATTGACCTGACGGAGAAGATGCTGAGGTTGAAAGGCTCGGATGATGACCACTTCATCTTTACCCACCTTTTCCTCAGGACCCTACTGTCAGCGACGAGAGCGACCCTGGCCAGTTCGCCGTTGTTGGCCCAGCGGGACTACCGCGCGCTAGCCCAGGAGGCGCATCGGATTGTCAACGCCACAACGCCAGCAGACAGCGCGCAGCCACGGCGGCAGCGATGGAGCTCAGCGCGATGGCCGGAGATGGCAGGGAGCCAGGGACAGCGGTAGCAGAACCACCGACGACGGCGGCGGCGGGGGCCAAGGAACACGGAGGAGACACCCTTTGTTTCTACCACCGCCGCTTTGCAGAGAAGGCACGCAAATGTATACCACCGTGCCAGTTCAAGCGCTCGGGAAATGCCAAGACCGGGGGTCAGTAGCAGCTGCGACCCTCGGGAAGGAGAACAAGCTGCTCTACTTGATGGATGCACACTCGGGGAGGCATTTCCTCGTGGACACCGGCGCCCAGTTGAGTTTCATCACGCCTTCCTACGCTGACCGGGTGGCAGGTTCCAGCGGTCCCGAGATGGCAGCAGCGAACGGCTCGGAGATTAAGACCTTTGGTGAGAGGACTCTGCTTCTGTCTCTACACGGCCGTACATTTGAGTGGACTTTTGTCATAGCAGCATTGAATTTCAATATATTGGGGGCTGATTTTTTGTGCTCACATGGTTTGTTGGTTGATGTCGCTAACAGGCACCTGGTTAATGCACTTTCTTTTGACTCTATTCCCTGTACAGCTCGAGCGGCCCGGCCAACAGCACAAGCCAACATCACAGCTGCAAGCGGTAAGTTCCACACTCTGCTCACTCAGTTCCCAGCACTCACGGTCCCCACATTTTCGGCAGCCGTCGCTAAACACGGGGTGGAATATTTTATTACCACCACCGGACCGCCCGTTTTTGCAAATGCTCGGCGCTTGGACGCAGCTAAACTGGCCATAGCGCGCGAGGAGTTCGCCAACCTGGAGAGGTTGGGCATCATCAGGCGTTCAAACAGCCCATGGGCTTCCCCGCTACACATGGTCCCAAAAGCTGACAGCTCGTGGCGACCTTGCGGGGATTTCCGCAGGTTGAACAACGCCACAGCGCATGACCACTACCCAATCCCGCATAGCCAAGATTTTTCCGTTCATTTGGCAGGGGCGCGCATTTTTTCTAAGATAGACTTGGTCCGCGGTTACCACCAAGTCCCAGTGCGCGCTGAGCACATACCCAAAACAGCGGTGATAACTCCATTTGGCCTATTTGAGTTTTTGCGCATGCCATTCGGGCTTAAAGGGGCTGCACAGACGTTCCAACGCATGATGGACACGGTGCTGCGCGATCTCCCTTTCGTGTTCGTCTACTTGGACGATATTTTGGTAGCCAGCGCGTCCGAAGACGAACACGAAAACCACCTCGCGGCAGTTTTCCGGAGGTTGGGAGAGCACGGGTTAATAATCAACCCAGCGAAGTGTCAGTTCGGGGTGACGCAGATCGATTTTTTAGGACACCGCGTCTCCCCCGAAGGAGCGGTTCCGCTACCTGACAAAGTGCGTGCGGTAGCAGATTTCCCCCGGCCGCAGACTGTCAGGGTGTTACAGGAGTTTTTGGGAATGGTGAATTTTTATAACCGTTTCCTCCCCCATGCAGCGCAACTCATGCAACCGCTGTATGTCACACTCAAAAAACAGAAACCCGCGAATAAGATCGAGTGGTCCCCGGAGCGGGAGCGAGCATTCTCGGAAGTCAAAGCAGCCCTGGCAAATGCTGCGTTGTTGGCACATCCAGACCCAACGGCCCGCATAGCGCTCACCACTGACACGTCTGATGTGGCCATAGGGGCGGTCGTGGAGCAGCATGTAGCCGGGGCTTGGCAACCGCTCGCCTTTTTCAGCAGGACCTTGCGCGATAGCGAGCGTAAATACAGCGCCTTTGACAGGGAGTTGCTGGCTCTCCATTTGGCCATTCGCCACTTCCAGTTCTGGCTAGAAGGGCGCTGTTTCACCGCATTCGTTGACCACAAGCCGCTAACATTCGCAATGGCCAAAGTTTCAGAGCCATGGTCGGGCCGGCAGCAGAGGCAGCTAGCCGCGATCTCAGAGTTTACTACCGATATTCAGCACGTGTCGGGTAAACTGAATGTAGTGGCAGACTGCCTCTCGCGCGCCGTGGCTGCCCCTGTCCGCGTGGGATAGATTACACAGCCATGGCTGCGGAGCAAGGTAGTGACGCGGATGTGCGCGCGCTCCAGTCTGGACCAACAGGGTTAAGGCTGGAGAGCAGGGTGCTGCAAGACGGTATGCCTCCTCTAATCTGTGATGTCTCCACAGGGCAACCGCGTCCCGTGGTACTGGCAGCTTGGCGCCGCCACGTTTTCGACTCGATTCATTCTTTGGTGCACCCGGGGGTGCGCGCGTCGGTCAAAATGGTAGCGGAAAAATTTGTGTGGCCAGGCCTCCGCAAACAAATTAAAGAGTGGGCGGCAGCCTGCATGGCGTGCCAACGGGCCAAGGTACACAGACACACGAGGGCTCCCTTGGAGCCATTTCTCATTCCGGCTAAGAGGTTTGACCACGTTCACGTGGACCTCGTGGGTCCCCTCCCGCCATCACAGGGGTGCACGCACCTTCTGACAATGGTGGACCGCACCACGCACTGGCCGGAGGTGGTCCCTTTGGCGTCAACCACAGCCGAGGAGGTGGCGCGCGCGTTTGTAACAGCATGGGTGGCGCGTTTTGGAGTCCCGTCGGACATTACATCTGACAGAGGCCCTCAATTTGTTTCCAAACTTTGGTCAACAATGGCCCGCAGCCTAGGTGTCACAATTCACCGTACAACCGCGTACAATCCACAGGCTAATGGGTTATGCGAACGTTTTCACAGGTCATTGAAAGCAGCTCTCAGAGCGTCACTGACGGATGCAAATTGGGTAGACAAGCTACCGTGGGTTTTATTAGGGTTGTGTTCTGTGCCTAAAGAAGACTTAGAAGCTTCCCCAGCTGAACTCGTTTTTGCACAGCCACTTCGGCTGCCCGGGGAGTTTCTCCCGGACAATCCGGCGCCAGACAGCTCCCCGTTTCAGCTGTTGCAGCGTAGCATTGACACGGCCACGCTGCCCGGCCCTGCCCACCACAGTTTTCCACGCGTTTTTGTGCCTAAAACTTTGAAGAACGCGGAGTTTGTTTTTGTCACACACGATGCACATCGCCCCCCCACTGCGAACGCCTTATGATGGACCGTTCAGAGTGTTGGAAACAGGGGACAAGCATTTTTTGCTAGATTTGGGGGGTAGGAGGGAAAAGGTTGGCATAAACATGTTCTCCCCATGTATGCGTGGGTTTACTCCGGGATTTCTCCGGTTTCCTCCCACATGCCAAAAACACGCAGGTTAGGTTAATTGGAGACTCTAAAGTGGCCCTAGGTGTGAATGTGTGTGTGAATGGTTAAGGGATAGCGCCGTAGCGTGGCTGCTTCATCCATCCAGGTGGTGGATGACCCTCAATTTCCCCTCTGGGGATCAATAAAGTATACTAAATCTAAATCTAAAAATCTAAACAGACTCAAACCCGCTTTTGTGGTGGTGGACGAGCAAGTGCTGTTGGCGAGGGCCCCTCGGCGAGGAAGACCCCCACGAGGAGCTTCCCACAGTAATATTTCCCCAAAACACCCGCGGGGACTGACAAAAGGTTTTCACCCCCAGACAGCAGCTCCCCAGCATGACAGCGCCGCTGAGGCGGTGAATCCTGGTTACAGCAGATACGGGAGAAGACTGAAGCCCAAGCAGCATGTGGACTGATGTGTAATGATTCTATCACAGCATGCAGACTGTTATCCTTTTGTTCGATCTAAAATGTTTGGGGGGGGGGTCGTGTAGCCACACATGTGCCTTACATAATGCCTAACATCTTAGATAAGAACAAAGGGCAGAGTTTCCTTGGAGATAACAGGAAGCTGTGAAAGTGTAATCCTTTGTGTGCCGAGAGGCTGCTTGGAGGGTCCTTTGTGGACCAAAGACTGTGAGGGGGATGCTAAGGGATTAAAGAGGAAATGCATTGTGACTTTTGATTTGAATGCAATGTGACTTGTGGGCTGTGAGAGTCCTGGGTATATAAGGGACAAGTTTTTTCTGAGATGTTCTCTTTCTACTTTGCTCATGTTGGAGACGTGTAATAAACTGCCTTGAAGCAAACCTGCCTCGTCAATTACACACTCCACAACATTAATGATTAGAGTTAGGGTGAGGGTAGAGTGAAAGACTCATTTTAAAACAGTTTTACAACTTGTGGTATATTCCTCCTCTCTCCCATTTCACCACATGCTTTTTTTTCAAAATGGCTTCTTACACAACAACTAGTTCTGATTGAGCAATTTGATTGGACAATAAGAATTCCAGGAGTTACTATATTCCACGATAATTGCACTCTGATTTCACTGGATATGTATCACTTCGCTTCAGAGGTGTTGATGTAACCATTAATTACTAGCAGTACTTTATAATCAGCTCTCTGACAATTGCAGTACTGTTTTGGATATTCCAGTTTCCACAGTGAGGCACGGTTTGACAAGAAATTATACATCCGTGACCTGGATGTCCCACCCTTCTGGAAAAAAAAAAAACAGTTTCTGCCTACCCATCTACCCTTCCATCATTCAGCTCATTAAGCTATTTCACGTCTATTTAAAAAAATAGGCAGTGCTAGAGTTTGCTTTATTGTCTCCATTAAAAAAACCACAATACCTTTGTGGCGATGGACTCTTTGCTTCATCTGAAAATGTGAAGAAAAGTGAGCAAAGTGTGCTAAACTGCTAGCATGCTAACTACTAGCTACCGGTTATCTACCGGTGGTTCTGACGACCAGCATTGGATACGTTTTGATCTAGGGTCTTCTGCAGTACCGACTCAACAAGTATATGTTTTATAAACCTTATTACTTTTGCACTTGACAACATTTAATTTGTTTACATGTGTGTGAAATGACAATAGATGTCTTCATGCTGATTGAGATGTTTAGCAACAGTTACTGGCAACATTTAAAAGGGACTATTTTTTTCTCAGCTGCACAAAATAACTAGTTAAACAAACAAATCATAATAATTTGTCCAGTATTGCTGTCATTTAATAAATTGTGCTTGCCGGAACTGTTGTATAAAAGCAATATTACACTCAACATTGTTATGGTATCATGAATATAGTAACTCCAGGTGTGATACTCTGATGCCCTCCGTGTACCACACCCGGATGGAGATGGGTGGGGCATGGTAGATGGGACCAAAAATAGAATAAAATACAACCCACACACTCCCATGCTAGATTCTTGTAGTAGTAGTAGTAGTAGGTCTTAGCATTCCAGTCCTGTTTTTTTTTTTTTAACTGCCAGCAGTCTTTGCTTTCACTCCTAGTTTTGTAATTGACTTCCTTTAGGATTAAATAGATGATTAAAGAGATGGTACATAAAGGCAGTCAGTAAATTAGAGAAATAGTCAGGGGGAGGAGGAAATTGTGAGGGTCTACTTTACACGCATTGCACTCCACCATGTCACTTCATGTCATTATATACATGACCACTAGAGGTCACTTAACATCAAAATATACATATACTGCAGGTCATAATTCCTGCAGGTAAATTAACCATACAGGTTTTCTGTTGAAGGAGGACAGTCTGGTTTCTTGGTGTTGTCATGGCTGTTATTAAATACCTGTGAACTTGATTGCTTCTGGTTTGTTACTTTTACCCTCTGAAAGGGTCACTGTTAATGCTGCTGGTGATGGTTCAGTGCTTGATGGAAACCTGCCCCCAAGCAAAGTCTCTGCTTCAGTCTGCAGTCCAGGAGTGGAGAGGGAAACTCTTGGAGGAACAGTGGAAGCTTTGAGAGAAGACGATAAAGGACAAATGGTGAGCCATCATGTGATAATTTTTTTAAAAAGTGGATGACATACATAATGTGCAGCTTTTTCTCTCTGAAGAAAGGACAAACTAATCTGTTATTGAAATATTCAATGTATTTGAAATATTACTTGATAAGAATCTAGTGGGTCAATACTATATTTACATTATCTTTCAAAGGTGTGAGCACACATTAATCATCTTTAAATGAATCATGCTGTTTTCGGATTAAATGTATTTGGTTTATCATGGATCATAAATAGCGTTGCAAATATTTTTTTAACACTGAGCAAAGAATGAGTTGCTTGATTTCTTAAATTTATAAATATTGATGTCAGATTTAAATTCTTTTATCATAACCAATTTGGTCATTTGCCTTGTCTGAATGTATCATAACTCCTACCATTTGGCTGCTGAGCCATAATTCCTGTTCCAAATACTAAAGAAAAACAAGTGTAATATTTAATAGATTGGGAAATAGAATTTATAATAAAAGTTTCACAAATTTTCAAGGAAAGGAAATTTATCAGAAACTAAAAATCTATGACAACAAAAGAGCAAATTTATAGGGAGACGGTCGGTGCACGCCATGAAGGCAACAGCATAGAACCTCTGCTCCCGGCACGTTCATATTGAAAAACCTCAAAACGCGAAAAACTATAGAACTACCAGCTCAAGATGATCAACTAAAAGGGCAATGGTAAAAGGCAAGTCAAAAACCAAGAAACAGGCTGAAACTATGGAGTTTGATACCGAAGAAACTGAAGCTAACGACGACAGCGTCGGTTTGGCTAGTGCTGGTGCCAGCAAAATGGAGGAAGATGACAGCATTGATTTGAAGGCAATACTGATGGAAATCAGGGACTTCAGGAAAGAAAATACGCAACAGTCGAATGAAGTTAAGGCAGAAATCAGCAAGATTAATGCAAGACTCGAAACAGCGGAGGGATGCATTTTGGAAACGGAGGAACGAGTGGAAACAATAGAGGAGGTGATTACAGAGCTCGTGAAACTCCAGTCTAAGCTACAGGCCCAAATCACCGACCAGGAGGGGCGTTCTCGTAGAAATAATGTACGGATATATGGTGTGATTGAAAGCGAAGAGAAAGGTGCTCCGACTATGATAGATTTTGTCGAAAATCTTCTGAGGGAAAAGCTCCAACTGCCCTCAACACTGGACTTGCATATTGAACACGCACACCGCACCCTGGCGGCAGTTCCCCCGGCCGGAGCACCACCTCGATCCATCATTGTATGCTTTACCAGTTACAAGAGCAAGGAAGAGGTGCTCAGGAAAACTTGGCAAATGAGGGGATTTCAGTGGAAGGGCAAACAGATTAACCTTGATCACGATTATGCACCCGACGTCCTTAAACAGAGACAGACATACGCAGAGGCTAAAAAGATCCTAAAACAACAAGGGGTACGTTTCCAGACCCCGTTCCCAGCTAAACTCCGAGTGTTCTACTCAGACGAAACAAAACTTTATAACACCGCTGAAGATGCAACTAAAGACATGTTCGACAGAGGATTCCCAGTCACTGTCTACAAGCCACCGGAGACACTGATGGCACGGATTCAGAAAACAGCGTGGACCACTAAACGAAGCACAAGAGGAGAGCGACGCACACCGCTGGATCCGGGTCAGACGGGACTGTCATCAATAAAGGAGAGACTGCAACAATACAGAAGGGAATCCATGTAAAAACGCCAATATAAATTTGCTGTTCAATTTATAACCCAGTTACAGGTAATCTGATTTAACAATGACTTATCAGTGGTTTATTTTATTTTATTTTATTTATTTTTTATTTATTTTTTATTTTATATTTTTTTTTTCTTTTTCTTTTTTTTTTCATATATACATGGTTTTTCTATTAAGAGATAATACAATAACTAAACACGAGAAATGAGTGAAACCTAAGACTTATTGCCAATCTAAATCAGCTGCCGGGAAATGGCTGTTCAGGCATAATATGGAGGAAAGGCGTGACGATGGACGCTCCACTAGAGGGCCAACCCTGACGCAAGTGGCTTACCCTCTTAAAGACTCACAACATCAGGTCTTACAGGGTTTTTTTCTTTAAACCCCACAAATGGAAATCCTGGTTTATTTCCTCAAATGTTTGTTATTGTTTTGTTTGGCTGCAGTTCAGAGCAGCACTGTTTGGACAAGTGGTATACTTATGTTTATTCCGATTAATCAGGAAGGAAGAGATAAAGAAAAACAAATTATAGCCAACAATCAGACTATCAATGTCATCTCCTTTAATGTAAATGGAATTATCAGCCCACAAAAAAGGTCCAAAATACTCTCCAAACTCAAAAAAGAAAAGATACATGTGGCCCTTCTACAAGAAACGCATGTATTAGACCAAGAACTCAAAAAGCTTAAACGAGGTTTTTATAAGTATGTCTATGGATCATCATACAAACTTGGCCACTGTAGAGGTGTCGCAATTCTCATTTCACGACAGATTTGTTTTGAATATTTATCTGACAAGAAGGATAAAGAGGGGCGATATATATTGGTAAAAGGAAAAATTGATGGCTCGTTAGTAACTATTCTCAACATATACGCACCACCAGGAAGTAATTGGAATTTTTATAAACAGATGTTCGAAATGATGGTATCTGAAACTGAAGGAATGTTGATATGTGGAGGGGACATGAATACACGGTTGTCAAAACTGGACAGTTCTAAGAATGATTCAGCACAAAATAAATCAATAATAAAGAAAATAAACAGTATCATGAGTGAAACCGGAATTATCGATATCTGGAGAGATTTTAACCCTTCTGGACGCGATTATACACATTTTTCTGCCCCTCATTCTACATATTCGAGAATTGATTACTTCTTCATATTTAATAAAGACAGATATAAGATTAAAACAAGTGATATTGGCACAATTGATCTGTCAGATCACTCTCCAATATATTTATCTATCTGTATGAATGATACTCGCAAAACCACAACTTGGAAACTTAATTCCAATATTTTGAATGATTCAAAAATGAAAGAGAAATTAAAAGAAGAAATTGATGAATACTTTAAGGAAAATGATAATGGGGAAGTGTCACCATCCATTTTATGGGATGCTTTTAAAGCGGTTATAAGAGGCAAAATTATTGCCAGCACCTCTTTCATTAAAAAGCAAAAAAAAGAAAAACTCAAAAAATTACAAATGGATCTTAAGGAACTACAAAGACAACACAAAATTACTTTAAACAATGACAAACAATATGAAATAAAAAGATTACAAAAAGAAATTGATAACATATATTCTGATGAAACGCAAAAAAAGCTTATCTATCTTAAACAAAATTATTATGAGGCTGGAGGGAAGTCAACGAAATGGCTAGCTTTTAAACTAAGAAAACAACAGGCTGATAACACAATTTATAGAATAAAAAATCCCCAAACTGGGATTACTCATGATGATATTACAGAAATTCAGGAGAGTTTTGTAACCTATTACAAAGATCTTTACTCACAGCCTAAATTAAACAATTGTGACCACATTGAAATCTTTTTAAGTTCACTAAATCTCCCCGGTGTCACTGAACAGGAGAACAGTAACCTAATAAAAGAAATCACAAATAAAGAAATCAATGATGCAATTACAAGACTAAAACCACATAAAAGCCCGGGCCCAGACGGCTACTCTGGTGAATGGTATAAGACCTACAGGGAGGAATTAATTCCAAGATTGAGGGAAGTGTGTAACTGGGTATTGAAGGGAGGGGATCGACCTCCCTCATGGAAAGAAGCGATTATCACTGTTATCCCAAAAGAGGGAAAAGATAAATTGAATTGTAGCCAGTATCGACCAATATCAGTCTTAAACTTAGACTACAAAATATACATGTCCATAATAGCAAAACGACTTGACAATATTATACCCAGACTTATTAATCATGATCAAACTGATTTTATCCGCCAGAGGCAGACTCAAGACAGTATTAGAAGGACCCTCCACGTTATACACCATATTAAAAAAAATAAGATTGAGGCATTGCTTATGGGTTTAGATGCTGAAAAAGCACTTGACTCAGTGAGATGGGCATTTCTTTATAAAGTTTTGAATAAATTTGGATTTCACCATATAATCATTAAGGCCATCCAGGCAATTTACCACAAACCAACAGCCAAAATAAAAATAAATGGTAGTCTTTCAAAACCAGTCTCACTTGAAAGATCATGTCGCCAGGGCTGCCCCCTTTCACCAATTTTATTCACTTTATTTATTGAACCGCTTAGCCAATACATTAGACAAGATAATTTAATTGAGGGAATTGATATACATGGGGACATTCAGAAGATATCACTTTTTGCAGACGATGTCCTAATTTATTTAGGTCAACCAAATAAATCTCTACCTAGATTGATGGAGATATTAGAGCAGTTTGGATCACTTTCAGGTTACAAATTAAATATTGAAAAAACACAAATTATGACCTTAAATTATCAACCCTCAATGGAGTTAAAAAATAAATACAATTTTAAATGGGACAAAGACTCCATGAAATATCTTGGTGTGATATTAAGTAGAGACACTGGAAAGTTGTTTGAAAAGAATTATGGCCCATTAAATTCCAAAATAAAATCGGATTTAAGAAAATGGAGTCTAATACCAACTTTAGGACTAATTAATAGAATAGAATCAATAAAAATAAACATTTTACCCCGATTACTTTACCTTTTCCAAACTCTCCCAATTGAAGTGTCAAAACAACAATTTGTAGAATGGGACAAGTTGATTTCCCGCTATATATGGCTTGGGAAAAAACCTCGAATAAGATACAGTACATTACAACTGCCAAAGGACAGAGGTGGCTTATCTTTGCCATGTATGAGGGACTACTACTACTCTGCCCAATTAAGACCATTGGTTTGCTTATGTGATCCAATGTTCAAATCTAGGTGGAAAGATATAGAGGAAAAAATCACTATACAAGCAATGATAGCAGACAGGAAATTGCAATCACATTTGAAAGACCCGGATAATCCCTGGCTAAAATTCACTTTTAAGATTTGGAATGACGTAAGTAGAGAGAACAAACTAACCAAGACTGAAATGATGTTAAGATGGTGCGCTTACGACACAGAATTTCTACCAAACCGTAATGACACAAGATTTCAAAAATGGACGTCAATGGGACTCACTTCATACTTCACATTTAACCACAAGGGGGAGCTAGCAGACTTCCAAACCCTTAAATCAAAAAAGGGGTTAAATAACCAAGACTTTTTTAGGTACCTAAAGTTGAGACATAGATATAATGAAATTATAAGGACCAAGACTGATAAGAAGGATAATAAAATTCTAAATATATTTCAAATGGCCTTTAGCACTACTACTGTTCAGAAAATTATAGCAAGATTTTATCAGGGACTTCAAGCAAACAAATCCACCAATACCCTATATATTAAGAAGAAATGAGAAAAAGAAACAGGATCAGCAATAGATGATAGTGACTGGGAATCATTATGTACAGTGCAATGGAAAACTACTTATTCAACTATTTGGAGGGAATTTGGATGGAAAAATTTAATTTGTTTCTTTATCACCCCAGTCCAAAAAAAACTACCAAAACTTAGGTACCGGTTGTTGGAGACTATGTGGAAATGAAGAGGCTAATCATTATCATGTATTCTGGGCCTGCCCAAAAGTTACCCCATTTTGGAAAGGTTATAAGCCACCGCTCAATTGGCGTAGAGCGCGGCGCCAGGGGTTGTTCCCGACGGTGGGAGGGATCATCGGATCTCACTGGACAGCTACCGCCCGCCTCAAGCTGGGCAGCCCCCAGCCAATAAGGTGTTGTCCCGCCACAGCTTGCTTTCCTCATTGGGTGCATGGGGATGAGGAGAAGTCCGAACAGCAGGCTGAGAACCTTCGCACCAGGCAAGACAATAAAACAAAAGAGACCAACTCTAAAACTGGGAACTTGGAACGTCCGCACTATGATGACAGGACTCGCTGCTAACCTCAAGGACATCAACGACACCAGGAAGACTGCCATCATCAATAATGAGCTGAAGAGACTGGGAGTGGATATCGCCACTCTCCAGGAAACACGGTTGGCTGACGCAGGCACACTGAGAGAGAAGGACTACACGTTCTACTGGCAGGGAAAGGGCAGTGACGAACATAGGGAACACAGAGTGGGCTTCGCAGTGAAGAACACCTTGCTGAAGATGGTGGAACCGGGCAGCACTGGCTCTGCACGACTCCTCACCCTCCGCCTCAACACCACTCAAGGCCCAGTCACCCTCGTCAGTGTGTATGCCCCAACACAGACAGCCACACCAGAGGCAAAAGACGAGTTCTACGAGAATCTCGCAACAACTGTCAGGATCATCCCCAACTCTGAACAACTCATTCTCCTTGGAGACTCCAATGCCAAAGTGGGTGCTGACCACGACTCCTGGCCCTCCTGTCTTGGACCTTTTGGCGTGGGCAGAATGAACGACAACGGACAGCGGCTGCTCGAGTTCTGCACATATCACGATCTGTGCATCACAAACTCGTTCTTCAAGACCAAGCCCCAACACAAGGTTTCCTGGCAACATCCGCACTCAAAGCACTGGCACCAGCTGGACTTGATCCTGACCAGGCGCGCCTCACTGAAGAACGTGCTAATCACCCATTTGTTCCAGAGTGCAGATTGCGACACAGACCATTCATTGGTGTGTTGCAAGGTCAAGCTGCAGCTGAAGAAATTCCATCGTGCTAGACAGCCTGGAAAGGCACGGATTGACACCAGCAAGATGGCTCAACCAGAACTTGTTGAGCAGTTTGCCTCCACCTTTGAGAAGGAACTTGGTGTACCACAAGAAGGAGAATCTGCAAAGCAGAAGTGGGAAGAGCTGCGAAACACCATCCACCGCACAGCCTTGGCTACCTTTGGGAGGAAGACCTCGAAGTCACAGGACTGGTTTGATGCCAAGTTGACCGAGATGACCCCCGTCATTGAAGCCAAGCGCTCAGCACTTGCTGAGTACAAGAAGTACCCAAACGAGAAGAATCTCCAGATTCTCAGGGCTGCGAGAAGCAAAGTTCAGCAGACTGCTCGGCGCTGTGCCAACGAGTACTGGACTCAGCTCAGCCAAGACATTCAAACCGCTGCCATAACAGGGAACATCCGTGGTATGTACGATGGCATCAAGAAAGCACTTGGTCCAGCTCAGAGCAAGACGGCCCCCCTCAAATCCTCCACTGGGGAGATGATCACAGAAAAGAACAAGCAGATGGAGAGATGGGTGGAACACTACTCCGACCTCTACTCCAGACAGAACACCGTGACACCGTCAGCCCTTGATGCCATCGACTGCCTGCCATCCATGGACGAACTTGACGCCGAGCCAACCATCGACGAACTCAGCAAGGCCATTGATAGCTTGGCCGCTGGCAAGGCACCCGGCAACGACGGCATACCCCCTGACCTGATCAAGCACTGCAAGACCGCCCTACTGCTGCCATTGCATGACGCTCTCTGCCAGTGCTGGAAGGAAGGTGTCGTACCACAGGACATGAGGGACGCCAAGATCATCACACTCTACAAAAACAAAGGGGAGAGAAGCGACTGCAACAACTACAGGGGCATCTCCCTCCTCAGCGTTGTTGGCAAAGTCTACGCACGAGTTGTTCTCGTTCGTCTACAGAAGCTTGCCGAACGTGTCTACCCCGAGTCTCAGTGTGGCTTCCGCGCTGAGCGATCGACGGTAGACATGATAATCTCCATCCGCCAACTCCAGGAGAAATGCAGAGAACAGAACATGCCCCTGTAACTCGCCTTCATCGACCTCACCAAAGCATTCGATCTGGTCAGCAGAGAGGGCCTTTTCAAGATCCTGCCAAAGATAGGATGCCCACCAAAGTTGTGAAGCCTCATCGAATCGTTTCACACCAACATGCAGGGGATAGTGCAGCACGATGGCAACGTCTCAGAGCCATTCAATATACGCAGCGGAGTGAAACAGGGCTGTGTACTTGCGCCAACCCTCTTTGGGATTTTCTTTGCTATGCTCCTGAGGCATGCCTTCAGCACAGCAACAGAGGGAATCTACCTGCACACAAGATCTGACGGCAGGCTTTTCAACCTCGCCCGCCTGAAAGCCAGAACCAAAGTACGCGAGGCTCTAATCAGAGACATGCTGTTCGCAGACGACGCTGCAGTCGCAACCCACACACAGCAGGAGCTTCAGACCCTGATGGACCGCTTCTCCCAGGCATGCAAGGACTTCGGGCTTACCATCAGCCTGAAGAAGACTAACGTCTTGGCGCAAGGCACGGAAGCACCACCAACCATCACCATCAACGACTACGAGCTGGAGGTTGTGAATCAGTTCACGTACCTGGGGTCCACAATCAGCAACAACCTCTCCCTTGATACAGAGATCAACTAGAGGATTGGAAAATCAGCCTTCACACTCGCTCGCCTCACCACACGAGTGTGGGAGAATCCCAAACTCTCTGTCAAGACGAAGATGGCAGTGTACAACGCCTGCGTCATCAGCACACTGCTCTATGGGAGTGAGACGTGGACAACATACGCCCAGCAGGAAAAGAGACTGAACTCCTTCCACTTCCGCTGCATTCGCCACATCCTGGACATATCCTGGCAGGACAAAGTGCCCAACACAGAAGTTCTGTCCCGCGCCGGCCTTCCCTCCATGTTCACTCTACTCAGGCAGCACAGGCTCCGCTGGCTAGGCCACGTTCACCGTATGGAGGATGGCAGAATCCCCAAAGACGTCCTCTACGGAGAGCTGGCAACTGGCAAGAGAGACGTTGGCCGCCCACAGCTGCGCTTTAGAGATGTCTGCAAGAGAGACATGAAGGCCCTGGAGATCAACACAGAGCACTGGGAGGACCTTGCAACGGACCGCTCCAAATGGAGATGCACCCTGACCAGACAGCTCAAGGCGGGTGAAGAGAGACTGACTGCTGCAGCAGATGAAAAAAGGACCCGCAGGAAGAACCGCCACAGACCCAGCAGCACGGAGACCACCCACAAGTGCGACCTGTGTGACAGGGACTGCCATTCGCGCATCAGCCTGTTCAGCCACAGGCGGTGCTGTTCCAGCAGAGTAGACGTTTAGGATTCTCTTCCATGGTCATCATAGACCGATGGAGGCCAACGAGGCTGTTGGAGACTATGTGGAAATGAAGAGGCTAATCATTATCATGTATTCTGGGCCTGCCCAAAAGTTACCCCATTTTGGAAAGACACACATAAGTGCCTGGAAAAGGTTTTCTCTACTCATGTCCCCTTTGACTTCCTGTACATGTTCTTAGATTTGGAAATTCCTAACATAGCCTCATTTGCAGATAAATATTTAATGAGAATTGTACTATTGTCAGCAAAGAAAGTCTTAACGAGAAAATGGCTCCAAACAGACATACCAAAAATTCAGGATTTACATGATACGGTATACCAGATATTTATGATGGAAAGGATTACCATGTCTTTACGACTACAAAGAGATAAATTTGATAAATACTGGCTTAAATGGACCCAATTTACAGGAAATCAAAGGAGAGACTTTAAGTAATCTATCCCATTGAAGGGAAGAAAAGAGCAAAACCGAAAAATTTAATACCACTTGTCCGCTGTTCAGTTTGTTTGTCTACATGTTATTTTTTATACTGCAAAAAAAAAAAAAAAAAAATTATGGAAAGATTAATCAAGGGCATTTTCTTATGTATTACTTTTTATTTACCTTTCTTTTTATTCTATTTGAATGATGGCAAATTCTAAGCTTTTACTAATTTTTATTCCCTTGTAATAAAGTACTGCTCTCAGTGTAAACAATCTGACCAAGATCACCAATAAAAATATAACTGAAAAAAAAAAGAGCAAATTTATATAAAAAGACTAGGAAATTTTAAAATAAAAAGCAAAAATAACTTTACAAAAACAAAAATCACAAAATTGGTTTATTGTTTTCCATACAAGATTTTTTTTTTTTTTTTTTTTTTTACAAAATTTCTCAAAATGCCTCTTTTCATAGAAAAAAAACCACAATTCCAATGAAGTTGGGATGTTGTGTAAACATAAATAAAAGCAGAATACAAATCCTTTTCAACCAACAGCATTTGAATACACTTAAAGACAAGTTGGAACATCCATCCATCCATCTTCTTCCACTTAATCCTTTTCGGGTCGCAGGGGGGCTGGAGCCTATCTCAGCATCTTTGGGCAAGAGGCAGGGTACACCCTGGACAGATCGCCAGTCCATCACAAGTTGGAACACTAAATAAATAATGTTCCAACTTAAACATTAAATAATATTCCAAGTGATAAACTTTGATTTTTTGCAAATATTCCCTCATTTTGAATTTGATGCCTGCAACACATTCCACAAAAGCTGGGACAGGGGCATGTTTGCCACTATGTTACATCGCCTTTCCTTTTAACAACACTCAATAAGCATTTAGGAACTGAGGAAACTAACAGGGGCAGTGGTAGCCTAATGGTTAGGGATGTGGACTGGCGAGCACAGGGTCATAGGTTTGATCCCTGGACTGGCATGATCAGCTCTGGATGAGACAGATAACATAGCAGTGTTTTCCCCACCCTCATTAACCCCACTGTAGTGGGGATTTAAAAAAATTCTTTTCATAGTTTTTGTTGAATAAAATAATAGATTCTAAAAAAGATGAAAAATTTAAAAATCATTATAAAGTAGCCTACAGTATCTCACAAAAGTGAGTACACCCCTCACGTTTTTGTAAATATTTTATTATATCTTTTCATGGGACAACACTGAAGATATGACACTTTGATACAATGTAAAGTAGACAGTGCACAGCTTGTATAACAGTGTAAATTTGCTGTCCCCTCAAAATAACTCAACACACAGTCATTAATGTCTAAACCGCTGGCAGCAAAAGTGAGTACACCCCTAAGTGAAAATGTTCAACTTGTGCCAAATTAGCCATTTTCCCTCCCCGGTGTCATGTGACTCATTAGTGTTACAAGGTCTCAGGTGTGAATGGGGAGCAGGTGTTTTAAATTTGGTGTTATCGCTCTCACACTCTCTCATACTGCTCACTGGAAGTTCAACATGGCACCTCATGGCAAACAATTCCTTTTTTTCACATCTGAGGATGTGAAAAAAAGGAATTGTTGATCTACATAAGGATAGCCTAAGCTATAAGAAGATTACCAACACCTGAAACTGAGCTGCAGCATGGTGGCCAAGACCATACAGCGGTTTAACAGGACAGGTTCCACTCAGAACAGGCCTCGCCATGGTTGACCAAAGAAGTTGAGTGCACGTGCTCAGCGTCATATCCAGAGGTTGTCTTTTGAAGATAGACGTATGAGTGCTGCCAGCATTGCTGCCAGCATTGCTGCAGAGGTTGAAGGAGTGTGTGTGTATGTGTGTGTGTGTGTGGGGGGGGGGGGGGTTCAGCCCATCAGTGCTCAGACCATACACTGCACACTGCATCAAATTGGTCTGCATGGCTGTCATCCCAGAAGGAAGCCCCTTTTAAAGATGATGCACAAGAAAGCCCGCAAACAGTTTGCTGAAGACAAGCAGACTGAGGACATGGATTACTGGAACCATGTCCTGTGGTCTGATGAGACCAAGATAAACTTATTTGATTCAGATGGTGTCAAGCGTGTGTGGTGGCAACCAGGTGAGGAGTACAAAGACAAGTGTGTTCTGCCTACTGTCAAGCATTTGTGATGACTCACTCTGTGCCATTATCACCCACAGCTGCGCACACACCAGCTCCTCATCACTCTCGGGCTATATAACCCACTCTGCCTTCAGACCGGCACGGAGCCGTCTGTCTCCCTAGCTGTATGAAGCTCTACGTTCGATCACCCAGCCAATCTTTCTGCCTTCGTCATCCTAGCCACCTCAGCCTCATCTTTTGGGAGGATCCTCTTCATCACCAAGTAAGCTCTTTTCAACTCACCTGTTCTACGTTATCCCCTGTGCACAGGCGGAATTCCCAGGTGGCGGAATCATCCCTCTCGGTGGTGGTCCTCTCTCGGTGGCAGTCCTCTCTCTCCCCTCCGCTAGCCATCCTCCTCCAGCGGCGTGTGATAGCAGACGCCGTCTTCCTGGCTTGAACCCACGGGCCAGCCGGAGTCACCACCTCTCCTGAAACAAGTAAGCCTCAGTCATTCTCCATATATACTCCAGCTAGAACAGTGCTTACTCTGTGCCTCTGCTCTCCCTATAGGGTTGCCAAATTCGACGAGTCACCAGACCCATGCACTCACATCTACATACACTTCTCACACACACATACCCACACACTCACACTATTACAAATAAAGATCATTTGAACCCACTCTTGAGTCTGTGTCTGTCCCCTGGGTCTGCCAACTATGTCAGTATGGGTCCATCAGAATGACCCAGCGGACAGCGTACTAGCGTGCCAGATTAACAACTTGGAAGCTCGAGTGGATCAAACTGCTTACCAGCAACAGGTCATCTTAAGCCAGCTGGTCTAAATTAATAGTCAGTTGGATCATCTGGCAGGGCAGCAGACGTTTCCTCCGGCTTCGAGTAGCGCTCCGACTCCCGTTAGCTCCCCTCCTAGTCAGGCTAATCAGGTTCCCTCGGCCCGACTCACCCCGGTTCCCACGCCCACTTGCTTCAGCGGTAAGCTAGGGGAGGCGCATGGGTTCCTACTCCAATGCGAGATAGTCTTCCAGCGGGTCCCTGGGGATTTTCCTACTGATCACAGCCACATTGGCTATGTAGCTAACTTACTGGAAGGGTGAGCTCTAGCTTGGGCCTATGCAGTCATGGCTAGGCCGAGTTATGCCATCCTAACCTACAGCCAGTTTGTCAGTGAGTTCAACGAAGTATTCGACCACTCCGACCGAGATAATGTGCTCACCACCCGGCTGTTAAATCTTCAACAGGGGGGCAGGTCCGTGGCAGACTATGCTGTAGATTTCCGGGTGGTGGTGGCGGAGGTGGGGTGGGAGGATGCTTCATGAGGGAGCGGGCAGCCGAGCGGAAGACTTCCGGATGCATAGGTGCTCAGTTTCGCCGCTCCGCTCAGTCCCCTTTACTGGCCTTGCCACCTCTAGAGTCTCCAGACGCACTGGAGCCTATGGTTATGGGACAAACTAAGCTGCCTTTGGCTGAAAAGCAGCGTCATAGGGAGCTCAGTCTGTGTATGTATTGTGGTAGTGAAGAGCACGAGGTAGCGTCCTGCCCCATTTGGCCAAAAGAGGCCGGAGTCTGTGTGCCACAGTAGGGGGACTCACGGACTCACGGACTCGCCTCAGTCAAATCCCCTCTCCAAGTGTCTTCTACCCATCAGATTCATTCATAATCACACTGAATATTGCACACATGCCTTGGTCGACTCAGGAGCTGAGCAGAGCTTCATCTCGGGGGAACTGGCAACCCGACTGGGGCTTCCCTGCCACTCTCTGAAGACCCCTCTGAGGCTCATTGACCTGTCAAAAGCCCCCCTGGCAGTGCTGTCTAAACGTACAGCCCCGGTTTCAGTCATCATCTCTGGGAACCATCGGGAGGACCTGAGCCTGTTCGTCCTGCCGGTCGTGGCTTCCCCGGTCATCCTGGGCTACCCCTGGCTCTGGCTTCACAACCCCTCCATTGACTGGTGCACAGGAGGTGTGGTTTCCTGGAGCTCCTTTTGCCTCAGTGCATGTCTGCAGCCCGCCGCATACTCTCCATCCATGCCGTTGGTTGCTCCCGTCACTCTTCCTCCCGATCTGACTGGGGTTCCACCTGAGTATCATGACCTGGGGGCAGTATTCAGTAAGTCCCAGGCGTTGTTTCTTCCCCCCCACCTGCCCTATGACTGTGCAACCAATCTCCAGGCTGGTGCCCCGCTGCCGTCAAGCCATTTCTACAGCCTGTCTGCTCCGGAGCGGGAAGCGATGGAGTCGTATATCAAAGAGTCCCTCAGCTCGGGCATTATCCACCCTTCATCTTCGGCGGTGGGGGCGGGGGGGTTTTTTTCGTTGGGAAGAAGGATGGCTCCCTGAGACCGTGCATCGATTTCCGTGCCCCCAATGACATCACCACCAAGGATAAATACACTCTTCCCCTGAAGGACATGGCCTTCAATTCCCTCCAAGGGGCTTCTTTCTTCACCAAACTGGACCTCCGTAACGCGTACCATCTGGTGCGGATCAGGGAGGGGGATGAATGGAAGACTGGGTTCCGGACACCAAGCGGACACTTTGAGTATTTGGTGATACCGTTTGGGTTAACCAACGCTCCAGCCGTCTTCCAACACTTGATCAACGATGTGCTAACAAAACGAAATGTGCCTACACGTAGAAAATCCAGGGATATTTCTGTGACACAGGGAACACCAAATGGATGTGGCCGGGAGTACAGACGTTGACGGATTATATGTCTAGGTAGGGGGTCGATGATGATGACGCTTTGCTTCCAGACAGGCTCAATAACTTCTTTGCACGTTTTGAAGCATCAAACCCAACAATCAGAGGGAGGGCTGGCCCATCTTCACCATCTGTGGGGCCTGCTATCACCATCAACACAGTGGACACACGGAGGACCCTAATCAGGGTCAACCCACGTAAAGCTGCAGGTCTGGACAACATCCTGGGACGTGTGCTCTGAGTCTGCGCGAGTGAGTTGGCGGATGTCCTGACTGACATACCGTGGGGTAAAAAAGTATTTAGTCAGCCACCAATTGTGCAAGTTCTCCCACTTAAAAGATGAGAGAGGTCTCCAATTTTCATCATAGGTATACCTCAACTATGAGAGACAAAATGAGAAAAAAAAAATCCAGAAAATCACATTGAAGGATTTTTAATGAATTAATTGGTAAATTCCTTGGTAAAATAAGTATTTGGTCACCTACAAACAAGCAAGATTTCTGGCTCTCACAGACCTGTAACTTCTTCTTTAAGAGGCTCCTCTGTCCTCCACTCGTTACCTGTATTAATGGCACCTGTTTGAACTCGTTATCAGTATAAAAGACACCTGTCCACAACCTCAAACAGTCAGACTCCAAACTCCACTATGGCCAAGACCAAAGAGCTGTCAAAGCACACCAGAAACAAAATTGTAGACCTGCACCAGGCTGGGAAGACTGAATCTGCAATAGGTAAGCAGCTTGGTGTGAAGAAATCAACTGTGGGAGCAATTATTAGAAAATGGAAGACATACAAGACCACTGATAATCTCCCTCGATCTGGGGCTCCACGCAAGATCTCACCCCGTGGGGTCAAAATGGTCACGAGAATGGTGAGCAAAAATCCCAGAACCACATGGGGGGACCTAGTGAATGACCTGCAGAGAGCTGGGACCAAAGTAACAAAGGCTACATCAGAAACACACTACGCCGCCAGGGACTCAAATCCTGCAGTGCCAGATGTGTCCCCCTGCTTAAGCCAGTACATGTCCAGGCCCATCTGAAGTTTGCTAGAGAGCATTTGGATGATCCAGAAGAGGACTGGGAGAATGTCATATGGTCAGATGAAACCAAAATAGAACTTTTTGGTAAAAACTCAACTTGTCGTGTTTGGAGGAGAAAGAACACCATACCTACTGTGAAGCATGGGGGTGAAAACATTATACTTTGGGGCTGTTTTTCTGCAAAGGGACCAGGATGACTGATCCGTGTAAAGGAAAGAATGAATGGGGCCATGTATCGTGAGATTTTGAGTGAAAACCTCCTTCCATCAGCAAGGGCATTGAAGATGAAACGTGGCTGGATCTTTCAGCATGACAATGATCCCAAACACACCACTCGGGGAACGAAGGAGTGACTTCGTAAGAAGCATTTCAAGGTCCTGGAGTGGCCTAGCCAGTCTCCAGGTCTCAACCCCATAGAAAATCTTTGGAGGGAGTTGAAAGTCCATGTTGCCCAGCAACAGCCCCTAAACATCACTGCTCTAGAGGAGATCTCCATGGAGGAATAGGCCAAAATACCAGCAACAGTGTGTGAAAACCTTGTGAAGACTTACGGAAAACGTTTGACCTCTGTCATTGCCAGCGAAGAGTATATAACAAAGTATTGAGATGAACTTTTGTTATTGACCAAATACTTATTTTACCGAGGAATTTACCAATTAATTCATTAAAAATCCTTCAATGTGATTTTCTGGATTTTTTTTTCTCATTTTGTCTCTCATAGTTGAGGTATACCTATGATGAAAATTGGAGACCTCTCTCATCTTTTAAGTGGGAGAACTTGCACAATTGGTGGCTGACTAAATACTTTTTTGCCCCACTGTATATAACATTTCCCTGAGTCAGGCCATCGTCCCTAGATGCTTTAAGACCTCTATCATAGCACCGGTGGCAAAGAAAGCAGTTGTGTCCTGTCTGAATGACTATCGTCCTGTCGCACTGACACCAATTGTGATGAAGTGTTCTGAACGGCTTGTTAAACCACACATCACAGCCTGCCTCCCTGCATCACATGACCCGTTCCAGTTCGCGTATTGTTCAAATCGCTCCACAGAAGACGCTATAGTCACCACCCTGCACTCTGTCGTTACCCACCTGGATCAGAAAGACACCTATGCCAGACTCCTGTACATTGATTTCATTTCAGCATTTAACACCATTATTCCCCAGAGACTGATGGAGAAATTACTCCTTCTCGGTCTGAACACCGCCACATGTCTCTGGATCCTGGATTTCCTGACCGAGAGACCTCAGTCTGTGCGGGTTGGAAACAACATCTCCGACTCCATCACGCTGAGCACTGGATCCCCTCAAGGCTGTGTACTCAGTCCACTGCTGTTTACACTTTTAACACATGACTGTGTGTCCAGACACGAGGGGAATCAGATTATTAAGTTTGCGGATGACACTCACAGTGGTGGGACTTATTCAGAGGGATGAGGAATCAATGTACAGGGAAGGAGTTAGAGGCCCGGAGGACTGGTGCAGGGAGAACAATCTGGTGCTCAACGTGGACAAAATGAAGGAGATGATTATCGACTTCTGGCGGTCACAGCCTGAACACGTCCCTCTCTGCATCAGCGGCTGTTTGGTGGAGAGAGTGGAGAACATCAAGTTCCTCATAGTGCAGATCTCGCAGGACCTGACCTGGAGCAAGAATTCCTTGGGGATCAGGAAGCGGGCCCAGCTGAGACTGCACTTCTTGAGGAAACTCAAACAGGCCTCTCTCCCCATCTGCATCCTCAGGACCTTCTACAGAGGTGTGGTGGAGAGTGTTCTGACATACTGCATTGCAACATGGTACTCCAGTTGCAGTATGTCAGACAAAAAAGCTCTGCAGTGTTATGATCCGTGTGCTGACTCTGTCTGCACTCGGGTTGTCCGGTAGTTCTCCGCTCTCTACTCTGGTTTACCACAGGGCCTTCGGGCTCTTATTGTGACAGCGTCTCGGCGGGGCTTCCGGCTGTCAGAGCTGCGCTCCGCTGGGATGGCTGGTAATCAATCAGCTGATGACATTCTCATCAGCTGAGTATTCTGAAGCCCTATTTAAGGGAGCAGCTCAGGTTACTCCGGGCTGCGACCTCGTCGAACATTCCTCGGTTTAATCCTGTCTTTGGATTCTGGAGTTTTCTTCCCTCTGTAAGTATTTTCCCTCTTAGTCTGTTTCACAGTGTGCTTTTCTCTTGTAACCTGTAATTTGGCACCCAAGTGTATGTTTGCGTTTTTGCCCCACGTGGCTTATTATTTTGTACTATTACCTTGTGTTAATAAAATACGCAAACTCATCGGCTGGCTCTCGGCATCTCATTGATGGCTGGTGAGGGCCATTGTTGACAGTAGGTCACAGCCAGACTGAGACGCCGATGACCGTGAGTTTGTGTTGGGCTTGTTGTTTTTCCCCATTTTTCCGTGTACCAGCGTGTTGCAGATGGCGGCACTGGGAGAGGGCTACTCTTTAATAATAATAATAATAATACATTTTATTTAAAAGCGCCTTTCAAGACACTCAAAGACACTTTACAGAAATAAATAAAAAACAAAGTATCAATAAACAACAAAAACACAAAAACGACAATCATAAAAACCACGGCAGTTACAATGAAAATGCTAATCTGAACAGGTGAGTTTTGAGAGCAGATTTAAACTGAGGGAGGGAGTCATTGTTTCTGATGGCAGGTGGGAGTGAGTTCCAGAGTTTGGGAGCAGAGCGGCTGAAGGCTCTACTCCCCATGGCGCTGAGTCGAGCAGGAGGGACAGCGAGGTGGACAGAGGAGGAGGATTTGAGGGAGCGGGTAGGGGTGACAATGTAAAGGAGGTCAGCCAAATAAGTAGGGGCAAGGTTATGGATAGCTTTGAAAGTATGAAGGAGGATTTTGAAGCCAATGCGAAATTTGACTGGGAGCCAGTGAAGTTACAGAAGAATAGGGGAGATGTGAAGGAAGGAGGGGGTTTTGGAGATAACGCGGGCAGCTGAATTCTGGACCAACTGGAGCTTGTGAAGGGATTTCTGAGGGAGACCAATGAGTAGGGAGTTACAGTAATCTAAACGGAAAGTGACAAGGCTGTGTACAAGAATAGAGGTAGTGTGGGGGGTGAGTGAAGGGCGGAGACGATTAATGTTGCGAAGATGAAAATAAGCAGACCGGGTGATGTTATTGATGTGGGAGTGAAAGGAAAGAGAACCATCGAGGATGACACCCAGACTCTTGACCTGAGGGGAGGGGCAAACTGAGGAGCCGTCGATGGTGAGGGAGAAACTATCAACTTTTGATAATGTGGATTTGGTGCCGACTAAAAGGATTTCTGTTTTATCACTGTTGAGTTTAAGAAAGTTTGCGGTGAACCAGGTCTTTATTTCAGAAAGACAATTGGTCAGGGAGGAGGGAGGGAGGGTGGAATTTGGCTTAGTGGAAAGGTAGAGCTGAGTGTCATCTGCGAAGCAGTGGAAGAGAATATTGTATTTACAGAAAATAAAACCGAGGGGGAGGAGGTAGATGATGAAGAGGAAAGGCCCCAGGACTGAGCCCTGGGGCACACCAGAGGAGACGGGGGAGGGTTGAGAACGGAAGGATTTAAGTTGGATGAACTGAGTGTGGCCATAGAGGTAAGAATGAAACCAGTCAAGGAGAGTGCCAGTGATACCGATGGAAAACAATCTGTTGATGAGAATGGAGTGGGAGATTGTGTCAAAGGCCGCACTCAGGTCAAGGAGAATGAGAATAGAAAGCAAACCAAAATCAGCTGCAATGAGGAGGTCGTTAGTGATTTTCAAAAGGGCAGTTTCGGTGCTATGGTGAGGGTGAAAACCCGATTGAAAATCTTCATACAGGCTATTATGGGATAAGCGGGAGTGGAGTTGAGAAGCAACAACCTTTTCGAGAATTTTGGAAATGAATGGAAGGTTAGAGATGGGACGGAGGTTATTGAAATTATTGGGATCTGAACCGGGTTTTTTGAGGATTGGGGAAACAGCAGCAGTTTTAAAGGATAAGGGAAATGAACCAGTGGTGAGTGAGGAGTGGATGATAGCAGTGATAAGAGGGAGCAGTGAAGGGAGGCAAGATTTGACCAAAGCTGTAGGAAGGGGATCTAGAAGACAAGTGGAAGGCTTGGATTTATAAATGAGGTTGGAGATGGCAGAATGGTCAGGAAGATGAAAAGAGGAAAGTGAAGAACTATAGGAGGAAGGTGCCGAGGGGGAGGGAGAAGAGGGAATGGGACACAGACGCTGGTGGATCTTTTCAATTTTCGCATTAAAAAACAAAAGGAGGGAGTTGCAGGTGTCCACCGAGTACAGGTGGGGGGGTAGGGAGTCCAGGGGTTGAAAGATTCTGTTGAGGAGGGAAAAGAGTGTTTTGGAATTGCCATGGTTGGAACAGATGAGACCAGAGTAATAAGCAGATTTAGATTGTGCAATAGAGTCCTTGTACTGCAAAATATGAGTTTTGTACATGTTAAAGTGAATAGTGAGACCAGTCTTTTTATGGAGACGCTCAAGTTGGCGGCCTTTAGCTTTCATGGAGCGAAGTTGAGGGGCAAACCAGGGGGCAGAGAGGGAGAATGAAACAGACCGGGTTTTAACAGGAGCGAGGGAGTTGAGAATGGAAGTTAGGGAATTGTTGTAGTGGTCGACCAGTTCATCAGGGGAGGAAGAATACTCAGGGTCTGGTAAAGTGGCAATAATGGAGGAAAGGGTGTCTGGATTAATGTCCTTGATATTCCGGAATGAGATAAGACGTGAAGGCTTGGTTGTGGAGAGGTGAAGTGTGACATTGAAAGAGATGAGGAAATGGTTGGTTATGGGAAGTTGATCAGCTATGCAGCCGGAGGGTGAAAGGCCAGAGCAGCAGATGAGGTCCAGAGTGTGTCCTTTAATATGAGTAGGAAAATCGGTGAAGGTGTGAAAATCAAAACTCTCAAGGCAAGAGGAGAAGTCACGAGTGAGGGGGAGGTTGGTATTGTCCATATGAATGTTGAAGTCACCTAACAGTATTACATTAGGTGAAAGAGTGGAGAGATGAGTAAGGAGCGCAGCAAAATCATTAAAAAACTCAGTGTGGGGCTTAGGTGGGCGATAGATAATAGCCAGGATGGTGGAAATGGGACCAGGCAGTTTACAAGCAAGACATTCAAATGCCTTGGATGCTGGAAAGGATACAGGAAGGACTTTCCACTTCTCGAGGTAAATTATCGCGAGACCTTCACCGCAACCGGAGCCACGGGGTTCGGAAAGGTAATCAAACCCAGGAGGAATAGCATCATTTAATTGGGAAAAGTCATTCGGATGCTGCCATGTCTCTGTCAGGCAGAGAAAGTCAAACTTACGGTCGACGAGGTAGTCCTGGACAAGGTGGCCCTTGCTCGTGAGTGAGCGGATGTTGAGAAGCCCAAAGTTAACGGTGGTGTTGTCAGTCTTGACAGTAGCGTTAGCCGAGCTAGCTAGGGTGGCTAGCAAGCTGTGGTCAACCCGGCGGGATGCAGTAGTTCTCCGGGGGCGACGCGAGAAGGACCAAATGGACTGTATTACTTTAGAGTTGTTGATGTGGAAGTTCCGGCGAGAGCCATGGTGGATGTAATTTCGGCGAGGCAGGCGAGCAATGTTCAAGTGCTGACACAGCACGGGCGGAGGCTCTGACAGGTGACAGCGGAGCCGGAGGAGCTCAACAGCCGAGTACAGGAGCAGACCAGGCACAGAACGGTGAAACAATGATAGTGTAATCCAGACAAGTGCAGACCAAGTAAGTACCTTGGAGGTCAACATTGTGGGTTTGTAAAGCCAGGTGAGCTACTAAAACACATTAAAAACATTAAAATTGACCGGTGAGTAGCGGCAGCCAAACGCGCCAGCACACACTCAGACCGATCGGGACTTTAGACATTTTAGACTTAGGTTACAGACTGATCGTATTCCTAATTGATCTAGATGGCCTGCTCTCCAATGCTTGCCACAGCATCACTCTCGACGACACACGCTTGTACTTGGACCTCGCAGAGGCGGCTATTTCCCGCAATCCTCACCATGCCAACCACTCCGAGGTAAGGAAGAGGCTGGGGGAGATTACAGCTCTCTGGGAGAGGACCTGAGGGCCGGAGGGGAACTCCGGCAGGAAACCGAGGGTGAAGCATACCTGTTCCTCGCCTCGGGATCCAGTTCCTGTTGCCCATCCAGCCCAGGAGTTCACGTCACCCGAGGCTCGTCCCCAGCAGAGGATGACGTCAGCCAGGATTCCCTCAGAGGAGACGCAGTGGTCAGCTGTGATCCTCCAGGACTGTGTGGCTGCGGCTCGCTCCGCTTCCCATCCATCGGAGATCATAAGGCGTGTGATGGTGGCAGTTAGGCTGGTGGAGCCCACCCTGGAGCTCCATAATCATTCCGAATACGCCGAATTGCTGGCTTCTGTCTCCGCGCAGCAGCGGCGGTTCCCTGACCTGACCTTCGCCTCACCCTCTGCCGGTAGATGTCATCACCATGCCCGGATCAAGCCTCAGCGAGAACCCCGTCTGGATCCAGCACCGGTTCGCCAGAAGGACTCTATCTCCCTGCCAGCTGATGCTCCTGCGTCACGACGGAAGGGAAAAACTCCAGCCATCGCCTCCGGGACGTCTGTTCCTGCTGTCTCGTCAGCTCCTCGTCTCCGGTCTGCCTCGGCTGCTCCTCCCCCCTCCTCGATGTTCTCCCCAGCTGTGGTGAGCTCTGCGAGCCCTGCTCTGGCTGTGCCCGTAGTTGATCCTGTGCAGGCGGTTCCTCCTCATCTTCCTGGGGGGTCCTCCGTCACCATCCTGAGGGGAAAGGGAAGAACAAAGCCCGCTACAGCAGGCACCATCGGCCCTCTGGAGGAAAGGCAAGTGCAATTTCATTCTTTTCCTCACCATTATGATTTGCCTTGTCTGACTCCTGGGGGTGGAGTTCGGGGTTCGCAGTCTCCCGAGCTTCCTCCACCTGCTGTAGCCTTTAATTATGAACCTGCTACCTTTGTGTCTCCTTCCCCTGAGCCTGGACTATGCCGTTGGACGAGAAGGGAGCCTGCGGGCCTGGAGAGCCTGGATCCAGCCCCACAGCCATGACACAGGCAAAGGAGGAGGGCGGACTGCGGTTTGGAGCCTGCGCCGATGAGCAAGCGTCCCTGGGTCTCCACGGAGGGACAGTCCAACCCGACAGGTCACGGAGCCCCTGCCATCACGCCGTGCGGTCCCTCAGCGTGGACATCTGTGTCAGGGGATCTCCAGACTGTGGAGACCATCATGCCGGCTGCGGAGCCCGCCGTAGCCAAGTGGTAGCCAGAGGACGTCCTTCTACGTCCCGAACCCAGATCGCCAAAGTCCTGGACGACGACAGAACTCGAGATCAGGCAAGTGCTCTACTTTGTCTTCCTCCTTTCTACTCTGGAGCATTTTTGCCTGTCTTTCGGGGAGGCGAGCCGGGTGCAGCCGTCTGCTGCATCCGAGCCTGTCTCGCCGGGTTCTGTTTAGCGATCTGGACGCTAGACGCAGGCAGACCACCTGAACTTGTGTTTTTTTTTTGTACTCCATTGTGCTCTGCCTGTTGTCATCCCTTCCCCATCCCACCCCACTCTCCCTCCTCTGTATGATTCGGGATGCTTTTGTGTTTGGGGTCTTGATCTATGTTGAACTGTGTTTATCGCCACTCTTTAGCGTGTGTTATTTTTTTCCCTCTCCTCTGTAATCTGAGGGTCGTTTTCTGTGTTGCCTGTGCAGTTTATTTATCTTTATTGAACTGTTGTATGTCACCGCCCAGTAGCGTGTGTTTTTTTTTTCTTCCTCCTTGCGTGTGGTGATTTTACACTGAACTGTATGTATCGCTGCTTTGTGGCTTGAGTTTTTTTTCTTTCCCCCCTGGTATTATGGGACATGCTGCAATGTTGTGCCTGTATTTGAGTTCCTGTTTTCTCTGAGGCTCTGCTTGTGGTCATTTTGAGGTTTTTTTTCCTCTGATCTTCTCCTCGTGTTTTTTTTTTTTTCCCTGTGTACAGTGTATGTGCATGTTCTTCTTCTGTACTGGTTGCCGTATTCTGGTTGTTGGAATTTTTTTTTTTCTGTCCTTGGTTTTGTGCCTTGTTTCTTGCCCGCCTAGCCTTTCCCCCTGCCTCCCTCCCTGGGGTGGTCCTGTTGACCCTCTGGGTGGGGTGGGGGGGACTTTGATATTACATGGCGACTGGAATTCACCTTGCGAACGGGGGCTACTGTTATGATCTGAGTGCTGACTCTGTCTGCACTCGGGTTGTCTGGTAGTTCTCCGTTCTCTACTCTGGTTTACCACAGGGCCTTCGGGCTCTTATTGTGACAGTGTCTCGGCGGGGCTTCCGGCTGTCAGAGCTGCGCACCGCTGGGATGGCTGGTAATCAATCAGCTGATGACATTCTCATCAGCTGAGTATTCTGAAGCCCTATTTAAGGGAGCAGCTCAGGTTACTCCGGGCTGCGACCTCGTCGAACATTCCTCGGTTTAATCCCGTCTTTGGATTCTGGAGTTTTCTTCCCTCTGTAAGTGTTTTCCCTCTTAGTCTGTTTCACAGTGTGCTTTTCTCCTGTAACCTGTAATTTGGCACCCAAGTGTATGTTCGCGTTTTTGCCCCACGTGGCTTATTATTTTGTACTATTACCTTGTGTTAATAAAATACACAAACTCATCGGCTGGCTCTCGGCGTCTCATTGATGGCTCGTGAGGGCCATCGTTGACATGCAGAGGTTAGTTAAGGGAGCTGAGAAGGTAATTGGAGTTTCCCTCCCCTCTGTTCAAGAACTTTTTCAGAGCCGTTGTAGGAGCAGGGCACTGAACATTGTTAAGGACCACTCTCGCCCTCTGCACAAACACTTTGAACTGCTGCCATCTGGCAAACAATTCCGGAGCATCAGAGGCAGAACCACCAGACTGATCAACAGCTTCCTTCCACAAGCTGTTAGGATGCTGAACAGTTGATCCAGAATCTTTTATACATATTACTGCACTTTATGGACATTATGTATATTATATATTGTGGGCCTCAGGTTATTTCACACCTTAGACAGAGACAATGAATACACATGGGAGAACAATGCCCATGTGGGTGAGAGGGGGTTGAATGAAGTGTAGTGTAGATGTCAAGCTGTGTATGAGGAAGTGCCTTGAACCTTGTGAAGTGTGACTTGATATAGAGAGAGGAATGCTTGATGTGACCAGTCAGTCTGTTCTTGGCTCGTGAGATGTGAGTGTGTAATAAATCGTCTGAAATGAATATGCCTCTTCATTTACACGCTCCACACTGGTGACCCAAGACGTATTATGGAACACGAGGCAAGAACTCCGGAGCCGGCCCAGTCGGGAAGCCCCAGAGATGCTGAAGCCAACCCACAGACAGCCAGGACTGGAATCCCCAGCAACGCATGTGCAGTTTCAGTCAAGCTACCGGATTTCTGGCAGCACAACCCGCGCTCTTGGTTCCACCACACCGAGGCCCAGTTCGCCCTCCGGGGAGTAACAGCAGACGACACCAAGTTCTACCATGTGGTAGCAGCGATGGACTCACGCACAGCCCTGCAGGTAGCGAGCCTGCTTGATCAGCCACCAGCCAGCAGCAAATATGAGGCGCTCAAGGCTGCGCTCATCCGGCGATACACACTCTCGGAATGTGAGAGAGGCTCCTGGCACGGACCGAGTTAGGAGATGGGTCGGCTAGAGACCTGATGGAGAAGATGCTGGCATTGATGGGCACGGGCAACGGGCACTTTCTGTTTGCCCACCTTTTCCTCCGGAACCTGCCAACAGAAGCAAGAGCGGTTCTGGCCAATTCGCCGTTGCTCGCTGCGCAAGACTACCGTGCGCTAGCCCAGGGGGCAGACCGGATCATCCTCACCGCCAGGGCGATCACAGTCAACGCGGCAGCAGCAGAGCCCAGCGAGACAACCAGGGGAGGCAAGGAGCCACCGACGGTAGCGGCAACGGGGGCCAAGGAGCGCCAGAAAGACACGCTCTGCTTCTACCATCGCCGCTTTGGAGGAAACGCGCGCAGATGCGCGCCACCATGCCACTTCAAGCGCTCGGGAAACGCCAAGGCCGGCAGTCGGTAGCAGCTGCGACCGCCGGTGAAGAGAACAAGCTGCTCTACGTGACAGACTTGCGCTCGGGGAGACGCTTCCTTGTCGACACCGGAGCCCAGAAGAGCGTCATCCTGCCGTCCTACGCTGACCGGCTGGCAGGACCTAGCGGCCCCGGAATGGTGGCAGTAAACGGCTCGGAGATTAAGACATTCGGTGAGAGAACACTGACCTTATCTCTACATGGCCGCTCGTATGAGTGGACTTTTATCATAGCAGCACTGTGTTGCCCGCTCCTGGGCGCTGATTTTCTGTGTGCACATGGTTTACTTGTGGATGTTGCTAACAGGTGCCTGGTTAATGCACTGTCCTTTGAATCTCTCCCCTGTATAGCTCGAGGGACCCGGCCAACAGCACAAGCCAGCGTCACAACTCCAGGCGGTAAGGTCCAAGCACTGCTCACTCAGTTCTCAGCACTCCTGGTCCCGACGTTTTCGGCGGCCATCGCTAAACACGGGGTGGAGCACTTTATCACCACCACCGGGCTGCCCGTTTTTGCAAGACCTCGGCGCTTGGACGCAGCTAATCTGGCCATAGCACGCGAGGAGTTCGCCAACCTGGAAAGGTTGGGCATCATCAGGCGATCAAACAGCCCATGGGCATCCCCGCTACACATGGTCCCTAAGGCTGAGGGATCGTGGCAACCGTGCAGTGATTTCCACAGGTTGAACAACACCACAGCACACGACCGCTACCCATTTCCCCACATACAGGATTTTTCCGTTCACCTCGCCGGAGCGCGCGTTTTTTCTAAAATAGACCTGGTCCGCGGTTACCACCAGGTCCCAGTGCACGCGGAGGACGTATCCAAAACAGCGGTAATAACTCCGTTCAGTTTATTCGAGTTCCTGCGCATGCCATTTGGGTTAAAAGGCGCAGCACAGACGTTCCAGCGCATGATGGATGCAGTGCTGCGTGACCTCCCATTCGTGTTCGTCTACCTGGACGATATCCTAGTAGCCAGTACGTCCGAAGACGAACACGAAACCCACCTCAGGACGGTTTTCCGGAGGTTGGAGGAGCACGGGTTGATAATCGACCTGGCGAAATGCCAGTTCGGCGTGACAGAGATTGATTTTTTGGGGCACCGCGTCTCTCCGGAAGGAGCGATCCCGTTACCCGACAAAGTGCACAGATTTTCCCCGGCCTCAGACAGTCAAGGCGCTGCAGGAATTTTTGGGGATGGTGAATTTTTATAACCGTTTCCTTCCCCGCGCGGCATGGCTCATGCAACCATTGTACGCCGCGCTCAAGAGACAGAAACCCGCGGATGGAGTCGAATGGACCCCGGAGCGAAAGCTGGCATTCTCAGAAGTTAAAGCAGCCCTGGCAAACGCCGCACTGCTGGCATATCCGGACCTGACGGCCCAGATAGCGCTCACCACTGACGCTTTAGACGTGGCCATAGGGGCGGTCGTGGAGCAGCGCGTCACCGGGGCTTGGCAGCCGCTCGCATTTTTTAGCAGAACTTTGCGCGACAGCGAATGTAAATACAGTGCGTTCGACAGAGAGTTGCTGGCTCTCCATCTGGACATACGCCACTTCCAGTTCTGGCTGGAAGTGCGCAGCTTCACCGCGTTCGTAGACCACAAGCCACTAACGTTCGCGATGGCCAAGGTTTCAGAACTGTGGTCGGGCCGGCAGCAGAGACAGCTGGCTGTGATCTCAGAGTTTACTACCGATATTCAGCATGTGTCGGGTAAACTGAATGTGGTGGCGGACTGCCTCTCGCGTGCTGTGGTGGCCCCAGTCTACGTGGGGATAGATTACGCAGCCATGGCCGCGGAGCAGATTAGCGATGCAGACGTGCGCGCGCTCCAGTCTGAACCAACAGGGTTAAGGCTGGAGAGCAGGGTGCTGCAAGATGGCGCCCCCCCCCCCCCCCAGTCTGCGACGTCTCCACGGGACGCCCGCGTCCGGTAGTCCCGGTCGCGTGGCGCCGCCGCGTGTTTGAGTTTGTTCACACTCTGGCACACCCAGGAGTGCGCACGTCTGTCAAAATGGTGGGAGAGAAGTTCATGTGGCCTAGCCTACACAAACAAGTGAAAGAGTGGGCTGCAGCCTGCGTGGCGTGCCAACGAGCCAAGGTACACGGGCACACGAAGGCTCCCTTGGAGCCGTTTCCGGTACCGGCTAAGAGGTTCGACCATGTGCACGTGGACCTCGTGGGCCCCCTCCCGCCATCACAGGGGTGCACGCACCTCCTGATAGTGGTGGACCGCACCACGCGATGGCCAGAAGCAGTCCCGCTGGCTGCAACCACGTCCGCAGACGTAGCACGCGCTTTTTTAACAACATGGGTGGCGCGTTTTGGAGTCCCGTCAGACATTACGTCCGACAGGGGCCCGCAATTTGTTTCCGACCTCTGGTCCGCGATGGCCCGCAGCCTGGGTGCTGCAATTCATTGCACAACCGCGTACAACCCACAGGCCAATGGTTTATGCGAGCGTTATCATAGATCACTGAAAGCAGCACTCAGGGCTTCACTGACGGATGCAAATTGGGTACACAGGTTGCCGTGGGTTTTATTGGGGTTGCGCTCTGCGCCAAAAGAGGATTTGGAAGCTTCCCCGGCAGAGCTCGTTTTTGCGCAGCCCCTATGGCTGCCCGGGGAATTTCTACCAGACACTCCCGCGCCGGGCAGCTCCCCGTCTCAGCTTTTGCAGCTTAGCGCAAACACAGGCACGCTGCCAGGCCCTGCCCACCACAGTTTTCCGCGTGCCTTCGTGCCTAAAACTTTGAAGAACGCGGAGTTCGTGTTCGTCAGACACGACGCCCACCGCCCTCCATTGCGTCCACCCTATGATGGACCGTTCAGAGTGTTGGAAACAGGGGATAAGCATTTTGTGTTAGACTTGGGGGGTAGACGGGAGAGAATTGGCATAGACAGACTCAAACCCGCCTTTGTAGTGGCGGATGAGCAAGTGCTGTTGGCGAGGGCCCCTCAGCATGGAAGACCCCCAACGGAGACCTCCTCAGAGGAACAATTCATCAGAGCAGCCACATGGACAGAGTGAACCCCCCCCCCATCCTCCACAGCTCACCCACAGTCGGACACACTCCCAGCAGCCTCTCACCGGCACAGCAGCGCCACGGAGGCGGTAAACCCCAGTTACAGCAGATATTGGAGGAGACTGAAGCCGAAACAGCATGTGGACTGATGTTCTATTGTTCTATCTAAGATGCTGGGGGGGCGGTGTGAGCCTCAGGTTATTTCACACCTTAGACAGAGACAATGAATACACATGGGAGAACAATGCCCAAGTGGGTGAGAGGGGGTTGAATGAAGTGTAGTGTAGATGTCATACTGTGTATGAGGAAGTGCCTTGAACCTTGTGAAGCGTGACTTGATATAGAGAGAGGAATGCTTGATGTGACCAGTCAGTCTGTTCTTGGCTTGTGAGATGTGAGTGTGTAATAAATCGTCTGAAATGAATATGCCTCTTCATTTACACACTCCACAATATATATTATAGTTTTAGTCAGTTTTAAGTATTTATTTCTCTTAGCTACTTAGATTCACTTAGCCATTTTAATTGTTTTATATATACATAGGCAGTTATTATCATTTTAATTGCAACTGTAATAAGTTAACATTACTGTAAAATCCAAATGTGTCTCAGGGATGTGTGAATGGCTGTTGGGGTGGGGTGTGAGGGTGTGTGTGAGTGTGTTTTTAAATTATGTTCTTTTTACAATACGTTTTACAATACGGATGCCTAGAGAAACGCAATTTCATCTTGCTTGCACTACAGTTGTATGCATAGCATCATGACAATAAAGGTTGATTGATTGATTGATTGATTGATTGATTGATTGATTGATTGATTGATTGATTGATTGACTGATTGTGCTACGTGACTTCCTGGGGTCGTTCGTCTTCGTCTACCTCGACGACATCCTGATCTTCTCCCGATCGCTTGAGGAGCATCGAGTGCACGTGAGGCGGGTCTTGCAATGGCTCTTGGAGAACAAACTTTATGTGAAGGCTGTGAAATGTGAGTTCCTTGCCCCTAAGACATTGTTTCTCGGCTTCATCATCTCTCACAATCAAATCATCCCAGACCCTGGCAAGGTGAAGGCAGTAGTGGATTGCCCCCTCACCCTTGTCCAGGAAGCAGCTCCAACAATTCCTGGGGTTCGCCAACTTCTACCGCCACTTTATTAACAAGTACAGCGTCATTGCTCTCCCCCTGACCCGCCTCACCTCTCCCAAGGTGGCTTTCCGGTGGACGAAGAAGGCTGCAGCAGCGTTCACTGAACTCAAGGATCGGTTTTCCTCCCCCCCCATCCTGACGCAGGTGGACCCCACTCTTCAGTGCCTGGAAGAGGTGGACGCCTCGGACTCGGGGGTGGGAGCCGTGTTGTGTCAGCATTCTCCGGTGGACGGGAAGGTCCGGCCTTGTGCGTTTTTTTCCCGCCAACTGTCCCCGGCTGAAAGGAACTATGGCATTGGTGACACGCATGACCGGGATTCTCCAGAGGACGTTCTGGTGGCCATCGCTCCGGAGGGACGTCGCCGACTATGTCTGTGCCTGTCCTCAGTGCGCCACCGGCAAGAACCATCCTCTCCCCTGCAGGGCTGCTCCACCGTCTTCCTACTCCCGGCAGACCCTGGTCTCACATCGCTCTGGATTTCGTCACCGGTCTTCCTCCGTCTAATCAGCACACCGTCATCCTCACGATTGTGGACTGCTTCTCCAAGGCCGCCCACTTCATCCTTCTGCGGGGACTGCCAACGGCGAGAGATACGGCGGATCTTCTTGTGCAGCACGTTGTGAGGCTGCATGGCATAGCTGTGGACATCGTCTCTGATCGGGGTCCCCAATTCGTGTCCCGGGTATGGAAGTCTTTCTGCAATGCTCTGGGGGCTACGGTGAGCCTGTCCTCCGGCTACCACCCGCAAAGCAATGGACAGTGTGAGAGGGCTAACCTGGAGCTGGAGGCTGCGCTGCGCTGCGTCATCTCATCCAATCCTGTGTCATGGAACGTCCACCTCCAGTGGATTGAATACGCTCACAACTCCACGGTGTCTTCGGCTATCGGCATGTCTCCCTTCGAGGCTTCCTTGGATTACAATCCCCCGCTGTTCCCCGAAGAGGAGGGAGACATCGCCATACCATCTGTCCGGGCCCACCTGAAACGCTGTCAACGGATATGGAGGACGGTCCGAACGGCACTTCAGCGCACGGCAGAGCGCAACTCCAGGGTCACTAACCGCCACAGGAGACCGGCTCCACCCAACCAGGTGGGTCAACAGGTTTGGCTTTCCACACAGCACATTAACCTCAAGGCAGAAAAGAGGAAGTTGTCTCAGTGCTTCATTGGTCCTTTCCCCACCGTGCGGATTATCAATCCCGTGGCTGTGCGCTTGGCTCTCCCCCCCTCCCTCAGCATCTGTCTTACATTTCATGTGTCTCAGGTTAAACCATTCTTTTCCAGCCCTCTCTGCCCGCCCCCCCCCCCCCCCCCCCCAGATCTCCACCTCCACCAGTAGTGATCGACAGCGACCCAGTGTGGAGAGTCAATTCCATCCTGGACGTCCGCCGCTGGGGTCGAGGCTTGCAGTATCTGGTGGACTGGGAGGGGTATGGTCCTGAGTGGCGGTCCTGGGTACGCCCATCCTTCGTGTTGGATAAGCAACTCATCAGGAATTTTCACCAGATGCACCAATAGGCTGGATCAGGTGCCAGGAGGCACCTCTCGGGGGGGGGGGGGGAGTACTGTGATGACTCGCTCTGTGCCATTATCACCCACAGCTGCGCGCACACCAGCTCCTCGTCACTCTCGGGCTATATAACCCACTCTGCCTTCAGACTGGCACGGAGCCATCTGTCTCCCTGGCTGTATGAAGCTCTACGCTCGATCACCCAGCCAATCATCCTGCCTTCGTCATCCTAGCCGCCTCAGCCTCGTCTGTTGGAAGGATTCTCTTCATCACCAAGTAAGCTCTTTTCAACTCACCTGTTCTATGTTATCCCCTGTGCACAGGCAGAATTCCCAGGCGGCGGAATCGTCCCTCTCGGCAGCGGTCCTCTATCTCCCCTCCGCTAGCCATCCTCCTCCAGCGGCATGTGATAGCAGACGCTGTCTTCCTGGCTTGAGCCCACGGGCCAACCAAACATCACCACCTCTCCTGAAACAAGTAAGCCCCAGTCATTCTCCATATATACTCCAGCTAGAACGGTGCTTACTCTGTGCCTCTGCTCTCCCTATGGGGTTGCCAGATTGAACGGTGTTCTGCTCACTCCCAGCTTCTATGAGTCGCCAGACCCACGCACTCACATCTACATACACTTCTCATACACACGCACCCGCACACTCACACTATTACAAATAAAGGTCATTTGAACCCACTCTTGAGCCTGTGTCTGTCCCCTGGGTCTACCAATTATGTCAGCATTATGGGGGGAGTGTCATGGTTTGGGTCTGCATGAGTGCTGCCGGCTCAGGAGAGCTACAGTTCATTGAGGGACTCATGAATGCCAGTGTGTACTGTGACATACTGAAGCAGAGCACAATCCCCTCCTTTTGGAAACTGGACCGCAGGGCAGTATTCCAACATGATACCCACCCTAAACACACCTCCAAGACGACCACTGCCTTGCTAAAGAAACTGAGGGTAAAGGTGATGGACTGACCAAGCATGTCTCCAGACCTAAACTTTACTGAGCATCTGTGGGGCATCCTCAAACGGAAGGTGGAGGAGCGCAAGGTCTCTAACACCATGATGTCATCATAGAGGAGTGGAAGAGGATTCCACTGGCAACCAGTGAAGCTCTAGTGAACTCCATGCCCAAGAGAGTTAAGGCAGTGCTGGAAAATAATGGTGCCCACACAAAATATTGACACTTCGGGCACAATTTGGACATTTTCACTAGGGGTGTACTCACTTTTGTTGCCAGCAGTTTAGACATTAATGACTGTATGTTGAGTTATTTTGACGGGAAAGCAAATTTAAACTGTTATACAAGCTGTACACTGACTACTTTACATTGTATCAAAGTGTCATATCTTCAGTGTTGTCCCATGAAAAGATATAATAAAATATTTACAAAAATGTGAGGGGTGTACTCACTTTTGTGAGCATCTGTAGCTCTATGAAATTAGTGTGTTTTGCCACCCATTAAGTTAAAATAGATTTCCCCTCCTTCTTCATATTTGAAAAACTCATAGAGCTATTATTTATATCCATTCATCCATCTTCTACCACTTATCCGGGGGTCTGGGTCACAGGGGCAGCAGTCCAAGTAAGAAGCCCAGACTGATGGCCAGTTCACATAGCACCATGATGCCCAGTCCCTCCCACAGGTGGTGAGCCCACTGGAGGGTGGACCCACTGGATCGCTCTTGGTCTGGCCCTTCACCCAGGACCACCCCTACCAGGGGCAAATTTTCCCTGACAAATTAGCTCCTTGGATCATTAGGGCATGTAACTCCCTCCACCACAATAAGGTGGTGATCCACGGAGATGCGATTAGTTTATTTATTTTTTTTATAAAATTAAACAATTGAATGAACATCCTCCAAGAGTGGTGATTCCAGTATTTTTGCCAGGGGTTATATCTGGAAATATAAAATATGGTTGCTGTCTGCAAATCACAAGATAACGATTAGTCTAAAAAAACAGATCACCATCTGCTGATCATAGTGGGAACAGGAATTAAAGTACAGGAATTGTTTAAGCACATTACAGTAAAAGGCTTAATAACAGAATTATATTGCCATGTACACAAGGAATTACATTGTTCTTCTGTCTCTATGCAGAATTTGCATGCTACAAATCTGGTCAACAGAGTTTAAACTTTGCATATTTGTTAAAAAGTCAGAGGCTTTTATACTGACATCCGACTCTGGATTTACATATGCCTGTCAGGAGATCTGGTAATCTGGTTTTGGTTTTCAAAAGGGACTAAGGAGTAAAGCTGTGGGTTTGGTTCATTCATGTATGAATGACAAAACAAAATGAGTGAGAGTAGTCAACCGTATTTCATGAACTTGTTCAAAAATCAAAGTGGAGAAAACGACTTGGCGAGAACAAAACATCTGAGCAGACTTGATTGGTTTTCAATGTTTTATATGAAAGAAAATAAATGTTGATGTGTGGAGAAGAAGCAGGCGAGGCAACGAGCTGGACGACACACAAACTTTATTCCTTCTCTAACATCAAGTACAGTAAACTCTTCCTGGGTCTCTGTTCATCCTCTTTTTATAACCATTAATTCCATGCATTGAGAACCAGGAATCCTGACCATAATACACTGTGTGGAACAAAGACATGCGTGGCACATTAACAAAATATAATGGCAGTACCACTTCTCACACCCTTTCCTCCTCCAGCAGCTCTGGCGCTTCCTCAACTCCCCTGGGTTTGAATAGTCCTTACTGTCCCCTCTGAGACCCCCCGGTAACACTTCCTCCTTCAGCCCATTGTTCCTTCTTTCCCCAGCTGCCATCTCTGGGTGGAGAATCCCCCACCCGTACCACCACACAGTTTCCCCCCCCCCGAACACCCAGAAAGGGCACTACCCCCCGCCCCGCCCATTGGGCTTGAGCTGGCACCCATAGTGGCTGGAGCATGGTGCCGCCGATCCAGTCAAAACACCCTGCTGGCGAGGTGTACAGGATGGCACATCCATCTGTGAAGGGAAAAAGGGTGGGGGGGAGAACATGTTAGCTTCGCGAGCACAGGTCTCTACTGAGGGACCACCAACTTGCGGAGCCACCGATGATGGGCATCCACGCCGGGGAAGTTGGGCCAACACCACCTGCTCGTCTGCCAACACAAAAGCAGGCTTCAGCCTGTCCATGCAGACAGTCTCCCTACACCCCCCCCGCCCCCAAGTTTAACACAAAATGCTTTTCCCCAGGTTCCAGCACCCTGAACGGTCCGTCGTACAGTGGGCACAGTAGTGCGTATCGTGCCTGACAAAAACAAAACTGACGATCTGTAACCTTTTGGGGACGAAAATGCGGGGAAAACAATGGCGGGCTGGGCTCGGCACGTTACAAGCCTCCATACTGTGGAAAAATTGCATGGGCGGATCGGCCCCAGGCGTGGGGTTTTCCAATAAAAACTCCCCGGGGATCCGCAGCGGCTGAGAAAAAACGAGTTCTGCCGGGGAGGCTGCCAGATCCTCCTTAGGCATGGAGCGCAACCCTAAAAGAACCCAGAGCAGGTGGTTGACCCAAATTCTGTCCGTGAGCAAAGCTCTGAGCGCTGCCTTAAGCGAGCTATGAAAATGCTTGCATAACCCATTAGCCTGGGGGTTGTACGCGGTAGTACGGTGAATTTTGACCGCCAGGCTCTGGGCCATCGTGGACCAGAGTTCCGAAACGAATTGTGGACCCCTGTCGGAAGTGGTGTCGGATGGAGATCCAAACCGTGCAACCCAAGCCAACAAAAAAGCGCGAGCCACTTTCGCGGATGTAGTAGAAGCCAGCAGGACCACTTCAGGCCAGCACGTGATGCAGTCCATGATTGTCAAAAGGTGCATGAAACCTTGCGACGGTGGGAGGGGTCCCACCAAATCCACGTGGATGTGGTCGAACCTCCTGGCCGGGATTTGGAATGGCTTGAGGGGGGCTCTGGTGTGCTTGTGCACTTTGGCCCGCTGGCACGCAACGCAAGCTGCAGCCCACTCTTTCACGTCCTTGAGCAAGCGCGGCCAGACGAATTTCACCCCCACTAGTTTCACCGAAGTGCGCACGCCTGGATGCGAAAGGGAGTGGACTGACTCAAAAATGCAGCGGTGCCAAGAGCTCGGAACCACTGGGCGCAGGCAGCCAGTGGAGACGTCGCAGAGCAAGAGAGAGTCCCCTTCTCGCACCACCCTGCTCTCCAGCTTTAACCCAGTAGGCGTCGACTGGAGAGCGCAAATGTCTGCGTCCCCGACTTGCTCCTCAGCTATGGCAGGGAATTCTATTCCCATGTAGACCGGGGAGACTAGCACATGTGACAGGCAATTGGCCACAACGTTGAGCTTACCAACAACGTGTTGAATGTCAGTCGTAAACTTTGAGATCGCAACCAAATGCCGTTGCTGCCGGACCGACCATGGTTACGAGACCTTGGACATTGCGTACATCAGCAGCTTATGGTCAACGAACGCGGTGAACTCACGCCCCTCTGGCCAAAACTGGAAATGGCGCGTCGCCAGGTGGAGAGTTAACAATTCTGTCGAACGTGCTGTATTTGCATTCGTTGTCGCACAAAGTTTGACTGAAAAATGCGAGTGGCTGCCACGAACTGGAGACGAACTGCTCCACCACTGCCCCTATGGCAACATCAGACGCGTCCGTAGTGAGCGCTATCCGTGCCAATGGATCCGGGTGGGCTAGCAATGCTGCATCCACAAGCGCTGTTTTGGCATCTGTGAAAGCCTGGACTCGCTCGGGAGTCCAGTCGATGTTTTCCATGGGCTTCTTTTTCTTAAGTGCAACATACAACAGCTGCATCAGCTGGGCTGCCCGGGGAAGGAAATGGTTATAAAAATTGACCATTCCCAAAAACTCCTTAAGTGCCCTCACAGTCTGCAGTCCAACACAGCATGCACCTTATCCAGTAGCGGAATCACGCCCTCCGGCGAAATGCGGTGGCCAAAAAAATCACTGGCACACCGAACTGGCACTTCGCTGGGTTCACTATAAGCCCATGCGCTTCCAACCTCCGGAAAACCATCTTGAGATGGGTGATGTGCTCCTCCTCGGATGAGCTAGCTACCAGAATGTCATCTAAAGAGACAAAAATGAAGGGCAAGTCATGAAGCACTGCATCCATCATTCTCTGGAAAGTCTGCGCCGCACATTTTAATCCGAACGGCAAGTGTAAAAAGTCGAAAAGGCTGAAAGGAGTTATTACCGCAGTTTTTGGAACATCTTCCGTGTGCAACAGGACCTGGTGGTAACCGCGGACCAGATCGACTTTCGAAAAAACACGCGCCTCAGCCAGGTGCACGGAAAAATCCTGGATGTGCGGGATGTTGATACCGATCATGTTCCGTGGCGTTGTTCAAGTGCTGGAAATCGCCACACGGTCGCCACGACCCATCGGCGTTAGGCACCATGTGTAGCGGGGTTGCCCACGGGCTGTTGGAGCACCTAAAAATGCCCAACTGCTTTAAGTTGGCAAACTCCTCACGCGCGCTGGCCAGTTTAGCCACGTCCAGGTGCTGAGGTCGCACAAACACCAGCGGGCCTTTTGTAGTTATGAAATGTTCGACCCCGTGTTTCGTTACCATAGCCGAAAAAGTCGGGACCATGAGTGCTGGGAACTGTGCAAGTAAATGTTGGTATTTACCCCCTGGAGCTATAACTTTAGCCAGTGTTGTTGACCCAGCTCCCCGAGCTGTGCAGGGTAGTGAGGTAAAAGAGACAGCATCTACTAATCACCTATTAGCAACCTCGACTAACAACCCATAAGCACATAAAAAATCTGAGCCTAAAATGGGGGCAGAACATGCAGCTACCACAAAGTCCCACTGAAAATTACATCCGTGTAAGCATATCGTCAGTGTCCGTTCGCCAAACGTCCTGATGGTGGATCCATTGGCGGCCGTGAGCTCGGGACCACTGCCTCCTGCCAACCTGTCTGCACTGACCAGCAGGATGAGGCTCTACTGGGAGCCAGAGTCCACCAAAAATCATTTCCCCGAACGTGTGTCCGTGACATAAAGCAGCTTGTTCCTGTTACCAGCAGTTGCAGCTGCTATCGAATGCTTAACATGTCGTCTTCCCGGCTTCTTGAATTGACATGGCGACAGGCAGCATTGGGCATTTGAGCCGAAACAGCAATGATAGAAACAGATCGCCCCATTCCTTCGTCTCCTGGTGTCCATCCCGGCTACCACCAATGGCTCCTCGACCTCGCTGGAGTCCCTCATGGAGGCTGGTGCCACTGCCTGTACACTGAGAGTTCTGGTCGCCAAAATGATGCAGTCCGCTTCCTGTGCCAGGGTGCGGTAGTCCTAGGCAATCAGCCGCAGCGAGTTGGCCAGGATCGCCCTCACTGTAGCCGGTAGGTTCCTGAGGAACAAGTGGGTGAACAGGAAAGATTCATCGTCCTTCCCCCTCAGTGCCAACATGCTCTCCATGAGCTCCACAGCTGATCTGTCATCTAACTCTGAATGTGTTAGGAGTCTCTCTGCCCTCTCACTGTCAGACAGGGTATAGTGCAGGAGTAGCATCCTCTTGAGCGCCTCATATTTCCCTTGGACCGGCGGCTCCTGGAGCAGGCTTGTCACCTGCTGCGTAGTGTGCGCATCCAGCGTAGCGACCACATAGTAATATTTTGTATCGTCCGTTGTTATCCCACAGAGTGCAAACCGGGCTTCTACAATATCTCGCAAAAGTGAGTACACCCTTCACATTTTTGTAATTATTTTATTATATCTTTTCATGGGACAACACTGAAGATATGACACTTTGATACAATGTAAAGAAGTCAGTGCACATCTTGTATAACAGTGTAAATTTGCTGTCCCCTCAAAATAACTCAGCTCACAACCATTAATGTCTAAACCGCTGGCAACAAAAGTGAGTACACCCCTAAGTGAAAATGTCCAAATTGTGCCAAAGTAGCCATTTTCCTTCCCCGGTGTCATGTAACTTGTTAGTGTTACAAGGTCTCAGGTGTGAATGGGGAGCAGGTGTGTTAAATTTGGTGTTATCACTGTCACACTCTCTCATACTGGTCACTGGAAGTTCATCATGGCACCTCATGGCAAAGAACTCTCTCAGGATCTGAAAAAAAGACTTGTTGCTCTACATAAAGATGGCCTAGGCTATAAGAATACCCTGAAACTGAGCTGCAGCATGGTCGCCAAGAGCATGCAGCAGTTTAACAGGACAGGTTCCACTTAGAACAGGCCTCGCCATGGTTGACCAAAGTAGTTGAGAGCACGTGCTCAGCATCATATCCAGAGGTTGTCTTTTGAACATAGACATATGAGTGCTGCCAGCACTGCTGCAGAGGTTGAAGGGGTGGGGAGTCAGCCAGTCAGTGCTCAGACCATACACCGCACACTGCATCAAATTAGTTTGCATGGCTGTCATCCCAGAAGAAAGCCCCTTTTAAAGATGATGCACAAGAAAGCCTGCAAACAGTTTGCTGAAGACAAGCAGACTAAGGACATGGATTACTGGAAGCATGTCCTGTGGTCTGATGAGACCAAGATAAACTTATTTGGTTCAGATGGTGTCAAGCGTGTGTGGCAGCAACCAGGTGTTGGTAAAATCTCCAGATTTACTTGCTTTTCTTAGAATGTCAGTTACTGTGCAAAAATGTTTTCACACTACCTCTTCTGCTTGCTTTGCACGCTACATAGCCTGTCAAGGTCACTACACCCACACACACACCTCATGACTCCCTTGTTGAAATCAGATAGAATTGGCTCAGCCCACCGCTGTGCTGTCACATAAGGAAAAGTACTGATGCACACGAGGAGACCATTCCTTCTTGCATGAGGGAGTGGCAGAGTTTTATAAAAACTAGTGGACCCACTTTTTGGGCAACACTCTCTCGGGGTAAATTCCTATGAGTTGTGTTCCAGCACTGCTTGTATCCATATCTCACTTTCAGTAAAATAAATGAAAGTATATTTCATCTCTCAGTTTGATTATTTGGCCTTCGTATAAAAGAACTGGGGGTAAAGGCATTTTAGATGCAACACAGGTGAGGAGTATAAAGATAAGTGTGTCTTGCCTACAGTCAAGCATGGTGGTGGGAGTGTCATGGTTTGGGGCTGCATGAGTGCTGCTGGCACTGGGGAGCTACAGCTCATTGAGGGAACCATGAATGCCAATGTGTACTGTGACACACTGAAGCAGAGCATGATCCCCTCCTTTCGGAAACTGGGCCGCAGGGCAGTATTCTAACATGATAACCACCCCAAGCACACCTCCAAGACGACCACTGCCTTGCTAAAGAAACTGAGGGTAAAGGTGATGGACTGGCCAAGCATGTCTCCAAACCTAAACCCTATTGAGCATCTGTGGGGCACCCTCAAACTGAAGGTGGAGGAGCACAAGGTCTCTCATCCACCAGCTCTGTGATGTCATCATGGAGGAGTGGAAGTGGATTCCAGTGGCAACCTGTGAAGCTCTAGTGAACTCCATGCCCAAGAGAGTTAAGGCAGTGCTGTAAAATAATGGTGGCCACACAAAATATTGACACTTTGGACACAATTTGGATATTTTCACTTAGGGTTGTATTCACTTTTGTTGCCAGCGGTTTAGACATTAATGGTTGTGTGTTGAGTTATTTTGAGGGGACAGCAAATTTACACTGTTATACAAGCTGTACACTGACTACTTTACATTGTATCAAAGTGTCATATTTTCAGTGTTGTTCTATGAACAGATATAATAAAATATTTACAAAAATGTGAGGGGTATACTCACTTTTGTGAAATACTGTATATGCAGGGACCACGCAGTCGGGTTGTGAAGCCAGAAGTCTGGGAGCTTGACTGAGATAGTGCACACGGCGCTGGTGCTCTACCTCCAGGTAGTCTCTGGGGCCATGCTTGGCTCACTCTGCATGGCACATCTTGGGGTCACCAATGTGGAGAAAGGAAGCAGGTGAGGCAATGAGCTGAACGACACACAAACTTTATTCCTTCTCCAACATCAAGTACAGTAAACTCTTCCTGGGTCTCTGTGCATCCTGTTTTTGTAACCTTTAATTCCATGCATTGACACCCAGGAATCCTCACCATAATGCATTGTGTGGAACAAACACTTGTGGCACATTAATATAACATAACACCAGTACTACTTCTCACACCTTTTCCTCCTCCAGCGGCTCTGGCACTTCCTTAAGTTCCCGGGGGGTGAATAGTCCTTACTGTCCCATCTGAGACCCCCAGTAACACTTCCTCCTTCAGCCTATTGTTCCTTCTTTCCCCAGCTGCCATCTCTGGGTGGAGAATCCCCCACCCGTGCCACCACAATGGTTTTATCGTTTTCAGCTTTGAAACAAAATAAATACTCCCTATTTTTTCCTTTTACTGTGTTTACATATGGTGAAAAAACGGATTATTCAGAAGTACCCAGGCCATATTGGTTCCATTTTTCTGTTCTTGCAAAGTTGTTTTCTCCACTTTCATTTTTGAACAATGATATATGGATTTGACTGATTTTTCCCATGTTTTATTTGAAATGAAACAATGAATTTTGGTGGTTTTGTTGTTCTAAGCTTTGAAAATACTCAGTTTTTTTTCCTTTTACTGTTTTTTTCATATGGTGAAAAAAATGGATTATCCAGACATACCCCACACTGAGCTTCAGCACATTTGAAGCACTGCAGTATACAGAGTTCCATTTGTGACTGTAGCTTAAACAACTGTAACATTTTTTTCACTACACATTAAATTATAAGACTGAGCAGCTACACATCAAAGATGACAAGAGCACTCTGAGGTGAGTGCAATATTCCCCCGCCTCTGTTTTCTTTGAAGAGCCTAATACCGACAGAGCAGTTTTCAACTTTTCAATATAATTACTGTGGCAGAAACAAATTATTATAAACCCATCATCCATGAATATACAATAAAATATACAATACATAGTTGTAGGGCAGGATCCCGAAGTGAACCTGTGTAGCAAGTTTGGTGACCCTAGAGGGCTTTACACATTCTATAGTAAGAGAACTTTGGGAGTGGCAACCTTGACCTTTTGCCCCAAAACCTGTAGTCAAAGGTCATGATCTCAGAGTAAACCTGTGTATCAGGTTTGGTGACCATAGCTTTTTCCGATATACAAGACGGGTGACAGAGGGGAATTCTCAAACTATAGACCAATTTCACTATTGCCGCAATTTTCCAAGATACTTGAAAAAATATTCTATGAGAGAACTGACAACTTCATACTGAAGAATAATTTATTGTGTGAGCAGCAATATGGGTTCAGACAAAAGAGGACAACTGCATTTGCTCTAATGGAATTTATAGAAAAAATATCAACTGCCATTGAAAATAAAGAGTATTCAGTTGGGGTATTCCTGGATCTTAAAAAAGCATTTGATACAGTGGATCATAATTTATTATTAAAGAAACTACAAATTTGTGGTATTAGAGGGGTAGCACTGTCCTGGTTAAGTAGTTACTTAAAGAATAGATATCAGTATGTATGTGTTGGTAACAAAAACTTAGTTACTGAAGGTTACTTGTGGAGTTCCACAGGGTTCAGTTTTGGGGCCATTGTTATTCAATATGTATATAAATGATATATATAAAGTTTCAGAAAAAACAGACTTAATATTGTTTGCCGATGACACTAATCTATTATGCAGTGGAAGCAATTTGGAACAACTTCTGGATACACTCGGAAAGGAATTAGGAAAGCTTAAACTGTGGTTTGATTCAAACAAATTAACGCTCAATTTAAGTAAGACAAAATTTATAGTCTTTAACAACCATCACAACAACTCAGTATCTAAACTCAGTGTAAATGGTGTAGAGTGTAGAAGAGCTTGGAAGAACGAGGCGATGTGATATATAAACCAAAGTTTATTATCAGCTCCTCTAACAAGTCTCATCCTAGTGCAGCAGCAGAAGAAGGAAAAAGAGACCGAACACCTTCGGCTCTATGAACTTATACTTGCACATAACAAAAGACATGCATATCAAAAGCTGACATCCCTCATTATCTTAATCCCCCCGTTGTCTTCGTACTCCTCCTCATGGCCCTGGGGGGTCAGGGCAGCTCCTCCGGTCTCCACCGCAGTGCCTGGGAAGCTCTTTGATCTTCACTGGCGGTTGAGACCTCTTTGTCCTGTTCTGAGGTGTGAAGTCGCCTTACATATGTAATCACCAAACATTCTCACATGCTTCAACATATGTAGGTTATGGAATATATGATTAATATAGACCACATAGAGATTGAAAGGGTATCTGAAACTAAATTTCTTGGAGTAATAATTGATAATAAACTGTGTTGGAAGTCACATATTAATTATATTAAAGGTAAAATATCCAAATCAATTGCAATACTACACAGAGTGAAAAATTTGCTGAATCAACCCACACTATACACCTTGTATCATTCATTAATACTCCCATACATGACATATTGTAATGAAGTATGGGGAAACACATATAAAACAAACATATATCCACTCTTTATGCTTCAAAAGAGAGCTATTAGAATAATCAACAAAGCAGCTTACAGGGAACCAACAAACCCACTTTTTCTTAAACAAAAAACTCTCAAGTTGAAAGATCTGATCGACTTTAAAACCGCAATAATAATGTTCAAAGTGAAGAATCTATCACTGCCCGCAAATATCCAAAAGTTGTTCCAAACAAGGGAGAAACGATATCACTTCAGAGGAACATGTATATTTCAAAAGCCTACAGTGAGAACAACCACCAAGCAACACTGTATTTCAGTGCAAGGAGTCAGATTATGGAACGATTTTGGACCTGAATTAAAATCATGTACAAAGCTTGGACAATTTAAACAAAAACTAAAGGAAGAAATACTCCAAACATATTTACAAGACGACATGTAAACTCACATAAGGATTGACATTTCCAGCCTGTGTTGTGTTATAGCTTAGTTTTTCTTTTTTCTCTGTGACACTATGTTAGATTTAGATATATTAGATTTGTTTTTGAATAGTAACCGCTTAACTTAGACTAGCTCAGTTTTCTTTTTCTCTCAGTCATATTTTGTCTTAGCCTTGTTTTAAATTGTAATCGCTCTTGTCTTGTTTTCTCTTTTTTCTCCTTTGAATTCTTGGATGGAATATGGGTGGGCAATATAAGCTGCGGCTTCAGCCATCACCCATTTCGGATAACTCACGTGGAATTGTATAGTAGAAGGAGTCTTTGTCTAATTTGACCTTGTTGTTATATTATACAGTTTCTTTTAACCTGTAATGTACTATCCGAAATAAATAAATTCATTCATTCATTCAAATTCATTCATTCATTCAAGAAATACTTTGAATGAATGAATGAATGAATTTATTTATTTCGGATAGTACAGTTCGGATAGTACAGTACAGTACAATAGTACTCCAAACATATATACAAGATGACATGTAAAATCACATAAGGATTGTCATATCCAGTCTGCGTTGTGTTGTAGCTTAGTTTTTTTGTCACATTTTGTCTTAGCTTCGTTCTGAATTGTAATCGCTCTTGTTTTGTTTTTTTCTTTTGAATTCTTGGATGGAATATGGGTGGGCAATATAAGCTGCGGCTTCAGCCATCACCCATTTCGGATAACTTATTGTAACGTCGGGGCCATTTTAAGGGAGCCAGGGATTTCCCAGCATGCTTTGCCAGTTTGAAACGTTACTGTGTGTGTTAAATGTGTTACTTCTGAGTTACTGTATACTGCTGTGTCATTATAACTGCATTATAATGGCCCAGCAGTGTTTAGCAGGATTAGGGCAAGATGTATCATGTGTGTGTAACCGTGATGTAAACAGAGGTCTGTGGGAATGACCTCCACTGCTCTGGGTACTAAGTTGCAGGTTGGGGGTCGGGGTGTGTGTAAAATAAATCTGGTTGATCACAGCCATCTGCTCCATTGTCTTTTTGTGTGAACCCCTGCAAACGTCACACTGGTGTCAGGAGTGGGATATGGAGCGAGATGAGGATCCAGGCGGAGGTACAGCGGCCGGAGCGATTCATCGCTCAGCCGGGAACGGAGTGTAGAGCTGAGACGCCGGCCCCTGGAGAGCTTCGCCACGATGGACGGAGCAGAGCAAACCAGCCCCGCTTCCCGCCCTTTTCAGGGCAGGACGGGCTGGCGATTCCAGAGCGACTAGGAGCAGCAATCGACCGGGAGATGACAGTGTCATCCATCCAGCAGCGGGCCAAGATTCCCCGCTACAACGGCGAGAACCTGTTGGATGACCGCCTGGCCCAGGTCGAGCTGGCTGCCGCGCTGATCATCAGAGGAAACCACCGTGCTGAGAGCGAGTGGAGGAGGAGCTACGGCACATCACAGCAGCGCGTGCACGAAGGAGACAGCCGTGGCGACGCGAGGAAGGACGGCTTCCGCTGCACAGAGCCAGGGTACATGGCATGGTACTGCCCCGCACACAGCGCACGACAAACTGGCCCCTCGCCGACGCTAAATTAGAGCGAGGTGGCATGGACAGGAAAAAAAGCCGCCTCCTGCAGATGCTTCCCCCCGGCAGATGACGTCACAGAGGCGCAGGAGCGACGCAGCGGAGCGAGCAGGACGAAGATGCGGCCACTTTCCAGGCGCGGCAAAGGCTGGACGCATGGTAGAACTGGCAGCGGTGGGAGTCGGCCGGAGCGGGCCTGGGACTCCCGCTGCCAGGGAAGGGACTGTGCGTGGTCCTACAGAGGCTGTCAGATGTGTCCATCCGCCCGCTGATGGCCAAACCGGAACCCTACCCCAACCAGATGCTCTGACCGAGACTCAGATGGCCCGTGCATGCCGCCCTGGCACCGGGCTGACTCGCGTTGGATTTCTGAAAGTGGACTTTGAATTTTCTGGGGACAGAAACCAGTCCAGGGGGGGGCAGTGTAACGTCGGGGCCATTTTAAGGGAGCCAGGGATTTCCCAGCATGCTTTGCCAGTTTGAAACGTTACTGTGTGTGTTAAATGTGTTACTTCTGAGTTACTGTATACTGCTGTGTCATTATAACTGCATTATAATGGCCCAGCAGTGTTTAGCAGGATTAGGGCAAGATGTATCATGTGTGTGTAACCGTGATGTAAACAGAGGTCTGTGGGAATGACCTCCACTGCTCTGGGTACTAAGTTGCAGGTTGGGGGTCGGGGTGTGTGTAAAATAAATCTGGTTGATCACAGCCATCTGCTCCATTGTCTTTTTGTGTGAACCCCTGCAAACGTCACATTATGTTGAACTGTATAATCAGAGGAGTTATTGTCTAATTTGACCTTGTTGGATTTTCTTTCCCCCTTTGTTATATTATTCAGTTTCTTTTAACCTGTACTATCCGAAATAAAGATTCATTCATTCAAGATGAATGGAGCTAGTTAGCATTATGGCTAGCACTGGTTAGCTTACCTGTCAGAAGAAAAGTGGTGACCTCTGCATGACTTATCAGCCCTTTGAGATTCTTCAGCAGACATCAGCCATCAAAAGCAGAACTAATTTTTATCCTGCTCCTTTGTTTGTCACGTCGTGCATGAGGAAGATTGGGAAACTGATGTCTGCCTTCAGATTCAGGTATTTAGTCGAATAATTCACTGCCTGGCAACCCAACAACCTAAAAGGAGATGATGGCATGCAACATCAAGCTAGCGATGCTATAGAGGGGTTGCACTGACGTCACACGGGTCATGTATCTTTTGTTTACGGCGCCATTTTGGGTGGCAACGAACAGTCAAATCACCAACAGCAAGCATGAGTGAGTGTAATCAAAGAGATAAATGGCTACACACAAATCAACACCGTGGTCCAACAACGAGGTGCAGACTTTTCTGTACTTGGTAGCTGATTAAAGAAATCCAGCAGGAGCTGGACGGAGCAACCTGAAAAGAATTCATGGCCACGGCGAAGGCAGACGTGAGGCAGAGTGGCGTAGACCCAACCATGGCATCATCATTGTTGAAAACAGTGATAGAAGATGGTGAGTGATGTGATAATATGCATCTTTGCTGTTATTTATCCCATTGGTAGAAAGCTCACTTTGAACAAACAACACCATTGTCTCCTGTATACAGACAATGAGCTAGCTAGTTAGCCATCAATGCTAACTCCGTGCTCTGCTTGTAGTTTGTGCTCGTGTCTGTAGCGTTGTTCTTGGGACCCTTTGTGGTGTGACACGGGTGGTGACGTCACCTGGAGTATAAGAGGGCTGTGTGGCAGAGGGGCGGTCTCTTTGACCACCTCTCTGCCTAAACGGGAGCGTCTCTGTATCATTGTGAGTCCTATAATAAAGTACTGTGTAGTTCACCCTTCGCCTCATTATTGTGCCACACTTTACGGACATAACATTTGACGACGAGGATAAAGTATGGATGTAGGCGTGTTGTCTTTTTGGCCATTTTTGGAGACTCCAGGGGAGCCTCCGGTGCCTTGGACGAGGTGGTTCACCTCATTTCAGAGCTACCTGGTGGCACTAAACATCGGCGAACTGAAGAAGGTATGAGCAAGGGCAATTTTGGTCCATAATTTGGGTGTGGAAGAACAATGCATCCTTTCTACTTTGGGAGCTAGCGATAGCTTTGATGAAGTGGTTGAGCGAACAGCGCGACATTTTCACGCGCTAACAAACGTCATCGTCAGGAGGATCCAGTTTCGGCAGTGCCTCCAGCAGACCGCTGAGTCAGTGCAGCACTGTGTTGTGGACCTGCGGCAGCTGGCTGGAGACTGCCAGTTTGGTGACTTAGAGGAGGAAATGGTCCACGATTAGATGGCGGAGCACATGCTGTGTTCGTCAGCACGGTCGAGATTGCTTGCACACTCCGACGAATTAACTTTAACCATAACTGTGGAGATAGCCCAACAGTGTGAAGCGGTGGACAAGTTATCACATGACCTTGGTGAGAGAGCTACGCTACACCGCCATGGCTCACAATCAACAACGCAGGCTGTGGATCCGGACAGCGAAGACAGCGAGCAAGAGGAATGCGCTGCAGCTGTAAAGATGAGATCCGCCCCGGGATCACCCAAATGTTTGGGTTGTGGGTCCATTAAGCATCGTTACAAGGCTAGAGAGTGTCCAGCGAGAGGTAAACTTTGTGGCAAGTGTTGACACCTGCATCATTTTGCCAGGGCCTGTAATAGGTTCGAGCGAGGGGAACGGCGACACAAAGCGGAAACCCCTGCTCCAACTCCTACGGTGACTCACACCGTCTCCCCGAGCACAGATGGCCATACATACATACATACATACATATGGTGAAGTTGGACGGCGAGGAGGTGCTGTTACTAGTGGACACATGCGCGGTGAGGTCCATGCTGAACTGGCTTACTGTGAGGAGTTTTTTCCCATATCACCGAGTCAGAGGTCTTTCAATGCCATTTTGTGGATATGGTGGAAATAGATTGCCCATTGTGGGTTCGCTGGAACTGACGGCTAGATACAAGGCAGCAGAGGTAGCCAATCTGCAGTGTGTGGTGACCGCCAGTGAAGCGAATGTGATGGGCTGCGACCTTTTCTACAGACTTGGCTTCACGATCACCAGCGATAGTGGAGAGGAGTGGTCAGGCTGTAGCTTGTGGGACCGGCCAGTTCTGCGAGTGTTGGACGACGCAATATGGGATGAACCTTGGCTTGGTATTCTGGGAGATGAGCATGACCAACCCCATCCAGGGCCATCGCGGGAGGGTGTCTGCGCCAAGGTCCAAGTTGCCCTAGCTGAGGGAACACTGGACAGCGCCGTGGGATGCCCGTGACGGCAGATGGAGTCAAGTGGATGACTTATCCTGTTTCCGGAATTCAGCTGGGAGGTACCGAGAAGCAGGGGGTCACGACGACTTCACCAGCGTCTGAAATGAAAGTGAGCGGGTCAGGACTGGCTGGCACGGTGAAACGACGTGCCACACAAGAACACTGGAAGCCGAGCCGGGCTCCTCTGGGGGTCGCTGATGTGGTCCGGCCCAGGGAGAGGGCCTGGTTGAGAGGGGTTCGCAGGAAGAGAAAATGACAGGAGGACCAGGGGCGGCTGCAGGTGGTGGCTGTTCAGGAGGATGGCTACCTTCAACTGTCTGATGATACAAAGAGACATCCCAGCGGGCTGTGATGTGCCAATGAAGAGGGGGAGGTGTCTCAGCGTCAATGTGGGTCACCTCCAGGCGCCAAAAGAAGAAGATGCTCGGGCTGGGACCCGTCTGACGGGTCTCAAGGGGGTGGGCTCTCCATGAGGACTAACTAGTAATTTGGGGGACAATGTGTTTAATGTGTTTTTTTTTCACTGATTGCCTGACTTAGTGTGTTCTGCATGAGGTTACTGGATGAGTTGCTGAAATGTTAAGGTGTATATTACCCAGGCTACGTTGTTGCTATGTCAACATGGTTAATGCACAAAATTGGTATGCGACTGTGCCCACTTTACAACGGAATTATACCAATGTGTTTCTTACAAACCAAAAGCCAGTTTCGAAAGCTTGGGATCAGTCCGCCAAGGTCTCCGCCTTTGACCGCCACCTAATCCACATAGCACCGGACCCCCATGATCCCTCCTGCAGGTGGTGAGCCCACTGGAGGGCGGACCCATGTAACTCCTTCGGGCTGAGCCTGGCCGGGTCCCATGGGTGGAAACCCGGCCACCAGACGCTAGCCTTCGAGCCCCTCCCCCAGGCCTGGCTCCAGGTTGGGGCCCCGGTAACCCCATACCGGTAAACTGAATCCTTGATATAGAATTTCTCCATAGGATTGCTGGACTCACCCTCAGAGATAGCATGAGGAGCTCAGTCATCCGGGAGAGGCTCAGAGTAGAATCGCTGCTCCTCCACATTGAAAGTAGTCAGTTGAGGTGGTATGGGCATCTGATTAGGATGCCTCCTAGACGCCTCCCACTTGAGGTGTTTCAGGCACGTCCCACTGGGAGGAGACCCCGGGGCAGACCCAGGACTCGGTGGAGATACTATGTCTCCCAGCTGGTCTGGGAACGCCTTGGTATCCTGTCTGAAGTGCTGGAGCAGGTGGCTGGGGAGAGGGAAGTCTGGGCTTCTCTGCTTGAACTGCTGCCTCCGCAACCCGGACCTCCAGAAAAGCGGTAGAAGATGGATGGATGGATGGTGTTTCTTACACTGGATTGCTATGTGAGTTGTCCATGGTGCTGAGTGATTACCTTAGCGCATCTTAACACGTGTTTGCTGTCTTACCCGAGTTGTCGGGTGATTATATTGGGTGTTCATGTTCGAGGGTATAACCTGTATGTATATACAGGTACATCTCAAAAAATTAGAATATCATGAAAAAGTTCAATATTGACATCCCACCACTGAGAGGCTCTGTTGAACGCTCAGACCGATGGTTTTGAAGCAATAATTTTGCCACAAAAGAACCATCTGAAACACACACTCAGCATACATTTTAGTACCTAATAGCGATAATTTGCCGTGATTACGATGTAGTAGGAGGGACTTATTAGTGCTTAACTAGCATTAGCAATCATTAGCTTACCTTCATATGTGATCTAGTTCGTATCCTCACGTCTTCTGCAGCTCCATGGCTTCCTAAACTCTCCAGTACTTTTCCAGAGTGTTTCATTTCGCCACCTGTAGCCTTTTCTGGCTCTCCTTTTTTGCCTTTACTCTGACAAAAAGCCAGAGAGCAGCAGGCTTGCCTCCATATCCATCTTGTGTTTTGCTTGTCACATACAAATGATGTCATGGGAGTGTCGGGCCGCCTTGCTGTAAAGATCTCACTCACTTGAGGTGGTATTCAGTTGTAATGGAAAACAAATAACACTGTGGCGAGTCGGACTGAATACGTGCTAGTGGAATTATTATTCTCAACACAGGGTCCATGCCATTTGCAATCCCAAAATGGCAGAAAAACAATGTGGCACGTGACCACTGACGTCACGTGCAACCCCTCTATTGGCTGTGGCATGCTGACTGCACAGTGTTTAGTCATCCAGCTGCTGGATGTAAATATTTACATTATTTTGGACCTGTAAAAAAATTTAAAATAATTTCATCAATATACTAATTTTTAGAAGAATATAAAGACTCACATTCTGTATGTTTCTAAACACTTTGTTGATGTATTTAAAATATTTCGTGAGAGTCCAGTTTACCTTTAAGCGCCTCCCCTTGGAAAAAAAGCAAGTTTAGAGGGAACGGATTCGTGAAGTCACTCTATAACAGGTGAACCAATCAGGACTAAGCACTGGCTGTTCAAATTTGCCAGCTTGCAGACTTCTGTGTGCTGTGGTCTTGGAGAGGCAGTGCAGGAGGGATGTGAATGTGCCTAATTAGATTTTGGCATTTCAAGGACAAAAATTTTCACAGGCAACTGTAAGACAATGAAAGGTTTCTTGTGGTGAAAAGGGCATAAGATGTTTCAAACAATGTAGATTTGTTTTTATGGGGATTTATAGACTGCAGTGTATCTTTAAAAGATGCTGAGGAATCAACTCATATTCAGCTTCACTAAAAGTCAGTGTTAACCCCCAGTACAATGTTTCCATTGAGGCTGAGACACTTAATAGTGGCTCTTTTTATGAGTCATGAATGGATATTGCAGTCTTCTTACATTACCCTGAGGAAAAGCAGCAACTTTGTGCCAGCTAATTCATACTGGCTTCATAGAATTAACATTAAAAGTTCTCAAAATGTTTAAAGATTTAGCCATAATCCCAAGTTATTACAGTATAAACAGGCACATATTTAACCATTTTTATGAATAACCATGTTAAAAGATAATAGCTTCATTCTGCTGGTCAATGTTAATTTTCAGTTGCATTTGAATTATTGAAGAAAATGGGAGGGGGTATCTGAAAATATTGATGTACAGTGTGTATACAGTATGTGAGTGTATATCACAACTTTGCTAACTGAACAAGGTTCAAAAACTGATCATTCAATTCAAATATCTGAAATTCAAGAGTACCTCAAGAGTTGTTGTTTTTTTCCCTTTACAAATGTGCTCAAGTAAGAGTAACAAGTATCCTACAGTCAAACAACTCAAGTACAATCTTCTGGAGCGAAAAAAACAAAACAAAAAAAAACACTTCAGTATACATATGTAGTGGAGTAAATTGAACTAGTTACTACCCCCTCTGTCCCTGGGTTTGGACAATTCTGCATGTCCATCCATTGATACAAGGGTTTTCTAGAAAATCTTAAAAACATTTAATCTCTCATGTGTTTATGTTTACCAAGTGAGGAATTTGAAAATATGGAATCTATCATAATGGTTCAGAATGAAAACATGCAATTATTTGTGAACGAAATGCAAAACTAAATTTTATTTAGCGTTACACGCAAACAAGGTCATTTTCAAGACCTCATTTCAGTTAATGGAGAGTCACAATTACATCAGTATTCGAAAAACTGTACAGCTGGTTTCTTCACCAGAGCACCATTTCTTAATTTGTCAGTTTATTTCTTCTACAGTGTTTGCATTTTGATTTGGCATCTGTGACTGAACAACTTCTCCGTGTCTTCTTCTAGCTGCATGTGCTGCACCGACCGTCCCAAAAACCCAGCTAATATTTTCCCCCTGCCCTAGCAGTACGTTTTTCAGTACAAATCTTCTTCACCGTGTTTATGTAACATGTAATACATTTAATGTACATCGTGCTGCATAATGACACAAAAAATAAGTCATTTCTTACAATTATACAATTATTTGGGACAAACCACTCCCAAAGAGTATAACATATAACATACTTGTTTTCATCAAAATATAATCTCAATCAGGAAACCAGACACATCATACTGTATTCAGTTCATATATTTACATGGAGGACTGCTGCACCCATACATAGCCAGCATTTCCCCAAAATGGTCTCCACACTATAGATGAGTTCTCATGGCGATCTGAGCCCTCGGTCTGTCTTTTCTTATCTGGAGTGATTTTAACCTCCACATCTGAGACCATGGAATCACTGACAAAGCAGGGAATAAAATATCTGCCTCGTTTAAGATCGTGGAAGAACTGAAGCTATCGTGTCCCGAGCGCTCTGGCTGAGGCGTTCTGGAAACTTGACCTCATACTCTACTATCAGGTCACCACGACGATCAGGCCGTTTGGGATAAGGCAGCCCCTCCCCACTAATCCGTCGCTTCATGCCTGGCTGCACAACATCAGTTGCTGTTACAGTCACTGTTCTGCCATCCAGTGTTGGTGCATGAACTGTGCAGCCGCACAAGGCCTAATGAGACAAAGGAGAAAAATATTTAGCAAGACTGCTCATCTACTTCAAGTTTTCAACTGACAGCAGCCTTTGAGCAGTTTTAAATCATTTGAAAAATATGTCAACTTACATCTCTGAGGGAGATCTTGGTGGTGTAAACGACGTCTGAGCCATCACGTTTGAATACTGGATGTGGCTTGTCCTTCAACACAAAGACCACATCAGCCGCAATGTTTGTAGGAGTCTCATCCCCCTCTTTGGGAAATGTGATTTTCGTGCCTTCTTTCCATCCCTTCTTTATTTGCACCTCCAGGATTTTTTCTTCCTTCCTTGTCGTTCGGCCGTCGGGGTTCAATCTTTTACGACAGATCTTCATTTTCTTAGTGCAACCCGCCAGCACTTCCTCCAACGCCACCTTGAGATCATGGACTACAGGTGGGTCCTGCTGCTTCTTTACAACACTCTTGTGTCCACCCATACCAGTGCTGAAGGAGCGAGGGAACCCGCCCATTCCGCTGCCGCCCATACTAAAGCGGGCAAATGGGTCGTCAGTGTCCATGTCCTCTTCTGAGCATCCATTGCGACCACCAAAGAACTGTTCAAAGGGGTTACGCCCACCAAAAAATTCTGCAAAGATAGCATGGGGGTCGCCATGGAAGGTGTAGGTTTGGGTGCCAGGACCGCCACCAGCAGAGGGCCCTCCTTTCAAACCTACAGCAGAAAATAAAGTTAACATGTGACATGTTACGGTTAAGAAGATGAATAATATTTTGCTTTTCAATCATGTTGTACTTGATTTTATTGAATTTATCTAAAAACAGAATTACTACTTGTGGTGTTTTTGTTGATTATTTTCATTTTATTTCAAGTTTCCTGTGAACACTGCAATAAAAATATCATTGGCATCTTGCTCCTGTTTTTCTTGGAACAACATTTCATACGCATTAAACGTCAGTATATAGTGGAAGCGATGCCGAATACCATATTTGGGGCTCTGAATATTTGGGAGCAATCCACAGCAAATACTCAAATATTCTGCTCCGTCTTTCTTCTTCTCCCTCAGTGCAACTGCATCAATGTTTTAAGAAATTTGTGAATTTTCTCATCAATTTCAAACTTTTTTCCTTGTAAATTTGCACCTTTTTGTCAAAAAGTCACTTCTTTTACAAAGTTGTGCCTTCTTGTTAATATACCAACTCTTCCTTATAAATATCCCATTTTTTTATTTCAAACTTTATTTCTAAATTTTTGTCCTCATGAATCTTCAATTTCTTCGTAGAATTCAGACTTTTTTCGTGTACATTTGTAAGTGTATTCATGTAACTGTCAGTTTTTATATCACCACTTTACTACTTTTTTCCTTGTGACTTTGCCATCTTTTCATACATCTGCTCTTAGACTAGACGCAGTACGGTGCGATGTCTGTCCGTCCATCCTATGAGTTTGTCGGTCTAACTCCTCCCATAGTTTTCAAGCTAGGACTTTATTTCACACAGTGTTTGTACATGTATTGAAGATGTGCGTATTACTAGGATTTTGATTTTGGATCATTTGTCAAAATTATAGGTTTTACAACGCTACCATTTTTTGAATGCAGTTTCAATAAAGGTTCAATGGTTTGTCCGATTAACTCCTCCCACAGTTTTTAGGTTAAGACATTTTCATTTCAGTGTTTGTACATGTATTGGAGATGTGCATATTGTAGGGGCTCAAATGATTTTCTGACATTTTCCTCAAAATTTGTCCCATTTTCAACTGTAGATTGTTTACTTTGCTCAAAGTCATTGTAATTACTTTACATGCTTATTAGTTTTATTCCAGGTCTAGAGTATAATGAATCTTGAATTTGTAATCAATTTTTTTTGGTTGAAGGTGTGGATAATGGCTATGGACGGACACATAACGTACCATTATTGTAAATTTGTGAGGTTTTTCACAAAATTTTGGCATTTTCAATTAACCTTTATTTCAAATAGACAGTAAGAAATAAGATGAAAATCTGAATATGATATTTGAAAACCAAATATCTGGACACTCGAATATTTGGGTACAGCCCTTTAAAAAAAAAAAAAAAAAAGGAGGGATTTACACACTTTTAGGCCAATGTTACTGTAACTTTTTTTTCACTTTTTATAGTTAAAGTCATCAATTCAAAATTCAGAATCAGATTCCTAATTTACCTACAATCCTATCAGCCATAAAAAGGGGAATAGCAATCAATCCCCAGTATTTATGCAGAGCCAAGCACATTTCCATATGACTTAATCTTTCAATAAAAAGGCGACTGGAGATATGATAACACAGCTCATGGTCAAAGTACAAATGTAAAATCAGCTCTCATCAGGTTGAGGCTGCACGGTGGCGCAGTGGTTAGCACTGCGGCAGCACAGTTTACCCTTGGCCGGGGGATTGTGGGGATCGTGGGATCGTGGGTTCGATCCCAGCCCCCGACCAACAGTGATCTGTGTGGAGTTTGCATGTTCTCCCCGTGTTGCGTGGGTTTACTCCGGGATTTCTCCGGTTTCCTCCCACATGCCAAAAACATGCATGTTAGGTTAATTGGCTGTTCTAAATTGTCCCTAGATATCTGTTTCCTATAGGCCCTTAGAATAGAGGGTTAGTATTAATGAAAGCGCTTTGAGTGGTCTTTGTGACTAGAAAAGCGCTATATAAGTGCAGGTTAGTTAGTTAGTTACTAAAATGGTTGATGAATGTTGCTCCAAAGTGTGTGCAGATATAAATAAAAGGTCAGCATATGGCATTAAAACAACTAAATTATGTAACAGAAGCTATTGGACTGTCTGCCAAATAGCTCTGCTCTATTCTACTCCATAATTGGAAATGTTCTCAGTTCCGGAAGTATTAGCAGGAATGAGAATACATCTGGATTATATTGGCATGCAAGTACTGTAGTTATTATTTATAGATGTTAATACCACGTTTGAAGTATGTCAGTGTTATTTGGAGAATAATATTTCACCAAACTGCTATGTCAGCACAAAGATAACGGGGTACAGTAAGAAGTGGCACTTTTTCTGCTCAACTTGACAGGATTTTACACTTTGGGACTAAGTCCTGCAAGAACATGCAAACCCCGCCCCTTCCGGCCACATAGAGAACATTCCAGCGGATCTCTTCCGTTAATAACGCACGCTAAAATTTCAGCAATAAGTTTGGGGTTTCGATGCAAACCGCAATGGTGAGTTTCTCCGTTAGCGGAGCCTCGCCTGCTCTAAACCAGGATTAACAGTGAAGGTCGGAGGAGGAGCGGCGCCATGACACCACGATAAAACACCAGTTATTAGTCCACTGTGTTACAGACTGTTGTTTCAGCCAAGCGTGGTTAACACCACTCTTTACATTTGCTATGTTTTATATACATATATTTACTCCGCTGGGTTTTGTTGTGTTAAAAGAGTCTTACCTTCTTCACCATAGCGGTCGTAGATGTCCTTTTTCTTCGGGTCACTCAGGACGTCGTAAGCTTCAGCAATTTCTTTAAATTTGTCCTCGGCTCCTGGAGACTTGTTTTTATCGGGGTGGTAGCGCAGAGCCTGCTTACGGTATGCTTTCTTTATGTCGTCCTCCGACGCTCCTTTCTTAATCCCCAAAATCTCGTAGTAGTCCTTACCCATTTTGTTTATCTGTTAGGCGTGAATGTTGGAAAACCTGCTCAAATCCACGTATTAGTAAACTTCCGTCCACGTCTGCGGTCCGCTCTCTAGCTCGATTCAGTCCGTCTGAGAGACACACATTTCTTTTATAAACAGCGCGGAAACTTCCAGAGTTTTCCATAAAGAGCCTGAACAATCCCCATGGTGACGCTTCAGTGGAGCCACGCCCACCGTGACTGGATTCATGCTGCGCCTCTGCTGTACGTGTAACAGGAAACCTTGTGTGACGAAATTGACGTCATCGTCTCCACTCCGCTAGTGTCCGCAAGCGCTCGACCGCGGACGACCGCGTCGTCTGGCCATGACCAGAACGCGTTGAAAAGCGCATGCGCAAGACAACGTCCCATTCACGAGGGGGCGATATCGGCACAATACCAAGACAAAGTAGACGAAAAAAACGAGGAAGCAAGAGAATAAACATACATGAAGCATACTTAAATACTTCAACAGCAGCATCTTCGTGAAAAAGGAGTGAAAACGGGGAAGTCAAGTAGCAGAAAGCAAGCAGCGTTTCTTCGTTGGTGAAAATCCTGGTGCGTCAGCGCATTGGCGCTACCTATTGGGCGAGAGTGAAACTACTAGTGATGGTTTTGCGCATGCGTCAACAGCTTGGTCTGGGTCGACGGCAGAAGTGAGTATGAACAGCACCGCGTGCGTGCCGAGCTCGTCCAAAGCGGACTAGAGGGGAAATGCAGCATGAATAAGGCTTACGGCCCGCTTCTTGGTCTAGGTATGGCAAGCTGTTTTAACATTTAATAGCTAGCCTGGATATGTATTGTAGATATCAATAATTCAATTTTTTCTAGTAAAAATGAACATTTCAGATATCCACAATGACATTCTTCCTCTCTATAATGATCTATCTATGACATCATTCTTCCTAGGAGAAAGACGTCACTTTTCCCCATTCATGTGTATTATGGTTTTCACTTCCAGATATCTACAGTTACATTCTTCCTGTCTAGAATGAACATTCTGGATATCTGAAATAGAATTCTTACTAGGAGAAACTCTTTATTTCAGATATCTACAATGTATTTTGGATGTCCAAAATTATATTATAGATATCTGGAATGGGCAGCGCGGTGGCGGAGTGGTTAGCACTGTGGCAGCACAGCAACTCACCCTTGGCCGGGGGATCCTGAGTTCGATCCCAGCCCCCGACCAACAGTGATCTGTGTGGAGTTTGCATGTTCTCCCCGTGTCTGCGTGGGTTTACTCCGGGATTTCTCCGGTTTCCTCCCACATACCAAAAACATGCAAGTTAGGTTAATTGGCATCAAAACTGGGGATTCTAAATTGTCCTTAGGTATGACTGTGAGAGTGAATGGTTGTCTGTCTCTCTGTGTTGGCCCTGCGATGGACTGGCGATCTGTCCAGGGTGCCCTGCCTCTAGCCCAAAGATGCTGGGATAGGCTCCAGCCCCCCCGCGACCCAAAACGGATTAAGCGGAAGAAGATGAATGAATGAATATCTGGAATGTTTATCCAAAATGAAATATTCAGAATGAAAATTATGACTAGTAACAATTGGATTGTAGATATCTGAATTATTGATATCTACAATACATATCCAGGCTAGCTTTAAATGTTAAAAACAGTTTGCCATAGGCCTCAAGCATAGATCAGTTTAATGACCTCACCTAACCTCAGTTATGAAACATATCCATACTTAGAAATTTTGAGACAAAAAACTAACTTGAAATTGAGTTTTAAAATAAAGGAGGACCAGCAGACTTATGGGCATAAAATGGTGTGTTGTGGCCGACACACATTGTGGGCTCACGCTGCCACAGAGACAGAACTGAATGTGTATTGTGGAGTGTCACGTCTGCAAGGACTGAGGACTCAAATCTACAGGAGGTAACAAGGAAGTGTGAGATTTGTCTCTTTGTCCCACAGAAGACGCCCCGGAGGGTATTCCGGTTCATCAAGAATTGAGAGACAATGGTGAAGCTTCAAAGGGATGCTTTGTAACTGTATGTTGACTGAAGACACCATGTGACTTGAATTCTGATGCTGGAAATGTATAAAAGGGGGTTGAAGTATGATTCTTTCTCTTTCCTGCTTTGAGAATGCTAGGAGCTTGTGTTCTGTCAAATAAAGCTGGTTTATGACTGAAACTCAGCCTCGTTATTTGAGCATGCTCCTACACTGGTGACCTACGACGGAGAATGAGCAATGAGAATTCTTCCGAACCGGGCTCGGTGGAAGCCAGCCTGATGGCCGCCTCCACGCTCCGGCTGCCCGATTTCTGGCAGCACAGTCCGCGCTCATGGTTTAGCGCAATCGAGGCGCAGTTCAACCTCCGGAGAATCTCCAACGACAACACAAGATTCTACCACGTGGTAGCGAAACTGGACAGCGACACGGTCCAGAGAGTGGAGGATTTGGTTAATCATCCACCAGACAGCGACAAGTACAGCGCATTGAAAGACGCGCTGATCAGCCATTTCACCCCCTCAGTCCAACAAAGAGCAGAGGGGCTCCTGGCGCTGACGGAGGCAGAAAACGATAGACCTGCGGACCTGATGGTGAAGATGCTGCAGCTCAAAGCCTCCGAGGATGGCGAATTCATTTTCGCCCACCTATTCCTTCGAACCCTGCCACCAGCAGTGAGAGTGGCCCTGGCAGAGTCACCCCGATTGGCCAAGCGAGACTACCATGGGTTGAGCAAGGAGGCGCAGAAGTTGGTCGACGCCCACAAGCAGAACGCGGTTTCGGCCGCGGCGGCTAGTTCGGGAACGGCGTCCGGAGACAGCTTGGGTCCAGCGGCACCAGACGCACCAACAACGGCGGCGACCGGAGCCAGACGACGCGGAGCGGAGAACGGCTCGTGCTTCTACCACCGCCGTTTTGCAGAGAGAGCGCACAGGTGTGTCCCACCGTGCAATTTTAAACGCCAGGACCGAGGGCCGGTAGCAGCCGCGACTCTCGGCAATGAGAACAGGCTGCTTTACCTGACGGATGCACGCTCGGGGAAACAGTTCCTCGTGGACACGGGCTCGCAGCTGAGCTTCGTCACGCCCACCTACGCGGAACGGCTGTCGCCTTCTAAAGCCCCCTGGGTGTCAGTGTCAGCAGCGAACAGCTCCACAATTAAAACGTTTGGTGAGAGGACCATGCTTCTGTCCTTACAAGGCCGTTCATTTGAGTGGACATTTATTGTAGCAGCAGTCAGTTTCAACATGTTAGGGGCTGATTTTTTGTGCTCACATGGTTTATTGGTTGATCTTGCTAATAGACGTCTGATTAATTTTAATTTTAATTCTTTTCATTCTATTCCCTGCACAGCTCGGGTGGCCCCGCCAACTGCACATGCCAGCGTCTCAGCCGCGGGTGGTAAGTTTCACACTCTGCTTGCTCAGTTTCCAGCACTCACAGTCCCCACTTTTTCAGCAACGGTGGCCAAACATGGGGTAGAACATTTCATAACAACCACAGGCCCTCCCGTTTTTGCAAAGGCTCGGCGTTTGGACCCAGCTAAACTGGCCATCGCGCGCGAGGAGTTCACTAATCTGGAAAAACTAGGCATCGTTAGACGCTCCAAGAGCGCTTGGGCTTCGCCGTTACACATGGTCCCAAAGGCTGACGGCTCGTGGCGGCCTTGCGGCGATTTCCGCAGGTTGAACAACGTTTCAGCTCATGACCGCTACCCGATTCCGCACATTCAGGATTTTTCTGTTCATTTGGCGGGGGCGCGCATTTTTTCTAAAATAGACTTGGTGCGCGGCTATCAACAGGTTCCAGTGCGCGCGCAGGATGTACCCAAAACAGCGGTCATAACTCCTTTCGGCCTTTTTGAGTTCTTGCACATGCCTTTTGGCCTCAAGGGGGCCGCGCAGACTTTCCAACGCATGATGGATGCAGTTTTACGCGACCTGCCTTTCGTGTTCGTTTATTTGGACGATATTTTGGTAGCCAGCACGTCCGAAGGCGAACATGAAAAACACCTCACAGCAGTTTTCCAGAGGTTGGCAGAGCACGGGTTAATAGTGAACCCAGCGAAATGCCAGTTTGGGGTGGCGCAGATTGATTTTTTGGGACATCGCGTTTCGGCAGAGGGAGCAGTTCCCCTTCCAAATAAAGTGCGTGCCATAACAGATTTTCCGCAACCTCAAACGGTTAAGGCGCTTCAGGAGTTTCTAGGGATGGTTAATTTTTACAACCGTTTCCTCCCAAGCGCAGCACGACTCATGCAGCCATTGTACACCGCGTTAAAAAAACAAAAGCCCGCAAATAAAGTCGAATGGTCTCCGGAGCGGGAGCGCGCTTTTGCCCAGGTCAAATCAGCCCTGGCAAATGCAGTTTTGTTAGCGCACCCAGTTCCAACGGCCCGCATGGCGCTCACCACTGACGCTTCCGATGTAGCGGTGGGGGCGGTAGTTGAACAGTTTGTGGCAGGTACCTGGCAACCCCTCGCGTTTTTCAGCAGGACCTTGCGCGATAGTGAACGTAAATACAGCGCATTTGACAGGGAGCTTTTGGCCCTACACTTGGCCATCCGTCATTTTCAGTTCTGGTTAGAGGGGCGACGTTTCACCGCTTTTGTGGATCATAAACCGCTAACGTTTGCGATGGCCAAAATTTCAGAACCCTGGTCAGGCCGGCAACAAAGGCAACTAGCCGCAATATCGGAGTTTACTACTGATATTCAGCATGTCGCGGGTAAACACAATGTTGTAGCAGACTGCCTCTCGCGTGCAATAGCACCGCCAAGCCCTATAGGGGCAGACTCTGTAGCCATGGCCGCGGGCCCGGACAGCGACGCGGGAGCGCGCGCAGCCCCGGTCTGTGTTGGGTTAGATTATGCAGCCATGGCTGCGGAGCAGGTTAACGACGCGGACGTGCGCGCGCTCCAGTCTGGACCAACAGGGTTAAGGCTGGAGCACAGGGTGCAACAAAACGGTATGCCCCCGCTAATCTGCGATGTCTCCACGGGACGGCCCCGCCCTGTGGTGCCAACCGCGTGGCGTCGCCGTGTTTTTGACTTGGTCCATTCTCTCGCGCACCCGGGGGTGCGCGCATCGATCAAATTGGTGGGGGAGAAATTTGTTTGGCCCGGGTTGCGCAAACAGGTCAAGGAATGGGCAGCAGCCTGCGTAGCGTGTCAGCGAGCTAAAATACACAGACACACTAAGGCCCCGTTAGAACCTTTCCACATCCCCGCTAAGCGTTTTGATCACGTGCATGTTGACCTAGTCAGCCCGCTTCCGTTATCACACGGGCACACACATCTTTTGACAATGGTAGACCGCACCACGCGCTGGCCAGAGGTGATTCCTCTGACATCAACCACAGCGGAAGAAGTTGCGCGAGCATTTTTAACAGCATGGGTTGCGCGTTTTGGTGTACCGTCGGACATAACGTCCAACAGGGGTCCCCAATTTATTTCCGAGCTATGGTCATCGATGGCCCGCAGCTTGGGGGTGAAGATTCATCACACCACCGCGTATAACCCCCAGGCCAATGGTTTATGCGAACGCTTTCACAGGTCATTGAAAGCAGCCCTCAGAGCGTCGCTAACGGATACAAATTGGGTAGACAAACTTCCATGGGTGTTATTAGGGTTGCGTTCTGCACCTAAGGAAGATTTGCATGCTTCCCCGGCTGAATTAGTTTTCGCTCAGCCACTCCGTTTGCCCGGGGAATTTCTTCCTGATAATCCCGCACCTAATGGCCCCCCCGCTCAGCCGTGGCAGAGCGGCTCAGGAACAAACACGCTTCCTGGCCCGGTCCATCACAGTTTCCCACACGTTTTTGTGCCCAAGGCTTTAAAAAATGCAGAGTTTGTTTTTGTTAAACATGACGCCCAGCGTCCAAGTTTGCGGCCGTTTTACGACGGACCGTTTCGAGTGCTGGAGACCGGGCAGAAGCATTTTCTGCTAGATTTAGGGGGCAGAAGGGAGCTGATTTGCATTAACAGGCTCAAACCCGCTTTTGTTCTGGCTGACGAGGAGGTGCAGCTCGCGAGGCCCCCCCGCCGGGGCAGGCCGCTGAGAAGACATTCTCCAAAGTCTTCAAAGAGAGGTGCTAACAGCTTTAATCCACAGGTGCAGAGAGATGTTGCAGAGGCAGCCAAGCCAAGTTGCAGCAGATTCGGCAGAAGATTAAAACCTAGGCAGTTGGTGGATTGATTAGCGATGTATGGAGTGCTTTGTGTTTCTCTTTTTGTTATGCCATGCAGATTTTGCCTTACTCGACGTTTGGGGGGGGGGGGGTAGTGTGGCCGACACACATTGTGGGCTCACGCTGCCACAGAGACAGAACTGAATGTGTATTGTGGAGTGTCACGTCTGCAAGGACTGAGGACTCAAATCTACAGGAGGTAACAAGGAAGTGTGAGATTTGTCTCTTTGTCCCACAGAAGACGCCCCGGAGGGTATTCCGGTTCATCAAGAAATGAGAGACAATGGTGAAGCTTCAAAGGGATGCTTTGTAACTGTATGTTGACTGAAGACACCATGTGACTTGAATTCTGATGCTGGAAATGTATAAAAGGGGGTTGAAGTATGATTCTTTCTCTTTCCTGCTTTGAGAATGCTAGGAGCTTGTGTTCTGTCAAATAAAGCTGGTTTATGACTGAAACAGCCTCGTTATTTGAGCATGCTCCTACAGTGTCAGCATTAGTAACTGGAGGGTTTATTTTTACTTTAATTTTCAACTTTTTCCAATCATGAAAGCTTTTTTACTTTAATTTCCTATATTTATAACTTTTTATTGGAAAATTGTGACTTTTTCACAAATTTTTGATTTATTTCTGGTCATTATTCTGGTCATTGTGTTTTTATATATCTACATATTATTCCATCTAGCTACATTGCTCCGCACTGTGTGTGTTTATATACTTGCATATTTATTCCACCTAGCTGCAATGCTCCATACTGTGGGTGTTTATATATTTACATATTTATTCCATCTAGCTACAATGCTCTGCACTGTGTGTTCATATATTCATATATTTATTCCATCCAGCTACAATGCTCTGCACTGTGTGTCTGTGTGTGTGTGTGTGTGTGTATATATATTTTATAGTAATATGTACATATGTATATTAGCTGCTCTTGCTTGCTTGTTTTTTTTTTTTTGTTTGTTTTTTTTTTCTGCCTTCTGATTGTTGCTCTGAGTGTTGCTATCCCTGTGCTGTTGCAATCCTGGAATTTCCCCATTGTGGGACTAATAAAGGCTTATCTTATCTTATCTTATTACCTTATTATTCTGCGAGAAGAAAGAAAGACAACTATATTGTCATTCACAGTTTACACAGCAGAGCAAAATTATGTTTCTCCTATCTACAATGTTGATCACACCCTAGAACTGGCAAGGCCAGTATTGTATTGTGGGAGGAAACCAGAACGCCTAGAGAAAACGCACACAGCATGGGAAGAACAGACAAACTCCACATATGTAGATGGCACATGATGTTCCTGTCCTGGGAACGATCCTCAGTTCAAGCCAAGACCCTTTTGCTGTAAGGCAAAAATCTCAGAATTAAGGCTTTTTCTCCTAAATTTATATTTTTTTTCCCGTAAGCCCTGTTTTTATTACTTTTAAATTTGTGTATTTTTTCTTAAATCCTCATACTTTTGCAGCTGCTGTCAGACTTTATAATGTAATCTGTGCTGCTCACAGCGGCCATACATAACACCACTACTTTGCACAATAGGGATCGTTCCCTTCCAATGCACATTTATGTATTGCCAGGCAATTTATTTAACTAACTGTAGTGCTGTAAATAGCATTTAACTGCAGTGCTCTTGCACTGTGTATATATTTAACCTGTTGATCTCCTCAATTACTTTATCTTAGTTATTATTGCTCTGAGTGCTGCTATCCCTCTGCTGCTGCAATCCTGTAATTTCCCCATTGTGGGACTAATAAAGGTTTATGTTATGTTTTGTATAATAAATTTGCAGTTATTTCTTCTACATTTACATTTTCACTGTAACATTTTTCTCATAAAGTTTGAGATTGTTGTTTTTTAACCTCCACCTAGAAGTTTGTTTTACATTCATTGCCTCCTCAGAGGCCATAATGCCCTGGAGCAAGACCTGGGGAGTGGCTAGATGGCAAGTGCATGGTGGCTGGGTTTCTGCCCATGGGATCCTGCTGGGCTTGGCCCAAACCACATGGGTCTGACTTTTAGTAGACTCGATGCCTGCAGGAGGGATCATATCCTGGGAGCCTGGTGCTATGTGGACCGGACAGCACTCAAAGACAGAGATCTTTACAATCCTGTCCCTGGCTTCCTTAATTGGCTGTCAAGATGTGTTGGGCATCAAATTGGGACGGCTCCTGCTAGAAACACTGGAAGCTGCAAGAGGTGGCTGGGAAGAGTGAAGTCTGGTCTTCTCTGCTTAGGTTGCAGCCTCTGTGACCCAGACATGCGTGGAAGATGGATGGAGGGAATTCCAAAAAATTTGGATTTTCATAAAATTTTCAGGAGAGGTTGAAAATAGAACAAGGACCAATCTATTAGATTTTGAGGGTAATCTGAATATCAGCCTCCAGGAAGATTTTTTTTTTAATATTCCAAAAGGAGGAACTAAGTCAGTGCCTTGTCTGATATTATGATAGTCACCAGCAGAGGGCACCGTGTGCTGACAGGCTCTTTTGCTCATAACACAGGGTTACAAAAATAATTTTTTTGTAAGATGTCTGTGTTTTTTCAACTGATTTAAGACAATTTTGCACCACTGAATCCGGAAATTACATCCCTTTCTCTCGATCAGGTCAGGTTTTTATGCTAAGTTTATTTTTAAAAAATCTGATCTTCTGACTAAATTGATTACATTTTTGTGACATTATCAGTTGATTTTTGTGAATACTTCTCATCCAAAATAGATTTGTAAGAGAAAAAATCATTTTCTAACACAATTTACTGATTAAATGTTACAAACTTCGATCACTGTAAATTGAATAGTAGACATTGATAAAGGTAAGTACATGTAAATTGAATGTTACGTTATCATTGTTCAAAATTCCGAGCTTCAACTTCCGTTTATTCGAACCTCTAGAATGCTCAGCGGTAGAGATGTCTCTCTTCAGAGTCCAACAGTAATCAGCCATCATGACAATTTATGACATCATGTCATAAATTGGCGCAAGCAAACTCTTCAGAGTTCGAGAAATTTCAAGAAATAAAAAAGAATTTCGCATCATATAAAGCGAAAATACCCGTACATGGAAACAAAATTGTAAAAAAAAAAAACGTGTGACCATAGTTCAAAAAGTTGACCTGACTGAGCAAAACCAATGTGATTTTTGGATTCAGCACATCAAAATTGTCCTAAATCAGCTAAAATAAAACTTAGACAATAAATTTGGTGTTGACCAGTGTAATCAGTGGCTCCCTGTGGCATTTCAAGGAACCAAAGTAGACTATTTAAAATGATGTTTACCAGTATATCAGAATACACTTTGGTTCAGTGTACAACCTTGAGAAATGTGCAAAATGCATAGATAAAGTTGTTTGACTGTAGTGCTGCCTGGATATTTTAAACTTTGTGAAGGCTGCCCTATTCCTGAATGTCCCAAGGCAATACTGGCATGACAGAACAGATGCAGTCTGAAACTGGGTGGACTGCTGGCACAGACATTTGTTCTGTTTGGGTGTGGCCCAGAGTTAAAACTTCCCCTGTATGGCAGCAAACTGGTGAATAGCAGGAAGTTGGGGGGCATGAAACTTGGCCAATTTATCATTACTCCCTGCCATTCAGCCAAAGAGTAAATTCTAATTTAAGAATATCAAATAAAGCTATAATCACTACTTAAAACCATGGGTGGATATTTCACTTCACTGTTAGGGGGCAACATTTCTCAAGAGTAAAGATTGATCCTCCACTTAAACTCCTGCCCCAAGAGGAGGAGTTTAAGTATCTCGAGGTCTCATTCACAAGTGAGGGGAGAATGGAGCGAGAGATTGACAGACGGATCAGAGCACCCTCTGCAGTGATGCAGACGTTATACCAATCTGTTGTGGTGAAGGGGGAGCTGAGCTCTAAAGCAAAGCTGTCGATTTACCGCTCAATCTACGTTCCTACCCTCACCTATGGTCATGAGCTTTGGGGAATGACCAAAAGGATGAGATCGTGGCCACGAGTGGCTGAAATGAGCTTTCTCTGTAGGATTGCTGGACTCACCCTTATAGGGTGAGGAGCTCAGTCATCCAGGAGAGGCTCAGAGTAGAACCGCTGCTCCTCCACATAAAAAGGAGCCAATTGAGGTGGTTTGGGCATCTGATCAGGATGCCTCCTGAACGCCTCGCACTTCAAGTGTTTCCGGCACGTCCCACGAGGAGAAGACCCCAGGGCAGACCCAGGACATGCTGGCCTGGGAAAGTCTTGGTATCTTCTCTGAAAAGCTGGAGCAGGTGGCCGGGGAGAGGGAAATCTGGGCTTTTCCACTTGAGCTGCTGCCTCCGTGACCCGGACCTCTGGAAAAGTGGTAGAAAATGGATGGATGGATAGTAAAGATTGAGGGAGATGCTATAGAAGTTATTGTAGTGAGGGCCCTATGCAAGATTGTGTTTAGGGCCCCCTATTTTTGTTACAGGGAAGACTTCAAATCCTTTAAAACAGAAGCATTATAAAAACTGTACAGTATAGAATGATGAACAGAGAAAATGTAACCAATTACGTGGAATGATAAAAATTTAACCAGTATCCATGTTACAAATTTAAAAGAAAAAAGTCACAAATTTACAGGAAAAAAGTGGCAGATTTATGACAAAGTAGTGAATTGATAAGAAAATATAGCAAATTCATGAGGAAAAAAGTTACGTTTACAAGAGAAAAGTTACAGATTAAGAGAAAAAAGTTGCAAATTTATGAGAAAAGTTACAAATGAAAATGAAGGAAATGTATATTTTTCCTTCAGTGTTGAATGGATTAGGTTTTAAATTAGGATGTAGCCACACCTTTGTGACCTCTCAACATTTGTATCTAGTCATAAAGTTATAGACATGTCCTGGTTTATTGTACTATGTTGAATATATCACAGCTAACTGTCTTTGACTGTAATAGCAGTGGCCTCTGTCTGTCTACTGTTGCAAAATGTCACAGTTAGCATGGTTATAATGAAATACTGGCTTTTGTAAACAGAAACCAGAAGTCAATCTTATCACTGTAAAAAAAAAAAACAACAACAACTATGGTTTATCTACTTAAAAAAGTTAAGTGTTCAGGCTGCCTTAAAATTTTAAGTTGACTGAACTTGAGTTTATGTGTATTTACGACTTATCTTCTCAGGTTCAGTCAACTTAAAATTTTAAGACAGCCTCAACACTAACTTTTTTAAGTTGAGACAACTTTTTTTTACAAAGTTGTTAAAAAGTCAAACATTTTGGGTTTTAAAGAGCTATTTTGTGTAGCCTTTATTATTATTATCTATTTTAGCATTAGCCTAAGTCACTCCTGTACAACAAACAATCATGCTGTTTAATCAGCATATTGATATGCAACAATTGTCAGGTGAACAAATTATTTTGGTAAAGGACAAGTTTTGCTATTTCTCTGGAATACAATAACATGAATATAATTTTTTTGTAACTTTGCTTTTTATTCATTTTTCATAGTACATATTACATTCAGAACACAGTCTGAAACTCTTTATACAATAACATTTTCCATCTCTATATGTTTAAAGAAAAAACAAAGGAGAAAAAGAAAAGAAAAGTGAGGGAACAAATGTAGGAGCTTCAAGTTTTTAGTTTCCATCTCTAAGTTCTTCTGGTTACTTCAGTGTCTTTGGTTATTCTTTCAATTTCTGTCTCGTTGTTGTGCTTTGTAGTATGTCCATTTCCACCATTTTTTCTTAATATTGTCCTTGCATTCTCCAGTCAATATGTTAGTTTTTCCATTAGACGTATATTCTCAACAATGCCTGTCCATTGCTCTTGGTCAGGAAGAACTTTTAAGTGCCATTTTCTTGTAATTGTTTTTTTTTTACATGCAATCAACATGATTTTTACTAGATAGCTGTCCTCAGCCCATATTACATTGTCACTTTTAAGGTCACATAAATACATCAAGTTACAGTTCAATGTTATATTATATCCTAATATCCTCTGTATTATCACATGAACAGATTTCCAGAATGATGAGATTTTGCTGCATTTCCAAAATATATGTGAGTGGTCTGCATTTTGAGCCCCACATCCTCTCCAGCACATAGATTTGGTATTTATATATTTTCTTTGGATCTGTGGTGTAATGAAATAGCAAATCAGGTTTTTCCATCCAAATTCCCTCCATGTCCGTGAACTTGTAAATGTGTGTTGTGTTTTCCATATTTCTTGCCAGTTTTCTTCTGTTATGTTTAAATTTAGCTCTTTCTCCCATTTCTCCTTTATATAATTACTTGAAAGTTTGTTTGCCATAAGTTTCTGATAAAATTTTGAAATAATTCTGGTTTTATTTCCTGCATACGAGCTTAAAATGAATTGTATAATCTCACTCACATCTGTGTGGAGGTTATGTCTAATCCTTCTCACATAATAATCTTTCATCTGCAGAAATCTGAAGAATTCAGAGTTTTCTAGTTTAAATTTTCTTCTCATGCTTTCGAAACTCTTGAAATCTTTTTTTCTCATAATGCCCCATGCTGTGATTCCCTTGTTCACCAAATTTTTGTATCCCCTATCTTGCTTTGCTGGTTCAAATTGAGTGTCAAATGCTACCCATTTCAATAGTTTTATATCCTCTTTTCTATTATACTTTTGTACTATTTTATACCACAGTTCCAAAGTAAATTTAGTGATTGGGTCTATTTGTTTAATTTGTTTATACACATCTTTATCTTCCATTATGCTTTGCACCGGGAGTCCCTCAATTTCCCTTTCCATTTCTTTCCATTTTGCCTCATATCCTCTGTCACACCAACATGTGATATACAGTATCTTATTTTGCGCTGAGTAGTAATATTCTTTTAGACTCGGTAGACCCATGCCACCTTTCTCTTTTGGTAGCTGGAGTTGTATATTTCACCCTTGGCTTCTTGCCTTCCCAGACAAATCTTGATATCATCCTGTCTCACTTTAAGAACTGAGCACCAGGAATCTCTACTGGTAAAGCTTGGAAGAGGTAAAGCAGTCTAGGTTGTATGCTAATTTTGACTGTCTCAATGTTTGAATTCAGATCAATGTTTAAGATTGACCACCTATTGATATCTTTTTTTATTGCTTGATCTAACCTATCATAGTTTGCTTTGTAGATTTTACTTAAATCTTTGGTTTTGTTCACTCCACAGTATTTTATTTCTTTTTGTTTCCAGTTTAGCTTGATCTTATCGGTTATCTGGTTGTCTGGTTATAGTAGAATGTCAGTATTTGTGTTTTTGATATATTTATCTTGTATCCTGATAATTTTCCCAAAATTTCTATCAACTCCATCATTTCCATTATTGATTTATCTGGTTGTTCAAGATAAACTATAATATCGTCTGTAAACAGCCCAATCTTGTGTTCCGCTCCCTTTACTGTTACACATTTTAATTTCTTATTTTGACGCACCGCTTGAGCCAGTGGCTCTATGAACAGAGCAAATAAGGTGGGCGATAGGCAGCATCTCTGTCGAATTGATCTTTGTATATTTACCTTGTCCTTTAAGCTACCATTTATCTTGATTCTTGCCACAGGTTTTTGATACAGTGTCTTTATGCATTGCACTGATTTTTCATTAAATCCAAAGTGTTCCAGCACGGTATATAGAAACATCCAATTAACCCTATCAAATGCTTTTTTTGCATCTAAACTCATTATTACTGCACTTTTCTTTTCTTTATGTATTTGATTAATTATGTGTATTGTTCTCCTGATATTATCATGTGTTTGGCAGCCCTCTATAAAACCAGTTTGATCATCCTCTATCAATTCTGTCAAGAATGCCTTTAGTTGTTTACAGATAATTGTTGTATATATTTTATAATCCACATTTAATAAAGAGATTGGCCTATAATTTTCACATTGTTCCCTGTCTTTTCCTGGTTTTAAAATAACTGAAATAATGGCTTTGTTCCATGATGGAGGTATTTTGTTGTTGTTTAATGTCCAATTAAGTGACTTTAGGAGCTGTGGTGTGAGTTCTTCTATAAACAGGTTATAAAACTCAGAGGGCTATCTGTCACTGCCAGGTGATTTGCCATTTTTAATTCAATTCAGTTCAGTTCAACTTTATTTATATAGCACCATATCACAACAATAGTCATCTCATAGCACTTTCAAATGTAGGGGAAACCCCACAATTGCAGAAAGACCCCAGCAATCAGGCGAGCCCCAAGCACTTGGCGATGGTGGAGAGGAAAAACTCCCTTTTAACTGGAAGAAACCTCTAGCAGAACCAGGCTCAGGGAGGGGCAGTCATCTGCTGCGACTGGCTGGGGGGTGAGGGGATAGAGAAGATGAAAAGAACAGACATAAAGAGAGCAAACATTAAAGGAGTGAAGCCAAGTACGTTATTGGAGGTCACCCGGCAGTCTAAAACTATTAACAGCAAAATAAAGGGGGTGGGGTTAAGAGACACATGATCCATCCCTAATCGTAGGCTATATTGAAGAGGACGGTTTTTACCCTGCTCTTAAAAACAGAGATCGAGTCTGACTCCCGAACCCAGATTGGTAACTGGTTCCACAGGAAAGGAGCTTGATAACTGAAGGCTCTGCCTCCCATTGTACTTTTGGAGATTCTAGGTATTACAAATAATCCAGCATTTTACCTTATCTTAACTACTGTGTAGAAGTCTGGGGAAACACCTACAAGACCAACCTACAGTCAATATGCACATTACAAAAAAGAGCTATAAGGATAATAAACAATGTAGGATATAGAGACCATACCAATTCGTTGTTTTTAAAGTCACATGTCATAAAGTTCATCGATTTAGTTAAATTTAAGACAGTACAAGTAATGTACAGGGTAATTAATAATCAACTCCCAACTAATATACAAAAAAATATTTAAAAAAAGAGACAATGATCATAATTTGAGAGGAGACTTAAACTTTACAAAACCCAAGATACGAACAACCAAGAAAAGTATGTGCATATCTGTCTGTGGGGTGGATTTGTGGAACAGTCTGGAGCCGGAACTGAAACTATGTACAAACAGAAATCAATTCAAAAAGAGGTATAAACATTATTTGCTGAAAGTATATATGTTAGAAGGGTAGTATTTATATGTACGATTCACTATGCTCACTCTGGGACATTATGGAACACTATGGAATGGTGGGTGGGACAGCACTGCGTATATCTGTGTTGTTTGAGGCTGGTTTTGATGTATGGACATCAATGTATGTTAGGATGGATGGATGTTAATGTTGATATGTAAAAAATACAGTAAATTGTTTACTTGGGGTCTTAAAGGTGGTAATTTGTATATAATTCACATGGGTGTATTTATGGAAAAGAGGAGATGGAATTAATAAGTGTTCACTTCTTCCTTCTCCCTTTCAAACACTGTATACTGTTACTTTATTGCATTTGTCATTTGTTTTGTTTTTGTTATACTTTTTTGTTCGAAATAAAGTATCTGTCTAATCTAATCTAATCTAATTTTGGGAGCGTAGTGTTCTGTTAGGATGATAGGGTAAAATCAGATCTTTTATATAAAAAGGGGCCTGATTTATTAAGAGCTTTGTAAGTGAGAAGAAGGATTTTAAACTTAATTCTAAACTCTATGGGAAGCCAATAAAGGGAGGCCAGAACCGGAGCGATATGATCTGTCTTTCTAGTACCTGTTAAAACTCCTGCAGCAGCATTTTGGATCAACTGAAGACTTTTTAAATATATTTTAGGACAACCTGATAACGAGTTACAATAATGTAATCTAGAGCTAACAAAAGCGTGGATCAGTTTCTCAGCATCACTCAGAGACAAGATGCCCCTAATCTTGGCAATATTACGCAAATGATAGAAAGCAGTCTTAGAAACAAATTTAATATGTGAATTAAAAAACAGATCTTGATCAAAAATAACTCCAAGGTTCCTCAGAACTATTCAGACAAAGAGTACCACATCCAAATTAAGAGTTTGATTTGGAAAGGTATTTCTAAGGTTTTTTGGACCAACAAGAATGACTTCAGTCTTATCTGGGTTTAATAGCAGAAAATTACAAGTCATCCAAGCTTTGATTTCCTTGTATTATGTTCATAAAAAATTACATTGATTATGTTGCGGGTCATTTTGACCCGTACTGTGTAAATCCACTCAAAACAGTCAAAAAACAGGTTAAACCATTAACAACTTTATTTTAGATTATATAAACATTTATAAAAGAGACATAACAATACATTTTTAATTTCAACACTATATTTAAGAACTATTTTGTTCAAGTTTTTCCCTCTGCTTTTTTTTTTTTCATTTAACTTGCCCCTTTTTCTCACATTTTCAATGTTCAGCATTTTCAATGCTCTCCACATGATGGACAGAATGTAACTGTGTGCTTTCTGCAGATGTAATTCTTGCATTTCACACAAGATGTACTTGTTTTACTGTCCTCTCGGGAGGGACAGACCTTGCATCTTTTCTGTTTCTTTACACCTGTGTCCACTGGATCCATTGCAGATTGGTTGGATGACCTGACCTTGACCTTTTCAATGGCAGCTGCAGCTGCTGGGGATCGAGCTGGCCTGGCTCGCCTCTGGATCTTGGGAGTGACAAGTGCTTTGCCGAGTTCTTCCAGGAAAAGCCGACGTCGGTACAATTTGCCGGCATTCCATTGCTGGTTGATTTCAGTCCACAGGACATAGGCATCGTAAGCAGACACATCGACAATGTTGTAGAAAATCACCAAGGGCCAACGGGCAGTCTTGTGCTGGCAGCTGTATGTTGCTGTGACTTTGTCCAGATTGTCAACTCTTCCTTTGGTGGAGTTGTAGTCCAGGATCATTTGTGGCTTCATGTCTTCTCTTGTGCTCAGAGATGCATCTGTGTGCATTGCGCTCATTACAAGAACATTCTTGTTTCTCTTTGGGCAGTATGAAACAACTGCTGCTTTCTCAGTGAAAACAAATATTGAGGAATGCAGAGGTCTGCCCTGCATCTTCAGAATTTCACTGGGAAGTTCTGGCTTATTTCTTCTGACTGTTCCCAACATAGTCAGCTTTCTCTTCTAAAGTTCATCTCCAAGGCGGTAGGATGTAAACAAGCTGTCACATGTGATGTTATGACCTTGCAACCCTTCACTCATCTCCAGCACCACACGCATCCCCTGATTCTTCTCAGATGCTCCTCCAGGTAGCTTTCCAGTATACACTTGCATATTCCATGCATAGCTAGATTTTGCATCACAGGCTACCCACATTTTGATGCCATACTTGGCAGGCTTGTTGGGCATGTACTGTCTGAAAGGACAGCGCCCCCTGAATGGTACAAGGCGCTCATCTACAGTAACATGGAGACCAGGATTGTACAACAAAGGTAGAATTTCAACCCATTTATCCCATACATCTCTAAACGCAGTTAGTTTGTCTCTTTTACGTCGACCAGCTCTGGTGTCACGGTTGTCAAATCGGATCACACAAGATATCATGTGAAATGTCTCCAGAGACATTGTTGCTCGAAAGAATGGCCTTCCATACTCTTCATCCCATAGACTTGCAGTTGCTTCTCCCTTTGACCTGTACACTCCAGCTAATACCAGAATTCCAATGTAAGCATCCAAGTCAGTCTGATCCAGTGGCTTCCATTTCTCCTGAAATACACGCCTCCCCTCCAAGTTGGTCATTTCCAGTATAATCTTCTCTATTGGTGGGGATATGAAGAGTTGAAATGCTGATTGAATATCATCAATTCGTGTGACAGCAAATCTTGTAGGACCGGGAGTCATTTTGATGACATTGGAAGATGACAGTCTACCTCGGCTTTGGTGTGGTGAAGTTGACCATTTTATATTACCATCTTTAGATGCCCATGTCCCCTCTGTGGATGATGATTGCTGCATTCCTTGGCTTTCATCCAATGGAGACACAACGGCAGGCTCGTCCTCTGAATCCTCCTCATCGTCGGAAAATTGACAATCTGGATCATCAATTACATTGTCCTCGGTCTCTGAAATCTCTTCCTCTGCGTCACTATCCCAGTTCAAAATATGTGATGAAGCTTCTTCAGCTGTAAACCTTCTGGAGCTCATTTTTGGTGCGTTTGTCAAAGAGATGGCATGAGAAAAGTGACAAGGACAAGGGAGAGAAAGTCCCTTCTCGACACACACCTGGGTCTCTGGCAGTCAAAATACAATTAACTGGGCAGTCAAAATAAAGTACATCAAAGAGGCATGTTTATTTTGGATCTGTACAGCTACTTACCCACATAAAAGTGTCCGGGTCAAAATGACCCACAACATTGTCTTTGTATACAAACACTGCATATGCATTCCACTACACATCAAAGTGTCCAGATTTTACACACCAGTTCATGACCCTAGATGAGGAAAAGTCACAAAATTTCATGAAGAAAAAGAAAGGATAACCCGTACTTTGGTCAACACAAAAACCAAAATGGGTCAAATTGACCCTTAACATAATAGGGTTAAGACAGGCGTCCAACTTGGCTAATTGATTACTATCATCTGGCTTCATTGACAGGTACATATAATTGTGTGTCATCTGCGTAACAATGAAAATGTATAGTGCTTTCTAATGATGTTGCCTAACGGAAGCATATATAAACTAAAAAGAGTAGGGCCTAGCACAGATCCCTGTGGAACTCCATAACTGAGCTTAGAGTTGGAAGAAAACTCATTGAAATGAACAAACTGAAGCCTATCGGACAAATAAGATCTAAACCACTGCAGCGAAGTTCCATTTAGTCCAGCATAGTGTTCTAACCTATCAAGTAGAATATCACGGTCGATAGTATCAGAGGCTGCACTAAGATCTAAAAGGACAAGTACAGAAACAAGTCCATTATCAGATGCGATAAGGAGGTCATTAGTGACCTTCACTAAGGCTGTTTCAGTACTATGATGGATTCTGAACCCCAGATTGAAACCCTTCAAATAAACCATTTCCCTGCAAGTGGTCAAATAATTGCGTAGCAACAACTCTAAGATTTTTGAAATGAAAGGCAGATTAGAGATTGGTCTATAGTTAGCTAAAACTCCTGGATCGAGCGTTGGCTTTTTGAGTAAGGGTTTAATTACAGCAATTTTAAAAGCCTGCAGTACATGACCTAAAGTTAACAAAGAATTGATTATTTGAAGAATACGGCTACCAATAAATGGGAAGACTGTAGAGGGTGCAGAGGAAAGGACGTGGAGGCGAGGCACGAGCATAGGTCAGCACAGATTCTTTATTTACCCTCTAACATGAATACAGCCCGTTGGTGCCCGGTTAAGTAGCGATGAGAGTAGAAGTGTAAGAGTGAAGAGAAAGAGATGAGGGAGAGCAGTTCTTTTATACCTTATACAGACAGAGAGAATGCATGGAACATTAGCATATCAGTTGTTATCTAATACCATTGATCAATACACATGATTAGCATGACACTGGTTGGCACAAAGATGCATGCATTCAGTCCCGTCTGACTGTCTCCTGTGGTTCTTTTGGTCGTGTGTCAATTGTCCTCTGCTTTCTCCGAGCTCCTGCTGGGTGTGAGGCAAGTTCCAGAAGAATGTCCCAGAGGAATGTCTCCCCGCTGTGTTTAGTGTCACCACAAGACTTTTTTTAAATAACCTGGTAGGAATAGGGTCTAAAAGACAAGTTGAAGGCTTGGATGAGGAGATTATTTTATCTAACTCTAGAAGGTTGATTGGAGTAAACTTATCCAAACAGATATCAGTTGAAGGAGTTGTAGTAGTTGCTGTACTTAAGTTTACGGTGGGAAGAATCTGACTTATTTTATCTCTAATAGATAAAATTTTATGGTTGAAAAAGTTCAAAAAATCCTGACTAGTAAGCACTAGGGGGATGCGAGGATTGACAGAGTCCTGACTCTTTGTCAGCCTGGCTACAGTGCTGAAAAGAAACCTGGGATTATTCTTCTTCTCTTCTATTAATGCAGAGTAATAACTTGTTCTAGCTTTTCTAAGAGATTTTTTTATAAATTAAGAGATGATTTCTCCAAGCTAAATAGATAAGATAAGCCTTTATTAGTCCCACATCTAAGTTATTGGAACACCATTTTCTTTCTAATTGACGAGTCTTCTGTTTTAAGCTATGAGTTTCTGTGTTAAACCAAGGGGTAAGAAATCTCTGATTGGACTTTTTCTTTTTTAAAGGGGCCACCAAGTCTAGAGTCTGATGCAGAGAGGCTGTAACACTACCATGCTATCAATTACGGAAGGAGCAAGCTCTCCATATTTTTTTTTTTCCATTGTGTTGACACATGGCATAGAGGAGACAATCTGCATAAATTTGGTAACAACATCATCTGAAAGACATCTGCTGTAGTAGTATTTTTCTTTAGCAGTCAAGTAGTCAAGAATAGTGAAATCAAAGGTTAACAGACAATGGTCTGACAGTACAGGATTATGAGGAGACACTACCAGATTTTCTATTTCAATGCCATAAGTCAGAACAAGGTCCAATGTGTGGTGGAGATAATGGGTAAAATTTTCTACTTTCTGGGAACCACTTAATCCTTTTCGGGTCGCGGGGGGTGGGGGGTGGGGTGGGGGCCTGGAGCCTATCCCAGCATCTTTGGGCAAGAGGCAGGGTACACCCTGGATAGATTGCCAGTCCATCGCAGGGCCAACACAAAGAGACAGACAACCATTCACTCTCACATCCATACCTAAGGACAATTTACAATCCCCAGTTGATGCCAGTTAACCTCACCTGCATGTCTTTGGCCTGTGGGAGGAAACCAGAGTACCCGGAGAAAACCCACCCAGACACGGGGAGAACATGCAAACTCCACACAGAAGGGTCACCGATGGTCTGGGGGTGGGATCGAACCCACGATGGTCAAGGGTGGAATCGATCCCTTGACCTTCTTCCTGTGCTGCCACTGTGTTAACCACTGCGCCACTGTGCAGGGAAAACCCTATCGAGTCTAATATTGAGTTGAATGCCTTATTAAGACAGTCACTATCTACATCAACATGTATATTAAAATCCCCTGCTATAATTATTCTATCTGATTTCAGCACTAAATCAGCTAAGAATTTGGCAAATTCAGATAAAAACTCTGAGTAGGCTGAGGGAGGATGGTAAACTATGGCAAAGAAAATTGGGTTTAAGCTAAGATTGCCAGCATGCCCCCATACTGAGGACCAGGCCCTCAAAGGAATTAAAACATGTTTTTTTGCTTTACATTAAGTAGTAATTTAGAATGGCAAATTGCCACTACTCCACCTCCATAAACAGAACTTCTGGGATTATGATAGTTTAGATAACCAGAGAGAGTTCATTCATTTAAACCAACATAATCATCTTGCCCTGGCCAAGTTTCTGTAAGGGATATTAAATCAATCTGATGGTCAATTAACAGATCATGGACTAGATACTGTAGATAGATAGATAGGTGTACTTTATTGATCCCAAACTGGGAAATTACAGTGTAACAGCAGCATGACAGTTGACAACCAAACAACAGAAACACACACATGACAGACAAAGGGATTACCCATGGAAAGTAAAAACTAACACAACTATAAAACCTATATACATCATAGCTTAATATATGATGACCCGTATAAACACATGAATCATCCCATTGCACAAAGAAGGACTATCAGGAGCAGAGTGAAAAAGTGATGTACCAGTTAGTCGGTAAGGTGCAGTGTGGCAGCATAGCTATGCCAGAATACAACATCATAGTGAGTTATTGTACAGTGAAATTGTATGTGGCAGGAAAGATTTCCTGTACCTGGCCGTTCGACAACGAAGCTGTAGTAGTCTACTAGAGAAAGTGCTTCGCTGTCTATCTAGTGTGTGGTGGAGGAGGTGATCAGGATTGTCCATGATGGATCACAGTTTATTTAGTGTTCTCCTCTCCATCACTGTCTCAAAGGTCTCCAGTCTGAGTCCAATTACAGAGCCAGCCCTCTTGATAATCTTGTCAAGTCTGTTGGTATCTCTGGCCCTGATACTGCTACCCCAACAGACAGCAGCAAAGAAGATGGCGCTGGCGACAACAGTCTGGGTGAAAAGCTCCAGCATCCTGCTGCACATGTTGAAGGATCTCAGCTTCCTCAGGAAGTAGAGTCTGCTCATCCCCTTCTTGTTCGCAGCATCGGTGTTGGATCTCCAGTCCAACCCGCTGCTGATCCTGACACCCAGATATTTGTAGTCCTCACCCACTCCCACATCCTCCCCCCTAATCTGCAGTGGCTGAGAAGGAGCCTTCGTCTTCCTGAAGTCAATCACCATCTCTCTGGTCTTGCTGACATTCAACCTCAGTATGTAGACTAGTAGAGACTTGGGAGTTAGAGACCTAATATTTAACAAACTGCATTTAATTTTTAAATTATGAGGAGGAAGAGAGGGCAAATCATTAAATTTAAAGACCTGATGTTTAATTTGAGTTTTACCAACTTTTTGTTTAATCACTTTGGGATGTTTATACATTATATTTAATATTAGCTTTGGGGAGAGTAGACAAAGGTTCTCTGAAGGGGAAGACGGGCTAAGTTGAGGGGTGGCGGATGAGGAGGAGCTGCAGAAAGGTGTGTATTTATCAAGTTATGTTGTATTTGTCTTGGGTTATAATATTTTGGGTAACGGGAGACAGACACAATCTCTGTGGGGTTATAAATTGAAGACTGATCTAAACAGTGATTATTTGAATTAATAGGATTAATATGAGAAGTGGAAACAAAGAAGGGCTGGTTGCCAGACCCACGAACTTCGGGGTGATTTAACGCACCAGATTTCAGTCACTGTACTAAAAAACGATGAATGGAATCGAACAGATTGTCCCTTAAAACATGTGCACCAAGTCTATTTGGATGGATGAGATCTGGCCTCATAAATGATGGGCGGTTCCAAAACAGGTTGAAATTGTCTACAAAACCAATGTTAAAAGTAGGACATGTAGAACACAACCAGGTATTAAGGCTGAGAGGTCTGCTAAAATAATTGCAACCTCGTCTGAAAGGTGCCAATGGCCCAGAAATAAACACACGTCTGCCACAGTTCATAAGAGTGGACAGAAGGCTCTTGAAGTCACTCTTTAAGATCTCCGACACTTCATCTGGGATGTTGTTGCATCCAACATGTACAATGACAGTTTTAGCGTGGGCGAATTCATTTAATAGGTCAGGGGTAAGAGCCTCAATGTCTGACTCTTTAGCCCCAGGAAAAAATTTAGTGACACAGTACCTGCTTCTGACATTCCTCATAATTGAATCACCAATTACCAACGTCATCTGGGGGGGCTTTGCCAGTGGCTTCTGAAATGGTGGATAATTTTGCCGATGTTGTTGTTGTGATGGCGGGGTGATGCGCTCTCTTCTTTTTGGAGCTGGTGTATAGTTTGGCACACCTAAAGTAGTTTTAATCCGGGCCTTGCAGGTTTGGCCGCTGCTGAAGGAGGAGGGGTGGCCATGGGAGGATGATTGACGTCCAGGTGGGGAAAATCTTCCAGGGAAAGGATGTCGAATCTGTTTTCCAGCAACAAGGGAAGAGAGGAGGCGCGGCCATGTCTGGTCAATCCCCGATGTTTGCTAGTTGGCCCAACCAAGGTCCAGGGCGTGCATTGAGGATGAGAAAAACCACCCGGGGCTTTGGGTTTAGCTCTGAGCTGAAGCCGGTGTTTATTGCTGGGGTCCTGGACAGCTGAGGAGACCGGAGCAGGGGTGGAAGTGGATGGTGATGTGCTAAATTCACCCAGGTAAGTAGCCGTCTCTGTTAGCTGCGAGTCGGTTGCCGGGGCCAATGTCTGCCCAAGAATTATAGTATCTAGGTAGTCTTCAGCCTCCCGAATCTTATAGAGGTTGGAGAGTCTCAATTCCAACTCAGAAACCTTCTTAAAGAGGGACACACAGCTGACACACGTCGGGGATGGAGTCATGGCGTTCCAGGCGAGAAGTGGATAGCTAGCTGGCTAAAAACAGGTTAGCCTAGCCTGGTGAAACAGCCCTGCCCGGGATCTGATTCACCTGTGTGTCTGATCGGGCTTTTGTATTTACTAGGCCAACACTAAGCTAACACTAAGTAAAAAGCTAATATCAGTAAAAAGAGATAAAAAAATTAAAAACGAAGTTAATAAAACAAACAAAAGCGGACAAGATAACGCTTTGACGTGATGTGACGTTTACAGATGCAGACACATGTGCACTAGTTTGTTTGCAAGCTAGCTGTAGCTTCTGACAGCTTCTGCGATTAATGACTTAATCGCATCTTTAATCTCTTGTGTTGTTATTTCTGCTGTTAGCTTTTCATTTTGTTGATTTCCTATTGATGGCAAGTCCAATGTGTATAGAATTTTTTTTATATCCCTAACATTTGTCTCTTCGGGTTGCGAGTGTAGTTCTTGATAAAATTTATGGAATATTTCTCCGATGTTTTCTGGGTTAACTGTTGTTTTATTTGTGATGGGATCTCTAATTTTGTTTACATTATTCACTGTTTGTTGTTTTCTTAACCATTTTGCCAACAATTTTGTGGCCTTTGGCCCTGTTTCATAATAATTTTGTTTTAAAAATCTATTTTTCTTTTCAATTTCATCCATTAGTATTTCTTTTATCTTTATTTTTTCTCCATTAATTTCTTGATGTATTTTTGGATCATTTGTGCATTGATGTTTACGTTCTAATTCCCTCAGTCTTTCCCATCTTTGTTTATATGATTCTAGTTTAGACTTTTTTGCTTTTCCTGATTCAACAATTATTTTACCCCTTAACACCACTTTTAGTGCATCCCATAGTATTGTTGGGTCTACTTCTCCATTATCATTCTCCTCATTAAACCTATTTATGTTTAACTTTATTCTTTCTTTTGTTTTCTCATCATTTAATAATCCCACATTAAGTTTCCATGTTGTTTGTTGTTCTTTATTATTTAAATATATTTCCATGTATATAGGATTATGATCTGATATTTCTGCCCCTCCAATCTGACATTTTCTCACCCTGTGTCTGTCACCTTCATTCATAAGGAAGTAATCTATTCTAGAGTGTACTTTATGGACTGCTGAATAATGTGTATAATCTTTTTTGAGTGGGTGCAGATCCCTCCATACCTCTACCATACCCATTTCTGCCAGTGAGGTTCTTATGAACTTTGTTATATGCTTTTTTGTCTTCTTAACACTTGTTGTATCAACTTCATGATCCATGACTGCATTTAAGTCTCCTTCACAAATTAGGACTCCTTCACTGTGTGTTGCTATTATATCAAACAGATGTTGAAAAAAGCCCTTGTCACTTTCTGGTGGGGCATAGATGTTCACTAATGTGATCTGCATACCATCTATTCTTCCCTTTACTATTGCATATCTGCCTTCTTTATCCTGGATTTCTTGTTCACAGTCAAATTGTATTTTATTTGAAATTAATATCATAACCCCCCTTTTAGATCTTCCTTTGAATGAACTGTAATAGGAGTTCTTATAGCCAAATCTCTTTAATTTCTCATGTTCTGTCTTGTTCAGATGTGTCTCTTGCATAAATATAATTTTGGCTTTTTCCTTCTTGAATTTTCTTATTATTCTTTCCCTTTTAACAGGTGAGTTCAGACCATTCACGTTTAATGTCATTATCTTAAGATTTTTTACCATATTCATGTTTTTCCATTTTTTTTTTAACTTGTGCTCCTAATCCCTTTAACAACAAAACCAACATATACAGTATATGAACAAAAACACATTAAAGAACCTTGACCTCCAAACTTTGGGTCTTTCTTCTGCCCACTGGTCCCTGTTGGAGGGTGGAGGGAATGTCCTCACTGAGTGAGGGGCTCTCCCTAGACCTGTAGTTACTATCCCAGTAATAAACATTAGTCTAGAAATGTCCAACAAAAATCACTTTAACCTCTCCCAGTCAATTATTTACTTCTCATTTACCTTGTCTTCTTGGCCTTCATATGTCCTTCTTAATCTTTGATATAATCTAAGTTTTCCATTGAAAGCCTAGCAGTTTTTCTTGGGCTTTATGCACCACATCCGTCTCCTGTCCTCTGCCGCTCACTCGCCTCCACTCCGGTCATCCCAGTGCGCTCTGTGCCGCCCCTGCTTCAGCCGCTTCCTCAGGTACGCTCACCACAAAGCCTCGCTCCTTCATGTCCCGCGCTGCCTCCCTGGCCGTGTTGTACGTTTTCACGCCATCATCCCAGTGTATTCGCATCTTCATTAGTGGCGTTTGAAATCTAATTATTTTCTCTTTCAGCATTTTTTTAATGTTGGCATATTTCTTTCGCTGCTGCACAATTTCTGTCAGGTAGTCATGATCAAAGAATATCTGCTTGTCACCAACTCGTATCTTTTTTTTGTCCACGCTTGCGTCAGAGTTCTTTCCTTTACGTCGTATTTTAAAAAGTTTACCACAACTGACCTGGGTGCAGAGTTTGAGTTCGGTTTCTGTGCCAAGGCTCTGTGCACGCTGGATCTGTAGGTCTGTTTCATCAGGCAACTCAAGCTCTTTTTTTAAGAATTGTTCTATGAATTTCACCATAGAGTCGCCTTCGGTGCCCTCCAGTATCCCGAAGATGCGTATACTGCTCCACCTGGACCTGCTCTCCAGGTCAGTTATTTTTTCCTGCATCCTCTCTGTCTGTGCCATCAGGGTCTGTAGCAGCTCGCTTGCCTCGGTCTTCCAGTCTTCCACCTCTGATATTCCAACTTGAGTTTCTGCCATACACACCAGTTGAGTGCGCAACCCCTCCGTGTTTTCTGCTAGTTTGTGGTCTATTTCTTTTCGGAGACCCATAATTTCCTCCTTCACCTCTTTTTTCAGTTCTTCCTTAAGAGTCGTTAAAACCTCTTGGAGTTCTCGCTTGAGGTGTTTTATATTCTTACTTATATTGGCGAAGCCAGTGTTCATAATATCGAGGTTGGCATCATCCATTTTCTCTGTTGAAGTCTCCTCGTTTTTGTTGGCCTCGTTCTCAGCGATTTCTCCAGTGTTGTTGAAGAGGGATTCCTTAGTTTTACCCTGCTTTTTCGTGTTTTCATCCCTTGGTTTATTGACTTATTTATGTCGAGTTGGCCATTTAGCAGAAATTTTTAACCTGACTTGGGAAAGCTCTCTGTTTAAAGGTCTGATGACACGTTTTTGACTTCATCTAATTTTTCGACACATAATACAATATGACGAAATAGGTTGGTCTGTGCAGTTCTAAGTCAAACAGGCTTTTTTTCACGCGAATATCCGACGTTTCATGAGCACCACATCACCAATTACGTCAGTGGCTGGAAACCCCCCCGGCCATGTTGTAACGTCATCGACAGAACACAGCGCTTGGCTGCTCTTTGTACACAGAGGATCGAAGCGGTTGGAAACATCGACGATGGTTCCAGCACATGTAGCCTATAATTGGTTTGTGTCATCCAATCTTCAGACGATTATAGTTCCAAAGAATGGGATGATAATGAAGAATCTGGGGGTATCAGACCTTATAGGTTTGAGTTGTGTCAAGTGGGCATTGTGCCAAGCGAGTCAGACTCAGAGAGTGACAGTGGAGAGGCACACATGGCCGGCGCAGCAGCAGCGACAAACACACGGCAGGGGAACACAGAGTGGTGTGCTTTTGTTACAGATATTGCAACAAATTATTTGTTCATAAATATAATTTATTTAAACCCAATTTTTCAATAAAATCATAACAGTGTATTCTCTGTGGCTCAGGCATTAGGTTTATTATGTATTATCTTTATGTATTTATGTATTATGTATTATCTGGTGAATCCTGCGCGTAAATCCATTCATCATGACCCTCCACATGCTGTTACGCAGGGCACGGAGAGGGAGGATGAAATAATGAGAGTTTACGTGCAGGGTCCACCACAGCACATTTAATACAGAAAGACAGACAATTCTCAAAAAGGTGAAGACGTACAAAAAACAAAAACACACTTACTGATGGCGTTCGGGGACTGGCATCGCCAAAGAATGAATGAGTGGAGACGTGTTAGCCACAGGTGTGCCCCAGAGCCGACATCGCTTCAAGAACACACGAGAACCAAGGCGAACATGGAGTGACTAACACATCGTGAGAGTGCTTAAAATACTCACAGACTAACAGCACAGATGACAATACTGTGAACCAGCAGTGCGTGACTGGCAAACGGCCGCTAAGTACATGCACTGCTGGTGATGGTGTGATGAGAAGCACCTGGGCGAGGACCGGGAAAGATAATCAGTGAGATTTTTAATCAGCTGGTGATAATGATAGAGAGGACGTGGCCGGACCGGCAAGCGTCAGCATGCGATCACAGAAAGTAGGTCAAAGCTGTGCATAAATCCATTAATCCTTCCCCTCCTCGTGTGCTCCTCCTGCGTAAAAGCGCATGAGGAGGCTTATGACAGTTGAAGCTGAAGTGTGTGATGTGGTCTTTCACGGCCTGCTGTTTATCTAAGCCTGCGATACAACACGAAGACATAGCCATAAAATTAAAACAAGAAACCAGAGAAACTGTGAACTACAAAGCTGCTGTCATTCCAGTCAACAACACCGGAGTCTGTTCTGTTGCTTACGTCATGGTGGTGCCGCCCTTCATTTGGTGGGCCGCACCACAGTCCATTCAGCAGCTGCATTTTTTTGATGATAACTAATTTATGCAGGTGCGGTTGTAAATATTGTATTGCTCATCGACAATGACTTTTGGGTTTATACAACATGCTAAAAAATGTCAAAATCGTGTCATCAGACCTTTAAGCGTTATGCCTCTCCACCATCTTCCCCAACATGAATATAATTTAAACACAACCCCATCTTTTTAGACTTCACTTTGAACATGCATGAGGCAAACAAGACTAAAACAAATGCCATTTTTATATGCCTTTAATGAAATCAAATTCCCTCAGTGTTCATCAAAGTGAGTAAAATACAAACTCAAAGTTTTCACATTTGTTTTCTTGTGCGTTTCAGCTGGATTTTACCCTGCTTGAGCTTGTCTGAAAAACTCAATAAGCCACACGAACACTAATATCACCAAACCATGAATTAAAACACAATACAGTTCATGAAAGATAGTTTGTCACAAAAATGACCAATAGTCATACACTTGTCATTGTGTTCATGCATAGTTAAGTAAGACACAAAGCGAAGTTAGAAGAAGAAGCCAACTTTATTGTCATTCAATCCATACAGCCAATCATATACAGTAGAACGAAATTACATTTCTCCTATGTACAATGTTAATCACATCTAGAATCAGAGGCGCCGCTGCCATGTAAGGCACCACCACAAACAACTTTAGTTGTTAGTACTACCATTGTGGATCTATTGTATGTACAATTTGATGTATTGTTTCAGGTATACTGTATGTGAATATCATTATCTAATGTATAATAATAATGGATTAGATTTATATGGCGCATTACATGTCAAGTGACAGCTCAAAGTGCTTACAGTGAGTCAATTATTCATTCACTCCAGACAGACATTGAACATTGATAGTGGTAAGCTACTAGTGTAGCCACAGCTGCCCTGGGACAGACTGACAGAAACGTGGCTGCCAATCTGCTCCAACGGCCTCTCCGACTGCTACCGAACATTTATACATATTTATACCCAGTGTCATGGGCATTGGAGGAAAGGTTGGTAAAATGTCTTGCCCAGGGCCACAATGGCAGAATGGCTGGGGAGAGCAGAATTCAAACCTCCAACCCTCTGGTTATTGGACAACCTGCTCTACCACCTGAGCCACTGCTGCCCACATTTCCCTCCTCCGTTCCATTTTTGCTGAGCACCAAGCTGGATGGCAGGAAGTACCATTTTTATATGGTCCTTGGCATGAAACCCGACCTCCCGGTTGTGGGGCGGATGCGCTACCTCTAGGCCACCACTCCGGTATACACAGTTCCACTGTTCAGCCTGTGATCATTTAGTGAACATGTTTATATGTACATGAATAAACCGGTTATGATTGGATTTCTGGAGTCATCTGATTATTCAAGTGGCCATGTGAACAGAATAATCTGACAAAGGCTATGTAACCAGGGTCATTAACTCAAGTGCAGTCATCCATTTATTCAGTGCATGTAAACACGACAAAGCTGATTATTGCCATTATCACTTTATTTCTAGTAATTGATTTGTTGCGTCTAAAATGCCTTAACCCCCAGTTCTTTTATATGAAGGCCAAATAACCAGACTGAGAGATGAAGTATATTTTCACTTATTTTACTGAAAGTGAGATATGGATACAAGCAGCGCTGGAACACAACTCTTTAGGCAATTCCCCAAGAGAATGCTACTCGAAAAGTGGGCCCTATGCTTTTTATAGAACTCTGCCACTCCCTCACGCAGGAGGGAGGGCTCCCCTCACGTGCATCAGTGTCCTTCTACTATGTGCCAACTCAGCTGAGGGCCGAGCTGATTCTGTCTGATTTCAGCGAGTGAATCCTTGGGTGTAATCTAAAGGCGGCAGTGTGGCGTGTGAAGCAAGCAGAATGAAGGATGAAACCATAGTTACAGAATAACTGAAATTCTCAAAGCAAGCGGAATGAAAGTTGGAGAAACATAGTTGCAGACTAACCAACATTCTCAGACAGACAAGGGCATCATAGAAATTTACCAACAGATTTATTGTGACCATGTAACCGGGGTCATTGAAACAAATAAAATCTAGAACATATCAAATATTTTGTACGTCTCTTTGTCATATGCAAGAAACAACATATATTGGGGACAAAAACAATATAAAGGAACCTAGGGGATTTATTATGCAGCTAAAACCATTGTGGCCCACAGGTGGTTTTAGTGGTAAGTATGGGATAATGTTTGTGCCAGCAGAACCTGAATTTGAATTTTTATTATTTGAATTTGAATAACTGAATTTGAACCTGAGTTAATGAGTTTGAATAATTGCTTTCAAAATTTGAAGCTGAATGGCCTAATTTGAAATTGAATCAATTGGTTTGAATGTGTATTGCAATAAAATTGAAACTGTATTTCATTTACTTGAAAAACTCGACTACTTAATTCATTATCAGAGTTCAGTTTCACTTCTTGTCATACAAATTCAGTTTTTTATTTCAGATTTTTGTGCCACACATCCGGGACCTAGGCTCAGTCAAAACTAGTCGAACGCAGATAGAAAGAACTCTGTTTTACACCTGCAACTCCAGACCAGAGGCTTTCTGTGAGAGATGTTTCTTCTACACAAAGTTCAGTGGAGTCAGAAAGTGGACTAAGGTCAGTAACTTGTAATATTGGCTATTTAGCATCATAGAAGACATAATAATGAAATGATAATAAAAATGAAGCATTCTGCCTTCTCTGAGTTACTAAGAGGATGGAGACTGTAGTTACAGTGGTTGTCTGTCCTTTAAAATTAGGTTTCAAACTAATAAAGCTGTTAGTCGGTTTGCAAGTAAATTAGTTGTGTTGTCAGCTTGATAACTAGCCACAGCTGGTAAGATGCTAACATCAAAAATCAGCACTTAAAAATGACTTTAGATATAATCTATAGATTATTCATCAAAACTGTCACACTTAAGATTTGTAACAGCCTATTACATTTAATGTACTGATAAAACCATTGTCATAAAACTTATTGTCACATTTTCCTTGTGACAGCAGATGATTAATAACTGTCCAGTTTTGTCTGTTTCATTATTAGCTACACAGAGCTCATCCACAATATTAGTGCAATATTGTTTGGATGATAATTTATAATCTGTAACATATCACATGATGTACAGAAACATGATTGTATTAACATGATGAGCATATTCAGAGCATGCTTGGAGCTTCATTCATTCATTCATTCATTCATTCATTCATTCATCTTCTTCCGCTTAATCCTTTTCGGGTCATGGGGGGGCTGGAGCCTATCCCAGCATCTTTGGGCGAGAGGCAGGGTACACCCTGGACAGATTGCCAGTCCATCGCAGGGCCAACACAGAGAGACAGACAACCATTCACTCTCACAGTCATACCTATGGACAATTTAGAATCCCCAGTTTTGATGCCAATTAACCTAACTTGCATGTTTTTGGCATGTGGGAGGAAACCGGAGAAATCCTAGAGTAAACCCACGCAGACACGGGGAGAACATGCAAACTCCACACAGATCACTGGTTGTCGGGGGCTGGGGTCGAACCCAGGTTCCTCCGGCCAAGGGTGAGTTGCTGTGCTGCCGCAGTGCTAACCACTCTTCCACCGCGCCGCCCCTACTTGGAGCTTCATCAGAATAAATTATTCTATATTTTCATGTCAGGTGAGTAAATCTCACTAAATGTAAGCAAAAATCTGTGACATGTATACTGTATTTTATTTTTTTAAACAAATGTGTAGTACATGTGAAGAGAAGACTGCTGTGGCAAAGTTTCAGCCATAAATACATTAAACTTAATTATTTTTTAAAGATTAATTTCAGAAAAGAGACAAACCAGGTTTATGAGTCTTGAAGTGAATTTATAATTGTATCCAATATAAATCAGTGTTCACATCATTGTCAACTCAGGCTCAGGAATATGTATTTATTTCTTTTTACTGTTTCCTATGATTTTATTGGAAGTCAGCAAGTCCTCCGCCCAGTAAGACCACAGAGGTTGTTTGTTCCAATACATTTTACTGCAAATCCATAAACCATCCAGATCAGACCCTGGCACATAGATATGAGTGTAATACCCCCTTTACACAGATGTGCAGATCTGGCATATTTTTGATCTGTCAATGATATTTAGTGATATCCACACTCTCCTCAGAGTTTTGACTCAGTCCAAAATACACACTGATCTCCCAAACCATCCCTAAGATCAAAAATTGGTCCAACATCTCAAAGCTTGCCATGCTGTGTTGAGGGGCCCTAATAGGGTATAGGTACAAGGTGTAGTAGACTGTAGACTCCAGACAGGTTCCTGTTTGATGCTATCATGTGACTGAATTATTTCACTGTAAAAATTCCTGACTTCACCTCTGTCTCCTCTGACAGGAAGGAGATGACCATTAGGATCCTGCTGCTCTTCATCCTGACCGCATGTGTCAGTTTCCACCTTCACTTTATCAATGCAAGCACACCTGAACAGATCTGTTCCAGTTCTGTGTTTGTGTTTGTTGCTCTCATTTTCCAGTGTGACAGACCTCCTACCAGGCAGAGGAGAACATCAACATCACACTAGAATGGATGGACCTTCACCTCTGAACTTGAGAGACTGAACAGGAGGAATGACTAGAGCACCAGTTTACAAGTTTATGTTTTTCTAAACAATATTAATGTAAACTTATTCTGTGATCATGTCCATATTTAGATTCCCCAGGCGCCGTATGGCGACAGGAACGCTTAAAGGGTGGTCAAGCCCCCCCCCCACCACCAACAGTGGTCAAGAGTGGTAAAAAAAATTTTGTCAATAAAATAGTTCAGATTTCCAAGACTATAACTTGCAAGAGACAATGGCTCACTGTCAATTAGAAAGATGTAGAATATGATCCAAAGTTTCAGATAGGAATAAATTTACGCATCTAATTTGCATAATGTCGCAGCAGCTATTTAAATTGCATAACTCAGTCAAAAGTGGACTTTGGACACATTTACACAAAAAAATTGTCCTTTTTTGATGCCGATTTGTCTACAGGGGTATGTTTTTATCTAATCTTCAAAGTATATGAACCAGAAAATCAATAAAATGACAAAAAAAAAAAAATTCTCTTACCTGTTGCCAGGTGTGTGGGGGGGGGGGGGGGCTCGCTCGCCCATGTGACCGGTCCGTTTTCATCCATCGTTGCCGATGTTTTGCGTTTTCTTAGTAATTTACACCCGCTTACACATCTACAAACCCTTATGATTATCCCACGTGAATTTCGTTTGTATTACGCTGTAGAGGCTGGGTTAATCATCTCAGACTGGATGCAGAGGGTAAACAGAGAAGGACAATAGGTATGGAGATTATGGTGAGGTAGCAGGAAGAAGTAGTTGGGGGAGAAGGGATGAATGTATTGTGATGCGAGATGTCATGCAGATGTGAGATGGGCGGTTGATATAAAAGGAGAGCCCCTGGTGTATTGAGACATGCTTTTTCTGTGTATGACTGATGTGAGAGTGAATAAAGTCGTCTGCTGCATAAATCTGCCTCCGTTATTTACACTCTGCACAGCACGGCTATTTTTCCTGTAAAATGAAGTTTTCCTGTGAGAATGTATGACGAGCACGGGCGCCGCGATCTTGGTACTGGTAGCTCAGTTTTTCGTCCATCGTGGTCAGTGTATTGCGTTTACTTAGTAATTTACACCCGGTTCCACATCTACAAACTCTTATGATTATCCCACGTGAATTTTGTTTGTATTACTGGGCTATTTTCCCCGTTTCATGCAGTTTCAGTCATCATCGCTGCCATGATGACCAGTCGTGAAGGCATCCACATTGGTGCTGTGAGCAAGACATGCGTGGCACATTAACATTATATAACGCCAGACCAGCTTCTCACACCCTCTCTTCCTCCAGTGGCTCTGGCATCTCCTGAACTCCTCGGGGGGTGAATAGTCCTTTCTGTTACGTCTGAGACCCCCAGTACCACTTCCCCCTTCAGCCCTTTGTTCCATCTTTCCCCCCCGGCTCCCGACTCTGGGTGGAGAACCCCAACACATTGCCACCACACAGTCCCCCCCACCCGAACACCCAGAAAGGGCACTAACCCCCCCATCCTTTGGGCTTGAGCCGACGCCCATAGTGGCTGTAGTGGGGGGGTCGCCGATGCGGTTGAACCACCCTGCTGGCAAGGTGCGCAGGAGGGCACATTAGTCTGTGGAGGGAAAAAGGGTGAGGGGGAAACATGTTAGCTTTGTGAGCGCAGGTCTCTACCGAGGGAACAGAAACTTGTGGCGCCATCGAAGGTGGGTGTCCATGCCAGGGAGCTTGGGCCAACACCAATGTTCTGCCAAAGTTTGTGTTCTGCCAACACAAAAGTGGGCTTTAGCCTGTCGATGCAGACGGTCTCCCTTACACCCCCCCAAGTCTAACACAAAATGCTTTGTCCCAGTTTCCAGCACCATGAACGGTCCATCGTACGGTGGGCACAGCGGGGTATGGTGTACATCGTGCCTGACAAAAACAAAACTGGCGTTCTGTACGCTTTTTGGGATGAAGGTGCGGGGAAAACAATGGTGGGCCAGGCCCGGCACGTTAACAGCTTCCGTACTGTGGAAAAATTGAGCAGGCGGATTGGCCCCGGGCATGGGGTTTTCCGGTAAAAACTCCCCGGGGATCCGCAGCAGCTGAGAAAAAATGAGTTCTGCCGGGGAGGCTGCCAGATCCTCCTTAGGTGTGGAGTGCAACCCTTAAAGAACCCAGGGCAGGCGGTCCACCCAATTTGCATCCATGAGCGAAGCTCTGAGCCCTGCCTTAAGCGACCTATGAAAATGCTCGTTTAACCCGTTAGCCTGGGGGTTGTACATGGTAGTGCGGAGAATTTTGGGCCCCAGGTTCTGGGCCATCACAGACCAGAGTTCCGAAACGAATTGCGGACACCTGTCGGAAGTGATGTCTGACAGGGATCCGAACCGTGCAACCCAAGCCGACAAAAAAGCACGAGCCACTTCCGCGGATGTGGTGGAAACCAGCGGGACCACTTCAGGCCAGCTCGTGGTGCAGTCCACAATTGTCAAAAGGTGCATGAAACCTTGCGATGGCGGGAGGGGTCCCACCAAATCCATGTGGACGTGGTCGAACCTCCTGGCCGGGATTTGGAACAACTCGAGGGGGGTTCTGGTGTGCTTGTGCACTTTGGCCCACTGGCACACGCGGCCAGACAAATTTCGCCTCACCAGTTTAACTGAAGCGTACACATCAGGATGCGAAAGGGAGTGGACTGACTCAAAAATGCAGTGGCACCAAGAGCTTGGAACCACCAGGCGCGGGCGACCGGTAGAGACATCGCAGAGCAAGGGAAGGGACCCTTCTTGCACCACACTGCTATCCAGCTTTAACCCAGTAGGCACAGACTGGAGCACGCAAATGTCCGCGTCCCCGGCTTACTCCGCGGCCATGGCTCGGAAATCTATTCCCATGTAGACCAGGGAGACCAACGCGCACAACAGGCAATCGGCCACAATGTTGAGCTTACCGGCAACGTGTTGAATGTTGGTTGTGAACTCCGAGATCGCAGCCAAATGCCATTGCTGCAGGGCTGACCACGGTTCTGAGACCTTGGACATCAAGTACGTTAGCGGTTTATGATCCACGAACACGGTGAACTCACGCCCCTCTAGCCAAAACTGGAAATGGCGCATCGCCAGGTGGAGAGCCAACAATTCTCTGTCGAACGTGCTGTATTTGCGTTCGTTGTCACGCAAAATACTGTACAACTGAAAAATACGAGCAGCTGCCATGAACCGGAGATGTACTGCTCCACCACTGCCCCTATGGCAATGTCAGATGCATCCGTAGTGAGCACTATCAGCGCTGACGGGTCAGGGTGGGCTAGCAAAGCGGCATCAGCGAGTGCTGTTTTGGCATCTGCAAAAGCCTGGACTCGCTCGGGGGTCCAGTCGATGTTTTCCGCGGGCTTCTTTTTCTTAAGCGCGGCATACAACAGCTGCATCAGCTGGGCTGTGTGGAGGAGGAAACGGTTATAAAAGTTGACCATTCCCAAAATCTCCTGTAGGGCCCTCACGGTCTGCGGACATGGAAAGTCCGACATGGCATGCATCTTATCCGGTAGCGGAATCGCGTCCTCTGGCGAAATGCGGTGGCCCAAAAAATCTATCACTGGCTTTTCGCCTGGTAAATTGTAAGCCCGTGTGCTTCCACCCTCTGGAAAACCATCTTGAGATGGGTGAGGTGCTCCTCCTCAGACGCGCTAGCCACCAGAATGTCGTCTAAGTAGACAAAAACGAAGGCCAAGTCACAGAGCACTCTGTCCATCATTATCTGGAAGGTTTGCGTGGCGTCCTTTAATCTGAACGGCATGCGTAAAAACTCAAAAAGGCCGAAAGGGGTTATTACCGCCGTTTTAGGAATGTCTTCCTCGTGCACCGGGACCTGGTGGTAGCCACGGACTAGATCCACTTTTGAAAAAACATGCGTCTCGGCCAGGTGCACGGAAAAATCCTGGATGTGCGGGATGGGATATCCCGCACATGTTCCGTGGCGTTGTTCAAGCACCGGAAATCGCCTCACGGTCACCACAACCCATCGGCCTTAGGCACCATGTGTAGCGGGGAAGCCCACGGGTTGTTGGAGCACCTGACGATGCCCAGCTGTTCCACGCTGGTAAACTTATCGCGCGCGCTGGCCAGTTTAGCCGCGTCCAGGCGCCGAGGTCGCGCCAACACCGGCGGGCCTTTTGTAGTTATGAAATGTTCGACCCCGTGTTTAGTTGCCATAGCAGAAAAAGTCGGGACCATGAATGCTGGGAGCTGTGTGAGTAAATGTTGGTACTTGTCCCCTGGAGCTATAACGTTAGCCAGTGTTGTTGACCCAGCTCCCCGAGCTGTGCAGGGCAGGGAGGTGAAAGAGACGGCATCCACTAACCATCTGTTGGCAACATCGACTAACAACCCATAAGCACATAAAAAAATCTGAGCCTAAAATGGGGGCAGAACATGCAGCTACCACAAAGTCCCACTGAAAATTGCGTCCATCTAAGCATATCATCAGCGTCCGCTCACCAAATGTCCTGATGGTAGACCCGCTGGCGGCCATAAGTTTGAGACTGCTGCCTCCTGCCCACCTATCCATGCTGGCTGGCAGGATAATGCTCTTCTGGGAGCCGGAGTCCACCAAGAAACATCTCCCTGAACGTGTGTCCGTGATAAAAAGCAGCTTGTTTCTGTTGCCAGCAGTCGCAGCTGCTACTGACTGCTGGCCTTGCCATCTTCCTGGCACCTTGAATTGGCATGGCGGCAGGCAGCATTGGGCATTCGAGCCGAAGAGGCGATGACAGAAACAGATCGCCCCGTTCCTGCGTCTCCTGGCGTCTGTCCCAGCTACCACCAACAGCTCCTCGACCTCGCTGGAGTCCCTCATGGATGCCGGTGCCACTGCATTCATGCTGAGAGCTCTGGTTGCTAAAATGATGCAGTCCGCTTCCTGCGCCAGGGTGCGGTAGTCCTTGGTCACCAGAAGTGGCGAGTTGGTCAGGACCGCCCTCGCTGTAGCCAGTAGGTTTCTGAGGAACAAGTAGGCGAACAGGAAAGATTTGTTGTTCAGAATCAGAATCAGAATCAGAATCAGAATCAGGTTTATTGCCATTGTTCATGTAGTACACAAACTAGGAATTTGTCTCGGTGCAATGCTGCAACATTAAACATGATAAGATAAAAGAAATAAACTATACATGCAATAAAGTGTAGAATAAGAGTAAGTGATACTGGTCAGCAGTTAAAATATATTAGCGAGCAGCAGATACTGTGGAGAACTATATAGTGCAGTCGGTAATGCAGGAAGAAAACAGTGATGATTGACATGAGTCTGGTTGAGCTGCTGTACATAGTGCACGAGAGTCAATAAGTCACTTAGTGTTCAGCAGTCTGATGGCAGAGGGGAAGAAGCTGTTCATGTGACGGGAGGTTTTAGTCTGGATGGACCGAAGTCTTCTACCAGAGGGGAGGGGGGCAAACAGTACGTGACCAGGGTGTGAGGGATCGGCTATGATCCGGCCAGCACGCCTCCGGGTCCTGGAGATGTACAGATCCTGGAGAGATGGGAGCTTGCAGCCGATCACCTTCTCAGCAGTGCGCACGACGCGCTGCAGCCTTAGTCTGTCCCTGGCAGTGGCTCCTGCGTACCACACGGTTATGGAGGTGGTGAGGATGGACTCGATGATGGCTGTGTAGAACTGCACTAACATCTTGGTGGGTAGCTTGAGCTTCCTCAGCTGCCGCAGGAAGAACATCCTCTGCTGGGCTTTTTTGATGAGTGAGCTGATGGTCGGCTCCCATTTGAGGTCCCTGGTGATGGTAGTGCCTAGGAAGCGGAAGGAATCAGCAGTGGTGATGGGAGAGCCTGAGAGGGTGAGGGGGGGCAGAGGGGTAGTGACTTTCCTGAAGTCTACAATCATCTCCACTGTCTTCAGAGCGTTCAGCTGCAGGTTGTTATTGTTGCACCAGGACGCCAGCTGGGCCACCTCTCTCCTGTAGGCGGACTCGTCGCCGTTGGAGATGAGCCCGATGAGGGTGGTGTCGTCCGCAAACTTGATCAACTTGACAGACTGGTGGCTGGAGGTGCAGGAGTTGGTGTAAAGGGAGAAGAGTAGGGGGGAAAGTACACAGCCCTGGGGTGATCCGGTGCTGATGCTAGTAGAGTCTGAGACAGTCTTTCCCAGCCGCACATGCTGCCTCCGGTCCGTCAGGAAGTCGGTGATCCACCTGCAGAGGGAGTCAGGCACGTTGAGCAGGGACAGCTTGTCTTGGAGCAGAGCGGGGCGGATGGTGTTGAATGCGGAGCTGAAGTCCACAAACGGGATCCTGGCGTAGGTTCCCGGGGAGTCCAGGTGCTGCAGGATGGAGTGGAGGGCCAGGTTGACTGCGTCGTCTACAGACCTGTTGGCTCGGTAGGCAAACTGCAGCGGGTCCAGGAGAGGGGTGGTGATGGACTTGAGGTGGGGCAGGACCAGGCGCTCAAAGGACTTCATGACTACAGAGGTGAGCGCTACAGGTCTGTAGTCATTAAGTCCAGTGATCCGTGGCTTCTTGGGGACAGGGATGATGGTGGAGGATTTGAGGCAGGACGGCACGTGGCATAACTTAAGGGAGGTGTTAAAAATGTCTGTGAAGACAGGAGCCAGCTGTTTCGCACAGTGTCTCAGGGTGGAGGGAGACACGCCGTCCGGGCTGGGGGCCTTGCGCGGGTTCAGTCTGGAGAACTGTTTGAGCACGTCCTGCTCACTGATGATAAGGGCAGGGGGGGAGGAGGGGGGGTGCCTTTAATGAAGTAGGGATTGTGGAGGCTGTGGAGCTGGAGGGAGGGGGGGAGTTGGACACAGATGACGAGGTGTCAAAACGGGCATAGTGTTGGGACAGTCTTTGACAAAGGGCTTTGTCATCCTGACCTTTAGGAGCCTGAGGCCGATAGTTGGTGATTTGCCTCAGTCCTCTCCACACGGAAGCCGAATCATTAGCAGTGAACTGCTGCTGGAGTCTCTCTGAATACACAGATTTAGCCCTCTTCAGCTCTCTGTTAAACCGGTATTTAACCTCCCTGTAGCAGTCCCTGTCTCCACTTTTCAGCGCTGCTTCCTTCTCCTTCCTGATCTGTCTGAGCTTAGCTGTGAACCAGGGTTTGTCATTAGAGTAACTCACCCTGGTGCGTGATGGAAGAATGACCTCTTCACAAAAGTGGATATATGAGTTCACAGTGTCCGTGTACTCATCCAGATCATGCATGGCTCCTTTAAACATGCCCCAGTCAGATATTTCCATGCACGTTTCCAGCTTCTCCTCAGCTTCACTGGTCCGTTTCTTCGTAGTGCTCACGACAGGTTTAGTGAGCTTCAATCTCTGTCTGTATGTGGGAATGAGGTGAACCATCACGTGATCAGATAATCCCAGCGCAGCGCAAGGAACAGCGCGATATGCGTCTTTCACTGTGGTGTAACAGTGATCCAGTGTGTTTAATCCTCTGGTGGGGCATTTAATAAACTGTTTGTAGCGGGGGAGATCGTGGCTCAGATTGCACTGATTAAAGTCGCCAGCCACAATAATCAGCGAGTCTGGAAAAATCCGCTCTGTGTGTTGAATGTGATCCGCGAGCACGCGCTGAGCTTCGCGCGTGTCCGCGTCGGGAGGGGCGTACACAGCGATGAGTATAAAAGAAGCAAACTCCCGCGGGGAATAAAAAGGCTTGCAGTTGATAACAAGAAATTCCAGGGCGGGAGAACAGTGTTTGGAAATTACCGTTACATCAGAGCACCAGCTGCAGTTGATGTAGAAGCAGACTCCGCCTCCTGTGGTCTTGCCGGAAAGCTCTGTGTCACGATCAGCACGAAAGAGCTGGAAGCCGTCGAGGCGCAGCGCGCCGTCCGGTATATTTTCCCGGAGCCAGGTCTCAGTAAAGCAGAGGGCAGCCGAGGAGGCGAGGTCCCTAAAACGCATCAGCAGTCTCAGTTCATCTACCTTGTTAGAGAGAGAGTTGGTATTGGACAGAAATATGCCAGGCAGCGCCGTTCGCGAGCCTCTCCTGCGAAGCCGCACGAGAGCGCCCGCTCGTCTACCTCTCTTCCGCCGTCTCACTTTTCGAGCCAAGCAATGAACCAGATCGGCGGCAGGGGCTAAAAAAACTGGGAGGAGGTCCGTGGGGGTGAAAGTCCTGATATTTAGAAGTTCTTCACGGGTATAAGCGCAAGCAGACACACAATTGACAAACAAAAGCAAACAAAGGGCGCAGCGAAGCACCATGTCGACCGCTGTGGGCACCATCTTGGTCTTCAGTTCTTCCCCGTCAGTGCCAGCATGCTCTCCATGAGCTCCACAGCTGATCTGTCACCTAACTCTGAACATGTTAGGAGTCTCTCTGCCCTCTCACTGTCAGACAGGGTATAATGCTGGAGTAGCATCTGCTTGAGCGCTTCATATTTCCCCTGGGCCAGCGGGTCCTGGAGCAGTCTCGTTACCTGTTGCGTGGCGCGCACATGCAGTGCAGTGACCACACGTTAATACTTTGTGTCACCCGTTGTGATCCCGCGGAGTGTGAACTGGGCTTCTACATGCAAGAACCACATGTTTGGATTGTTAAGCCAGAAGTCTGGGAGCTTGACTGTGACAGCGCATGCAGCGCTGGTGTTCTTCCTCTGGGTCGTCTCCGGGGCGGTGCTTGGCTCATTCTCCATGGCACGTCTTGGGGTTACCAATGTGGAAGAAGAAAGCAGACGAGGCAGCGAGCTGAACGACACATGAACTTTATTCTTCTTCCAACATCAAGTACAGTAAAACTCTGACTGGGTCTTTGGGCACCTTCTTTATATAAGCTTTATTTTTGTCCAGTGAGACCCAGGGAGCCCAAAACAATGCATTCAGTGGACAAAGACATGCGTGGCACATTAACATCATATAACGCCAGACCCGCTTCTCACATCCTGTCTTCCTCCAGCGGCTCTGGCGTCTCCTGAACTCCAGGGGGAGGGGGTAGTCCTTTCTGTTACGTCTGAGACCCCCCGGTACCAATCCCACCCCCCACCCCCACCCCTCGGCTCCTGACTCTGGGTGGAGAAACCGCACACAGTGCCACCACAGTAAACAAGTGGTCCCTTAAAATTGCTTAATATACTTAATTTAAATTAATTAACTAAATAACAGTAATAAGTATTCACTGAGCCAAAAAAGAAAAACAATTAGAAAAAAATCCTGATGCTTTTACTCAAGTACACGTGACTGTACTCTTTCAGTATCTTGATTTCACTGATTTTAAGTTAATGGGAGCAAAGTTTTTCTCATCCTATGTGAAATTATTTTCTAATTGCGTGTATATTCTGGATCAGTGAATATTTCCTGTTTCTACATATGATTTTATTATAATAGAGGGCACATGGAGGTAGTTTGTTTTAGTCTTTAGAAACAGAAAACACTTGTCAAAATGCAAAGTTGCAAAATTAAAAAAAAAAGAGTTGTAAACTCATTAAAACAGTTGGAAATGTAGATGAAAAAGTTAAGCAAGAGTGAAGGTGCTACACACTAATATTTTCTTATTGAAGTAGTTTTTAGGGGATTACTCTTGTATGTATGCAAGCTAAACATATAAGGTAATGCTACTTTTACTTGAGTACATTTTTAGCTTTTCTACCCACCTCTGTAAACAAGGAGATGTATTTGGAGTCACGTGATTCACATAAGTGAAGTAAGCACGGTGGCGCAGTGGTTAGCGCTGCGGCAGCACAGTTTACCCTTGGCCGGGGGATTGTGGGGATCGTGGGATCGTGGGTTCGATCCCGGCCCCTGACCAACAGTGATCTGTGTGGAGTTTGCATGTTCTCCCCGTGTTGCGTGGGTTTACTCCGGGATTTCTCCGGTTTCCTCCCACATGCCAAAAAAAACATGCATGTTAGGTTAATTGGCTGTTCTAAATTGTCCCTAGATATCTGTTTCCTATAGGCCCTTAGAATAGAGGGTTAGTATTAATGAAAGCGCTTTGAGTGGTCTTTGTGACTAGAAAAGCGCTATATAAGTGCAGGTTAGTTAGTTAGTTAGTAGTTAGATAAGTGCCAATGGGAGTTAAGTTTTAGCACCCTTAACACCATCACATCTCCTTAGAAGTTAAAAAAGGCTCATTGTTTTTCTACTAGTGAAACGTAATAACTTCAACATGAACTTGTAACTTCTATGGAGATAAATGGATTAGATTATTCTAAATATTTGAATCAAATCCAGTGTTGTACAGTTGAATAATTCTCACCGTACAAAGTTTGTTGCTCCTTTTAATAAAGGACTTTTATTACACTCTCCATTTTCTTCCATACAGACATTTTTCAGAGGTAATAATAATAATAAATATAATACTGTGTCAGATTTATATAGTGCTTTTTATGGACACTCAAAGATGGTTTACAATGGATACATTATTCATTCACTCTACAGACAATGGTAAACAATGGTAAGCTCCTTCTGTAGCCACAGCTGCCCTGGGGCAGACTGACAGAAACTTGGCTGCCAATCCATGCCAACGGCCCCTCCAACCACAACTGAACATTTATACACATTCATACCAGTGTCATGGACACTGGAGGCAAGGTGGGTAAAGTGTCTTGCACAGAGACACAGCAGCAGGATGGCTGGGGAGAGCGGGATTCAAACTGCCAACCCTCTGGTTATTGGGCGACTTGCTCTACCTCCTGAGTCACTGCTGAGGTATATCATTACTTTCAACTACAACTCCCACAATCCACTGGCAAATCCAATATCCCTTAGCTCACAATCAGAGCAAAAATGCCACCATGTGGGCAAAAGGTGCAACAACATAACTGCACTTCTTCTTCTCTTAGATTTGATTGGCAGTTGGCAACTAGCTTACAGGTGCATTACCGCCACGTACTTCACTCTATAGCATCACTCTATCTGGTCAGGAGCTGTAGTCCTTCTATCATCATTGCTGTGTCCAATCGAACCTCAACTCTATCTTCAGACATCACTCTTCTTCATCTCCTCGTACTTCACTATCTGGTCAGGAGCTGTAGTCCTTCTATCATCATTGCTGTGTCCAATCGAACCTCAACTCTATCTTCAGACATCACTCTTCTTCATCTCCTCGTACTTTACTCTATATCATCACTCTACACATCTTGCCACGGCCAAGATGTCAGCCACCCAGGCCGGTCCTCTGTGTCTTTCTGTGTCCATATTTGCACTTTACAGATAAGAACTCCATTATAAACTGCAGAACAAATAAGATGGCCAAACAAATTAAAAAAAAATATTGGTGGTATCTCATTTAAAGTAACATGCAGTCCATCACACCATTTTACCAAACACAAAGTCTGAGCTGGTTTCTGTGATACTATCAATGTATAGATCAGTGAAGCTGTATTTAAACAGCACTTTTCAGAACAAATCTCATTGCTTCAATGGGAACTGTATAAAGGTTTAAAAAAATAAGTTCAAAGACTTACTGGACTGGATAAGATCAGATGGATAGCTTTAAAAAACTACAAATATTTGAAATAAAAAATCATAGTAAAATATGCTAAAAGTGTTAAAATGTGTAAAAAATGATGTTATGAGATTTAGAAAAAAGGACCCCTTTAAGAATTTATTAGCCATTTAATATTTCCAATTCCCAGGCTGCTTATAGGGCATAATACTCAAATCATTAATAATAACGGTGAACTTCCTCCAGGAGCAGATGCTGTTCTATCCTCGTTACTCCATCACCAATTCTTCTGAAGACCAAGATGTGCTTGAATGTTAAAACAGGAGCTCAAGCTTAATAGGATATTTTCAGGTTTCACTGATTATTCTATATGATTTTAATGCTGTATTATTCTATTTTATATTATAATTGTATCTGGTGCATATAATGAGCCAATGTCTGATTCACTGTGATTTTTTCATTGTCTCAGAGCTTGGAAAGACTGTCTGTTTTTCAGTGTAAGATTAGGTTGAGCAAGATTGTAAATAATGACAAAGGTTTCATTGTTTTATCATACCAAGCTGTACTGTACTGTAAGTTAGAGTGACTTAGGATGACCAGGTCATGTAAAGATCATAGCAGAATGTTCTTTGCTGACCATAGATTAGAAGCAGTCTCTTGGAGAGTTGGCTCCAGCCAGTCTAGCTTAGATAAGGGATCTGAGGTATGAGAAGCAACATCCTTGGACACATGTTAGGGAGTTGGTGCTGTGAAGCTCTGAGGCAAGTTTTGCGTTACTGATTACCTCCTTTCTGATCAGAAAGAGAATAAATGGCTCAGTACTTGGAAAACCGCCTATTGATTATTGATTCAGCCTCAGTCAATTCATTTTTGATCTAACAAAGCTCATCTCTGGACATTTCCTGTTTAAAAAAAAAGATACATAAATAAATATACTGTAAGCCATAATGTAAATATGGTATTGACTAAACTAAATACAATAAATTAGTACACAATTTTTTTAATTTTTTTTTTTTTTTGTTTTTGTTTTTTTGTTACTTATTTGTACCCGTAGGTAGATTTGGTTTGCAGTCTGGTGACAAGTCACCGGCTGCTGGTCGCTGTGTGCGCGAGCGCCCTAAACCTACATGTTTTTGGTATGCGGGAGGAAACCGGAGAAATCCCGGAGTAAACCCGCGCAACACGGGGAGAACATGCAAACTCCACACAGCTCACTGTTGGTTGGGGGCTGGGATTGAACCCACAATCTCATGATCCCCGCGATCCCCCGGCCGAGGGTAAAACTGTGCTGCCACAGTGCTAAACCACTGCGCCACCGTGCAGCCACAATGAAAGCTAATTCATTTTTTTTCCTGTTTTACAAACTGTTGAATTTTTCTAATCTACTCACACTGACTCTGCTCCTGTACCTGTAACTCAGTAGTTAGTAGTTAGTTAAGCCCATAGCTCAGTGTGGAGCATAGGGCATCGGTGACCCCTCGCCATTGCACTTAGTTCTGGGCTGCTCTCTCTATTCCGCTTCAGTTGGTTCCCTGCTGTTTCAGCTCTGCCTCAGTGTCTCATCTCCAGCTGTTTTGAGGCCGGCCTCTCTTTCTCTTCCCCTGCAGGTTCCAGGTCAGGACCTGGTGTGTGATGCTAGATGCTGGTTTCCTGAGGGTGTGTCCAATCCAGTCCCACTTCCTCCGCAGAAACTGTTCTGCCATTGGTTTCTGTCCCGCTCGCTCCCACAGGTCTTCATTCTTGATTGTCTCCGGCCACCTGATGTTAAAGATGCACCTCAGGGAAGTGTTAAAGAAAGTCTGGGTCTTCTGCTGCATCGTCTTTGTCGTCCTCCAGGTCTCACATCCATAAAGTAGAACAGACTTGACGTTAGAGTTGAAGATGCAAAGATTTGTTCTCGTGCAGATCTCTTTTGATGCCCAGATATTCTTCAGTATAACAAAAGCTGCTCTTGCCTTGCCTATCCTGGCTGTGACATCTCAGTCTGTGGCCCCCTGTCAATCTACCATGCTTCCCAGGTAGACAAAGGGCTCCACCTCTCTGATGGGCTCTCCTCCAACTGTGACTGGTGTGTTGCAGTGGTGTTAATCTTCATCAGCTCAGTCTTCTTCTTATTGATCTGGAGTCCTGTCCTGGCTGATGTAGTCTCCAGGCGAGTAGTCTTGTCCTGCATCTGGCTGTGGTTACGTATGTGACAGGAGTGCCAGGTCATCAGCAAAGTTGAGGTCATCCAGCTGCGTCCAGAGTGTCCGCTGTATCCCATTTTTTCTGCCTGTTGTCATGATCTTCATGATGTAATTGATGACCAAGAGGAAGAGGAATGTGACAGCAAGCACCCCTGGCGGACTCCAGTCTTCACCTCCAAGCTCTCTGACAGCTGGCAATTGTGTGCGATCCTGCAGCTCATGTCCTGGTAGATACACTGGATAAGGTGGATGGGGGAAATTATCTTCTCGGGAACTCCATAATGCCTCAACAACTTCTAAGCGTCTCATGGTCCACACTGTCAAAGGCCTTCTTGTAGTCTATGAAGTTGATATACAGTAAAGGGGTGAGTTTCACTATAAATCAGTGCTAGGTTTTAAAACTCACAAATAAGTTGATTGAAGTTATCTTTTAAAAATAATAATTAAGTTTAATGTATTTATGGGTGAAACTTTACCACAGCAGTCTATTCTTCACATGTACTACACATTTGTTTAAAAAATAAAATGCAGTATACATGTCACAGAGTTTTGCGTATGTTTAGTGAGATTTAATCACCTGATGTGAAAATATAGAATAATTTGTTCTGATTAAGCTCTAAGTATGCTCTGAATATGCTCATCATGTTAATACAATCATGTTTCTGTACATCATGTGATATGTTACAGATTCTTGTTGGTTGTCCATCAATCCGATGATGACCTTCCCTCATGTGTTAAGTCCTCTTCTTGCGTGAGCATGGAGATGGCTGTTTAGGCCGATCCTCGATCGGCAGACACGGCTGCAGTAGGGGCAAGGAAACTGCCCACGTAATAACGCCTTTCTTCATGCCCGTGCTTCAGCTACATCAGCTCGCCTCTTCTCTTCAAAGTAGTCTTGCGCCTGGGGAGTGAGGGCGCGCCAGCCTGGCCTGTCCATAGACCACAGCTCTAATTGTTTGGGAAGGACGCCAGTGTGTCTGATATTGAGCTTCACGCAGTCTTTGAATATTTTGTGTGGTCTGCCTTGGTTCCGCTTCCCAGAGAAGAGTTTGCCGTACATGAGCTGCTTGGGCAGCCTGTGGCCATCCATCCGGATCACATGACCAACCCATCGGAGAATCATGGCCTCGATGCTGGTCATCTCAGCTTTGTCCAGGACCTCAAGGTTTGTGACCCGGTCTTGCCAGTGAATGTTCATGATCATCTGTAGACTTCTCATGTGGAACTTCTCCATCTGCTTCAGGTGTTGTTTGTACACGGTCCACGTCTCACATCCGTAGAGAAGGCTGGTGAGGACAACAGCCTTGTACACTTTGAGCTTCATGGACAGCTGGATGTTGTGCTGGTTCAGGACGTGAGCTCGGAGACGACCGAGAGCTTGACTGGCCTTGCAGATTCTGGCATTGATCTCCTTATCCAGGCTGCCATCATTGTTGATGGTGCTGCCGAGGTATTTAAAGTCGTCTACCGTCTTCAGTTGGGTACCCTCGATGAAGATGGGGGGGAAAGACGGTGGAGGCAGGTGCTGGCTGGAACAGTACCTCTGTCTTGCCGAGGCTGATGGTAAGACCAAAAAGACGGGAGGCTTCTGCAGACTTATTCACGATGATCTGGAGATCAAACTCCGTGTGGGCCATGAGGGCACAGTCGTCAGCGAAAATGCTTCCAGGACAATCTTTTCTGTGACCTTGGTCTTAGCCTTCAGTCGGCGGAAGTCGAACAGTGAGCCATCAAATCTGTATCGCAGGTATACCCTAAGGTCCAAGTCCCTGAAGACATGGTTGAGGACGCAAGAGAAAAAGAGGTTGAAGAGGACCGGAGCCAGAACGCACCCCTGCTTGACGCCGTTGCTGATATTGAATGGCTCCGATACCTCTCCACCTGAGAGAACCTGCTCAGTCATGTTGTCATGAAACTGGCGTATGAGGTTTACAAACTTGTCTGGGCACCCAAGCTTGGATAGGATGATCCAGAGGGCCTCCTTGTTCACCATGTCGAAGGCCTTAGTCAGGTCGATAAAGACCACATATAAGTCCATGTTTTGTTGTAGACATTTCTCCTGCACTTGGCGGACGAAGAAGATCATGTCCACGGTGCTGCAGTTTGAGCGGAATCCACACTGTATTTCTGGCAGGTTCCCTTCAGAGATGTTGTTAATCAGTCAGTCGAGGAGGACCCGGGCCTGTATTTTTCCGGCAATAGATAGAAGGGAGATACCTCAGTAATTGCTGCAGTCTTGACTTGCTACCCTTATTCTTGAACAGGGAGACAACAATGGCATCCCTGAAGTCTTTGGGCAGTTGTTCTTCATCCCAGATGCTGGTGAGGAGGGAATGGAAGACTTCAAGGGCCACAGGACTGGCTGATTTGAATATTTCCCCCGGGATTCCATCCATCCCAGGTGCTTTGCCTGAATTGGTCTGCCTAATCACCTTCAAGACTTTGTCCATTGTAGGGGGGAGGTCGAGGCAGGGGATGGGTTTTTTTTTGTGGGATCAGATTGAGGGCATGGGGGTCTACAGTGGAGGGCCTGTTGAGCAGGTAGCTGAAGTGCTCTCTCCATCGCGCATTGATGCTGCTCTTCTCCTTCAGCAGAGTTGAACCGTCTGCCGACAGGAGTGGGGTAGTACATGGCTTGGCAGGTCCATATACTTCCTTGATGACACTGAAGAACATCATGGAATTCTGCGTGTCGGCGTATCTCTGCACCTCATCTGCCTTCTTCTCCCACCATTCATTCTGCATCTTTTGCAGCGCTGCTTGTGCCTGTCTCTGGAGGTGCTTGAAGCGATCACGCTTGGAAATGGAAGTGGGGTCATTCTGCCACTCAACAAAGGCCTTCTGCTTGTCATCCAGGAGTGCCTTGATGTTCTTGTTGTTCTCATCGAACCAGTCCTGGTGCACTCGTTTCCTGGGGCCGATGGTGGTTTTTGCTGACTCTGTCACCAGTGCTCTAAACTGTTCCCACCTTTGTGTTGGGCAGCCAGTCAGGAGTCCATGGGCAATCAGTCGGCCGTCCAGATCTTCTGCAAATTCACTACGTCGCTGAGGTTGTTCAAGTTTGGCGACGTTCAACGCTGGCCTGATGACTTTTGGCGTCTTGCGGTGTGTTGGGGCAGTATGCAGTGATACAGTAGGATGGATCTGACTAGACGGTGGTCCGTCCAACACTGTGCTCCGCGCATGGCCCTGGTGATCCTGACATCACAGATGTCTCTCTGACGACAAATGGCAAAGTCTATCAAAGGCCACTGCTTGGATCTTGGGTGCATCCATGTTGTCTTATATTTGTCCGCTTGCCAGAACAGTGTGTTTGTGATAGTGAGGTGGTTTTCAGCACAAAGGCTCAAGAGCACTAAGCCATTGGAGTTCAATTTTCCAGTGCCGTGTGGCCCCAGCACGCCTTTCCAGTTACAGCAGTCTGTTCCGACTCTGGCGTTGAAATCGCCTAGCAGAATGAGTTTGTCATTGGGGGGAGTGTCCTTCACGAGGGTACTGAGCTCCTCATTAAAGGCTTCCTTCACTTCATCACTGCTGGTCAGAGTTGGGGCATATGCGCTAATGAGGGTAACGTGCCGGTTATGGTTAAGGGGGAAACGGAGTTTCATCAGCCGTTCATTAACTGACGTTCGTAGGTCAGGAAGTTGCTTGAGAACCGCTGTCTTGATGGCCAGTCCTACTCCATGGATCCCCTCTTCATCTTTGGCCTTGCCTTTCCAGAAGAAGGTGCAACTTTTAGTTCGGCCACAGATCCTTCTTCGGCTAGTCTGGTCTCACTGAGGGCTGCGATGTCAATGTGGTAGCGAGCCAGTTCCCTTGCAATGAGGGCTGTTCTTCTCTCAGGCCTCAAGAAGGCCTCTCTGTCCATGAGCGTGCGTACATTCCACGCACCAAGAATTAGTTTCTTTCTTCTTTGGTTTCGACCGCTTGGGGGGTAGAACTGCCAGCCACGGTATGCTGGCCAGTTGGAAGGGACAAGCATTTGTTTGGGACACATTTTCTAGTTCCCTCCCTCATGTGAGGGTGAACAGTGCTGTCCTAAAGAGGCTGCTCAGTCGCCTGGGGGAACACCGAACTCCACTGTTGTCCCGGGGTCAGAAGGAGAGCGACTATTGCCACCAAGCCGCCTGCGTGCAGGGTTCAAGCTACAACTGCCAGTGGTCACCTCCACCTGTTGCTTCACTCGTTCCCTATCACTGCAGGACTGTTGTAGGGGTGTGAGGACTAACACACACGAGGAAAACCTGTGCGGGAAAGTTTTTATAAAAGTGGGAAAGTCAATGCACAGGGGCAGTCCCACTCTCTCGGCCTCAAAAGCCAGGATCTGGTGGTACAAAAAGAGCCGTCACGACCAGGGACTTCCTCGGCTGCAGTGGATGACCATAACGTCTATAGTGCCTTGCCGTGCCCTTGCATTCCATAACGCCTGCTGTCGCCGCCTTCATGACCGTTGGGACAAAAGATGACCTCATCCGCTCAATCCGCCGACTACAGTCTTCACATACTTGGGTAGGCATACCCTGTTTAACTCACCAGAGGGTTTGAGGCCTGACCAGCTACCCTCATCTGGTTCAGCCCACCTGCCAAAGTGTTTTACCGGGGTGTGGCTGCTGCGCATGCTACAGCTTTGAGGAGCCACAGGTGAGAGTTGGGTGCCAGATGGGAACCAATGTAGAATGAGCTGTCCTAAAAAGGACATGGCAAGCACCCCCTACAGAGGTACTATCCCTCCCCGGACACCCCATGACACCCCTGTCATGGAGTGTCATGGGGTGTCTGGGGAGGATAATAAATCCTACAGATTATACAGATTATAAATTATCATGCAAACAATACTGCACTATTATTGTGGATGAGCTCTGTGTAGTTAATAATGAAACAGACAAAACTGGACAGTTATTGATCATCTGCTGTCACAAGGAAAATATGACAGTAAGTTTTATGACAGTGGTTTTTATCAGTACATTAAATGTAATATTAGGCTGTTACAAATCTTAAGTGTGGCAGTTTTGATGGATAATCTATAGATTATATCTGAAGTCATTTTTAAGTGCTGGTTTCTGATGTTAGCATCTTACCAGCTGACTGTGGCTAGTTATCAAGCTAACGATACTACTAATTTACTTGCCAACCTACTAACAACTTTATTAGTTTGAAACCTAATTTTAAAGGACTAAGGCTAATGATGTTTTGTATGCATACATGACACCTTTTCTCATACATGTCATTATTATTATTACAAACCTGGTGTGTGGCTGCTGGACATCACTTTGAATTAACCACTCAAGTCGTGTGGGTTTTTAAGATAAGATAAGATAAGATAAGCCTTTATTAGTCCCACAATGGGGAAATTCCAGGATTGCAACAGCACAGGGATAGCAACACTCAGAGCAACAATCAAGAAGACAAGAAAAACAAGAGCAGCGAATATACATATGTACATAGTGTAACATCGGGGCTGTATTGGGGGGGGGGGAATCAGGGATCTCCCCAGCATGCTTTGCAACAGTGGACATTATTTTGTGTGTTTGTTTAAATGTTATTACTGAGTTATTATACTGCTGGTGAGGCGGCATGAAAAAATAAGCAGCTGTGCTGTGGTTTTAAGCAGATTTTATTAATCATGTCACCTTCACGGGATCCTCTCTCCGGTGCATAGTGGAGCAGCCCGGAGCGGGATCCCTAAGCTCTCAGAGAAAGAGAGGCGGACACGCGTGTGTCTACCAGTTGCAGGATCAGAGTGAGAGAAGAAGAGATAGATTGCGTTACAGAGTTGCACCTTAAATACTTGATCATAACAATACATCAAAAAGACATACCCCACAGTCTAGAATGATCAAAGGGACAACAGAACAGGCAGGAGGTATTTGCATTTGTAAGCCATACATCACAATGGGCAGATTAGCTAGACCTCGCTCTAAGTGCAAGACAAAGAGGCTAACAAGCACATCTACATATTGATCTGAGTCTCTAGGTCACAGTAAGGACAGGACGCATGAGTACAAAGGATGAAAGGCATCGATTAACATCACATAGGTGAGACAGAAGAAACTCGTCTACCTGTAGATATTAATACACCAAAGCACATCTAAGATGCTCAGAAAAAGCACAGTAAGGACAAGCCATATGCACACTATACCGAATGGCGCATTACATCACAACACATGCATGTTTGCATCACAAATACATGAATGGCACATTGCTTCTCAGTAATGCAGCAGAAGAAAAGAGGGCTGAGTGTCCTTAGTCTGTTGTGGGGTTAAAACGAACCGCCACACACGCTCCCCCCCAGAGGACGCGGCAGGGGGTCGTGACCTCGATAATCCATCTGTGTGAGCGAGCTGTGGGAGAAGCTCGCTGCAGGCGGAGGGGGAGGGAGGGGAGGGGTAGTAAGTGCCGGCAGGAGCTGTGAAATCGTCCTGAGCCGTGCAAAAATTTGCTTGCTGCTCCGTGACGTCGAGGGTTTGTCCCGTTGCACGTGCGGAGATCACAAGAAGAAAAATTAGTCTCTGACTCCTCTTGTGGCCATGAAGAAAAGCAGGAGCGGCTGTAAGAGAGAAAGTAAACAAAGCAGGGGGACTGTTGGCTTTGGGTGCTGAAGCAACCCCAAAGCTCCCGGGAACAGCTGACGGCTGAAATCCCGTTGTGCCGTGGCTAAGACCATTAAAAAATCCAGTGGCGAGCTGCGTGCTTGCTTCAGGTGAACGAGCAACCCTGAAGGTTCTGTGGGCAGCGGCGGAGGACGATGGCGGTCTGTGGCGTGGCTGAGACTGTTAACAAATCCTTCCAGTATGCTGCATGCGTGCCTCAGGTGAGCGAGCAGCCCTGAAAGGCAGCGGCGAAGGAGGAAGGCAGTCTGTGGAGCCATTACTTGTCCCATGCGTGATGCGCCGTCCTTGTAACTCCCCGGTGCGTGCGCGGGGGTTCAGTGCGTGGGTGGGCCGCTGGAGTGGTGAGTCAGGGTGCAGAAACTTGGCGGAGATCAGCGCAGACGGTGCCAATAAAATCCAGGTTGAGCTGTTGCTGTAGATTTGGCCATGGTGCGTTGGAGCGTTGAGAGGAAATAGACGATCTTAAGTCCCTCAGGCCCGTGCAGAGGCGTTGGAGCGGCGGGAGGGAATAGACGATCTTTTGTTCCTCAGGCTCATGCAGCTGCGTTGGAGCGGTGTGAGGAAGTAGACGATCTCCGTCCCTCGGGCTCGTGGAGGCGCGTTGGAGCGGTGCGAGGCAATAGACGATCTTTGTGCCCCGGGCTCGTGCAGCAGCGTTGGAGCAGTGAGAGGGAGGAGACGATCGTTGTCGCTCGTGCGGCCATGGTGCGTTCAGTTCCACGCGCTGCGCTCCCCGTCGGCCCTGGAGGTTGCCGTCGTGGAGAGAGGACGAGGTGCGTGCGCTCTCAGTGAGAGCGGCCGGTCCAGCGTGGTTGTGCAGATCTCAGGCGACGGAGCATTCATGCCCGGGTGTTGCGTTCGCTGGCCGCTCGTTTTTTTCAGCGTCGGTTCGCCAGCGTGGCCATCCAAAACAGAAGGCTGCGTTGCACAAAACGTGTGCGTCTTCAAGGGGCCACCAACGCAGCTGTGTGGCTGTCCAGCTCGGAAGGTTGCTTTCGCACAAAACGTGTGCGTGTTGGAGGGGTCACCAGTGAGGCGGCATGAAAAAATAAGCAGCTGTGCTGTGGTTTTAAGCAGATTTTATTAATCATGTCGCCTTCACGGGATCCTCTCTCCGGTGCATAGTGGAGCAGCCCGGAGCGGGATCCCTAAGCTCTCAGAGAAAGAGAGGCGGACACGCGTGTGTCTACCAGTTGCAGGATCAGAGTGAGAGAAGAAGAGATAGATTGCGTTACAGAGTTGCACCTTAAATACTTGATCATAACAATACATCAAAAAGACATACCCCACAGTCTAGAATGATCAAAGGGACAACAGAACAGGCAGGAGGTATTTGCATTTGTAAGCCATACATCACAATGGGCAGATTAGCTAGACCTCGCTCTAAGTGCAAGACAAAGAGGCTAACAAGCACATCTACATATTGATCTGAGTCTCTAGGTCACAGTAAGGACAGGACGCATGAGTACAAAGGATGAAAGGCATCGATTAACATCACATAGGTGAGACAGAAGAAACTCGTCTACCTGTAGACATTAATACACCAAAGCACATCTAAGATGCTCAGAAAAAGCACAGTAAGGACAAGCCATATGCACACTATACCGAATGGCGCATTACATCACAACACATGCATGTTTGCATCACAAATACATGAATGGCACATTGCTTCTCAGTAATGCAGCAGAAAAAAAGAGGGCTGAGTGTCCTTAGTCTGTTGTGGGGTTAAAACGAACCGCCACACTGGGTCATTATAATGCAGTTATAATGACCCAGCAGTGTTTTATAGGCAGGATTAGGGCAAGATGTATCATGTGTTGTATAACCATGATTGAAACGGAGATCTGGGAGAATGACCTCCCCTCCTGTCTGTGCTCAGTGTGTGTGTGAATAAAGCCTGTTCGTCGGAACCATCTGCTCCTCTTCTTTGTGTGAACCTCGTCTACGTCACACTGGTGTCAGGAGTGGGGATGGAACAGATGGAAGCCAGGATCAGAATGGAGATCCAGCAGCTGGAGCGACTCATTGCTCAGCTGACGACAGACGATGGGGCCGAGACACCACCCCCCCGGGGCCGCTCGCAGGGATGAACGAAGCGGTGGACCCGACGGCACCCCGCCCTCTGCCTCTTTCAAGGCAGAGCGAGCAGAGCAGAGCAAACCAGCCCTGCTTCCCGCCCTTTTCAGGGCAGGACGGGCTGGTGATTCCACGACGATCAGGAGCAGCGATCGATCAGGAGGCGACCGTTCCATCCATCCGGCAGTGGGCCAAGATTCCCCGCTTCAATGGCGAAACCTCGTTGGATGACTACCTGGTCCAGGTCGAGCTGGCCGCCGCGCTAAATGGCTGGTCACCAGAGGAAACCGCCGTGCAAGTCGCGCTGGCCTTGGAAGGGAGGGCTCTCTGCACGCTCTCTGATCTCTGGCCTGAGGAGCACTACAGCTGGCCAGCGCTACAAGGAGCGCTCCGGAGACGATTTGGGAGAACGGCGGACGCTGAGCATGCCCAGGAACAGCTGATCCACCGCCGTCGAAGCAGCCAGGAAAGCCTAGGAGCCTACGCAGCGGACATACGGCTGCTAACACAGCGCAGCTACCCAGATTTCGCACCGGAGGTGGTAGAGAAGCTCACCTTCCAGAACTTCATCCAAGGCCCAGCTCCAGAGCCACGTACGGATCCACGCCGCGAGCGACTGGGAGACTGCGGTGGCAGAAGCAGAGCGGGTGAAGCCACTGATGAAATGCACAATCGAAGCGTTGATGCCAAGACAAAGAACCTTCCAGGCCACGGCTGAGAGCGAGGGGGAGGAGGAGGCATTACGGCAGACCACGGCAGCGCGTCCACGGAGAAGACGGCCGTGGCAGCGCGTGGAAGGGTGGTCCCGCTGCGGAGAGCCAGGACACATCACACGGTACTGCCCTGCACCCACCCCACGACAAACTGATGAGCTGTCACCGCGCGTGGGCCGAATTGGACACTCGACAGAGATGTATCTACAGTGCAGCCTGGAGAAGACGTCGATCCGGGCCCTGATTGACACAATCTCCTTGGTCCGACCCGGTGTGCTGCCGGGCACGAACGAGACGACCCCACGGGTGGGGAGACGACCCCACCGAGCGCTGCGTCACCACAGCTACCGGTGAGCGCGCCAGATTGGGGGGGCGGAGAGTTCTCGTGGTGGGGGTGGCCGGTCAGAACATAAAACACCTGTTCTGGCTGGCTGACATCTAAGACCCCTGTATTATTGGACTAGACCTGCTCACAGCCTGGAACGCCAAGATTGACACCGCCGGACCGTCCCTCCAACTGGGAGACCGGACCATCACGCTCCACAGCAGAACCCAGAGAAGGAACACGGGGGCCTGTGCGATCGAGGGACCGCCAGGACGGACCGGACCAGGCGGGCCACCGCTAGGACCAGACGCGATGACGCCACCAGTGCGGGCAGAGAAAGCACAAACACACACAAGGACAGCAAGGGGAGGGGTCAATGTGTCAGCAGAGATGCAGCAGGCGGTCGAGGAATTATTTCAGCGGAGCTGCAGCGGGCTGGACCCAGAACAGAGACGCCAGCTGTGGGAACTATTGGACTGTTATATGGGTGTCTTCGCCGCGAAGGATGAGGAATGCAGCCGGACCGGTTTGGTGCAGCACGAGATCGACACCGGTGAGACCAGGCCGATTCGACTCCGCCCACACCAGCTGCCCTTTTCAAGGCGGGCAGCAGCAGAACAAAAAGTGCGAGAAATGCTGGAGGCAGACGTCATTGAGCCCTCCAGCAGCCCCTGGGCAGCGCCGGTGGTGCTGGTCAAGAAGACGGACGGGTCGTGGCGGTTCTGTGTGGATTACCGGGACCTGAATGACGTCACCCAGAAGGATTCCTACCCTCTGCCCCGCATCGATGACGTGCTGGACCACATCGCCGGCTCCAGCTGGTTCAGCTCACTGGATCTACACAGCGGCTATTGGCAGGTAGAGCTGTCACCCGAGGCCCGCCAAAAAACAGCCTTCTCCATTGGGCAGGGACTGTATCAGTTTAAAGTGATGCCGTTTGGACTCTGCAACGCTCCGGCCACCTTTGTGCGCTTGATGGAGCGAGTGCTGGCTCACGTGCCCTGGAGTCGCTGCGTTGTTTACCTGGATGACCTACTGGTGCATGCAGCTGATTTTGACAGCGCCCTGTCAAATCTCTGAGAGGTACTGGATGCCATCCGATAGGCGGGGCTTCGGTTACACCCTAGAAAATGCCACCTATTCCGGCGGGAGACCACTTTCCTGGGCCACGTCGGCGGCGCAGCGGGAGTCGCCACCAACCCAGAAAAAGTGGTGGCGGTGAGAGACTGGCCAGTGCCACGGAACATGGGAGAGCTGAGGAGTTTTCTTGGATTGGCCTCCTATTATAGAAGGTTTGTGAAAAACTTTGCCACCATCGCCAGCCCGCTGCATCAGCTGATGCAGAAAGGACGCACGTTTCAGTGGAGTGAGAGCTGTGCTGCTGCTTTCTCCCAGCTTCGCGCGGCGCTCATCAGAGCCCCCATCCTGCAGTATCCTGACCCGAACCGCCCATTCATCGTGGACACGGACGCCAGCAGCCAGGGTATCGGGGCGGTGCTATCCCAGGAGGGAGAGCAGGGAGAACAGGCAGTCGCTTTTTTCAGCCGCACTCTCAGCAGAGCCAAGAGAAATTACTGTGTGACTCGCAGAGAGCTGTTGGCTGTCATTCAAGGACTGCGTCATTTCCGCCCGTATGTGTACGGGGGGAGGTTTCAGCTCAGGACAGATCACGCTTCCCTGACCTGGTTACTGAACTTCAAAGAGCCGGATGGACAGTTGGCGAGATGGCTGGAGGCACTGCAGGATTATAATTTTCAGATTGTGCATCGGGCAGGCCGCCTCCATGCCAATGCTGACACGCTGTCTCGGCGCCCCTGTGCGACAGAGGAGTGTCGTCACTGCCAACGGGCTGAAGATCGAGACCAAGCCATCCCACGGGCTGCTGTTCTCCGGACCGCTGCGAGCAGAAATAACGCAGCGACGCGCAGCCCCTCCTCGGATGATCAGGCAGCCTCCCCCAGCGATGACGTCACAGAGGTCCTTGGCACACAGCAGCTGCAGAGCGAGCAGGATAGAAACCCGGTCATTTCTCGGGTTCGGCAGTGGCTGGACCCAGGACAGCGGCCCGCCTGGGAGGTTGTGTCAGCACTGGACCCAGAGACTAAGGCCCTGCACTCCCAGTGGGCCAATCTCCGCTGCCACGAGGGCATGGTGTATCGATAGTGGCAGACTCCAGCTGGGCAGCGGCACATCTGGCAGCTGTTGGTTCCTCATCGACTCCAGCCCAACGTACTCCAGCTGGTTCATGGGGCGGTAGGAGCGGGCCACTTCGGGGTGACAAAGACGCTGCAGCGCCTTCGAGCCTGGTTCTACTGGCCTGGTTGTCATCAAGACGTGGAGCGCCACGTCCACCACTGCGACACCTGCACAGCTCAGAAAGAGCCAACTCAGCGATCCCACGCTCCCCTGCAGCAGTACCGGGTGGGAGCACCGATGGAGCGGGTGGAAGTGGACATCCTGGGCCCTTTCCCGACCACGGATCGGGGGAACCGCTACGTGCTGGTCGCAATGGATTATTTCACTAAGTGGCCAGAGGCGTACGCGGTCCCGGACCAGACCGCTGCTACGACAGCATCAAAGCTGGTGGACGAAATGTTCTGTCGGTTTGGCGCACCGGACGAGCTGCACAGCAATCAGGGTTGGAACTTCAAGGCGGAGGTCTTCGGAGAGGTCTGCAAGCGGCTGGGCATCCGGAAGACCCGGACCACCCCACTGCATCCACAGAGCGACGGCCTGGTCGAACGATTTAACCGGACCCTCACCACCCAGCTCGCTATCCTAGTGGACCAGCGACAGTGAGACAGGGACCTGCATCTGCCTTTTGTTTTGTGGGCATACCGGACGGCAGCTCAGGAATCTACTCGGTGCACCCCTGCAGCGCTCATATTTGGACGCGAGCTGTGCACACCGGTGGATTTGGTATTCCCCCCCCCCCCCCGAGCCGGAGGTGGAGGGAAAACCCGGGTTGGATTATTTGTTTTGTTTAAAAGAACGTCTCCACACAGTACATGAACTGACTCGGGAGGCCCTGGCAGCGGCGGGGGGTCGGCAGAAACGAGCGTATGACTCCCGCTGCCAGGGGAGGGACTTTGCACCAGGAGATCGAGTCTGGGTTTTCTGCCCTGAGAGAAAGAGAGGACAGTCACCGAAGTTGGCAAGCCACTGGTCGGGACCATGCGTGGTTCTGCAGAGACTGTCGGATGTGGTGTACAGGGTGAGGCTAAAAAAAAGGGACCGGGTCGTGGTGCTCCACTGTGACCGTCTCGCCCCGTATCAGCCATCCGCCCCGCTGGTGGTCGAACCAGAGCTTTCATCCCGATCAGATACTCCAACCGAGACTCAGATGGACACTAGGGGGCCTGTACGTGCTGGTCGTCGGCATTGAAGGCTGCCTCGACACCTGGACGAGTTCGTATTGGACTTTTCAGGTTCAGGTTCAGGTTCAGGTTACTTTATTTGTACCCGTAGGTAGATTTGTTTTGCAGTCTGGTGACATCCATATTTACAAGCCACAATTACATTCAACATAAACACAAACACAGGCACACATGAAGCTGACTATAAACATGATAAAAATACTCAAGGCTCCATCAATCAGGGTATAAAGACAAAGAGAGAAAAACCAGAGATAAGAGAGAAGGGTCATATTGAAAAGTTAGACTAGTCAAAGAGGTTAAAAACTCAAAGGTCTAAAACCCAATAAAAGATTTAGAACCCAAATAAAATCCTACAGAAATAAGTAAATATAAGATGGGGTTAATAAATAGGTACCTAAATTATGTGCAATATATTGTTTCAACTTGTTCAACTCTTTGACAGCAGCAGGAACAAAGCTGTTTTTGTAGCGCTGGGTTTTGCTTTTTGGGACAGCAAACCTCCGTCTTGAGGGAAGAAGCTGAAAGCTGCAGTGCAAAGGGTGGGAGTCATCTTTTAAAATGGAGGTAGCAATCCTCTGTACTTGTCTGATGTACAGGGATGCCAGGCTCAGCTGTGATTCACCAAGCAAACGACTGGACCATCTAACTACCTGATCCAAGGATTTCCTCTGTATCAGTTTTATCTGACCAAACCATGACACTAAAGAAAAGGATAAAACAGATTCAATAAAAGCCCGATAAAACATTGTCATTATGGTTCGGTCAATTTGGAAGCGTGCAAGTTTCCTCAAGCAATGCAAATGTTGCTGACCCTTTTTGCACACCCTTTCACAGTTCTCTTCAAAGTTTAAATTACTATTAATAATCGTCCCAAGATATTTGTAGGATTGTACACATTCAGTGGTCTGACCTTTTAGTACGGTGACTTTGTGCCTGGGAGTTTTCCTCATAAAGTCAATAATAATATCTTTAGTTTTTGTCATATTCAACTGCAGGTAGGAATCCTCACACCAGTGAACAAAATCATCAACTACTGGGCTGTGGCCACTCTCACCATCCTGGAGGAGACTGACAATAACTGAATCATCAGCATACTTTATAATGTGTCTGTTGTCATGTCTGCTCAGACACATGTTTGTGTACAGGATGAAGAGTAGTGGTGACAACGCACACCCCTGAGGAGAGCCAGTAGAAGAGTACTTTAGGTCAGACAATGTACCATTGACCCTTACTCTCTGTGTCCTGTTGGTTAAGAAATCCAGAATCCTACCCACCAGATTATTGCTCAAATCAAATTGTTGCAGGAGCCTTTCAACTAAAATATGAGGTTGGATTGTATTAAAGGTGGAGGAAAAGTCCACAAATAAAAGCCTGGCGTGTGTCCCATTAAAATCCAGATGTTTAAAAAGCATGTTAAGCAGAGTGACAGTGGCGTCCTCCACTCCTCTGTGAGGCCTATAGGCAAACTGCAAAGGATCCAATGCATGTTCAGTCTGCTTTAGGACCTCACATCTGACCAGTTTTTCAAAAATTTTCATTAAAATTGAAGTCAAGTGGACACCATGGTGATAGCAGCTTAACACTGAAGCTCCAAGACCCCATCCGTGAAAATACCTTGAAAATCAGATTTAACAGATTTTTGGAAGAGTGAAAATCAAAAAAGTCATTATGCCTAAAGGAAAACAGAAGAGATCGACATTTGCCAGGCCAAGACGCGCATCGGCCGGAGAATCTGACCTGGAGGACATCCACTCGGAAACAGAGGAGCTGAATGAGGCTAGCAACACGGTTAGCTTAAAAATGATAATTCAAGAATTAAGAGAATTTTGCCGAGAGTGTTGGGCCAAATTTCGTGAAATTAAAGACGAAATAAAAAGGACAAACAACAGAGTGGACCAGGCTGAGGACCGAATCGTGGAAGCAGAGGAAAGAATAAAAGGGCTGGAAGAAACCGTGCTGGATTTACTTAAACGACAAACGAGACTGGAGGCTAAGCTAAACGACCAAGAAGGAAGACTAAGAAGGGCCAACATAAGAATTCATGGTCTGAAAGAAGGAGTCGAGGACGGTTTCACCACAATGGCTGCATGCGTGGAATCCATACTGAGAGAGAGGTTGGAAATTCCCCAATCCACCGACTTGAAGATAGAAAAGGCGCACCGTTCATTAGCCCCAAGGCCATCGGCAGAAGCACCTCCACGATCGGTGGTGGTGAAGTTTTCCAACTTCAGAACAAAAGAAGAGGTCTTGAGACTGGAATAACGATATTTTTAGTCAATCTGCACATCCAACCCTCCTCCTACAAGGTAACAAACATTAAAGGAGATGCAGAATCAGCAAGTGGTAAAGCATTTCATGGAACAGTCATAATATTAGAAACAAGTAAGTCTTTAAAAAAAGAAAAAAAAACTTGTTGAAATAGAAATGTGACAATGAACCACATGAACTCTCCACACTAACAAATACTGTATTAATGTGATTGTTTGCTGTGATGGTGGTGGGAGGTTGCGCACAATTTCATAGGGTATAGGTATTAAAAAAAAATCATTACAAGTTCGGATTGGGATCTGAAATTCACGTTAAAAACATGGGACAACTTACAGGGGTAAGAGAGGGCCCTCAACACGTAACAGTGTTTGAGGAATTTTCCTCAGAGCCAACACACCAGCAAGGCTCTTCTAAGGTCACTAAAAAGACCTCAGCTCAGGAAGACCTTTTGACAGTTTTTTGTTTTAAAGTTTTATATACTATGTTCTTGATGTTTTTTATGTTCTTAATGTTCTTTCAGTTTCTGAGTAGCATAAAAGAGGGCCACTACACTGTTATACTAAATAAGACAATACAATGGAGAAACAGGGTGTAACCAAAATAATCTCATATAATGTAAAAGGGATCCTGAATCCAGTTAAAAGATCCAAGATTCTTGGCAAAATGAAAAAACACAAAGCAGGAATAATATTTTTACAGGAAACCCACCTAACAGACTTGGAGCACACTAAACTTAGTAGACAAGGGTTTAAACTGATCTCTTCTTCCTCATATAAGTCAGGGAGGAGGAGGGGGGTAGCGACATTGATGTCAACCAAAATTATGTTTGAAAAAAATTCAGAACACAAAGATAAAGAAGGAAGATTTAGCATGGTACTTGGTCGGCTAGAGGGAGAAGATATCACCCTGCCGAATGTATATGCACCTCCAGGGGCTAACTGGAAATTTTATTAAAATGTATTTGACCTAATGATAACTAAAGCCAAAGGTTTAGTGATATGTGGTGGAGACTTCAATCTAAGACTGAACCCATACTGGGATTCATCAGGTAATTCTCCACATCAAAATAACACTCAAAGTAGAAAAATTCGGATGCTACTAAAAGAAATGGGAATCTGTGACGTGTGGAGGGAACTCAACCCCAGTGTAAAAGATAATACATTTTACTCAGCACCATCCATCATACTCAAGGACTGACTATTTTTTTATGTTTAATAGAGACATTGGAAGAGTAAAAACATGTAAAATAGGACTGATGGATCTCTTTGACCACAGTCCGATCTATATGGACTTAAATATCCAAAAATACACAAATAATACATTTTCTTGGAGGTTAAATTCAAATGTGCTGAAAGGACCACTGAAAGATGAATTGGAATCAGATATTCTCAGATATTTGGAAGAAAATGATAATGGAGAAGTATCCCCTTTAATACTGTGGAACGCATGCAGAGCTGTAATAAGGGAAAAGATTATCGCAAAACTGGCAACCCAAAAGAAACTGAGACAAGAAAAACTAATCACATTAGAGTCAGAACTTAAGAAACTAGAAAAAGAGCACAAAGACAACACTCATTCTAATGACTCGCTCAAAATTAAGGAAATTAAAAAAACAAATAAACGAGATCTACACAATAGAAATCCAGAAGAAACTTACATTTCTGAAACAAAAATACTATGAAACAGGTAGCAAATCGGCAAAATTACTAGCCTACAAATTGAGGAAACAACAAATGGAGAGAGCAATCTACAAAATCAGAGACCCAGTATCAAAGGAAATAAAATTTAGAATTCAGGAAATTCTTAAAAGCTTCGAGAATTACTACAAGAACTTATACTCCCTCAAAAAACACAAAAACGCATCCGAAGCCTTCCTAAATACATTAAATCTTCCCCAACTTACTGAGTCACAAAATAAAACACTACTGTCAGAAATACAACCTAAAGAATTAGAAAAAGCAATTATGAAATTTAAAGCTAACAAATCCCCAGGAGCAGATGGCTATACAGCAGAGTGGTACAAAACCTTTAAACCAACTATCTCCTCTCCTCCTGAAAACATTTAACTATGTCCTCCACACAGGGGAAATCCCCCCTCCTGGAGAGAAGGGGTCATTGCAATCATATCTAAACCTGAAAAGGATAAACTAGACTGCTCCAACTACAGACAAATCAGTGTGTTAAATCAGGACTATAAACTTTTTACCGCTATCCTTGCCAAAAGGTTAGAAAATATACTGACAGACTTAATTCATTTAGACCAAACAGGTTTTATAAGACAAAGACAACATTAGACGCACTTTATACATAATTCATCATATAAACAATATAATTTAAATGCAGCCATATTGGGATTAGATGCTGAAAAAGCATTTGATTCGGTTGACTGGTCTTTCCTATATAGAATCTTATCCAGTTTCAATTTTCATAATAACTTCATTAGAACTATCCAGGCATTATATAAAAAACCAACAGCTAAAATAAGGATTAACGGTAAATTATCATCATCTTTTGAACTGGAAAGAGGATGTCGTCAGGGCTGCCCCTTGTCTCCACTGCTCTTTGCAATCTTCATAGAATCTCTGAGCCAATGGATAAGACAGAATCAAAAAATTCAAGGTATTACACTTGGTCAGAAGGAACATAAAATAGCACTCTTTGCCGATGACATTTTAATATACCTGGGGCAGCCGGACACCTCTTTCCCAGAACTAATCTCAGTTTTTTCAGAGTATGGAGAGTTATCGGGGTACGAATTAAACATGCATAAAACCCAAATTTTAACATTCAACTATGACCCAAATCAATATTTACTAAGCAAACTCAACACTAACTGGGAGATGGAATCTATGAAATATCTGGGAGTCAATATCCCGAAACAACTCAACAAAATTATAACACTAAACTATGATCCACTGATGGCAAAAATAAAATCTGATCTAGCAAGATGGAATATGATACCATTCTTGGGTACTGCACAAAGAATTGAAGCAGTCAAAATGAATATACTTCCACGTCTTCTATACCTTTTCCAAACAATACCGGTAGAACCTTCCAAAAAAACATGGCAAGAACTGGACAGAAGGATCTCAAGACTCATATGGCAGGGCAAGAGACCTAGAATCAGATATAGAACCCTACAGCTAAACAAAGACAAACGTGGGCTCGCGCTGCCAAATATCAGGGACTATTTTAAAGCCGCACAAATTAAAACTTTAGTAGAGATGTGTAACCCAGTCTACACTGCGCAATGGAAGGAGATGGAATGCCAAATAACAAGTGACATTCCCCTACAGGCGATAATAGGGAACAATGCCTTACCTAAACTTTTGAATAACACTAACCCGTGGATAGAGACCCCGCTAAAAACTTGGTTTAAGATAGTCAGAGAGAATCAAACTAAAGAACCCTATCGATTATTGCAATGGATCTCCTATGATCAGGACTTTACTCCTAATAAAATAGACACTAGATTTAAAAAGTGGAAAGAGAACGGACTGATAAAATATTACAATTTTTTTAAAGGGCAAACTTTAAGAAGTTTTGAAGATTTGAAAAAACAAGGTCTAGTAAATCAAAAACAAGGTCTAGTAAATCAAGACCTTTACAGGTTCTTTCAGCTTAGACACCACATAAACAAAATACTTAAAAAGGAGGATTTGGAAAGGGCCCAGTCAGGTGTTCTGAAGGTTTTCTTAATGGCATATAAAGGGATCCCAGGGATCAGATACATTTCTAAAATATACCATGGTCTTTAAGACTTAAAAGGAGACAACACATCATATATAAAAGAGAGATGGGAAAAAGAGGGGAATTTCACTTTACAACTGGAAATATGGGAAAAGCTAAATAAACAACAATGGAAAAGTACCTCATCCCTGCAGTGGAGAGAATTTGGATGGAAAAATTTGGTAAGATTTTTCAGAACACCTGCACAAAACAAATTTACTCGTAAGGGGTTGAAGTGTTGGCACTTGTGTGGTGAAGAGACTGCAAATCATTTTCATGTGTTTTGGTCATGCCCAGTTATCCACCAATATTGGACCAATGTACAGACAATATTGGGGAAAATATTAAAAGTAACAGTTCCCTTTTCTTTTGTAACTTTGTATTTGGGTTTACTACTGGAATCACTGGAAAGACGAGGAGAAAAATACTTATTCAATGTTTTAATATTGGCAAGTAAAAAAGCTCTAACAAAAAAATGGATGTTGAAAGACTGTCCTACACCTGAAGATTGGATTAACGTGATTCAGGACATTTATTCGATGGAAAAGTTGACATTTGCACTGAGACAGGACATGGATGGGTTCTTGAACTTTTGGCAACCCTGGAACGCATATGTGTCTTCCATCAGATCTAATCTTTGACAAATACCATTTCAATAATGGCACCTCTCTTTGCTCCAACGCTACTCAGATGCTCTTTTATTTTTCTGCTCTTTTCCTTTTTATTTTTTTTTGTTTGTTTGGGTTTTTTTTGTTCTTCTTTTAATTTCTCTTTTTCTTTCACTTAAAAAAAGGGTGTTGTAATAATTTTTTTCCAATGTTGTCAAAAAACAAAAAAAGGGGGGAATAGGTGATGAAAATGTAAACAATGCAATGCTGTAATGACATGTATACCCTTTACAAAAACTTAAATTAAAAAAAAAAAATTGAAGTCAAAGCAACTGGTCTAAAGTCATTTACCGTTTTAGGACAGCTGGATTTTGGAACGGGAACAACCACGGCATCTTTCCAGATCTTGGGCACATGTTGTGTCTGTAGGGACTTATTGAAAATGTAATGAAATACAGGACTCAGTTCATGTGCACAGGACTTTACCAAGCGCCCACATATATTATCAGGGCCCTGACTTTTGTTCACTTTTACAGCGCAGAACTCCCTTTTAATATCCTGCACCTCAATATTAAAGCGCTGATTGTCTTTGAGTTTCTGTTTCAAATCTTGGGTTTCAGTGCTAAAATCAAAGGAGTCAAAACAACCATAAAAACAATTAAGAGCATTAGCCAACTCTGTGTCTGAATTAAAACCATCTAAAAACACATGATTACTGCACTCTGTGCTCTGAAGGCCTGCAATAGTTTTCATACTGGCACAGGCTGAACCAAGTTTCTTTGTAGCCATCTTACTTTCCAATTCTGATTTATAATTCTGTTTTGCTCTTAAAATTTCGGACTTCAGCTCTTTTGTGGCAACCTGTAGCTCAGAAACAGACCCCTGTTTAAAGGCAAGTGCTTTCCTCTGTAAGCAGGATTTAACTGATTTTGTAACACATGGCTTGTTGTTGGGATATATTTTGACACGTTTACGTGGAACGATCGTATTTTTACAGAAAGCCATGTATGAGCATGTGACGTCTACCAAAGAGTCCAAATTATCCCCGCAGGACAGTGTGAAAACCTCCCAGTCCGTACAGTTAAAGCATTCCTGGAGGCAGTGCACTGAATCCTCTGTCCACACCTCTATGTCTCTGGTCTCCACCTTGCCTCTTCTGAGAGCAGTTTTATATGTGGGCAGCAAATGTACACAGTTGTGATCTGAGGATCCTAAAGGAGGATGGGGAAGTGATTTATAGGCCCTCTCAATGGATCCATAGCACAGGTCCAATGTCTTTTTTCACCTGGTTGGGCAGGAGACATACTGATAAAAGTTTTTAAGTGTCTTCTTTAAAGAAACATGGTTAAAATCCCCAAGAATAAAGTTTGGCGCCTCTGGAGAAATTGACTGCAGCCGCTGTACCACATTAAAGACAGTGCTGGAGGCGGAGTCAGCGTCTGCCCTCGGGTGAATGTACACAGTTGTTATGAAAAGTTGGGGGAACTCGCGAGGCAGATAAAAGGGGTGTAGTGATACGGACAGCAGCTCCACATCAGGTGTACAGATGCGCTCTATGACCGTGACAGATGTGCAGTACTGCTTATTAGTATATAAACATACGCCGTCCCCCTGATGTTTCCCCGTTACCTCTTCCTGCCGATCTGAGCGGAGTGGGGCTCCAAAGCCGTCAATCCACAGATCCGTGTCCCGGTCATGCGCATTAAGCCAAGTCTCGGTGTAAGCCATGACACAGCAGTTCTTGAAGTCCTTCTGGTAGCGTACATTCCCTTGAATTTCATCCACCTTGTTCCTCAGAGATTGTACGTTCCCCAAGATCATGGAAGGAAGAGGAATGCTTTTAAACTGACGTCTCCTCAGGCGTAATTTCACGCCTCCACGCTTTCCACATTTCCTCCTCTTGTCTCGCTTTTCATCGCTGTGTCTATGAACGTCTCTCAAAATAAAGTCCGGCAGTTGCGGCATAGACTCAATCACAGATGCTGCATCATCCGTGTTTAAATGCAGCAACATGTCCCTGGAATATTGTATTCTCCCCGGCATGATCATGATCGTGCTTACCTCAGAGACACAGAGCCGTTGTGAAAGAAGCAGCAGTGCAAAAATAGGGGGGAAATCCATATTGATGGAACCAGGGAGCTCTTCACCATACAGTCTACAAACATTCCAGGACAAAAACGACACAGAGAATTTCGTTAAAAACACATTAAAGTGCGTAAAAACAGACACACAGACGACGGACTTTTTTCACCAGCTGCCGGTCGCTGCGTGCGCATGCGCCCTTTTAACATATAAACAGTGCATATAAAAGTGCTGTTTAACAGGTACACAGCACTTAAAGCACTTTTTTTTTTAATTGGACTTGTGGCTCATATATTTTTGCCAACATATGTATTAGCACAAAGAGAAGCTTAGGAATGCATGTGTTGATTGACCTCACGTCTTGGATGAGACAATACGTCTGGACCCACTGTGGATAATGCCAGGAGGACGGAGGTGCTGTTATAAGACTCTGAAAGGACTTCCTGACCCCCTGGAGCCAGACGGAGGACTAAAGGACTCGAGGGAAGAATTATTGTCAAATGGGGGTTTTGACAGCAGTGTGTAATTCTGCCTTTGATGTTCATGTATAAGAGCGAGGGTTTTGATGCAGCTCAGTCTCTTCTGTTCTTGAGAGAAAAGCTGGGGATGTGATTTCTGCAATAAACCTGAATTGAGAAATAATTCAGCCTCTTCATTTCACGCTCCCCACAGACTTTAATTTTTCTGGGGACAGAAACCAGTCCGGGGGGGGGCAGTGTAACATTGGGGCTGTATTGGGGGGGGGGAGCAGGGATCTCCCCAGCATGCTTTGCAACAGTGGACGTTATTTTGTGTGTTTGTTTAAATGTTATTACTGAGTTATTATACTGCTGGGTCATTATAACTGCGTTATAATGACCCAGCAGTGTTTTATAGGCAGGATTAGGGCAAGATGTAGCATGTGTTGTATAACCATGATTGAAATGGAGGTCTGGGAGAATGACCTCCCCTCCTGTCTGTGCTCAGTGTGTGTGTGAATAAAGCCTGTTCGTCGGAACTATCTGCCCCTCTTCTTTGTGTGAACCTCGTCTATGTCACAATATAAATGTATAAATATATAAACATATAAACAGTGCATATAAAAGTGCTGTTTAACAGGTAAACAGCACTTAAAGCAAGAGTTGTAGGCATAAAACAGAGTTCTATCTGTGTTTGACTAGTTTTGACTGATCCTAGGTCCCGGATGTGTAGCACAAAAACCTGAAATAAAAAACTGATTTTTTTATGACAAGAAGTGAAACTGAACTCTGACAATGAATTAGGGAGCCAGATTTTCAAGTAAATGAAATACAGTTTCAATTTTATTGCAATACACAATAAATATAGATTCAATTTCAAATTAGGTAATTCAGATTCAAATTGTAAAAGCAATTATTCAAACTGATTAATTCAGGTTCAAATTCAGTTATTCAAATTCAAATAAAAATTCAAATTTAGGTTCTGCTGGCACAAACATTATCCCATCGTGAAGTTTCACTTTCATTCTATAATGAAGCATTTTCTGCAGTAATTGCAGTGAATATCAAGGTTCCCAAATGGTCTTACGAGTATGAGGATAGTCTGAGTCACGTCTTTGTAGTCATCTCATCCTGGTTAAACAACTCTAAAAGATTACTGGCATGTGTGAACTTTGCACAATCCTTACCAAAATATGGAGGAATATCTTTTTGAATGCATGGCCTTTCTTCTCCATTTTAATTCCAGAAGTTGCTCTGTCTGTGTTTTTACATTATTTGTCTAAAGGCTTTCTTGGTTTTTAATGAGATATTGTCACAAGGTTACCCAGACCCCAGCCTGACACTATTGAAACAAATGACTTTGGAAAGGAGAGGTTATGCAAAGTGTTATACCAACTGGTTTTTCTGGAATGAGTGTTCCCTCCTGAGTAAGACACCCACCCAAGATAGTCCAACCCAAATAGGGTTTCTTTCAATTTCAAAGCATGTGTATGTATAAGTTTCGAGATTTTAAATATGACTTTGAGTCATATTTAATACCGCCGCTGTGGGTGCAGACCTTGGTGGTAGTAGCAAATATTCAAACGAGAACTTTGAAGGCCAAAGTGAAGAAGGGTTCCATGTCAACATTGCAACAACACCTTTTCTGAGGTCTGATGAGCGTCGGCATCGGGCGCCTTAACCCGTCGTTCGGTTCATCCCACAGCGCATATTCTGCTTACCAAAAGTGGCCCACTCACCAAATATGAGTCAAAATTCTAGGTCCAGTTTTTCTGAGAACTGAGATGAATTCATTCATTCATTCATTCATCTTCTTCCGCTTAATCCTTTTTCGGGTCGTGTGTGTGGGGGGGAGGGGGCTGGAGCCTATCCCAGCATCTTTGGGCGAGAGGAGATGAATTCAGTGGTGCTTAAATTCAGTTTGCAACCAAATAGAGAAGGCTTTACACAAGCCAAACACAAAACAGTGTAAAGTTGAAACTTGTAAACTGACATTTTAAAAATAAAATTGTAACAATGAAATGGCAAAATGTGATGAATTCTAAGGATGTCTGACAGAAATCACACGAGGAAAAAGTCACCACCAAAATACTGTAAATGCATTCAATTAAAATAGCAAGAAATCTGTATAGCTTCAATTTGTACCGTGGGGGTGTTAACTTACTCATAGTGGATGCTGGTTGGCTGTGTCGTGACGCTACTGCCCGCCCCCTACGTGCTCACCAGTTGTATGTGGCTGAACTGATTGGAGCATTTCCTGTCACTCATTCAGGATAATAAGGAAGGGACCCACACTTCCAAGATGAAGCACTACGAGGTAAGTCGTAGAACCAACGAGTGTGTGGTCATTTACGAGATCCTAAATTGTAATTAATAAAATCTTAAACTGTAGAAGCGCATACCCTATCAAAAAAAAAGTCTGTTTGACAGCTTTTTAAACGGGTGAAGATGGCGTGCTGCTGTAGCATCGCCTGTCATGACCCGGGCTTTATTCGCCTGTTGTGGTTTACCGGTTTTTGTACCTCAAACAAAGACGTCTGCCTGACTTGAGGCGGGTTACGCTTTTTTGTAAATTTGCTTAGTTTCCCCATATAAATTCTGGCTTGCGTCTCTATAAACTAAGGGCGGATAATGTAGTAGGATCAGCATCACCGCCATATCTGGTCAGAGCCTCACATGGCGCTTATCTCGGTGTGGTCTTACCCAACACTGCAGGTGAAGAGTGAAGTCCACAGGCGGTTTTAAATCAGTCCTAACTAGTGCATGCCCGTAGAAAGCAAGTATTCCCGTCTGAAACGGGTAGGTCAGTTAGGTTTTACAGGCCCAAATGTAGGCTGTGTTTGAAAGTGGAATACAGAGGTGTAGCCCACGGGTGTCAAACTCATTCCATGGAGGGCCAAGACCCTGCAGGTTTTACCTCCACCCAGTGTCTTCAACAGGTGATTTCACTGAATTTCTACCTACTAATTGCTGATCAGTGAAAACACCTGCTGAAGACACTGGGTGGAAGTAAAACATGCAGGGTTTTGGCCCTCCATGTTTGACACCCCTGGTGTAGCGTGTATGTAGGCAATCACACTACTCCCAAAAAGTTAGGGATATTTGGCTTTCAGGTAAAAATTTATGGAAAATGTAAAAAGTTGATGCTACAGTGATATTATATCATGAAAGTAGGGCATTTAAGTAGAAGCATGCAGTGGTGCTTTCCTCATCTCAATTTATTGAAACAAAAGCCAACAACTGGTGGGTATACCGCAACAAAAAATGTCAGTGCCTCAATCTGTCATGTGCACTTGAGCATCAATTACAGCTTGACGACGATGTCATGCTGTTCACAAGTCGGCTTAGGCTACGGTCACACTGCAGGTCTTGATGCTCAATTCCAATTTTTTTTGTTGAGATCTGACTTTTGTGGGCATTCACATTACAACTTAAACGCGACCCCCCCCCCCCCCCCCATCAGACTCCAGTATGAACAGTCTACAGCTATGAAGGGACCCACATGCGCAGAAGAAAACGTAGCGTTGTAGAACGATTGAGGAAGGGGGATGGGGGGCAGAACTTCTTAACCCTGGTGCAGCACAGCAAAATAAAATGTTCAAATCATAAATGAGACCAGCTTCATTCCTCTACAGGGCAGATGACCGCTGTGATCAGCTCTGCTTTAACAGAACTGATCGCCTCTGACAGCCCTCTTTCCAACATTTCCCATGTTTCCAACATTGTTGGCAGCCATTATTTCGACTTTCATCAGAGAACAGCACTGAGGCCCACTGGTCCCTTGTCCAGTGTAAATGCTCCCTGGCCCATGCAAGACGATGACACCTGTGCCTTTTGGTATGGTCAGGTACCCATGCAGACCATGCTGATGTAAATGGTTTCGAATGGTCTAATGTGAGTGTGCCTGGAGTTGAGTGGCATTCATCGTTTGGTTCTACAGGGCACTGTTCACAATGAAGTGGTCATCAGCGTGGGATGTGGCCAAAGGATGTCCACTTCTATGCCTTTCTGTGACTCTTCCAGTCTCTGTGTCTCTGTTGCAACCTGCTGATGACACTCTAAGCTTAGTGGCCACTTTCCTCTGAGAACATCCTGTTTGAAGCCTCGCAGTGGCGAGGTACTGTTGATCAGTTGTGAGGTGCCGTCCTGTTCTCATGATGTTAAAATGTGAACAGCATGATGAAGAGGAACGTTTAAATACCAATTCTAATTGAACCAGAAAATTTATTGGTCAATTCATGGCTCAAACACCTGTTGTGTATTTTGCTGTTAAGCACCTTGTTGGAGAACAGCAAGCATGCAAAAAGTACTGAAATATTGAACAGTTAAAATGTGCATTCAGAAGGCTGGAGAAGGACAAATTCAGTTCACCTGTAAAGGTTATAGTGCATTTTAGATGTATCCTGAAATTTCACCTGAAAGCTGAATATCCCCAACTTTTTGTGAGTAGTGTACATGTTAGACTTTGACAAATATGAAAGTGACTGAACACCACTGAGGTTTATTTGTGTGAATATTAATTACAGACTTGTTGAAAATGAATGGGACATCCAACATTAGTGACTGTTTAAGAATCCTTGTTTATTTGTTTGTCAGGTCACTTATTTGTGCAGTCTTTAATAACTTATATTCGTAAGTGTTGTATCTTGTACTTTGGGGAATGGGAGTTGTTCAGTCACCATTATAATTGTTTTAGTTTATATGTGTAGTGTGTCATCGATAAACTCATGCACTACTATAACAGGACACGTTTACAAATATGAGACCCATTGTAGTGCATCCTTTTATATTTTAGCAATATTATAAGCACAGAACACCAAACATTATTATACACAATAGAATGACCTGTTTGGCTGCAACTGTTGCATCATTGTTGCCCATTTGTCTGTAAATATTTGAAGAATAATAATTTATTTTGTTATTTGGGTATTTTTTAATTTTTTTTTTTGTCCTGTTTGGTCATGATCGGCATTTAGTCAAAGCATGCGTGTGTGTCCGCATATGATATGCAGTTGATCTGGCCATTCCGCTCCACAGTCATGGTGGTATTGTTGCTGTTTTTAATTTTTAGATACTTGAGGTCCTGCAAAGGACAGTGGTACCCCACGGGTGAAGCAGCAGTCGGGACTTCCGTCTACCACTGACCAGTCAGGCTGGGTGTGCCTTCCCCTGAAGGATCATGGTCTGCCCAGTCGGGCAGCGGCTGAATTGGTGGATCGCAGTCTTTCACAGGGAGCCAAGCCCAGCCTGCCCTGTTAACGGGAAGCTCAGCTGCTGCTTCACCTGTGTGCCACCGCTGTCCTTTGTGGCATCACAGGTCCCCATGCCCCCCCCCCCCCAAGCATACCCGTGCACCTCGTATTCTCCACATATGCGGAATTATCCTTTAGACCTACACAATTACTGCAACTTTATGGTCTAATTTTTTTAAGCATTAAGTCTTAAGTATTTTTCTAGTCAAACTTGTCACTTTTTGCTTCCTTGTTTTGCTCACGCGGCGCTCTGGTTATTGATGCCATTACGCCGTGTATTATCTAATCAATACGAAGTCAGTCCGAAACCCTGTCTACACTTCTAGAAGCTTGAGCATGAGACATAGCGGTGGCTAAACTTTTATTGCTAAAAATTGCATATTTTGTCTGAATAACTCCATACTTGGGGATGCACACCCTCATAAACTCAGCAACACATTTATAAAATCTGAGGTCAGTCTAACGAATGGTTTGAGAGATGTGAGGAACAAACACAGAGAGAGATTCTTTGTGTTTATAGATTACAATGGGCTGTACTTAGTCCCTTGGTAATTTTGACTACCAGGGGACTAAATTTTACATTAGTAGGTTTTCTGTTTAGTTTCTGAAGCAAAAGTAACATTTTCATTAATATGCAGAGGTACACATTGACGAGTTACGTCTACTCAATTATATGTGCTTAAGTAACCCACAAAATTATTTTAGTTTAGGACACTTGTTTCTATTATGTGAATACATTTGTCAAGGAAAAAACTACTTTTGCTCAAGTACATTTGGTTAATCTGAGTTACTTTTGATTTAGAAGATATGGAAACTGGCTGGGGATGGGGTTTTTTTTGTAATAACTTGTTCTTGCCACAATTTGTTGCATCTTTTGTTATTTTAGTGAATTTATAAATTTATTATATTAAGATCAGTGTTGAAAGCATTGTTTTTTTTTGGCTAAAGAAATGTTTAATTATAGTTTCTTTATATGATTTTAATCAAAAGGCTACACATTTATGAATAAAATGTTGCAGATTTACATGAAAAGTCACATTTATCCCAAAAGTCATAAATTCACAAGAAAGTTTGAGAAAATACTCAGAATAAAGTCTTATATTTACTGGAAAAAGATGATGGAAAAAGTAGCAATTTTATGAAAAACATTTACTCCTGTTTCAGAAAATTAAATTTCTGCTTCTAAATTTTGGACTCTGTATATATCTACATTTCAACTATATGGAAAGTTTCAGATTATAATATTTTACTCCTTAAAGCATGATAGAATTCATTCATTCATTCATCTTCTTCCGCTTAATCCTTTTCGGGTCGCGGGGGGGCTGGAGCCTATCCCAGCATCTTTGGGCGAGAGGCAGGGTACACCCTGGACAGATCGCCAGTCCATCGCAGGGCCAACACAGAGAGACAGACAACCATTCACTCTCACAGTCATACCTAAGGACAATTTAGAATCCCCAGTTTTGATGCCAATCCAATAGTTGTTCCATGCATGAAATCCATCAGACAGGATTTGAAGCAGTCTAACAGAAACTAACCCAGCTAGCTTGGGTTCATCTCTCCTCTGTTGGTCTCGTGCCCTGTAAAGAGACAGAAATAACATTTATGAGATTATTTATGAAATATTTAAAGAAGAACCCCAAGAAATTAAGCAATACCTTACTAAAAATGAGTGGACATTGTACTGATGTGCAAGATGTATTTTGACTGTTCCTTGCCCACTTTTTTTTTTTTTTTTTTAAATCATACGTTCTTAAATTTTTGGAACATATAACTGGCCTATCTAGATTTGCATAGACCAGAGGATATTATAAAATTGTTTATAATTCCTTTCCTGGGTGTATTTTACATTCTCTGCAGAGAAACTGCATGTGAGCTGTATACTCACATGGCCACTTGAATAGGCACACCTTGGCATAGATTCAACAAAATGTTGAAAACATTCCTCAGAGATATTGGTACATATTGATATGCTAACATCGCACAGCTGCTTGTTGGCTGCACATCCGTGATGCTCCCTGCATGCATCCATTCTTTTATGCTGTTTACACCAAATGCTGACCCTACCATCCAAATGATGCAGCAGAACTTGAGACTCAGACCAGTCTTTTTTTTTTTCTTCTGTTGCCCAATTTTGGCGACCCTGTGTGAAATGTAGGTTCAGTTTCCTGTTCTTAGGTGACAGGAATAGCACCAGTTGTGACCTTCTGCCACTGTTGCCCATCTGCTGTAAGGGTCAGTGTGTTGTGCCTGCACAGATTCTCTTCTGTATACCGCAATTATCGGACTGGGCAGTATGACCTCAAATCAGCATCACGGTTAATTGAACCTTTCATGTCTTTTTCTTTTTTTTTCTTTTTTTTTTTTGCTCCTTTCTTCTCCGTTATAGGTCACTGACAAGGCTCATAATCAGTATTACAAGTGTGGTATTGATGAATACATCACTGCACTAGTTCAGTAGTAAATGAGCATAATACAATAATTTCACACACATGTAACAAAAATACTATCTCTTGCAGAACTCAGTGTTTATAAACATACATTAAACTCCTGCACTTGAGGCAGGCGCTTGTCCCCAACTGAGAGAGAACAATCCACCTTTTTTCGGCTGAGTACCATGGACTCGGAGGTGCTGATTCTCATCCCAGATGCTTCACACTCCATAGCAAACGGTCCCAGCAAGACCTGTAGGTCATTGCTCGATGAAGGCACCAGGATGACATCATCTGCAAACAGCAGAGATGAGATCCTGTGGTCACCAAGCATGACACCCTCCGTTCCTTGGCTGTGCCTCGATATCCTGTCCATAAAAATTATGAACAGGATTGGTGACCGCTAGAAAAATTCTTCTTAACCTTTAGTCAAGAATCAGGCAGGATCAGAGTTTCAGCAAACTTAGTTACATTGGCCAGTGAGAACAATACAAAAACAGTCTGAGCCTATTTGCGTATCATTCTGACTCAAACACACATCGTTCAGTCCTTTAAAGGTCTGACACGATTTTGATATTTTTTAGCATGTTGTGTAAACCCAAAAGTCATTGTTAATGATCAATATAATATTTACAACCGCACCTGCATAAACTAGTTATCATCAAAAAACCGCAGCCGCTGACTGGACTGTGGTACCGCCCATCGAATGAAAGAAGAGTCGACAATGATGTAAACGACAGAACGGACGCCGAGCCAGCTTGGTTTCCCCCAGCTTGGTCCAGACTTCTCTGTGGGTTTAGCTGCCATTGTTTATGTATGTATAGTATGTATTTCAGCGTGCTTTCCTCTCCTTAGCCACTGTCTGGCCGGCAGCTGTTAGACGGCCGCTTTGACCTACTTTCTGTGAGCGCATGCTGACAGCTCACCGGTCCAGCCACGCCCCCTCTCTCATTATCACCAGCTGATTTCCACTTCCTCTGATCATCTTTCCCAGTCCTCGCCCAGGTGCTTCTCATCACACCATCACCAGCACTACGTGTACTTAGCGGCCGTTTGCCAGTCATGCACTGCTGGTCCATAGTATTGTCATCTGTGCTGTTAGTCTGCCAGTATTTTCAGCACTCTCACGACGTGTTAGTCACTCCATGTTCGCCGTGGTTCTCGTGCGTCCTTGAAGCGATGTTGGCTCTGGGACGCACCTGTGGCTAACATGTCTCCTCTCATTCGTTTGCTGGGCAATGCGGGCCCCCGAACGCCATCAGTAAGTGTGTTTGTGTTTTTTGGGAATTGTCTGTCTTTCTGTATTAAATGTGCTATGGTGAACCCTGCACGTAAATCCTCGTTATTTCATCCTCCCTCTCTGTGCCCTGCGTAAGAGCGCACAGGGGGATGAACGGATTTACGTGCAGGATTCACCACAGCACATGTATTGAACATAAGACTGATGACAACAGTTCCCAAAAAGGTGAAGACTTAAAAAAATAAACACTTACAGTTGGCGTTCGGGCCTGACATCGCCCAGCAAATGCATGGATAGGAGACGTGTTAACCACGGTTGCGCCCCAGGGCCGACATCGCTTCAAGGGGCGCAACAGAACCACGACTGTGTGGAGTGGCTAACATGTCGTGATAGTGTTGGCAATATTGGCTGGCTGACAACACGGCAGATGATGCACACAAAACACGAATAGCTGACTGTCAAAGGGGGGGGGGGGCGTGTGGTCGGACCGGCGAATCTTGGACAGTGCCCACCTGAAAGTGGGTCAAAACGGCACATAAACCACATGTACAAAACATAAAAACAAGAACTCACAAGATAATACATAATAAACCCGATGCCTGAGCCATAGAGAATACACTGCTAAGATTTTATTGAAAAGTTGAGTTTAAATAAATTATATTTATGAACAAATCATTTGTTGCAGTATCTGTAACAAAAGCATACCACTCGGTGTTCTTGTGCCGTGTGTTTGTTGCTGCTGCTGCGGCGGGCATGTGTGTCTCACCACCGCCACACTCTGGGTCTGACTCGCTAGGCACGATTCCCGCTTGGCACGGCTCAAACCTATAAGGTCTGATCCCCCAGATCCTTCATTATCATCCCATTCTTCTGAACTATAATTGTCTGAAGACTGGACAACACAAACAAATTCCAGACTACATGTGCTGGAACCATCGTCGATGTTTTCAACCCCTTCCATCCTGCGTGTACAATGGGCAGCCAAGTGCTGTGTTCTGTCGCTGACGTCACAACATGGCCAGGGGGTTTTCCAGCCACTGACACAATTTGTGACGTGGCGCTCATGAAAACGTCGGATATTCACGTGAAAAAAAGCCTGTTTGACTTAGAACTGCACAGACCAACCTATTTCGTCATATTGAAATTATGTGTTGCAAAATTAGATGAAGTCAAAATCGTGTCATCAGACCTATAAGCCCTTCGTTATCCAAGAGGTGGAGGAGAGAATGTCCATGATGATTGGTTCAGTACATCTGGTCAAAACTTGGTGTACAGATTATCTCGCTCAGTAACCATCACACTCACTCAGTACTAGTCACACAGGAACAGTACAAGTGAACTAAAACTAAGTGATAGCAAAGTACAGCTGCATCAGCATCTTTAGCACTTTCACACAGACTCTGAGACAAAGCAAATCACAAATATGAAACTTTCCTATCAGAGGGGCAAACTCCCACGAACCCTCGAGGATTCTCAAGAGGGTAAAGCGTTAGTCTGATGTTCCACGGCTAAGACGAAAACCACATTGCTCCTCCTGAATCCGAGGAGGATTTAGGAGGAGGTTGCTTTTAGAAAGGTTTTATTTTCAGTAAAATGTTCCCATACTTTGGAAAGTTTGGGTCTCGCTTTTTTAGCTCCTCTTCTCCGTGTTTATCTTTTCGTGCTGCAAATTGTTCACGCATGCCAGACAACAGAAGCGCTATTGGCTGCAGCACTTCCGGTGGTGCATTACAGTTACAACTGAACATTTCGGCGGCATGTCCATAATCTTTAAAATTAAACAACACGTCGACGATAAAATTTTGCGTCCGGGAAAATTCCTATGATCAATTTTATCAACAATGTAGACTAATCATTGCAGCCCTTATGGATACCACATTTCTTCTCGATGCAAGCGGTTTTAATTTCTCCATTGTGTTCTGCTTCCAAACAGCACTAACTGTGCAGCTTCTGGGGTGCGGAGTCACGTGACTGTGCACGCAGGACATGAAAACTCATATACACATGCACACAACAGGGAGAAGGAAAAACCGGCAAGATCACATTATGAGCAAGATTACATCAGTTTTAAGTCCTGAACATCGGTTTTGATTTTATGTCCGTTAATCATTCAGCCCTACTTAGTCCTCCTCAGACCTCTGGCATCTACTAAGCATTTGGGCCCAGAGACCTGCTGCTCAATGGATATTTTCACTTTTTTTATACCATTCTCTGTAAACCCCAGAGTTGGATGTGGAAGAAAATCCCAGTAGCTCAGCAGTTTCTGAAATACTCAGACCAGCATATCTGGCAGCAACAACCATGCTATGTTCAGTTTCAGCAGCTCATCTTTACATGCCTAAATGCACTGGGTTGCTGCCATGTGACTTGACTGATTAGATATTTGCATTAACAAGCAGTTGAAGTGGCCGATATGTTGATAATGTTGCCAATAAAATTATGTGGTAACTCTAGTGCAAATTTTAACTATTATTTTGACAAAACAATTTAGATATATGCAGTTTATGATGCTGACATAGGATTCTTGTTACCATGTAAGGCTGCATGTAAAATTAAATTAAATTGTGTTTCTATAAAACACATTTTTTAACACATTTCATAGGTTAAAAATGATTTTAAAAAATTACCTTGGAAGTTTAGTCCATAGCAGAAAGTCTGTGGGTCCAGTCATCTTGCATTTGAAATCCATTATAGCACTTGAAACTTAGTCCTTTCAGTTTCACCATCACCACTGAGTGGACTGTTGCTCTCAGAGATTTTATGGACATGATCGGGGGAGGTGCAGAGACGGTGGGTGGCACAGTAACCGAGGTGGGATTATTTAACTGAACCCTCAGCTGAAATGCGTTGTCCTTTCATTTCCAAGGTCTCCAACCCCTCCAGATCTTCTCTGAAAAGGAGTAAATAGGGCTGCAAGTTCTTTTTTTTTTCTTTTCTTTTTTTTTTTAATCCAAAAAGGGTTTCTAAAACCAGTTTCCAAAAGTTCTGCACAGTACTTGTAAATATGTTTACTTTTTTGTGTGTGTGCCTATCATACAATGGTACATAAATTTTGAGAAACTCTGACTCAAAAACAAGTGAAATGCATGGCATAAGCCCTCTCTGTTGCCACTTGTGACTACATGTTTCATTCATTACAGAAACTCTACCTTGAGTGGGGGTGGGTCTCGCTAAGGGATGCCCCAGCTAAGCCCTTGGAGTCTGGAGTATTATCACCCCAGGGTGGCAAAAATAGACGACTCATCTGTGTGTGACAGAAGACGTTACTGTTCAGTTTGCTTTCAGTGTACAGCATACCGTAAAAGTATTGCAGGCTGTGAGGGTGGGAACCTTAAACTGGGGCACTCGGATGTCTGAGTGTTTGGTGATGGAATCTGTAGTTGGTAGCTTACTAAATGTCAGCATGGTATGATTAACGGTAAGCACATGATGTTACAACATAGGAGAGCGGTGGCTGTGCAGAGGTTGATGTTTATATTTAGCTTGGTAAAGAAAAAGTGTATGTGTGTGAGGGGGTAGCGGGAGTGTCACACTACCTCTCCTCCATCACCCCACTTAGCTGGGAGTTGAGAGGTGTCGGGGGTCATCGGGTATCTGTTTTTAGGAATGACTAATGTTTTAAAACCAGCTCTCCTCAGCTCTGAAAAGAAGCTACCACCGTCTGCTCTTGAAGTTTCTTTAACGACAAACACAGATGACCGTTAGTTATACTGGGCATTCCCACATAGGCAACTGTGCACACATGGGGTGTTATGTTTGCGGTGCCGAGGGTCGGCTGGTGGTTTAAATAAAACGGCGCTCTACAAGTGAGGGAAGGAGAGTGGGTGCGAAGAGGGAGGGCGAATGAAAGAATGACAGAGGAGGAAGACGGCACCCCAGATTTATTTCCACAGCTGAGGTGCTCCTCTCTGGTTTGGCTTGCATCTGAGATAAACATTTGAGGAGTGTTGAGAACCGAGGGCAAGACTGAAGGGAAGAAGGGAATAAAGTGAGAGCAGGAGGAGATCTGTGGCCATGGATGCCCTAGCATTAGAAGCCACCGGGGCTAAAAAAGCATCTAGCACAACTGTGCCGGCCCCACTGCCAGCTCCAGCGCCAGTCAAACGTAAACCTGCCAAAAAAGCTAAAAAGGCTGTTGTTTTCTTTGAGGTGGAGATTCTGGACGCCAAGACCAAGGACAAACTCTGCTTCCTGGACAAGGTAAGAACTCATCCATACAGCTCTTTTATAAGTCCTTTTAACAGCCATCTGTGTGTGCTTTATTTTTTTGCATGTTTACTAAATAATTAACAAAGAACATCTCTGGTTTCATTCAATTTAAGGTGAAACCAGTCATCTGATTGGGGTCTTCTAGATCAGGACAGACGCTGTAGTCGTCACTGTCATTCAGTTGATGTGTTGCTGACTGCCTCTTTAAATGGAAGGGACCCTTTTTATGCTACATGGTGGTGCTTAGTTTAGTTACAGACAAGGAGCACAGAAATGATTGAAGCATGTAGGAGCTTCATTTGACACCTCAGTCATCATATAGGTGTAATACAGCATAAGGTGTTACAGTATCATCAGAAAATGTTTTATGTGTAGTGACACACTCCGAAAGTGTGAAGTGTGTTTGTGTGTGATGATATACACTCACCGGCCACTTTATTAGGTACACCTGTCCAAATGCTCGTTAACACTTAATTTCTAATCAGCCAATCACATGGCGGCAACTCAGTGCATTTAGGCATGTAGACATGGTCAAGACAATCTCCTGCAGTTCAAACCGAGCATCAGTATGGGGAAGAAAGGTGATTTGAGTGACTTTGAACGTGGCATGGTTGTTGGTGCCAGAAGGGCTGGTCTGAGTATTTCAGAAACTGCTGATCTACTGGGATTTTCACGCACAACCATCTCTAGGGTTTACAGAGAATGGTCCGAAAAAGAAAAAATATCCAGTGAGCGGCAGTTCTGTGGGCGGAAATGCCTTGTTGATGCCAGAGGTCAGAGGAGAATGGCCAGACTGGTTCGAACTGATAGAAAGGCAACAGTGACTCAAATAACCACCCGTTACAACCAAGGTAGGCAGAAGAGCATCTCTGAACGCACAGTACGTCGAACTTTGAGGCAGATGGGCTACAGCAGCAGAAGACCACGCCGGGTGCCACTCCTTTCAGCTAAGAACAGGAAACTGAGGCTACAATTTGCACAAGCTCATCGAAATTGGACAATAGAAGATTGGAAAAACGTTGCCTGGTCTGATGAGTCTCGATTTCTGCTGCGACATTCGGATGGTAGGGTCAGAATTTGGCGTCAACAACATGAAAGCATGGATCCATCCTGCCTTGTATCAATGGTTCAAGCTGGTGGTGGTGGTGTAATGGTGTGGGGAATATTTTCTTGGCACTCTTTGGGCCCCTTGGTACCAATTGAGCATCGTTGCAACGCTACAGCCTACCTGAGTATTGTTGCTGACCATGTCCATCCCTTTATGACCACAATGTACCCAACTTCTGATGGCTACTTTCAGCAGGATAATGCGCCATGTCATAAAGCTGGAATCATCTCAGACTGGTTTCTTGAACATGACAATGAGTTCACTGTACTCAAATGGCCTCCACAGTCACCAGATCTCAATCCAATAGAGCATCTTTGGGATGTGGTGGAACGGGAGATTCGCATCATGGATGTGCAGCCGACAAATCTGCGCCAACTGTGTGATGCCATCTGAGGAATGCTTCCAGCACCTTGTTGAATCTATGCCACGAAGAATTGAGGCAGTTCTGAAGGCAAAAGGGGGTCCAACCCGTTACTAGCATGGTGTACCTAATAAAGTGGCCGGTGAGTGTATATTCAGAGTGTTTGCCCAAGTACTGCATTTTAGTTTCCAGTTACACAAACTCTTCACATCCCAAGTACTTGAAATTAAATGGATATTATACATTAGCGCTGTGCGATATGACCAAAATTTCATATTACTATACAAGTGATCTTATATCATGATGACTATATATCACATATACCTTTTCTGTAAATTCTACAGTTTAGATAATCACATAAATATAACCATCTATTTTTTTAAAACTTTATTACATGCCCCTTTTTCCCCCTCATAATTTTGCAGTGTTGTTTATAAAACAGTTTTTTTTATGTGCATTTGAGACTTGATTTTTATACATTTGAGGTTTTTCTTCTAAATCATATCATATGAATAACAAAAAAATAAACATTAGTAAATTAAATACTGTATTTCCTAAGCCAGAGGAGACTGGCCAAAAAAAACCCAAACCTACATAACATTAAAAAAATGTCTGAAGATAAGAAAATTACCCATGGCTGCCATCTGCAGATATAAATTAGCTGTTAGTTTAAATTACTGAAAATTTAAGTGTAGATCCACAGCCTGAAGGCTGCCATTCTGGCCTGATTTAACCTGTTTGCTTCTTGGTCATGATCTGAAAATCAAAGGCACAAAAGGTACAGTAATGTAATAAAATACAAGTGGTGACTTAAACTTTATTCATTATCACTACTTGACTAATTAAAATTCTTAGAAATCAAGTAAATTACATTAAGAGCCAACTTGCTCCTCTGGCACATTTTTATTTATTAATTTTGTGGTATGTGCCACCATCATGCACTTTTGCAGCTTTACCAAAAAAAAGTTCAGACAAAACTAAGAAACTCAGCAGTAATTTAAAGCAAAGAAATGATGGTCCGATACACTGTTTCCAATTAGCGACAACTTGGCATTGTCATTTTAGCATTTGCTGGTTTATAATTGGAGTGAGATGGTGTTAACATTACTTACTTCCTATTAAAACAAGGTTAGAAGACTATCCTCTCTGACGTGGCATGGTGGGACACAGTCCCACATCCCTGGCAAACAGAAGTAGCGGCTATTTGGCCAAACCAGTAGTTTGGCATTAGCAGCTGTGCTACTCACCGGAATGAAGCCTAGCCACCCACCCACACACACACACACACACCTGTTCTGCTGCATTCACATGGGGGAGAGGCGAAGCACTGACAATTTGTGAGGAGCTCTGCTGAAGAAACGGGAGTATTTGCATTTTGAATCCCAATATGAACAATAGTTTTCTATGAAATGATAGACGTTTTTATTTCATCCAATATATCGTCATATCGCACAGCTCAATTATACATTGTTTTTTCCAATTTAAAAAGCTTTTGAATATGTTGGAATTATTTTAACATTTTGTTTCTCTAACACTTTGGTCTTTTTTTGACTCCCAACCCACATTCAGCCACAGTATACTTCTTTTCCCTCTAGTAAGTGCTTTACCAGGCATGCATTTTTTCAGGTGTTTGGTTTAATTTGGTCTTTGTAGTGTTGAAATCTTTTAGTGAGAAGGTTACCTACAAGATTATTTAAAAAGGGATGTTGTATTTGGGTAACAGTGGTATTTAAGACATACAATACTTCATCATTTGTGTGTAAACATGGTCTGAGAAAATTCTTTATTTTGTGACGTGTGAATAACTTCAGGGGGCTGGATTAAAGCAGCACTATCTAACTTTGTTGTTCTGGGTAGGAACACTGAAAAGACTACAAGTATAGCAACTATGACCTCAGTCTCAACAGCCAATCCCAGGCTGCTTATCTGTTGGTCGCTACAGGTATGCCCTGTGATTGACTGCTGGATCTTGGGTCATATGTGTCGTCCTTTCAGTGTTCCTACCAAGAACAGAGCTGTTGCAGACAAATGTAGACCCACTCACCCCCAATTTCCGCTGACTCTGGATGTGGTCCAGTCTCTGCAGCAATAGTTCCCATTCTAGTCAGCGTTGTACTCCCCACCTGGCCTGGATCATTGCAGAATGAATCTGGCTCACCAGATCCAGTTGATAAGAATATGTAACAAATCTATTTTTGATGGATTCTGGATCCAGGCCGCAAAAAAATTCTGTGCCATCTACTCTGTTTAATAATTCTTTGATTGTTAAGGAAGTGGACTGGTAACTGGAGGGCTGCCGGTTCAATCTCTGGACCTGCAGGTCAGATCTGGATGGGACAGATAACTTAGCAGTGTTTGCCCCACCTTCCTTAACCCCACTGTGATGCCCCTGAACAAGGCCCAACTGCTCCAGTGGAGCTGCTCTGTGGCCACAGGTCAGTCTGTGGTATCGGGCAGCTTCCAGTTGTGAATGTGTAACTGTGAGAGTGTGAACAGGGCGTCCTTGAAAAAGAGAAGTTGCCTCTCAATGGACCTTCTCTGTATAAATAAAGGTTAAATGAATAAAAAAAATAATTGTTCATTAAAAACAATTGAAGGAAGCGTCCAGTATTTTCTGAGGTCTGCTCCTTCACTGCTGTGTCAGAGAAGATAAAATCTTTAACATAACGTACAAACAATTCGCAGAATTAACATTGATGGGCTGCTCACCATTATTAGACCACACAAATCAATGTGAAGAGCTGCCAGTGCATCATGCTTCCTCCTTGTTATCACGCGATCGCAACTGGTTCTTCTCGGTCTGTCTCAGTCTTTCTCTACCGCGCGTGTCATTTTATATAATTCTTGTGTAATCTTATTAAGCAAACTTTGTTCTGATCTGTGCCACTTCCGCAGCCGCAGGGACACAAGGCTGGAACCAGACTGCATCCACAATGGACTGCAACCATATTCTGTGTAAATTAGGGGTTTGGCTATTGGGGAAGTGACATTCACCTGGTCAAAAGGTTGTCATACCATCAAAATACTTTTGGAAACATTGTTTTAAAGTGGAAAATCTTACATAGTGTTGCTTTCATTCCAGAATTGTTTGAAACTCACTTGTAGAATTTACAGACAAAATGTTTGAGAATAAAGTGCAGCATATTTACCAAGCTAATCTTTTGATTGGTAGCTTTGAATTAATTTTCTGTTTTAAAACGCTGCCTGTATGAAAACAACTAAATGATTTGAAAAACTTTTCTATTGTTTCTTCACAGATTTATTAAGAGTGTAGTTGGGCATGAACTACCGTAAATGAGAATCTTCAAATTTACATAAAATTATAGAAGCTCTACAGACAAAGCTTCCTGCTTGGATTGAATTATTTGAAGTACACCAAGTTTTTGCAGCACATTTGACCAGTATGATCTATGTTAACAGTCGGGATTGTTGGGTATACAGGCCATATTTGTATTGAAAGGGTGGGTTTAAGCCTTCTGTATCAGGCATGTTTAGAACAATTTGTTCTTGCCTTGCACTTTATTATTGTGGTGTTAGACTAATCTAATTGTCCAGTGCTCTGCTGTTTGGTTAGTGTTGGCATTAGAAGGGTTTAGGGTATTGTCAGTGACATGAGTGTGTAGAGTTGCATTCAGCCAAAGTAGGCTGCTGGTCTTCAGGACCACATAGTGTAAGGTGCTATCCTTACAGGATTAGCCCCTGTTGTCGGCTTAGCAGACTTTCTGTGGTGGTAGCATCCTCAATCTTATCACCTCTGCAGAGGCAGATATAACTGATATAGATTTGGTTCTGCACAGAGTCATTTGGAAGACGAGCTTCCTAAAGTAGCGTAACAGAGCCAAACTGACAGGCGAGGTAAGAAATAATACTCAAGTCCTCCTGATATTCAGTGAAAGTTACAGGAAAAGGTGGGAGAGCCACAGGAGTCACAGAGGTGGTTTCTAAAATCTAGTTTTAGTGAAGTCATCCTACTAATAATGGCTTGTGGTCTTTATGGGGAATGCAAACAGAAGCCAAGTCAAATACTTCGGCAAACCTGATCAGTCTGCTACAGATGGGTCAAATGTTAAAGCGCTAAAAATCAACATGAAGAACCATAAGAGGAGACAAACTAGTTGCTCTCTAACAAACTTGGAACTTAAAATTCTTTTTTTTTTTAAAATATCTTTAAATATTTAGGGGATCGGTGGCTCAATGGCTGGTATGTTAGCTGCACATCAGGGCTAAGAACCCTGGTTTTGTTTTAATGGGCTTCATTTATATCATATGGGGCTTATTTGTGTTTCTTGTGTTTTTAGTTATCAGACTAAGACTCATCCACTTGCCATCAGTCAGATTTTAAAGGGACCATTGACTGCACTCTTTCCACATTTTAACAGCTCACACGTCCTAATGAAATGTTATTGGAATATTTTGTTCAAATTTTCTTGTAATTATTTAATTATTACAGTAATGTTTTCTCAGCCTTTCTTAATATGCTTTGTTTGAATCCTGTCCCTTTAAGAAAATCTGTTATTGCATTCAACTCCACCGTCCCTCCCACGTCTCATTAACTGGCTAGCTTCTAGCCTTTAGCTTGAATGTAGCTTGAGCTGAATGCAAGGAAAGTTGGCCCTCGAAGTCAGTCCTGGGATCTTAATTGGGTAGTATCTCATGGAGCAGTGAGGAGAGGAAAATGCTGGCAAGCATTGCGATTTAATGGGTTTCTTCGGGATTCATGGGCGCTGCAGTTTGCAGTTTTTTACAGTCACGGATTGCCACCCCCTATGAACCTGAAATCGCAATGCTTGCCTGCATCTGGCATGAAACTAGCACAGCATACCAACAGTCAAATATGGTGGTGGTAGTATGATAGCCTGGGGCTGCTTTGCTGCTTCAGGACCTGGGCAACTTGCCATAATTGATGGAACAATGAATTCTGCTCTCTACCAGAAAATCCTGAAGGAGAATCTCTGACAATTAGTTCGTGACTTCAAGCTCAAGCCCTCCAATGTGTCTGAATTAGAACAACTGTACAAAGAGTTGGCCTAGGGCTGGTGCGATAACCACAATGATGTAGTACCCTGCTATGGACAAGCCTACTGCAGAGGACAACAAGCAACCGCAGTGTTCACTTTTTTGTGTGTGTGGCTAAATCTTGTTGTTCACTTACGTGCCCCTTTAATATTAAATACATTTAACTAGGAACTAGGTGAGAAAATATCCTAAATTTAATAAAATGATGGCTAGATGGACTCCTTCTGAGCAGAGTGTTTATGATCCTGATGATTAAGCTCTGCTACTGCATAGTGCATTGCTTGTTTGCTGTCTGAATGTGATTTTTCGGATGGTGGCGTTATCCAAAAATCACTGTGGAGAGGCACGGAGACGAGAGCCACGGGGGGTCCTGCACAGAGTCTGTCCTGTTAAATAAGCTGAGTGTCACAGCGGTCTCCACCAGTCCACACATCCTGTAGCTGAAATGCTGGAGTTACTGCCACTGAAAATGATCAAGTTTTTTTTTTTTTTTTTTCCACAGAATCAGTAGTTCATGACTTTAGGAAGACCTGAGCTCTGCACAATTGTCACACATGCACATAAGTTGAGAGCGCAGCTGTAGAGATTCTCAACACAGCTTCCATCTTTTGCCACATAAGTTATGAACCCTGTCGAAAATATGAGACCACAGGGTCCTAAAAACATTTGCAATAATACTGCATATCGCGCTATTGAGCTATCCATCGTCACCGCAAGGGAAATTCCTCCACCGTGACAGCCCCAAGTCAGCCAAACTTTCTCAACAATGTAAAAGACTCATTGCCAGTTATCAAACGCTTGATTGCAGTTGTTCCCGTCAAGGGTGGCACAACCATTTATTAGGTTTAGGGGGCAATTATTTTTTCACATGGGGCCAGGTAGGTTTGAATAGCTTTTTTTTCCCTTTTTAATAAATGAAATCATTTAAAAACTGCATTTTTTTATTTACTTGGGTTATCGTTGTGCAATATTAAAGTTTGCTATGATCTGAAACATTGAAGCATTACAGATATACAAAAATATAAGAAATCAGGAAGAGGACATATACTTTGTTACTGCACTGTATATACAGTCTTTCTTCCGATACCTCAGCACATATTGTCTCTGCAAGTTACTACATGGAGTCGCTTGGAAGGATTATATGATTTTGTTTTCTCATTTTGGTTAGCACCACTCTGGGACTGATTTGAATTTAAAAAAAAAACCATTATACTCAGTGACATTTATAAAGAGGTGTTAACACTGACTGGTCACTTAATACACTTAGATTATAGTTTTCTGAGTAAATCATTGTTATTGCCTTTAGACTAACAGAATGTGCCATAACTTGAATAAGAGTTATTTAAATAAGTAAAACTTTAAATTGCTGATGCCCATGTGGATTCATCACTATTGTCCAGTAACAACGGTCTGTTTCCATATGTGCCTTAGTGAGGTCTTCATGTTTCTGTTTCGTCGTCATTGTTTTTTTTATATTGAGTGTAGTTGGGTTATTACTGGCAGCTTTGCACAAGGTTGTGTACTTCAGCTGTGGCTATTTGTGTGTGTCTAGGCACTTTGAAACCCTAATACCGGCTGTTAAATAGTCCACATCCATGGAGTGTGTGAGTGCAGCCAGTGCTAAATTTACCCCTAATCACCATCATCATGAATGGAAAAGGGGGTTAGTCTGGTCCTTTGTGAACATGTGTGTCCCTCCACTTATTTATTGTTGTCATTTGTAGGTCGAGCCAAATGCCACAATTGGGGAGATCAAGTCTATGTTCCACAAGAGCCGTAAGTGCCATCTCTTCACAAATGATTAAAACCTCAAATCTGCTTCAAGATCAAGTTATTCTAACAAAAAACAACCTGGCATTCCGTTTCATTTTAGATCCTCAATGGTACCCAGCCAGACAGTCTATTCGCCTTGACCCCAGTATGTCAACTTATGTGAATTGTTTACCATGTGTTTTTATATTAAATCCAGTATGTATATTAATAACTTCTCTGCTTTTAGAGGGGAAGTCTTTGAAGGACGAGGATATTCTACAGCATCTTCCTGTTGGAACCACAGCAACCTTTTACTTCAGAGACCTGGGTGCTCAGATCAGCTGGGTCACAGTGAGTGAAACAGAGCTTCTTTTTTTTTTTTTTTTTTTTTAAAGACAGGAACATGTGTTGGCAAGTTCACCTGCATCAGAGTGCAAGTGGGATTAAGTGGGCCTGTACTGATGTTGTTTAAATAAGGGAGGGCATGTAGAGAGGTTTATACCTGACCTTGAGATCAACTGTGCAACTTGCTTTTACCCCTCAGCTTCTAAAGGCTGAAGGGGCATTGTCGTCACCCCAGCAGGTGGATAGGTGACAGTGCGGTTGCAGTAATGTCAACACCTACCTTGTGAACGCAATAACTAGAGAAAGAAATGATGTACACTTTTCAAATCAGTACCATAATTGTGTCTATGAAAACTCTCAGATGAGTCTGAATTTGGGTGATCTCCGACCTTTAGGTTAAGGGCAGAGGTCAATTTTCCCCAAATCTTGTAAACGCGATGGCCACATCATTTCTTTCTGTAGTCTTTTCAAACCAGTATCATAGTATCTAAGACAAATCTTGGACGGCTTAGACCCTGACCTCTGACAATGGATTTGGAGTCAAAAGGTCAACACTGACATTCCTTTTGCATTATTACAATAGAACGAGTAAACTTTGGGTCACCAAACTTGGTACACATGTTTGCACTGACCTCTGACTATGGTTTTGGCATTACAAGGTCAAAGGTCAAGGTCAAAATGCCATTTAAACTATATCTCAACAACAAAGAAAGCTAGGGTTGACAATAGAGCTGGGCAATAAATCTATTTTAAATCTGTATTTGGATACCTTTGTCTGGAAGGTTTTTTTTAAAATGAATATCGACTGAATCAATCCCCCCTCTCCAAAAAAAAGTATATATTTTCATTCCCCCCCCCAGTCTGAAAAGTGTCTTTTCACAAACTGAAAGTAAGCTGAATTAGTGTAAAGTTTTTCCATAGACTGTATAAAACACAACACTTCCTGAATTATTTCAGAATAAAACCCCTCTATGGCAATTCAAGTAGAATGCTTTTTTCTGTTAAGTGGTTTTATTGTGAAACACTGTCAACCAGATATACGTATCTGAAAAACGAGGGGGCAAGCAAATAGTTTTTCTCACAAGTTGTAAATAAAAAAGTAAAAGATGTTCAAATGAAGGAGAAGAGAGGTGAGCCTTTTATTTTACAGATGCTTTCAACTTTTCTCTACAGGGTAATTGGTAATTAAGGTGGGTTTACACTTGGTGTATTCAACTTGATGATAGAGGAACCTCTTTAATTTTAAGAAGTTAATTTTGTGAAAGGCTGGCATTTTATTCTAAACTTGTGGCTCCACCACTGATCAAAGCTTTATGTAAAAGGTTTTGTTGGGATTGCACTTGATTCCCAGTATAGAAAAAATGGTTTGTTTGAAATAAAAACAACTGATAGGTCATAATTCCTTGCCTTTTGTAAAGTACCATCGAGCGGAACCCCTGCTGAGAAATGGAACCAGTTTAAAGAGGTGGTGAAGGAGACAGCCACATCAGGTCTTGGACCTAAGGATTGGATCCATCAGGACTGGTTTGACGAGAATCATACTGCCTGCCATAGAGGGTCTGTTCTCCAAAAAGAACAAGGCTTTTTGGAATGGCAGAATGACTCGCGTTCCCTCTCAAAAAAGGAAAGGTTCAAGTCTCTCCATGCCCAGGCCCTGAGGGAAAGCCGCAGAATGCATGACCACTGGTGGGACAGGAAAGCTGAAGAAGTGCAGAAGTTTGCTGACTCTTAACACGAAGCAGTTCTTCAACTCCATCAAGTCAGTCTTCGGTCCTTCTAAGTCGAGTTTCGCCTCACTGCTTTCTGCAGACGGAATCACGTTAATCAAGGATAAGGACAAGGCTGGCATCAACAACTGTTGGAAAGAACACTTCAGCCAGCTCTTAAATCTCCCATCTACAGTTGATCAGTCAGCACTTGACCAAATCCTCCAGAGGCCAGCGCATGAGGAACTAAATGATCCTCCCACCTGGAAAAAGTGAGAAAAGCCATCAAGATGAACTGTGGGAAAGCTCTAGGCAAAGATGGAATCTCTGCAGAACTGTACAAGGCACTCAGTGAAGAAGCACTTGAGGCATTCCACAAAGTCCTGACCAGTATCTGGCAAGAGGAAGACATGCCACCAGACTTTGGCGACACTACAGTTGTTACTTTGTATAAGAACAAGGGCAGACTACGGGAACTACAGGGGAATCTCCTTACTGTCCACTGCTGGCAAAATCCTGACTCGCATCATCTTGAACAGGTTGATCGCAACAGTATCTGAAGAGATCCTCCCTGAGTCACAGTGTGGCTTTCGCCTCAACCGTAGTACTGTTGGCATTCAATTCAACTTTATTTATATAGCGCCATTTCACAACAACAGTCATCTCATAGCATGAGATCACATGGACAGATAACATGATCTTCACAGTCAGACAAATACAAGAGAAGTGCCTTGAGCAGAATATGAACCTGTATGCTGTCTTCTTTGACTTTTATTTTTCCCCTTGTCCTAGGGCTGTGCGATATGACAAAAATTTCATATCACAATATATCATCTTATATCATGATAACGATACACTACGTTCCAAATTATTATGCAAATATTTGTCTCTGATTTTCCTAAATAGTCATTGCAAATGACAGTCAGTATAATTTTCAAGTCATCAGCTATTAGAGCATAATTCAAATTTTATTGAACAGACCTCCAAATGATAACTTTTTTTTTTTGGCAAAAACAAAAAAACTCAAAATGCACTGTTCCAAATTATTTTGCACAACAGAGTTTCAACATTTTTATTTGGTATAAAGAACTGAAAATGGTTACTTGTTGAATTTGCAGCATTAGGAGGTCATATTTTTTTAAAATCAAAAGCTATTTCAATCAAAAACCTCTTAACAGCCCAAGTTACATGTTAACATAGGACCCCTTCTTTGATATAACCTTCACAATTCTTGCATTCATTGAACTTGTGAGTTTTTGGAGAGTTTCTGCTTGAATTTCTTTGCAAGATGTCAGAATAGCCTCCCACAGTTGCTGTTTTGATGTGAACTGCCTCCCACCTTCATAGATCTTTTGCTTGAGGATGCTCCAAAGGTTCTCAGTAGGGTTGAGGTCAGGGGAGGATGGGGGGGCCACATCATGAGTTTCTCTCCTTTTATGTTCATAGCAGCCAATGACACAGAGGTATTCGTTGCAGCATGAGAGCATGCATGAAGATAATTTTGCTACAGAAGGCATGAGTCTTTTTGTACCATGTAAGAAAGTGGTCAGTCAGAAACTCTATATACTTTGCCGAGGTCATTTTCACACCTTCAGTGACCCTAAAGGGGCCTACCATCTCTCTCCCCATGATTCCGGCCCAAAACATGATTCCGCCATCTCCTTGCTGACGTTGCAGCCTTGTTGGGACATGGTGGCCATCCACCAATCATCCACTACTCCTTCCATCTGGACCATCCAGGGTTGCACGGCACTCAATGTTTAATGTCGGACAATATTTTCAGGGACCGGCCTTTAAGGTGTGGCGGATAAATACAACAAAAGAACATGATACGACGCGACAACAACATGAGTAACCTCCTCTCTGCCCACAACACTCTGTGGTCGCTATGGTAATGTTTAAACATGCCTTCAAAATAAGATACACCACAAACACAAATATAAAGTGCATGAAAAATACAACTCACCACAACGCTGAATCAGTGGGAGCCCTGAGCTTGTTTCTCTGCAACGAGACGGTCCCATAGGGGTAATGGGAGACAGTGACACCCGAAGTGTGTTGCTTATGTCCAGTCTACTTCGTAGTTTTGTTTTGGTTGCTGTCACTGCAGGATCAATTCTTCACCAGTACTGAATGGCTTTTTAGCCTTAGCAATACAATTAGCCACCAAGTATGATGCTCTGTGCACTCACATTTGTTGATGTGGTGGCCCTCATTAATTGCTTCTGTCCTTCTTGTTCACGCCTTTTTCTTTCAAAATACTCCAAAGGCTTGTCTTTTAATGCAGGGTGCTTGGTTTCCAAGTGGCGAAGCAGTTTTGAAGGCTTCATTGCCTCATTAGCGAGCCGGTCGCCGCATATTATGCAGAGTGGGCTTGGTGCGTAGGAATCTCCTGTCGAGAAAAATCTGTATTTTAAGTAGGACTCCTGGTATTGTCTGTTAAATGCAGCTTTCTTTTCCTTGGAAGTCGTAGGCTCTTCTTCTGTCTCCTCACTGGACCTTTTCTCCTTTGCAAAGAAACTTTCCAAAGACGTTTGTTTTTTACTCATTTTGCTAGCTCATGGTTTAGCAACAGCAGTTTTCGAAGTGACTATACAGCCTGGAGCCGGTCTCCTAGTATCACAATATGTGGACGGGAAGCACCTACAATTCGATTTTTTTTTTTTTTTTTTTTTTTTTTTTTTTAAATTCATTCATTCATCTTCTTCCGCTTAATCCTTTTCGGGTTGCGGGGGTGCTGGAGCCTATCCCAGCATCTTTGGGCGAAAGGCAGGGTACACCCTGGACAGATCGCCAGTCCATCACAGGGCCAACACAGAGAGACAATTCAATAGTAGAAAATACACACAGTACACACAAATTACAAATATGCTAATAATACAAGTAAATACCTCCTAATTTGGTTAAAAAATATTAAAAAATGCACATATTTATTTATTTTCCATCAGGCACGTCAGGGAGCCCTTTGGGTCCCTCGCTCCCTGACAGCTCGGGCACTCGGCAGCTCGGGTGTTTCAAACACATCCACATCCACACTTCATTCATTCCCATTAACACGTTTTGGGGTTTTGTTCAATAAAACACACAACCACTCCTGCACGTGGGGTTTTCATTCACTAATTCCCAGCCTTGAATGTTAGCGGTAACATATCACGTCACCGAGACAAGCGTCTTGACGTGCGTCAAGAGTGAGCCATAGACGGATGTAACGGAGAGAATCTGGTAATTTTTCAAAATAAAACATCATTCAGACTCGGATAATAAATAAAACGGAAGTAATGAAAGTTACTTATTCTTTCTTTGCGGCCCAGTACCAAATGACCCACGGATCGGTACCAGTCCGCGGCCCGGGGGTTGGGGTCCTCTGGTGTAGAGGGCTCAGGCGCAGGCAGACGCATGGTGCAAAAAACAATTATTTATTAACTGAAACAAACAAATGGCAGTGCATGGGCTGTCAAGAAGCAAAAACTTAACAGACTGACAGGCTAAACATTACTGGACTAGGAAAACTCACTGACAAGATTGACCGAAGACATTAATGACTCCACACCTGACACAGACTGACACCGGTATATATGGACAGGGGAGTAATCAAGACAACACGGGACAGATGGGAACCGTCGGGGGCAATTAAACAGCAGGGAATGGCAACAGGTATGGAAAACATGAAGGACAGAAACAAAAGGTAAACATGAGACATGAATACAGGACCAGGGGAGACGTACACATGACAATGACTTATGACGGAGCCATGATGACAACAGACAAAATTGCAACAAGAACCAAGATAATAATAAACATAATGACAATGCTGAGGCAGGGATAATGATCACACATAATGGAGATCAGAACTGAAGACATGACGGGGATAGATAATGCAAAATCCACCAGGAGAATAATACTAGGCACAGAGAATAGTAAAAATAAGCTTAAAGGGTGCGCATGGTCCCCAGACCATGTGGAGACTGTGACACAAGACTGTTTGAAAATTAGTCTTCATGTTTTTCTGGGCCCAATGCAACCATTTCTGCTTTTGAGCATTGGTTAGGGGTGGCCGAATAGTAGGTTTGTGCACAACTGCAAGCTTCTGGAGGATTGTACAACTTAAGGTTTGTGGGACTCCAGAGGCACCAGCAGCTTCAAATGCCTGTTTGCTGCTTTGTAATGGCATTTTAGCAGCTGCTCTCTTAATCCGATGAATTTGTCTGGCAGAAACCTTCTTCATTATGCCTTTATCTGCGTGAACCCATCTGTGCTGTGAATCAGCCACAGATTTCTTCACAGTACAATGATCACTGTTTTCAGTTTTCATGAAATGTCTAATGTTTTCATGCCTTGTCCAAGGCATTGCACTATTTGACGCTTTTCACAGCAGGGAGATCCTTTTTCTTTCCCATATTGCTTGAAACTTGTGGCATGCTTAATAATGTGGAACATCCTTCTTAAGTAGTTTTCCTTTAATTGGGCTCACCTGGCAAACCAATTCTGACAGGCGTCTGAAATTGATATCAGTGATCCAAAGAGCCCTGAGACACAATACCATCCATCCATGAGTTTTAATTGAAAAACAAAAAATTGAATGTTTGACAGTAAAATCCTATTTGCCTAATAATTTGAACACAGTATATACAATTAGCCCCCCCAAAATAGCCCCCCCAAAATTTATATATATATATATATAAATCATGATATACATTTTCTGTAAATTCTACAGTTTAGATAATCACATCAAAAGGACCATCTTTTCTTTTTTTTTTTTTTAACATGTACCTTTTCCCCTCATAATTTTGCAGTGTTATAAAATAGTTTTTTAATGTGCGTTTGAGACTTGATTCTCATAAATTTCAAGTTTTTCTGCTAAATCATATCATGAATAAAAAGCAAACATCAATAAGATAAACATTTCCTGAGCCAGAGGAGAATGGCAAAAAAAGATAAAAGGTCTGAAAGTGAGAAAATTACCCATCTCTTGCCATCTACAGATATAAATTAGCTGCTAATTTAAATCAATGAAAATTTAAGTGTAGATCTAGATTTAAGTGTAGATTTAAGCCTGATGACTGCTGTACTGGCCTGATTTAACCTGTTTGCTGCTTAGTAAAAATATTTCAGATTCGTCATGATCTGAAAATCAAAGACACAAAGGTAATGTAATAAAATACATGTGATGATTTTAACTTTATTCATTATCGCTACTTGACTAAAATTATTAGAAATCAAATGGCTGTCGCATCATTGGGATGCGCCTTTTGTGTGCGCCCAATGTCAAGTCAAATTCCTCGTATGTTTACTTGTATGTTTACTTGTAAACGTGCTTGGCAATAAAGTTCATTCTGATTCTATTTTGTGGGTATGTGCCACAATCATGCACTTTTGCAGCTTTAATAATTTTTTTTTCCAGACCAAACTAAGAAACTTGACAGTAATTTAAACCAAAGAAACAATGGTCTGATGCACTGTTTCCAATTAGCACAACTTGGCACTGTCATTTAGCATTTGCCGTTTTATAATTAGACATGGTGTTAACGTTACTTGCCACCTATTAAAAACGAAGTTGGCAGACTATCCTCTCTGATGCACCACGATTGAAAACTGTCCCACATCCTCTGTGGCAAACAGGAGTAGTGGGCTAGCTGCTATCTGACCAAACCGGGAGTTCAGAGTTGGCAGTCACCGGAGAGCCTAGTCACACGCTGCGCGCACTGCGGAGGAGAGGCAGGGTGCTGACAAGTAGTGTGAAGAGCCTTTCTCAAGAAACGGGGGTATGTGAATTTTAAATAACGATATCAACAATTGAGTATTCTATGAAATGATAGACATTTTTATATCGTCATCTGATATATATCATCATATTGCACAGCTCTGCCTTGTCCTGTCAAGCAGCTAGGTAAGCAGAACAGAAATCTGCTTCCCTTATTGTACCAAACAAATTTACTTTGCCAAAAGGAGCTTTATAGAACACATATCTATGTACTGTATATTATTTATAGACTCCCCTTGTAATAATTTTTAATACTTTATTTAAATTGTTTACCCATGATGGACCCGATGGGGGAATTGGGATAGGGAGGAGTGGGAAGGGGGAAGGACAAAAGAGAGAAACAAACAGGAAAAAAAAAACAAACTGTCACAACTGACACAAACAGAAGACGAACCGTTTCTTCTTCTGAAAAGGTCTCATCACGAGCTCTGACTCACTCATATTTACTTGTGCTCTCTCTTGCACACTCAGATTTATTCACCCTTAACACTTGGGGTGGCCACGGCGCAGATGCACTGGGCACAAACTTGCACCAATGTCCAGCAGCGGCCGGGGAGGCCACCGGGACGGACTGGCAGCCACACCCCTGCCAACCCCAGGGCAGCTGCGGCCACAGAAGTAGCCTACCAGAGGCGTGCACCGGACCCCAGCCCAGTGGGAGACACAGCCCCCCAACACCAGGGGCCCAAGGCCAGACCCTGTCTTCATTGACTTGATGAAGGCATTCGACACAGTCAACCGCAAAGCTCTTTGGACCATCCTCAGAAAGCTTGGATGTCCTCAGAAGGTCACCAATCTTATCCAGCTTTTCAACGACAACATGACAGGAGAGGTAGCCTCTGGTGGTGACCTGTCAGAGCAGTTCAGCATCTCCAGTAGCGTGAAGCAAGGCTGTGTACTCGCTCCAGTGCTCTTCTGTCTGTTTTTCACCCAGGTGCTCCTGCATGCTGTGAGAGATCTGGATCTTGGGATTTACATAAGGTACCGCTTGGATGGTTCATTGTTTGACCTCCGACGTCTTGCTGCAAAAACCAAGACCCTGCAGAGACTCATCACAGAGGCACTGTTTGCTGATGATTGTGCCCTCATGGCCCACAGTGAGAATCCCCTACAGACAGTTGTAGACTGGTTCTTCAACGCATCAAAGCTTTTCGGTCTCACAATCAGTCTTAAAAAGACGGAGGTCCTTTTGCAACCTGCACCAAGCTCTACCCCTTCACAGCCTTGCATCACCATTGCTGGCACACAGTTGAAGAACTTCAAAAACTTCAAATACTTGGGCAACACCATCTCAAGCAACGGATCCCTTGACAAAGATCACTTCAGGAATCTAGAATGCCAGCCAAGCACTTGGTAGACTGCAAGTGAAGGTTTGGAGCACAAAGGCATCTCCCTCTCTACCAGACTCAAGGTCTACAATGTTGGTCTCCTGTCTTTCCTCCTACAGTGGGGCAAAAAAGTATTTAGTCAGCCACCAATTGTGCAAGTTCTCCCACTTAAAAGATGAGGGAGGTCTCCAGTTTTCATCATAGGTATACCTCAACTATGAGAGCCAAAATGAGGGGAAAAAAATCCAGAAAATCACATTGTCTGATTTTTTTTTTTAAAGAATTTATTTGCAAATTATGGTGAAAAATAAGTATTTGGTCACCTACAAACAAGCAAGATTTCTGGCTCTCACAGACCTGTAACTTCTTCTTTAAGAGGCTCCTCTGTCCTCCACTCGTTACCTGTATTAATGGCACCTGTTTGAACTCGTTATCAGTATAAAAGACACCTGTCCACAACCTCAAACAGTCAGACTCCAAACTCCACTATGGCCAAGACCAAAGAGCTGTCAAAGGACACCAGAAACAAAATTGTAGACCTGCACCAGGCTGGGAAGACTGAATCTGCAATAGGTAAGCAGCTTGGTGGGAAGAAATCAACTGTGGGAGCAATTATTAGAAAATGGAAGACATACAAGACCACTGATAATCTCCCTCGATCTGGGGCTCCATGCAAGATCTCACCCCGTGGGGTCAAAGTGATCACGAGAACGGTGAGCAAAAATCCCAGAACCACACGGGGGGACCTAGTGAATGACCTGCAGACAGCTGGGACCAAAGTAACAAAGGCTACATCAGTAACACACTACGCCGCCAGGGACTCAAATCCTGCAGTGCCAGACGTGTCTCCCTGCTTAAGCCAGTACATGTCCAGGCCCGTCTGAAGTTTGCTAGAGAGCATTTGGATGATCCAGAAGAGGATTGAGAGAAGGTCATATGGTCAGATGAAACTAAAATAGAACTTTTTGGTAAAAACTCAACTTGTCATGTTTGGAGAAAGAACACCATACCTACTGTGACGCATGGGGGTGAAACCACCGGAGTGGTGGCTCAGTACCGGAGTGGTGGCTCAGTTGGTAGAGCATCCGCCCCACATCCGGGAGACAGGGGTTCAAATCCCGGCCGGGTCATGCCAAAGTATATATAAAAGTGGAACTTCCTGCCGTCCAGCTTGGTGCCCAGCAATAATGGAATGGAGGAGGGAAATCTGTGGCAGTGCCTTGCATGGCAGCAGCCCTCTGATTCTGCACTGGGGTGTGTGTGTTTGACACTGTAGATAGGTAAAGCACAATCTCGTTCTACTGAACATGATTGGTTGTACGGTTGAATGACAATAAGGGTGATTTGATTTGAAAACATCATGCTTTGGGGCTGTTTTTCTGCAAAGGGACCAGGACGACTGATCTGTGTAAAGGAAAGAATGAATGGGGCCATGTATCGTGAGATTTTGAGTGAAAACCTCCTTCCATCAGCAAGGGCATTGAAGATGAAACGTGGCTGGATCTTTCAGCATGACAATGATCCCAAACACACCACCCGGGCAACGAAGGAGTGGCTTCGTAAGAAGCATTTCAAGGTCCTGGAGTGGCCTAGCCAGTCTCCAGATCTCAACCCCATAGAAAATCTTTGGAGGGAGTTGAAAGTCCGTGTTGCCCAGCGACAGCCCCAAAACATCACTGCTCTAGAGGAGATCTGCATGGAGGAATGGGTCAAAATACCAGCAACAGTGTGTGAAAACCTTGTGAAGACTTACAGAAAACGTCTGACCTCTGTCATTGCCAACGAAGGGTACATAAAGTATTGAGATGAACTTTTGTTATTGACCAAATACTTATTTTACAGAGGAATTTACCAATTAATTCATTAAAAATCATTCAATGCGATTTTCTGGATTTTTTTTTTTTTCCTCATTTTGTCTCTCATAGTTGAGGTATACCTATGATGAAATTTGGAGACCTCTCTCATCTTTTAAGTGGGAGAACTTGCACAATTGGTGGCTGACTAAATACTTTTTTGCCCCACTGTCTATAGCTGCGAGACTTGGACATTGTACCCTAGGCATCTGAAGCAACTGGAACAGTTTCATATGTGCTCCCTACGGTCCATCATGCAGATATGCTGGCAGGACCGCATTTCCAACCTGGAAGTCCTGAGCAGAGCCAATGCAACAAGCATCGAAGCCAAGATAATTCAGGCTCAGCTCCCATGGGCTGGCCATGTCCTCTGCATGGGTGAGTCTAGGATCCTCCGGAAGCTGTTCTTTGGCAAGCTGATGCATGGCAGCCGCAGTCAAGGTCGGCCAAAGAAGAGGTACCAGAGTAACCTCAAGTCCCTTCTGAAGTGGGCGGATTTGCCTCCCAAGTGCCTTGAGAGAGCTGCGACTGATAAATCCAACTGGTGCACCTTGATTAGAAAGGCAGCTTCTAACTTCGAGGCTGACTGCTGCTAGCGCTTGTCTGCAGCCTATGATCAACGTCCCAGTGCAGCATCTGCCTCTGCCCCAGTGAGTGGAGTTGCCTCATGTGCAACCGATTGCGCGCTTTTGACTTCGGTCTCTGGAGCCACCTGTGCACCCACAAACAATAGACACACAACAAGAAGTCTTCCTCGGCCCCCGAGAAACGACCATGAATGAATGAATGAATATTTCCCGTGAATCGAATGTGGCACAAAAAAATTGGATTTTTTGGGGAGGCCATATTGCCCAGCCCTAGTCATCAAACTTGGTACACATGTTCATCCTAACACCCTGACTATGGGTTTGGTTTCAAAAAGTCAAAAGTCACGGATAGCTTCCCCTATGCCCTATTGCTACAGAATGAGTAAAGCTAGGGTCACCAATCTTTGTACACAGGCTCACCCTATGACCCTGACCTCTGACTATGGTTTTGGGATTGCAAGGTCAAAATGTCATATAAACTACATCTCAACAACAAAGAGATTGAGGGGTACCATTGGCAGCCGCCAGTATTTTTAGGATATACATGCAGGGGTAGATGGAACGAGCATAGGAATGATGATAAATGTATTATTAACAAGGCAACCTATTGGTGATGCGGCTATGGAGGCTAAATCCAAGGATGTATGTCCATTGTTTGAATTTCAGTCTCCAGAATTAACAGGTTTTGTTTCTGCTTTCAGGTTTTCCTGACTGAATATACTGGTCCACTGGTCATCTATCTGTTGTTTTACTTCAGGGTTCCCTTCATCTATGCGCCCAAATATGACTTTACCACCAGTAAACACTGGGTTGTACAGTAAGTTTATGAAATCTTCTTCCTGGGGGCATTAATGATCACTTTGATATTTTGTGAAATGTACTCTTGCTTTCCTGTAGAGTTGCTGTAGAAGATTTGATTGATACCACTTTTGTTGTTCCTGTAAACTGATAACAAAGCTTTAGACACATGACAAAAGGACATGAGCAGCTTCACCGAGTTCTGATTTCTGTGAGACCTTCTGTATAAATCTGTCATCGCTATTCAGCTGAATACAAGCCAGATCAACCCATTGGCTCAATTGTTTTCCCATAGCAGAAATATATCTGTAATAATTCTGCATTCAAAACGGTGAAGACAAAATTTTCAGTACCAGTAAAAAGTTTGGACACATCTACCCATTGAAAATGAATTTGTAGGTGTGTCCTTACTTTTGACTGGTAGTGTCCATTTCATCCATCAAATCTCTCATCACTAGATGCCTTTTTATACTCCCCGCAATTAAGTTGTGGAGGTCATAGTGTTTTTGACCCATCTGTCTGTCCATCAGTTTTGACTTTTTTTTTTTTTTTTTTTTTTTTTTTTTATGTTGTTGCCATTATAACGTCTACATTTCTGAATGGATTCATTCAAATTTATACAGAAGTTTTAACTCGGTACCTTGGCCAAAATTGATTTGGAGATAAATCTAATGAGCGGTTCCATATTTTTAATTTTTTTTTTTTTTTTTAATTTAAGTTTTTGTAAAGGGTATACAGGTCGTTACAGCAATGCAGTGTTTACATTTTCATCACATGTTCCCTTATTTTCTGATATCTGACAACATTGGAAGATTAATTCTTACAACACCCCTTTTTTTTTTTTTAAAGTGAAAGAAAAAGTGAAATTAAAGAGAAAAAAAAAACAAAAAACAAATAAAAAAAAAACAAACAAACCAGTAAAAAACAAACAAAAAGAAAAAGTAAGTAAATAAAGATAAAAGAGCATCTGAGTAGCATTGGAACAAAGAGCGGAACCATTATTGAAATGGTATTTGTCAAAGATTAGATCTAATGGAAGACACATATGCGGTCCAGGGTTGCCAAAAGTTCATGAACCCATCCATGTCCTGTCTCAGTGCGAATGTCAACTTTTCCATCGAGTAAATGTCTTGGATCACGTTAGTCCAATCTTCAGGTGTAGGACAGTCCTTCAACATCCATTTTTTAGTTAGAGCTTTTTTGCTTGCCAATATTAAAACATTGAATAAGTATTTTTCTCCTCGTCTTTCCAGTGAGTCCGGTAGTAAACCCAAATACAAAGTTATAAAAGAAAAGGGGACTGTAATTTTGAATATTTTCCCCAATATTGTCTGTACCTTGGTCCAATATTGGTGGATAACTGGGCATGACCAAAACACATGAAAATGATTTGCAGTCTTTTCACCACACAAGCGCCAACAGTTCAATCCCTTATGGGTAAATTTGTTTTGTGCAGGTGTTCTGAAAAATCTTGCCAAGTTTTTCCATCCAAATTCTCTCCACTGCAGGGATGAGGTACTTTTCCATTGCTGTTTATTTAGCTTTTCCCATATTTCCAGTTGTAAAGTGAAATTCCCCTCTTTTTCCCATCTCTCTTTTATATAAGATGTGTTGTCTCCTTTTAAGTCTTGAAGACCTTGGTATATTTTAGAAATGTATCTGATCCCTGGGATCCCTTTATATGCCATTAAGAAGACCTTCAGAACACCTGACTGGGCCCTTTCCAAAACCTCCTTTTTAAGTATATTGTTTATGTGGTGTCTAAGCTGGAAGAACCTGTAAAGGTCTTGATTTATTAGGCCTTGTTTTTTCAAATCTTCAAAACTTCTTAAGATTTGCCCTTTAAAAAAATCGTAATATTTTATCAGCCCTTTCTCCTTCCACTTTTTAAATCTGGTGTCTGTTTTATTAGGAGTAAAGTCCTGATCATAGGCGATCCATTGCAGAAGTCGATAGGGCTCTTTAGTTTGATTCTCTCTGACTATCTTAAACCAAATGTTTAGCGGGGTGTCTATCCACGGGTTAGTGTTATTCAAAAGCTTAGGTAAGGCATTGTTCCCTATTATCGCCTGTAGGGGGATGTCACTTGTTATTTGGCATTCGATCTCCTTCCATTGTGCAGTGTAGACTGGGTTACATATCTCTACTAAAGTTTTAATTTGTGCGGCTTTAAAGTAGTCCCTGATATTTGGCAGCGCGAGCCCACCTTTGTCTTTGTTTAGCTGTAGGGTTCTATATCTGATTCTAGGTCTCTTGCCCTGCCATATGAATCTTGAGATCCTTCTGTCCAGCTCCTGCCATGTTTTTTTGGGAGGTTCTACCGGTATTGTTTGGAAAAGGTATAGAAGACGTGGAAGTATATTCATTTTGACTGCTTCAATTCTTTGTGCAGTACCCAAGAATGGTATCATATTCCATCTTGCTAGGTCAGATTTTATTTTTGTCACCAGTGGATCATAGTTTAGTGATATAATTTTGTTGAGTTGTTTCGGGATATTGACCCCCAGATATTTCATAGATTCCGACTCCCAGTTAGTTTTGAGTTTGCTTAGTGAATAATGATTTGGGTCATAGTTGAATGTTAAAACTTGGGTTTTATGCATGTTTAATTTGTACCCCGATAAATCTCCATACTCTGAAAAAACTGAGGTTAGTTCTGGTAAAGAAGTGTCCGGCTGCCCTAGGTATATTAAAATGTCATCAGCAAAGAGTGCTATTTTATGTTCCTTCTGACCAAGTGTAATACCTTGAATTTTTTGGTTTTGTCTTATCCATTGGCTCAGAGGTTCTATGAAGATTGCAAAGAGCAGTGGAGACAGGGGGCAGCCCTGACGACATCCTCTTTCCAGTTCAAAAGATGATGATAAATTACCGTTAATCCTTATTTTAGCTGTTGGTTTTTTATATAATGCCTGTATAGTTCTAATGAAGTTATGAAAATTGAAACTGGATAAGATTCTATATAGAAAAGACCAGTCAACCGAATCGAATGCTTTTTCAGCATCTAATCCCAATATGACTGCATTTAAGTTATATTTTTTTATATGATGAATTATGTGTAAAGTGCGTCGAATGTTGTCTTGTGTCTGTCTTTTTCTTATAAAACCTGTTTGGTCTAAATGAATTAGGTCTGTCAGTATATTTTCTAACCTTTTGGCAAGGATAATGGTAAAAAGCTTACAGTATAGTCCTGATTTAGTACACTGATTGGTCTGTAGTTGGAGCACTCTAGTTTATCCTTTTCAGGTTTAGGTATAACTGCAATGACCCCTTCTCTCCAGGAGGGGGGGATTTCCCCTGTGTGGAGGACATAATTAAATGTTTTCAGGAGGAGAGGAGATAGTTGCTGTTTAAAGGTTTTGTACCACTCTGCTGTATAGCCATCAGCTCCTGGGGATTTGTTAGCTTTAAGTTTCATAATTGCTTTTTCCAATTCTTTAGGATGTATTTCTGACAGTAGTGTTTTATTTTGTGACTCCGTAAGTTGGGGAAGGTTTAATGTGTTTAGGAATGCCTCGGATGCGTTTTTATGTTTTTTGTGGGAGTATAAGTTCTTATAGTAATTCTCGAAGTTTTTAAGAATATCCTGAATTCTGAATTTTATTTCCTTTGATACTGGGTCTCTGATTTTGTAGATTGCTCTTTCTGTTTGATGTTTCCTCAATTTATAGGCTAGCAATTTTGCCGATTTACTGCCTGCTTCATAGTATTTTTGTTTCAGAAATGTAAGTTTCTTCTGGATTTCTATTGTGTAGATCTCATTTATTTGGTTTTTAATTTCCTTAATCTTGAGCGAGTCAGTAGAATGAGTGTTGCCTTTGTGTTCTTTTTCTAGGTTCCTAAGTTCTGACTCTAATGTGGATAGTTTTTCTTGTCTTAGTTTCTTTTGGGTTGCCAGTTTTGCAATAATCTTTCCTCTTATTACAGCTTTACATGCATCCCACAGTATTAAAGGGGATACTTCTCCATTATCGTTATCTTCCAAATATCTGAGAATATCTGATTCCAATTTATCTTTCAATGGTCCTTTCAGGACATTTGAATTTAACCTCCAAGAAAATGTATTATTTGTATATTTTTGGATATTTAAGTCCATGTAGATCGGACTGTGGTCGGAGAGATCCATCAGTCCTATTTTACATGTTTTTACTCTTCCAATGTCTCTATTAAACATAAAAAAATAGTCAATCCTTGAGTAAGATGAATGTGGAGTTGAGTAAAATGTATAGTCTTTTACACTGGGGTTGAGTTCCCTCCACACGTCACAGATTCCCAATTCTTTTAGTAGCATCCGAGTCTTCCTGTTTTGGGTGTTATTTTGATGTGGGGAATTACCAGAAGCATCCCAGTATGGATTCAGTCTAAGATTGAAGTCCCCACCACATATCACTAAACCTTGAGCTTTAGTTATCATTAGGTCGAATACATTTTTATAAAATTTCCAGTTAGCCCCTGGGGGAGCATATACATTCAGCAGGGTGATATCTTCTCCCTCTAGCCGCCCAGTTACCAAACTGTATCTCCCTTCTTTATCTTTGTGTTCTGATTTTTTTTCAAATGTAATTTTGGTTGATATCAATGACGCTACTCCCCTCCTCCTCCCTGATTTATATGAAGATGAAGAGATCATTTTAAACCCTTGTCTACTGAGTTTGTGTTCCACGTCTGTTAGGTGGGTTTCTTGTAAAAATATTATTCCTGCTTTGTCTTTTTTCATTTTGCCTAGAATCTTGGATCTTTTAACTGGATTCAGGATTCCTTTTACATTATATGAAATTATTTTGGTTACACCCTGTTTCTCCATTGTGTTTTGTTTAGTATAACTGTGTGGTGGCCCTCTTTTGTGCTACTCAGAAACTGAAAGAACATTAAAAACAAGAAAAACATTAAGAACATAGTGTAAAAAACTTTAAAACAAAAAGCTGTCATAAGAACTTCCTGAGCTGAGGTCTTTTTAAAGACCCTGTAAGAGCCTTGATGGAGTGAAGGCCCTGAGGGAAATTCCTCAAACTCTGTTACGTGTTGAGGGCCCTCTCTTACCACTGAAAGTAGTCCCATGCTTTTAACGTGAGTTTCAGAACCCAATCCAAACTTGTAATGATTTTTTTTTTTTCCCTTTTATGCCTAAACCCTGTGAAATTGTGTGCACCCTCCCACCCCCATCACATCAAACATTCACGCAAAAACAGTATTTGTTAGTATGAGGAGAACATGTGGATTATTGTCACATTTCTATTTTAACAAGTTTTTTTTTTTTTTTTTTTTTATTACAAAGACTTATTTGTTTCAAATAATATGATTGTTCCATGAAATGTTTTACCACATGCTGAATATGCATCTCCTTTAATGTTTGTTACCTTGTATGAGGGGGGTTGGATGTGCGGATTGATTCAAGAGAAAAGAAAAAAAAAAAAAAGGTCGCTATTCCAACCTGAAAACGGATAGTTTATCCGCGACGCTCTGGTGCTGGGTTTCCCGCTGCTGGTCCGTGGATTTTGAGGGTCTTTGTGTTGTCCATGTTTGCGCTTTGATCTTCTCACTCGGGTCTGCTGCGGGTTTAAATACCGTTACCGGGAGCCCTCTTTTCGCCATGTCAGCTGTTGCTTCTTCCGCCGAATTATAGAGACACGTTTCATCGCCGTAGAAGACCCTTAACTTCGCAGGAAATGGTGTCTGAAAGCGCAATTTCTTCTCTCTTAACACCTTTTTCGCATCATTGTATTCCCTGCGCTTTTTAAGGACCTCCGGGGCGTAATCGTGTTCCACGTAGACTTTTCTCTCCTGGTGCATAAATCCTTTTTTCTGCCAGGCCAGTCTTACAACCTCTTGTTTTATTTTGAAATTGGAAAATCTTACCAACACCGAACGTGGGGGCGCTTCCGCCGCCGGCCTAGCGGCTAATGAACGATGTGCCTTTTCTATCTTCAAGTCGGTGGTTTGTGGAATATCCAATTTCTCTCTTAGTAAGGATTCCACGCATTCTGCCATTGAGTTAAAACCATTTTCGGTTCCTTCTATCAGACCATGAATTCTTATGTTGTCTCTTCTTTGTTTTCCTTCTTGGTCGGTTAGCTTAGCCTCTATAGCTGCTTGTCTTTTGCGTAGGTCTAGCACAGAATCTTCGAGCACTTTTATTCGATCCTGTTTCCAAGATTCGGTTCTCGGCCTGGTCCACTCTGCTGTTTGTCCTTTTCAATTCTTCTCTGAATTCCCGAAATTCGGCCGTAACATCTCGGCGAAATCGTCGTAGCTCCTCAAATAGTGATTTCAGGCTAACCCTTTTGTTAGCTATCACCAGTTCCTCGTCTTCTGAACGGAGATCTTCCAGTTCAGATTCTCCGGCCGATACGTGTCCTGGCCTGGAGAATTTCAGTTTCTTCTGTTTTCCTTTAGACATGATGATTTTGTCTTTTGATTTTCACTCCTCCAAAAATCCGTTGTTTGATTTTCAAGGTGTTATCCTGGATTGGGTCTGAGAGCTTCAGTGTTAAGCTGCAGTCGCCATGGCGTCCAGACCGGAAGTCCCCATATTTTTAATTTTTCAATTTTTTTTTTTCCAGCAGGGCTCCTTGTACTTTTTCACACCATTTTATGGTGTCACTTGTATGCGTCTACATTTCTGATCAGACTGACTTCTTATTTATACAGAAGCTTTGATTCCAGTGAGGGGTTCCATTTTTGGGTAGGGGGACTTATTTTTTTCCCCTCCATTTTATGTTGATCACAGGGGATATGTGAGCTTGCTCATCAAGGTTCTTTCATTTGCAGTACTGCCTGTTTTGTGATCTGTGTTGTCAGGTATTCATTCACCTGTATATGCAAGCTAAAACACAAAATCCAAACATTAAATCTGGATTACATTGGGAGGGTTTAACTTTTAAACCAGATTACATCATGGTTTAAATTTAAATTTTGTTGCACCATCCTATCTGAAAATTAAGAAATATTAAGTTTAAACCCTTGTTTAACTCAGTTTATTGTTTAAGCAATATTACACGAAACAGAGTTATGGTATCGTGATTATAGTAACTATGGCTGTGAAATTCAATTCAACTTTATTTATATAGTGCCATTTCACAACAACAGTCATCTCATAGCACTATCAACTGTAGGGGGAACCCCCACAGTTGCAGAAAGACCCCAGCAATCAGGCGATCCCCTGTGAGCAAGCACTTGGCGACAGTGGAGAGGAAAAACTCCCTTTTAACAGGAAGAAACCTCCAGCAGAACCAGGCTCAGGGAGGGGCAGTCATCTGCTGCGACTGGCTGGGGGGGAGGGGACAGAGAAGATGAAAAGAACAGACATGTAGAGAGCAAACAGCACAATGGGGACTCAATCTATGGGAGAGAACAAACGGATGTTAATGACCAGCAAAAAAAAAAATATTTAATTGAGAATGAAGAAAGGAGTGAGGCCCAGTACATTATTGGAGGTCCCCCAGCTGACTAAACCTATTAGCAGCATAACTAAGGGAGGGTTCAGAAACACATGATCCCTCCCTAATTGTAGGCTATATCAAAAAGGTAGGTTTTATCCCTATTCTTAAAAACAGAGATCGAGTCTGACTCCCAAATCCAGATTGGCAGCTGGTTCCACAGGAGAGGAGCTTGATAACTGAAGGCTCTGCCTCCCATTGTACTTTTGGAGATTCTAGGTATTACAAGTAATCCTGCATTTTGGGAGCTTTGTAAGTAAGAAGAAGGATTTTAAACTTAATTCTAAACTCTGTGGGAAGCCAATGAAGGGAGGCCAGAACCGGAGAGATATGATCTCTCTTTCTAGTACCTGTTAAAACTCTATGGCTTGATGCCCTCCACAATCATGCTATCATAACTCCGTCTCGTGTAATATTGCTTTTATACAACAGTTCCGGCAAGTAAAATTTATTAAATAACAGCAATACTGGACAAAATATTATGTGTTTGTTTAACCAGTTATTTTTCGCAACTGAGAAAAAAATAGTCCCTAAATCTAGCCAGTAACTGTTGCTAAACATCTCAATCAGCATGAAGACGTCTGTCATTTCACACGCATATAAACAAATTAAATATTGTCAAGTGCAAAAGTAATAAGTGTTTTTAAAACATACCTGTTAAGTTGATACTTCAGAAAATCCCAGATCAAAACATATCCAGAAACTAGTAGTTGGCATGCTGGCGATTTAGCACATACTAGCGAGTAACACATTTTGTTCGCTTTTCTAACCATTTTTGGATGAAACAAAGACTCCTTCACCGCAAAGGTATTGTGGTTTGTTAATAATTGAGACAATACACAAACTCTAGCACTGCCTATTTTTTTAAACGGACATGAAATTGCTTAATGATCTTAAAATGACCGGGTAGACAGAAGTAGACCTTTACAAAAGGGTAGGACTTCCGGGTCACGGATGTATAATTTTTTGTCAAACAGCGCTTCACTGTGGAAATTAAGGTATCCAAACAGTACTGCAATTGTCAAGAGTTGATAGAAAATTACTGTTAATAATTAACATTACTAGAACACCTTTGAAGTGGAGTGATGCATATCTAGTGAAATTGGAGCGCAATTATTGCGGATTAGAGTAACTCCTGGAATCCCTGTTGTCCAGTCAGATTGTTCAGTCGGAAGTAATTGTTGTATAATTACCTTTTAACTAAGATTAAATTTACTTCTGTTGCACTAAAACTTGAAACTCCAACTTAATTTGTAATCAGTGGTTAACTTCAAACTGCTAGTTGAAGAGGTTTAACTTCTACCACAACTGGGTTTTTGAGATGCAATGATTAATGCCTCCTCCTTTCTTGATCGCCACCTTATAGTGGTGGAGGGGTTTGCCTGCCCTAGTGATGCCAGGAGCTATGTTGTCAGGAGTAACTTGCCCCTGATGGCAAAAGGCAAATGGTTGTGCGTGAAGGCCCAGAACAAGAGTGGTCGAATGAATCCCCATGAAAAATGTTACAAGGACCCAGTGTACCCCACCCGGTATGGAGCCCCTTGGGTCCATCCTCCAGTGGCTCACAACCTGCAGGAGGACTCATGAGGGTCGTGGTGCTATGTGAAACGGAAGGGAGTCTAGGCTTACCCAGGATTTACACTGACTCCGGATGCAGTCTGTTGCAGATGCAGTGCGGATGGCCTCTTGCGTTCATCCTTACCAACTCCGTTTGTGTTTTGCAGCGGCATGGATGAGAATAGAGTTTGAAATACAAGTTCACGTGAGAATTATACAAAAAACATGGGATCTCAAGAAAGACCCGAGAGTGACCGAGATGAACCGATCACGTGATTTGCATTGCTTGAGAAAACTTGCACACTTCCAAGTTGACCGAACCATAATGACAATGTTTTATCGGGCTTTTATTGAATCTGTTTTATCCTTTTCTTTAGTGTCATGGTTTGGTCAGATAAAACTGAAACAGAGGAAATCCTTGGATCAGGTAGTTAGATGGTCCAGTCATTTGCTTGGTGAGCCACAGCTGAGCCTGACATCCCTGTACACCAGACAAGTACAGAGGATGGCTACCTCCATTTTAAATGATGACTCCCACCCTTTGCACTGCCACTTTCAACTTCTTCCCTCAAGACGGAGGTTTGCTGTCCCAAAAAGTAGAACCCAGCGCTACAAAAACAGCTTTGTCCCTACTGCTGTCAGAGTTGAACAAGCTGTAAAAATATATTGCACATAATTTAGGTACCTATTTATTAACTCCATTTTATATTTACTTATTTTTGTAGGATGTCACTTGGGTTCTAAATATTTTATTGGGTTTTAGGCCTTTGAATTTTTAACCTCTTTGACTAGTTTTTAACTTTTAATATGACCCTTCTCTCTTACCTCTGGTTTTTCTCCCATCTCTTTGTCTTTTTATACCCTGATTGATGGAGCCTCGAGTATTTTTATCATGTTTATAGTCAGCTTCATGTGTGCCTATGTTTGTGTTTATGTTGAATGTAATTGTGGCTTGTAAATATGGATGTCACCAGACTGCAAAACAAATCTACCTACGGGTACAAATAAAGTAACCTGAACCTGATAACAAGGAAGTGTGATGTAGCGCCTCTCCACCTGGGTTTTTGGGCTCTAAATAAAACTTAAGTAGCCCATTAATTTTAATTCTATGAAGCATTTGGTTAAGTCAAGTTTTTACCTTCTCTAACACAGTAGTGGAGGAGTAGACCTGAGGAAATAACAGATGATCCTTAAATCGTTTTTAATGAACAAACGGCTATTAAATACCGTGGGATTTCTTTGTGGATTGGATCCAGCATCCATCAAAATTAGACTTCGTTGTGTTTCATTAGCGAACAGAATCTGACGAGCTGGATCCGTTCCGCAGTGGTCCAGACCAGGTGGGGATTAGAAAATTGATGAAAATAGGGAACTATTTGCTGCGGAGGCCGGATCGCAGCCGTAACGTACTGCATCTGGAGTTGGTGTATATCCAGGGTTAGACTGCTGCCTCTGCAATGCGGATCCCCGGATAAGCGGTGATGGATGGATGGGCGATTGATGCCTCCCTAGTGCGTGGGAAGACATCATCATTCTTTTTCTGGATTACCCAACAAGAAACGCCAAATGAGATTTCTGAATCTGTTGAACCTCTTCTAGTGATTGCATTGTCAGATTGCTTGATCAAGCCTGCTATAATGTGAGGGTGTCATGTAATTCTTTTTAAACTGTAGTTGACCTAATACTAGCTCCTGTGCTTTTTCCAGTCTCGCCTGTATGTGTCACTCTTTCCACTTTGTGAAGAGGCTCTTGGAGACGCTGTTTGTCCATCGATTCTCTCATGGGACAATGCCATTGCGCAACATCTTCAAGGTGACTTGCATTTCTCCACTAAATGCTGCCATATCTTGTCCTGTGTCAACACTCAGTGGTGTGAATTAATCAGAACAATGGATGTGATTGTGATGATGTGACAACCAGGAGAAAGTCAAAGTGACAGTTCCTGTCAAATTTTATCTTTCAGAACTGTACCTTCTACTGGGGCTTCGCAGCATGGATGGCATATTACATCAACCACCCGCTGTATACACCCCCCAGTGAGTATGCATTCATCTACCATACATATTCATACAACACTCACATACCCTATTATTAAACTTCCATCTCATTTATTATGTCGATTTTTTTTTTTTTCTCCCTTCCCCCAGCCTACGGGGAACAGCAGATCAGACTTGCACTCATCATATTCCTGGTAGGAACACATCTATTCTTTATTGTAATTATTCTTGTGGCATTTAACTTATCCAAATATAAAAAAACACAAAATTTCCCATAATTTTGTGCTGTTGGTTTTTCAACTACATTTTCATTCGACTTACTTACGTGTGTACAGTGTGGCAGTATTGATTAATAGGACTGCACCCAAATATTTGACAACTCTGTTATTTGTTGGTTTTGTAGACATTTGATTTTCAAGTCTTATTTTCAGTTTCAGCTGAGCTCGTCATACTCAATTACCTCATTGTTGCCTATTGAGAACCACAGTCTAAGTCTAGAATAATATGGAATCCTCAATTTTTCATTGTCAGTTTTTTTTCTTGCTCAGACTATTAAAAGAATGTACTGGGAGAGGGATAGAGTGGCACTGTGTGATTAATTACTGGACGTTTTTCCTGTTTTCCTTTAGTTCTGTCAGATTGGCAACTTTTCCATCCACATCGCTCTTCGGAACCTGCGTCCCCCAGGTGAACACATCTTTCTGTCACAAACGGAGTGAACAGTTTTGGCCATGTTGTACTTGGAAGTGTGTTTCCATCAGTAACTCCCTATTTTCTCTCTCCAATAATAAAATGAGATGTCACAGTGGAATTAATTTGAAAGGCAGACATTTATTAAGGGATTATGTGACTTAAAGGAGCCATGTTTTAGTTTTTCTACTTTAAAAATTCAAAAGTTATTTGTAAAATATATAAAAAGTTACTTGTAATATACAGCAGGGAAAAGGAGTATTGAACGCGTCATTTTTCTCATTAAACATATTACTGATGGAGCCATTGACCTGAGAGTTTCACCAGATATCCGTAGCAACCCAAGTAATCCATACATACAAAGAAATCAAGGCAACTGTTCACAAAACAAGTTATATTTAATAAAGTGGAATGGCACAGGGAATAAGTATTGGAACACATGAAGAAAAAAAGGTGCAAAAAGGCATAGAAAGCCAAGAAACCAGCTGAAATCCCATCAAAATTTAAGAAGCCATCCCATCCCCCATCAGTACAAATTAATTTCAGCTGGTTGTCCTGACTGACAGCTTTTAAAAAGGTCTGAATATCGGATTGTCACACCACAGAGAACTCATGATGGGTAGAAGCAAAGAGCTCTCTCTAGACCTTCTCAACCTTATTGTTGCAAAACATCAAGATGACATTGGTTATAGATGCATTTCTTCTAAACTGCTCAATGTTGCAGTGAGCACTGTTGGAGCCATCATTCGCACGTGGAAAGAACATCATTTTACCATAAACCAGCCACGACCAGGCGCTCCTTGCAAGAGTCGATCGCTGAAGAAAAAAAACATATTGAAGTTTGTTTAAAGTTTGCTGCACAACATTTGGGCAAGCCAGTAAAATACTGGGGGAATGTAGTCTGGTCAGATGAGACCAAAATTGTACTTTTTGGATGACACAGCACAGTATGTTTGGAGGAGAAATGGCACTGCACATCCCATCATGGTGTGGGGGTGTTTATCAGCACATGGCAGGCTGGCAGACTTCATGTAATTGAAGGAAAGATGAATGGATAAATGTACAGATACATCCTTGATAAGAACCTGTTCCCATCTGCCAAGATGCTGAAGGTGAAAAGAGGGTGGACATTTCAACAAGACAGTGATCCCAAACACACAGCCAAGGAAACTCTCAATTAGCTCCAGAAAAGGACATTAAAGCTGCTAGAATGGCCCAGTCAGTCACCTGACCTGAATCCAATTGAAAATCTATGGAATGAACTGAAGATCAGAGTTCACAGAAGATACCCACAGAACCTTCAAGATTTGAAGACAGTTTGTGTGGAACAATGGGCTAAAATCACTCTGCTTTCTCTGGAAGCTGTTATTACCAACAAAGGCTTTTCTACTAAATATTAAATGAATTTCACCAGGCGTGTTTAATACTTATTCCCTGTGTCATTCCACTTTATTAAATATAACTTGTTTTGTGAACACCGTTACCTTGATTTCTTTGTATGTATGGATTACTTGGGTTGTTACTGATACCTGGTGAAAATCTCAGGTCACAGAAATATGTTTAATGAGAAAAATGTTGATATGTTCAATACTTATTTTCCCTGGATGGATATCCCAACTAGTCACGGACAGTAACATGACTGGGTTGATGTCATGTGTAACCAACCAGCACTAACCAACCAGTTAGTGCAAGAGTAAGTGTGACACCTACTGGCCAAGAGGTCAGAATCTTGTCTGTATCACTTTTAATTACAAGTCGACTCCAAGTATAAAATCTTGAACTAATTATTAGTTTATAGTGTTTACACTCTTATACTTGATTCAGACAAATCGAATATAGAGCCCTTTAGTGAAAACTAAGGTTAGAATAACAGCAAACTATTTACGCAAAACTCTGAGAACTGGACTACTCATAGATTTTGTTAGTAAATGTACTAAACTTCAACATACTAACAGATGGTGAATCCCACAAGCTCATGTATATTGATCTTGGGTACTGATGGTTCTTGCATGAGGCCCATGGTCAAGTAGTTGAGTAATGAATGAGTGGATGGGTTAAAATGCCAGAGGGCCAACAGCATTGGACTGTTAGATCGATTATTTTCTGTATCCTCAGTTTGAGTGGGTACTGGAGTGGTGGCTCAGTTGGTAGAGCATCCGCCCCACACCCGGGAGGCAGGGGTTCAAATCCCGGCCGGGTCATACCGAAGACCATATAAAAGTGGAACTTCCTGCCATCCAGCTTGGTGCTCAACAATAATGGAATGGAGGAGGGAAATTTTTGGCAGCGCCTTGCATGGCAGCGGCCCTCTGATTCTACACTTGGGGTGTGTGTGATTAACACAGTAGATAGGTAAAGCACAATCTCGTTCTACTGTACATGATTGGTTGTACAGCTGAATGACAATAAGGGTGATTTAATTTAATTAATTAAATTTTCTCAAATGCCTTGTCATGTTTATTTTCATAGTGAAGCTTCAAATTTCCACTTTTTATCACAGAACTAATGTGTTTTGAGACAGTACTGATGGATGAACATTCAGTCTGTCCATTCTGGGTTAAAACTATTATTTTCTCTGGGCTTTTAGAACATGCCAAATCAAATTTGTTCACTTTGATTCATGCTTAGCATTTTACTTGCTGTCGTTTTTCACCTCTCACAATCTCGAAGCAGTTGTCACGGTTTTTCTTGCCTCACAGCTGCAAAAGAGCAAACATAGACTACTGGAAACACAACGAAGTAGGTGTTAGGGCTACTTTACTAGGTTTCATTCCTTTTTGGTGAAGTAAACGTTTTAGTCAGTGCCTCTTTTTGGACATTTAAATATCTTTATTACAACTCTAGGTTCAGACTCGGACTGCAGGACACACATTATTGACACCTGGGTTAGTGATCTGTCCAGGCCCTTTTTGGCACAGCACTGCCATTTAATGTTGATAGTTAGAATTAATTGAAAACTATAATAGCTCCTTTAAAAAATTCCTGACAGTGAAGGACAAAAACTTTTTCCAATCCAATAATTAGTCCCCCCCCCCCCACCAAGTCCTAGAAGACACAATTAGTCTTTAGCTATGAAATTCATGACTAGTCAGACAAATGTTAGTTTTATTCATATATGAATAGCCAGTCATGGTATTTCTAATAGAACTAGAAAAGCACTCAGAGAGTGCATACCTCTGCCAAGGCTCCTTCTGTCCCTCATGGATCACCTCCAAAATGTAATGTGTTCATGTGTAGGCTGCAAGCCAGTTCTTGTGAAAATTGCATCAAAGTCGATCCAGTAGTTTTGGAGGATTCTTGCTAACACACTGTGAAAAGATAAGAGCCTTGGTGGAGGTATGCATTCTTGGATCATCACCAAAATGTATTGGGTTCCTCTCTAGACCAAGGACCACCTCTGGTGAAAATTTCATCCAAATCCATGCAGTAGTTTCTGTGTAATCTTGCTGCACAAATACAAACAAGGTCCTTGGTGGAGGTGTACACTCTCAAATAATCAAAATTTAATGGGTTTATCCTTGGCCCAAGGGCTACAGCTGAAAATTTCATCAAAATCCATCCAGTAGTTCTTGCAGAATCCTGACAGATGGACAAACCACCCCAATTACATAACCTCCTTGGCGGAGGCAATTATGTGACAATACACTGAATTTTTTAAAAATGTGAAATAATCAACATTTTTAAGGAAAAACAATTTTTTGAGGTGTGTGTGTGTGTGTGTCGGGGATGGGTGGGTGGGGTTATTCATTCATCTTCTTCCGCTTAATCCTTTTCGGGTTGCGGGGGGCTGGAGCCTATCCCAGCATCTTTGGGCGAGAGGCAGGGTACACCCCGGACAGATCTCCAGTCCATCACAGGGCCAACACAGAGAGACAGACAACCATTCACTCTCACATTCATACCTAAGGACAATTTAGAATCCCCAGTTTGATGCCAATTAACCTAACTTGCACGTTTTTGGCATGTGGGAGGAAACCGGAGAAATCCCGGAGTAAACCCACGCAGACACGGGGAGAACATGCAAACTCCACACAGATCACTGTTGGTCGGGAGCTGGGATCGAACCCAGGATCCCCTGGCCAAGGGTGAATTGCTGTGCTGCCGCAGTGCTAACCACTCCGCCACCGTGCCGCCCCGGGGGTGGGGTGGGTGGGTGGGGTTTAAGATCAGTATAAAATAAATTTTTCCTTTTACAAAGAGACTAAAATTTTTAATCTTATTCAATTTCTTTTGCTTCCTTGATCCAGGGTCGAAGATCAGGAAGATTCCTTATCCAACCAAGAACCCCTTTACCTGGATCTTCCTGCTGGTCTCCTGCCCCAACTACACCTATGAGGTAACGTTTTATTCTTCGTGGTAGCTGAGAGAAGTATGAGACATTCAGGGGAAGTGTGTATCTAAGCTATGTCAGGAAAACGGAAAACATCTTTTGGGGGAAAAAATTATTAGAGGGATATTTTTAGTTTTCAGTTTGGCAAAGTGCAGCACACAATAATGGGGTGAGGCGGGACTAATCGTCTTCCTGTAGCCAGCCACCAGTGGGCAACAGAGATGCTCAGTGTTTACATTTGATGAGCTTTCAGGCCATCTACAGCAGGGAAAATAAATATTGAACACATCAACATTTTCTCATTAAACATATTTCTGATGGAGCCATTGACCTGAGATTTTCACCAGATATCAGTAACAACCTAAGTAATACATACATACATACAAAGAAATCAAGGCAACTGTGTTCACAAAACAAGTTATATTTAATAAAGTGGAATGACACAGGGAATAAGTATTGAACATGTGAAGAAAAAGGGGTGCAAAAAGGCATAGAAAGCCAAGAAACCAGCTGAAATCCATCAGAATTTAGGAAGCCATCCCAGCCCCCATCAGTACAAATTAATTTAAGCTGGTTAAGTCCAAACTGATAGCCTTTGAAAAGGTCTGTGAATATCAGATTGTCACACCACAAAGAACTCATGATGGGTAGAAGCAAAGGGCTCTCTCTAGACCTTTGCAACCTTATTGTTGCAAAACATAATGATGGCATTTGTTAACAGGTGCATTTCTAAACTGCTGAATGTTCCAGTGAACAGTGTTGGAGCCATCATTCAGAAGTGGAAAGAACTCCATTTTACCATAAACCGGCCATGACCTCCTCACAAGATTTCTGACAGAGGAGTCAAAAGAATTATTAGAAGGGTTATCAAAGAGCCAAAAACCACTTGTGAAGAGCTCCAGAAAGACCTGGAGTTGGCAGGTACTGCTGTTTCAAAGAAAACGAGTAATGCACTCAACCAGCATGGGCTCTATGCCTGCTCACCTCGTAAGACTCCATTGCTGACAAAAAAGCATGTTAAAAGCCATTTAATTGTATCTGTAGGGAATTTTAAATAATAGCTATTTCAAAGGATCAAATATGATATTAGTGGTTCCATCTGGTAATTTTGGTCAAAGTTCCTTCTCAAATACGCACAAGTTTCAAGTCACTGTGCTGTCAGTCAGTCATGGTTGGGGACATCTTGTCTCCTCCATGGGCTGTTTCAGCATGGTAGTGACACACAGTCATTGCTTTGTGCGATTGACTGGACTGCAGCGTAGCAGTCAACAAAGTTTTAACATCAGAATTTTATGTAATTTTTTACAACCATGTATAAGCAAATCCACCCACATATAATTTAATGAAATAAAATTCTAGTATATCAAGATTTATTCAACATGTTCTGAAGTTATTTGACTGGGAACTTGCCTGTTTGTCAGGTCCCCTTCAGCTGCTGGTCCCCGGAGGTACCTGTGGATCATGCCATCAATGAAAGCCATTTCCAAGGACTGTTTGTGCAGTATACAGTATCTCACAAAAGTGAGTACACCCCTCACATTTTTGTAGATATTTTATTATATCTTTTCATGGGACAACACTGAAGATATGACACTTTGATACAATGTAAAGTAGTCAGTGTGCAGCTTGTATAACAGTGCAAATTTGCTGCCCCCCTCAAAATAACTCAACACACAGCCATTAATGTGTAAACCGCTGGCAACATAAGTGAGTACACCCCTAGTGAGAATGTCCAAATTGTGCCCAATTAGCCATTTTCCATCCCCAGTGTCATGTGACTCAGTGTTACAAGGTCTCAGGTGTGAATGGGGAACAGGTGTGTTAAATTTGGTGTTATCACTCTCACTGTCTCATACTGGTCACTGGAAGTTCAACATGGCAGCTCATGGCAAAGAACTCTCTGAGGATCTGAAAAAAAAGAATTGTTGCTCTACATAAAGATGGCCTAGTCTATAAGAAGATTGCCAACACCCTGAAACTGAGCTGCAGCACGGTAGCCAAGACCATGCAGTGGTTTAACAGGACAGGTTCCACTCAGAACAGGCCTCACCATGGTCAACCAAAGAAGTTGAGTGCATGTGCTCAGCGTCATATCCAGAGGTTGTCTTTTGAAAATAGACGTGAGTGCTGCCAGCATTGCTGCAGAGGTTGAAGGGGTGGGGGGGGTCAGCCTGTCAGTGCTCAGACCATACGCCACACATTGCATCAAATTGGTCTGCATGGCTGTCGTCCCAGAAGGAAGCCCCTTTTAAAGATGATGCACAAGAAGCCCTGCAAACAGTTTGCTGAAGACGAGCAGACTAAGGACATGGATTACTAGAACCATGTCCTGTGGTCTGATGAGAGCAAGATAAACTTATTTGATTCAGATGGTGTCAAGCGTGTGTGGCGGCAACCAGGTGAGGAGTACAAAGACGTGTATCTTGCCTACAGTCAAGCATGGTGGGGGGAGTCTAATGGTTTGGGGCTGCATGAGTGCTGCCGGCACTTGGGAGCTACAGTTCATTGAGCGAACCATGAATGCCACCATGTACTGTGACATACTGAAACATGGCATGATCTGAAACTGGGCCGCAGGGCAGTATTCCAACATGAGAACCACCCCAAACACACCTCCAAGATGACCACTGTCTTTCTAAAGAAACTGAGGGTAAAGGTGATGGACTGGCCAAGCATGTCTCCAGACCTAAACCTTACTGAGCATCTGTGGGGCATCCTCAAATGGAAGGTGGAGGAGCACAAGGTCTCTAACACCATGATGTCGTCATGGAGAAGTGGAAGAGGATTCCAGTGGCAACCTGTGAAGCTCTAGTGAACTCCATGCCCAAGAGAGTTAAGGCAGTGCTGGAAAATAATGGTGGCCACACAAAATATTGACACTTCGGGCACAATTTGGACATTTTCACTAGGGATGTACTCACTTTTGTTGCCAGCGGTTTAGACATTGATGACTGTGTTGTTGTTTTGAGAGGACAGCAAGTTTACACTGTTAAACAAGCTATACACTGACTACATTGTATCAAAGTGTCATATCTTCAGTGTTGTCCCATGAAAAGAGATAAATAAAATATTTACAAAAATGTGAGAGGTGTACTCACTTTTGTGAGATGCTGTGTATCCGTGCAGATTTTGTGCTGTTTTCAACTCTGATCTGAACCCACTGAGTATCTGCTGAACATGCTTACTCGTCCGCGGTAAACAAGTTTCCTCATTCATGGTAAAGCCAGAAATAATGATTGTACTTCATTTCCCACCAGCAATAGCTGCTCCCCTTTGGTTTTGACCGAGCGGTTTTCATGGGATAAAATTATTTGGTATACTGACTGTAGGGGGCTATTTTTACTGAATAAATGCATTTTTGGTTTATAAGTAATACCTAAAGCATGATAAATATTGTTATAATGGCCAGTACAGGTTTCCTTTAAAGTTTGCTGCACAACATTTGGGCATGCCAGTAAAATATTGGGAGAATATCATCTGGTCAGGTGAGACCAAAATTGAACTTGTTGGATGCCACAACACACAGCATGTTTGGAGGAGAAATGGCACTGCACATCCCATCAAGGTGTGGGGGTGTTTTTCAGCACGTGGTACAGGCAGACTTCATATAATTGAAGGAAAGATGAATGAACAAATATACAGACACATCCTTGATAACAACCTGTTGCCATTTGCCAAGATTCTGAAGATGAAACAAGGATGGACATTTCAGTAAGACAATGATCCCAAACACACAGCCAGTGAAACTCTCAACAGGCTCCAGAGAAGGAAAATAAAGCTGCTATAATGGCCCAGTCAGTCACCTGGCCTGAATCAAATTGAAAATCTATGGAACGAACTGAAGATCAGAGTTCATAGAAGACACCCACGGGACCTTCAAGATTTGAAGACAGTTTGTGTGGAAGAATGGGCTAAAATCACTCCTGAACAATGCCTGCGCCTAGTTTCTCCATACAGAAGGTGTTTGGAAGCTGTTATCACCAACAAGGACTTTTCTTCTAAATATTAAATGAATTTCACCAAGCGTGTTCAATACTTATTCCGTGTAGGGCTGTGCGATATGAATGAATGAATTTATTTCGGATAGTACATTACAGGTTAAAAGAAACTGTATAATATAACAACAAGGTCAAATTAGACAAAGACTCCTTCTACTATACAATTCCACGTGAGTTATCCGAAATGGGTGATGGCTGAAGCCGCAGCTTATATTGCCCACCCATATTCCATCCAAGAATTCAAAGGAGAAAAAGAGAAAACATAAAATAAAATATAAATAAAATATATCGTTATATATATATCGTTATAAAATATAACGATGTACAGTATATCAGTGATGCAATAAAAAACGTCTACAGTTTCATGTAAAACTGTATTGTTTATATCGGGAGTTAAGACACACACACCCTGTTTCTACTTGTCACCACCTGCCTCTTCCCCCGCAGTGCACCAGGTGTGTGCAATAGTGGGTTCCGGTGGTTAGCATCTAACTGCAAGCTAATGTTTTGGTCATATAGCCACTACTTCTGTTTGCCAGGGATGGGGGACTTTTTCCCACCGTGCTGCGTCAGAGAGGATAGTCCTCTAACCTCGTTTTAATTGCAGGTAAGTAACGTTAACACCATTTCTCTAATTATAAACGGCACATGCTAAATGACCATGCTAACTTGTCGCTAATAGGAAACCTAGAGTATCAGACCATCGTTTCTTTGGTTTAAATCACTGCCGAGTCTCTTAATTTTATCTGAAAAATTTTTACTAAAGCTGCAAAAGTGCGTGACAGTGGTCACATACACACAAATTAAATAGTAAATTAAAATGTATCTGAGGAACAAACTGGCTTTTAATGTAACTTGATTTCTAATCATTTTTAATTTGTCAAATATTGATGAATAGTTGAAGTCATCTCAGATGCACATTAAAAAAACTGTTTTATAACAACACTGCAAAATTAAGAGGGGGGGAAAGGGTGCATAAAATTAATGGCAAATGAATTTGTACAATTGATTTTTTTTTTTTAATCTCTGCCAAGGAGGTTATGTAATTGGGCTGGTTTGTCTGTTCATCCATCTGTTAGCAGGATTATGCAAAAACTACTAGATGGGTTTTGATGAAATTTTCACCAGAGGCCCTTGGGCCAAGAATAGGGCTGGGAACGATCCCTAATTTCCAGAATCGATTCCGATTCTTGAGATTCTGAATCGATTCGAATTTGATTCGATCCCGATTCGATCTGGGGAATTACCATTTCAATAGCCATTTTACTTCCCATGAAACAAATCTTCGAGACCTAATGCTGCAAATTGTACCAAGAATCTTCTAACTTTAATACATAAATTATCACATATAGAACTGACCCAAAATCAGTTACAAAAATGCACTTTTTATTATTTAACTTATCATTTCATAAAGTGCTCACAGGTGCTTTCTTTAGTGCAAAGGGTGTGTCGTGTCAAGTTAACCACCCAGAGTAAGTAAACAAATTCAATGCATGAACCATGCATACATAATCTCACTGTATTTCAGTCCCTCCAGGATTTTGTCAGCTGTTTTTGATTGTTGTGGCCCAAAAAGCCTGAATTTGTGAGAGCTTTTCCAAAAAATTATGGCACTTTTAGAGTTTTTTTGCACTCAAAGTTGTGTGAGGAAGTACAAATTTTAAAGCAGCTGCTTTTTCCATAGTTTACAGTGATACTATTTTATGTAACACCACAAGAAAAGCACAGGATTGCCAAAAATTTCCTGTTAAACAGTGATTTATTTAGAATTAAATGCTCAGTAAAATTGTAAAAAAAAAAAAAAAAATGACCAACATTGTGTTCTTGCTGAGAACTTAAAAAAAAAAAAAAAAAAAGAAATAAAAGAATTTGTCATTACAGCATCTACATTGCATTGGATGCATGTTAGTCTGGAGAAAATGATGGCAGCACCTCCTTGAATCTTGAATTTGAAGGTCTTCTGCGCTGCAATCCACATGAAGCAGGGATGCTCCTCCACTGACGACCTCTGACCTTCAGAAGGTCTCAGTGAGAATGAAGCTTCCAGTCTTCACACATCTGAAGGCAGATAAAAAGAATAGATTTCACAGTAAAATTAACATTCATATTTTTAGATCGCCACACCACAGTAGGGTTTAATAATTTAGTTTTTTTAAATTTTTTGTTGTTTATATTTTAACTACAAATTAACTTTCAATGTTTGAAAAGGGTTTCAATTCATTTCCTGGGAAGATTTGTTCATTTTTACATCTTCAATCAGAGCCTGAAGCTGGGGAGGGTACCACAGCTGTGGAAAACATCTTGTGTGGTACCTGTACCAAAGACTCCCCACCCCAAAGATCTGAACAGCTACAGACCAGTGGCCCTGACGTCCCACATGATGAAGACCCTGGAGAGACTGCTCCTTGCTCACCTCCGCCCCCTGGTGGGACCAGCGATGGATCCACTCCAGTTCGCCTACCAGCATGGCATTAGGGTGGAGGATGCAGTGATCTTCCTCCTTCACCGTTCTCTGTCCCACCTGGAGAAGCGCGGGAATGTGGTGAGGCTCATGTTCTTTGACTTCTCCAGTGCTTTCAACACCATCCAACCGATGATCCTGAAGGACAAGCTGCTGTGCGCAGGGGTGGACCAGCACCTGTCATCATGGATCCTGGACTACCTCACAAACCGGCCACAGTTTGTGAGAACCCGGAACTGTGTATCCGACACGATCATCGGTAGCACGGGGGCCCCCCAGGGAACGGTTTTGGCTCCCTTCCTGTTCACCCTTTATACTGCGGACTTCTCACACAACACAACACACTGCCATCTACAGAAGTTCTCTGACGACTCTGCGATCGTTGGCCTCATCTCCAACGAAGATGAAGCTGAGTACAGAGGGCTTATCCAGGACTTTGTGGACTGGTGCCATCGGAACTGCCTCCAGATCAACGCGAGAAAAACTAAGGAGCTGGTGGTGGACTGCCACAGGCAAGGGCAACCCCTCACAGCACCAGTAAATATACAGGGAACAGACATCAAGATGGTAACATCCTATAAGTACCTGAGTGTTCATCTGTTCGTGGATCGAAACTGCTCCTGTTTAGCTGTAATTAATATTCAAAAATGATATTTTCGGGACGAAAGAATTCAAGCGTCCCGGCATTTGTTTGCATTGTTTACTTCTCGGGGCTGCTGCCGGAAAGAGAGCCATATCGAGTACTGAGTGAGTATCCTGGCGATGTAAACAGCCACGGACCAAAAACGTACATTTGCTCATGGAGCAGGTCATTCACACTGGCAGACAATCGCGCTATATGTGTCTATAATGACTATAGATAGGATTTTCTTTCCATGCACGCAAAAAAAATAAAATAAAATTCCCAGATCCGACTACCTCGCGAGGTAGTCGATACCCAGAAGCCGATGGTGTATAGAACACGTATATTAGGATTTGTATGTGAAATTTCGGCATCGAAACTGCTCCCATTTAGCTGTAAACGGGAGCAGTAAATACGGCTGTAAATACGGCTCGCTCTCTGCCGGAGAGCGAGCCGTATCGAGTACCGAGCAATATTCTGGCCAATATGGCGGTGTAAACAGCCACTGGACTAAAAACGTTCCGCCTGCTCATGGAGCAGGTCATTCAACACTCGCAGACAATCGCGCTATATGTGTCTATAATGACTATAGAGAGGATTTTCTTCCCATGCACGCAAATTTTTTTGTTCCCGGCTCCGACTACCTCGTTTTAATGCGCCTTATAATCCGGTGTGCCTTATGTATGAAATAGTAGTAGTAGATTAGTTTATTTGACAGGGACAGTGCAATAAACATAGACAATTAATCAAAGACAATCAATCTGATGTGTTGCACATAGAGTGTATAGCTATTAGCTAATTTGCAACTCTTGTCCCTGGATGGGCTTTAGAAAAAAGAATCAAGATAAAAATATACACAATAACCACATACATCAATGCAGAAAAATTATAAATACACAATTATAAATATTATAAATATTATAAATACACAAATATAAGAGCCTGACTCACCTTTAACATAAATATTATAAATACACAAATATAACAGCCTGACTCACATTTAACACATATAACATAACTCACATTTGCCTATTTCAGGCCTTCCTCCCTCCGTCACTCACTATAAACAAACACATTTATTCCTTCCCTTCATTCACTCTCACTTTGCAGACAAATAATTCATACATGAGTACATTCTTGTTTATTTTTCAGCCAGTTTTTAACATTTTTAGTGAATGTTTTAAAGTCCGTTATTATTTTAATTTCATTTGGCATTGTGTTCCAGATGTGACTGCCCTTTATAGAGAAAGCTGTTTGTCCAAATGTGGTTCTGCGGTGGAATATTTTACAGTTATTGTTAACAGAACTCCTGGTGGCTCTGCTGCTGTCCTGTCTTTGGACGAAACCAGCAAGTGGCTCGGGTGCTGATTTATGGAAACATTTGAACGTTAATTTCAGAAGACAGAGATCAATGAAGCTCTCAAAACTCAATAGGTTGTATTTTTTTAAAACATTACAGTGATGCCACCTAATGGGCTTTTTGTCCAAGATTTTTAGGGTTTGATTATATAATGAACCTATATGTCTTATTGTGGAAGGGGCTGCTTGAGCCCAGACTGTCAAACAGTATGATATATGAGAAAAAACCATAGAATGCATATACAGTGCAGCTGCTTCGTAAGGTATGTAATATCTAATTAATTTAAAGCAGTTCAGATTTTTTTTTACTGTTTTTGAAATTTTCTTTATATGAAGATTAAATTTGAGTTGAGGATCTAGTACAATGCCAAGGTATTTGAATTCTGTAGCTAAACTGATGTCATGATCATGTATATTAACTTTAAAATGTTGCAGGTTACATTTTTTGATTGAAAAGCACATTGAGACTGTTTTCTGAAGGTTCAGCAATAGATGGTTCTTGAGGAGCCACTCTTGGACATCAACCATACTTGTAGACAGTACATCTGCAGCCTGTGCTGGAGTCTTGGCAGCTGTGTAAATAACTGCATCATCTGCATAAAGTTGGCATGTTGCAGCTGAGCAGTGTAACGGCAAGTCATTAATAAAAATGCTGAAAAGTAAAGGACCAAGAATGGACCCTTGTGGGATACCCATGCGGTTGTTTAAAAATGAGGATTTATCCTGGTGAACTTTTACACACTGTTCTCTATTCTGGAGATAAGATGCAAACCATTCTAATGTATTTGGGGAGAAGTTAAAAGATACCATTTTGGATAAAAGCAAACTGTGGTTTACAGTATCGAAAGCCTTTTTGAGATCTAGAAAAACAGCTCCTACCACATTACCCCTGTCCAAGGACTGTTTGACGTTTTCAATAAGGCAACAATTTGCTGTTTCTGTTGAGTATCCTGGTCTAAAACCAAATTGATGTGGATGAAGAAGTTGACTGTCTTGTAAGTAGTCTATCAGCTGTGTAGCTACAACTTTTTCAAGAACCTTAGATAGGACTGGTAAGATAGAGATTGGGCGGTAATTGCATATATCGTCTTTACTGCCTGATTTATGAACTGGTATGACGACAGCTTTTTTCCAGCCAGATGGAAATGTACTAGACCTAATGGAGAGATTAATGAGATGAGTCAGTGGTTTGATTAATATTTTGCTGTGCATTTTGAGAAAGGAGGTGCTCATATTGTAGATATCACTAGTTTTTGAGTTTGACAGTGTTTTAACAATACCAGCAATTAACTTCTCATTTACCTCATCGATGTGAAAAGTATCTGTTGGGAGTATGGAATTTGTGTTGTTGAGCACATTTGGCAGCACAAAAATTTTTGTTAAGTCTTCCACAGAGCCCACAAAGTGTGAATTAAATTCATTTGCCAAAGTAGCCTTGTCACTGACGGTCTTGCCATTGATTCTAAGTTCCTTTACCCCCTTCTGATCGTTTTTTTTATTAGTTAAGTTATTTAAATGCCTCCATAGGGAACTGTTGTTACCCTTTGCATGATCTATCAGTTTATTGTAATAAGATATTTTTGATTTTCGCAGCTCATGTACCACTTTATTTCTTAAACTTTTGTACACAAGGTGATCATTTTGTAGTTTGGAGGTTAGTGATGTTTTCAGTGCATAGTCTCGCCTCTTCATAAGTTTTCTTATTTCATTATTTAACCATGGTAGGCTAATCTTCTGTTGTCTACTTTTAATTTGCTTTGAAAATTTTTCTATAGACTTTGAGATTGTTGCAGTTATAAAATTACAACAATCATCTACTTCACATGTTGCCATGAGCTGCTCCCAATTTTGATTCTCTAAGTAATGTTCAAACTCCTCATTTTTTGATTTGGGGATAATAAAATTTGATTTGTCAGTATCGACTCCCCCAAAATACTGTAGTCGCTTTTTAGTAAGTTTCCTGACAGCAAGAACCATGTTATGATCTGAGAGACCAGTTACAAGATTATAGGTTCTGGTTATTCGTTCTGGTTTATTAGTAAATACCATGTCAATAAGTGTTCTGGATTGTTTGGTTATCCTGGTGGGTCCTTTGATGATTTGCTGGTAATTAAATTTAGTCATGAGGCTTTTCAGTTTTTGTTTGTCTTTTTTATCAGACCAGTTGATATTAAAGTCACCATGAATTATTGTTTCTCTGTTCTTCTCAAGTTGTTTAACCAGATCACTTAATTCATTATAAAAGGAAGAGTTGTGTGACGGTGGGTTGTACACTACTGCAATGTTGAAATTCATTACCGGAGAGAGACATACATTAACAGCTAAACATTCAAGTGAAGTATTCAAATCAACCAGTTGACATTTATATTTCTCTTTGATGTAAATTAAAACACCTCCTCCCCTCCCTACCTGCCTGTCTTTTCTAAAACACTGGTAGCCCACAATATCGATCATATTAGTGTCTATGTTACTGTGTAGCCAGCTTTCTGAGAGACAAAGGTAGTCCAGATTTGAGTCCAACAGCAACACCGAAATCTCATCTCTTTTGGGGATTATGCTCCGTATGTTTAAATGACCGCCGAGGATCCCCTTTGGTTTAGCCTTGATGTCCCAAAGAACTCGTGCATGATTAACAGTTTGGAAAAATAAATGTTGTTTTTGCTTTTGTACAGCTCGGTTTTGTGCTAACCCAGTGGTCTGCTGTTTAATAGTGGCAGGTCCAGGGTTAAGGTGAATATCTCCTGCCAGAAGTAGCAGAACTAACAGAACTTTAACTGTATATCCTCTGCCATATTGTGATTTTTGCTTAACAGCCATGTTTGCCTTAATTTGGAAGTTTTTGCTCAGGGCTTTTAAAGACCACATAGAGTGTAGGGTGAGATGTCCAAGCCCAAATCCATACAGATAAAACTTTTTAACTTCACCTTTGGTTGAGTTTGTCGGAAAATCCTTCTTGTTGCAGGTCCAGACACACAAAGACAAAACGAAGAGGAAGTAGAGAAGTAGAGAAGGCTTATTAGTGGTGCCCATCAGCCCACTTTTTAATCCGGTGGCAGCCATCTTCAGTCCTTCTTGGAAAGAAGGAAAAGGAAAATCTGTGGATAGTAAAATAAATTCTGCTTATATCGCCAGAATCTGATCCGATCGTCCTCGAATCCAGCTGGGCCTCAGCTAGCCAACTAGCCCCTTCCGTTGCTGGTCTCGTTGCTCATAGTCGCCGTAACTGGTCTCCCGTCCCACTCCTCCAACCGAGTCTCGTCACACACCGCCGCTGCCACCGAGCTCCGCTGAGGTCACGGTAAATCCTCCGCTAGGCACCGCCACCTACCGTCGTCTGCCTGGGTGAAATCTCTGCTGAGCCCCGTCAACAAATAGCCGCTTGCCTGGTAGTATCTCCGCTGGGCCTCGCAGCTGGGCTTCGATTCAGGCTGGTGTAAGGTGGAATGACTGGCGCCAGCATTAAGCTAACTAGCGTTAGCTTAGCAATCGCTTCGGGTAGTCTCGTCGCACACCGCCGCTGCAGTCACGGTAAGTCCTCCGCTGGGCACCGCCGCCTACCGCCGTCTGCCTGGGTGAAACCTCTGCTGAGCCCCGTCAAACAAATAGCCGCCTGCCTGGTAGTATCCCCGCTGGGCCTCGCAGCTGGGCTTTGATTCAGGCTGGTGTTAGGTGGAATGGCTGGCGCCAGCATTAAGCTAACTAGCGTTAGCTTAGCAATCGCTTCAGGTAGGGCACATCAGTGAATCACAAGGAAGCGCTGGAATCGCTGGTCAGTTTACTCACAGTGGCCGGATAAAAGCGATCAAAGGGGTAATCCACCGGAGGTATATCCGATCGCTGTAGGTAGTTATTTAGAGACTGGCGCCAGCATTAAGCTAACTAGTGTTAGCTTAGCAATCGCTTCAGGTAGCATTAAGCTAACTAGTGTTAGCTGAGCAATCGCTTCAGGAAGGCGCAGGAAGTCGCTGGAGAAAGGCGATTAAAGGGCAATCCAGCGGAGGTGGCAATTCAGCCCGTACGTGTTCGCCACGAGCGCCGATCGCTGCAGGCCAGCCACTTTTAATGGCAAAATCAGTGACTTTGTCTCAGCACTGAAAAAGTGTGACCATCCCGGTCGCCATCTTGAGAGAAGAAATCTCTTGCTGTGCTGCCGCAGTGCTAACCACTCCTACACCGCGCCGCCCGCGAGACTCGGCGATGCCTGCGTCCATCCTGCCGGCCACCGAAGCCTTATTCAGCGGACCTGAGATTTGACGACAGGGCCCACGATTAGTGTTTTGATCCTGTTTCTGTTTTTTTTTTTCCTTTTCTCTTGGTGTTTCACAGATCGAAATGAGTCACTCCGACGATTTTTGTGCGTCACTAAACTGCTCCCGGTGCGTGACAAAAACCACGTGACAAAAATTAGACCATCTAATAGACTGTTCATTGATAGTGCGCCTTATAATCCGGTGTGCCTTATAGTCCGGTGCGCTTTATAGTCCCAAAAATACGGTATACCTATGATGAAAATTGGAGACCTCTCTCATCTTTTAAGTGGAAGAACTTGCACAATTGGTGGCTGACTAAATACTTTTTTGCCCCACTGTATTTATTCCATCTAGCAACAATGCTCCACACTGTGTGTGGTTATATATTTACATATTTATTCCATCTAGCTACAATGCTCCGCACTGTGTGTTTATGTATCTACATATTTATTCCAGCTAGCTACAATGCTCCGCACTGTTTATATATTCATATATTTATTCCATCTAGCTACAATGCTCCGCACTGTTTATATATTCACATATTCATTCCATCTAGCTACAATACTCCGCACTGTGTGTTTATATACTCGTATATTTATTCCATCCAGCTACAATGCTCTGCACTGTTTATATATTTATATTATATATATATATATATACATATTTATTCCATCTAGCTACAATGCTCTGCACTGTGTTCATATATTCATATATTTATTCCATCCAGCTACAATGCTCTGCACTGTGTGTCTGTGTGTGTGTGTGTGTATATATATATTTTATAGTAATATGTACATATGTATATTAGCTGCTCTTGCTTGCTTGTTTTTTGTTTTTTTTTTTTGTTTTTTTCTTGCCTTCTGATTGTTGCTCTGAGTGTTGCTATCCCTGTGCTGTTGCAATCCTGGAATTTCCCCGTTGTGGGACTAATAAAGGCTTATCTTATCTTATCTTATCTTATATCTATTCCATCTAGCTACAATGCTACTGTGTGTCTATATACAGGGATGAGAATCATCCGCGGAATTCCTCGGATTTGATCATGTCTAGGGTCATTCTCGTGAATCGTCTAAATTCGAGGAGAAAATTTTTTTTTTGGGGGGGGGGGTATGTTATGACTGGTGAGTCGTATTTTCGATTGGCTGCTAAAAGCCACCACGCAGAACGCACTGATTGGCTGATACTTATTGAAGCAACCAATCGGCGATTTTGTTACATTTCCTTTGTCATATCCAACACGCGGAGCGAAATGCAAATGGCGGACAGTTCAATCAGCTCAATCAACCGAGTTTTCCCGATTTCGTGAAAATGGTGAACCTAAAACTCACGAAAGACAACAAAGCAAGAATTTTAGAAATCGACAAAGGGATAAGGAACAAGTTTCGTTGGGAATGGCTCGAAAAAACTGTGTCAATGACTGTAAAGATCGGTAAAAATACCAAAGTTGTGGTTGAAAAAATGGCCGACTTCATAGCGAAATGCGAAGTACCAGGGAAAGCCCAGTGTGTTTAGTGCAACGAGTTCTTGAGTTATGGATCTCGTGGTTGTTGAACACTGTTCAAAACAGAAACATCTCAAAACTGTGGCTACAAGGAGATCGAACTACTCGCTCGTGCTGCATTCAAAACAATCGATGGACACGGTCAAATTCAGATGCCAGTCAATCAAAGTTCATCACAATCGGCCCCGTTTACAGCAATTAGTGATCGGAAGACACATTCCGAGGTAAGATTTTTTTCTCGTTATAAGTAATGTACTTGAGAATTTTCGCGTAATGAATTTATGAAATAGCATGTGTAAGTTGTGACGTCATGCCTGTTTTGAAACACTAATTGCATTTGAATGCTGATTATCGATTATGTTATTACATATTTTCTCACAATTTGAAATGCAATCTAAGAATTTTGAATATAATTTATCATTTTTTGTTTCATTCGGAGGAGTTACATAATGCATGTGTAAGTTTTTTTGTTTTTTTTTTTGTCATGGGTGGTGATGGGTTGCCTTTCCTAAGATATCTTTGCTTTTATTAGTAAACATAATTTCTTTATGGTCATTGCATAAAAATATTAAACATCTTTTAGGTTTTACTTAGTTTCTTGGATTATCTTTCAAATATTAAAATATACTAATATGCAACTTTTTTTATATTCCTAGTAACGCTAACAAATGCACACATTAATAAATCAAAATGTTTGTAGAATGTCAGTATATTTTAATAAATGGGTGATGGACTTGGTGATGGAATTTTGTTAATATTTATAATATATATTTATAATAATTTATTTTACTTGGTTAAATTATTTTGTCTGTTCTAGAACTATGTAAATGTAATTCTGTGTCAGTTCTAAACATATTAAATAGTAGTAAAATATAATTTAGTAGTATTACATCAACATACCATTCAGATATCATAAATTTACACATGTGATGCAGCAGCAGATTAAAAAGGTAAACTATAAATGCATTTGTACTTACTTCTAACTTTAAATACAAGACCACATTTGAGCATTCTAAAACGCCAGATTTCGTTAGCTTCGTTAGCCTGCGTCCCCCAAGAACCCCGGCTTAGTTTCCTCATTTTTTCCCAAACCCCATTCTCATCCCTGTGTGTGTGTGTGTGTGTGTGTGTGTGTGTGTGTGTGTGTGTACATATATATATGTATGTATGTATGTATATGTACATATGTATACTCGCTGCTCTTGTTTTTCTCTTGCCTTCTGATTGTTGCTCTGAGTGTTGCTATCCCTGTGCTGTTGCAGTCCTGGAATTTCCCCATTGTGGGACTAATAAAGGCTTATCTTATTTCAATTTAGTTCTACTGAGTAAAAATAGCTTCTTGTACTGCAGCCTTTATTAATTCTACCGTCTTAATTTTATTGTGATTTATTCTCTTCACATCTCTTAAGTGCTAGAAGTCCATAATCTCATAAAATATACCTTTATTCTGCATTTATTCATAGCGCTTAACCAACAGTTCTCTCTGTATCCATAGTTTGTAAAAGAAACCACCATCATGCCGGATAAATTATTAATTGACGACATAAATGTTAAAACAAACAAATGATATTATACGTACAGTCTCAGCAGCTCCAAGTCTCCCTCTGCTTCACGGGTTTCAGTCTCCGTGCATTTTCCATTTATCAGTCGTCAACTTTATGTTCCAACACAGCGCTGCACGTAGTAAAAGTCCGTTTCCCACTTTATGAAAAATATTAAGAAGCTGTTGAGGACAGTCTTTACGGTGACTTTTGTTGCTAAATTAAGAGACATGCACGTTAATAACTCCGCTCATGTAAACACGAAAGTAAAGATGTGTGCACGCGCCGCAGGGAACTCTTGCCGGATGAGAACCGTTTTAACACCACAAAAGAAGAACTAGCATATCCGTTAGCGTGCTAGCTCCGTTAGCGCGTCGGCTGTTTATGGTTCTCGGCCGTTGTTCCTGGCTCACTGACCCGGCTTCGACCCGATTATACTCAGCAGACGTTCACAAACGTAAAAATATTATATTAAAATATATTAAATATATTAAAAGATCGATCCGCGGATTTTGTGGCTCGATATCGGCTCAGTCAAACGTGGATCGATCCATATCGATATATTGATCTTTTGAACTCACCCCTAGCCAAGAATGAACCCATTAAATTCTGGTGATGATCTGAGAGTGCATACCTCCACCAAGGACCTTGTTTGTATTTGTACAGCAGGATTGCACAAAAACTACTGCATGGATTTGGATGAAATTTTCACCAGTGGTGGTCCTTGGGCTAGAGAGGAACCAGTAACATTTTGGTGATGATCCCAGAATGCATACCTCCACCAAGGCTCTTCTCACAGAGTGTTAGCAACAATACTCCAAAAGTAATGACAGACTTTGATGCGATTTTCACCAGAAGTGGTAATAGGCCTGCACATGAGCCCATTACATTTTGAAGATGATCCATGAGGGACGGAAGGAGCCTTGGCGGAGGTATGCTCTCTGAGTGCTTTTCTAGTTTCATTATGTAATTTAAAATGTAGAAAAAGAGATTGACCTTTTTATTGGTTACTATACAGTGGGGCAAAAAAAGTATTTAGTCAGCCACCAATTGTGCAAGTTCTCCCACTTAAAAGATGAGAGAGGTCTCCAAATTTCATCATAGCTATACCTCAACTATGAGACAAAAAGAGAAAAAAAATCCAGAAAATCACATTGAAGGATTTTTAATGAATTATTTCGTAAATTCCTCTGTAAAATAAGTATTTGGTCAATAACAAAAGGTCATCTCAATACTTTGTTATATACCCTTTGTTGGCAATGACAGAGGTCAAACGTTTTCTGCAAGTCTTCACAAGGTTTTCACACACTGTTGCTGGTATTTTGGCCCATTCCTTCATGCAGATCTCCTCTAGAGCAGTGATGTTTTGGGGCTGTCGCTGGGCAACACGGACTTTCAACTCCAAAGATTTTCTATGCGGTTGAGATCTGGAGACTGGCTAGGCCACTCCAGGACTTTGAAATGCTTCATACGAAGCCACTCCTTCATTGCCCGGGCGGTGTGTTTGGGATCATTGTCATGCTGAAAGATCCAGCCACGTTTCATCTTCAATGCCCTTGCTGATGGAAGGAGGTTTTCACTCAAAATCTCACGATACATGGCCCCATCCATTCTTTCCTTTACACGGATCAGTCGTCCTGGTCCCTTTGCAGAAAAACAGCCCCAAAGTATGATGTTTCCACCCCCATGCTTCACAGTAGGTATGGTGTTCTTTCTCCTCCAAACACGACAAGTTGAGTTTTCATCAAAAAGTTCTATTTTGGTTTCATCTGACCATATGACATTCTCCCAATCCTCTTCTGGATCATCCAAATGCTCTCTAGCAAACTTCAGACGGGCCTGGACATGTACTGGCTTAAGCAGGGGGACACATCTGGCACTGCAGGATTTGAGTCCCTGGCGGCGGCGTGTGTTACTGATGGTAGCCTTTGTTACTTTGGTCCCAGCTCTCTGCAGGTCATTCACTAGGTTCCCCCATGTGGTTCTGGGATTTTTGCTCACTGTTCTCGTGATCATTTTGACCCCACGGGGTGAGATCTTGCGTGGAGCCCCAGATGGAGGGAGATTATCAGTGGTCTTGTATGTCTTCCATTTTCTAATAATTGCTCCCACAGTTGATTTCTTCACACCAAGCTGCTCACCTATTGCAGATTCAGTCTTCCCAGCCTGGTGCAGGTCTACAATTTTGTTTCTGGTGTCCTTTGACAGCTCTTTGGTCTTGGCCATAGTGGAGTTTGGAGTCTGTTTGAGGTTGTGGACAGGTGTCTTTTATACTGATAACGAGTTCAAACAGGTGCCATTAATACAGGTAACGAGTGGAGGACAGAGGAGCCTCTTCAAGAAGAAGTTACAGGTCTGTGAGAGCCAGAAATCTTGCTTGTTTGTAGGTGACCAAATACTTACTTTACCGAGGAATTTACCAATTAATTCATTAAAAATCCTTCAATGTGATTTTCTGGGTTTTTTTTTTCTCATTTTGTCTCTCATAGTTGAGGTATACCTATGATGAAAATTGGAGACCTCTCATCTTTTAAGTGGGAGAACTTGCACAATTGGTGGCTGACTAAATACTTTTTTGCCCCACTGTATATAAACTACAGTATTTACAGGAATTGTATATTGTGATATATATCGTTATCATCAAATAAGATTACTAATATCGTAATATGAAATTTTGGTCATATCGCACAGCCCTAATTCCCTGTCATTCATCATCATTCTTTTTTTTTTGTAACTTAGATTTTTATTCATTTTTCATCATATATAATGCATTCAGATCACATTCTACATTTAAAAAACAAAGGGGTTAGGGTAGGGAAAAATAAAAAAAAATAAACAAAATAAAAATTAAAAAAAAAAAAAAAAAATAAAAGTGGGGGGGGACAAATGTTGGAGCATCAAGTTTTTAGTTTCCATCTCTTAATTCTTCTGGTTTTTTCAGTGTCTTTGGTTATTCTTTCAATTTCTGCCTCGTTGTTGCACTTTGTAGTGTGTCCATTTCCGCCATTTTTTCTCCCATATTCCTTCTTGCATTCTTCGTCGATATGTTAGTTTTTCCATCATACGTATGTCCTCAACAATGTCAGTCCATTGTTCTTGGTCAGGAAGAACTTCTGATCGCCATTTTTTTGTGATAGTTTTTTTACATGCAATCAACAAGATTTTAACTAGATATCTGTCCTCAGCCTGTATAACACTGTCTTTTTTAAGATCACATAAGTACATCAGGTTACAGTTCATTGGTATATTATATCCTAATATCCTCTGTATTGTCACATGCATAGATTTCCAAAATGATGATATTTTGTAGCATTTCCAAAACATATGTGAGTGGTCTGCATTTTGAGCCCCACATCCCCTCCAGCATAGAGATTGGGTATTTGTATATTTTCCTTGAATCTGTGGTGTAATGAAAAAGCGAATCAGGTTTTTCCATCCAAATTCCCTCCATGCCCTTGAATTTGTTGATGTGTGTTGTGTTTTCCATATTTCCTGCCAGCTTTCTTCTGTTATGTTTAAATTGAGCTCTTTCTCCCATTTCTCCTTTATATAGTTACTTGTATGATTGTTTGTCATAAGTTTCTGATATAGTTTTGAAATAATTCTTATTTTATTTCCTGCATATGAGCTTAAAATAAGTTGTATAATCTCGTTCACATCTGTTTGGAGGTTATGCCTAATCTTCTTCATATAGTAATCTCTCATCTGCAGATATCTGAAAAATTCCGATCTTTCTAATTTAAATTTTCTCCTGATATTTACAAAGCTCCCGAGATCTTTTTTTCCGATATTGCCCCATGCTGTGATTCCCTTGTTCACCAGATTTTTGTATCCCCTATCTTGTTTTGCCGGTTCAAACTGACTGTCAAATGCTACCCATTTCAATAGTTTTATGTCTTCCTTTATATTATACTTTTGTACTATTTTATACCACAGTTCTAAAGTAAATTTAGTGATTGGGTCTATTTGTTTGATTTGCTTATATGCATCTTTATCCCCTATTATGCTTTGTACTGGGAGTCCCTCAATTTCCTTTTCCATTTCTTTCCATTTTGCCTCATATCCCTCGTCGCACCAACATATGATATATCTTATTTGTGCTGAGTAGTAATATTCCTTTAGACTCGGTAGGCCCATGCCTCCTTTCTCTTTTGGTAATTGGAGGGTTTTATATTTCACTCTTGGTTTTTTACCTCCCCAAACAAATCTCGATATCATCCTGTCCCACTTTGAGAATTGGGCATCTGGAATCTCTGTTGGTATAGCCTGGAAGAGGTAAAGTAATCTAGGTTGTATGCTGATTTTGACTGTCTCAATTTTTGAATTCAGATCCATATTTAAGATTGACCATCTATCAATATCTTTTTTTATTTCTTGTTCCAACCTATCATAGTTTGCTTTATATATTTTGCTTAGGTCTTTAGGTATGTTCACTCCAAGGTATTTTATTTCTTTTTGCTTCCAGTTTAGTTTGATCTTATCAGTTATCTGGTTTAGAGGGTTATAGTGGAATGTCAGTATTTGTGTTTTTGTTATGTTTATCTTGTATCCTGATAATTTTCCAAAATTTTCTATCAAGTTCATCATTTCCATTATTGATTTATCTGGTTGTTCAAGGTAAACTATAATATCGTCTGCAAATAGCCCAATCTTGTGTTCCGCCCCCTTTATTGTTACACCTTTTAATTTCTTATTTTGTCGTATCGCTTGAGCCAATGGTTCTATGAACAGAGCAAACAAGGTGGGCGATAAGCAGCATCCCTGCCTAGTTGATCTTTGTATATTTACTTTGTCTGTTAAGCTACCGTTTATCTTGATTCTTGCCACAGGTTCTTGATATAGCGTCCTTATGCATTGTACTGATTTTTCGTTAAATCCAAAGCGCTCCAGTACACTATATAGGAATTTCCAGTTAACCCTGTCAAATGCTTTTTCTGCGTCTAAACTCATTATTACTGCGCTTTTCTTTTCTTTATGTATTTGGTTAATTATATGTATTGTTCTCCTGATATTGTCATGTGTTTGGCGTCCCTCTATGAATCCAGTTTGATCATCTTCTATCAATTCCGTCAAGAATGTCTTTATTCGTTTACATATAATTGTTGTGTATATTTTATAATCTACATTTAATAAAGAGATTGGTCTATAGTTTCCGCATTGTTCTTTATCTTTCCCTGGTTTTAAAATAACTGAAATGATTGCTTCTTTCCATGTTGGAGGTATTTTGTTGTTGTTCAGCGTCCAATTAAATGACTTTAGGAGTTGTGGCATGAGTTCTTCTATAAACAGTTTATAAAACTCAGATGGGTATCCATCACTACCTGGTGATTTACCGTTTTTAAGTGACTTAATCACATCTCTGATCTCTTGTGTTGTTATTTCTGCTGTTAGTTTTTCATTTTGTTGATTTCCTATTGATGGCAAGTCCAATGTGTCTAGAAATTTTTTGATATCTTTAGTATTTGTTTCTTCAGGTTGCGAGTATAGTTCTTGGTAGAAATTATGGAAAATTTCTTCGATGTTTTCTGGGTTAACTGTGGTTTTATTTGTGGTGGGGTCTTTAATCTTGTATACATTATTCATTGTTTGTTGTTTTCTTAACCGTTTTGCCAGCAGTTTTGTGGCTTTTGGCCCCGTTTCATAATATTTTTGCTTTAGATATCTATTTTTCCTTTCAATTTCATCCATTTGTGTTTCTTTTATCTTTGTTTTTTCTTCTTTAATTTCTTGATATATTTTTGGATCATTTGTGCTTTGATGTTTACGTTCTAATTCCCTTAGTCTCTCACATCTTTGTTCATACGCTTCCAGTTTAGTCTTATTTGCTTTTCCTGTTTCAACAATTAATTTACCCCTTAACACGGCTTTTAGTGCGTCCCATAGTATTGTTGGGTCCACTTCTTCATTGTCATTCTCTTGGATATATTCGTTTGTTTATTTTTATTCTTTCTTTCATTTTCTCATCATTTAACAGTCCTACGTTAAGTTTCCATGTTGTTTGTTGTTTTCTATTGTTTAAATATATTTCCATGTATATAGGATTATGATCTGATATTTCTGCCCCTCCAATCCAACAATTTCTCACCCTGTGTCTGTCACCTTCATTCATAAGGAAGTAATCTATTCTAGAGTGTACTTTATGGGCTGCTGAATAATGTGTATAGTCTTTTTCGAGTGGGTGTAGGTCCCTCCATATGTCTACCATACCCATTTCTGCCAGTGAGGTTCTTATGAACTTTGTTACATGTTTTTTTGTCTTCTTAACACTTGTTGTGTCAACTTCATGATCCATGACAGCATTTAAGTCTCCTCCACAAATTAGGACTCCTTCACTGTGTGTTGCTATGAGATCAAACAGATGTTGAAAAAAACCCTTGTCACTTTCTGGTGGGGCATAGATGTTCACTAATGTGATCTGCATACCATCTATTCTTCCCTTTATTATTACATACCTGCCTTCTTTATCCTGGATTTCCTGTTCACTTTCAAATTGTATTTTGTTTGAGATTAGTATCATAACCCCCTTTTTGCTCCTCCCTTAAATGAACTGTAGTAGGAGTTCTTATAGCCAAATCTCTTTAGTTTCACATGTTCTGCCTTGCTCAAATGTGTCTCTTGCATAAATATAATTTCAGCTTTTTCCTTCTTGAATTTTCTTATTATTCTTTCCCTTTTAACAGGTGAGTTCAGACCATTCACGTTTAGTGTCATTATCTTAAGATTTTTACCCATATTCATGTTTTTCCATTTTTTTAACTTGTGCTCCTAGCCCCTTTAACAACAAAAATAACACATATTTATATAAAAACACATTAAAAAAAACTCGACCTCCGTACTTTGGGCCTTTCTTCTGCCCACTGGTCCCTGTTGGTGGGTGGGGGGTTTGTCTTCACAGAGTGAGGGGCCCTCCCTAGACTTCTAATTACTATCAAAGTAATAGTCATAAGTCTAGAAATGTCCAACAAATATCACTTAAACCTCTCCTAGCCGTCTGTTTCTCTTTTACCTTGTCTTCTTGGCCTTCATTTCTTCTGTGCCTTTCTTAATCTTTGTTATGATCTAGGCTTTCAGTTGAAAGCCTTGTAGCTTGTCCTGGGCCCGCTGCTCTACGTCTCTCCCCCTTCTTCCGCCGTTCACTCGTCTCCACTCCGTCTGTCGTGGTGCGTTCAGGGCCGCCGCTGCTCCAGCCGTCTCCTTCGGCACGCTCACCTCAAGGCCCCGCTCCATCATATCCCGCGCTGCCTCTTCGGCCGTGTTGTAGGTTCTTGTGCCTTCCTCCCAATGAATCCTCATTTTCGTTAGCGGCGTTTGGAATCTAATTTTTTTCTCTTTCAGCGTTTTTTTAATATTGGCATATTTCTTCCGCTGCTGCACGATTTCTGTCGGGTAGTCATGGTCAAAAAATACCTGTTTGTCGCCGATTCGTATCTTTTTTTTCCATGCTTGCGTCAGGATTCTTTCCTTTATGTCATATTTCACAAAGTTTACCACAACTGACCTGGGTGGAGAGTTTGTTTTCGGGTTCTGTGCCGGTGTTCTGTGCGCCCGTTGAATCTGCAGATCCGTTTCTCCGGGTATTTCCAGTTCTTTTTTTAAGAACTGATCCATGAATTTTGTCATCGAGTTGCCTTCAATGCCCTCCGGAATTCCAAAGATGCGCATATTGCTTCGTCGGGATCTGCTCTCCAAGTCGTTTATTTTCTCCTGCATCCTCTGCGTTTGCGTCGTCAGGGTCTGTAGTTGTTCGTTTGCCTCGCTTTTCCAATCTTCTAGTTCCGAAATTCGGGTCTGCGCTTCTGTCATACACGCCCGCTGGGAGCGCAGCTCCTCCATGTTTTCCGTTAATTTACGCTCCATTTCTCTTCGGAGGTCCATGATTTCCTCCTTAATTTCTTTTTTCAGTTCCTCCTTAAGAGCCGCTAAATCCTGTTGTAGCTGTCGCTTGAATTCTCTCAACTCTTCACCCAAACTGACGATGCCAGCGTTCATGTTGTCGAGTCTGGTGTCCTCCATTTTCACTGCTGTGGACATCTCGTTTTTTTGGGCTTTGCGTACAGCGGTTTTTCCTGCGTTGTTGGAGAGGAATTCTTCAATTTTACCCTGTTTTTGTCCTTGTGCCCGGTTCCTTCGTGTTTTCATCCCTTAGTTTATTGATTCGTTTATGTCGAGTTGGCCATTTACCGATGATTTTTAATCCGGCTAGGGAGAGCTCTTTGTTTAAGTGTTATGTCTCTCCGCCATCTTCCCGGAAGATTTAACGTCCGTTTTCCACTACAAGTGGGTTAGATGATGTATGACTGCTCTCCATTTTCCTCTGTCCAGGGCATCTTTAACTGAGGCCGCAGAGTCTCATGTTTTCAGACACTAGCTGTGACCACGTTTTATGAGGCCTGTCTTTGTTTGACCATCTATCTCGAAATGGGTGATCAGGTAAATCCAATTGTTACGCCTCGTCACATGTCCAAACCATCTTTGGCGCCTACGCCTGACAGCCATGTCTAATTCAGTTAAGCTGAGTTTCTTGTACAGGGCATAGGGATTTCCGTTTTATTCACTTTATTATGTTTTTATCCACTTCATTCCACTTTATTAAATGTAACTTGTTTTGTGAACACAGTTGCCTTGATTACTTTGCCTATATGGATTACTTGGGTTGTTGCTGATATCTAGTGAAAATCTCAGGTCAGTGGGTCCATCAGAAATATGTTAGAGAAAAATGTTGACGTGTTCAATACTTATTTTCCCCACTGTATGTGCAGTATGGCTCCTCCAGCCGCCTTTAGAATTTTTTACAGTGAAGATGGGTTTGATGTTGAGTAATAATCTTCAACCAGTTCAGAAAAGTACTGGTGATTGCACATGTGGAATTCCTTTTTTTTTTTTTTCCTATGAATGGCTGGTTTTCAGTAACCAGTACTGGATGATAAATTGGTGGTTATTTGTACATAGATTTAATTTTATCAGTAGGAGTAGAATCAGTTGACTACACTTCTCAATGATCATTTTGTTTTTTGCCACGCCATCCATTATCAGCAATCCAAACACATCTAGAAAATTCACCAAAGAAGGTATTACTGGGTGAGTTGGCTGTTAACCTTCCACTCCCGTTCTTTAACACAAATTCTGATTCTTCTGTCTATAACAGGACAGAAAAAAATCAATGATACAAACCTGCCAATAAAGACTATTCTGAGATGGAAAATGATGATCCCTAGAACGGGTGGGCAATATTGGCCAAAAAAAAATCACTTTTTTTTAAAAATTTATTTATTTATTTTTCAACAGTTTACAACTGTATGACATTTACCTTTAACATATTCAGTAAAAATAAAAACTCACTTATTTCTTTAGTTCATACACAGTAACTCAAATGGAGTTTCAGATTCTATATCAAATAGTGCAACAAAGTTATATAAACACTATTTGTAAAGTGCACCCTTAAATGTGGTTAATGTGCTGAACCATTTTACCCATGTTAGAAGTCCTCGTTGAGATTGCTTCTCAGGCTTTTTGGCTCTCTTCATATTGAGTAATGCATTTAATCTTTAGGTGGCTGAATAAATTCAACTTGAAGTGGCATTAGAAACTTCATGCCGGAGCAGTGTGAATAATTGACATGCAGAAAACTTCTCAAGCAGATTTTCTGCAACAATCAGGTTCAGGTTACTTTATTTGTACCTGTAGGTAGATTTGTTTTGCAGTCTGGTGACATCCATATTTACAAGCCACAGTTAGATTCAACATAAACACAAACACAGGCACACATGAAGCTGACTATAGACATGATAAAAATACTCAAGGCTCCATCAATCAGGGTATAAAGACAGAGATGAGAGAAAAACCAGAGGTAAGAGAGAAGGGTCATATTAAAAAGTTAAAAACTAGTCAAAGAAATTAAAAACTCAAAGGTCTAAAACACAATGAAATATTTAGAACCCAAATAAAATCCTACAAAAATAAGTAAATATAAAATGGAGTTAATAAATAGGTACCTAAATTATGTGCAATATATTGTTACAACTTGTTCAACTCTTTGACAGCAGCAGGAACAAAGCTGTTTTTGTAGCGCTGGGTTTTACTTTTTAGGACAGCAAGCCTCCATCTTGAGGGAAGAAGCTGAAAGTTGCAGTGCAAAGAGTGGGAGTCATCATTTAAAATGGAGGTAGCCATCCTCTGTACCTGTCTGGTATACAGGGATGTCAGGCTCAGCTGTGGCTCACCAAGCAAACGACTGGACCATCTAACTACCTGATCCAAGGATTTCCTCTGTTTCAGTTTTATCTGACCAAACCATGACACTAAAGAAAAGGATAAAACAGATCCAATAAAAGCCCGATAAAACATTGTCATTATGGTTCGGTCAATTTGGAAGCGTGCAAGTTTCCTCAAGCAATGCAAATGTTGCTGACCCTTTTTGCACACCCTTTCACAGTTCTCTTCAAAGTTTAAATTACTATCAATAATCGTCCCAAGATATTTGTAGGATTGTACATATTCGGTGGTCTGGCCTTTTAGTACGGTGACTTTGTGCCTGGGAGTTTTCCTCCTAAAGTCAATAATCATATCTTTAGTTTTTGTCGTATTCAGCTGCAGGTAGGAATCCTCACACCAGTGAACAAAATTATCAACTACTGGGCCGTGGCCACTCTCACCATCCTGGAGGAGACTGACAACAACTGAATCATCAGCATACTTTATAATGTGTCTGTTGTCATGTCTGCTCCGACACATGTTTGTGTACAGGATGAAGAGTAGTGGTGACAACACACACCCCTGAGGAGAGCCAGTAGAAGAGCACTTTAGGTCAGACAGTGTACCATTGACCCTTACTCTCTGCGTCCTGTTGGTTAAGAAATCCAGAATCCAACCCACCAGATTTTTGCTCAAATTAAATTGTTGCAGGAGCATTTCAACTAAAATATGAGGTTGGATTGTATTAAAGGTGGAGGAAAAGTCCACAAATAAAAGCCTGGCGTGTGTCCCATTAAAATCCAGATGTTTAAAAAGCATGTTAAACAGAGTGACAGTGGCATCCTCCACTCCTCTGTGAGGCTTATAGGCAAACTGCAGAGGATCCAATGCATGCTCAGTCTGCTTTAGGACCTCACATCTGACCAGTTTTTCAAAAATTTTCATTAAAATTGAAGTCAAAGCAACTGGTCTAAAGTCGTTTACCATTTTAGGACAGCTGGATTTTGGAACGAGAACAACCACGGCATCTTTCCAGATCTTGGGCACATGTTGTGTCTGTAAGGACTTATTGAAAATGTAATGAAATACATGACTCAGTTCATGTGCACAGGACTTTACCAAGCGCCCACATATATTATCAGGGCCCTGACTTTTGTTCACTTTTACAGCGCAGAACTCTTTTAACATCCTGCACCTCAATATTAAAGTGCTCATTGTCTTTGAGTTTCTGTTTCAAATCTTGGGTTTCAGTGCTAAAATCAAAGGAGTCAAAACGACCATAAAAACAATTAAGAGCATTAGCCAGCTCTGTGTCTGAATTAAAACCATCTAAAAACACACAATTACTGCGCTCTGTGCTCTGAAGGCCTGCAATAGTTTTCATACTGGCCCAGGCTGAACCAAGTTTCTTTGTTGCCATCTTACTTTCCAATTCTGATTTATAATTCTGTTTTGCTCTTAAAATTTCGGACTTCAGCTCTTATGTAGCAACCTGCAGCTCAGAAACAGACCCCTTGTTTAAAGGCAAGTGCTTTCCTCTGTAAGCAGGATTTAACTGATTTTGTAACCCATGGCTTGTTGTTGGGATATATTTTGACACGTTTACGTGGAACGATGGTATTTTTACAGAAAGCCATGTATGAGCATGTGACGTCCACCAAAGAGTCCAAATCATCCCCACAGGACAGTGTGAACATCTCCCAGTCTGTACAGTTAAAGCATTCCTGGAGGCAGTGCACTGAATCCTCTGTCCACACATCTATGTCTCTGGTCTCCACCTTGCCTCTTCTGAGAGCAGTTTTATACAGTGGGGTAAAAAAGTATTTAGTCAGCCACCAATTGTGCAAGTTCTCCTACTTAAAAGATGAGAGAGGTCTCCAATTTTCATCATAGGTATACCTCAACTATGAGAGACAAAATGAGGAAAAAAAAAATCCAGAAAATCACATTGTCTGATTTTTAAAGAATTTATTTGCAAATTATGGTGGAAAATAAGTATTTGGTCAATAACAAAAGTTCATCTCAATACTTTGTTATATACCCTTTGTTGGCAGTGACAGAGGTCAAACGTTTTCTGTAAGTCTTCACAAGGTTTTCACACACTGTTGCTGGTATTTTGGCCCATTCCTCCATGCAGATCTTCTCTAGAGCAATGATGTTTTGGGGCTGTCGCTGGGCAACACGGACTTTCAACTCCCTCCAAAGATTTTCTATGAGGTTGAGATCTGGAGATTGGCTAGGCCACTCCAGGACCTTGAAATGCTTCTTACGAAGCCACTCCTTCATTGCCCGGGCGGTGCGTTTGGGATCATTGTCATGCTGAAAGACCCAGCCACATTTCATCTTCAATGCCCTTGCTGACGGAAGGAGGTTTTCACTCAAAATCTCACGATACATGGCCCCATTCATTCTTTCCTTTACACGGATCAGTCGTCCTGGTCCCTTTGCAGAAAAACAGCCCCAAAGCACAATGTTTCCACCCCCATGCTTCACAGTAGGTATGGTGTTCTTTTTCCTCCAAACACGACAAGTTGAGGTTTTACCAAAAAGTTCTATTTTGGTTTCATCTGACCATATGACATTCTCCCAGTCCTCTTCTGGATCATCCAAATGCTCTCTAGCAAACTTCAGACGGGCCTGGACATGCACTGGCTTAAGCAGGGGGACACATCTGGCACTGCAGGATTTGAGTCCCTGGCGGCGTAGTGTGTTACTGATGGTAGCCTTTGTTACTTTGGTCCCACCTCTCTGCAGGTCATTCACTAGGTCCCCCCGTGTGGTTCTGGGATTTTTGCTCACCGTTCTCGTGATCATTTTGACCCCACGGGGTGAGATCTTGCGTGGTGCTCCAGATCGAGGGAGATTATCAGTGGTCTTGTATGTCTTCCATTTTCTAATAATTGCTCCCACAGTTGATTTCTTCCCACCAAGCTGCTTACCTATTGCAGATTCAGTCTTCCCAGCCTGGTGCAGGTCTACAATTTTGTTTCTGGTGTCCTTTGACAGCTCTTTGGTCTTGGCCATAGTGGAGTTTGGAGTCTGACTGTTTGAGGTTGTGGACAGGTGTCTTTTATACTGATGAGTTCAAACAGGTGCCATTAATACAGGTAACGAGTGGAGGACAGAGGAGCCTCTTCAAGAAGAAGTTACAGGTCTGTGAGAGCCAGAAATCTTGCTTGTTTGTAGGTGACCAAATACTTATTTTACCAAGGAATTTACCAATTAATTCATTAAAAATCCTTCAGTGTGATTTTCTGGATTTTTTTTCCCCTCATTTTGTCTCTCATAGTTGAGGTATACCTATGATGAAAATTGGAGACCTCATCTTTTAAGTGGGAGAACTTGCACAATTGGTGGTTGACTAAATACTTTTTTGCCCCACTGTATATTCACATACATATATTTACACACATGCACATATATACATATATTTACACACACACATACAGCCATGGACAAAATTATTGGTACCCCTCTGTTAATGAAAGAAAAACCCACAATGGTCACAGAAATAACTTGAATCTGACAAAAGGGGTAATGAATAAAAATTCTATGAAAATTAACCAATGAAAATCAGACAGTGCTTTTGAATTGTGGTACAACAGAATTATTTTAAAAAACAAACTCATGAAACAGGCCTGGACAAAAATTATGGTACCCTTAATATTTTGTTGCACAACCTTCTGAGGCAATCACTGCAATCAAACGATTTCTGTTACTGTCAATGAGACTTCTGCACCTCTCAGCAGGTATTTTAGCCCACTCCTCATGAGCAAACGGCTCCAGTTGTCTCAGGTTTGAAGGGTGCCCTCTCCAGACAGCATGTTTCAGCTCCTTCCACAGATGTTCAATAGGATTTAGATCAAGGCTCACAGAAGGCCACTTTTGAATAGTCCGTTTCACTCTTAGCCATTCTTGGGTGTTTTTATCTGTGTGTTTTGGGTCATTATCCTGTTGCAAACCCATGACCTGCGAGTGAGACCAAGCTGTCTGACACTGGGCAGCACATTTCTCTTTAGAATACCTTGATAGTCTTGAGATTTCATTGTACCCTGCACAGATTCAAGACACCCTGTGCCAGATGCAGCAAAGCAGCCCCAGAACATAACAAAACCTCCTCCATGTTTCACAGTAGGGACAGTGTTCTTTTCTTGGTATGCTTCATTGTTGCGTCTGAACATAGAACTGATGTGCCTTGCCATAAAGTTCCAGTTTTGTCTCGTCTGTCCATAGGACATTCTCCCAGAAGCTTTGTGGCTTGTCAACATGCAGTTTGGCAAATTCCAGTCTGGCTTTTTCATGATTTGTTTTCAACAGTGGTGCCCTCCTTGGTCATCTCCCATGAAGTCCACTTTGGCTCAAACAACAACGGATGGTGCGATCTGACACTGATGTACCTTGACCTTGGAGTTCACCATGAATGTGTTTAGAGGTTGTTCTGGGCTCTTTTGTTACCATTCGTATTATCCGTCTCCTCCTGCAGCCACGTCCAGGGAGGTTGGCTACAGTCCCGTGGATCTTAAATTTCTGAATAATATGTGCAACTGTAGTCACAAGAACATAAGGCTGCTTGGAGATGGTCTTATAGCCTTTACCTTTAACATGCTTGTCTATAATTTTCTTTCTAATCTCCTGAGACAACTCTCTCCTTTGCTTCCTCTGGTCCATGTTTAGTGTGGTACACACCATGTCACCAAACAGCACAGTGACTACTTGTCACCCTTTAAATAGGCCGACTGACTGATTACAAGTTTGTAGACACCTGTGATGTTAATTAGAGGACACATCTTGGTTGAACATGTCCCTATGGTCACATTATTTTCAATCTTTTCTAGGGGTACCATCATTTTTGTCCAGGCCTGTTTCATGAGTTTGTTTTTTAAAATAATTCTGCTGAACCACAATTCAAAAGTATTGTCTGATTTTCATTGGTTAATTTTCATAGAATTTTTATTTATTACCACTTCTGTCAGATTCAAGTTATTTCTGTGACCATTGTGGGTTTTTCATTCATTAACCTCTTGCACTCCGTTGTACCGCGGACGGGCAAGTCTCTGCGTCATAGAGCGCACGAGAGCGCCCTCGTGCACTCTAGGACGCATGATGGAGATTGTGATGTAGGTGGTGTATGGCGTCCAAGCGCGCACTGAAAATAAAAGCTGCAGACACAGCCGCGAACAGATGAGTTCATCTGATTGACCTCTCATTCGACTAATAAGAGCCTTGAATTGGGTTTCTGAAACCTTGAAGAACCAGTGACTGAAAACCTAGCAAGAAGGACCCGCCTCCCAACGCTGTGAATGCAGTGAGCCAATTGAAGAAGAGAAGTTCGCAAGCTGTTTTTTTTTTTATTTTAAGGCTGGGTGAAGACTGACTGCTGCAGCGGATCAAAAAAAAAGGACCCGCAGGAAGAACCCCACAGACCCAGCAGCACGGAGACCATCCACAAATGCAACCTGTGTGACAGGGAGTGCCATTCGCGCATCGGCATGTTCGGCCACAGGCGGTGCTTATTTTGTTTTTGTTCCAGCAGAGTAGACGTTATGATTTCTTCCATGGTCATAGACCGACGGAGGCTGACGACGAAGGCTGAGTGACGCACACGCCTTCGCCAGTCTTTTTTTAATTACTACTGTTATTTGTTTTGAAAAATCGTTCGCCAAAAACCGCAATCATGGAAGCACAAAACCGCAATAATGGAATTATGTTTTGATCGGGTCGCGAGACCAGAACCACGAGCGGACCAGCGTCGCATTCGTCTGACAATGGGGAAGAGAAGTTCGCCAGGACACTGCTGTGAAGAGGTAAGGTGTTATAAGCTAAATTATTCTTTATTCCTGAAAATTGTAATCCAAAATGACTTTTGACCGATTGGTAAATTACAACTGTGCGGCGCACGAAGTCTGAAGTCCGTGCGCCGCGGTACAAGGGGTTGTTTGCCGCGTCCAGACCGTGAACGCCGCCCCCCCCCCACCCCTGCTATTCTTCTGTAGCGAGGGGGGGGGGGAAGCCGCGGTGACTGCGCTGCTGTCCGACATCGCCACATGAGGCTAATCCGTTGTGTAGCGATGGCCGATGTCCATCCTCTGTAATGAGGTGGGGGGGGCAACCCCCCACACACACACACAGACACAGCCCTGAGTGTGACCTTTCATTAGAGCCCAAAATGAAGCTTCTACATTGAAGCATTCAAAAGTTAGACATTTTTCCAAACTGTGCCATTTGGCACAATTTGGCACAGTTCCAAAACGCCTGGGAACTACCTGAGAACAAAGCTGTGTAATATATTCATTTTTTGTGGTATTGTTACAAAATTTGGACCTCAGCTGGATAACACTTGGTTCTACATTTCTGTTGCATTTTCCAGCCCGGATCTGAAGCTGTGTGTTATTTGCAAGCATTTGTATCAAAAAAAACACCCAGGCCAAATTTATTTTCTTCAAGTTCACTGTTTAGATGACTGTTACTCAGTGGCCGGAGCACTTAGAGAGATTATGACTGTTTTGCCAAAAAATTCAAAGTGTTTTCTTTTAACCACTTGCGCTCCATTGTTCCGTGGGCGGGCAAGTCTCTGCGTCCTATGACGCACGAGGGCGCGCGAGAGCGCGCTCGTGCGCCCTCGTGCGCATGACGCATGATGGTGGTGATGGTGATGTAGTAGCGTCCAAGCGCCACTCAAAAAAAAAACTGCAGAGACAGCCGCGAACAGATTAGTTCATCTGATTGACCTCTCATTCAACTAATAAGAGCCTTGAATTGGGTTTCTGAAACCTTGAACAACCAATGAATGAAAATCTAGGAAGGAGGACCCGCCTACTGTGAACGCAGGAGCCAATTGAAGCACAGAAATTCTGGCTGGGTGAAGCGATATTTACTGCTGCAGAAGGACTCTGTACGAATCTCCTACAGACCCAGGCTCACCCAGCAGCATGGAGAACACCCACAAGTGGGACCTGCACTCATTCCAGCAGAATAGACGGAGGCCGACGACAAAAGTCGTAAATCATTCGCCAAAACGGCAATAATGGAATTATGTTGATCGGGATCCACGAGCGGAGCAGCGTCGCGTTCGTCTGACGCATGGGAAGAGCTGTTCGCCACGACTCTGCTGCTTTGAAGAGGTAAGGTGTTATAAGCTAAATTATTATTTATCCCTGAAAACTGTAATCCAAAAATGACTTTTGACCGATCGGTAAATTACAACTGTACTGCGCACGAAATACGAAGTGCGTGCGCCGCGATAAACTGTTCATTTGCTGTGTTCGGACCGTGAAGGGCCCCCCCCCCGCTGCATTAGAGGAGCGGGGGGGGGGGCACGGTCCGAACGCGGGGGGAAGCATATCAGTCTATTCCATCATGTAGCGATGGCCCTCTTCTGTAGCGGGGGGGGGGGGCGTTCACGGTCCGTTCACGGTTCCCCCCCCCCCACACACACACACACAGTAGCGAGGGGGGGGGAGCCGCTGTGAAAACATGCAAGGAAAAAAAAAAGTGTATTCCATCATGTAGCGAGGGCCGAATTTGGTCCTTGGTAGCGGGGGAGGGGGACGACCCCCCCGCCCACAGACACAGCCCTGAGTGTGACCTTTCATTAGAGCCTAAAATGAAGATTCTACATTGAATTATTCAAAAGTTACAGACGTTTTTCCAAACTGTGCCATTTGGCACAATTTGGCACAGTTCCATAACGCCTGGGAACAGCCTGAGAACAAAGCTGTGTAAAATATTCATTTTTGGTGGTATTGTTACCAAATTTGGATCTCAGCTGGATAACACTTGGTTCTACATTTCTGTTGCATTTTCCAGCCGGATCGGACAGCTGTGTGTTATTTACAAGCATTTGTATCCAAAAAAACACTGTGTCCAATTTTTTTTTCTTCAAGTTCAGTATGTTTAGATGACTGTAACTCAGTGGCCGGAGCACGTAGAGAGATTGTTTTTTTTGCCAAAAAATTCAAAGTGTTTTCTTTTAAATGAGACCAACCCCATGAAGATGCTGCAAAGGGTTGAATAACAGCTTTCGATTTACTTTGGGCACGTTATTTTGGGGCATTTTTAGGAAAATTTCCCGGAGTGCAAGTGGTTAAATGAGACCAACCCCATGAAGATGCTGCAAAGGGATGAAGAACAGCTTTTGATTTAATTTGGGCACGTTAATTTGGCGTTTTTAGGGAAATTGACCGGAGTGCAAGGGGTTAACAGAGGGGTACCAACAATTTTGTCCACGTCTGTATATATACACACAAATGATAACAAAATGATATTTAATTTGTAGGAGGTGCGCAGAAACTGACCAGCAACAAGCTGATTTTGTTTATATTTTGGCTGGTTTGAAAATTCTTGTTCGATTGGTCCTGAGTAACGTTTTCCGCAAAAATGTGTATTTTTAGAAAGTAGGAGCTCCAAGCTTTACAATGATACCAGGCACTGACGGGGGGTTTCCCATGACTTGCCACCAGCAAACAAAGAAAGAATCATGATTTTTGACTTCTCGTGCTTGTAGCTCGTAATTACTCGGTGCGCATTCTGACTCATTTTACCAGCATGGCGCACACACACACACACACACACACACACACACACATATGTGTGTATGTATGTATATTAAAAAAAATTCTTCATTATTAATGAGCAGTAACCTGAGTTCCCTGGTCTGTTGCTGGTATCTGGGGACTTCAGGACCTGAGAGGGTATAGTGTGTGTGTGCGGGCATGAGGCACCATACCCTAATCTTGCCTAGGGTGCCAAAATGGCAAGGGGCGGCCCTGAGATAAACAGTCCAAATTCGAAAGAATATTGAGGAAGTTAACTGACACCGAATATTTGTACGAGTCATCCTCATCTCATTAATTACATTGTCAAACAAATGACAGCAGTGGTGGTGGTCGTACATACGTTTCTCTACTGTCTTTTCTCTGTTGCAACAATCACATGAAAAGTTTTTTTTTTGTTTTTTTTGTTTTTTTTTTTACTTTTATTAGCTCCAACTCCATCAGTCTGCTCTTGTCAGTCATTATTTAATAAACAAAAACACAAAACAAACACAAATCACTCTACACATTGGCAGAAACCCGTTCTGGTAACACAACACATTCAAACCAGTGCACAAATAATAAAAATTGCATCATAGGCAAAGCAAAAAGGGTATGCTGTTAGTGCCACAGAGAAGCATGAATCAGGCTTTAATCTCCAGAATTGAATTTTCCAGAACAGCATTAAGTGCTCGCTGTTATGAAAAGGGCTTGACATTAACTTTTTTGCTCACTGGCCACTGTGGCTAGTGATTTTCCAAAGAGTCTAGCTACTCAGCCTTTTCACTGGTCACAATTTTGTGGTTGGAAAATTATGTTTACAGTACACCCGGAAAGTATTCACAACATTTCACTTTTTCCACATTTTGTTACAGCCTTATTCCAAAATGGATTAAGTTAATTTTTCCCTCAAAATTCTACACACAATACCCCATAATGACAATGTGAAAGAGGTTTGTTTAGATTTTTGCAAATTTATTTAAAATAAAGTAAGAGGAGAGTCTGGGTGCACGCCATGAAGGCAACAGCATAGAACCTCTGCTCCCGGCACAGTCATATTGAAAAAGCCCTTAAAACGCGAAAACCTATAGAACTACCAGCTCAAGACGATCAACTAAAAGGGCAATGGTAAAAGGCAAGTCAAAAACCAAGAAACAGGCTGAAACTACGGAGTTTGATACCGAAGAAACTGAAGCTAACGACGACAGCGTCGGTTTGGCTAGTGCTGGTGCCAGCAAAATGGAGGAAGACGACAGCATTGATTTGAAGGCAATACTGATGGAAATCAGGGACTTCAGGAAAGAAAATACGCAACAGTCGAATGAAGTTAAAGCAGAAATCAGCAAGATTAATGCAAGACTCGAAACAGCGGAGGGACGCATTTTGGAAACGGAGGAACGAGTGGAAACAATAGAGGAGGTGATTACAGAGCTCGTGAAACTCCAGTCTAAGCTACAGGCCCAAATCACCGACCAGGAGGGGCGTTCTCATAGAAATAATGTACGGATATATGGTGTGATTGAAAACGAAGAGAAAGGTGCTCCGACTATGATAGATTTTGTTGAAAATCTTCTGAGGGAAAAGCTCCAACTGCCCTCGACACTGGACTTGCATATTGAACGCGCACACCGCGCCCTGGCGGCAGTTCCCCCGGCCGGAGCACCACCTCGATCCATCATTGCACGCTTTACCAGTTACAAGAGCAAGGAAGAGGTGCTCAGGAAAACTTGGCAAATGAGGGGATTTCAGTGGAAGGGCAAACAGATTAACCTTGATCACGATTATGCACCCGATGTCCTTAAACAGAGACAGACATACGCAGAGGCTAAAAAGATCCTAAAACAACGAGGGGTACGTTTCCAGACCCCGTTCCCAGCTAAACTCCGAGTGTTCTACCCAGACGAAACAAAACTTTATAACACCGCTGAAGATGCAACTAAAGACATGTTTGACAGAGGATTCCCAGTCACTGTCTACAAACCACCGGAGACACTGATGGCACGGATTCAGAAAACAGCGTGGACCACTAAACGAAGCACAAGAGGAAAGCGACGCACACCGCTGGATCCGGGTCAGACTGGACCGTCATCAATAAAGGAGAAACTGCAACAATACAGAAGGGAATCCATGTAAAAACGCCAATATAAATCTGCTGTTCAATTTATAACCCAGTTACAGAGATAATACAATAACTAAACACGAGAAATGAGTGAAACCTAAGACTTATTGCCAATCTAAATCAGCTGCCGGGAAATGGCTGTTCAGGCATAATATGGAGGAAAGGTGTGACGATGGACGCTCCACTAGAGGGCCCACCCTGACGCAAGTGGCTTACCCTCTTAAAGACTCACAACATCAGGTCTTACAGGGTTTGTTTTCTTTAAACCCCACAAACGGAAATCCTGGTTTATTTCCTCAAATGTTTGTTATTGTTTTGTTTGGCTGCAGTTCAGAGCAGCACTGTTTGGACAAGTGGTATACTTATGTTTATTAAGGAAGAGAAAAAGAAAAACAAATTATAGCCAACAATCAGACTATCAATGTCATTTCCTTTAATGTAAATGGAATTATCATCCCACAAAAAAGGTCCAAAATACTCTCCAAACTCAAAAAAGAAAAGATACATGTGGCCCTTCTACAAGAAACGCATGTATTAGACCAAGAACTCAAAAAGCTTAAACGAGGTTTTTATAAGCATGTCTATGGATCATCATATAAACATGGCCACCGTAGAGGTGTTGCAATTCTCATTTCACGACAGATTTGTTTTGAATATTTATCTGACAAGAAGGATAAAGAGGGACGATATATTGTATATTGGTAAAAGGAAAAATTGATGGCGCATTAGTAACTATTCTCAACATATACGCACCACCAGGAAGTAACTGGAATTTTTATAAACAGATGTTCGAAATGATGGTATCTGAAACTGAAGGAATGTTGGTATGTGGAGGGGACATGAATGTATGGTTGTCAAAACTGGACAGTTCTAAGAATGACTCCGCACAAAAAAAATCAATAATAAAGAAAATAAACAGTATCATGAGTGAAACCGGAATTATCGATATCTGGAGAGATTTTAACCCTTCTGGACGCGATTATACACATTTTTCTGCCCCCAATTCTACATATTCGAGAATTGATTACTTCTTCACATTTAATAAAGACAGATATAAGATTAAAACAAGTGATATTGGCACAATTGATCTGTCAGATCACTCTCCAATATATTTATCTATCTGTATGAATGATACTCGCAAAACCACAACTTGGAAACTTAATTCCAATATTTTGAATGATTCAAAAATGAAAGAGAAATTAAAAGAAGAAATTGATGAATACTTTAAGGAAAATGATAATGGGGAAGTGTCACCATCCATTTTATGGGATGCTTTTAAAGCGGTTATAAGAGGCAAAATTATTGCCAGCACCTCTTTCATTAAAAAACAAAAAAAGAAAAACTCAAAAAATTACAAATGGATCTTAAGGAACTACAAAGACAACACAAAATTACTTTAAACAATGACAAACAATATGAAATAAAAAGATTACAAAAAGAAATTGATAACATATACTCTGATGAAACGCAAAAAAAGCTTATCTATCTTAAACAAAATTATTATGAGGCTGGAGGGAAGTCAACAAAATGGCTAGCTTTTAAACTAAGAAAACAACAGGCTGATAACACAATTTATAGAATAAAAAATCCCAAAACTGGGATTACACATGATGATATTACAGAAATTCAGGAGAGTTTTGTAACCTATTACAAAGACCTTTACTCACAGCCTAAATTAAACAATGGTGACCACATTGAAATCTTTTTAAGTTCACTAAATCTCCCCGATGTCACTGAACAGGAGAACAGTAACCTAATAAAAGAAATCACAAATAAAGAAATCAATGATGCAGTTACAAGACTAAAACCACATAAAAGCCCGGGCCCAGACGGCTACTCTGGTGAATGGTATAAGACCTACAGGGAGGAATTAATTCCAAGATTGAGGGAAGTGTGTAACTGGGTATTGAAGGGAGGGGATCCACCTCCCTCATGGAAAGAAGCGATTATCACTGTCATCCCAAAAGAGGAAAAAGATAAATTGAATTGTAGCCAGTATCGACCAATATCAGTCTTAAACTTAGACTACAAAATATACACGTCCATAATAGCAAAGCGACTTGACAATATTATACCCAGACTTATTAATCATGATCAAACTGGTTTTATCCGCCAGAGGCAGACTCAAGACAGTATTAGAAGGACCCTCCACGTTATACACCATATTAAAAAAAAATAAGATTGAGGCATTGCTTATGGGTTTAGATGCTGAAAAAGCATTTGACTCAGTGAGATGGGCATTTCTTTATAAAGTTTTGAATAAATTTGGATTTCACCATATAATCATTAAGGCCATCCAGGCAATTTACCACAAACCAACAGCCAAAATAAAAATAAATGGTAGTCTTTCAAAACCAGTCTCACTTGAAAGATCATGTCGCCAGGGCTGCCCCCTTTCACCAATTTTATTCACTTTATTTATTGAACCGCTTAGCCAATACATTAGACAAGATAATTTAATTGAGGGAATTGATATACATGGGGACATTCAGAAGATATCACTTTTTGCAGATGATGTCCTAATTTATTTAAGTCAACCAAATAAATCTCTACCTAGATTGATGGAGATATTAGAGCAGTTTGGATCACTTTCAGGTTACAAATTAAACATTGAAAAAACACAAATTATGACCTTAAATTATCAACCCTCAATGGAGTTAAAAAATAAATACGATTTTAAATGGGACAAAGACTCCATGAAATATCTTGGCGTGATATTAAGTAGAGACACTGGAAAGTTGTTTGAAAAGAATTATGGCCCATTAAATTCCAAAATAAAATCGGATTTAAGAAAATGGAGTCTAATACCAACTTTAGGACTAATTAATAGAATAGAATCAATAAAAATAAACATTTTACCCCGATTACTTTACCTTTTCCAAACTCTCCCAATTGAAGTGTCAAAACAACAATTTGTAGAATGGGACAAGTTGATTTCCCGCTATATGTGGCTTGGGAAAAAACCTCGAATAAGATACAGTACATTACAACTGCCAAAGGACAGAGGTGGCTTATCTTTGCCATGTATGAGGGACTACTACTACTCTGCCCAATTAAGACCATTGGTTTGCTTATGTGATCCAATGTTCAAATCTAGGTGGAAAGATATAGAGGAAAAAACCACTAAGGGCCCTCCTATACAAGCAATGATAGCAGACAGGAAATTGCAATCACATTTGAAAGACCCGGATAATCCCTGGCTAAAATTCACTTTTAAGATTTGGAATGACGTAAGTAGAGAGAACAAACTAACCAAGACTGAAATGATGTTAAGATGGTGCGTTTACGACACAGAATTTTTACCAAACCGTAATGACACAAGATTTCAAAAATGGACGTCAATGGGGCTCACTTCATACTTCACATTTAACCACAAGGGGGAGCTAGCAGACTTCCAAACCCTTAAATCAAAAAAGGGGCTAAATAACCAAGACTTTTTTTAGGTACCTACAGTTGAGACATAGATATAATGAAATTATAAGGACCAAGACTGATAAAATGGTAAATGGCGTTCACTTATATAGCGCTTTTATTCTCATCTCTTGATGACCAAAGCGCTTTACAGATCCTGCTATCCACCCATTCACGCACACATTCACACACTGATGGTGGCATGCTGCCTAACATGGCGCTTCCAGACCCACCAGGAGCAATTGGGGTGAAGTGTCTTGCCCAGGGACACAACGGCAGCATATCTGGGGAGAACGGGATTTGAACCGCCAACCATGTGGTTATTGGAGGACCTGCTCTACCTCCTGAGCCACCGCCGCCCCCGGTGGAGGTATAAGGAGGATAATAAAATTCTAAATATATTTCAAATGGCCTTTAGCACTACTACTGTTCAGAAAATTATAGCAAGATTTTATCAGGGACTTCAAGCAAACAAATCCACCAATACCCTATATATTAAGAAGAAATGGGAAAAAGAAACAGGATCAGCAGTAGATGATAGTGACTGGGAATCATTATGTACAGTGCAATGGAAAACTACTTATTCAACTATTTGGAGGGAATTTGGATGGAAAAATTTAATTTGTTTATCACCCCAGTCCAAAAAAAACACCAAAATTTGGGTACCGGTTGTTGGAGACTATGTGGAAATGAAGAGGCTAATCATTATCATGTATTCTGGGCCTGCCCAAAAGTTACCCCATTTTGGAAAGACACACATGAGTGCCTGGAAAAGGTTTTCTCTACCCATGTCCCCTTTGACTTCCTGTACATGTTCTTAGGTTTGAAAATTCCTAACATAGCCTCATTTGCAGATAAATATTTAATGAGAATTGTACTATTGTCAGCAAAGAAAGTCTTAACGAGAAAATGGCTCCAAACAGACATACCAAAAATTCAGGATTTACATGATATGGTATACCAGATATTTATGATGGAAAGGATTACCATGTCTTTACGACTACAAAGAGATAAATTTGATAAATACTGGCTTAAATGGACCCAATATACAGGAAATCAAAGGGAGACTTTAAGTAATCTATCCCATTGAAGGGAAGAAAAGAGCAAAACCGAAAAATTTAATACCACTTGTCCACTGTTCAGTTTATTTATTTTTTATACTGCAAAAAAAAAAAAAAACTTATGGGAAGATTAATCGAGGGCATTTTCTTGTGTATTACATTTTATTTACCTTTCCTTTGTAATAAAGTACTGCTCTCAATGTAAACAATCTGACCAAGATCACCAATAAAAATATAATTGAAAAAAAAAATAAAGTAAGAAATCACGTACATACAGTTAGGCCCAGAAATATTTGGACAGTGACACAATCTTCATGATTTGGGTTCTGCATGCCACCACATTGGATCTGAAATGAAACAACTACAACGGAATTGAAGTACAGACTTTAAGGTTTAATTCAAGGGGTTGAACAAAAATATATGATTAAACATGTAGGAATTGTAGCTATTTTTATACAAGCGCTCCTCATTTCAGGGGCTCAAAAGTAATTGGACAAATAAACATAACCCTAAGCAAAATGTTACTTTTCAATATTTTGTTGAGAATCCTTTGCAGGCAATGACTGCCTGAAGTCTGGAACCCATGGACATCACCAAACGCTGGGTTTCCTCCTTTGTGATGCTTTGCCAGGCCTTTACTGCAGCTGTCTTCAGTTGTTGCTTGTTTGTGGGTCTTTCTGCCTTATGTTTTGTCTTGAGCAAGTGAAATGCATGCTCGATTGGGTTGAGATCTGGTGATTGACTCGGCCATTGCAGAATATTCCACTTCTTTGCTTTAAAAAACTCCTGGGTTGCTTTTGTAGTATGTTTTGGATCACTGGTGAAGCGCCGTCCAATCAACTTTGCTGCATTTGTCTGAATCTGAGCAGAAAGTATATCCCTATACACTTCAGAATTCATCTGGCTGCTTCTGTCTTTTGTCACATAATCAATAAACACAAGTGACCCAGTGCCATTGGAAGCCGTGCATGCCCATGCCATCACACTGCCTCCACCATGTTTTACAGAAGATGTAGTGCTTTGGATCATGAGTTGTTCCAATTCTTCTCCAAACTTTCTTCTTCCCATCATTCTGGTACAGGTTGATCCCATCATTCTGGTACAGGTTGGTCTCATCTGTCCAAAGAATGCTGTTGCAGAACTGGGCTGGCTTCTTCAGGTGTTTTTTTGGCAAAGTCAATTCTGGCCTTTCTATTTTTGAGGCTGATTCATGGTTTGCACCTTGTGGTGAATCCTTTGTATTTACTCTCATGAAGTCTTCTCTTTATGGTAGACTTAGATACTGATACACCTACTTCCTGGAGAGTGTTCTTCACTTGAGTAGATGTTGTGAAGGGGTTGTTCTTCACTGTGGAAAGGATTCTGTGATCATCCACCACTGTTGTCTTCCGTGGACGTCCAGGCGTTTTTGAGTTCCCAAGCTCACCAGTGCACTCTTTTTTTTTTTTTTTTTTTTTTCTCAGAATGTACCAAACTGTTGATTTGGCCACTCCTAACATTTCTGCTATCTCTCTGATGGATTTCTTCTTTTTTTTTTTTCAGCCTCAGGATGGTCTGTTTCACCTCCATTGAGAGCTCCTTTGACTGCATGTTGTGTGTTCACAGCAACAGCTTCCAAATGCAAACGCCACACCTGGAATCAACTCCAGACCTTTTAACTGCTTAATTGATGACAGATTAACGAGGGAAGAGCCCATGCAGCCTTGTTATTTTTTTTTTTTTTTTTTTGCAGCCTTCTGAGTCAATTGTCCAATTACTTTTGGTCCCTTGAAAAAGAGGCGGCTACGTATTAAAGAGCTGTAATTCCTAAACCCTTGCTCCAATTTGGATGTGAATACTCTCAAATTACAGCCGAGAGTCTGCACTTTAAGCCCATATTGATTATATAATTGTATCCTGAATATGTTTTCGTAAACAGCTAAAATAACAAAACTTGTGTGACTGTCCAAATATTTTGGGGCCTAACTGTAAGTATTCATAGCCTTTGCTCAGTACTTCGTTGATGCACCTTTGGCAGCAATTACAGCCTCAAGTCTTTTTGAATATGATGCCACAAGCTTGGCACACCTATCTTTGGGCAGTTTCGCCCATCCCTCTTTGCAGCACCTCTCAAGCTCAGTCAGGTTGGATGGGAAGCGTCTGTGCACAGCCATTTTCAGATCTCTCCAGAGATGTTCAATTCAAGTCTGGGCTCTGGCTGGGTCACTCAAGGACATTCACAAAATTGTTCTGAAGCCACTCCTTTGATATCTTGGCTGTGTGCTTAGGGTTGTTGTCCTGCTAAAAGATGAGCCGTCGCCCCAGTCTTGAGGTCAAGAGCGCTCTGGAGCAGGTTTTCATCCAGGATGTCTGTACATTGCTGCATTCATCTTTCCCTCAATCCAGACTAGTCTTCCAGTTGGTGCCACTGAAAAACATCCCCACAGCATGATGTTGCCACCACCAGGCTTCACTGTAGGGATGGTATTGGCCTGGTGATGAGTGGTGCCTGGTTTCCTCCAAACATGATGCCTTGCATTCACACCAAAGAGTCTGATCTTGGTCTCATCAGACCAGAGAATTTTGTTTCTCATGGTCAGAGTCCTTCATGTGCCTTTTGGCAAACTCCAGGTGGGCTACCATGTGCCTTTTTCTAAGGAGTGGCTTCTGTCTGGCCACTCTACCATACAGGCCTGATTGGTGGATTGCTGCAGAGATGGTTGTCATTCTGGAAGGTTCTCCTCTCTCCACAGAGTAACACTGGAGCTCTGACAGAGTGACCATCGGGTTCTTGGTCACCTCCTTGATTAAGGCCCTTCTCCCCCGATTGCTCAGTTTAGATGGCCGGCCAACTCTAGGAAGAGTTCTGGTGGTTCCGAACTTCTCCCGTTTATGGATGATGGAGGCCACTGTGCTCATGGGGACCTTCAAAGCAGCAGAAATTTTTCTGCACCCTTCCCCAGATTTGTGCCTAGAGACAATCCTGTCTCGGAGGTCTACAGACAATTCCTTTGACTTCATGCTTGTTTTGTGCTCTGACATGCACTATCAACTGTGGGACCTTATATAGACAGGTGTGTGCCTTTCCAAATCATGTCCAGTCAACTGAATTTACCACAGGTGGACTCCAATTAAGCTGTAGAAACATCTCAAGGATGATCATTGGAAACAGGATGCACCTGAGCTCAATTTTGAGCTTTGTGGCAAAGTCTGTGAATACTTATGTACATGTGATTTCTTAGTTTTTTTATTTTTAATAAATTTGCAAAAATCTAAACTTTTTTCGCATTGTCATTATGGGGTATTGTCTGTAGAATTTTGAGGAAGAAATGAATTTAATCCATTTTGGAATCAGGCTGTAACATAACAAAATGGAAAAAGTGAAGCGCTGTGAATACTTCCTGGATGCACTGTAATATGATCAAATTTGACTATCGCATGCTAAGTTTTACTTGAGCTAAATTTACAACCATTTTAAAATGTAAATGACCTTTATACATATATAAAAATATCAATAGAAACACTGTTGAATTACTTTTATTAACGGCACTAAGTGCTGTAAAACAGTCAAAATATTTGCAATACATGAGTGAAGTACAGGTAAATTTGGGGTCCATCCCAGTTCTCGTTTGTATCCCTACCCCAAGGGCCAAGGGGTAGGGGTTGAAAATTACCCCTATGAATTTGGACACCCATTCAGGGTTGCACATCAGTAGTTGCTGATGGATTTACTCTAAATTGCAGGGATGGCAATTTTCCGCCGATTTATTTTCAAATTGATCATTTCTGTGAATAATCTAAATCCGTTGAGAAAATTTTAGGGGGGTAAGGTACCTTATTGTTACCGATTTTAGCGAAAATCAACACGATTACATAAGCGCTTGGCGTTTCCCCGGGTCAAGTCTCGCAATAACCTGGATGTACTCAGGCTACTGCTGTATTGTAAACAGCCCTGCGATTGGATAGTTGCAAACGTTTGGACCAATCAAATGACTCGTATGCTTTGTCAAAAATTCATGGCGGCTTGTTCTCAGGGATGTGATTTTTCCGGTAATTCGCCGAATTCCGCTTTATTTTATCTTCCAGGAAGATAAAGTACGTTAAGTACGTTAGCGGCTTGTGGTCCACGAACGCAGTGAAGGTGCGCCCTTTCAGCCAGAACTGGAAGTGGCGTATGGCCAGGTGGAGAGCCATTAACTCTGTCGAACACGCTGTATTTACGCTCACTGTCGTGCAAAGACCTGCTAAAAAAAAAAAAGGTGAGCGGCTGCCAAGAACCGGCAACGCATTGCTCCACGACGGCCGCTATGCCCATGTCCGAGGCGTCGGTAGTGAGCGCGGTTTTAACCTCAGAACGCCTGCTCCCGTTCAGGAGTCCAGTCGACTCTGTCTGCCGGTTTCCGTTTGAATGCAGCGTACAACGGCTGTATGAGCTGGGCTGCGCGGGGGAGGAAAATGAACTGCTCAAGACTCAGTGGAGATTGAAACTGGTGATCTGAAGTGAATGCTGAAATTATAAAAAGTAATGGTATATTGGAATTTTATTTCTATTATGGAATAGATAAAATTAACTGATTTTGATCAAGTGTTAAAGCATGTGATGGATAATGCTTGTTGGAATATTTACCTCCGCCAAGGAGGTTATGTTTTCATCGGCGTTGGTTTGTCTGTTTGTTAGCAAGGAAAAGTTATGGACGGATTTTCATGAAATTTTCAGGAAAGGTGTGTAATGGCACGGGGAACAGATGATTAGATTTTGGTGATGATCTGAGAGTGCATACCTCCACCAAGGGCTTTTTTGTATTTGTGCAGCAGGATTACACAAAAACAAAAATGGATTTGGATGAAATTTTCACCAGAGATGGTTCTTGGGCTAGAGAGGAACCCATTATATTTTGGTGATGATCTGAGAATGCATACCTCAGCCAAGGCGTTTATCTTCTCACAGTGTGTTAGCAACAATACTCCAAAACTGATGGACAGACTTTGATGCAATTTTCACCACAAGTGGCTATAGGCCTACACACAAACCCATTACATTTTGGAGTTGATCCATGACAAACGGAAGTAGCCTTGGCGGAGGTATGCGCTCTGAGTGCTTTTCTAGTTTAGGAACGCTATCTTCTTGGAACATAAGTCAATATTATACAGTAATAAGTGGCATTCAGCTGTTTGTTTTATGTCATTTAAGCACAGTTCTGGTACTTAAAAATCATAAAAACCCAGGAGCTTCGGGGGCGAAGTGACGGTAAAGGTGAAAATTGGCTCAAAGTTCAACGAGGTAACAGAAACACTTGGACAGTTTCTGAAGAAACCAGAAAAGGAGATGAAGTTCAAAGTTCACAGACTGACACAGCTTGCTGCCAAAAGGAAGAAAGTTTCACATTAGAAGTGACTTGGTGACCAGTGTAAATAGTGTAATAAACTCTTATAGAACTGTTAAATATGTTGGACTAAAGACAGTGAGACAACATTGAAGAAAAAGTAAGTTAACTTTTCATTAAATTTAATGATTTATCTAAGTCTAGTTTTTCATTTTTTTTAAATCTTTTTTTTCAGTCTAAATTACTTCTGTTTTACTGAAAACCTCCCAGCTTCAGGGGGGCTGCGCCCCCCCGGCCCCCCATAAGTCAATCGACCAAATTAGATTTCAGCTGAAATCAGAATTTCCTGTTGCCATCCCTGAACAGTGACATTACCTGTTTTCACCAGAAGAAAAAGAAAACTGATGTGGAAAAAAGTCATCTTGAGAAAAATGTCTGATTTACATGAACAGTTATTTTCAGTAGAAAAGTTAGAAATTTACGAAAAAAAAAAAAAAGCTGTAAATTCAGAGAAAAACTTGGACCCCCCCTGGCGGGCTGTTTTTGGCCCACAGGCCACATGTTTGACACCCCTGGACCAGCCCATTAAAAATACATAATTAGATGTTTTACTTCCATGAAAAAGTTGCATATCACAGATATCATAGGTAATCACGGATAAATGAAAGTTCATCTCAGAAGAAGCATAATTTTCTCTTTACAGTAACATACCAAAGTTTAGTCACTTTTTGTCATATGGAAACTTAAATTTGCACAACTGCGGGCAGTAAATGAGAGCTTCTTGCTCTAAATTTAACCACAGAGGCAGGAGTTGATGTTGGGGGAGAGCACAGGTTATTACGCTGGGACAACAGGGGATCAGGGGAAGTAGCCCTGGTGATCTGATTGCTGAGAGCGAGGAAGGTGTGTTCTGCTGGCTGCTGTCAGTTCTTCGCCATTTCTCCAAACTGGCCACAAAATGAACTGACTGGCAGAGCAGACCATCCATGGCTTCTCCTGTACCCAGCCTGGAGCAGAGCCAGACTCCTTCTGTGACTTCTCCTGTGTACCGGGCTGGCAGTGGAGTCAGACTGCGTCCATGGCAACAGTGGCCCAATCAGAATACACTGTGTGTGCAGGTAGTGCTTGTGGGAGTTGTAGTTTTGTAATCTCACACTGCGATAGGCTTATTATTTAGATGTTGCTTGAGAAAACTACAACCTGCCAAAGTGGCCAGTGAGAGTGGCTGTCTTGCCAGCCACCAGTGAAATCCACCCGCCAGTGACAGGTTGGCAGGTGTTGATGTCGAGTTCTGGTTATGAAACGTATCAAGGTGTCATTTCTGCAATTCTAAACTAATTGTTGTAGAAGTTGCTTTGGTTACAGCCCTCTTCTCCCTCCTGCAGTTGGGATCCTGGCTTGGCTTCACCCTGATGACCCAGTGTCTCCCGGCAGCCTTCTTCACCTTGGTGGGTTTCATCCAGATGACTGTTTGGGCCAAGGCGAAGCACCGCAACTACCTGAAAGAATTCCGCGACTACCCTCCTCTACGCTCACCCATCCTGCCTTTTGTCCTGTAGAATACTCGACAGTCCTCGCCCTCTCAGCTTTCCTCGTTCTTAGACAATGTGCATCCCTCCCCTCTCCCAAGCCAAGCATTAACCCAGTTGGTGTCCTCCCTTTTTCTTTCCTTCCTTACTTCCTTCACACTGGAACTTACTGGGCTGACCGAAATGATCAGAGCTAAAAACCAAGCTGTGCTTTTCCTTGTAATTAGCTCCTGCTGTTTTGTGTGCAGATGTAAAACACTAACCTAACTTTTTTTATTGCAGACAGACAAACCCATTCTGACTGGATACTTGACTTTGATGCATGTAGTTTCCCTTGGCAGAATTCACCCACAAAATACTGAGGTTAATATATTTGTTGGTAATGTGCAGCTCTAAAAAGTAATTGCATTAAAAAAAAACTTTAATATACAGTATATTGTATATTCATTACACCCAAATTCTGGGCTTTTTTGACATTTGATAATTATATCTTGCAGTTTCTGAATTAAATTCCAAATCACTATTATTCTCGTTTTCTCAGCTGCACTTGTACATCATCACATCTGCTTTATCTGATATTGTATCGGGTTAAATTGGTACATGCCGATATATAACATCTGGAATTTTCAGTTGTGATTTCCATAAATCTAAATTTGAAACCATGACAGAATTGAATTTGTTGTCTGATGTAATTTATTAAAAAAAAGGCAAATCAAAGTATTATTGCCCTGTGATTTGTCAAAGTGCTGATGATTGATTCACAAATATTTTTTACTTACTGAAATTATTTAAACAATGATGAAATCATTTTTCTAAGGCACTCATTTGATATTAAATTACTGCAGAACTGCACTCTTCTAAAGACCTGTTCTTTTTGAAAAAACTGGAATCATTTAAGCAGGTCTGGACTTCTGGTTTCAAGGAGGGATTCCAGCTGAATACAGGCTGAAGCATTATAGCAGGGCTATTCAATTACAAAATCATTTGGGCCACAATTTGAAATCAAGACATGTAACTGGGCCCTACATGTTTAGCGGTCTGTTGAATATGACAAATTTCAAACCAATACATATCAATATGACACAAAATATGCACTTTTTATTCATTGTTTTGGTTTTAAATGCACGCTTGGCACCTGACCAAGACATCAAAAGTGCATAAAAACACTAATGGTGCTGGGGTTGAGCAGAACATGAAGTAGTAGAAATAATTTTCCTCTTGAACAACAAATGAATAGAATGGCGGAGGGGGGGGGGGTGTAAAATTCTGTAAATAACTATTTTGGTCACATCTTACTCAGGCATCTCTCAAAGTGCATAAAAACTCAATGTGCACTGTTGGTAGCATTAACATTTGTTCCCCTTTTGAAATAAAATGTACTACATCCTGGTCATAACTGACCTTGGCACATCACAAAGGGCGTTTAGCTGAATTAAAAAATTAACTGTCAAACACTTAAGTGCACCCTCCCCTTCCCCAAGAAAAGATTGATAACATTAACAAACATTGCCCATGCAGTATTGTGGTTTGTTTTGTCTGAAATTGCCACGTGAGTAGGAACTTCTTTTTATAACTACACATTCCATTACACACACTTATCAACCAAAAATTTCTAGTAGAGTTAAGGATGCAAAAAGCACCCAACTTGAGTAATGACTTCAGTCTTGAAGGTTTGAGGTTTTTCTCCAAAATTTATAACAATTTTCTTAGTTTTCTTCTTTTCTCTGTAAATTTATCCAAATTTGAAACCATTTTCCTCAAATTTGTAATTTCCTCTTGTAAAATTGACTTTTCTTCTACATTTGATATTATAAATTTGTGGATTACTTTATAGCTGATTTTTGTCTATTTTTAAAATAAAATTACTTATATATATATATATATATATATAAAATTTGGAATGGCTTGTGGTTAAAAAAAATTTTTTTTTTTTCCTTATACAGTTTACACTTTTGACCATAATTTTGCAGAGCCAGAAGAGAACAATAACACTGGTCAACACCAAATTTATTAAGTTTTTTTTTTAGCTGATTTAGGACAATTTTGATGTGCTGAATCCAAAAATCACATTGGTTTTGCTCAATCAGGTCAACTTTTTTGAACTATGGCCACATGTTTTCTTACGTTTTTGTTTACATGTACGGGTATTTTTGCTTCATATGATGCAAAATTATTTTTTATTTCTTGAAATTCTCAGAATTTTGAACAATGATGACAAAACATTCAATTTACATGTACTTACCATTATCAGTGGCTACTATTCAATTTACAGTACAACTGTACAACTGCTTATAACTTGAGAGAAAAAGAGAAACGGATGTCATTCTTGGATTCAACGGTGCAAAATTGTCTTAAATCAGTTGAAAAAACACAGACACCTTACAAAAAATTTTTATGTTGCGTAATTTAACTCCCATTTCAAAGAAAAATATCAAATTATGTTTAATTAAATTACCAAAGATGCAGTTATTTATATTATATTTCTATATATTTATAGTTTTTCAGAGCTCCTCACCAACCAAACGGCAGGAAAAACCTTTATTTTGAAATCTAAATGTTGGCACGTTTAGTTTGTCTGAAGGCTGTTGACGGATTAAAGTCACTGACTTCGTGAATTTCAATCATCTTAACTTGCCAGGTATATAATAATGAACATAAATTAGTTAATATTGTCATGGCTGGTGAAGCCAATCCTCAGCGATTCAATCACTCTTGCTTTTCCCTGCATATGAAGCCTAACCACACCTGTTTGCTAAGTGACACCTCATTATTGTTCCCATTACCAGGAGGTTAAAACCACCATAAATGCCTCCACTGCTTACATACCTTTTCTGCCTTTTTTTTCCCCACATGTAAAGTACTTTAATAAGCTCATGCTTCTCTCGGACAGCGACACTAGCGAGACACTGCCTGCCAACTGGAACGGTCATGCGGGTGGGATGCTTCTGAACTCTGTGCAGATGACGGTCATGCACGTTGTTTGTGTGCATGCTTGCTGACCATCATTCCTTCATTTTTTTTTTCTTAAATTTATACTCCCTTGGCGTGGTCTGGGCCCGTGGGCCACTCGGAGGTTGCTTCTGGGCCACTAATTGAACAGGCCTGCATTGTAGCATTTGAGTAAGGTTTTCAAAAGGGTCAGAATTTTGAGGGTAACTAGAGTAATTTTAAAAGGGAGCAAGGAGAGTTTAGTATTCATAATAAAAAACAAAACTGTACAACTGGCTTCAAATCTTTATTAAAATCAGACATCCTTAGACTAAGACAAATAACATCAGTCCCTACATATCAGATGAAATTGTGTTCACTTTTGCCTAGTTGCACTGGATTTTTTTTTTTTTAAATAAACTTCCAAGTTTTATTTTTTCATTTATTTTTAAATATTACTACGATTAACCCAGCCACAGTGGGGGAGCACAAGCCAGTGCACTCCTAGTGCCTGTCCTAAGCCCTGGTAATTGAGGAGGGTTGTGCAAGGAAGGGCATCCAGTGTAAAATCTGCCAAATCAATCATGCAGATGATTACGAAGGAGACTTGCATACCGGATTGGTCGAGGCCCAAGTTAATGACAACTGCCACTGGTGCTGTTAACAGACAGCGTGCTGGTGGAAACTGGGCTACTGTTGGTCGAAGATCAGGGGGAGGAGAGGGGGAAGGCATGTTTGGAGGCAAAGAGAGAATAGGAAAGGCAGAGTAAGTGTAGGGACTATGACTGGTAAAGAGCAATAGTCGGCTGATGTGATGGAGAGAAGAAGGGTAGATGTACTGCACGTTCAAGAAACCAGATGTAAGGGAAGCAAGGCTTGGAGCATTGGAGGTGGATTCAAACTGTTCTACCATGATGTAAATGGGAAGAGAAATGGAGTAGGAGTAATTTTGAAGGAAAAGTATGTGAAGAGTGTTCAGGAGGTAAAGAGGGAGTCAGACAGGATCATGAGTTTGAAGCTAGAAATCGAAGGTATGATGTTGAATGTTGTCATTGCATATGTCCCACAAGTTGGATGTCGGGTAGAAGAGAGAGGAAATTGGAGGAAGTGATAGTGTTCCCAGAGGAAGATTAGTGATTGGAGCTGACTTTAATAGGCCTGTAGGTGAAGGAAACAGAGGTAGTGAGGAGGTCTTGGGTAGGAATGGTTTTAAGGAGAGAAACGTGAAAGGACTACCTCGGCTTCTTTAAAAATATCTTTCCACCGGTCTTAATATACAACCTCTGGCAAAAATGATTGAATCGCCACACTCTAACGTTCATTCAGGTTTTATTTTGATCGTAAAAAAGGCACAGATGTCACAAAACTATTCTTATTTAACAGCATAACATTCTACTTTGTAAAACACACTTTAAAAAGTAAATATAAAATTGCTGTAAATAACAGCAGATCGAGTACGGGAAAATTATAGAATTAACCAAAAATATCACAATTATTACTTGGTTTCACCTCTTCCAGTTTGAATTCTTTGAGGCACTGACTTCACTAATGGAAAAAAAAAATCCTTCTATCGGATTCCAGATTTCTTGTATTGCAGCTGACCAATCAGCTTTACATTATGAAGTCTTGTCAAGACTTTTCTTTAATTTCTGTCACAAAGTTTTAGACTGAGATCTAGACTGTTAGCTGGTAATGGAGTTGATTTTTCTGTCCCAGGGAAAAATAAAGTTTAAGCTGTTTTCTCTAGCAACATGCATTATTCTGAGAAATTACTGCATCATCACCAAAACTACTTTGGATTGATGAAATGAGAAAAGTGTCTTAAACATTAATGTACACCTAAGTGTTTACCGTCGGGGTAATGGCTGCCATCTCCCATGGTCCTTTGCCTGACATGTAATCCCACCTCATTAATGACTGTGGAAACTTGCTTATTTTATATGTTTCACTAGAACGGTAGCAAACAAAGGTTTCAGTGTCATCTCCTTCGTCAGTTTCAGCCAATCGTCCACTGGTTCTCTTTAGCCCACTGTAATTTTGCGTTCTTCTGTTTAAGTGTTAATGAATTTCCCCATTTCCTGGAATTTCCCCATTGTGGGACTAATAAAGGCTTATCTTATGATTGGCTTACATTTACCTTTGTGGATCCCATTTCCTTCAGCTGTTTTCTTACAGGTTGGTCACAGATATTGACTCCAGTTTCTGCCGCCCCCCCCCCCTTTGTTTCCATCTCTTTTGTTGTGTGTTTTCTATTTTTGAGGCATTGCTTTTGAGTTTTATGTTCTGACACTTTGATGCTTTCCACAAGCTTCCCATTTTTTTTGTACTTGCTCCAAATTTTAGACACAGCTGACCAGAAACAAATAGCATGTTTTGCCACACTCCGTGTTGAATTACCTTCGTGAATGAATTTTGAAATCCTTTCCATTTTCAACTGACAGCCTTTTTTTTTGTGGGGGGGGGGGCATGTTTCTTGTCAGTCAGGTGGAGTCAGGTGGAACAGCTCATTAAGGTCTGAAAGGATTCTTTTAACTACAGACTAAAGTGTATATTTAAATTTGTTGAAGTACTTGTTAATGGAAACTACATGCTGATTCCATATATTTTTTCCTCAAGATAGCATGATTCAACAACTTTTTTCTCCAATTGATCTGGAAAAAATGCCACTGATTGCAACATTTAAAAAAAAATGTTTTAATGTTTTGGAAAGCCAGAATGTTCAGCTGGTAATGAATACAGTTTCAAATAGTTGAATGACTATCCCGGCTGAGTGGTGATTTTGCTGCGGGTTGAATATTCATGGTCAAAATCAGGGCTTTTCCAATGTGCTGTAATTTATTGCAGTCCTGCTTTCAGGGTTGGTTGAATATATTGTTGTCATGGACTGCCATCCATTTTTACCAAAGGGGAATTACACTACTCACAAAAAGTTAGGGATATTTGGCTTTTGGGTGAATTTTCAGGATGCACCTAAAATGCACTTTTGTGGAGGATGAAATCAGACGAGACGGCGAGCTGGCGACACAGAATTTTATTCTCCTCCAACAAATAGAACAGAATGCCATGGGTACCAAAGTGCCCTCTTTTGTCCACTTTATTCCCACCTTTGGGACCCAGGGTGAGAAACATTAACATACGAGACACACAGCATGTACACACATCAACATACACTACACAGAGCATAGCTTATTACAATACTTTCGTGCCCCGGCGTTCTCAGGTGTGAAACCTGTCACAGTGGGGGCGAAGGCACCTCTTTGTTTAGGTAAATACCCCCTAGCACTACGGCGCCCTTTGCTGGTTCCACTCACTCCTTCACCATTACCATCTCTCACCTCCTTCTCCCCCCCAACCTCAAGTCCTGGGTGGAGTGCCATCTGTTATTGTGTCACCACACAGCCTCCCTTCCCCCCAAAACACCCAGAAAGGGCCCTAACCCTCTGGTCCTTTGGGCCTGAGCAAGCGGCTGTAGCAGGGAGCCACCGGTCCGGTCGAAGCACCTTCCTGCCGAGGTGGGCAGGAGGAAAAGCTGGTCTCTCAAGGGGGAGAGGGTGGGGAGGGGACAGAGTTAGTTTCGTGAGCACAGTTCTCTGCAGGGGGAACACAAACCTGTGGACCCACCTCAGGTGGGCGTCCATGCCAGGGAGCCTGTGCCAACACCACCTGCTCTTCTGCCAACACACAAGCGGGCTTAAGCCTGTCAATGCAGACGGTTTCCTTAGGCCCCACCTCCCCCAAGTCTAACACAAAGTGTTTTGCCCCTGTTTCCAGCACTCTGAACAGGCCATCGTATGGCGGACGCAGTGGGATTCTGTGGGCTTCGTGCCTGACGAAAACGAATTTGGCGGTCTCCAAGCGCTTTGGAACAAAGGTGCGGGGAAAACGATGGTGTGCTGGGCCTGGCACGCTGGCAGCCCCAGCACCGGAAAAAAAAAATGCGCGGGCGGATCGGTCCCAGGCGTGGGGGTCTCTGGCAAAGATTCCCCAGGGATCTCCAATGGCTAAGAAAAAACGAGTTCTGCCAGGAAAGCTGCTAAATCTTCCTTAGGCACGGAGCGCAACCCTAATAAGACCCAAGGCAGGCGGTCGACCCAATTTGTATCCATTAGCGAGGCTCTGAGCACTGCTTTAAGCGACCTGTGAAAACGATCGCACAACCCATTAGCCTGGGGGTTGTACGCGGTGGTGCAGTGAATTTTGACCCCCAGACTATCGGCCATCGCAGACCAGTTCTGAAACAAATTGCAGACCCCTGTCAGAAGTGATGTCCAACGGCGATCTGAACCATGCGGCCCAAGTCAAGAAAATTGCGCGAGCTACCTCAGCAGACGTGGTGGAATTCTGCGGGACCACTTCTGGCCAACGCATAGTGCGGTCCACGATTGTTACAAGATGTGTGAAACCCTGTGACGGCTAAAGGGGGCCCGCTAAATACATGTGTATGTGGTCGAACCTCCTGGCTGGAATTTGCAATGGCTCTAGGGATGCTTGTGCACTTTAGCCCGCTGGCACGCGACGCACGCTGCAGCCCATTCTTTCACATCCCTGCGTAGGTGAGGCCAGACAAATTTAGTCCCCACCAGTTTAACCGAAGCTCACACGCCAGGATGTGAAAGGGTGTCGACGGACTCAAAAACATGTCGGCGCCAAGAGCTCAGAACCACCAGGTGGGTGCGGCTGGTGGAGACATCGCAGAGCAAGAGAGAGGCACCCTTCTTGCACCACCCTGCTCTGCAGTTTTAATCCAGTAGCTGTGGACTGGAGCACACAAAAGTATGCATCGCCCGTTTGGTCGGCAGCCATAGCGGAAAAATCAATCCCCATATAGACTGCCTGTCGTGTGACAGGCAGTCAGCCACGACATCAAGCTTACTGGCTATGTGTTGAATGTCGGTAGTGAACTCTGAGATTGCGGCCAAGTGCCGTTGCTGCCGAGCCGACCATGGTTCATACGACATTGCATACGTTAGCTGTTTGTGATCAACAAACACAGTGAACTCACGGCCCTCGAGCCAAAACTGTAAACGGCACGTAGCCAGGTGGAGAGCCAACAACTCCCAGTCAAAAGTGCTGTATTTACGCTCGTTGTCGCGCAAAGTAAGGCTGAAAAAGGCGAGGGCCTGCCACAAACCAGAGACGTACTGCTCCACCACGGCCCTTATCGCGACGTCAGATGCATCTGTGGTGAGCGCTATCCACGCTGACAGGGTTGGGTGGGCCAGCAAAGCCGCATTAGCGAGCACTGTTTTGGCATTTGTGAAAGCCTGGATCCACTCGGGGATCCAGTCAATGCTTTCCTCAGGCTTCTTTTTTTTGAGCGCACCGTACAGTGGTTGCAGCAGCTGGGCTGCCCAGGGAAGGAAACGGTTGTAAAAACTGACCATCCCCAAAAATTCCTGTAGTGCCCTCACGGTCTGTGGATGCAGAAAATCTGACACCGTGTGCACCTTATCCGGTAGTGGGATCGCGCCCTCCGGTGAGATGCGATGGCCCAAAAAAATCAATCACTGGCAGCCCCAACTGACACTTTGCCAGATTAACAATAAGCCCGTGCGCTTCCAACCGTTGGAAAACTTGTTTGAGATGGGTGAAGTGGTCCTCTTCTGAAGCGCTAGCAACCAAAATGTTGTCTAAGTAGACAAAAATGAACGGCAAGTCACGGAGCACCACGTCCATCATACGTTGGAAAGTTTGCGCTGCGCCCTTCAATCCGAACAACATGCATAAAAACTCAAAAAGACCAAAAGGAGTTATTACTGCTGTTTTGGGAACGTCCTCTGCGTGAACCAGGACCTGGTGGTAACTGTGGACCAGATCCACTTTTGAAAAAATGCGCATCCCAGCCAGGTGCACGGAAAAGTCCTGGATGTGCAGGATGGGATACTGGTCATGTTCCGTGGCGTTGTCCAATTGTCGGAAATCGCCGCACAGCCGCCACAACCCATTAGCCTTGGGCACCATGTGCAGCGGAGATGCCCAAGGACTGTTGAAGTGCCTAACGATACCTAATCGCTCTAAGTTAGCAAACTCCTCATGTGCGCTGGCTAGTTTAGCTGCATCCAAGCAGCGAGGGCACGCAAACACAGGTGGACCTTTCTTTGTGATAAAATGCTCGACCCCGTGCTTGGTTACCGTAATGGAAAAGGTGGGAACCGTGAGTGTTGGGAACTCCGAAAGCAAACACTGGTACTTACCTTCTGGAGCTAGAACATTAGTATGTGTTGGTGGCCCAACTCCCCGAGCTATGCAGGGCAAGGACAAGAAAGACACAGCATCCACTAAACACCTGCTGGCAACATCAACAAGTAGTCCATAAGCACACAGAAAATCAGCACCTAAGATGGGGACCGAACATGCAGCTACCACAAAGTCGCGCTGGTAATTGCATCCATGTAAACATACAGTCACCGTCCTTTCTCCAAACATCCTGATGTGGGATCCTTTCGTGGCCGTTAAAGACGGGCCGCAACCTTCTGCCAGCCTGTCCGCACTGACCGGCAAAATGAGGCTCTTCTGGGAGCCAGAGTCTACAAAAAAACATCTCTCAGAATGTGTGTCGATGATGAAAAGCAGTTTCTCCCTGTCGCTAGCAGTCGCAGCTACTCCTGACCGCTGGCTGTCCCGTTTCCCGGCTTTCTTGAGCTGGCACAGTGGCAGACAACGTTGCGCTTCCTTGCCAAAATGGCGGTGATAAAAACACAGCATCCCAGTCCTGTGTCTCCTGGTGGCTGTCCCGGCCACCACCCTCGGCTCCGCGACCTCGCCGGGCTCCACCAGAGATCCCGATCTCACTGCCTGAATGCTGAGAGCCCTGTTTGCCAGGATGATGTGGTCTGCCTCCTCTGCCAGCGCGCAGTAGTCCCTGGCCGCCAGCAGCAGTGAGTTAGCGAGGATCGCTTGTGCTGAAGCCGGTAGGTTTCTGGGCGAAAAGGAGAGATCCATCGTCCGTGCCCATCAACGCAAGCATGTTCTCCACCAGGTCCACAGCTGATCTGTCTCCCAGCTCCAAGCAGGTGAGGAGCTTTTCTGCCCTCTCTGTGTCTGAAAGGGTATAACGGCGCAGCAGCAGCCATTTGAGAGCGTCATATTTTCCTTGGGCTGGCGGGGCTTGAAGTAGGCTCATGGCGCTGTGTGGCGTGCATGTCCAGTGCAGTTACCACATGATAGCACGTTGTGTCGTCTGTTGAGACTCCGCGGAGGGTGAACTGGGCTTCCACGTGTATAAACTGAGCGGCCAGGTCATGAAGCCAGAAATCCGGGAGTCTGACTGCAACGGCACATGCAGCGATGGGAGACCCCAGCGGGAGTGTCCCCACAGAGGAGCTCGGCTCATTCTCCATTTCACGTCTTAGGGTCACCTCTGTGGAGGATGGAATCAGGCGAGACAGCAAGCTGTTGACACAGAACTTTATTCTCCTCCAACAAATAGAACAGAATGCCCTGGGTACCGAAGCGCCCTCTTTTATCCACTTTATTCCCACCTTTGGGACCCAGGGTGAGAAACATTAACATACAAGACACACAGCATGTACACACATCAACATACACTACACAGAGCATGGCTTATTACAATACTTTCATGCCCCAGTGTTCTCAGGTGTGAAACCTGTCACAGCGGGGAAGAAGGCACCTCTTTGTTTAGTTAAATACCCCCTAGCGCTACGGCGCCCTTCGCTGGTTCCGCTCACTTCTTCACCATTACCATCTCTCACCACCTCCTCCCCCGCAACCTCAAGATCTGGGTGGACTGCCTTCTGTTATTGGGTCACCACACTATAATCTTTGCAGGTGAACTTAATTTGACCTTCTCTAACCTTTTGAATGCACATGTCTAACTGTTCAATATTTCAATACTTTTTTGCATAACTTGCTGTTCTCTAACAAGGTGCTTAACAGCAAATTTCACAACAGGTGTTTGATCCATGAATCGACCAATAAATGTTCAGAAGGTTGCATGTTCATATCACGTCGGGGTCACCAATGTGGAATGTGTCAAATAAGAGGCAGATCCATGGACGCAAATGGACTGCCCTCCCTTCTGCCACACGGGAGACCTCGATGCAGAACCAACACCAGGCGAACTCCCCGGAGATCATCCACGACTGGGAAAGCTGCAGAAAGCGTCATGGCGCCACCCTCGCCTGAGATCTGGGACCTCCACGCTGGGACCTGCCGAGGGACAAAGAACGTCTGCTCCCTCTCACCATGCTGTGGATTACAGAGACAGAGGATCGCTCACATCCTTCGCATCCACACGAGCGCGCACGCACCTCGTCCTCTCTCCACGACGGCGACCTCCAGGGCCGGACGGAGAACGCAGCGTGTGAACCAGAACGCACCATGACCCGGCACGAGCGAACGACAGCAACAGCCCGAACAGGGAAGACCATCGGCGCCGACGACACTGATTTCCAGCAAGCTCCCTGACCCACCACTCTACAGCGGACTATCCACGCACCGAACCCCCGCACGCACACCAAGGACAGCACAACTTTCAGCTATGTGGTCACTGCGCCAGGCGTGCGCCACGCATGGGACGATACCGGCTCCACAGACTGCCATCATCCTCCGCTGCTGCACATGCCCGAGAAACACGGCCGACCGCCATCCTCGGAACCTTCAGGGCTGCTCATGCACCTGAAGCAGACACGCAGCCTGCACACAGGACTTTGTATGGGTCTCAGCCATGGCGCACATGGGAATTCAGCCGTCTGCTGTCCCCGAGGGCTTTAGGGCTGCGCCTGCACCTAAAGCCAACACGCCAAGTCCCTCACACAGCTCCAGCTTTTGTTTTTTCTCACAGCCGCTACGCATCCTCGCAGGACTGAGCCGCGAGAGGAGTCAGAGGCATTTTTTTTCTTCTCACAGCCGCTGTGGATTTCTGCCACGTTTAACGGGAAAGCCCCTCAACATCGCGGATCCACATGCAATTTTTGCGCGGCCCGGACAACTTCGCCGTCCTGGGCCGGCACTTGCTTCCCCCACCCCCTCCACCTCCTCCTGCACAGAGCTTTTCCCACAGCTCGTTTCCAAAGCCGACCGATCGACGCCTCGGCCCCCTGCTGAGCCCTCTGGGGGGGAGCAGTGTGGTGACCCACCACAACCTACGGGACAGGCAGAGCGCTCAGCTTGAGCAATTAACAGAACAATGAGATGTATGGACTGATATCAATATGTAGATGTGCCTTGCAACCTCTTTTGTCCTAGAGCTCTGTCATGTACTTGTTGCTACTTAGAGACGCAGGGCTCACTCCAGCGCGCTGCCACAGCGCTGAGTGAGCCTCGTGATGGAGGATGAATAAAGCACCCTTTTAACCTTCAGTTCGCCGTGTCCGCCTGCACTTATTTGAGCCTTGCCTCCACACTGGTGACCCTTATTCGTATCCTCCACACTGGTTCAATTAGAATTGGTATTTAAACAGTCCTCTTCATCATGCTGTTCACATTTTGACATCATGAGACCAAGACGACAACTCACATTGATCAACAGTACCTCACCATTGCGAGGCTTCAAACAGGATGTTCTCAGAGGGAAGTGGCCAAGAAGTAGGCTGCGGCCGCACCTCAGATACAGTCCAAGAACGGATAATTTTTTTTTTTTTTTTCGCACATGGGGAGTTGTTCAGAACTCCTTATACAAAGATATAGAGTAATGATAATCAAGTCAGTGGCGGTAATGCACCTGTAAGCTGGTTGCCAACCGCCAATCAAATCTAAAAGAAGAAGAAGAAGAGTGTCATAGAGTGTCATCAGCAGGTTGCAACAGAGATACAGAAAAACTGGAAGAGTCACAGAAAGGCATAGAAGTGGACGTCCTTTGGCCATATCCCATACTGATGACCGCTTCATTGTGAACAGTGCCCTGCGGAACCGGATGATGAATGCCACTCAACTCCAGGCACATTTAAGGGGGGTGAGAGGCACCCAGGTATCACATCAGATCATTCAAAACTGTTTGCATCAGCATGGTCTGCATGCTAGACGGCCTGAAGGGTACCTGACTACACCACCAGGCACAGGCATCATCATTTGCATGGGCCATGGAGCATTTGCGCTGGACAAGGGACCAGTGAGCCTCAGTGCCGTCCTCTGATGAAAGTTGATTCACGCTGAGCAGAAATGATGGCTGCCAATGATGTTGGAGACATCAAGGAGAGCCACTGTTGTCACCAGACAAGCCTTTGGTGGTTGTGGTGGTGTTACAGTCTGGGCAAGTGTGTCTAGTCAATACAGAACTGCCCTACACCTTGTGAATGGTACAGTGACAAGCCAATACTACCTGAACAACATCATTAATCCCATCATTGTGCCCCTGCATGAACAACACAGGCCTAATTTCACCTTCATGGACAACAATGCTCCAACTCATCGAAGTCACATCATTCGGGAATGGCTGCTGGAGGCTGGGGTACCTCAAATGGAGTGACCTGCACTTTCTCCAGACCCAAATCCCATAGAAAACCTATGGAATCGGCTGAGTCACTGTGCAGAGGCTCGTAACCCTGCACCCCACAACCTCAATTACCTGAGGGCCGCCCTTCAAGAGTGGAATGCCATGCCTCAGCAGACAATAAGTCAACTTGTGAACAGCATGAGATATCATTGTCAAGCTGTAATTGATACTAAAGGGCACATGACAAGTTATTGAGACACTGACATTTTTTGTTGTGGTAGACCCACCACTGTTGTTGGCTTTTGTTTCAGTAAATTGTTTGAGATGAGGAAATCACCATTGCATGCTTCTACTTAAATGCCCTATTTTCATGTTGTCACTGTAGTGAATTTTCCATAAATTTCACCCAAAAGCCAAATATCCCTAACTTTTTGTAAGTAGTGTATTTATAGTTGTCATTACAGTTCTTAATGCAGATGACCCTTAAATGATGTCTAACATTTTCACATTGTGCACGAACATGGCCATTTCCTCGGCTCAAAACAGATCTGTCCTCCCAGTCAAACACAATAATAGCTATACGTCACAGATCATGCACCTCTGACTGTTAAAGGTGAGGAGATGAGTCATTCCAGTTAGTTCATTGCATGTCATGGGTATACTTTATTAATCTTAGAAAGTCAAGGGCATCCAGTGAGCTGGATGAGGCAGCCATGGTGAGGCGCTGATCCTTTCACCATTCACACCTAGGGCCACTTTAGAGTCCCCAATTAAGCTAACTTGTATGTTTTAGGAATGTGGGAAGAAACTGGAGCACTCAGAGTAAACCCACACAAGCATGGAAAGAACATGCAAATTCCTCTACAGATAGGCCCTGCTGGCTTGAACTCATGATCTTCTTACTGCAAGGCGATAGTACTAACCACTACACCTATAGGACCTTTTTCCACTTATCGCTGGCGCAAAATTTGCTTTTTCCATTGTCATAACAGCAAAATGGACTTGGACATAAGTGAGGTTTGTGCTTTAGATCACAATAATGTAGCCGGATGTGTTATATTTGAAGTTTTTCCTCAAAGATTGTTGAAATTATATTTTAACTGTTCAGCTCCTTTCTATCTGGCAACCATACACACAACAAAGGGATCCATTCAGTATTCCTGCTACTATGGTCCTCCCCGTCACATGCAATAATTAAAATGATGTTGATCTCTCCTTTCTTCACACAGGTGGAGGTAGCTCTCCATTGAGTTGTTTCTGCCTGAGATGACTACGCCAGTTAGATCGATCCACAGCAGTGGTTTCCCAGGTGGCAATGTCTATGCCAAAGTCCCGTAGGTCACGTTTCAGTGCGTTTTTGTAACGGAGTTGGGGTCAACCATGTTTTCTGGGAGCATTTACTAGTTCCCAATAAAAAATGGTTTGGGGGAGACGTTTTTCTTCCATCCTCACAATATGACCAGCCCATCTTAGTCTGCGATTGTGTAGCAAAGTGTTCAGATCAGAGGACCCTGTTAATTGAAGGGCAGTACTGTTGGGCATATAATCAGACCAGGAGACGCCGTGTATTGAAGGCAAACAGCATAGGTGGAATGAATTAATCGATGTTCTCGTCTCCTGTATGTAGGCCAACGTTCACTGCCATACAGAAGTGTACTGAGAACACAGGCAAAGTAGATTTTCACTTTTGTCTTGATGGATAGGCGCCAGTTGTTCCAAACTCTGTCCTTTAGTTGGTCAAAGGATGTTGCAGCTTTGCCACCTTGTATGTTTCAGTGTTCCTATTTGGATATAATTCCACCTAACAGAGTTTCCACCTTTCTATCATTACCATTATCACTGAACCACTACATTCAATAATGCAATGACATGCTGATTAAATGTAATTTTTTTTTTTTTTTTTTACTTGCATTAGCTACAAAAATCTACCTGGTCTTAACAATGACACAAACATTTCTGGTGATTCAGTGTGTGTTTTCTCATTTATAACACTGGGTCGTAGAACTTTATCAATATTGTTTTATTGTGAGCAGTAGCAGGTATATACAAAGAAGTAGTCACACGGTGTACTGATCATGCAGCTTCAGCCTTAGCCGCAATCCTCTTCTTCCGCAGCTGGAGTCTCCTCTCCCTCTCGTACTCCTTCATACGCATCACATAGCTGGAGGTAGAAACAGAGGGGTCACAAGTTAAAATGGGAATATTAAAGTGTCAAATATTAGAAGTGCTTTGGCAAATGCAAAACTTGTACACTTTAGGATTTTTACACATTTTAGATTTCCGCTTTCAAATTTCATCTCTCAATTTTTAATAGGTCATATTTAACATTAGAGTACCAATAGCTTGATCTTTATCATGTAAGATTGCTAACATGTAATGTCTCTGTGAATGCTATTTTGTCAAACTGTTGCTAACTGTAGCTAAAACAAATGAACAAAATCCAGAGAAGTTCAGCATATTTAAGCCGCAACACTAAACTGGGAACCAAAAAAAACAAACAACCCCCCCCCCCACCGCTATCCAAAAAAGTAACCAAAAATCCTAATATATTGGGACTGCGAGTTATTAATGAACCATGCAAAAAAAAAGTTACACTGAAACTATGAAGACAGTTGTATTAATGTGGATAAATTTTGCATTTCATCAAATTAAAAAAAAAAATCCAGAAAAGACATAGTCTAGGATTAAATTACTGTAAATTCAAATGTGTCAGATGTACTTGCATCAGCTGTTCTACCACCACCATAAATCAACATCCGTCTATAGTAGGAAGCAGTGTGTGGTTTCTACACTTAAACTATGGAAATGCTTTTTATTCATTAATGGCGCTGGCTGAAAGTACCATTGTCATATTGATAAACACCAACATAAGTCGAAACTCTAAACACTCACTCCTGGTGTTGACAGTAGTCCCAGTCGTGTCTCTCATGCTTGCAGGCCAGGAAGTTGGGCCAGTTGTTCCGTTTGCACTTCATGAATGTCAGCAGATAATGGGCACAGTAGTCCCTCTGCTGCAAAGGCAGCTGAGCCAAGTTCATCTGCTCCTGGGTCGCCATCATCTCTACCAAAAGAAGAAAAAAAAAGGTTGAGTCAATATCAAAATATACAGTAGGTTTCCCAGTCCTGTCAAGAGGAAGTGATTTTTTTAAACCTCTGCCAAGGAAGTTATGTTTTTGGTGCTTTTAGTCTGTTAGCAGGATTATACAAAAACTACTGACCCAACTTCAGTGAAATGTGGTGGAAAGGTGGAGACCATTAGAGTGACTTTTGGACGGAGTCTGAATCAAGGGACAGAGCCAAAATTTTGTCACTTTTACATTTCCAAAATGGGTGGTTTTTATTCAACATTTTCATTATTTTATATGACAGCAGATAACTAAATGGAAAAAAAATTAACGTATACATGGGAGGCAGGTTTCTATGAGGGGATAATGTGGATCCTTTAGTATTATGATTACTAATATTTAGGAGTATACCCAAATACTCAATGATCCAGATATTTGTTGGTTACACTGGTATTTGATTGTAAAATGTGGTCCTCCTGGCTGCTTGATTATTACAAAATAAAGTTACAAATGTATTGTTACAAATTTAAGTTAGTTAATCCCTTCCACAGCATGTGAGACACCATGTGGTTTATGGGGCGGTGCCTATCTCCGTTTCTCTGACGCTATGCCACACAGCTACTTTAAGCAGTGAAAGCTACGGGGGGGGGGGGGGGGGGGGGGTGCGGTCAGTCCTCTGGTAGCTCTGTGCATTAACTTTCCTTTCCCCATTCTATTATGCTGAGCACCAAGCTAGAAGGCGGGAAGTACCATTTTTATGTGGTCTTTGGTACAACCCGGCCAGGATTTGAACCCACGACCTCCGGGTTGTTATAAATTTACCTTTACCATACCACCCCCCCAAAAAAAAAAAAAAATTGGGAGAAAAGAAAAAAAACTACTAAAACAAGTCATAAATGTACATTAACTGATTTACAAATATACAGGAAAAACTCAAATTTACTTGACAAAATAGCAAATTTGTGATAAAAATATTACATTTAAAAAAATCTGCAAATCTGAAATACATTTACAAGGAAAAGAACTGCATAGTTTTAAAACAATGTTGTAAATTTGTGATAAAAGGTGTCAACTTTACAAGAACAGTTGCAAATTTATGCCAAAAAGTTGCAAAATTACATGAAAAAGTTCCACATTTACAAGTCACACTTCTGAAAAGCACTAAAGCTGACACAGTCCACTGAGCGAGATGAAAGACTGTACAGAATATTCAAATATTCACTCTGAAATGATCCCAAATATCCGTGCCCCAAAACTGGTATTTGTGACATCCCTAGTACTATTAATATAATTACTATCAATGTATGATATGTATCCAGACATTGTGGAAAGGTTTAAAAATCAGTTAACTCAGATATGTGGTTTCCGAGTACTTTTATTTATATATATATTTAAAAATATTTTCTCCACTATACAGATGCACTCACAATTACTAAACCCCTATTGCAAATCATGTTTCCTTTTTTAAATTAAAAAAAATGTTCACCTGCTTGCAACATTTGAACAAAGTTTGTAAATTGTGGAAGGATAAAACATGCCATGGGGTTTGAACAATTTTGAGTTCAACTGTACATATTAAAGTTACTAAGACACTTTTGTGCATCTGCCAGAAGGACCTCCATATAGTTTTATATGATGTTCTGTTCTCACTGCCAATCACACATATGTGAGTAAACAGGATATGAACTACATTTAGTGTATTTAAAATACACATGAGACAGTTTTATTACAGTCAAAGTATATTTTAATACATATGTTTGATATCCTTGCAAATGAGGGCAAAGCTAAAGACTGCCAATTCTTTTAGATGCCAGTTATTAATAAGTGTGTATTTAAGATATTTAAATCTTTTAAGGACCTGACTACCATTGCAGCTGTTTGATATGTTTTTTGTTTTGTTTTGTTTTTTTTAAGTGGGAGTGGGGAGAATTTTCGAGGAAAACGAGTACCAAAATTAAAAGTGGCGAAATCGTGACTATTAGCTAATGAACTAGCTGTCGTCATTCCCGTTGACTGCAGCTCTGAACTCACATTAGCGGACACCTGAGCAGTCACACAGAAGCCACACGATCAAATAAACAGACTGAGGCAGGTCTGTCTCCAACCTCAAACTAACCTCTTTCTTTCCGTTCTCCGAAGCCGAACTGCGAGTCGAACTCGAACTTCTTGGCCGGGTCCGGTTCCGTGTCCCTCTCGGTAATATACCGTCTGACCAGGTGAGCTCCCATGGCGCCAAGCTAATATATATAGACCCTTAAGATTAATAAAATATGTCTGTTTATGCTTTGACCAATGTCTACAGAAATATTCCGCCGTCAGCCATTCGGTCACCTCCACTTGAGCCCTACCTCGGTTTCCGTTGATAACCGGAAATAAACAGCGGAGTGTTTCGTCCGGGAACGTGAGAAACCAGAAAACAACAATGGTTCCTTTAGACAGGTTCTGATCAAAGATCTGCTTCACCGGGTGAACTTGTTTACTGAACCACTCCCTCAGACTCAACAGATTTTATTTTTTGTGCTTGTACAATAACTTTGGTATATTTAACAAAGCCGTGCGACTTTAAATATTTATAAATTTTCATATTACAAGTATGTTGAAATTGGCATTCTTACACTAAATATCCATTTACAAGAACTTCTAGCCAATCAAAACAGAGCATGTAACTGTGGTGTAGTTTGGTCAGAGTCGGCATGATGACGTGCCGTTCGGTGACGTCATCACACCGAACACACTACTCACAAAAAGTTAGGGATATTCAGCTTTCTGGTGAAATTTCAGGATGCACCTAAAATGCGCTATTGTGGAGAGTGCAAATAAAGGAACCAGACTTGCAAGACAGATGAACTTTATTTCTCACTCCCACTTCAATCATACACAGAAAAAGATTAACTCAATACACTAGGATCTCTCCTTTTGTATCACTCCATTCCTTCCCCCTGCTGCCTGAAAACTTGCATTACAATACATTCACACATTCACCCCTTGCTGTCTCTGCAGCTACTCCTTCCTGCCCCATTACCATCTTTTCCCATTACAATACGTACTGTCCTTCTCCGTTAAATCCTCCACACTCTGCCGGCAGAGGGAATATTCCCCTCCCCTCTGCTTCCAGTCTGAGATGAATATCCCAGTGTGGGTTCCCTACACTCCCCCCCCCCCCCCCGAGTCTCAAAATGAGCTTCAACCCTCATGTCCTTTTGGCTTCAGTCTGCTCCCATATCTGCTGTAACGAGGGTCCTTCGACTCCGCGGCGCTGCTGTGCCGGTGGGGGGCTCCTGGGGGTGTGCCTGTCTGCGGGTGGGCAATGGTGAGGGGGGGGACATTCTACTTGTCCGTGTGGCTGCTCTGATGAATCTTCTACCTGTGGAGTTCTCAGTGGGGGTCCACGCCGAGGGGCCCGAGCCAACATCACTTGCTCATCCGCCACCACAAAGGCGGGCTTAAGTCTGTCTATACATATTTTCTCCCAATGACCCCCCAAGTCTAACAAAAAATGTTTGTCCCCTGGTTCCAGCACTCTGAACGGGCCATCGTAGGATGGGCGCAATGGGGGGCGGTGGGCATCGTGCCTGACAAACACGAATGCCACGTTCTTCAAAGTTTTTGGCACAAAAGAGTGTGGAAAACAGTGGTGGGCCGGGCCTGGTAGCGTGCCTGTATCTACAGTATGCTGCGAACGCTGAGACAGACAGTTGTCCGGCGCGGGATTATCTGGTAAAAATTCCCCGGGGAGCTGCAGTGGCTGAGAAAAAACAAACTCCGCCGGGGAAGCCTCCAAATCCTCTTTTGGTGCGGAACCCAACCCTAACAGAACCCACAGCAACCGGTCTACCCAATTTGCATCCGTAAGTGAAGCCCTGAGTGCTGCTTTCAGCAACCTATGGAAACACTCGCATAACCCATTGGCCTGTGGGTTGTACGCGGTTGTGCAATGAATTGCTACACCCAGGCTATGGTCCATCGCGGACCAGAGGTCGGAAACAAACTGAGGGCCCCTATCGGACGTGATGTCCGACGGGATGCCAAAACGTGCCACCCATGTTGTCAAAAAGGTGCACGCCACATCCGCGGACGCGGTTGCAGCTAGCAGGACTGCTTCTGGCCAGCGTGTGGTGCGATCCACCACTGTCAGAAGGTGCGTGAAACCCTGCGATGGCGGGAGGGGGCCCACAAGGTCCACATGAACATGGTCGAACCTCTTAGCCGGTATATGAAACAGCTCCAAAGGGGCCTTCGTGTATCTGTGTACTTTGGCTCGTTAGCACGCTACGCAGGCTGCAGCCCACTCTTTCACTTGTTTGCGCAGGCCTGGCCATACGAACTTCGCTCCCACCATTTTGACTGGCGCGCGCACTCCTGGGTGCACCAGAGCGTGAACTGACTCAAACACTCGGTGACACCAAGCAACTGGGACCACCGGGCGCAGGCGTCCTGTGGAGACATCACAGATTGGGGGGGGGGGGCTGCCGTCTTGCAGTACTCTGCTCTCCAGCCTTAACCCTGTTGGTCCAGACTGGAGTGCGCACACGTCCGCATCGCCCATCTGCTATGCGGCCATGGCTGTATAATCTATCCCTACGCAGACTGGGGCCACTACTGCACACGAGAGGCAGTCCGCTACCACATTCAGTTTACCTGCCACATGCTGAATATCGGACGTGAACTCCGAGATCGCGGCCAACTGTCTCTGCTGCTGGCCCGACCATGGTTCCGAAACCTTGGCCATCGCGTACGTTAGCGGCTTGTGGTCCATGAACGCAGTGAAGCTGCGCCCTTCCAGCCAGAACTGGAAGTGGCATATGGCCAGGTGGAGAGCCAGCAACTCTCTGTCGAACGTGCTGTATTTACGCTCACTGTCGCGCAAAGCCCTGCTGAAAAAAGCGAGTGGCTGCCAAGAACCAGCGACACATTGCTCCACGACGGCCCCTATGGCACGTCTGAGGCGTCGATAGTGAGCGCTATCCAGGCCCCCGGGTCCGGGTGCGCCAACAGTGCGGCGTTTGCCAGGGCTGTTTTAACCTCAGAGAATGCCTGCTCCCGCTCTGGAGTCCATTCGACTCTGTCCGTCGGCTTCCGTTTCTTGAGCGCGGCGTACAGTGACTGCATGAGCTGAGCTGCGCAGGGGAGGAACCGGTTATAAAAGTTAACCATCCCCAAAAACTCTTGCAGCGCCCTGACCGTCTGAGGCCGGGGAAAATTCGCCATGGTGCACACCTTGTCGGGCAAGGGTATCGCTCCCTCCGGTGAGATGCGGTGCCCCAAAAAGTTAATCCCCGTCACGCCAAACTGGCATTTCGCTGGGTTGATTATTAACCTGTGCTCTTCCAACCTCCGGAAAACCGTCCTGAGGTGGGTTACGTGTTTGTCCTCGGATGCGCTGGCTACCAGGATATCATCCAGGTAGACAAACACAAAGGGCAGATCGCGCAATACCGCATCCATCATGCGTTGGAATGTTTGTGCCGCGCCTTTTAATCAGAAGGGCATGCGTAAAAACTCAAACAAGCCGAACGGAGTTATTACCGCTGTTTTGGGTATGTCCTCCGTGCGCACCGAGACCTGGTGGTAACCACGGACCAGGTCTATTTTAGAAAAAATGCGTGCCCCGGCGAGGGGAACGGAAAAATCCTGAATATGTGGAATCGGGTAGCGGTCATGCGCTGTGGCGTTATTCGATCTGCGGAAATCTCCGCACGGTCGCCACGATCCCTCGGCCTTAGGGACCATGTGTAGTGGGGATGCCCATGGGCTGTTTGAACGCCTGATGATGGCCAACCTTTCCAAGTTGGCAAACTCCTCGCGCGCTATGGCCAGTTTAGCTGCGTCCAGGCGTCAAGGTCGTGCGAAAATGGGCGGCCCAGTGGTGGTGATAAAGTGCTCCACCCTGTATTTAGTGATGGCCGCCGAAAACGTCGGGACCGTGAGTGCTGGGAACTGAGTGAGCAGTGTGTGGAACTTACCGCCTGGAGCTGTGACATTGGCTAGTGTTGTTGGCCCGGCCCCTCAAGCTGTACAGGGGAGAAAATCAAAAGACATTGCATTGATCAGGCGTCTGTTAGCAACATCGGCTAGCAACCCGTGTACACACAGAAAATCAGCTCCCAAGATTCGGAAACTGCATGCTGCTATGACGAAAGTCCACTTGTACATACAGCCGTGTAGGGATACAGTCAGTGTCCTCTCACCAAAAATCCTAATGTCCGAGCCGTTTGCGGCTATCAGCTCGGGGCCGCTAGCTCCCGCTAGCCGGTTGGCGTAGGACTGCAGGATGAGGCTCTTTTGGGAGCTGGTGTTTACGAGGAACCGTCTCCCCGAGTGGTGCGAGTCCGTCACGTAGAGCAGCTTGTTTTCTTCACCGGCGGTCGCAGCTGCTACTGACTGCGGGCCTTGGCGTTTCCCGAACGCTTGAATTGGCACGGTGGCACACATCGGCATGCGTTCTCTCCAAAACGGCGGTGGTAGGAGCAGAGCATGTCTCTCTAGCGTTTCCTGGCCCCCACTGCCGCTACCGTCGCCGGCTCCACGCCTCCGCTGGTTGTCTCACTGGGTTCCGACGCCGCCGCGTTCACTGTGAGGGCTCTGGTGGTGAGGATGATCCGATCTGCCTCCTGGGCTAGCGCATGGTAGTCGCGTGCGGCCAGCAGCGGCGAGTTGGCCAGGACCGCTCTTGCCTCTGTTGGGAGGTTCCGGAGGAAAAGGTGGACAAACAGAAAATACCCGTCGTCCACGCCCGTCAACGCCAACATCTTCTCCATCAGTTCGACAGCCGACCCATCTCCTAGCTCGGAGCGCCTCAGGAGCCTCTCTGCTCTCTCACAGTCCGAGAGTGTGTAGCGCCGGGTCAGCGCGGCCTTGAGAGCCCCGTATTTATCATGGGCTGGAGGCTGTTGGAGCAGGCTCGCAACTTGCTGATTCGTGCGAGCATCCAGCGCTACGATCACATAGTAATATCTGGTGTCATCTGCCGTTATTCCCCGGAGGGCGAACTGAGCCTCGGTGTGGAGGAACCAGGACCGCGGGTCGTGCAGCCAAAAGTCCGGTAGTTTGACCGAAACAGCGCACGCGTTGCTGGGGCTTCCCGTCCGGGCCAACTCCGGGATTCTTGCCTTGTGTTCCATAATTCGTCAAGGATCACCAGTGTGGAGAGTGCAAATAAAGGAACCAGACTTACACGACAGACAAACTTTATTTCTCACTCTCACTTCAATCATACACAGAAAACGATTAACTCAATACACCAGGGTCTCTCCTTTTATAGCATTCCATTCCTTCCCCCTGCTGCCTCAAAACTTGCATTACAATACGTTCACACATTCACCCCTTGCTGTCTCTGCAGCTACTCCTTCCTGCTGCATTACCATCTTTTCCCATTACAATACGTACTGTCCTTCTCCATTAAATCCCCCACGTTCTGCCGGCAGAGGGAATATTCCCCTCCTCTCTGCTTCCAGTCTGAGATGAATATCCCAGCGTGGGTTCCCTACACTATAACCTTTAAAGGTGAACTTAATTTGACCTTCTCTAACCTTTTGAATGCACATGTCCAGCTGTTCAATATATCAATACTTTTTTGCATAACTTGCTGTTCTCTAACAAGGTGCTTAATGGCAAAATTCACAACAGGTATTTGATCCATAAATCAACCAATACATTTTCTGGTTCAGTTGGAATTGGTATTTAAACAGTCCTCTTCATCATGCTGTTCACATTTTGACATCATGAGACCAAGACGACACCTAACAATTAATCAACAGTACCTCGCCATTGCGAGGCTTCAAACAGGATGTTCTCAAAGGGAAAGTGACCACTGAGCTTAGAGTGTCACATAGTGTCATCAGCAGGTTGTAACAGAGATACAGAGAGACTGGAAGCGTCACAGAAAGGCATAGAAGTGGACATCCTTTGGCCACATCCCATGCTGATGACTGCTCCATTGGGAACAGTGCCCTGCGGAACCGGATGATGAAACCACTCAACTCCAGGCACAATTTAAGGGAGGTGAGAGGCACCCAAGTGTCACGTCAGACCATTTGAAACTGTTTACATCAGCGTCCCTTGGCCAGGAGGAGCAGAACTGGCAGGGGGCGGGGGGGGCAGGGCAGCCCCTCAGCAGACATGCCCCTGGAAGCAGCAGGCCCCCAGGACAATGGCTGATCTCCTGGACGAAAATGCCTCTCCTCATCACCACCGACTCTTGCTCTCACCCAGCCCTGTCACCAGAAGCCTCTTCCCGGACATGCTGAAGCTGATTGGCGTGCCTCGCAGAGCCATCAGACAGCTGGAAGTATGCTGCGCCCAGCTAAGCCACAATGCGCAGATACTCCTGATATTTCGCTGGCTGTCGTTTGGCCCATCTTTGCCATGAACGTTCCTCTCCTCAAACCTGGACCAAGTCCATAACCCTAAGAGGGGCTCGGCTTGGTCTGACATGGTGCTACTGAGCACGCGGTTCTCCCGTGCTCGTCGGTCTGGCCCCGTCTTCTTCTGAAGCCGTCGTTGCGGTCGCCATCGTAGCTGCAGATCCCCCATCCCTCTGCGGCCAAGCTCTGGAGGAATCTGGGGCTAGCACATCAGTGTCACTCGCCAATGCAGGCGCCTCACCGCCATGCTCAGTACCCCCCTCTACCATTTCCTGAGCACCGGCACTGAGACCCTCCTGCGCCAAACCTGAGTGAGACTGATCCTGCTTGACCGTCGTGGTGTCCGTTAGTTTTTCATCCCACACAACATCATCATTGACCACCAGAACCTGGAGGGTTCCACTGGCCACAACCCAACCATTCTTTTCCAGCGCCATCTTTAATTGCAAAACCCAGTCCGTAGAAAAAATCACAGCCCATGATGTTGTCGCCTTGGGTTGCCATGTAGAACGTGAAGTCAACCATCGTCGCAGACTTACATCGAACTGTTAACTCCAAAGTCCCAACCATGCACAGCCTGCCACCTCCATAACCATAAAGCAGCACTGGGTTACTTTTTATCCTGTAGTATGGGGAAAAACTTCCTCACCGTGGCCCAATTCAGCATTGACCCTTCCACCCCCGTGTCGAGTAGCAGTGGTACTTCCACGCCATCTAGTTCCACTGCGCAGAACGTGTACCCATTAATACTGGGGAACACCGTATGGATGGTTGTTGGGGTGGGCGGAGTGATTTCTTCCGTGGGGTCTCTGGCTTAGATACACAACACACTCTAACATAATGGTTCAAGCGTCCACATCTGCTACGATGCTTCCCTCTAGCCGGGCAGTCCTTAGCCTTGTTTCAGTGCTTCACAGACCTGCAGCTCTTGCAAAGTGGTTTTCCCGGGGCAGACCTTCGGCTGGCAGCATTGGCTTCCGTAGTATCGTCGTCCTCGCTATCCGAGTCCGCTACTAATGCCGCAGTGGGAGGCTCCAGCGGCCGCTGTGACTGGCACCAATTTAGCTCCGAAGCTAGCTTGTCTGCGGCCTCCAACTGAAGAGCTAGCTCGACAGCCCTGGCTAGTGTTAGGTCACACAGCGCTGTGAGTAGCCTAGCCCATATAGCGGTGCTATTTGTGTGCTCCGCAAGCTTGTCAAGTACCAATTCATCCTCCAGCGGCCCAAAATGACACTCGCTAGCTAATTGCATCAAGTCGGCGACAAACTGATGTATAGGCTCACCCACATGTTGATGTCGCTGGCGAAAGCGAATCCTCCGGACAGTCATGCTATCCGGGGTATGAAAGCGGCTTGCTAGCAGCTCAACGATGTCTTCAAAATAGTCCGAAGCCCAGAGTGTGCACAGGACACGCTGGCCCTCAATCCCAAGGTTGTGAACAAGTAGCGCACTTGCTCTTAACTTGTCAAGCTTACCCAGGTCAAGCACGGTGATGTAGGTCTGGAAAGCCTCAAACCATCTCAGCCATGGAACAGGTGTCTCTCCTGGAAGCTCGAGGAAGGCACGAAGTGGTGTAATACATGCCTCCATTAGTTAATCCATGATCGCCAAATGTTATGTATGGTAAAATACCTTAATAAAGAATGAGGCCAGATGGCTGGATGAACACAGCTTTATTAAAGGATGTCAGAACAGTGGACACACAGTAGGCACCTGGCAGAGGGCACCGGTCGAAGAGACCACATCATGGATGCCCTCTGCTATTTATAGGGCAGTGCAGTGGCAGAACAGGAAGTGCCCACCACTACACCGCTCTTCACAATAAGGTGGCAAACACTAAGACCACACACTACATCTTTTGAATGGTACAGTGACAAGCCGATACTACATGAATAACATTATTAATCCAGTCATTGTGCCCCTGCATTAACAACACAGGTCTAATTTCATCTTCATGGACAACAATGCTCCAGCTCACTGAGGTCGCATCATTAGAGAATGCTGTTGGAGGCTGGGGTACCTCAAATGGAGGGGCCTGCACTTTCTCCAGACCTGAATCCCATAGAAAACCTATGGGATCAGCTGAGTTGCCGTGTCGAGGCTCATAACCCTGAACCCCACAACCTCAATGACCTGAAGGCCGCCCTTCAAGAAGAGTGGAATGTCATGCCTCAGCAGACAAAGTCAACTTGTGAACAGCATGAGGTGTTGTTGTCAAGCTGTAATTGATGCTCAAGAGCACATGACAAGTTATTGAGATTTTGTCATTTTTTGTTGTGGTATACCCACTGTTATATATGGTAAAATAAATCTATAAAGGATGAGGCCAGGTGACTGGACGAACTCAGCCTTATTGAACGATGGTAACACAACGGACACACAGTAGACACCAGGCAGAGGGCACCGGCCGACGAGAGCATGTAATGGATGCCCTCTGCTATTTATAGGGCGGTACAGTGGCACAGCAGGAAGTGCCCGCCACTACACCGCACTTCACAATAAGGTGTCAAACACCAACACCACATCCACCACTGTTGTTGGCTTTTGTTTCAATAAATTGTTTGAGATGAGGAAATCACCATTGCATGTGTCTACTTAAATGCCCTACTTTCATGATATAATATCACTGTAGCGTGAACTTTTTACATTTTCCATAAATTTCACCTGAAAGCCAAATATCCCTAACTTTTTCTGAGTAGTGTATAAATGTGAGGGATGGCCATTTTACAGCTTCTTTCGGCTCTCCTTTGGCACTCAGCCTCCCAACCGTTAATGCTGCTGTACCACCATAATAGTGTTTTTTGTAATAAAGTTGGTGTTCCCAACAAACTCCACTCTCCGTTGGTCCTTCCAAGTTTTCCAGACAAAACAAATGGCGATGAGGATGACCCATGCAAAACCGAGGATGAAGATCCCAGTCATGAAAGCACCGCTGTTCCTCAGTGAGCCTGGTGAGCCACCTATTCCTTGGTCCCACTGGTATTATGGACCATTTGTAGAGTTCAGAACCGCTGCCAGCCTGAGGCATGCTAGTGATGCTAAGCTAAAAGGTGTACTACTACACTGCCTCGGCATTGAGGGACGGCGTATCTTCCGAATGTTTGGACCCATGGATGCCTACGATGATTACAATGAGTGTGTTGGTTTACTAACCAAACACTTCGATGTTCCAGAGAGCATGATGGCCCAAAGATGTGTGTTTTACCAGCACCAACAGTGTGCAGGTGAGTCAACTCAACGTTATTCCACGAAGCTCCAAGTCTTAGCAAACACGTGCGCATTCGGGCCCTTAGAAGACGAGCTAATCCATGACAAGCTAGCCGAAGAGCACAGCACAGAGAGTGAACACAGCACAGAGAGTGAACGCAGCGTAGAGAGAGAGCAGCGACTGGACTTGCCTCAGATCCTGACCCAGCATAAGCCTCAGGGAGCCACTGTAGAGCTGCAGGAGAGGGAGCCCACATCTATCAGGAACTCCGGGACACAACAACCCAGCACAGGTTCTACCAGCGGCACCAACAACACATTGCCACAGCCAGACTTTCCAGGAGAATGGGAGAAGAGCCAGGACTACTTCCGAATCCACGCCTGGCATCAGCCTCCAGGAGCCACCGCTGAGCTGCAGGATGAAGAGTCTGTGACCCAACAAAACGCAGTAGAGCCACCGGACGCCTTACAAATCTACGACCGGCATCAGCCTCCAGGAGCCGGCGCAGAGCCGCAGGATGAAGAGTTCGTGACCCAGCAGGACGCAGCAGAACCACCACAACTTGGTGGATGCCCCATCACAACCACGATGCAGAGTGCAGCCAAACAGAATGCCACTTGCTGTGATGGACTGGGTTTGGGTCCACAGATCCAAACGCCCAGACCCACAGTTGGCCTCAACATCATCACCACCACTGACACCCATGAAGCTCACCAGGCAGCTGAGACCAGCCGCCGTCCAGATGACTGATTGATCGAGATGGCAAGCCAGCCGTCTGCGGAAAGTAAGAGCAGCTGCCGTGGCTCAGGATGCAACATTGGAGCTGACCCAGCCGGTGTGGGATCCTGGCTGGAATATTGCTGATGAGCGAGCCTTGGCTCCAGTGGGTTGGCGCCCAGGTCCGCTGCAGCCGGCGCCTCCAGGGGTGCGTCCACTACAAGCTCGCCTCACGGCCCCTTGAACTGAACTGCCTTCCTCAATATAAAAAGGACTGTGTGTAGCTAGGGGGTGCGGCTGCCAACAGAAGTGGCATAATAAACCACTCAGCCACCCTGGGCCATGCGGTCATCTACCCACTGGCTCTAGCTGATTTTGGGGTTATTTGTGTGCCAAATTGGGGAGGGTTAATTTGTTCATGTGTGTTTTCTGCTTTTCCAAGGAAGGGTGTGTGTGTGTGTGTGTGTGAGTGTGGTGTTTTGAAACCACAAGTTTGGTCAGAGTCGGCATGATGGCACAGCCATTCAGTGACGTCATCATACCGAACATATAAATGTGAGGAACGGACATTTTACAGCCTCTTCGGCTCTCTTTTGGCATTCGGCCTTCCAACCATTAACAATGCTGTACCACCATAATAGTGTTTTTTATAATAAAGTTCATGTTCCCAGCAAGATGCTCTCTGTCGGTTCCTTCCATGTTTTCCAGACATAACAGTAACCATTATCTACACCAAAATTCATGCAGAAATAATTGATTGATTTTATTTATTTGAACATCAAGACAAATTTTTTTTTTGAAAAATAGATTTTTTTAGAAAAGCATTAGTGAAGAAATATTTAGGCCGACTGTGGCACAATGGACCTCTTGCACAGTGTAGAGTGACATACTGGAGACTGTTGGAGTATTGGAGTATTGGAGACTAAGATCTCAGTTTCACCTGTAACAGATCACTGTATGATAAGTTTGACTTCACTGATCAAACATGGACAATCAAACATGAACATCTGAAAGTTTAACAATAATTTACTGCAAGTCACAGAATTTCAACAAGGAATTAAGACCTTAATTGAGGAAATTAAAAGTTTAGAGATGTCTGATCTTAGTAGGAAATGGTTAAAACATCAAATTAAGCAGAAAGCAGTACTGTAAGTATGTGTAAAAAGCTATCCTCTATTACGAAACAAAAACAAGTTGAAATAATAAAAAATAAACTTATTAAGAGGAGGAGTGAGTACACAGGAAGATTCTCCCGAGATACAAAATTTGCAATCTCAGTTGGATGAGATGAATAGAGTGAAAGCCAATGGAGCTTATGTTCGATCTCGTGCTCGATGAATTGAACAAGGAGGAAAAAAGTACTTCTTTCTTAGTCTTGAGAAACATAGACAATCCAAGAAAACAATAGTAAAACTCAAGGTTAACAATGATACAACAGACAATCAACAGATAATTTTAGAAAGAATCTGGTTATTTTACTCTGATTTATACAAATCAAAATTTCAAAAATTCCACGTACCAAAAGCCAGTTTAGAAAGTTTGGGATGAGTCCGCCAAGGTCTCCGCCTTTGACCGCCACCTGATCCACATAGCACCGGACCCCCATGATCCCTCCTGCAGGTGGTGAGCCCACTGGAGGGCGGACCCATGTAACTCCTTCGGGCTGAGCCCGGCCGGGTCCCATGGGTGGAAACCCGGCCACCAGACGCTAGCCTTCGAGCCCCTCCCCCAGGCCTGGCTCCAGGGTGGGGCCCCGGTAACCCCATACCGGGCGGGGTACACTGAATCCTTGATATACAATTCATGAGAGTCTGTTGGATCGTTCTTAGTCTGGCCCTTCACCCAGGACCAGTTTGTCTTGGGAGACCCTATCAGAGGCAAATTGCCCCGGACAACCTAGCTCCTGGGATCACTGGGGCACGCAACCCCCCCCACCACGATAAGGTGACGATCCATGAGGGGGTTGTTGATGTTGATGTTATTAAGAGGAGGAGTGAGTACTGTTGACTCATGTTGATCCATGAGTCCGGCCGTTGGTCGAACCTCGGATTCAGGAGGAGCAATGTGGTTTTCGTCCTGGCCGTGGCACATCGGACCAGTTCTTTACCCTCTCGAGAATTCTCCAGGGTTCGTGGGAGTTTGCCCAACCAGTTTACATGTGTTTTGTGGACTTGGAGAAGGCATTTGACCGCGTCCCTCGTGGATTTTTGTGGGGGGTGCTTCGGGAGTATGGGGTATCGGGCTTGTTGTTACGAGCTATTCGGTCTCTGTACGACCGTTGTGAGAGTTTGGTTCGTATTGCCAACACTCGGTCGGAGTCATTCCCAGTGAGAGTTGGACTCCGCCAGGGCTGCCCTTTGTCACTGATCCTGTTCATAATTTTTATGGACAGGATTTCTAGGCGCAGCCAGGGAATGGAGGGTGTCATGCTTGGTGACCACAGGATCTCATCTCTGTTGTTTGCAGATGATGTTGTCCTGTTGGCTTCATCCAGCAATGACCTACAGCTCTTGCTGGGACGGTTTGCCACTGAGTGTGAAGCGGCTGGGATGAGAATCAGCACCTCCAAGTCCGAGTCCATGGTCCTCAGCCGGAAAAAGGTGGATTGTCCTCTCTGGGTTGGGGACAGGCTCCTGCCCCAAGTGGAGGAGTTAAGTATCTTGGGGTCTTGTTCACGAGTGAGGGGAGAATGGAGCGAGAGATCGACAGACGGATTGGAGCAGCATCTGCAGTGATGCGGACGTTGTACCGGTCTGTTGTGGTGAAGAGGGAGCTTAGTTCTAAGGCAAAGCTGTCGATTTATCAGTCAATCTACGTTCCTACTCTCACCTATGGTCACGAGCTTTGGGTAATGACCGAAAGAACGAGATCGCGGATACAAGCGGCTGAAATGAGCTTTCTCCGTAGGATTGCTGGACTCACCCTCAGAGATAGGGTGAGGAGCTCAGTCATCCGGGAGAGGCTCAGAGTAGAACCGCTGCTCCTCCACATTGAAAGGAGTCAGTTGAGGTGGTTTGGGCATCTGATTAGGATGCCTCCTGGACGCCTCCCACTTGAGGTGTTTCAGGCACGTCCCACTGGGAGGAGACCCCGGGGCAGACCCAGGACTCGGTGGAGAGACAATGTCTCCCAGCTGGTCTGGGAACGCCTTGGTATCCCCTCTGAAGAGCTGGAGCAGGTGGCTGGGGAGAGGGAAGTCTGGGCTTCTCTGCTTGAACTGCTGCCTCCGTGACCCGGACCTCCGGAAAAGCGGTAGAAGATGGATGGATGGATGGATGGAAAATTTCAAAAATAGAATTGCAACCTTTTATTTAGGAAATAAGAGAATAACATTGGAACCTAAGATGAAGTAAACAAGCTTATGCTTGAAAACGACTTTTCTATTTCAGAACTGGAAATGACTTTAAAACAGATGAAAAATGGTAAGCCACCTGGAATTGATGGTCTAACAACTGATTTTTTAAAATTCTTTTGAGGAGATATAAAATCTATATTACAGTATATACTGTAAGTCCTTTCTTGAATGTATCCGACTTGGCTGTCTATCCCCGACTATGAAAACAGGATTGATAACTCTCCTACCAAAACCTGAGAAAGATTTATTATCTCTGGACAGCTGGAGACCGATAACTCTACTGTGTAATGATAATAAACTGCTAGCCTCTTTTTATGCTAATCATTTGAAAACTGGTCTGGGAAAACTTGTCGCTGAATATCAGTCTGATCAATCTGCTTTCATAAAAGGGTGTTATATCCACAACAACATAAGGCTAATCTTGGATATGCTTGATTACAAAACACTTGTGAATCAGATAACCTTATGTTGTTTTGGGAATTTTTTCTTAAAACATTTGACACAGTCGAGCATCACATCTTATTGACCACTTTAGAGAAATTTGGCTTTGGTGAAAGGCTTTGTAAAATTATTGAAATGTTTTACACTAATATCTATAGTTACAGTGGTGTGAAAAAGTGTTTGCCCCCTTTCTGATTTCTCATTTTTTGGTATGTTTGTCACGCTTAAATGTTTCAGATCATCAAACACATTTAAATATTAGACAAAGATAATACAAGTAAAGACAAAATGCAGTTTTTAAATGAAGGTCTTTAGTATTAAGGGGGAAAAAAAATCCAAACCTGCTTGGCCCTGTGTGAAAAAGTGATTGCCCCCTAAACCTAATAACTGGTTGGGCCACCCTTAACAGCAACAACTGCAATCAAGCATTTGCGGCAACTGGCAATGAGTCTTTTACAGTGCTGTGGAGGAATTTTTGCCAACTCATCTTTGCAGAATTGTTGTAATTCAGCCACATTGGAGGGTTTTCAAGCATGAACCGCCTTTTTAAGGTCATGTCACAGCATCTCAATTGGATTCAGGTCAGGACTTTGACTAGGCTACTCCAAAGTCATTTTGTTTTTCTTAAGCCATTCAGAGGTGGACTTGCTGGTGTGTTTTGGATCATTGTCCTGCTTCAGAACCCAGGTGCGCTTCAGCTTGAGGTCACAAACAGATGGCCAGACATTCTCCAACAGGATTTTTTGGTAGACAGCAGAATTCATGGTTCCATTTACCACAGCAAGTCTTCCAGGTCCTTAAGCAGCAAAACAGCCCCAGACCATCACACTACCACCACCATATTTTACTGTTGTTATGATGTTCCTTTTCTGAAATGCTGTGTTACTTTTATGCCGGATGTAATGGGACACACACCTTCCAAAAGTTCAACTTTTGTCTCGTCAGTCCACAGAGTATTTTCCCAAAAGTCTTGGGGATCATCAAGATGTTTTCTGGCAAAACTGAGACAAGCCTTTATGTTCTTTTTGCTCAGCAGTGGTTTTCGTCTTTGAATTCTGCCATGCAGGCCATTTTTGCCTAGTCTCTCTCTTATGGTGGAGTCATGAACACTGACCTTAACTGAGGTCAGTTAACTTAAGTGAGGCCTGCAGTTCTTTGGATGTTGTTGTGGGGTCTTTTGTGACCTCTTGGATGAGTCGTCACTTGCGCTTTTGGGGTAATTTTAGTCAGCCGACCACTCCTGGGGAGGTTCACCACTGTTCCATGTTTTCGCCATTTGTGGAAAATGGCTTTCACTGTGGTTTGCTGGAGTCCCAGAGCTTTAGAAATGGCTTTATAACCTTTTCCAGACTGATAGAGCTCAGTTACTTTGTTTCTCATTTGTTCCTGAATTTCTTTGGATCACAGCATGATGCCTAGCTTTTGAGGATCTTTTGGTCTACTTCACTTTGTCAGGCAGGTCCTATTTAAGTGATTTCTTGATTGAGAACAAGTGTGGCAGTAATCAGGCCTGGGTGTGGATAGAGAAATTGAACTCAGCTTTCCAAAGATGTGATAAACCACAGTTAATTTATGTTTTAACGGGGGGGTGGGTGGGGAAGAATCACTTTTTCACACAGGGCCATGTAGGTTTGGATTTTTTTACCCTTAATAATAAACACTTTCATTTAAAAACTGCATTTTGTGTTTACTTGTGTTATCTTTGTCTAATATTTAAATTTGTTTGATGATCTGAAACATTTAAATGTGACAAACATACAAAAAAATGAGAAATCAGGAAGGGGGGAAACACTTTTTCACACTGCTGTATATATCTCTTTAATCCTGGGCCATCAAAAAGAATACACATCACACGTGGAATTCAGCAGGAATGTTCCATATCTCTAAAACTCTTTATTCTGTGTACTCAAATATTAGTGTTTTTAGTTGTTGACCATCTAGAATTAAAAACTATTACCATTTTTGATTATGGATATAAAATTATTCAGTTTACTGATGATACGTTTTTTTTTCCTACAAAGTAAACATATGAGAAAAAATGTCCTTAGAAATAATCAATACATTTTTAGAAGCATCAGGTCTATCATTGAATATGAAAAAATCTGAAAATTTACCATTATAGTCTTGCCCAGATCAAACCTTGGTAAATATTAATGTTACATCACAGGTTAAATATTTGGGGATAACTCTTCATCATGATGGAACCACAAGGAATCAGTCCAATGTAGAAAACAAAATTACTCAGATTGAAAAATCCTTCAATCATTGGTTGGTGAGAGACCTCACAATATTTGGCAGAGTTTTGTTGGCTAAAGCTGAAGGTCTGTCTAAACTGATTTTCCCCTGTCAATCTTTGTTTGTAGCTCCATTACTAATTAGAAAAATAAACTCTCTATTTTTCAACTTTGTTTGTAAAAACAAGACCCATTTCTGGAAGAAATCATTTATAGTTAAGGATTATCAAAATGGGGGGCTAAAAGCACTTGAATTTGAATTAGTAATTGGCATGCTTAAAAGTGGATTCAACAGTTTCTATCTAGCCCAGATTCCCTTTGGTTTCATATTCCCCAACAATTGTTTGAAAAAGTTGGAAGTGTAGATTTTTTGCTGAAATGTGACTTTGAAAGTTTGAAATTGCCACTTAAGTTATCAGATTTCCATAAGCAAGTACTGCATCACTGGAAAATGGTATTTACTCATAATTTCACACTGCATGGTTCCACCTTGTGGAATAATCGAGTAATTACAGTTAACAGGAAAACACTTGAAGACAGAGTGTGTAAACAAAAATGTTCTGTATATAATTGATTTGATGGACCACAGTGGAAATATTCTGGACTATGAACAGTTTGTTGGAACATTTGCTCTGGATGTGTCTAAAAGAGAATGTAAATCTATCTGTAAAGCAATTCTACTCCCCCTGCTTCACTTAATTAAGAATATGCTAAATTACTCCATGGTGTCTGCTCAGTTACCTGAATTAAAAATGGAGGGAATCATCATTCAGAAAAAGGAACACAATGATAAAATTATCGGAAATGCATTCACACAAAAACTTTTTGCTGATTTTGGATCACCAGGGAGAGTGAAATTTCTGGATAGCTATTTACTAAAGAAGGAAACCTATAAATATGTAAAATGGCCTGTTGCACCCAAAGTCAAAGAAACCTTTTTCAAGATCATAAATAATTATTATCCTGTGAGTTAGACTTTACAAAAACGTTTAAAATTTGAAGTTGATCTCTGTGTGTTCTGTACACAGCATCCAAAGACAGTTGAACATTTGTTTTTGTTTTGTCCTGTTTCAAATCATTTCTGGAGAGAAGTCTTTGGCTGGATGAATATCAGTGGGCATATTCCATTAGACTCCATTCAAATCTTACTATCTGTTGATAAAGTTCCAGTTAAAATATAGAAAATGGTCAATATTGTAGTTGCTCTGGGTAAATACCATATTCATATTAGAAAGTGGAAAATCATCCTCCCCTCTTTAGCCAGATTTAAAAATGAATTAAAAAGCTATATCCAATCTTTAAGAATATCATCCAAAGAAAATTAGCCCATCTCAGATTTAGTTGATTTAACGACAAAATACTCCTTACTCTGATACAGGACTGAACAAAAGCCTTACTATTTAATATTTCATACCTCCATGTTCCTAGTTCTTCTTTATTCTTTGTTGTTGATTACACTGTTATATGGGAACAGATCGATACATGCACATCATTGAAGGTCAGACTATGCTCTGCTTTACTTTCATATGCCATGCACACTTACAACGCATGCACACTGGGGTCACATAACCACACCCCTGAAAGGCAAACCTAGACAACATCCACCCCCCTCCAAAAAAAAAAAAAAAGAAAAGAAAACAAGCATGGCAATGAATATGTAACTAACATAATTAAGTGAAGGAATAGCAGAGTGACAACAGTCCCCAAGAACCATGTTAACAGAACTTTCAATAACCCCCCACCCAACTTAAGTACAATATTCTGTGATGTAGTCCTGTAGGGCCAAAGGCCGTGTTCTGACCCGCACTGGCCTAGGTTTAAGCACCAGCTCCTGATGGTGTGGTGCATCCAGCTGATCCAACGCAGACAGCACTGGGGTGAGGGCTGGCCCGGGGGGCAGGCCAGGGTCAGTGCCTAGGTTGTTAGAAGACAGTGATTGAGCTGGCGCTACTGCTACATGGTCCCGGGAGAAGGGTGCTGGTACCTTCCTCAATCTACAGGTATGCTATCGAGTGTTATCATCAAGCAGGAAAGTTGCAGGTCCGAGAATGTGAATGACATGCCTGGGTTGAGACCAGAATGAAGCCATTTTGTTGTGGCATTGTGGATGTCGAACCCTGACCCAGTCTGAGACCTGAATTGAGGGTGCTTCGGCCCTGCGCTGTTTGTCCACCTTTTCCTTTATCTCCTGCTGCTGTGTGACCACGATCTTCTGAATCTGAGTGAGCGAGGGCTTGTTGGATGCCTCAGTGGGTGCTCAGAGCCTGTTCAATGCAGCTCCAGTTCACGGCCAAGCATTAGAAATGCTGGTGATGCCTGAGTAATTCAGTGTTTGCTTGTCCTGTAGTGCAGCACCATTTGGTTCAGTGCCACCTCGAATGTGCAGCCTTGGGCCAGGTGTGCTCGGATTCCATTTTTCAGCATACCATCGAAACGCTTCACCCCTCCATTGGCCTGAGGGTTATAGAACGCAGTCCTAATGTGTCTGACACCTCTGTTTGTCAGGAAGTCTGAGAACTCTGCAGATGTCATCTGGGGTCCATTATCAGTTGTCATGGCCCTCGGCAATCCCCAGCGTGCAAATAGTCTGTCCAATATCTGGGTTATGACCTGCGTCGTCTCTGTTCCCACTGGTACCACTTCGGGCCACTTTGAGTGGAGATCGTAAACAACCACAACAAACTGTTGGTGATGAGGAACACCTCGGCAATGAACTTCACCACAGATGTCGAGCTGTATATTTTCCCAGGGGTGAGAAGGCCACGGAAGTGGCTGTAGAGGTGCACAGGGTGGCGGCCCAGTTTTGCCGCTGAGGAGACATGCTGGGCAGTCCCGGACCAGATGTTCAATATCCCGGTCGATGGCTGGCCACTATACTAGTTCGCGGCACCGCTGCTTGACTTTGACAACTCCTAGGTGCCCCTCATGTGCAATCGCCAGCACACAGGCACATAGGGTGCTTGGGATGATTGTGCAGAGGACCCTTGAGACACAGGTGTCTGCCCAGCAGGACAGTTCGTTCCTCACCTTGGCAAACGGTTCTAAATTTTCTGGGATTTTGGATGGCCAGCCGTTCCTGATGTACTCGCACAGTTTAGACAATACTGGGTCCTTCTCCGACTCTGCTTGTAGTTCCTCAAGTGTGATGACAGGCTGCAGAGGTCTATAGAGTGTTTGAATGAGGGTTGGTTCCTCATCGGCTGACAAGGCAGAGGGGTTTGGTGGGACAGAAGGTGCTGGTGCTGTAATGGAGCAAGAGAGGAGGTCCGCCACCACATTGTCTCTTCCTGGTGTGAAGACGAGATCATAGTGGTACTGACGAAGATGATCAGCCCAACGATGAAATTGCAATGGCTAGTGTCCTGTGCCAGAGGTGGGCCTGATGGTCAGTTCTGATGGTGAAGTGGCAGCCATAGAGGAACATGTGCCATCGCTCACATGCCCACATAAAGGCCAGTGCTACAAGCTCGTCCACTGAGTAGCGTTGCTCTGTCTCCGTCAGGGCCCTAGATGCAGAAGCTATTGGCCTCTGAATGCCCCCTTGCACCTGAGACAGGACTGCAGCAGTGGAAGCATCACAGGTGAGTAGAATGGGGCTAGAGGTCAGGTCAGGCGCCTTCATGGTTTGCCGTGTCATTGGGATTCGCCTATCAGGCGCTTTCCAATGTCAAGTCAAATTCCTCGTATGTTTACCTGTTGTTTACTTGTAAATGTACTTGGCAATAAACCTTATTCTGATTCTGATTCTGAGGTATTAAAATGGGCAAGAACAGGGGAGCAGTTAACTGGGCTTTTAGTGTAGAGAAGGCTTCCGTGCATTCCAGTGACCAAGCCCAAGGCTCATCCATCCTCAGAAGTCGCCACAGAGGTGCTGTCATGTCAGAGTAGCAGGGCAGGAAGCACAGGTAATATGCGGTCATCCCCAGGAATGAGGCAACCTGAGCAGCGAAAGTGGGTTCAGCAATGTTTCGCATTGCCTCAACATTGCACCACAGTGGCCGAATCTCTTCGGCTGAGATGCAGAATCCCAGGAAGTCCATGACAGTTGCCAAGAAGATACATTTGTCTGCGTTCAGGGTGAGGTGATGTCTGGCAAGTGCTTCAAACACACTGTGGAGGTGGGCATCATGAATGAAATGGTCTGGACCATGCACAACAATGTCATCCAAGTACACTGCTGTCCCTGTAATCCCATCCAGGACTGTGGACATTATTTTTTGGAAGCAGCTGGGTGCTGAGCAGAGGCCGAACGGCATACATGTGTACCTGAAGACACCAGCGTGTGTCACAAATGCAGTCAGGTCATGGCTGGCTGGATGAAGAGGTACTTGAAGGTAACCTTGTCGCAGATCCAACTTTGAAAACACTTTTGAGCCACAGAAGAGAGTGGTGAGCTCTTCCACTGTAGGTAGGAGATACTTCTCCGGAATGATGGCCTTGTTAACCTGGTGAAAGTCCACACAAATCCGGAGGCTGCCTGTTTTCTTCTTAGCAACCATCAGGTTTGAGACCCATGGGGACGCATCTATGACTTCAATGATGCCCTCTTCCAGCAAAGAGGAAAATTCGGCTGTGGCACCATCCCGGAGAGCAAGCAATAGCCGTCAGAGGGGCTGGATCACTGGTGTCACTTTGGGGTCCACCCAAGGGCAATGAACAAATGCAGCCAAGCAGCCTAGCCCAGTGAACAGTGCTGACTGGTTTTGGAGAGTCGTGGTCAAGACCTGCATTATAGTGTGGCCACTATTGTCCACTAGTGAGAAGCCCAAGCCTATAAACAGGTCCAGGCCAAGCAGGTTGGCACCCTGACGCACCACTACAAAGAGGAAGAAAGGCAGGTGTTTTTTTCATAGCTGACAGGTAGATACACAGTGCCCACAATCGCAGTCTTAGAGTTCCCATATCCTCACAGGGGAATTTTGGGCGGTCAGCTAAGGGGAATGTGGGGAAAAAAATGTTTTATATGTAGTCAGACTGAGCAGTGATGCTGCAGCTGCAGTGTCCACAGTCAGCGGTACGCTCACCTTCCCTAATTGCACTGTGCTTTTCTTAAATGATGCGCTTGCAGCGTGGACATTACTTATTTCTGTGTATCCAGAATTGGGTGGGGTAAGTCTGTTTTGTGGGGGTGCTTGGAATGTAGCTGAGCGGCAGACTTTAGCAAAGTGATTACATTTATGACAATTCCTGCATGTCAGTACCACCGTTAAGTCTGCACCCGGGCAGGACACTGTGGAGCTCTGGTTGCATGAGAATTAGCACCACAGTTGGCGCAATTGCGTCTGAGACCCACACGGGGGCGCTGTCTGTCCATCTGTAACACAGGCACGCTGCTGTCTGTGGCGGGAAAAGTCTGTGCTGAAGCTGTGTGGCTGACGTATTGCAGTTGTTGAGCGAGTGCAGGAGCCGCAATTTGTTCAACAGTGCTTAACAAAGAAGAACATTCCAAAGCAGATTCCACTTGTAACGCCGTTTTGATCGCCTCTGCCAGTGTCAGGTTGTCAGATTCCATCAACAGTTTTTCTCTTATCTTATTCCATGACGTACCTTCAATCAGTTGGTCTCTTACCATTTGATCATGCATGGCATCACAAGCTCTGGCAGACTCACGGAGGTCGGCCACAAAAGATTGTATGGACTCACTTGGCCACCGCTGACGTTTCTGTAGTTTGTACCGCCACATCGAAACTCGCTGTTTGCCCGCGAAATGGGTTGTCAGCAGCATCACAGCCGTGTCAAATGTTGTCGGTGATCCCAGTGCTGCAAGAATTCGCTGTCCCTCAGCCCTGAGACAATGAATGAGAAGGGCCATCTTTCGTTTGTCAGTGAGGGCTTCATCGGAGAACCCCTTTGCGTCAATATAAGCGTTAAAACCTGCCAACCATCGTGTCCATGGCACCGTGGGTTCTCCTGGCACTGCAAGGAATGGGTCTGGTGGAGGAAGATGAAATCCAGCCATCCTCGTTGCCAATTGTTATATGGGAACAGATCAACACGTGCACACCATTGAAGGTCAGACTATGCTCTGCTTTACTTTCATATGCCATGCACACTTACAATGCACGCACACTGGCATCACATAACCACACCTCTGAAAGCGCAAACCTAGACACAACATGCACTTGTATAGATCTGTGTATGTGAAAGTTTATTTCCCCATGAGTGTTTGTAAATTGATCAAATAAAGTTTAAAAAAAACTTTAAAAAAATACTTACGCATTCCAGTCTCAGCAGCTCTAGTTCCTGTTCCATTATATTTGCCCATTCCCTGGTGCTTTCTCGTCATTTTTATGGTGCCTACTAAAACACGGAATGAACAGTACGGAACGCTCTGTCCACGTTCCGTACAGAATGTTCCATCGGTGTTCCGTCCACTTTTCAAACGGGACGTCTACTGATCCTGCCTGCTGTCAAGTTCAATATCAATATGCCTTTGTCATGAGCCGCAGTCCACACTTAGCATGTTACGTACATATACCATGCATGTGCCATACCCGACGGTTGTACATAAACACAACAGCAATTATACATACATACATACTGTGGCGTCCTGGGCAACCTCTGGGATGTGATTGGCCAGATAAGGCACTTTTCCACAAATATCACCTTAGCTTTACTTACTTTTACTTTACTCAGTTTCTCGCTCTTTCCACAGTACCCTACTCGCTTTAACCGATACGATTTCCATGCCAGTTTAGGGGCAGGGGACAAGCGAGAAAAATGGAGGTGTGATTTGACGTCAATCGACTGCTAGCCGCTGATTGGTCAGCGCGTAACGTCACAAAAAAAGAGTCCGTTTTCTGTTTAAGCTACACGACCGCCATTTGTAATTTCAGCGAGTAACCACGGAGAGCGGCTTCACAAATGTGTTAACGATGTCCCCAAAAAAAAAAATGAAGAGCGATTATCGGGCCATAAAGGACCATAACGGACGCAGTGGTGCGAGTGGATATGGTACGAGCAGATGGACGACATCGGCCTGCTAGCAATGGCAGAGACAATGTGCTCGACACGGCCACGCAATTGGAAAACGTTGACGGTGAGTGTTGTTTTAATATTGTCTGTCTTTTCGCCAATCGGTCCTTTCGGTCAAAAGCTCACTTCTTTTAAGCAATAAAGAAATTTTTTCAATTGTGGGCAATGGTTAGTGAAGATGGTTAGCCAGCTAATATCCGGCTACCTCCGCAGCTTGCTGTGAGGTTATTGTGTGCATTTTCCTTCTAGAATCACTCCGGCGTCTGTCTGGGGGCCAGAATCGGTGTCGAGACCATTGTCCGCAATATCTGCAGCTCCATCAGTAACCATCATGTCCCGGGCAAGTTCTGGTAAGGCACAACTGAAAATGACCACCCGGTTTTTTAATGTGATTGTTGTTATTTTCTTTAGACGCATAATAAGGAATTTAAAATGTCTTTGTACGTTTAAAAAAAACTAGATGCAGGGGTGTTTTCATAACAACCTGAGATGCTGGCCCATGATAGGATGCTCGAACAGCATCAACAGCTCCACGAACGGCTCCACGAACAGCGCGAAAGACACCATCAGGAGCTACGAATGCTTGCAGCAAACCTGCAGTCAGCCCAGGAGAAGGAAGAAGCATTCAGAAGGGATGAGCTGACCGAGACGGCTTCTTTCAACACAGTTTTCCTAAACCATTTTGGCAGTCTGGTCGAAGTACTGAAAAATCCCTGTTTTTAAACATGTTTTGGGAATATTTCTAATGTTATTAAATTGTTACTTTTTTGGATAAAAGTGTGGTTTGTCTGTTATAACTAAATGAGAGAGGCGAATAATTACATACACATTCCATTGCCTCATATTAGCCAAATGCTGCTGTTCATCCATAAAGGTGTCATGATTTTTAAAGGTAATGTAATTGTTATTGTTAAAGTTAATAAAAATTATCACGGCTGTATACATTTCTCTAAATTGTGTAGTGTTCAAGTTAAATTGTAAGCAGAGGCACAGGTGTACTTTACATTCAGCAGTAGACACTGATGAAGGTAAAAGTCGAAGTAGGTAAAAGGTAAGTACATGTAAATTGAATGTTGTATCGTCATTCCAAATTCAGAGAATTTCAATACATTATAAGGAGTGTAGTATAATATAAAGGGAAAATACCCATACATGTAAACCCAAATATAACAGTTTTGTAGTTGTAAACGTTGACATGAATATGATAAACCTATGATTTTCTGATTCAATACATCCAAAGTGTCATAGGTTTGAAAAATAAAATTATAATTTGGTGTTGGCCAGTCTGACAATGTCACAGTATTTAATAGGAATAACAAAAGTTTCATCAGAAAATTTCGTGGTCCATTGACAATTCCATCAAACCCAAAGTGAGTTGTCTAGCTGCTGCTTTTTTTTGTAGTGATTTTCTAAGGTGTTTTAACGTGTAATTACCCATCCCTGAACACATATCCCTTATAAATATCAATAGATTGGAAAATGGTACTCGAATGACACTCGACATAAAAAATGGTGCTACAGTTTGAGTGACTTTATTAAATTTATTTTGTAAGACAAAATGGGCTAGGATTAACTGGAAATAACAATTTTCCACATATAATTCCAAGGTCAATTTGCAATTCCATCAAACCAAAAGTGAGTTGTCTAGCTGCTGCTTTTTTTTGTAGTAGTCATTTTTCTAAGGTGTTTTAACGTGTAATTACCCATCCCTGAACACATATCCCTTATAAATATCAATAGATGGGAAAATGATACTCAAATGACACTCAACATGCAAAATGGTGCTACAGTTGGATTGCCTTTCTTTAAAATTATTTTGTAAGTAAAAGTGGGCTAAGATTAACTGGAAATAACAAGTTTCCACATATAATTCCAAGGTCAATTGGCAATTCAATCAAACCAAAAGGGAGTTGTTCAGCTGCTGCATTTTTCTGCAGTCATTTTCTACGGTGTTTTAGCGTGTAATTTCCCATCCCTGAACACATATCCCTTAAAAATAACTATCAATGGGAAAAAGATACACAAAAACAAGAATTTTACTACAGTTGAATTGGCTTTTTTTTTTTTAAAGTAATTTAAATTATTTTGTAAGTAAAATAGGGCTATGAGTAATTGGAAATATAACGAGTATCCACATATAATTCCAAGGTCAATTACAAGGTTTTAGCATTTAATTAGTTGTCCCTTAACAGTTAACCGTTATGAACAACAGAGGAGATGTAGATGAAAAGTGCACCAAATTTTATTTAAAAAACAAACGTTTGACATATGTATGCACATGAATGAGGCTCCATGCATGGACGCAATTTGTGGCACAAGTAGGTGAAAGTGTCCTCGGACATCCGGAAGTTCTGCAACCACTGTGTGCTTGAGAAGCTGGGGACAATATTCTCCCACCACTGCGAGCTACGGTTTACTGCCCAGGTCCATGGTCTGCAGCGTTGATTTTGCAACAACGCAGCCAACTAGAACACACACACAGCATACATATTAATACTGATAACCTGGCAACATCAAAATGCTGTACACAACAATGACATGACGATAAAATGACAATAGAAAGCATTAAATTACCAAAAACCGTTTCGTGTGCTTGCTGTGCCTGATGTGCTGGGTAATTAAGCTCTCTGCTTCATATTCCGCTTCATATTCCGCTGCTTGATATTCCCCAATGGCAACAACGAGTCTCTGGTACTGCCCCAACGTGTGTTCTCTCAATGCACGTCGTCTTCTCCTGTAAAACTCTCTTCTCCAGTTAAAAACATTCATTTATTGTGTTCAAAAGCCAGAGAAGAAGCAACGTGGAAATCCTCCGCTCATAATCCGCCATTTTCTTTGTTGTGAAGGAATCGGTCGCGTGTTGACGTCAGCAGAGTGTGGCTCCGCCTCAATCCCGCCCACTACCGAGCTTACGCGGCTTTACAGGGTTGTAATGGATCAACAACCCAGGAAGAAAGAAGTAGTGGAGAATCGAAACAAGTAAAAAAGAACTGTGACTATGGAAAAGAGGCAATAGAGGGGGTATTCTAATGAGGCAGGGACTGAAGGATTGTGGGGAATGTTTTTAGGGGATTTTATGTGGGTTCTGTGTTTTATGTCTTTACTTATGTTGTGGTAATAGTAGTGTTGCTTAATATTATTGAGTGTTGGCACATCATTGTTTGGGGAAACCATGACTGAGGGAGCTAGTCAAATTAATGGCTTCAGTCATTGTGGTGTGTTGGAGTGTATTAAAAAATAAAGCTGACTGAGCAATAGATGCCTCTTCATTACCTAAAACCCACTGCTCATTACACTGGTGTCTGAAGCAGGATTTTAGAATGGCAAATCAACAAGAAATTAACAGTCTCATCGCCAGCATGGAAGCTGCAATGGATCAGATCATCACAGCGGGGTTCCATGAAAAATGCTGGAGACGGAGCAAGAGCGACCTACCAGAAGAAAGAAGTGTGACCCGTCCTGAGTCACATGAGCAGCGCGCAGAACGGTGGCCACAGTAGCTGATGGGTCATGCGGCACAGCGGATGGAATGGCTGGCGGAGCCTTGGTGCCAAGACCTCTCCCCACATTGGCTACCGGCCTGCTCAATGCGTGCAGAGACGTGGAGAGAGAGAGACCTGTGCAGCTCTATGAGAACCCACAGAAGCCTAGAGTGAAGCTGTCTTGCTACAATGGGGAAGAGCCAGCAGATACCTACCTGACGCAGGTCCATCTGACAGCACAGCTTAATGCTTGGTCCCCCAAAGAGACAGCATGCAATGTCATCCTCTCCCTCGAGGGTGGAGCTCAGCAAGTACTTACAGATCTGCAGCCACCTGAACTCACAGACAGGGCATCATTAAAGGCAGCTATCCAGCAGCGTTTTGGTCACCAGGTCTATGCTGACAACGCCAGAGACCAACTCGCTAAGCGACGGAGATGGGCTGGAGAGAGCCTCGGGGCATATGCTGCTGACCTGCGTACGTACACCTGCCAAGGACACCCTGGGTTCACTAAGGAGGTTCAGGAGGAGCTCGCCATCCAGGCTTTCATCTGATGGCTTCAGCCTGAATGCCTCAGTGAGCACCTATGCATTCTGGTTCCCACCACCTTGGCAGCAGCCTTGAAAGAAGCAGAGAGGGTTGAGCATGTGTTATGCCCTGAGGGACTTTGCCATCACCATGGTCGCTGAGTGAACCAGATTGACCACTATGAAGGTGAGGAGCATGAAGCAGCCTGCCAGGCACTTCCAGCTGCATTGCCACACTGCCACCCCAGGAGAAGGGACACTGACAGCTGCTACCGGTGTGGGGTTCCTGGCCACATCACCCACAACTGTCCAGCTCCGACACCCAGGGTTCCACCGCTGGCATCCCCGTTAAACTAAGAGAGGGTGGCATTGAGGGAGGCTGCTGCCTGAGACCATTCAAATCCCCAACCAGCCAATTCAGCGCCTGGGCTGCCTTGGCCAGGTACATGGACTCTATGTGGACTGTACCCTTGAAGGGATTTCCTGCCAAGCCCTGGTAGATACAGGGACCACCATTTCACTCATCTGCCCAGGGACTGTGCTGGGTTCCAGTTGATGTTCGCCCCAAGGATGGGTCCCCGCCAGGCGTCACATCACCACAGTCACTGATGAGCAAGCACTGATCCGGGGGATGAAGGTCCTATGGGTCACCGTTGCCAGCCTCCCATCACAACATCAATTCTGGTTGGCCAACATTCAGGACCCTTGTATCATTGGCCTTGACCTGCTGAACGAGTGGGGAGCTGTGGTGGATGTACCCAGGGCCATCCTCTATCTGGGCTCTGAAGCCATAGCTGTTTACAAGTCCAGTGGCCCTGGGGCCTGTCAAGTGTCAGCGTTGCCACCAACTTCTGCAGGGCAACAAGCACAGTATGGGGAGCCAGCCATGCCAATGTCTGCAGTGTCACCTCAGCCGTCGTCTCCAGAGACCCAACAGGCCATCAAGGACCTCTTTGAGAGGAGCTGTAAAAGCTTCAACAAGGAGCAACAGGTCCAACTGAAGAAACTGTTGGAGACCTTTGCCGATGTCTTTGCTGCCAGGGATGAGGACTGCCCTCACGCCAACATGGTTCTCCATGAGATCGACACAGGAGAGGTCCCTTCCATCCGCGTCCGCCCTCAACACCTACTGCTGGCCAAAAGGTTGGCAGCCCAACAGAAGATTGAGGAGATGGACCGGGCAGGAGTCATCGATCCCTCACAGAGTCCATGGGCTGCCCCAGCAGATCTGTTCCACAAGAAGGACGGTACCTGGTGGTTTTGTGTCAACTACAGGCATATCAACGAGGCCACTTGTAACACCTACTTTAGGTGCAGTCTTGTACCCTTTTTATAGTACTCAGTTATGGCAGTGTAGTTACCTTTAACCCCTTGCACTCTGGTCAATTTCCCTAAAAACGCCAAAAAATAATGTACCCAAAGTAAATCAAAAGCTGTTCTTCAACCCTTTGCAGCATCTTCATGGGGTTGGTCTCATTTAAAAGAAAACACTTTGAATTTTCTGGCAAAACAGTCATAATCTCTCTAAGTGCTCCGGCCACTGAGTAACAGTCATCTAAACATACTGAACTTGAAGAAAATAAATTTTGCCTGGGTGTTTTTTTGGATACAAATGCTTGCAAATAACACACAGCTGTCAGATCCGGGCTGGAAAATGCAACAGAAATGTAGAACCAAGTGTTATCCAGCTGAGGTCAAAATTTTGTAACTATACCACAAAAAATGAATATATTACACAGCTTTTTTCTTAGGTTGTTCCCAGGCGTTTTTGAACTGTGCCAAATTGTGCCAAATGGCACAGTTTGGAAAAACATCTGTAACTTTTGAATGATTCAATATAGAAGCTTCATCTTGGGCTCTAATGAAAGGTGACACTCAGGGTTGTGTGTGTGTGTGTGGGGGGGTTGTTTATTCATTCATTCATGAATGAATGAACAAACAAGCCCCCACACACAAAGAAGCATGCCACGTAAAAAATGTGTGGCTTTTTTTTTACAAGAAAAAATAACCTACAGTGCACTAAAAATTATACTAAAATATCTGTAATGTAGAAGATAACTCTCACACCCCCCGCTACAGAGGACGGACATCGCCCATCGCTACATGACGGAAAGCGGGGACTGTGCGCCGCGGTCTACTACGCACAGTTGTACTAAAATATCTGCAATAATATCTGTAATCCGCTACAGAAGAGTAGCGGTGGGGGGGGGGGGGGCGCGTTCACGGTCCAGACACGGCACACGAACCGTGTACCGCGGCGCACGGACTGGACACGGTTTGTGCGCCACGGTCTACTACGCACAGTTGTAATTTACTGATCGGTCAAAAGTCATTTTGATTACAATTTTCAGGGATAAAGAATAATTTAGCTTATAACACTTACCTGTCCACAACAGCAGTGTCGCTGGCGAACTTCTCTTCCTCATTGTCAGACGAACATGACGCTGGTCCGCTTGTTACGGACTCGTGGTTCTGGTCACGCGACCCGGTCAAACCATAATTCCATTATTGCAGTTTTGCGCTTCCATGATTGCGGTTTTGGCGAACGATTTTTCAAAACAAATAAGAACAGTAGTAAGAAAAAAAGACTGGTGAACGCGTGTGTGTCACCCAGCGGCTTACACAAAACAGATTTTGCAAGGGAGGCACGCTTTCGAACGACTGTGCTTCAATTGGCTCGCTGTATTCGCAGCCATTGATAGGCGGGTCCTTCTTGCTAGGTTTTCAGTCATTGGTTCTTCAAGGTTTCAGAAACCCAATTCAAGGCTCTTATTAGTCTAATGAGAGGTCAATCACATCTAAACCAATCAAAGAACTCCTTTGGCTTTCTGTTCGCGGCTGTGTCTGTAGTGGAAGAATGGAAATACAGGGGTTTTTTTTCTCAGTGTGCCCTAGGACGCACAGTGTGCGTTCTAGTGCGCCCTCGTGCGCTCTAGGACGCAGAGACGTGTCCGCCCGCGGTACACCGGAGTGCAAGAGGTTATCTTTACTACCTAGACAGAAGGGACAATTGGGCCAGATCAGACAGATTCTAGGTTCGTAGGAGCCTGGAGGGTGCAACAATAGATGACACATACACGGGAAGTATGGACTTGCAAGTATATGTATTTTTTACAGTGGTGTACACTTAAACAAAAATAGAGCGCTTGAAACAATAATAAAAAAAATAAAAATAAAATACCCCAAATATATTTACAATGTGTTCAGTCCTTTTGTATCTGTTCCAGGTGACCAGCTGGATCACCTCTACCAGTTAGTTAGGTTCGGGCTTCGGCTTGCCATCCAGATCTGGAGATTCACGTTCTTCTCAATCCAGGCCAAAAACCTGACCTACAGAATAGGTCAGAACAAAAAGCTTAAACTATGATCTATAGCTTGTTACATATGTTTTCATATATTTCCATGTTGTATAACAATAAATCAAATTTCTCATATTACTAAATTTCCATTAAACCAAAATTAATATAGTTCAAATCTAGTAACAGTAATAATTTGCATTCGTTTTTACAGTGCATAGAAAATACACCCTCAAAATTACACAAAATAGTTGCATATGCATAAAATAGGCACATCTACTATCCAAATTTATCAAAATGGTACCAAAAAAAATAAGTAAAGTGCACTGGAAGGCACTTGACATTAACGCTGATAATTTTGCAGTGTGCTGAACAAAGTTAGCACCACAAGGGAAAAAAGAAAAGTGTGCTAACATAACAATTTAGCACAAATTGACACATTTAAACACCTTAAACCACAGATTTAACATTCACCTTTAAGTAACAGTCAGTAGCAAGTGAAATTGGACCTTTGCTAATCATTACAGCCTTGAAAAACGACCTTTTCTTATGAAAAACCTAGCTGGAATTAGCATCGGAGGTTAGCATTTTAAGCTAGCAGCCATTAGCATCAGAGGGTTGCATTTCACATACACAATGAATGGCACTCACCATGCCGAGCAACACATGCTTCAAGGGGATTTCCAAGCTCACGTGAGTTCACAGCCTTTGGATTCAAAGTCTTAAAATTTAACAAAAGAGGTGTCAGAAATTGATAACACAGCAATATCTCGTTTCTTGTGTTGGTTTAGGCTTACCAATCTCAAGAGTTTTATCCAGGAAAAGGCTGCTACTAGCACGTTAGCATCACCACCTCAGCAAGGGATCTCTCTCGGTCTGTGTCGCTGCCGTGTCTATTGATGTGCGGATCGATCCTGAAATATCGATACCTCCGTTACCGGATCTTTATGCTCTAACATCGATACTCAAATCAAAATATCAATACTTTTGATACTTAAGTCATTTGAGGTAAGGTATAAGGTAAGATAAGATAAGATAAGCCTTTATTAGTCCCACAATGGGGAAATTCCAGGATTGCAACAGCACAGGGATAGCAACACTCAGAGCAATAATCAGAAGGCAAGAGAAAAACAAGAGCAGCGAGTATACATATATACAGTGGGGTAAAAAAGTATTTAGTCAGCCACCAATTGTGCAAGTTCTCCCACTTAAAAGATGAGAGAGGTCTCCAGTTTTCATCATAGTTATACCTCAACTATGAGAGACAAAATAAGAAAAAAAAAATCCAGAAAATCACAATGAAGGATTTTTAATGAATTAATTGGTAAATTCCTCTGTAAAATAAGTATTTGGTCAATAACAAAAGTTCATCTCAATACTTTGTTATACACCCTTTGTTGGCAATGACAGAGGTCAAACGTTTTCTGTAAGTCTTCACAAGGTTTTCACACACTGTTGCTGGTATTTTGGCCCATTCCTCCATGCAGATCTCCTCTAGAGCAATGATGTTTTGGGGCTGTCGCTGGGCAAAACAGACTTTCAACTCCCTCCAAAGATTTTCTATGGGGTTGAGATCTGGAGACTGGCTAGGCCACTCCAGGACCTTGAAATGCTTCTTATGAAGCCACTCCTTCGTTGCCGGGTGGTGTGTTTGGGATCATCATCATGCTGAAAGACCCAGCCACGTTTCATCTTCAATGCCCTTGCTGGTGGAAGGAGGTTTTCACTCAAAATCTCATGATACATGGCCCCATTCATTCTTTCCTTTACACGGATCAGTCGTCCTGGTCCCTTTGCAGAAAAACAGCCCCAAAGTATAATGTTTCCACCCCCATGCTTCACAGTAGGTATGGTGTTCTTTCTCCTCCAAACACGACAAGTTGAGTTTTTACCAAAAAGTTCTATTTTGGTTTCATCTGACCATATGACATTCTCCCAATCCTCTTCTGGATCATCCAAATGCTCTCTAGCAAACTTCAGACGGGCCTGGACATGTACTGGCTTAAGCAGGGGGACACGTCTGGCACTGCCGGATTTGAGTCCCTGGCGGCGTATTGTGTTTCTGATGTAGCCTTTGTTACTTTGGTCCCAGCTCTCTGCAGGTCATTCACTAGGTCCCCCCATGTGGTTCTGGGATTTTTGCACACCGTTCTCGTCATCATTTTGACCCCACGGGGTGAGATCTTGCGTGGAGCCCCAGATCGAGGGAGATTATCAGTGGTCTTGTACAGTATGTCTTCCATTTTCTAATAATTGCTCCCACAGTTGATTTCTTCACACCAAGCTGCTTACCTGTTGCAGATTCAGTCTTCCCAACCTGGTGCAGGTCTACAATTTTGTTTCTGGTGTCCTTTGACAGCTCTTTGGTCTTGGCCATAGTGGAGTTTGGAGTCTGACTGTTTGAGGTTGTGGACAGGTGTCTTTTATACTGATAACGAGTTCAAACAGGTGCCATTAATACAGGTAACGAGTGGAGGACAGAGGAGCCTCTTAAAGAAGAAGTTACAGGTCTGTGAGAGCCAGAAATCTTGCTTGTTTGTAGGTGACCAAATACTTATTTTACTGAGGAATTTACCAATTAATTCATTAAAAATCCTTCAATGTGATTTTCTGGATTTTTTTTTTCTTATTTTGTCTCTCATAGTTGAGGTATACCTATGATGAAAATTGGAGACCTCTCTCATCTTTTAAGTGGGAGAACTTGCACAATTGGTGGCTGACTAAATACTTTTTTGCCCCACTGTATATCCTTAACAGAAACACGGTGAAAAGTAACTAAACTATTGAGATGTTGTCTAAGTGACACGCGGTTGGTGGGACTACTTTTTCTTCCGCTTGGGTAAGTGCGTCATGCGTTTTTTTTTAGATGTAAAAGACATATTAGGTGTAGTCGCAAAAAATATCGGTATCGGTATTGGTATCGCCGATACCAGCCTGAATTTTACTCAGTATCGGATCGGAAAGGAAATCAGTGGTATCGAACATCACTAGCCGTGTCTGAGCAGCACGCAGGTCACACCAAGGCAGAGAGAGAGGGCACTTGACCCCATTGGCTGATGCTGCTATCAAACGATGCAGCTATTGGTTGCTCAATATACCAAATAAAAATATTGGGAACTTTATCAGAGCTTTTTAGAAAATGTTTTTAACTATTTATGAATATATTTTATGAACTTATATTTATTTATATATTTATCTTCAAAATATTTATTCCCATTGTGAAATGAGTGTTTTTTAAAGCGGTATCAATATTTATGGTTTTATTCACGTTTTTAACACTAGGTTACACACTCGTAAGGACTCTTACCCCCTCCCTCGAATTGATGACACCTTGGACTATGTTGCAGGCTCGTCTTGGTTCAGCTACCTGGACCTCTGCAGTGGGTATTGGCAGGTGGAGCTGTCACCAGAAGCCCACCCCAAGACAGCATTCTCAATCAGCGAAGGGCTGTGGCAGTTCAGGGTGATGCTGTTTGGACTGTGTAATGCACCTGCAACTTTGGAGCGCTTCGTGGAGAGGGTCCTTGCCAATATCCCCCATGACCGCTGTGTGATGTGCCTGGATGATCTCTTGGTCCATGCTGCAGACTTTCAGGGGGCGCTCCATTACCTGCGGGTGGTCTTTCAAGTCATCCATGGGATGGGGCTACACCTCAACCCAAAGAATTGCCACCTCTTTCGCTGGAAGGTGTCGTTCCTGGGTCATGTGATCAGTGCTGACGGGGTGTTCACTGACCCGGATAAGGTGAGGACAGTCTGGGAGTGGCCACCCCCTGGTGATGCGTCAGAGCTCCGCAGTTTCCTGGGCCTGACCTCCTACTACAGGAGGTTCATCCTCCTAACTGGTGCAGTTAGCGCTCTGCACCAGCTGACCCAGAAGGGCAAGGCCTTCCAGTGGACTGATGATTGTGCTGCGGCTTTCTCCCGCTTCCGCTTTGCCTTGTCAGAGGCCCCCGTACTGACATATCCAGACCTGCAGAAGACCTTCATTGTGGACACACACACTAGCAATATGGGTCTGGGTGCTGTGCTCTCCCAGGAAGGGGAACATGGTGAGCAGGCAATCGCCTCCTTCAGCCGGTCCCTCAGCAAGCCCGAGAGGAACTACTGTGTAACCCACTGGGAGTTGTTGGCTGTCGTCCAGGGCCTGCGACACTTCGGCCCTTACCTGTATGGACAGAAGTTTATTCTGTGGACTGACCACGCTTCACTCACTTGGCTGCTGAGCTTTAAGGAGCCAGAGGGGCAGCTAGCCAGGTAGGGCTGCAACTAATGATTATTTTGGTAGTCAACTAATCTAACGACTATTTTTTCGATTAGTCGACCAATCACGATTACTTTTCTCATGTCCACCATCTCTGCTTCCTGTTGGGGCTCTAGTGCATATTTTACCTCACCCGCTGTTTAACCTCTTGCACTCCGGGATACCGCGGGCGGTCACGCCTCTGCGTCCTCGTGCGTCCTCGTGCATCCTAGTGCGCACTGTGCGTCTCAGTGTGCACTGAAAAAAAAAAAGCTGCATTTCCGTTCTTCCACTACAGACACAGCCGCGAACAGAAAGCCAAAGGAGTGCTTTGATTGGTTTAGATTTGATTGACCTGTCATTCGACTAATAAGAGCCTTGAATTGGGTTTCTGAAAACTTGAAGAACCAATGACTGAATACCTAGCAAGAAGGACCCGCCTACCAATGACTGCGAATACAACGAGCCAATTGAAGCAGAGAAGTTCAACGATTGAAAGCGTGCGTCCCGTGCGTAAAATCTGTTTTGTGTAAGCCGCTGTGTGTAACGGTAGCGTTCGCCAGTCTTTTTTTATTACTACTGTTCTTATTTGTTTTGAAAAATCGTTCGCCAAAACCGCAATCATGGAAGCACAAAACCGCAATAATGGAATCATGGTTTGACCAGGTCGCGTGACCAGAACCATGAGTCGTAACAAGTGGACCAGCGTCATGTTCGTCTGACAATGAGGAACAGATGTTCGCCAGCGACACTGCTGATGTGGACAGGTAAGTGTTATAAGCTAAATTATTCTTTATCACTGAAAATAGTAATAAAAATTACTTTTGACTGATCAGTAAATTACAACTGTGCGTCATCGCCACATGACGGACCACGGCGCACGGACCGGACCGTGCACCGCGCTCCTCTGTAGGGGGGGGGGGGGGGTTGTTATCCTCTACATCGCAGATATTTTAGTATAATTTTTATTGCACTGTAGGTTATTTTTTCTTGTAAAAAAAAGCCACACATTTTTTACGTGGCATGCTTCTTTGTGTGTGGGGGGCCTGTTTGTTCATTCATTCATTCATGAATGAATAAACAACCCCCCCCCCACACACAGCCCTGAGTGTCACCTTTCATTAGCGCCCAAGATCAAGCTTCTATATTGAATCATTCAAAAGTTATAGACATTTTTCCAAACTGTGCCATTTGGCATAATCTGGCACAGTTCAAAGACACCTGGGAACAACCTGAGAAAAAAGCTGTGTAATATATTCATTTTTGTGGTATTGTTACAAAATTTTGACCTCAGCTGGATAACACTTGGTTCTACATTTCTGTTGCATTTTCCAGCCCATATCTGACAGCTGTGTGTTATCTGCAAGCATTTGTATCTAAAAAAACACCCAGGCGAACTTTATTTTCTTCAAGTTCAGTATGTTTAGATGACTGTTACTCAGTGGCAGGACCACTTAGAGAGATTATGACTGTTTTGCCAAAAAATTCAAAGTGTTTTCTTTTAAATGAGACCAACCCCATGAAGATGCTGCAAAGGGTTGATGAACAGCTTTTGATTTACTTTGGGTACGTTATTTTTAGGTGTTTTTAGGGAAATTGACCAGAGTGCAAGGGGTTAACCCTGCATACCTGCGAAAATCACCTTGTTGTCAGTCCCTGCTTTAATATAATATTTTATAGTCAGTTTCCAGAGCTAAATAAAATTACCGATGAAACACACATTTGAAACGGAAGGTTGTATGATTGTGATATAACTGAAAGTTATATATCAGTTTATCACAGACAGCATAATGCCTAATGTCAATTAAACAATTGATTAAATATCTTACAATTGAATTACTGATCTGCTCCAACCCACAAAGTAACATTAGGTGGAAGTTTTCTATAAGTGCATTTTTTAACAATATACAGTAATTCAGAAAGGTAAACCTTCATATTTAGTATTCATTGCACTTAAGAGTGATATTTCAAGCCGTTTGATTTCATTTTGATGATTATGTTTGTAGGTTTTTATTTATTATAATAATAATAATACCAAGATGGCAGCGCATTCGCATGCAGCGGCTTGACGCTCCAGTCTACTGCACCCCTTCTAGTGTCTTTTCTGCCTTTTTCTGTGCTCCTTCTGTGATGAACTATTACCTACAGTCGCCAGGAACTTATAGGCATCGGTTGCCAACTCACCTCCGTCATCTCCAGCGCCAATTCCAGTGACTTCCACCACATCCCTGAGGAGATCGCCAGAACTCCAGATGATCCGTGGTTCGTTACATCCCGCAAGCGCAGACGACAATGGGAGAGGAAGCAGAAACGAGGCTGCAGGGCTGGCCTTTGTGCCCAGCTGCACAAACTTTGCTCCAAACCACTGTTACCTTCAATTTTTCTCACTAACGCCAGATCCCTCGCCAACAAAATGGACGAGCTGTGCATGGAGATCGCCTATAATCGCTATGTCCGGGACTGTTGTATTCTGATTGTGACCGAATCCTGGTATGAACAAATGCATTCCGTCCGCCTCTGTGGAATTAACTGGCTGAACTACACACCATCTCAACCGCAATGCTGATTCTGGTAAGGGAAGGCAGGGAGGGCTCTGTGCTTATGTGCTTCAGACTTGATGTAAAAACAGTAGAATAATTCATAGCCACTGTTCACCGGACTTAAGGCCCTTTTCCACTAGCCTCGCTTAGCCCTACACCGCACCACTCAGCCCGCGTTTGAGCATTTTCCATTAGCCCCAGCACCGGTTAGCAGGTACTTTTTTAGTACCTGATCCAGGGCAGGGTCTAACCGAGCTGAGTAAGGCTGAGTATGGCTGTGATATGACTTTAAGAGACTGGTCGCCGCTGATTGGTCAGGTCGTAACGTCACGAAAGCGACTTTTTCTGCTGAATTTACTCCACAACCGCCATTTGTAATTGTTCAGCCAGTGAACACAGTGCGCCCCTTTAATACAGTATATTATATTAATATACTGTATAATATACTTATATAATAATATACTCCTAATATTATATATTAGGAGGTGCGCAATTTTCTTTCTATATTAGGCGACGCTCGCATCCAGCGCGAGTTGGACGGATCTACTCGAAATGCAGGTGTCCGAGCAGATGGGTTCCCAAGGGCACATCCGTACTGCCAAACAGTGTCGGGAGAAGCTGAAAAAGCTGAAAAGCGATTACCGAGCAGTGAAGGACCACAATGCTCGAAGTGCAGCGGATCGGAAGGAGTGGAAGTGGTTCGCTGAGAGACATTGGGCTCGACACGGCCACTGTCACGGCCTTGGAAACCGTGGATGGTGAGTGTTGTTTTGATATTGCGCATCTTTTCGCCACTTTATCCTTTCTGTGCCAAGCTCACTGTTTTTAAGAAATAGGAAGGTTGTTAGATTGTGAGTAATGGTTGTTACTGAGGCTTGCCTATTGTTTTGCAGCCAACTGCAGATTCACGCTTGCTTTGTGTTAAGTATTAGCGCAAACAAAACGCTGAATTACGCTTATTGTATTCCGGTTAAAAACTTTAGAGTGTTGTGTACATGTTGCACTTTGGTGTTAAGTTTTAAATTGCGTGCATTTTCTTTCTAGAATCGCAGTTCATATCACAGGGGTCCACCTCAGTGGACATGATGGACACACCGGACTCTCCTGCGTCTGGCGGAGCGTCAGCTGGATCGGTTCCCATGTCAGCCACATCACCAGCTCCATCTGGATCACGTTCAAGTGCCGGTAAGGCACAATAACCACGATTTTTTTTTGGTTGAAACAGGTCCAGCGGAAACCAGGGTCGAAAATCCATCCATCCATCTTCTACCGCTTAATCCTTTACAGGTCGCGGGGGGGCTGGAGCCTAACAAGTTATATACCAAATTGATTAATGCAGTTTCCTGTAGCTGCATATTAATTAATTGAAAATGTCTTTTTAAATGTACAAAAAGGTTATTCTTTGGTCTTCACTTATCGGTGTTCCACAACCATTTTTAGGTGTGGTGATTGAAGTGCTGTTGTAACTCCTGTTTTAGAAAAACAAATAAAGCTGATGAACTGCAGTTGAAATCAACATGCTTCATTGAAATGCTTCGCGTCAGCTGACTGTATTAACCCATTCAGATTTCTGCGGCCACACTACAAGCAACTAGTTTAAACATTACCCATCCATCCATCCATCCATATTCTTAATCTTAATCCTTTTTAGTTTTGCAGGGGGGCTGCAGCCGAAGACAGCACCCTGCGTGTTGCAAAATCTGCTCTACTGAGGGGCAGCAACATGACAGTTCAGCTTATATACAGCAATGAAGCATAATATAATAGTGACATTCCACCACAGACTTTCACTTGCGTAATTCCATAATATATGTAGTGATCCAGCTTTAACGACCATGACTTTCTGTCTTTCCATCTAGGCAAGACGAAAACAGACAGCTCCCATCGCTGACCTTACATTAGCGATGGTCAACATGCATGACGAAGAGATGCAGCTCTTGGAACGGCAACATGACCAGCGGCAAGAATCAGGAGTACATGCAGCATTTGCGACAGGTGGCCGCAGATGTGCAGGCAGATGCGCGTGAAGCCCTGGAGCAGGACGCTGCGTTACGAAGGGAAGAGCTCGCAGAGATGTCATCGCCCAGTCTGTTTTTTTGTTTGTAAATTTTGCTTCTGGAATAAAATTGTATTGTTTGCATCAAAAGTCTGGTTTATCTGTTATGACACCGTATGAGAAAAGCCAGTAATTACATACACATTCCATTCTCTGTTCACTCCACATGCTGCTGTTCATCAGGTCAGGTGTATAGCCTTCTAATGGTAATTTAATTTTTAACAACACAACGAAACGTAATGTCTTGGTAGTTTTTTTTTTATTATTTTAAACAAATTTGCAATGCAGAATCCATTTCTCTTGAACAAGTACATTTTTTATGTTATAAGCAGTTGTACAGGTGTGCTTGAACTTGTAGACACTGATAAAGGTAAGTACGTGTAAGTTGAATGTTGCATCACCAGTCAAAATTTAATAAATTAAGAAGGAATCTCGCAAAAATTTGGCACTAATAACAGTAGACAAATCGGACTTTGTTGCACACAACTGTTGTTACCAACAAGTGCAAAATTTATATTCCCTTTTCCCAAAAATTAAAAATCAGTTTGTAAGTAAAAGTGGGAGACCTTGACATGGGAATATGACATGTAACAGCACATGATTTATAGTTCATTTTGCATTTCCACCTAAGCAAAAGTGGCTTGTCGAGCTGGATTTTTGTGAAGATGGCCTGTGCGGTGTTTCTGCATGTAATTACATACCTGTCAAGTGATACGGTTTCGCCATATTTTAATACGGGGAAAATGCAATTTTAGCAAATACGGGCGTATTGCCATTTCTGTACGCCAAAGAGAAAAATATACGGGAAAAAAAATTATTGAGAGTGTGGGGAGGAACACGTCGTGTGTGACCCCCACAGCGGGGCTGTCAGAGCGCTCAGCGTGAGCAATTATCACAACAGTGAGAAGTGTGGACTCATCATTAGGCTGATGGCTTCGCACCTTCTTAACAGATAAGCGTTATGAACAAGAGGACAGGTAGATGGACCATGCACAACATTTTATTTACAAAAAACATTTTTGAAATATGTATGCACATAAATGTGGGCGAAATAGACAAGTGCTACACAGCACAGCATCTTGTATATCGGCTCCCTGCTCCTCTGCCCCCTGTGCCGCTGCCACCACTGGTTCATCTACTGCATCATCCAATGTAGTGTCAAACGTCTCTCCATGACTCTCACACAGATTGTGCAGAGCACAACAAGTCAGCACCATAGATTTAACCAGTTTCATGTCACAGTCATTCCTCTCTCCTTCCTCCTTCCTTCTCTCCTCGTCATCAGCCATTTTCTTTGTTGTGGAGGATTTGGTCGCGTGTTTGACGTCATGAGAGTGTGGCGCCGCCTGCTGTTCAGGAACTCCCACCCACCGCAGGTGTGCCAGCAGGTGCGCCAGCAGTAGTTGAAAAGCAACTGAGGCCGAACCGAAGTGAGTAGAGTCGGGTTTTCAATCGGGGCTGGGCTGGGCTAATGGAAAAGGGCCTTTAGAGGCCATGTCCTTCCTATGCAGGCCTTTTTATCTCCCCCGCAAGCTAACGGCGGTAATTTTAACAGCCGTTTACATTCCTCCTGATGCTAACGTTAGCTTAGCACTCAATCACCTCCAGCACATTGTCAGCAGGCAGCAAAGAGATCACCAAACATATCCGGGTATTTCAAAACCGCAAACCCTGGATGACCAGAAAAGTCCAGGCTTTGATCAGAGCCCACAACTCAGCCTTCAGACAGAGGGACAGCTCTCTGTACAGCACCACCAGAGCCAACCTGAGGAGAGGCATAAAACTCGCTAAAAACACCTATAGGAGGAAGGTGGAGGGCTTCCTATCAGACAACAACCCCCAACAGATGTGGAGAAGCATCCAGGCCCTCACCAACTACAGGGGCCAGGGCCCCCCAGCATCAAACTGCAGCCTCACTCTGGCAGAGGAGCATAACAGCTTCTTTGCCCAGTTTGAGCATACCCTACCCCCCCCCCCCCCCCCACACACACACAGGTGCATGAGGTGAGGAGGCAACTGAGAGCAGTGAACCCACACAGAGCTGCTGGTCCAGACGACATCCCAGGAGCGGTGGTCAAAGCATGTGCAGACCAGCTGGTAGAGATCCTCACCAAACTGTTCAACCTCTCTCCCTGACGCACGCCATCATCCCCTCCTGCCTCAAGGCCTCCACCATCATCCCCATCCCCAAAAAGGCCACAATTGACAGCCTGAATGACTACAGACCCATAGCACTCACGTCTGTAGTCATGAAATGTTTTGAGCGACTGGTGTCCCAGCACATCAGGGACTGTCTCCCCCCCCTCCTTTGACCCCCATCAGTTCGCCTACAGGGAGAACTGGTCTACAGAAGATGCCATTGCCACCACTCTCCACAGAGTGCATAGCTACCTGGAGAACCTAAGGAGCTACGTGAGGATGCTCTTCATGGACTACAGCTCAGCTTTTAACATCATCATCCCAGACATCCTGATCAACAAACTGCACCTCCTCCAGAACCCCCCCCCCCCCACCTGCTCCTAGATAAAGAACTTTCTCACCAATCGCCCACAAACAGTCAGACTTGGCCCCCACCACTCCTCCACACTGTCCCTCAGCACTGGCTCCCCCCAAGGCTGCATGCTAAGCCCTCTACTGTACACCAAACTGTTGTTCCAGGTTGTTTGTACAGCAAACAACCTGGAACTGAATGTCCAAAAATCCAAAGAACTCATTCTGGACTTCAGAAAGAACAGACAGGACCCCCCGCCCCCCCATAAATGGCGACCGCATGGAATATGTCCCCGCCTTCAGGTTCCTGGGCACCCACATCTTCTCTGATCTCTCCTGGACTATCAACACCAAGGTCCTGGTGAAGAAGGCCCAGCAGCGGCTGCACTTCCTCGGTGTCCTGAGGAAGCACAACCTGGACCAGAAGCTGCTGCTGGTCTTCTATCGCTGCTCAGTGGAGAGCGTGCTCACCTACTGTCTGGGTGTGTGGTACGCTGGCTTCACGGCCGAGAACAGGAAGGCTGTGTAGAGGGTCATCACCACTGCCCAAAAAATTATCGGCTGCCCTCTGCCCTCCCTGGAAGACATCTCCAGAGCCTCCTGTCTCAGAAGGACCAAGGCCATCACAGGAGACCCCTCACATTCCGCCCACCACCTGTTTGACCTGCTTCCCTCTGGATGACAGTTCAGATCAATCAGGTCCCACACCTCCAGACTGGCAAACAGTTTCTTCCCCTTCGCCATCCAACCTGCAAGCAGTCAGAGGCCCCACCCCTCCCCCCGAATGCTTACATGCACAGAACTGAGGACCTTTTAATTATCACTATACCTCACCTGTCTTTGCACTCCTCACTTTCATGTATATTGACCCTCCGTGAAATCACTACTGTACATATTTTCCATAATCCTTGGGCCATTTTACTCTGTTATGTGTTCTGCATTCCACGCTCTTATGTACATACAGTTCCACCTGCATAGCGACTACTGTACCTGTGTATATACCTATGGGCTATTTATTAGTTTTACTTTTACCCTTACTTCAGTCGTGCAGTTAATTGTGTGTTCTGTAACTCTTTTATTTCAAATTCTTCTCACTTACTTTATTGCCAGTAGCCTGGTGGAGCACCCACAATTTCACTGTGCTGTACAACTATACAATGACAATAAGGCCTATTCTATTCTGTTCTGTTAAATTACAAATTGGGATATTCTAATTAACCCAGATGCACTAATATTCAGAATGAGGGCTAATATTTACAAAGATGAAAAAGAGATAGTGACTCCTGTAATTCAGTCATCTACTGCATTCAGCAACACGTTAGCCATGACAGCTCAGCCCTCAGCAACCAGAGACCTTATTGTCAAACAGGTAAGTTAACATAAACAGCACGTACTCACAGTATTGTCATTTTTCTAAAGCTTGAAACCGTTGGCCATTGAAAATAAGCGCCACTAACTTTCTTTACTCACTAAAACTTACCAAGCAGAAGCAGCCGTTAATGTCGTGGCTCCCTGGTGCCATTGTTTCAGATGCTTATGCATCACTGTAGTGCTGCCGTGATAGGAAAGGTCTACCTTGCAAAGTCTGCATTTTACTTGTTTCGTTGTTTTCTTCTGTGAAATGTTCCCATACTACAAAAAGTTTGGGTCTGCCTTTTTTTTTTAGCTCCGCTTCTGTGTTTATCCTTCTGCTTCGCCAAGCTGTGCTCCTCTTCTTCTTCGCTGGAAATTTTTCACGCATGTTGGTCAACAGAGGTGCTATTGCCCGCAGCAGTTCCGGCCGTGCATTGCAGTTACAACTGAACATTTCTGCGGCATGCATAAAAACTTTATAATTAAACAATTTGTCGACCATAAAAATCTTAGTCGACAAATTTTTATTGTCAACATTATCGATAACGTCGACTAATCGATTTAGCCCTATAGGCAGGTGAGTGGAGGCCCTCCAGGACTACCAGTTTGAGATCCGGCATCAACCAGGATGACTGCATGGCAATGCCGGCTCCCTTTCTGGATGGTGCCCACTGAGACGCCTTTGCTCACTCCGTTCTCGAATGCTGACTTTTTCTTCTTTTTTTTACATGTTTGCTGCTCTTTCTACAGTGCATAAAGGTCATGCACGATGACCAACAGACACTACTGGACATCGCCAAGACAAGCAGTTATACGGAATTTACTGGCTTCATACCACCCAATCTTTTTTTTTTTTATTTTGTATACTTTATTGATCCCCAAAGGGGAAATTGAGGGCATCCACCTGGATGGATGAAGCAGCCACGGTACGGTGCTATCCCTTAACCATTCACACACACATTCACACCTAGGGCCACTTTAGAGTCTCCAATTAACCTAACCATGATCCACGGCCGTCAACGTGCTGGAATTCGGAGCGGAGCACACTGCCCTTTCCACCCCTCCCCCGTCCCCTTCACGGACTGACATGCCTTCCGACAGTTCTACCGGAGCTGGAGCCCAAACAATGGGGGGCGGGAGGTGGAGGGGGGTGGTCACAACCCCTTCTGACCGTTCTAGGGGGAGCAGTGTGGGCACCCAGCACACGTGTGGGCACCCAGCACAATGCAGACTGATAATATTCACGCTCAGCAAGGATTGCATACAAACAGAGAGCCCCTTGGGGGACAACCAGTTAATCACGCAATTGATATGTGTGGACTGATATCAATATGTAAATGTTCCTTGCATTCTCTTTTGTCCTATTGTTATACATCCCCGGAGCAAAGAGAGGAATTCCAGTGCCAGTAATTACGCAATTGATATGTATTGACTTATGTATATCAATATGTAAATGTGCCATGCATTCTCTCTTGTCTGTATAAATGTGCTGACTTTACATGCCTTAGGGGGCTCACTCACAGCGCATTGACAACAGCGCACACACAGGACACAATGCTGCAGTGTGTCTCTTGTTGGAGGAATAAAAACTCTTAAACCTTCAGCTCGCCGTGTCACGCCTGAACTTATTTCGTTCCTCCACACTGGTGACCCCGACGCGAATGGACTGTCTCTCCCTTCTGCCATGCTGTGGACTATTTTGTTCCTCCACACTGGTGACCCTGACGCGAATCGACTGTCTCTCCCTTCTGCTGCGCTGTGGACTATTTTGTTCCTCCACACTCCACTCCTCCACAATCTGCAATGCATTGTGTGACCACGCAGCAATCGTCACCACCCCCAGGACGGCCCCAAAGCACCAAGCCTGCGTGAGCATGCTGACCCCAAGAGAGCACATCAGAGGAGGCGCGGTAGGTGAGGTAAGTGAGGAGGGCTACATGCTAGGTTAAAAGCCCGCGCTAGCTGCCCACCGCTGCCTAGCCTCCTGCTAACTAACGTATGGTCTCTGGAAAACAAGCTAGACAAAGTAAGAGTAAGGATTAAAGACCAGCTGGAGATAAGAGAGTGCTGCGCCTTAATTTTCTGTGAAACCTGGCTCTTAAACAGAGTCCCTGAGTGCGCCATTCAACTACAGACTCACTCAACACGCCGGGCAGACCAAACTGAAGCCTCGGGTAAGACTGGGGGAGGTTATAAACAACTCGTGGTGTGGAGATGTACAGACTGTTTACAAGCACTGTTCACCTGATGTGGAGTTTTTACTGCTGAAATGCCGTCCCTATTATCTACCGAGGGAATTCACTGCCATGTTTTTGGCCGCTGTTTACATCTGTCCACAAAGTAACTACACAGCAGCGCTACACAAACTACATGACGTCATCAGCACAGTAGAGACGACCCATCCCGATGCTGTTTTTATTGTTGCTAGTGTGGGGACACACATTCGTGACCTGCTTTTGGACTCACATTTTAGACCAGAGCAAGGGCAGAGCTTCTGTGGTTATTACAGGAAGCTGCAGGAGAGTTAGCTTTGGTATGCAAAGCTTGAGACTGTGGGATATAATTAAAGGATTAATGAGGGGATGCATTGTAGATAGTGGTGTGATATCATGCAGAGAGGATGCATTGTTGCTGTCTTTATAATGCAATGGTTTTGTGAGACATGTGACCTGTTAACTGTAAGAGTCCTGGTATTTAAGGACGAGAGTTCCCTTTGTCGTCCTCTTTTATTCTGCTTTGTGATGTTGGAAGATGTGAATAAAACTGACTCGAGAGATAAACTCTGCCTCGTCATTTTCACATTTCCACACTGGTGACCCCAAGATGTATCATGCATGAGGAGAATTCCCCCGGGCCAGCCTCGTCAGGAGCCCTCAGCCAAGTGAATGCTGCTACAGTCCAGCTACCGGACTTCTGGCAGAACAATCCACGCTCCTGGTTCAACGCGGTTGAGGCGCAGTTCAACCTCCGGGGGATATCAGTCGATGCCACAAGATTCTACCACGTAGTCGCAAAGCTGGACAACAACACGGCCCAGCATGTGGAGAGCCTGATCGACCAGCCGCCCGGACAACGACAAATACGGCACGTTGAAGGCTGCACTCATCCAGCAATTCACCCCCTCGGCGGAGGAGCGAGCAGAGAGGCCCCTGGGGCTGACGGAGTCAGAAAATGACATGCCTGCGAACCTGATGGAGAAGTTGTTGAGGTTGAAAGACTCTGACGATGATCACTTCATTTTCACCCACTTCTTCCTCAGGACTATACCGTCAGCAGCGAGAGCGACCTTGGCCAGTTCGCCACTGTTGGCCCAACGGGACTACCGCGTGCTGGGTCGAGAAGCGCAGCGGATTGTCAACGCAGCGACCGGAGACGACAGGAGGCCAGAGGCAGCGGTACCAGACGCACCGACGACGGCGGCGGCAGGGGCCAGGGTACGCGGATCGGATGTCCTTTGTTTCTACCATCGCCGCTTCGCAGAGAGGGCACGCAAATGTGTACCACCGTGCCAGTTCGGGCGTTCGGGAAACGCCAAGACCGGGGGTCGGTAGCAGCCGCGGCCCTCGGGGAGGAGAACAAGCTGCTCTTCTTATCGGACGTACGCTCAGGGAGGCAGTTCCTCGTCGACACAGGCTCCCAGTTGAGTTTCATCACGCCTTCCTACGCGGACAGACTAGCTGGTTCCAGAGGTCCCCGGGTGTCAGCAGCAAATGGCTCGGAGATTAAGACCTTCGGTGAGAAGACTCTGCTTCTGTCTCTACACGGCCGTACATTTGAGTGGACTTTTGTTGTAGCAGCAGTAAATTTCAATATGTTGGGGGCTGATTTTCTGTGCTCACGTGGTTTGTTGGTTGATCTCGCTAACAGGCGCTTGGTTAATGCACTTTCTTTTGATTCTATCCCCTGCACAGCGCGAGTGGCCCTGCCTACAGCACAAGCCAACGTCACAGCTGCAAGCGGTAAGTTCCACACACTGCTCACTCAGTTCCCAGCACTCACGGTCCCCACCTTTTCGGCAACAGTCGCTAAGCACGGGGTGGAGCATTTTATTACCACTACCGGACCGCCCGTTTTTGCAAAAGCTCGGCACTTGGACGCAGCTAAACTAGCCATAGAGCGCGAGGAATTCGCCAGCCTGGAGAGGTTGGGTATTATCAGACGTTCAAACAGTCCGTGGGCTTCCCTGCTGCACATGGTCCCGAAAGCCGACGGATCATGGCGACCTTGCGGGGATTTCCGCAGGTTAAACAATGCTACAGCTCATGACCGCTACCCAATCCCGCATATCCAAGATTTTCCCGTTCATTTGGCAGGGGCGCGTGTTTTTTCTAAAATAGACTTGGTCCGCAGTTACCACCAAGTCCCAGTGCGCGCTGAGGACATACCCAAAACAGCGGTGATAACTCCATTTGGCCTCTTCGAGTTTTTACGCATGCTATTCGGACTTAAAGGGGCGGCTCAGACGTTCCAACGCATGATGGACGCGGTGCTTCGCGATCTCCCTTTCATGTTCGTCTACTTGGACGATATTTTAATAGCCAGCGAGTCCGAAGACGAACAGGAAAAACACCTGGCCACAGTTTTCCAAAGGTTGGGAGATCATGGGTTAATAATCAACCCAGCGAAGTGTCAGTTCGGGGTGGCGCAGATCGATTTTTTAGGACATCGTGTCTCCCCCGAAGGAGCAGTTCTGCTTCCTGATAAAATGCGCGCGGTGGCAGATTTTCCCCGGCCACAGACGGTCAGGGCGTTGCAGGAGTTTTTGGGAATGGTGAATTTTTATAACCGTTTTCTCCCCCGCGCGGCGCAACTCATGCAGCCGCTGTATGCCGCGCTCAAAAAAAAGAAACCCGCGGATAAGGTCGAGTGGTCCCCGGAGCGGGACCAAGTGTTCTCGGAGGTGAAAGCAGCTTTGGCAAGGGCTGCGTTGTTGGCACATCCAGACCCAACTGCCCGCAAAGCGCTCACCACTGACGCTTCAGAGGTGGCCATAGGGGCGGTCGTGGAGCAACATGTAGCCGGGGTTTGGCAGCCCCTCGCTTTTTTCAGCAGGACCTTGCGCGATAGCGAACGTAAATACAGCGCGTTCAACAGGGAGCTGCTCGCTCTCCATTTGGCCATTCGCCACTTTCAGTTCTGGCTGGAGGGACGCTCTTTCACCACGTTCGTTGACCACAAACCGCTCACATTCGCGATGGCCAAGGTTTCCGAACCGTGGTCAGGCCGGCAGCAGAGACAGCTGGCCACGATATCAGAGTTTACCACTGATATCCAGCATGTGGCGGGCAAACTCAATGTAGTGGCAGACTGCCTCTCGCGCGCTGTAGCGGCCCCAGTCAGCGTGGGAATAGATTACGCAGCCATGGCCGCAGAGCAGGGTAGTGACGCGGACGTGCGCGCGCTCCAGTCTGGACCAACAGGGTTAAGGCTGGAGAACAGGGTGCTGCAAGATGGTATGCCCCCCCTAATCTGCGATGTCTCCATGGGTCGGCCGCGACCAGTAGTACCAGCTGCGTGGCGCCGCTGCGTTTTTGACTCGATTCATTCTTTGGTGCACCCAGGAGTGTGCGCGTCGGTCAAAATGGTAGGAGAAAAATTTGTGTGGCCGAGCCTCCGCAAGCAAGTGAAAGAGTGGGCAGCAGCCTGCACGGCGTGTCAACGAGCCAAAGTACACAGGCACACGAGAGCTCCTTTGGAGCCGTTTCACATTCCGGCCAAGAGGTTCGACCACGTTCATGTGGACCTCGTGGGCCCCCTCCCGCTGTCACAAGGGTGCACACACCTTCTCACAATGGTGGACCGCACCACGCGCTGGCCTGAAGTGGTCCCGCTGGCATCAACCACGGCCGAGGAGGTTGCGCGCACGTTTTTAACAGCTTGGGTGGCGCGCTTCAGCGTTCCATCGGATGTTACGTCCGACAGAGGCCCTCAATTTGTTTCCGAGCTTTGGTCGGCAATGGCCCGCAGCCTGGGTGTCACAATTCACCACACAACCGCGTACAATCCGCAGGCTAACGGGTTATGCGAACGTTTTCATAGGTCATTGAAAGCAGCTCTCAGAGCGTCACTGACGGGTGCAAATTGGGTAGACAAGTTACCGTGGGTGTTGTTGGGGTTGCGTTCTGCACCTAAAGAGGACTTAGAAGCCTCCCCAGCAGAGCTCGTGTTTGCGCAGCCACTCCGGCTGCCTGGGGAGTTTCTCCCAGATAACCCTGCGCCAGACACCTTCCCGTCTCAGCTGTTGCGGAGTGACATAGAATCAAACACGCTGCCCGGCCCCGCGCACCACAGTTTTCCGCACGTTTTTGTGCCTAAAACTTTGAAGAACGCAGAGTTGTTTTTGTCAGACACGATGCGCACCGAACCCCGCTGCGACCGCCTTATGACGGACCCTTCAGAGTGCTGGAAACAGGGGACAAGCAGTTTTTGCTAGATTTGGGGGGTAGGGAAGAGAAAGTTGGCATAAACAGACTCAAACCCGCTTTTGTGGTGGCAGATGAGCAAGTGCTGTTGGCGAGGGCCCCGCGGCGAGGCAGACCCCCGCGGAGGGCTTCACAGAGTAATGTTTCCCCAGAACCCCCACAGGTGCTGACAAAAGGTTTCCACCCCCAGACGGCAAACCCCCAGCGTGACAGCGCCGCGGAGATGTCCAACCCCAGCTACAGCCGATACGGCAGGAGACGGAAGCCCAGACAGCATGTGGACTGATGTGTATTGATAATATCACGGCATGCATGTTGTTTTTCCCTTGTTTGTTCTAAAATGCTGGGGGGGGGCTTTGTGTGGGGACACACATTCGTGACCTGCTTTTGGACTCACATTTTAGACCCGAGCAAGGGCAGAGCTTCTGTGGTTATTACAGGAAGCTGCAGGAGAGTTAGCTTTGGTATGCAAAGCTTGAGACTGTGGGATATAATTAAAGGATTAATGAGGGGATGCATTGTAGATAGTGGTGTGATATCATGCAGAGAGGATGCATTGTTGCTGTCTTTATAATGCAATGGTTTTGTGAGACATGTGACCTGTTAACTGTAAGAGTCCTGGTATTTAAGGACGAGAGTTCCCTTTGTCGTCCTCTTTTATTCTGCTTCGTGATGTTGGAAGATGTGAATAAAACTGACTCGAGAGATAAACTCTGCCTCGTCATTTTCACATTTCCACACTAGTGACTTTAACCAGTGCAATTTACGGACTGTACTTCCCAAATATTACCAGCATGTGAACATTCCCACCCGCAATAAGAACACACTGGATCATGTTTACACCAACATACACGATGCATACAGAGCAGCACCCCACCCCCACTTCGGACAGTCAGATCACATCTTCCTGTTTATGTACCCAGCCTACAGACAAAAGCTGAAACAAACAAACCCTGTTATTAAACAAATTAAACACTGAACTCGAGAGGCTGAGAGCACCCTGCAAGACTGTTGTGCCTGTACAGACTGGGATTTTTTTTTTTTTTTTTTTTTTTTTGTTACTTATTTGTACCCGTAGGTAGACTTGGTTTGCAGTCTGGTGACAAGCCACCGGCTGCTGGTCGCTGCGTGTGCGAGCGCCCTAAACCTACATGTTTTTGGTGTGCGGGAGGAAACCGGAGAAATCCCGGAGTAAACCCGCGCAACACGGGGAGAACATGCAAACTCCACACAGTTCACTGTTGGTCGGGGGCTGGGATCGAACCCACGATCTCATGATCCCCGCGGTCCCCCGGCCGAGGGTAAAACTGTGCTGCCACAGTGCTAAACCACTGCGCCACCGTGCAGCCATGGGATGTGTTTAAAGCTGAAGCCACCTGGGAGGACTCTTCTGTAAACATACAGGACTATGCTGAGTATGTGACTGGGTACATCACCACATGTGTTGACACTATCGTACCCACCATACAAGTTAGGAAGTTCCCAAACCAGAAGCCCTGGATCAACGGCCAGATACGTCAGATGCTGCATGCTCGCGCTCTTGCATTTAAATCAGGCAATGAGGTCGAGTACAAAGCTGCAAAGTATGGACTGAGGAGGGCTATAACAACAGCCAAGAGGCAGTACAGGTAAAAGCTGGACAGCCTCTACTCCTCTCCTGACCAGGGCGCATGTGGCAAGGCCCACAACACATCACAGACTACAAGAGGACCAACGGCAACACCACTAGCTCCACAGACAGCCTGCTGGATAATCTCACTATCTTTTACACGCATGCCATTGCTGCAGCACTCCATTATTCTCTCTCCCACCTGGAAGATGGGAGAGATCTGAGTGGTGAGAGATACCGGAGTGGTGGCTCAGTTGGTAGAGCATCTGCCCCACACCTGGGAGGCAGGGGTTCAAATCCCAGCCGGGTCATGCCGAAGACCATATAAAAGTGGAACTTCCTGCCGTCCAGTTTGATGCTCAGCAATAATGGAATGGAGGAGGGAAATCTGTGGCGGCGCCTTGCATGGCAGCGGCCCTCTGATTCTACACTTGTGATGTGTGTGATTGACACTGTAGATAGGTAAAGCACAATCTCGTTCTACTGTACATGATTGGTTGTACGGTTGAATGACAATAAGGGTGATTTAATTAATTAATTTAATTAAGATAAAGACTCCTGCATTAGGATGCTCTTTTGTCGACTACAGCTCCGCCTTCAGCACGGTCATCCCCCACAAACTCACCGATAAACTGTCTTCACTTGGCCTGCACCCCACCCTCTGTGACTGGCTACTGGACTTTCTGACTGGCAGGCCCCAGTCTGTCAGGATGGGTAACAGGACCTCAGCCAGCATCATCACGGACACAGGTGTCCCACAGGGTTGTGTTCTCAGCCCCATCCTCTACAGCAGGGGTCACCAACTAAAACTGCAAAAGGTCCGATAAGTCGGTCCTCCTTCCCAGCCAAGGTCCAAACTAAGTGTGGGAATCTTTAGGCACCTCATGATTCAATTATGATTCAGAACTCCAACTTGATTCTAAAACCATTTTCAATGCATCTTGACACATTTTTTTTTTCCATTCAAGATTTTTCCCTCCCACTGTATGACAACTTGGCCCTTTTAAAGCAAAGTATTTGCAGTGACCCATGAATTTACTTCCAACATCTTTTATTAAAACAAATGGAAGAGAAATTTGACACATGGTGAGCAGTGGTGGCTTTATGGTTAGGGATATGAACTGGTGAGTGGAGGGTTGCGGGTTCGATCCCTGGACTGGCAGGATTCAATCTGGGTGGGACAGATAACATAGCAGTGTTTGCCCCACCCTCCCTAACCCCACTGTGGTGCCCTTGAGCAAGGCCCTTAACCCCAACTGCTGCAGTGGAGCTGCTCAGTGGCCACAGGTCAGTCTGTGCTTGTATTGGGCAGCTTCCTGGTGTGAATGTGAACAGGGCGTCGTTTAAAAAGAGAGGTTTCCTCTCAATGGAACTACCCTGTATAAATAAAGGTTAAATAAAAAAATAAAATAAACATGGACAAATTTATCTCAAAATGTGCTTTAAAGAACTGTCATCCTTTCATTGACATTCTTTCAGAAGACCACAGCTGTCACCAGATAGGCCAGTATCATTTAACTTGCTTTCACACATTATTTTATTAAGCTTGTGTTTTAGCTGCATTTAGCTCTATATAAATTTTTTAACAAAAAAAAATTAAAATGAATTCGATGTTCAATTTCAAACAAAACATAAAATTTTATAATGCTGGGCTGCACGGTGGCGCAGTGGTTAGCACTGCGGCAGCACAGTTTACCCTTGGCCGGGGGATTGTGGGGATCGTGGGATCGTGGGTTCGATCCCAGCCCCCGACCAACAGTGATCTGTGTGGAGTTTGCATGTTCTCCCCGTGTTGCGTGGGTTTACTCCGGGATTTCTCCGGTTTCCTCCCACATGCCAAAAACATGCATGTTAGGTTAATTGGCTGTTCTAAATTGTCCCTAGATATTTGTTTCCTATAGGCCCTTAGAATAGAGGGTTAGTATTAATGAAAGCGCTTTGAGTGGTCTTTGTGACTAGAAAAGCGCTATATAAGTGCAGGTTAGTTAGTTAGTTAGTATAATACAGGAGAACACTAAATGTGTTTGTTGACTCCAAATATATAGGTCTAAAATTCTAAAATCTACAACTAAAATCCTAAAAATGTTTTACAGGAGAACACAAAGTAAATTGTATTGCATTAAAAAAAAGATTAATATCTAAAAAAAAAAATCACAAAAAGTCCACCTCTATACAATATTTTCAGTGCAGAAAAAAACTGTTTCAAACTAAGACAAAAAAACCGGACACAAAATATAACTCCAGGACAGAATTCCTCAATATTTATTTATCAACAGTAAACTCTATTAAAGCATGGATGGAGCTGTAATTCCACGGTTACAGGGAGAGGGGAGATGGAACTTTTTATGTTCAGTAACACAGGGAGCTTTTACTGAGTTTTTAAGTGATAACCAGCAACCTCACCTCTGCATCCCAGCGTGGACTACTCTCGGCTCACAACAGCGCTTCTTTTTGTGGGTCCAGACCACTCTGTCCGGGGAGGATGTCAGCCTTGTGTGTGTGTGGGGGGGGGGATGCGCCCGCAGCAAATCTGATTTTGCAACCAGCTGCATACTCTCTGGAGCGGTTGGAGCCCGAGTGGTTGCCAATGCAGCAGTTCAGTTCAGCTTTTTCTATTTTTTTCCTCACCAAAATAAAACAGTCTCCCTTCTCCCCAAATTGTATCAAAAGGCTTCGGGGTCCGGATCCGGACCGGAGTCTGCCAGTTGGTGACCCCTGCTCTACAGCCTCTTCACCCATGACTGTGTTGCCTCCCACAAGGACAATATCATCTTAAAGTTTGTAAATGACACAGCAGTGATAGGACACATCACTGGTGGTGATGAAGCATCCTACAGGAGGGAGGTGGCCAGCCTGGTGTCATGGTGTGAGGACAACAACCTCACCCTCCACGCGGGCAAGAAAAAGGAGATGATAGTGGACATGAGGAAGGGAAGGGGGAGACCCCATCAGCCGCTGTTCATCCGGGAGCTTGAGGTGGAGAGGGTGAGCAGCTTTAAATACCTGGGCATCCACATCAGCAAGGACCTTACGTGGGCACATAACACCACAGAGCTGCTTAAGAGAGCTCAACAGCGGCTGTACTTTCTGAGGAGGCTGAAGAAGTTTGGCATGTCCCCCAGGATCCTCAACAATTTCTACAGCTGCATCATCGAGAGCATTCTGACCAACTGCATCACTGCGTGGTACAGCAGCACTACTGCCCTGGAACGCAAACGCCTGCAAGTGGTGAAGACAGCGGAGAATATCATCAGGACTCCACTCCCCTCTCTGCAGAGCATCTACCACTGCAGAGTCCAAAGGAGAGACGCCGCCATCCTCCAGGACCCCACCCACCCCCAGCACAGAATGTTCACACTTCTATCCCCAGGCCAGAGGTACAGAAGTGTGAAATGCAGGACAACCAGACTAAAAAAAACTCCTTTTCCACTGCCATCAGACTCCTGAGCAAATAAACTCCCAAACAAACTCTCTATTTGCAAACACAGCTTGCAAATAGGAATTCACACACTGGTTGCTAAATTTGCACATTGCTCACGTGTACAGTGTACACAGTCTCACACCGTTTCATGTCCATATCATCTCTGCTGCTAAATTACCATTGTACAGTCCACTGGGTATTATCATTACAGAGAAATTACAGAGAAATTCTCACACTGGGTGCTAATTTGTAATTTGCACATTGCTCATTTGCACACTGTGCATAGGCTTATGCCATCTCAGGTTCATATCATCTCTGATATTAATATACAGTATCTCACAAAAGTGAGTACACCCCTCATATTTTTGTAAATATTTTAATATATCTTTTCATGGGACAACACTGAAGGTATGACACTTTGATACAATGTAGTCAGTGTACAGCTTGTATAACAGTGTAAATTTGCTGTCCCCTCAAAATAACTCAACACACAGCCAATAATGTGTAAACCGCTGGCAACAAAAGTGAGTACACCCCTAAGTGAAAATGTCCAAATTGTGCCCAAGTGTCAATATTTTGTGTGGCCACCATTATTTTCCAGCACTGCCTTAACTCTCTAGGGCAGGGGTGGGCAATCATGTGCCATGGAGGGCCATTCCACTGCAGGTTTTCTACTCCACCCAGTCCCTTCAGCAGGTGTTTTCACTGATTAGCAATCCTTGAAGCTGATTAGAGTAAACACCTGCTGAAGAGAATGGGTGGAACAGAAAACCTGCAGTGGAATGGCCCTCACTGCCCACCCCTGCTCTAGGGTATGGCGTTCACTAGAGCTTCACAGGTTGCCACTGGAATCCTCTTCCACTCCTCCATGACGACATCACGGAGCTGGTGGATGTTAGAGACCTTGTGCTCCTCCACCTTCCGTTTGAGGATGCCCCACAGATTCTCAATAGGGTTTAGGTCTGGAGACATGCTTGGCCAGTCCATCACCTTTACCCCCAGTTTCTTTAGAAAGGCAGTGGTCGTCTTGGAGGTGTGTTTGGGGTCGTTATCATGTTGGAATACTGCCCTGTGGCCCAGTTTCTGAAAGGAGGGGACCATGCTCTGCTTCAGTATGTCACAGTACGTGTTGGCATTCATGGTTCCCTCAATGAACTGTAGCTCCCCAGTGCTGGCAGGACTCATGCAGCCCCAAACCATGACATTCCCACGACCATGCTTGACTGTAGGCAAGACACACTTCTCTTTGTACTCCTCACCTGGTTGCCGCCACACATGCTTGACCCCATCTGAACCAAATAAGTTTATCTTGGTGTCGTCAGACCACAAGACATTGGTCCAGTAATCCATGTCCTTCATCTGCTTGTCTTCAGCAAACTGTTTGCAGGCTTTCTTGTGCATCATCTTTAAAAGGGGCTTCCTTCTGGAACAACAGCCATGCAGACCAGTTTGATGCAGTGTGCGGCGTATGGTCTGAGCACTGACAGGCTGACACCCCAACCCCTTCAACCTCTGCAACAATGCTGGTAACGCTCATATGTCTATTTTCAAAAGACAACCTCTGGATGTAGCGCTTAGCACGTGCACTCAACTTCTTTGGTCGACCATGGCAAGGCCTGTTCTGAGTGGAACCTATCCTGTTAAACCACTGTATGGTCTTGGCCACTGTGCTGCAGCTCAGTTTCAGGGTGTTGGTAATCTTCTTATAGCCTAGGCCATCTTTATGTAGAGCAACAATTCTTTTTTTCAGATCCTGTGAGTGTTCTTTGCCATAGGTTGCCTTGTTGAACTTCCAGTGACCAGTGTGAGAGAGTGTGAGAGTGATAACACCAAATTTAACACAACTGCTCCCCATTCACACCTGAGACCTTGTAACACTAACAAGTCACATGACACCGGGGAGGAAAAATGGCTAATTGGGCACAATTTGGACATTTTCACTTAGGGGTGTACTTACTTTTGTTGCCAGCAGTTTAGACATTAATGACTGTGTGTTGAGTAATTTTGAGGGGGCAGCAAATTTACACTGTTGTATAAGCTGTACACTGACTACATTACATTGTATCAAAGTATCATATCTTCAATGTTGTCCCATGAAAAGATATAATAAAATATTTACAAACATGTGAGGGGTGTAATCAGTTTTGTGAGATACTGTACCATTGTCCATTATAGTCATCCAGTGAATTTTCAATTTTCATTCTTCTTGTTTGCTCTAGTTTAACTGCTTTAACTGTCCTAATTGCCTAATGTGTGTTATTAGTATTCATTAGTATTAGTCTTAGTATCAAAGTGTGTTTAAGGTGTCCTAATTGCCTAATGTGTGTAATTAGTGTGTGTTATTAGTGTGTGTTATTAGTATTCATTAGTATTAGATGTGTTATTACCTTAGTAGTATTGATGTATATCTATTACCTTGGCATCCGTTCAGAGAGCAGAGTAAGAATTTCATTGCTCAGGAAATGCTGCATTTCTTAACTGTGCACATGATAATAAAGACTTTGAATCTTGAATCTTTCTTGACGGCCATGCAAGGTGAAGAGGTGCCAATACTGCGGGAGACAGGAGGACCGTTGCCTTCCAGATCCAAAAGTTGCTGCACTGCGGGATAAGATAAGATAAGATAAGATAAGCCTTTATTAGTCCCACAACGGGGAAATTCCAGGATTGCAACAGCACAGGGATAGCAACACTCAGAGCAACAATCAGAAGGCAAGAAAAAAAACAAGCAAGCAAGAGCAGCTAATATACATATGTACATATTACTATAAAATATATATATACACACACACACACACACACACACACAGACACACAGTGCAGAGCATTGTAGCTGGATGGAATAAATATATGAATATATGAACACACAGTGCAGAGCATTGTAGCTAGATGGAATAAATATGTAAATATATAAACACCCACAGTACGGAGCATTGCAGCTAGGTGGAATAAATATGCAAGTATATAAACACACACAGTGCGGAGCAATGTAGCTAGATGGAATAATATGTAGATATATAAAAACACAGTGCGGAGCATTGTAGCTAGATGGAATAAATATATAGATATATAAATATAAACACACCCAGTGCTGAGCATTGTAGCTAGATGGAATAAATATATAGATATATAAATATAAACACACCCAGTGCAGAGCATTGTAGCTAGATGGAATAAATATGTAAATATATAAACACACACAGTGCAGAGCATTGTTGCTAGGTGGGATGAAACAGCATAACCGTCTATTTAGTTATCCTACATGGTATGATTATGTGCCCATACATATTCTCACCCTCCATAGCGACCGGTATGTTCCTAGTTGTATGCCGGAGAGGACCATTGTGTAAGTCTATTGCATCTTTTGCATTCAAAAAAAACTATTAGTTTGTTACGTCTTTTTGCTATCTCTGCGAGCAGCCCTGCTTAGGTTGTACAGTCTGACAGCCGTTGGTAGGAAGGACCTACGAAACCTCTCGGTTGTGCACCTGGGATGATGTAGTCTGCTGCTAAATGAGCTCCTCAGTGCATCCAGTATGTCCTGCATAGGGTGGAACTCGGACTCCAGCAGAGATGACAGTTTAGCCACCGTCCTTCTCTCTCCTATCTCCTCCATCGGATCAAGGCGTTGCCCCAGGACAGAGCTAGCTTTCTTAATCAGTTTGTTCAGTCTCTTCCTATCGGCTGCAGTAATGCCACTGCCCCAGCAGACCACTCCAAAAGTGATGGCTGATGCCACCACCGTGTCATAGAATGACTTCAGCAGCGCCCCTTGTACACCAAAAGACCTGAGTCTCCTCAGCAGGAACAGCCTGCGCTGTCCCTTCTTGTAGAGTGCGTCAGTATTGTGTGACCAGTCTAGTTTATTGTTCAGATGAATACCCAGGTACTTGTAGGATGTCACCATCTCGATGTCTGTTCCCTGTATATTTACTGGTGCTGTGAGGGGCTGCCCATGCCTGCGGCAGTCCACCACCAGCTCCTTAGTTTTCCTCGCGTTGATCTGGAGGCAGTTCCGATGGCACCAGTCCACAAAGTCCTGGATAAGCCCTCTGTACTCAGCTTCATCTCCGCTGGAGATGAGACCAACGATCGCAGAGTCATCAGAGAACTTCTGTAGATGGCAATGTGTTGTGTTGTGTGAGAAGTCCGCAGTATAAAGAGTGAACAGGAAGGGAGCCAGCACCGTTCCCTGGGGGGCCCCCGTGCTACTGATGATCGTGTCGGAAACACAGTCCCGGGTTCTCACAAACTGAGGCCGGTTTGTGAGGTAGTCCAGGATCCATGATGACAGGTGCTGGTCCACCCCTGCGCGCAGCAGCTTGTCCTTCAGGATCATCGGTTGGATGGTGTTGAAAGCACTGGAGAAGTCAAAGAACATGATCCTCACCATATTCCCGGGCTTCTCCAGGTGGGACAGAGAACGGTGAAGGAGGAAGATCACCGCATCCTCCACCCCAATGCCATGCTGGTAGGCGAACTGGAGTGGATCCATCGCTGGTTCCACCAGGGGGCGGAGATGAGCAAGGAGCAGTCTCTCCAGGGTCTTCATCAAGTGGGACGTCAAGGCCACCGGTCTGAAGCTGTTCAGGTCTTTGGGGTGGGAAGTTTTTGGTACAGGTACCACACAAGATGTTTTCCACAGCTGTGGTACCCTCCCCAGTTTCAGGCTCATGTTGAAGATATACGTCACAATCCCACACAGCTGGTCTGCACAGGACTTGAGGAGCTTTGCGCTGATGCCGTCCGGTCCCGACGCCTTCCTCGCCTTGATCTTCCTCAGCTCCGTCCTCACCTGGGTCTTGGTCAGGGTCAGGATGGGGGGCTGTGTGTTGGGAGTGGGGGGGGGGTGTCGGTGGAGTGGGGAGTGGGTAGCAGGACTTGATTTCTTAGAGGCAGCAGTGGTTGTTGTGCAGACAGGGGGGAGGGCGGTTGGTCAAATCTATTGAAAAACAGATTCAGGTTGTTCGCCCACTCCCTGCCCCCCGTGGCCTGGGGGGAGGTATTCTGGAGCCCCGAGATGGTTTTGAGGTTTCTCCAGACCCCGCTGATGTTGCTCTGTTGCAGCTTGTCCTCCATCTTCTTCCTGAAGCTGTCCTTGCCTTCTCTGATCTTTCTCCTCAGCTCCCTCTGTACGGACTTCAGCATCTCCCTGTTCCCCGACCTGAAGATCCTCTTCTTCTCTCTCAGAAGTGTTTTTATCTCAGGGTTGATCCAGGGTTTGTTGTTTGAGTGACGCCGTATGGTCTTGGTGGGAACGGATTTGTCCACACAGAAGCTGAGGTAGCCCGTGAAGGTGTGAATGAGGCCATCGATGTCCTCACCATGTGGATCGCAGAGCTGCTTCCAGGCAGTGGCTTCAAAACAGTCCTTTAGAGTGTCCATTGTCTCCTCAGACCATAACTCCACAGTGTGCATGGCCGGAGGTTGTCTGTGCACTAGGGGTTTGTACACCGGTCGGAGATGAACCAAGTTGTGATCCAATCTCCCAAGTGGGGGGAGTTGTGATGAGGTGTACGCCTCCTTAGTGTTTGCGTAGAACAAATCCAGTGTTTTATTGTCTCTAGTGTGGCATGTGACATACTGGGTGAAAGTGGGCAGAATGGGAGACAGTGAAACGTGGTTGAAATCGCCTGAGATGAGGAGAAGAGCACTGGGTGTTCTGTCTGCAGCCTGCTGGTTACTGAATGGATGACGTCACGCGCTGTCCCAGCGTTCGCCCTCGGATTTGCATAAACAACAATGCAGATCACGTGTGAGTGTTCTCTCGGGAGATATGTAGGCCTCATGCTAACAGCTAGCAACTCAATGTCTTTGCTGCAGTGTCGTTGTTTAACAGTGATATGTCCCGGTCTACACCAGTTGTTGTTAACATACATTATCACTCCACCGCCCCTAGTTTTGCCACTCTCTGGTATTCGGTCAGCTCGTATCATGTGAAAACCCTCCAGCTCAATGTTAGCATCTGCTGCTAGTTCAGTTAGCCACGTCTCAGTAAACAAAAGGAGAGAGCACTCCCGGTAAGTGCTATCATAACGGGAGATAGCCGCTAGCTCATCTAACTTTCCCAGTATCGACCGTACATTTCCCATGACAACAGATGGAAGGGAGGGTCTGTACCTTATATTTTTTGTCCTCCGCCTTACTCCAGCCCGGCAGCCGCGGCGTTTTCGCCTCAGTTCTCTCGGTATGTCGAGTTTTTCCAGTGGGACCGGGTGGCGGTTAAATGCTAGCAGCTCTTCCCTGTTGTATCGTATCCTGCTATAAACAGTGGCTCCGTCCACCGGCTCAGGAGACATTTGGGACGATCTGTGTGTCCGTGATATAAGTGGGGTGAAAAAAAAAGTGATCAAAAGAGAGAGGAAGGGAAAAAAAACTCGGAATCGAGCCGCTGTTGCAAAAGGCAGCCGACTGGTGTGGCGCCGAGAGGAGATATTTTGCTGAGATGCTGTGGCACCTGACGATGACTGGGAGACCTTCAGCTCCCAGCAGATTCAGCAAGCCCAGCACCAGGATGCAGTTCTCTCCAGGGTCCATGCCTGGGTGGGGGCTGGCCAGCAACCGGAGTGGCTAGTAGTCTCTGCTGTAGACCCAGAGGACAAGGCACTGTACTCTCAATGGTCCAGCATTATCAGCCAGGATGGTTTCCTGCACCACCAGTGGAAGTCACCGAGGGGGTAACGAGACATTCTGCAGCTCCCGTTTCCTCGCCAGCTGTAGGGCCAGGTCCTCAAACAGGTCCACGGCTCTGCGGGGACTGGACACTTTGGCATAACCAAGACCCTGCATCGTCTTTGAGAGCGGTTCTACTGGACAGGATGTTGCAGGGATGTGGAGATGTTTATCCACCGCTGCAACCCCTGCACTGCACAGAAGGGCCCCATCTAGTAGTCACATGCCCCCCTTTTAGAAGTATCAGGTTGGGGCCCCAATGAAAAGAGTGGGTGTGGACATTCTGGACCCATTCCCTGTCACCGACCAGGGGAACTGCTATGTCTTAGAGGTCATGGACTACTTCACAAAGTGGCCCGAGGCATATGTGGTCCCTGACCAGAGTGCACCAACCACTGCGAAGAAACTGCTGGGGGAGATGTTCTGTTGCTTCAGGGTCTCAGAGGAGTTCCATAGTGACCAGGGATGGAACTTTGAGCCCAAGGTCTTCCAGGAGGTGTGCCAGCACCTGCGGGTCAAGAAAACTAGAACTACTCCCCTGCACCCCCAAAGCAACAATCTGGTGGAGCGATTTAACAGGACTCTGTCCACCCAGCATGTCATCCTGACAGACAAATGACAGTGAGACTGGGACTGCCACCTTCCCCTGGTCCTGTGGTCCTACCGGACTGCAGTGCAGGAGTCCACTAAATGTACCCCTGCAGCACTGATGTTTGGGCATGAGCTGCGTTCCCCAGTGGACTTGGTATTCTGGTCCCCTCCAGAACCAGAACTGAGAGGGGAACCGGGAATGGACTATTATCACAATATCTGAGCAGCTGTGGGAGACCCATGAACTGGCCAGAAAGTTGCTGACTGAGGTGGGGGTGCAGCAGAAGCGGGCCTATTCACCCGGTGCTGGGGGGAATGACTTTGCCCCAGGCACCAAGGTGTGGATCTACAACCCAGTGAGGAAGAAGGGCCACTCCCCAAAGCTCACCAGCCACTGTAAGGGACCCTGCATGGTTTTGGAGAAGCTGTCTGATGTGGTCTACAGAGTGCAAATGTGCCAAAGGAACCGGGTGGTGGTGCTCCCCCGGGACCGCTTGGCACCCTACCAGCCATGAGCCTCAGCTGCAGGGCTGTCTGAAGAGGAGGAGCCACAGACATGTAGCATCAGCTCTCCTCAGGCCAATTCAGGAGATCACTCTTCATCTTAAAGAAACTCTCACTTTAACTCTGGTCAAGAATTGCTGTTTTGCTTCATCAGAACCCCAGTGGAAACAATTTCCCTTTGTAGAGAAACCTGATAAGGGTTTGCTTTTAAAGGATTAAGTGCACTATAAAATTTCTGGAGTCCACTCCAACCAGACAGTTCAATGTTGATAGCATCCCTTTGTACCAGGAACTGATACTCTTAAAAAGTCATAAATTCCTTAAGCTGACAGGTATATGGTTGCCTCCTTTTTTTGGACAAATAGCAGAAGCCCCATAAAACTCTCTAGGCTGCCCCCTCTTCACATACAAGACCTAAAAATTATCTACAATTCAACAGTACATCCTAGTGGACACCTACGGAATATGTTTCATTACTTGGGCAAACTGGAACTTTATTTCTGACAGAACATTAACACTTTTTCAAGTTTACATTCCTCAGGATAACTCTGGACACTGTGAAGATAAACACCCTTGAGATGGACAGTAATGGTTTGCAATAATTCATTAATTCTTGATTTCATTGTGATTGCATGTTGGAATGCCGATTAATCTTATTCTGATGTGTGTCAATTATATTTTTTTAGATTTTTTTTTTTAGATTTAGTATACTTTATTGATCCCCAGAGGGGAAATTGAGGGTCATCCACCACCTAGATGGATGAAGCAGCCACGATACGGCGCTATCCCTTAACCATTCACGCACATTCACACCTAGGGCCACTTTAGAGTCTCCAATTAACCTAACCTGCATGTTTTTATATAAGGACACATTTATAAAAAAGTATCGAGTCACTGAATATTAGGTTTGAATCACTGAAGCTAGTTAGATTTTATATTGCGTATATAATAAATTTCCAGTTAAAATTGTATATGTGTACCAAAACTCTGTTGTCCGTCTTCTGACTATCAGCCAATCCCAAGGCTGCCTCTCTGTTGGATAACACCCTTGCATTTGATTGGCTGTTCTCAGACAAAGAACTGTTCCCTCATTGGACAAAACCCATTCAAACTCCTCTTTATGGAAGATAATTGGTCCGTCTTGCTGCCAGTCATACTTTTTTGATATCAGAAGCGCAACCCTTTAAAAATGGAGAGGGAGCCACCCTAGGCAGTCTAAGTGTTCTGTGAGTTCTGTAAGTTCTGTTAGTTGCTTTGTCTTTGTGTGTCTGAACCTTGTCAAGTCCTGTGCTAGTTTCTTAAATCACCTTTTGATAAGGATTTGCCTGTTTTTCTGGCAACTGAGGGGAAACCATCCTTTTCCTGTGAGCTCACCTTCACTGTGGAAGTCAAACTTCCAAAAAAGCTTTTTCTTCTTTGCCCCAGAAGCTGTGCTTCCCCTATTAAACGTTTTTCCTGGACTTTTTGACTTTTCCTGCCGTTAAAGTGGACTTTTAATTCCCCTGCCTTTAAAGTGGACTAATAGAGATTTTGGACTTTTCTGTTTTCCCTCGGAGAAGAACTCAGACCTCGTGGGTGAAGCTGCCTAAATGCACTTTTCCTCCAACCTTTAGCTGTCCTGTGGGCCGTGGACATCCTAAATTTCGGACTGGTTGCCAAAAGACATCACGTCTGCTCCTGGAGCCCCATTCATCCTGCTGCTGGCTAAGCACCACCTGCTCCGGGGAGCCCCCAGCCGAGTCTATGCTTCTCACAGCTGTGAACGACCTGAAAGACAACTGGCCGTTGCTTTCTCCTGTTTGCCATTTTACTGGCACTTGTGATCGCCTCTGGAAATTGGCTGACCCAGCTGTGTTTGTAAGTGAGACTTCTACTTTCCTATCTGACATCCTGGGCACCCTCTGGGACATAATTGGCCAAATAGAGGGGTATTCTAATGAGGCAGGGACTGAAGGATTGCGGGGAATGTTTTTAGGAGTTTTTATGTGGGTTCTGCATCCTGTGCTTTATGTTTTTACTTATGGTAATAGTAGTGTTGTTTAATATTAGTCAGTGCTGGTGCATCATTGTTTGGGGAAACCATGACTGAGGGAGCTGGTCGAATTAATAGCTTCAGCCATTGTGGTGGGTTGGAGTGTGTTAAAAATAAAGCTGACTGAGTAATATATTCCCCTTCATTACCTAAAACCCACTGCTCATTTTTTCATTATTATTGTTCATTATTTTATTAATCCATTAATTGTTAATCCAAGTAATTAGACAAAAACGTGGTTGACACGTTTCCAGGAGGTCCTGTTTTATTAAAAAAATGCATTATAAACAAACTATCTCTGATACCTAGCATGTACAGAACATGTAGGGACCAAGTAGCATACAGAACATTAGACATGAAAGGCTCCATATTTAACGGAATGTTTTGGAAGGAACGCGTACAGAACGAATGTAGTAGAAACGTTCCGTACCTTAGTTACATGTACATGTTCATAGCACACTTGACACAGCTAGCTAGTAGGACCACTCTGTACAGAACAAATATAGCAAGACTGCTAGTGTACCCTAAGGAAGGTTCTGTATCTAACATTACATGCATATGTTTATAGCACACTTGACACCCTTAGCTAGTAGGACTGCTCAGTACGGAATGCGTACGAAGGCACATTGGCATAAAACTGACAGTAGGGAGGATTGGTAGATGTCCCGTACCGAACACTCCGTAAGGAACGTGTTCCATATAGAACGCCAACTGAAGGTTCTGTATGGAACATGGATGGAATGCAGACAGAATGTTCCGTACTGTACGTTCTGTGTTTTAGTAATCTCCCAATTTTATGACTGTCACTTATCATTGTACAAGCTCTGTGCTCCCCTGGATTTTACTTCTTCTAATACGGAGGACCTCAGTTCTTGGTTTTATTCCTCTTGCCAAACTGTCCTGGACTCTGTGGCTCCATTAAAAATTAAGCAGCACAGAGCCAAACTCGAGCCATGGTTTAACGACAGAACTCAGGCAGCCAGATGGGAGTGCCGCAAAACTGAGCGCAGGTGGAAGAAGGACAAGTTGCAGGTATCATTTCAAATCTTAAAGGACTGCTCACATCACTACCAGAGCTGTGTTAAGGAGGCTAAAAGGGAACATCTATCTAATATTATTATAGCAAACTGTCATAACCCATGTGTGTTATTTAAAACTAATGATTTTGTTCTTAATGCCTCACCATCTGTCAATATGGAAGCATCATCTGTAACATGCAATGACTTTTTACATTTCTTTATTGATAAAGTCGGGAAGCATGGTGGCGGAGTGGTTAGCACTGCGGCAGCACAGCAACTCACTCTTGGCCGGGGGGATCCTGGGTTTGATCCCAGCCTCCGACCAACAGTGATCTGTGTGGAGTTTGCATGTTCTCCCCATGTCTACGTGGGTTTACGCCGGGATTTCTCCGGTTTTCTCCCACATGCCAAAAACATGCAAGTTAGGTTAATTGGCATCAAACTGGGGATTCTAAATTGTCCTTAGGTATGAATGTGAGAGTGAATGGTTGTCTGTCTCTCTGTGTTGGCCCTGCAATGGATTGGCGATCTGTCCAGGGTGTACCCTGCCTCTCGCCCAAAGATGCTGGGATAGGCTCCAGCTCCCCCGCGACCCGAAAAGGATTAAGCGGAAGAAGATGGATGGATGGATGGATATTGATAAAGTCACCACCATTAGGGCTCTCATCCCAGCTCCTGCCTCTGACCCCTCTGTGTCTGTCCCTTGCTCTGCTGTTTTTAATCAGTTTGAGCCTGTGACCCTGCTACAATTACAGGATGTGGTTGGTCATATTAAGCCCTCAGGTTCCCCTTGTGATGCTCTTCCGCCTTGATTTTTTTAAAGAAGTCTTTCCTAGCATAGCTCAGTCAGTTTTAACAATTTTAAACAACAGTTTATCTTCTGGAGTGGTTCCTGCAAACTTTAAACATGCAGTAGTTAAACCCCTGATTAAGAAATCTGGTCTTGATCACACTGTGTTGGCTAATTTTCAGCCAATCTCCGAGCTACCTTTTATTTCAAAAATATTGGGGAAAATAGTTTATTTTCAGTTGAAGGCTTTTTGGATGAACATGATATCCTGGAGGTGTTTCAATCTGGTTTTAAATCTCTACATAGTACAGAGTCAGCACTATTAAGGAATTTTAATGATATTGTAGCGGTTTGATTCAACCCCCACAACACACAGAGAGAACACAGAGACAGTCAGCTCGCACTCCTGGGTTTTTTTCCGCTGCATGCTGCGTTTACAGCCGTGAGGTTAAATTGTCATCCATGCATTGTGTTCATGCATCCTGTCTGTACCTCTGATATGCAAATGCCCAGATTAACTGCTGTGAATGTCTTTGATCTATTGTTTGAGTTGAGTATATAAGCTGCACTGTGCTGTAAATCTGCCTCTCAATCTCACTTCTGCATCTGCTGCTGCTGGACACAGACATTGTGTCCTCCTCCTCTGAGAGCCGTGGGCTCGCTCTCGGCGCGCTTGCACAGCGCCGGGAGCGGAGCTTATGACAGCGGTATGATAATAAAACCTACTTAAAACCTCCAACAACGCTGCCTTATTTTATCATCCGCCGCACTGGTGACCCGACGCTGAAACGAACACGCTGCCAGCGAACGCAACACTCGGCGGTGATTCTCTGACGACAAGCGAACGCAACAGCTCCCTTCTGCTTCAGGGAGATTTCGACGCAGAATTTCCAGGTAAAACTCTCCGGAGACCACCCACGACCGGGAAAGCCGCAGCAAACTTCATGGTGAGATCTGCACGCCTAGATCGGCACATCCACGCTGGACCAGCCGCGCTCGCAGCTCCTCCACATCGAGAGCGCATGTACCTCGTCCTTTCTCCGCGACGGCGACTCCCACGGCCGACGGAGCACACGTGGACCTGAACGCACCATGACCGAGCGAGTGACAGAGCGTCTACTTCCCTGCACCGCTCCAACACACTGAACAGGGATGATTAAGCTCCCTGACCCTGGTTCTCCTCTCCAGCTGGCCCACCCATCACGGAACCCCGGCGCACGCACCGGGGAGTTACGAGGACGGCGCACCACGCACGGGACACATACGGCTTTTCTGACCGCCTTCCTTCTGCTGCACACTGGCCCTTCAGGCTTGCTCGTTCACCTGAGGCACGCAGCTTGCTCACTGGATTTTATGGTCTTAGCCACGGCACACAAGGGGAATTCAGCTGTCTGCGGTTCCCGAGGCTTTAGGGTTACACCTGAACCTAAAGTCAACACGCCAGTCCCTCTGCTCTCATTACAGCCGCCACGCAGCCTCGTCTTTTCTTCATGGCCGCTATTAATCCTTGCAGGACTTAATCGCGGGAGGAGTCAGTGACAAATTTTTCTTCTTCTGATCTCTGCATGTTCTCTTCTTCTGATCTCTGCGTGTTCAGACGGGACATCGCGGAGCAGCAAACACTTTTGGCGCGACTCGAACGATTTTCCCGCGCCCGGTCAGCATGTACTACCCCCCCCTCCTCCTGCACAGAGCTTTTCCCTGCTCGCTGCCCAGACTGCAACATCGAGGTCACGGTCCCCTACCGTTCCCTCTGGGGGGGGGAGCAGTGTAGCGGTTTGATTCAACCCCCACAACACACAGACAGAACACAGAGACAGTCAGCTCGCACTCCTGGGTTTTTTTCCGCTGCATGCTGCGTTTACAGCCGTGAGGTTAAATTGTCATCCATGCATTGTGTTCATGCATCCTGTCTGTACCTCTGATATGCAAATGCCCAGATTAACTGCTGTGAATGTCTTTGATCTATTGTTTGAGTTGAGTATATAAGCTGCACTGTGCTGTAAATCTGCCTCTCAATCTCACTTCTGCATCTGCTGCTGCTGGACACAGACATTGTGTCCTCCTTCTCTGAGAGCCGTGGGCTCGCTCTCGGCGCACATGCACGGCGCCGGGAGCGGAGCTTGTGACGGCGGTATGATAATAAAACTCTACTTAAAACCTCCAACAACGCCGCTTTATTTCATGCCGCCACAATATCCTTTTTATGTCTGATTCCAGTGATTATATGGTTCTTGTTCTGCTTGACCTAACCGCTGCTTTTGATATAGTAGACCATGACATTTTAATTTCTCGCCTGCAGCATCTTTTGGGTATTTCTGGTACTGCATTGGAATGGATCAGGTCCTATTTGACAGATAGAACTATGTGTGTAAGCCTTGCTGGCTCTGAATCCTCCTCTGCTTCCCTGTCATGTGGGGTCCCCACAGGGCTCAATTTTAGGGCCCCTGCTCTTTTCACGTTATCTGCTTCAACTGGGTTCAATTCTTAGAAAGCATGGCATCTCCTTCCACTGTTACACTGATAACTGTCAGGTCTATGTTCCATTAAGGCAGAAGGAGGCCTTCTCAGTTAAATCATTTTTTGAATCCCTTAACGACATTAAGGATTGGATGGCAGTAAACTTCTTAAGTTTTAATGAAAACAAGAGGGAAGTGATTGTGTTTGGACTCAGTGGTTCCTGTGACCCCCCCCCCCCTGTTTAACTGGGCCCCTTGGCAGGGTTTGTCAAACCTACTGTTACTAATCTGGGTTTTAAGATGGACAGGGATTTTAAATTAGACTGTCAAATTGCTGCTGTAATGAAGTGCAGTTTTTTTCATTTAACCTCTTGCACTCTGGTGTACCGCGGACGGGCACGTCTCTGCGTCCTAGAGCACACGAGGGCGCATGAGAGCGCACAAGAGCGCACGAGGGCGCTGCGTCCAAGAGCGCACTGAAAAAAAAAAGCTGCATTTCCGTTCTTCCACTACAGACACAGCCGCGAACAGATTAGATATGATTGACCTCTCATTCGACTAATAAGAACCTTGAATTGGGTTTCTGAAACCTTGAAGAACCAATGACTGAAAACCTAGCAAGAAGGACCCGCCTACCAACGCTGCGAATGCAGCGAGCCAATTGAAGCACAGAAGTTCGAAAGCTGTTTTGTGTAAGGCTGGGTGAAGAGAGACTGCTGCAGCAGATGAAAAAAGGACCCGCAGGAAGAACCGCCACAGACCCAGCAGCACGGAGACCCCCCACAAGTGCGACCTGTGTGACAGGGACTGCCATTCGCGCATCGGCCTGTTCAGCAACAGGCGGTGCTTTTTTTTTTTTTTTATTCCAGCAGAATAGATGTTTAGGATTCTCTTCCATGGTCATCATAGACTGACGGAGGCCGACGACGAAGGCTGGGTGACACACACACGCGTTCGCCAGTCTTTTTTTCTTACTGTTATTTATTTTGAAAAATCATTCGCCAAAACCGCAATCATGGAAGCGCAAAACTGCAATAATGGAATTGTGTTTTGACCGGGTCGCGAGACCAGAACCATGAGTCTGTAATAAGCGGACCAGCTTCTTGTTCGTCTGACAATGAGGAAGAGAAGTTCCAGGAAGAGAAGTTCGCCAGCTACGCTGCTGCTGTGAACAGGTAAGTGTTATAAGCTAAATTATTCTTTATCCCTGAAAATTGTAATCAAAAATGACTTTTGACCGATCGGTAAATTACAACTGTTCGGCGCATGAAGTCCGAAGTCTGTGCGCCGCGGTACACGGTTCGTGCGCCATGTCCAGACCGTGAACGCCCCTCCCCCCGCTACTCTTCTGTAGCGAGGGGGGGGCGCGGTGACCACGGTGACTGTGCGCCGCGGTCGCCACATCGCCACATGACTATTCCGTCACGTAGCGATGGCCGTTCTCTGTAGCAGGGTGGTGGGGGGTGGTGGGAGTTGTTATCTTCTACATTACAAATATTTTAGAATAATTTTTAGTGCACTGTAGGTTATTTTTTCTTGTAAAAAAAAAAGCCACACATTTTTACGTGGCATGCCTCTGTGTGTGGGGGCTTGTTTGTTCATTCATTCATGAATGAATGAACAACCCCACACACACACAAACACAGCCCTGAGTGTCACCTTTCATTAGAGCCCAAGATGAAGCTTCTATATTGAATCATTCAAAAGTTACAGACGTTTTTCCAAACTGTGCCATCATTGTGCTATTTGCAAGCATTTGTATCCAAAAAAACACCCAGGCGAAATTTATTTTCTTCAAGTTCAGTATGTTTAGATGACTGTTACTCAGTGGCTGGAGCACTTCGAGAGATTATGACTGTTTTGCCAAAAAATTCAAAGTGTTTTCTTTTAAATGAGACCAACCCCATGAAGATGCTGCAAAGGGTTGAAGAACAGCTTTTGATTTACTTTAGGCATGTTATTTTTTGGCGTTTTTAGGGAAATTGACCAGAGTGCAAGGGGTTAAAGCAACTGGCAAAACGCGTGTTATGACCCATGCGTAGTGATGTTATGCTCAACACCACCCACTCGACATTGACTCAAGCAATATAACGCGGAAGTGTTGTGAGCAGAGTGTCGAGCACTCTGTGTCAACATGCCCACAGTCACGTGACCATAGCAAACAAGGCCTCTTTGTCACATCATGTGACTGGAGACCTGGTGGGAAATTTGGGAGGGCTGGGCGTTGCATACGTCAACAGTAAAGGATTTATAAGGGGTCTGATTCACCACTCAAACTGTGGGTTTTTTGAGAGGAGGAGATTTGCTATCATCATTGCATTCACTAGTTGAGTAGAAGTCAGGGACAGTATTACACAAGTTAGAATTAGGTTTAGGTTTAGTAACATTAAACAACACATTACATTTACTAAATATTACACACAGATTGTCATGATTTGCCCCTTGGGGCAGGAACAAAGACCCAGACGCTGAACTGCTAGTTGTGTAATTTATTGAAACGAACATAAAGTCCAAACAGTGAGCAAAGATACCTTACATCAACGGTGAGGAAACAGACAGGAACGCATGTCGGAACAGGGTTGGGGTTCCGATGGAGTAGAGAAACAGGGAGACAGTCATGAGGCACTGACAATGAGTGGCAGGGAAAGCATTCTTAAATAAGGCAGGAAATAAACACAATGAGTGCCATCAGTTGTAGATCTTATGAGCGGGCAGGTGACCTAATTACCAAACTGGAGCAGCTGAGCAACACACAAAATGGAAACAAGGCAGGAGTGTCTGGAAGCAGAGGTGGAAGGCTATGTCACAGAAACAAAGTATAAACACTCAGAACTAAATGTGAGGATAATAATAGTAATAATAATAATGATGTCTCCCGACATTTCATGTTCTAGGGTGACTTAATGTATGAGAGTGTACCAATTATAACCATGGGACTGAGGTTGGGTGAGGTAGTGGAATGGCATGTAGTTTTGAGTTGGCGGCACAGGGGTAGGGAGTAGGACAGGTCTTACGTCTGCAGTCCAAGGCTGGTACGATGGCTGTCCCAGGACGTCGTAGGTCAGTCTCTCTACTGGCCTTGCTCTCCGCTGTGACCTTCTCAGTTCCTCCTGTTCTCTATCCATCACCTCCACTTGTCCTTGACGTTCTTCCTGCAGCAAAGCTGGTCCATCCATTTGCTCCTCAGCATCCCGCTGAACGGGGACCGGTTCCTGCCTTACTGGTGGGCAGAACTCTCTAGCTGTCGCTCGAAGCCTTTGCTGATTTTGAGGATTTTGCTCTGGCATGACAGGTACTGGTTGCTGAGTGTTTTGGTCTGGGAGATTTGAGGCATTTTGCTGACGATTTACGGGTCTGTAACATGGGATTTGGCTACGGAGGTTGTAGCGGTAAGTATTTTCCTCTTCTTCCTCCGAGCTGTCATTGTCTGTGTTGTCACTGTTAGGATTTGTCTCTGTCCTCTTCTTCCGTTTCTGTTTTGTCTTTTCTTTTGCAGGCAGTTCTTCTTCTAAAGGCAAGTCATTTACAGGCAACAGCAGGTTTCTGTGTAACACTCGCATCACTTGGCTGCCTCTCTCTGCTTGTACTTTATAAACTGGTCCATCTCCCACTCTCTCAACTACGCGATGTACTGCTGACTCCCAGTAAGCGCGCAGTTTCCCTGGGCCTCCTCTTTCAGAGAGGTTTCTGACCAACACCCTGTCGCCTGGTTGGAGTGTGACACCTTTTAAGCGTTTGTCATACTGCTTTTTGCCTTTATCTGAAGACTTTTGACTGTTTTCTGCAGCGATTTTGTAAGCAACACGCATCCTATCAGCCCATTTTTTAGCGTAGGTTTGATGGCTGTGTGTGTCAGTGTCTTTTGTCTGGTTCAATAGTAGATCTACAGGCAACCTTGGGACTCTGCCATATAAGAGGAAAAATGGAGAATAGCCTGTTGACTCGTGTCTTGTACAATTGTAAGCATGTACAATTTGGGGTAGGTGATCCTTCCATTCACTTTTTTTCTCCTCCTGTAGGGTACGAAGCATTTGGAGTAGTGTACGATTCAGGCGCTCCACGGGGTTGCCCTGCGGATGGTATGGAGTGGTTCGTGAGTGAGAAATTCCAGACAGTTGTTGTAATCTGTGGAAGAGACTGTTTTCAAACTCACGTCCCTGATCGTGATGCAACTTCTCAGGGTACCCGAAACGAGGAATAAAATCCTGAAATATCTTTTCTGCAGCTGTTTTGCCTGATTTATTCCTTGTAGGGTATGCCTGTGCGAAACGAGTGAAATGGTCCACTAGTACGAGGATGTACTCATACCCTCCTTTACTTGGCTCAAGGTGTAAGTAGTCGATGGAGATTAACTCAAAGGGAGCACTGGTTGTGATAGAGCCCATTGGAGCTCTCTGGGGAACATTTGGGCGTTTTTGTTTGATGCACGGACATTTTTTTGTTACATAATCTTCAACATCTTGTTGCATACATGGCCAATAGAAATGCTCACGGGCCAGATGTATCACCTTATCACACCCTATATGACCCATGTCATTGTGTAAACTCTTTAACACCATCGGCTTTAGCTGTTCAGGTAGGACAAGTTGTTTGTTGTGCTCTGTCTTTCTGTACAATAATCCATTGTCAACTTCCAACTTGTTCCACTCATACAGTAGTCTCCGTGTCCGTTTACTCATTGTCCGTCTATCTTTATCGTTTGGTGTCCATCCTTTGAGTTTGAGTGAGATTACTTCTCTAATTGACTCATCGTCTTGTTGAGCAGCATTGATGTCTTTAGGCGTCATGCTCAAAACACTGTCAGTTGGCACATTGTTGTCATTAGAACTCAGTTGTAACGCAGCTATCCATGGCACATCACTGTTTTGTGCTGCCTTGCTCCCTTGCCACACTGCGGACACTACTTCCGGTAAAACTGTCTCTGTGAACTCATTCATTTGCTCTTGCAGATCTAATGGGTGTCTGGACAACATATCTGCATCTGCATTCCTTTTCCCTGGCCTATACTTGATATCAAAATGGAAGTCAGCCAACTCCCCGACCCACCTATGACCCACTGCATTCAACCTGGCTGAACTGAGGACATAGGTTAAAGGATTGTTATCTGTATAGACAGTAAAAGTTGGTGCATAATACAGATAGTCACGGAATTTGTCGCAGATGGCCCACTTGAGAGCTAGAAACTCTAGTTTACCGGAATGTAAGTGATAATTCTTCTCGGCCGGTGTGAGAGTTCTGGATCCATAGCCAATCACCTTAAGTTTGTTTTCTTGTTTTTGATACAAGACGGCTCCCAGGCCTTTGTTTGACGCATCTGTATGCAATACAAATGGAAGGTCCAAATTGGGATAGGCTAGAATGGGAGGATTAGTCAGAATGTCCACAAATCTTGACACAACTCCCTGATGTTCACTGGTCCATATTATTGGTGTGCGAGAAGGAAGCTGGTTTCTGTCTCCTTTCTTTGTTTGTCCTTTACTCCTTTTTGGTGCTGGTTTATTGTCATTGCTTGTTTCATTAGTGCTCTGGAGGAGTTCGAACAAGGGTCTCGCCAGACGTGAAAAATCTTGAATAAATGATCGGTAATAACTGAGAAAACCCAGTAACATTCTGAGTTCTCCGACTGTGTGAGGGTTCTTGTCTTTCAGAGCGAACACAGCATCCAAGTCTTTTGGGTCAATCTGGACTCCTTCTCCCAACACTAGCCTACCCAGGTAGCGTACTTGGTTTTTGAACAGTTCACATTTGGCTGGCCGAAGTTTTATGCCGTGTTGTCGCATTTTGCACAAAACCTGTTTAAGGTGTTCTACGTGCTCATCAAAGGTTTTGGAGTAACACAGTACATCGTCCAAGTAAGGCACGCAACACTCGTCTCTGATCCCTTCTAACACCCCCTCCATACACCTTTGGAATGCGGCCGGTGCGTTTGACAACCCGAATGGAACCCGCACCCACTCGTATAGTCCCCAGGGTGTGCTAAAAGCAGTTAAATGTCTTGACTCCTCACTTACAAAACCCTGATGGTAGGCACTTCCCTGATCCAATATGGAAAACCAGGAGTTACCCCCAAGACTGTCCAGTAGATCTTGTATCCGTGGTAACGGATGCCTGTCGGGTATGGTTTTTCGGTTCAGCTCACGAAAATCAACACACAAGCGCAAAGTATTGTCCTTTTTACGCACACACACTACTGGCGACGAGTTGTTTGACAGTGATTTCCTGATCCAGCCCCTGCTTAAAAGGTTTTGAACATACTCCTTCACCTCTTTATACAGTGGTCTTGGAATGGAGTTGTAACTTTTCTGCACAGGTGTGTTGTCAGTGGTGTTGATTTTTAGCTGTAGTCCAGGAATACATCCAATGTCTCCTTCATCATGAGCAAACACATCAGACTGTTCATAGAGCATCTGCCGAACCACCTCCCGATTACCCTCTGAGAGATGGTCTAAATTGACATTAGGGTGCCATCTCAGGTGTGAGGGGGCAGTGCTTAATGTTTCTTCACCCTCACCTTGACTGTCACATGTCACTTGAGCAGAGTGACAAAATGGCTTGTCTGTAGTTTTGGTTGCATTTTCAGCACTGGAACAAACATTTACAGGTTTGTATTCAGTGATCTCTGAAATAAGTCCTAAAACAGTCTTTGGATTTAGAAAAATGTTGTGCTTTGTTGAGTTTTGGATTGGGATTTTGACAGTTTTTGAAGTACCAGCGGGTACATCAATAAGAGCTGGGAATAACTCCAACCCATCCGGTAAGTTACATTTCACAGCTGGCTCGAACAACATTTCTCCTCCTCCAGGGAATGCTCTGATGTGACATTTTACCATACAGATTTGGCTACTGTGAACAGTGAGTCCTTTTTTCCCAACTCTCACCACTGGACATTCTGGTTCATTTTCTATTGACTTGGCGTGGACAACAGAGATGAGTGATTCAACATTACCTTTCTGGACCTTTAAGGTCTCTGACAGTAAGCCCACTAAGCTAATATCGTCACTTTGTTCACCGTTTGCCATTATTATCTCTTGGATCACATTAAAGCCCAGCAGCGGAGTGCTTAAACGCTGCTGACTGACAAGCATTGGAACATACAAGGATACAGAACCATACTGTGAACTTGTGATCTCGAGCAGGACATCTATCCACCCCTCGAACGGAACATCTGTTCCATTGGCTGCGGTGATTTCGAGTGGATGGCCTGGGAGTAGGCTCTCGAGTGGCTGTATTTTCACATTTGGTAAGGCTGCTTGTACCCATGATTTTTCAACAATGCTTACTTGTGCCCCACTGTCCAATAACATCTGTAGGTTTACTCCATTTAACTGGCAACTGATCATACACCTACCGCCAATGAGCTGTGCCACACGCTTTGTGTTGGGTGACTTTTGGGACTTGGCAGTAGTCTGTTTGGAGTTCCGTCTTTTAGTGTTGTGGGACTCTGCTGGTGGTTCAGTCACTGGTGGTCCCTCCCCAGCGACCTCCTCCAGTTTCCCGACACATTGCTTTTCTGAAGGCAACCTATTGCTCTGTGCCCCTCCTCTCCACATCGAAAACAGTGTGCGCAGTGCTCAGTCTCTTGGGCGGTACACTTTTGGCACTTTCCTTTCACTGCAGGTTTCAGTGCTGGCTGTTTAGGGACAGGTGCTGTGGGACTGGTGTTTACTGTATTTACCATTGGGGTTAGGGCCTTTTCTAAACTCTTGGTTAGGGAGGAGACCTGTGCCGTCAGCTCCTGGATAGCTACACGATTAGCTTGGACTTCAGTGTGCATTTTAATAGAGCTTTGATCTGTCTCTACCTGTGCCGCATTAACACTGGTGACTTTCTGTTTATGACTTTGTCCCAACCTACTTAATCTCTCTGTCTCTTCACTAACAGAATTTGCTATGAGCTCCAGGATGGAGTCATCTGTGACACTGGTGTTTGAGATGTGAGGTTTAAGGTCTCTCCTGACATAAGAGTATTTTTCATTCAAACCCTGATACAATGAATGGATAAACACACCTTGTACCAACTCGTTGTCATAATGAAACCCACTACTGTTTTTAGTTGCAATCAGCACACGCTGTTTTAGCCCCATTAGTCTATACATAAACTGTTGTGGTGTTTCTTTGTCATTTTGCTTAGCATTACTCAGCTCCTGAAATAATTCAGTGCTGCTTTTCTCGCGTAGATGTGTCCTTAAGAAACGTTTTAACTCAACTACAGTAAGGCTATCTTTGGTTACAAGCATATCTTTAAAGGTACCAGGCTTAATTATCTTAAACACCGTTCTGATAATCTCAGCCTCTGTGAACCCTTCATTTAGCCCTTCATCAAGCTGTTTGCACAAGTTATTGTAACTCAAGTCAGAATCAAAATCAGAGATTTGACCACCATAAATCTTGTACTCTCTACGTGGCAACAGTGACGTAAGTTCAGTCAGTCTGACTAACCCTGGGTCAGGAACTACAGATGGTGATGTCGGATGGTTCTTCCCTGATGGTGCTGCAGCTCCAGTGGTCACAGGAACTACTATGACCGGATCATCGTCAGGTGACACCTCTGCATCCACTTCTCCAGCTGCTGTGGGCCGTTGTAGTTCAATGATGAGGTCACGGAAAGCAAGCAGGCGAGACATCCCCTGGTCCTCAAGGCTCTTCAGTTGTGGACTTCTCAGCGAGTCAACAATGAAGTCGAAGAGTTCCACTTCGGTCGATTCTGCGCCTGGCAAATCTTCTCCCACCTCATCCTTGAACGACACAGCCAGCTTGTAAAGAACGTTTCTGCGGCGGGCAATGGTCAGCTGGCGAAGCTCTTGCTGGATTTCCCATCTCAGATCATGTGGAGCAGACATGGCTGTGGTCTCCTGTAGTCAGTCGCTTAGGTCAATGGCTCAGGAACAGGTGGTCAGCATCCCTTGGTTCTTCAATGATTAGTGCCAGACCAGTAGGTGGCGCTAATCCCGGACAAGCCCCCAAAATTGTTGCTCCCCTGGGTAGCGGCCCAGGAGGAGGAAACGTGCATGTGGAAGTTAACTCTCCAACCTGTGATAGAGAATCGGCAAAACACGTTCGTTATTCACACAAGGAGTTTTATTCTTCGTACTCCAGTGCGTGAGTCTACTCTCTATCACTGTGCGACATGCGCCATCTATTGGTCGGCGTATGGAACTGCACTCAACTCACATGAGTTATAATGGAACCAGGTGGATTACAAATGCATTGTAGAAAAATAAACAATTAAGGAATAACATAAAATTGTAGGGGTGCCTGTTTTTCTTAAATTTTCTTATCCAAATGTCTTTTTCACCTCTTACATAACTATTAGCTATTTCCAACCCTCTACAGAAGCACACATAACCCTGGAAACAATATGGAAAATACTCAGGAATAAATAAAAGACCACGGTGTGTCACTGTGCTCAGCCTCATGACAGACCCCCCTCCCCAAGGGGTGGATTCCAGACACCCCAAGGTCATATCCAAGAAAAAAAAAAGGAACCCCCCCTTCCCCCGTCAATAGGAGCACAGCAATAAACCACCCCGGGTGGGTGGTGGGGGGAACAGGTTAGAAGGGAATGAAACAAAAGCCCCACTCAGGACCCACACCAGGCAAAACCCCAACCCCCCCAAGCCCCCTGGATTGAAGAGGTGGACAGTTCAGGCAGGCGACCAGAGTCCCAGGCCCACCAGATGGCATGATGGAACAAGTAAGGTGGTCTCCCAGAGAACGTGGCCCAGTTGGGCCACCCAACTCCACGGCACAGTCTGTCGGGTGGCCTGCCAGAGTTTTTCAACCACCTGAACAGAAGGGGTGGTCCAGGTCCGATGGGAAGAGCTAATGACGAGCCAGGAGGAGGGGTCAGGGAACCCAAGCTGACGTCAGGGTGAGGAGAGGGACCCACGATGGCCTCGGGCAGAGGAAGGGAGACCACAACGGCCTCAGGCAGAGGAGGGGAACCACAACGGCATCTGGCAGAGGAGGGGGAATCACGACGGTGTCAGACAGAGGAGTGAAAACCACGACGGCGTCAGGCAGAGGAGGAGGATCCACGACACCCTCGGATTGGCCTGTAGCACCCTCGGTGGTCCCGGACTGGGACATGGCAGCACCCACTGTGGCTCTGGACTGGGGCGGAGCTACACCCACGGTGGCTCCAGACTGGAGCGGAGCTGCACCCGCAGTGGCTCAGGACTGGAACGGAGCTGCACCCACAATGGGCCCGGACTGGGCCATAGCTGCACCCATGATGGGCCCAGACTGGGCCATAGCTGCACCCATGGTGGGCCCGGACTGAGCCATAGCTGCACCCACGGTGGTCCCCGGGCTGGAGCATAACGCCCACGGTGGGCCCACACTGGAGCACAGCACCCAAATTGGTTTAAGGCTGGGACGCAGCGCCCATGACGGTCCCTGGCTGAGACACAGGACCCATGGAGACCCAGACTGAGGAGGAGCTGCACCAACGGAGGTCCCGGGCTGGGATGGAGCACCCACGACAACCTCAGCGGGGGGAGCTGGACCCATGGGGATCTCAGGCGGCGAGCTGGGACTTCTGGCAGAGCTGGACAATCCTCGGTGACCCTGGGAGAAAGCTCAGGCCAAAGAGGCAAAGAAACAGGGTCAGGGTCACCGGCGGCAGTGGAGCCCGGCGAGGTGAGCTCAGATGCAGCTGACGGCTGCACTTGGCTCTCCCGACCAAGAGTCATGCAAAATCTCTCCAAAATAGAGACAACAAAGACAAAGGAGAGCACTTGCCTGATCTCAAGCTCCACCACCGTCCAGGACTCTGTCAATCCAGACGGTGGTTGCTCGGGCTTAGTCCTCTGGAGGTCCAGCTTGGACTCTGCTGTGGCGGCCCCAGCAGCAGGCATGGTGGTCGATGCAGTCCTGGGACCCTCCAGCTATGTGACCCATGCAGGTGGCTCGCCCAGCGTGGCAACAGGAGGTCCATTCCCTGCTGGCGCTGGATCCGGCACAGCTGAAGCCCAAGGATGCTCAATCGTCGGCGCAAGCGTCAGCTTGGTCTCTGCACTCATCTTCCATCCAGAGTGTAGCTGCGGGGCTGGAACCAGGTTCTCCAGGGCGGGAGGCTCCTCCAACGTCCGGTGGCTCAATCCTGGGGCTGGTGGACACTCAGGAAGCAAAGGAGGAAACACGGAGAGAGCAGGTGAACAGTTTATGGCTGCAGCAGATGGTGAGTACTCAGAGAACTGCATTGGCTGAGCCTCACCACCGGGAATCAGGCAAGATAATTCATGTTTAATGGAATGAGAGTTGAAAAGCTCTTGCCTGAATTCCCTGGGTGCAACGTCTTTTGCTGTAGCTGGATGGAAAACAGCCCTCTCCGTGACTTCAGTGGATGTGAGCCCCTCAGTGGAACGTGGAGGATCCACCCCTGCAGACACGGTGACGAGTGGAGCCAAGAAGGAAATGGTCAGCCTCTCAGCAGCGGGAGAAATTGCTGAGGGGAAAGAGGAAATAGCAGCTGCGAAAAGAAGAGAAGCTGGCAGGATAGCCGGAGAGGAAATACATGATGAGGGCACTGCTGCGGAAGTCTTCTGCCTTGGCGAAGGAAGGGCTGTTGACGAGGAAGTGGAGGCATTCCTCCAGCGATCTGGATGGCGGCGTTGAGGAGCTGGTGGCGCGGGAGCTGGAGCCAGAGCTGGAGAACCGGGAAAGGAGAAGGACGTCCGCTGCGGAGAGCGCCGCTGTGGCGGCTTCGGTCCTGCTGGAGGCGACCCCATCGTCAGCCGGGAAAAGACCGCCGAAGTGAGGAGACCGTTGACAACAGTTCCACAAATTGGGGATATTTCCACAAGCCGGGGTGTGCCTCCACAATCACCACCACTCCATTTACCTTCTCCCAGGTTTTCTTTGGTCCGCGGGCGGCGATCCACAAAACTCTGGATGAATTCAGCAGCCCACTCCTCCTCCACGCTTGGAGACCCAGCGGCCGATCTTACTTTGCTTGCTGAAAGCCAGCAAGCTGGGGACATGGTGATGCTCTGGACAAACCAGGTGAGTGAAACAACAAAAGGTACAAGCTAGCAGCAGCTGGGTCTTAAATGGTCAGTACTTACTGTCATGATTTGCCCCTCAGGGCAGGAACAAAGACCCAGACACTGAACTGCTAGTTGTACAATTTATTGAAATGAACAAAAAGTCCAAACGGTGAGCAAAGATAACTTACATCAACGGCGAGAAAACAGACAGGAACGCACGTCGGAACAGGGTTGGGGTTCCGATGGAGTAGAGAAACAGGGAGACAATCATGAGGCACTGACAATGAGTGGCAGGGAAAGCATTCTTAAATAAGGCAGGAATTCAACACAATGAGTGCCATCAGGTGTAGATCTTATGAGCGGTCAGGCGACCTAATTACCAAGCTGGAGCAGCTGAGCAACACACAAAATGGTAACAAGGCAGGAGTGTCTGGAAGCAGAGGTGGAAGGCTTTGTCACAAAGAAACAAAGTATAAACACTCAGAACTAAATGCCAGGATCATCATCATCATAATAATAATAATAATAATAATGATGATGATAATAATGATGAGGACATGAATGCACAACAGAACAACTGACAACTCAGAACACCTCCTAACTCAAGCACATAAGGAAACACACATAACCCTGGAAAGAATATGGAAAATACCCAGGAATAAATAAAAGACCTGAGCACGGTGACACACCGCACTCAGCCTCGTGACATAGATACATACACATACATTGATACATAACACACACTTATTCACACACAAGTGTGTGCAAGGTGTGTTTTTCTTAGTGCCTGTGTGCAAGTGTAGTGAGGTGAGGGAAATGGAGGAGCAACCAGTGCCTAAAAGAGCACACTCTTATGTGTGGCAGCACTTTGACATAGTCAACCCCAAGAAAGTCAAGTGTCTTATCTGTGCTGCGGAGCTGACGTTCACTGGTTCACTGCAACACCTGCGCAGCAAACTGGAGACAACACCCAGTACAGATAATACTACTGCTGCTGCTTCTGGTTCAGTGGGGACCAGACAAGATGAGCGTAATGTATTTTCTATAGGTTAAATCCAAACACCCAAGAGTGTTATATACCCTATAATTTACAGTATTTCAATGGTAACTTTTGTATACTTTAATTGTAAGGTTGGCAAGCAGAGTTGGACGAGGCACTGGTTAATATGGTTGTGCTTGACACTCAACCATTTAAAGTGGTGGAGGACAGAGGCTTCAGGCCCTTTGTAGAGAAGCTGGACCCAACCTACTCGCCAGGCCTTACAAACTATGGTGGAGAAAAAATACCAAGAGGCTAAAGAGAAGGCAAAAGCGGAATTGGAGAAAGCACAGTCTGTAAGTTTGACTGCAGACATGTGGACCTCCATGAATACGGATGCCTATCTTGGGATAACCTGCCACTTCATTGATGACAGCACGAAGCTCTTTAGTGTTCTGCTTGGAGTGGAACATTTCACACTGTCCCACACAGCAGAAAATTTGAATGATGCCATGGAGCTGCAAATAAGTCAGTGGGGTGTGATAAATAAAGTGCACTGTTTAATCACAGACAATGCATCAAATATGACCTTTTGTGCCAAACTCATGAATGTAAGGAATGTGCCATGTTTAGCCCACAGCATTAATCTTGTTGTGAAAAAGGCACTGGATCAAATGCCTTCACTTGCAGACGTCAGAGCAAGAGGCCAAAGAATTGTCACATTTTTTTTAAGACGAGTACAAAAGCAAAAGCAAAACTGACAGAGAGGCAAACCCAGCTGCAGAAGCCAGTTTACAAACTCATTCAAGAAGTTGAAACCCAATGGAACTCTACGTATTTCATGTTACAAAGACTGTATGCGCAACGTGAACCAGTCGGTGCAACAGTGTCATCCCTCACAACAGACATTTCTCCTCTCACATTGACATGGTTCAGGTGACCCACAGAACAGACATGACTCAGGATAAATACAATTAACATACTTTATTAATACTTTATTTGTATTTATTTGTATTTTTTTTATTCAGATTCCCCAGAATCTGAGGCGTCCACCTCCACCAGGCACTGAAGAGCGGGATCCACTTGCGTCAGAATTGGTGATGATGAGAACCTGACCTTCAACTCGGAGAACGCGGCGTCCGCCTCTTCCGTCCAACGAAAAGGCACCTTGGTGGAGGTCAAGTTGGTGAGGGGGATGTGGCTGTAGTCCTTGATAAAACGGCAATAAAAGTTCGCGAAGCCCAGGAACTGCGGGAGCTGTTTCCTCGATGAGGGGATAGGCCAGTCCACCACCGCCTTCACCTTGACTGGATCTGGGATAATCTCCTTCGAGACGATAATAAAACCGAGGAAGGAAGTCTGGGAGACATGGAACTCACATTTCTCTGCCTTGACGAAGAGCTTATTCTCCAGCAGCCGCTGCAAGACCCGCCTGACGTGAACGCAATGCTCCTCCATAGACTGAGAAAAAATAAGGATATTGTCAAAGGTAGACAAAAACAAAGGCGCCCCAAAAAAATCCCTCAACACATCATTAATAAGGCGCTGGAAGACGGCCGGGGCATTGGTCAGCCCGAATGGCATGACCAAATATTCGAAATGCCCACTAGGGGTCCTAAAGGCCTTCTTCCACTCATCCCCTCTCCTATCCGCACCAGGTGATAGGCATTGCGCAGGTCTAACTTGGTAAAGCAGCAAGCCCCCCGGAGGGAATCGAATGCTGAATTGAGGAGAGGGAGAGTGTACTTATCCTTGATGGTGATGTTATTAAGTTCCCGGAAGTCAATGCAGGGCCTGCGGGAGCCGTCCTTCTTCCCCACAAAGAAAAACCCTGCCCCCACCACCAAAGATGAAGGTCTAATTATGCCAGAGCTTAGTAACTCCTTAATATACGAGTCCATGGCCGCGCGCTCAGGAGCAGACAGGTTGTAAAGTCTGCTGGATGGCAGCGGAGCGCCGGCCCGCAGATTAATAGCACAATCATACGGTCGGTGAGGGGGAAGGGAAAGGGCTTGGGATTTACTGAAGACGGCCCCAAGGTCATGATATTCCGGTGGCACTTTTGACAGATCCGGAGGAGGAGAGGCAGGGACATCCAGAAGCATGGCAGGTGAGTATGCAGCAGACTGCAGACAGGCACTTAGGCAGAAAGGGCTCCACGACACTACACTTCCCGAACACCAGTCAATAGATGGGTTATGCAGGTGCAGCCAAGGATAGCCCAGGATGACCGGGGAAGTTAACATCATCAGGACAAACAAATTCAACTCCTCCCGATGGTTGCCCGAAATAATAACTGGCACAGAGGCGACCTGATAAGTGACCGTGGCCAACGATGCCTTAGACAGGGCAATAAGTTTGAGGGGAGTTTTCAACGGCTGCATAGGTAGACCCAGACGGGTTGCCAGACTCCTAGAAATGAAGCTCTGCTCAGCCCCTGAGTCAATGAGTGCATGTGTGTTATGTTCCTTGTGACCAAAGCAAAACCAGATAGGAATAAGAAAACGGGTGAGGGGATTATTGCAGGTTACGTCCATGAGACCCCCTACTTCGATGCACGGACTTCCCCTTTTTGGCCACTTGGGACAGGAATTCAGGTCATGTTCCTCGCTCCCACAATAGACACACAACCCCAACTCACGGCGGCACTGTCTCTCCGCAGCAGGAAGCTTTGACCCACCCACAGCCATAGGCTCTTGGTCTTCCGGGTAATCAGTAGATGGGAGGGCCAGCAGGGGGCGCTGGAGAGAGCGGCGCGGCATATTCCCCGAGCGACCGAAAGTTTTGTGCTCAGCCACCTGCTCCCTCAGACGGTTGTCAATGCTAATGGCCAGGGAGATACACTCATGCAGCGTAGAGGGCTTCTCCAGGCGGGCCAGCTCGTCCTGCAGACTAGGGCTCAAACTCTTAAGGAATATACTACTCAGGGAGGCATCTTCCCACCCGACCTCCCTGGCCACGACCCGGAAATCAACGGCATAATCGGCAATTGCCCTTGACCCCTGCCGAAGATTTAATAGGCGAGAGGTGAGTACTTCCACCCGGTCCGAGTGACTAAAAACCTCCTGGAATTCCTGAGTGAATTAGACATATGTCATAGAAGCATAATCAGCCCTAGCCATGACTGCATAAGCCCACGCCAAAGCCCGTCCTTCTAATAAATTGATCATATAGCTGATGCGGCTCTGGTCAGTGGGAAAATCCCTGGGAACCCGTTGGAATACAATTTCGCACTGCATGAGGAACCCCCTGGCTTCTCCCAACACACCTTTAAAGCGGGCGGGAGTAGGGACGGGAGCGAGCCAACTAGCGGGGCCTGAAGAGTGAGGGCTAGAAGTAGAGCTAGTGGTGGAGCTAGCGGTAGAGCTAGCAGGAGCTGAGGAGCTAGCTGGTGTTGTGGGGAAACGCTATGGGCTAACCAAGCGGTCTAACCTATCGGTGATGTGGGTTAGCTGAGTTAGCATCACCTGTTGTTGGTACACTAATTGGTCTACCCGAGCCTCTAGATGGTTAACACAGCGCGCGAGCGCGCTGTCTGCCGGGTCACTTTGGCGGAGTCGTACTGACGTGGTTCAGGTGACCCACAGAACAGACACGACTCAGGATAAATACAATTAACATACTTTATTTGTAAACGTGAGTGAGTGAATGCGTGAGTGCAGGTATGTGGTGTAATGTCGTGTAGTGCGATCCGTAATCTCCAGCTGGGGCCGGCAGAGCACCGTACAACCTGGCAACCCTGGAATGAGACAAGGGCCGTTAGTTTACAGTACAACCTGTGCAGCACGTTAGATGTTGCAGTGCTTACTGTCATCAGATGTTGGAGTTGCTCAGGTAGCGCCAAAGCTGCAGCCAGGGAGACAGTGTCTGCGGGGCAGGTTAGTTGGAGGTGGAAGGATGAGTCCGCCGCCTGGGAGGAGATGGGGGTACGCCGTTGCGGGCTCCGCCTGTGCACAGGGGAGTCGGACAGGATTAGTCATAAGTAGGCTTACTTGATAGTTGGTCCGGGCGGAACCGACCCGGACGTAGTTCAGTTGGGCTTGGAAGCCAAAGGCTGGACAGTTGAGTGCAGGGAAGCACGGAGGCAGGTGTGACTGGATTCAACATAGAGAATCAGACAACTCCGCGCCCAGCACTGGTCCTGATGGAATAAATAGGGCCGCAGGAGATGACAGACAGGTGCATGCACAGGTGCCGTGATTGGCGGCCATGACACACGTGTGGACGACCAGACAGTCAGTGAGTGTTTAGAGGTGCTTGCACCTTTCCATCTGGCCTCCACAGAGATGCCAGCAGAAAAGAATGTTTCTGCCTCAAAACTGATTTCACTCATCAGAGGGTTACAGCACAAACTGGCTGAAAAGGCATCAGTCATTAAAAACCAAACAGCACTTCAACTCATAAAACAACTGCAGCATGAGCTGGTCAAACGGTGCACTGTTCAAAATATTGAAGTTTTGGGCTTTGCAACCATTTTGAACCCACAATTTAAAAATATTAGGCTTTGGCAATGACACATGCAAAAGAGACCATGGTAAAATTGACTGCTGAATGTGCTGCAGCCATGAACACTGAGATGCCAATGCCATCAACATCACAGGTAGTGTACCTTATTATTCCATATCATTATTGTGTTTTCCAAACCTCTCTATCAACATGTATTAACCCATAAGAATTAAAATGTTATTTTATTTCATTATTGTTATTAAATTATTTCATTTATTATTTCATTTATGTCATTAAAATGTTATCAACTCCAATAGTCAGCAGCAGAGGAAGAACCTGGGCCTTCAGCAGAAGACAACTTGTGGGACTTTTTGGATAGCAGAGATGGTTTGTATTTTTTTTTTTTTTACTTTAAGTATCATTTTCTAATTACAAAAGATGGCTAATTACATTTTTCTTTTTGTTTAGGTGAAACACAGCACTCTTAAGTGCAACAGCAGATACCACAGTGGAAGTTCAGCAATATTTGTCTGAGCCCTACCTCTCCAGAGGAGAAGACCCACTCTCTTACTGGGCAACATGCCAAACAATATACCCAAACCTTTACAAGATGGCAAAAAAGTATCTCCACATACCAGCAACATCAGTGCCATGTGAGCGGGTCTTCTCCAAAGCTGGAGAGGTAGTAAGCCACAAGAGGAGCAGACTGAAACCACGCACTGTGGAAATGCTTCTTTTTTTGAATAAAAATCTTTAAACACTCCAACAGAAACACGATGATTCATTATTTATGAAGAGCAGTAAATACTATAAAATGGTAGAGGAAAATATTTGCAATATGACAGTAAAGTGCAGGTAGATTTGGGTCCCTCCCAGTTGTCATTTGTACTCCTACCCCTATGAATTGGGACACCCCTTCATGGCTGCACACACACACACACATATATACAGTATATACAGTGGGGCAAAAAAGTATTTAGTCAGCCACCAATTGTGCAAGTTCTCCCACTTAAAAGATGAGAGAGGTCTCCAATTTTCATCATAGGTATACCTCAACTATGAGAGACAAAATGAGAAAAAAAATTCCAGAAAATCACATTGAAGGATTTTTAATGAATTAATTGGTAAAGTCCTCGGTAAAATAAGTATTTGGTCACCTACAAACAAGCAAGATTTCTGGCTCTCACAGACCTGTAACTTCTTCTTTAAGAGGCTCCTCTGTCCTCCACTCGTTACCTGTATTAATGGCACCTGTCTGAACTCATTATCAGTATAAAAGACACCTGTCCACAACCTCAAACAGTCAGACTCCAAACTCCACTATGGCCAAGACCAATGAGCTGTCAAAGGACACCAGAAACAAAATTGTAGACCTGCACCAGGCTGGTAAGACTGAATCTGCAATAGGTAAGCAGCTTGGTATGAAGAAATCAACTGTGGGAGCAATTATTAGAAAATGGAAGACATACAAGACCACTGATAATCTCCCTCGATCTGGGGCTCCACACAAGATCTCACCCTGTAGGGTGAAAATGATCACGAGAACAGTGAGCAAAAATCCCAGAACCACACAGGGGGACCTAGTGAATGACCTGCAGAGAGCTGGGACCAAAGTAACAAAGGCTACCATCAGTAACACACTACGCCGCCAGGGACTCAAATCCTGCAGTGCCAGACGTGTCCCCCTGCTTAAGCCAGTACACGTCCAGGCCCGTCTGAAGTTTGCTAGAGCACATTTAGATGATCCAGAAGAGGATTGGGAGAATGTCATATGGTCAGATGAAACCAAAACAGAACTTTTTGGTAAAAACTCAGATTGTCGTGTTTGGAGGAGAAAGAACACCATACCTACTGTTTATTTAGCGAATGCAAAGTCCTTAAGCCAAGCAGTTGCCTCCTGGTTTGCTGTATGGAGGGTGTGTAATCCTCCTTCCAGTCTTTGGAGCGGGCAAGCCTCTATGATGTGTTCCATTGTTTGCTCCTCTCCACATGCGCACAGTGGGCTAGGGCTACTGCCCCATCTGTGAAGGCTGGCCAAGCAGGGGCCATGTCCAGTCCTGAAGCGATTGAGTGTAGACCACTGTCTCCTTGGGAGGTTGGTGCCCGGGACCTGTTGGTTGGGGTTTATCACCAGCTGTTTGTTTGGGACCTCCTTGGTCTCCCATTCCTCTTGCCAAGCTGTCTGGATGGTAAAGTCAGCTGGGGGAGGGTTTTTCCAAATCGGCCGTCTGGATGAAAGTCGGGCAGTGGGTGGGGTGTAGATATCTGCATGGATTGGTAAGTGAGGAGAATCTTTAACTTTTTGGAGCATCCTTTGAGTTAATGCTGCTCGCCGGATGTGTGGAGGGGCTATGTTTGACAGTACAGAGAGCCAGGGGAGTGGTGTTGAGCGGATTGTTCCAGTTATAGTTCTCATGGTTGAGTTGAGCTGGGTGTCTACATGGTGTGTGTAAGATGACCTGGACCAGACAGGGGCACAATATTCTGCTACAGAGTATGAAAGGGCCAGTGCTGAGGTGCGCAGGGTGGAGACTGCCGCCCCCCATTTTGCACCAGCGAGCTTGCAGAGCAGGTTGTTTCGTACCTTCACCTTAGCAGCCGTCCCCTTTAGATGTTCCTTGAAGGATAAGGTCCTATCAAGGGTCACTCCAAGATAAGTTGGATTTGGGGCATGCTTAAGCTCGAGTCCGCTCAGGTGGATGTTTAGTTCTCTGGCAGCTTTTGCATTGTGGAGATGGAATACACTGGAGACGGTTTTTGCTGGTTTTTGCTACCTACTGTGAAGCATGGGTGTGGAAACATCATGCTTTGGGGCTGTTTTTCTGCAAAGGGACCAGGACGACTGATCTGTGTAAAGGAAGGAATGAATGGGGCCATGTATCGTGAGATTTTGAGTGAAAACCTCCTTCCATCAGCAAGGGCATTGAAGATGAAATGTGTCTGGGTCTTTCAGCATGACAATGATCCCAAACACACTGCCCGGGCAATGAAAGAATGGCTTCGTAAGAAGCATTTCAAGGTCCTGGAGTGACCTAGCCAGTCTCCAGATCTCAACCCCATAGAAAATCTTTGGAGGGAGCTGAAAGTCCGTGTTGCCCAGCAATAGCCCCAAAACATCACTGCTCTAGAGGAGATATGCATGGAGGAATGGGCCAAAATACCAGCAACAGTGTGTGAAAACCTTGTGAAGACTTACAGAAAACGTTTGACCTTTGTCATTGCCAACAAAGGGTATATAACAAAGTATTGAGATGAACTTTTGTTATTGACCACATACTTATTTTACCGAGGAATTTACCAATTAATTAATTAAAAATCCTTCATTGTGATTTTCTGAATTTTTTTTTCCTCATTTTGTCTCTCATAGTTGAGGTATACCTATGATGAAAATTGGAGACCTCTCTCATCTTTTAAGTGGGAGAACTTGCACAATTGGTGGCTGACTAAATACTTTTTTGCCCCACTGTATATACTGTATATACTGTATATACACTGTTTATACACACACAGAGAGAGCGAGAGAGCGAGAGCGAGCGAGAGAGAGCGAGAGAGCGAGAGAGTTCACTGAAAATTGTCCTTCCACAGAATTTTTCCAGCAATGACTACAAATTCTGAAAGCTGTCTATCATTTCACAGTTTACATGGAGGGTGATCTAAATGAAGTCAATTAAAATGATAGATAACAGACTGACAGAATTTTTACAAGCCTGTCTGAAAAAATGACTATTGGTCTTTTTCAGGTTTTCAACTCAGTTGCAGTTCTGACAGTCAGTAACCAGATGGCAGTCTTTATTAGCTGTTTCATAACACTGTTTCTCATGAAGCAATTTAGTGCAGCAGATAAATTATATTTTTCAGATGACTCTTTCAAAATGTGATACAAGCACCAAATTTGGCACAAATACTCCTTGGGGGTTACATTTTTGAAAAAATACATTAGCCACCTGAAATTCAAGAGGACCGCCATTTTTTTCAAGATGGCCACCATAATACCAAAATATTACTTTTTGCAACAAATATGCACAGACTTGCCCAATATGGATGATTCTGGTATCAAATCATACATTCTAGACCATGAAGAATCTGATTTTTGAACTTCTGAATCACTAAGAACCTTCCTTTTACCCTTACCGCAACTCACAGATACTCAGAAGATTGGGAAACACCATTCCCTGTCTACATAGGGATGTCTGTCTATGCCAAGATCAGAAAGAGGACACTAGTCGAAATGCTTCATGAGCATGGTGTCAGCATTTCATATGACAGAGTGCTGGAGATATCTGCACAGCTGGGAGATGCAACAGTGAACAAGTATGTGGATGACGGTGTGGTGTGTCCAACAATTCTGCACAGAGGGTTGTTCACCACAGCAGCTATGGATAACATACATATAACCAGGGGTGTCCAATCATGTGTCATGGAGGGCCAAGACCCTGCAGGTTTTCTCTTCTACCCAGTCTCTTCAGCAGGTGTTTTCACTTATCAGCAATCAGTGGGAAGAAATTCAGTGAAATATGCTGTTGAAGACACTGGTTGGAGGTAAAGCCTGCAGGTTCTTGGCCCTCCATGGCACATGATTGGACACCTCTGACAGAGATCATAATCCCACTGCAATGACAGCTACCACTTCTTTCCATGACACCAGCATCTCACTTTTTCAGCACCCAACCAAAGATAAAGATGGTAATTTAAACTGGTTTAAATATGGTTTAAATAACCAAAGATGCTAATTTAAGACTTTCAAAATCCCAGAAGCTCTGGTCGTGGAGAAGGAGTAGCAACAATTTACCATTCCAAATTATTAGTTAATGTAAAGCAAAAAATATGTTATAATTCCTTTGAGGGCCTGGTCCTCAGTATTGGGCATTTTAGCAATTTTAGGTTAAACCCAATTTTATTTGCCATAGTTTATCGTCCTCCCTCAGCCTACACAGAGTTTTTATCCAAATTTGTCAAATTCTTAGTGGATTTAGTGCTGAAATCAGATAGAATAATCATAGTAGGGGACTTTAATATACATGTAGATGTAGATGGTGATTGCCTTAATATGGCATTTAATTCAATATTAGACTCAATGGGGTTTTCTCAGAAAGTAGGAAATTCTACCCATTATCTCCACCACACGTTGGACCTTGTTCTAACATATGGCATAGAAAAAGAAAATCTGGTAGTGTCTCCTCATAACCCTGTACTGTCAGACCATTGTCTGTTAACCTTTGATTTTACCATTTCTGACTGTTTGGATCCTAAAGAAAAAAATATTGCTACAGTAGATGCCTCTCAGATGATGCTGTTACCAAATTTATGCAGATTGTTTCCTCTATGCCATGTGTCAACACAACGGAGATAAGCTATGGAAAGCTTGCTCCTTCTGTAATTAATAGCATGGTAGATAGTGTTACAGCTTCTCTGCATCAGACTCCAGACATGTTGGGCCCCTTTAAAAAAGAAAAGTCTAATCAGAGATTTCTAACTCCTTGGTTCAACACAGAAATTCGTAGCTTAAAACAGGAGACTCGTCAATTAGAAAGAAAATGGCGCTTCGCTAAATTAGATGAAATTTATATAGCTTGGAGAAATCATCTTTTAATTTATAAAAAAAATCTCTTAGAAAAGCTATAACAAGTTATTATTCTGCATTAATAGAAGAGAACAAGAATAATTACAGGTTTCTTTTCAGCACTGTAGCCAGGCCGACAAAGAGTCAGGACTCTGTCAATCTTAGTATTCCCTTAGAGCTTACTAGTCAGGACTTTATGAACTTTTTCAATCATAAAATTTCATCTATTAGAGATAAAATAAGTCAGATTCTTCCCACCGTAAACTTACAGTAAGTACAGTAACTACTACAACTCCTTCAATTGATATCTGTTTGGATAGGTTTACTCCAATTGACCTTTTAGAGTTCGACAAAATAATTTCCTCATCCAAGCCTTCAACTTGTCTTTTAGACCCTATTCCTACCAGGTTATTTAAAGAAGTCTTCCCATTTATTGGTAGCTCTATTCTTCAAATAATCAATTCCTCATTAACATTAGGCCATGTACTGCAGGCTTTTAAAAATGCTGTAATTAAACCCTTACTCAAAAAGCCAATGCTGGATCCAAGAGTTTTAGCTACAGTAACTATAGACCAATCTCTAATCTGCCTTTCATTTCAAAAAATCTTAGAAAGAGTTGTTGCTACACAATTGTTTGACCACTTGCAGGGAAATGGTTTATTTGAAGAGTTTCAGTCTGGGTTTAGAATCCATCATAGTACTGAAACAGCCTTAGCGAAGGTCACTAACGACCTCCTCATCGCATCTGATAATGGACTGGTTTCTGTACTTGTCCTTTTAGACCTTAGTGCAGCTTTTGATACTATCGATCATAATATTCTACTTGATAGATTAGAACACTATGTTGGACTTCATGGAACTTTGTTGCAGTGGTTTAGATCTTATTTATCTGATAGGTTCCAGTTTGTTCATGTCAATAATGAGTTTTCTTTCAACTCAAAGCTTAGTCATGGAGTTCCACAGGGATCTGTGCTAGGCCCTACTCTTTTTAGTTTATATATGCTTCCGTTAGACAACATTATTAGAAAGCACTGTATACATTTTCATTGTTATGCAGATGACACACAATTATACCTGTCAATGAAGCCAGATGATAGTAATCAATTAGCCAAGTTAGAAGCCTCAAAGCTTAGATGACTTGTAATTTCCTGCTATTAAATTCAGATCAGACTGAAGTCATTCCTGTTGGTCCAAAAAAACCTTAGAAATTCCTTTCCAAATCAAACTTTCAGTTTGGATGCAGTTACTCTTTCTCTTAATAGCTCTGTGAGGAACCTTGGAATTATTTTTGATCAAGATCTGTCCTTCAATTCACATATTAAATTTGTTTCTAAGACTGCCTTCTATCATTTGCATAATATTGCCAAGATTAGGAGCATCTTGTCTCAGAGTGACGCTGAGAAACTGATCCACGCTTTTGTTAGCTCTAGATTAAATTATTGTAATTCTTTATTATCAGGCTGTCCTAAAACATCTTTAAAAAGTCTTCAGCTGATCCAAAATGCTGCAGCAAGAGTTTTAACAGGTACTAGAAAGAGAGATCATATCTCTCCGGTTCTGGCCTCCCTTCATTGGCTTCCATAGAGTTTAGAATTAAGTTTAAAATCCTTCTTCTTTCTTACAAAGCTCTAAACAATCAGGCTCCTTTTTATTTAAAAAATCTGATACTACCGTATTATCCTAACAGAGCACTATGCTCCCAAAATGCAGGATTACTTGTAATACCTAGAATCTCCAAAAGTACAATGGGAGGCAGAGCCTTCAGTTATCAAGCTCCTCTCCTGTGGAACCAGCTGCCAATCTGGATTCGGGAGTCAGACTCAATCTCTGTTTTTAAGAATAGGGCTAAAACCTACCTTTTTGATATAGCCTACAATTAGGGAGGGATCATGTGTTTCTGAACCCTCCCTTAGTTATGCTGCTAATAGGTTTAGTCAGCCGGGGGACCTCCAGTAATGCACTGGGCCTCACTCCTTTCCTCACTCTCAATGAAATATTTTTTTTGCTGGTCATTAACATTTGTTTGTTCTCTCCCATAGATTGAGTCCCCATCGTGCTGTTTGCTCTCTACATGTCTGTTCTTTTCATCTTCTCTATCCCCTCACCCCCCAGCCAGTCGCAGCAGATGACTGCCCCTCCCCGAGCCTTATTCTGCTGGAGGTTTCTTCCTGTTAAAAGGGAGTTTTTCCTCTCCACCGTCGCCAAGTGCTTGCTCACAGGGGATCGCCTGATTGCTGGGGTCTTTCTGCAACTGTGGGGGTTCCCCCTACAGTTGATAGTGCTATGAGATGACTGTTGTTGTGAAATGGCGCTATATAAATAAAGTTGAATTGAATTGAATTCCTTTTTGATATAGCCTATAATTAGGGAGGGATCATGTGCCCCTGAACCCTCCCTTAGTTATGCTGCTAATAGGTTTAGACAGCCGGGGGACCTCCAACAGTGCACTGGGCTTCACTCCTTTCTTCACTCTCAATGAAATATTTTTGCTGGTCATTAACATCTGTTTGTTCTCTCCCATAGATTGAGTCTCCGTCGTGCTGTTTGCTCTCTACATGTCTGTTCTTTTCGTCTTCTCTATCCCCTCAACCCCCACCCCCACCCCCAGCCAGTCACAGCAGATGACTGCTCCTCCCTGAGCCTGGTTCTGCTGGAGGTTTCTTCCCGTTAAAAGGGAGTTTTTCCTCTCCACCGTCGCCAAACGCTTGCTCACAGGGGATTGCCTGATTGCTGGGGTCTTTCTGCTATTGTGGGGGTTTCCCCTTCAGTTGAAAGTGCTATGAAATGACTGTTGTTGTGAAATGGTGCTATATAAATAAAGTTGAATTGAATTGAATAACAAAGGTGAAGAGCGTGAACCACTCAAGTTTGGAGGAGAGAAGGTTAAGACAGTTCCAGAACTTCCTGACTCCTATACCAATATCCGTCCTGCCTTCTTTGCCAAGAAGAACCCTTCTCCTCCACATGGTGGTGTGACAGTTCCAGACACTCTCCTGAGACCAAAACTGGCACTCCAGTATGAGTGGCTGGAGAAGGTCAATGATACTGATGAGACAGATGGGACAAAGAATTTGACATGGGCAGCCCACCATGCTTCCAAGAAGAGAAGCCCTGCATTTGAGGCCAGCATCTCATCACTGTTATCTCTGCTTCAAGATCCAGCCCACTCAGTTGCTACAGTCAGACATGTGATGGACAAGATCAAGGAGACTGCATCATTCCTGAACCCAGGCCAAGTGCCTGTCCTGACTGCCAACCAGCCCATCTATGCAGTGGCAAAGCAAATCCAGTGGCACTGGCCTGAACAGTATGGTGAGGACAAGTTCGTCATCATGTTTGGAGGCCTACATATAGAGATGGCTGCATTTTAGTCAATTGGAAGGTATAGAGTCTAAGCCTAGTGCTTGAAGCCCCTGAGATGCTGTGACCCGGATGGCTTGCCTAACACGCTGATTAAACTTGACGTGATAAAATCAGTGTCCAAGACATCCAATACGTTTAAAAACACTAACTTTATTCCAAATTACCATTAAAAATCCATAACAACAATAAAGTTTCTTATGATAAAAAGTTCCTGAAGACACAAATACGTCTTGCTTTCTCAACAGTCAAAAACTGTTTTTTCCTTCCGTGTAGAACACCTGCTCGGACAATGTTGCCATTTATACAATTGGGCTTAACTGGCTCCTACATACTGGCCACTAATTGTTACATAACAATTCAACAACAACAAAAAATAATAAAGGAGCCAATTACCATTCATTACACATAACATGATTCAATAAAGTTTACACCTCAGACATTAAACAGGTTGATTATTGGTCTTTCAATGATGTTAGTTTTAGTTGTGCTATAGAAAATACCAAACCCATTTGAAAACACCTCCAACCTTTCCAAGAGGCCAAAAACTATGTGATGATGAAAAATCCATAATTAGAACAACCCCACCCACAGCTAAGTCTTTCTGATTCCACTTCTGTCGCCCCTGGAGCAATGGCAGATATTCTCGAACCAATCTTTTACAAAGCAGATCAGCAATGGAATGAACTTGTCTCCTTTGACGTTTCACATACATGTGAGATGGTTCCACAAGTTCTGAAGCCAAAGCTGGTTTTGTTTTTAATAGAAGCAGATGATTTGGTGTAAGGGATTCTAGATCATTTGGATCCTCCGGAAGCTTTGTTATTAGGTGATCATTCAGCATAGTATCGTTTGCACACATGACTGCATGGAGTCCATCCTCACTTGGATCAGAAAAACAACGTATTTGACTGCAAATAGGCTCACTGTAATCCTTTGGTTTATCCACTTTACCAGTCTGTCCATTTGAGGCCTCCAAACACCTTTTGTTATGACTGGCTACCAGCAACATTTCCTTTAGCCCAAGAAAACAGGCTACTGATTGTATAAGTCTGGTCCAGTCAAAAGAATAGATGGGACCAGTGGAATTAAACGAATTGCTGGCAACAAAATTCACCAATATATCCCTTTTGACTTCTGGATCTTCAAATTTATCTACAATATCACAGTTTTCATTTGTTGGCCCTTTCTCCTCAGATTTCCAAAGAAAACTAGGATCATTGAAGCAACTGTTGTTTAAGTCATCAGATAAGATAAGATAAGATAAGATAAGCCTTTATTAGTCCCACAACGGGGAAATTCCAGGATTGCAACAGCACAGGGATAGCAACACTCAGAGCAACAATCAGAAGGCAAGAAAAAAAAAAAAAAAAAAAAAAAAAAAAAACAAGCAAGCAAGAGCAGCTAATATACATATGTACATATTACTATAAGATATATATATATACACACAGACACACAGTGCAGAGCATTGTAGCTGGATGGAATAAATATATGAATATATGAACACACAGTGCAGAGCATTGTAGCTAGATGGAATAAATATGTAAATATATAAACACCCACAGTACGGAGCATTGCAGCTAGGTGGAATAAATATGCAAGTATATAAACACACACAGTGCGGAGCAATGTAGCTAGATGGAATAATATGTAGATATATAAAAACACAGTGCGGAGCATTGTAACTAGATGGAATAAATATATAGATATATAAATATAAACACACCCAGTGCTGAGCATTGTAGCTAGATGGAATAAATATGTAAATATATAAACACACACAGTGCAGAGCATTGTTGCTAGGTGGGATGAAACAGCATAACCGTCTACTTAGTTATCCTACATGGTATGATTATGTGCCCATACATATTCTCACCCTCCATAGCGACCGGTATGTTCCTAGTTGTATGCCGGAGGGGACCATTGTGTAAGTCTATTGCATCTTTTGCATAAAAAAAAAAAACTATTAGTTTGTTACGTCTTTTTGCTATCTCTGCGAGCAGCCCTGCTTAGGTTGTACAGTCTGACAGCCGTTGGTAGGAAGGACCTACGAAACCTCTCGGTTGTGCACCTGGGATGATGTAGTCTGCTGCTAAATGAGCTCCTCAGTGCATCCAGTATGTCCTGCATAGGGTGGAACTCGGACTCCAGCAGAGATGACAGTTTAGCCACCGTCCTTCTCTCTCCTATCTCCTCCATCGGATCAAGGCGCTGCCCCAGGACAGAGCTAGCTTTCTTAATCAGTTTGTTCAGTCTCTTCCTATCGGCTGCAGTAATGCCACTGCCCCAGCAGACCACTCCAATAGTGATGGCTGATGCCACCACCGTGTCATAGAATGACTTCAGCAGCGCCCCTTGTACACCAAAAGACCTGAGTCTCCTCAGCAGGAACAGCCTGCGCTGTCCCTTCTTGTAGAGTGCGTCAGTATTGTGTGACCAGTCTAGTTTATTGTTCAGATGAATACCCAGGTACTTATAGGATGTCACCATCTCGATGTCTGTTCCCTGTATATTTACTGGTGCTATGAGGGGCTGCCCATGCCTGCGGCAGTCCACCACCAGCTCCTTAGTTTTCCTCGCGTTGATCTGGAGGCAGTTCCGATGGCACCAGTCCACAAAGTCCTGGATAAGCCCTCTGTACTCAGCTTCATCTCCGTTGGAGATGAGACCAACGATCGCAGAGTCATCAGAGAACTTCTGTAGATGGCAATGTGTTGTGTTGTGTGAGAAGTCCGCAGTATAAAGAGTGAACAGGAAGGGAGCCAGCACCGTTCCCTGGGGGGCCCCCGTGCTACTGATGATCGTGTCGGAAACACAGTCCCGGGTTCTCACAAACTGAGGCCGGTTCGTGAGGTAGTCCAGGATCCATGATGACAGGTGCTGGTCCACCCCTGCGCGCAGCAGCTTGTCCTTCAGGATCATCGGTTGGATGGTGTTGAAAGCACTGGAGAAGTCAAAGAACATGATCCTCACCATATTCCCGGGCTTCTCCAGGTGGGACAGAGAACGGTGAAGGAGGAAGATCACCGCATCCTCCACCCCAATGCCATGCTGGTAGGCGAACTGGAGTGGATCCATCGCTGGTTCCACCAGGGGGCGGAGATGAGCAAGGAGCAGTCTCTCCAGGGTCTTCATCAAGTGGGACGTCAAGGCCACCAGTCTGTAGCTGTTCAGGTCTTTGGGGTGGGAAGTTTTTGGTACAGGTACCACACAAGATGTTTTCCACAGCTGTGGTACCCTCCCCAGTTTCAGGCTCATGTTGAAGATATACATCACAATCCCACACAGCTGGTCTGCACAGGACTTGAGGAGCTTTGCGCTGATGCCGTCCGGTCCCGACGCCTTCCTCGCCTTGATCTTCCTCAGCTCCGTCCTCACCTGGGTCTTGGTCAGGGTCAGGATGGGGGGCTGTGTGTTGGGAGTGGGGGGGGGGTGTCGGTGGAGTGGGGAGTGGGCAGCAGGACTTGATTTCTTAGAGGCAGCAGTGGTTGTTGTGCAGACAGGGGGGAGGGCGGTTGGTCAAATCTATTGAAAAACAGATTCAGGTTGTTCGCCCACTCCCTGCCCCCCGTGGCCTGGGGGGAGGTATTCTGGAGCCCCGAGATGGTTTTGAGGTTTCTCCAGACCCCGCTGATGTCGCTCTGTTGCAGCTTGTCCTCCATCTTCTTCCTGAAGCTTTCCTTGCCTTCTCTGATCTTTCTCCTCAGCTCCCTCTGTACGGACTTCAGCATCTCCCTGTTCCCCGACCTGAAGATCCTCTTCTTCTCTCTCAGAAGTGTTTTTATCTCAGGGTTGATCCAGGGTTTGTTGTTTGAGTGACGCCGTATGGTCTTGGTGGGAACGGATTTGTCCACACAGAAGCTGAGGTAGCCCGTGAAGGTGTGAATGAGGCCATCGATGTCCTCACCATGTGGATCGCAGAGCTGCTTCCAGGCAGTGGCTTCAAAACAGTCCTTTAGAGTGTCCATTGTCTCCTCAGACCATAACTCCACAGTGTGCATGGCCGGAGGTTGTCTGTGCACTAGGGGTTTGTACACCGGCCGGAGATGAACCAAGTTGTGATCCGATCTCCCAAGTGGGGGGAGTTGTGATGAGGTGTACGCCTCCTTAGTGTTTGCGTAGAATAAATCCAGTGTTTTATTGTCTCTAGTGTGGCATGTGACATACTGGGTGAAAGTGGGCAGAATGGGAGACAGTGAAACGTGGTTGAAATCGCCTGAGATGAGGAGAAGAGCATCTGGGTGTTCTGTCTGCAGCCTGCTGGTTACTGAATGGATGACGTCACGCGCCGTCCCAGCGTTCGCCGTCGGATTTGCATAAACAACAATGCAGATCACGTGTGAGTGTTCTCTCGGGAGATATGTAGGCCTCATGCTAACAGCTAGCAACTCAATGTCTTTGCTGCAGTGTCGTTGTTTAACAGTGATATGTCCCGGTCTGCACCAGTTGTTGTTAACATACATTATCACTCCACCGCCCCTCGCTTTGCCACTCTCTGGTGTTCGGTCAGCTCGTATCATGTGAAAACATGATACGAGCTCTCATTCATGAGCTCTCATGAGATGCTCTCATTCCTCATGAAGCAACATCAGCAAAGTTCTTTTTAGACCCAACATGCCTCCGTAGAGACCAACTTGCTACCTCTCCAATGACAGAAACCCTATTTGCCACTGCAAGATCGTTTGGCAACAGAAAATCTGGTTTATTAAGTGGCAATTTTAAACAATACTCATCTTGTTTTATTGATAATTCTATGGTTTACATAAATTTAATGTCCTGTCTAAACATTTCTTTCTCCTCCAAGGTCTTCTCATTGAAATCATGATTATTCAACTTGATTTTGGAGACTGAAATCCTATTAACTGCAGCAGATGAAAGTCCCACATCATGACTGCCATTTTCCTTTACAGGACCATTGACAACCCATCCCAATACTGTCCTTACAGCATATGGGCCATCTCCACAGCTGTTGACAACTTCCCAGGGTTCCAATAACTTGGGAGCATTGGTACCTATCAGCAAGTCAACATTAGCATTGATATTAGAGATGTGAATCTTTGACAAGTAAGGCCACTTTTTCATATCTGCTGCTGCAGCAATGCAGTCCGAAGTAACTGGCATTTGCTTTTGTGTGAGGACCTCTGGCAAAGGATGGAATTCATTATTTTTAAGTACTGAGACCTCCAGCCCAGTCAAAGAATATGAAGGAGCAATCTTTTCCTGACCCATAGTTTTCAAGAGAAATTTTGTTTTTGTTCCTGTAAGTTTCAGTCTTTGCTTAAGATGTTCAGAACAAAATGTTGCTGAACTACCAGGATCTAAAAATGCATACGTCTGTACAACTGCATTTCCTTTAGTCAATTTCACCTGTACTGGAACAATGGGGAGAATACATCATTCGTTTCCGCCCCCAGTATGACCACAGGTTTGGGAAGAAGTTGATACCTTTGTTTCTTATGGCTCATCTGTTTGTTCCAGGTCAAGACTGGTCTTTTGAATATGTAGCACAGTTGGATGTTGCCTTTTACATGCTTCACAAGTCAAATGTTTATTACAATCACGACTGATATGTCCAGTACATAAACATCCAAAACAAAGTCCTTTATGTCTTAAAAACTGAATCTTTTCTTTGTGCTTCATATTTCTAAACTTTTGACATATCTCCAAATGATGAGCACGTGAACAGTAATAACAGATAGGACAATCCCCTTTCTTCAAACCAGTTATTTGTTTTCCATTTACAGGCTCCACTGGCAGTGGCAAAACTGCTTCCCTTTACTCTGTTCTTTAATGGTGACTTAAACTTAAGATGTGAACTTGCTGAACTTTGTGACACGTTTCCAATATTTCCAAAGATTGGGTCAGAGAGGATCTTTACCTGCTTCTCCAAAAACTTAACTAAATCAATGAAGTGAGCTCTATTATTGGAGGATTCCATTATGTCATAAGCTATAGCTCTCCATCGTTCTCTGAATTTGAATGGTAACTTTGAAACAATTTGTCTCATATTGCCTGGCATGTCCAACTCCTGCATGTACTGAAGATCCATCATCACATTAGAGCAACCACGCAAGAACAAAGCATAGGCTTGTATGGCATCAACATCCTCAGATTTTATTGTAGACCAAGCTAATGCATTTTCAATATGTACTGCAGCAATCTTGTACTTATTTTTTTTTTCCACAATATCTTTATTGAACCTTTTTTTTTTTTTTAACAAACATGATACAAACAAACACTAACACTAAAGTACTACAAAAAAAAAATGCACTAAAAACACCAACAACCACCAACAAAATCAAGTCTTCAACAATGCTCCTCTGTTTAGTCTAGACAATCCAATACATAAGTATACATATTATGTTCACCAGTTTGGAATTTACAAGGTCCACACACATCATTCACTTTCTTCTTCAAGAGTTATGTTTAAATTTTTTACATAATCAATAAAAGGTCTCCATATATTCTCAAACACAGTTTCCTTTGATTTTAGTATATATGTTATTCTTTCTAATGGAAGGTTTGTTAACATCTGTCTTAACCACTGAGTCACATCTGGTCTATGAGTCTTTTTCCATAATAGTGCAATACATTTTTTGGCATTAAGCAAACTGAGGTCTATGAATGTTCTTTCACTTTTATTAAAATTATGCTTTTCTGGGTACAGACCCAACAAAAACAGTTTAGGATTCAATATGATTTGTTTTGAGATTATTTTTTCAATTGTTACCCTCACCTCTTCCCAAAACATTCTTATTAATCTACATTCCCATAAACAATGAAATAGGGTTCCTTTACTTTCCATGCATTTTGTGCATGTATCTGGTATATTTTTGTTATATCTATTTAACTCCTCCGGTGTAACATACATCCGCATTAACCATTTGAAATGTATCAATTTAAGGCGTGCATTTATTGATTTGGTTTGAGCTTCTGTACAAGCCAATTCCCATTGTTCCTCTGAAATTTCAATTTGCAGATCTTCTTTCCAGTAGTTTAATCTTTTCAGTGAATTTTCACTTGAAGATAGTGTCAGTGAGTTATAAAACTCTGAAATAATACCCTTTCTTTTACTATCTTTCATCATCATTTTTTCCAAGGATGAATAAATAGGTCGAGTGAGAGCTTTATTTTGATTTGATCGAATAAAGTTTCTAAGTTGAAGATATTTAAAAAAATGTGTTCTATTGAGATTAAATTTGATCCTCAGCTCTTCAAAAGACATTATGTTGTCTGCACATGGCAAATATAAATCCTGAATCTTTTGTATCCCTTTTAAATTCCATACTTTAAATACAGCGTCCGCTCTCCCTGGTTTAAAATATTGATTACCCCATATTGGACTAAATTGTGACAATAACTGTGGTTCTTTTAAATAGTTTTTAGCTTCACACCATATTTTGATCATATGCTTTACAAATGGATTTTTAACTTGTTTTTGTAATTTTTTTGCCGAATCTGAGTATATGAATATGGGAAGAGGTAAAGGTAAATTGTATGATTCCATTTCAGTCCAGTGAGGGAGATCATTTGATGAAAAATAATATGTCATAGACCTCAGTTGTGCCGACCAATAATACAACATAAAATTTGGACATTTCAGACCTCCACGATCAAATGGTAAATATAATAAAGACAAACGTAATCTAGCCCTCCTGTTGTTCCATATAAATTCCACTAACTTTTTTTTTATTCTTGAGAATAGATCTAAAGGTGGTGATAAGGGAATGTATTGAAATAAATAAAGTATTTTAGGTAAAATATTACTTTTAAGTATATTGATTCTCCCGATCATCGACATTGGTAGTGACATCCATCTCTGAGTTAACTCATTGATATCTGACATTAAGGCTTCATAGTTGACACTGGCGACTGATTCTAGCTTAGGCATAATTTGGATTCCTAAATATTTAAACTGATTTACAACATTGAATTGATTTACCTCAGGGGCTGGGTAATTTCTCTGGGTCTCATTTAGCATTAATATTGAAGATTTAGTTTTATTTATTTTATATCCTGATATTTCCCCAAAATTCTTTATTAAATTCAACAAGGTTGGAATTGATTTTTTTAGATTCGACATAAACAAAATTATGTCATCGGCGTACAGGGAGATTTTATGTTCTGTTGGTCCAACTTTAATTCCATATATTTGTGAATGTAAACGTATCGCTATCGCTAAAGGTTCAATTGCCATAGTAAACAGTAAAGGTGAAAGTGGACAGCCTTGTCGACATCCTCTATTGATTTTTATTGGTTTTGAAATATTGTTATTTGTTAGGATTTCTGCTGTAGCATTATTGTATATTATTTGAACCCATTTTATGAAATTATTTCCAAGTCCAAACCTTTGTAGGACTTCAAAAAGAAAGGGCCATTCAACTCTATCAAAGGCCTTTTCGGCGTCCAATGATAGGAGAGCTGTATCCGGTGCTTCTTTATTAAAATAAATAATATTAAATAGTCTTCTTACATTATGGAAGCCTTGTCTACCCTTTATAAAGCCATTCTGATCTCGATTAATAATATTTGGTAAAATTTCTTGTATTCGTCTTGCTAAAATTTTACAGATTATCTTAAGGTCGGCGTTTAATAGGCTTATTGGTCTCATATTTTCACATTTATTAGAGGGCTTACCTGGTTTTGGCAGCAGTATAATTAAGGCATTATTTATGTATGATGGTAAATTATTATTTTGAAATGCTTCTAAAACCATTTCCAAAAAAGGTTTTATTAATTTATTCTTAAATTTTTTATAAAGGTCAACTGGAAGACCATCTGGTCCTGCACTTTTTCCTGATTTCATATTATCAATGGCTAGCCCAACTTCTTCTTGACTAATTTTAGACTCCAATATCTCCCTGTTTTCATTTGGAATACACGGTATAGATAGTTCGTTCAAAAACCCATTTAGTTTTGTTAAATCAGGTTCATTTTTGGTATCATATAATTTTTCATAGTAATCTCTAAAGGCTCTATTAATTTCTAAAGGATCTATAACTACCTGTCCATTACTTATAATACTGGTAATTGGTGTTTTAATTTCCAATTGTTTAATCTGCCATGCTAATAATTTTCCTGATTTTTCACCTTGTTCATAAAAAGATTGTTTCAATCTTAGAAGACTCGAGGCAGCTCTATTCGCTGATTTTTTGTCGTATTCAGCTCTCAAAATCAGTAATTCATTCTCCAACCTTGGGTCACTTCCTGCATACACTTTTTCCTGAAGATTTTTTATTTTATGTTCCAATTTAGCTCTCTCCTCTCGAGTCTTCTTAGATTTTGATCCTGTATAACTAATAATATGTCCCCTAATAAAAGCTTTGAAAGCCTCCCACTTTACACATGCTGATGTTTGTGTAGTATTGATGTCAAAGAACTCGTCTATCTGTTTTTCTATATACTTGACAAATTCCTCATCCTGAAGCCATTTATGCTGAAATTGCCATCTACCTGATTCCTTTGTCAATTTTTTATCTACATATATTAGACAACAGGGTGCATGATCAGAGATCACGATGTTATCATAAAAGCAGTTTTGAATCTTGGACCTTAATTCTGTGGAAATCAAAAAATAATCAATACGTGAGAATGTCTTGTAGGTACTGGAATAACAAGAATAGGCTTTAACTTGTGGTTTCATTTCTCTCCATATATCTAACAATCTCAATTCTTTCATAAAATGATTAATAGTCATCCTACATCCAATGTGCGTACAATCCAGTCCTGTTGATCTATCCACACCTGGATTCAATGTACAATTAAAATCCCCTGCTATTATATGTTGCCCTGTAAGTGATGATAAGATGAGAAATAAATTAGCAAAGAACTTCTGATCATCTATATTGGGACCATATAAGTTCACAAGATTTATATTTTCTAATAGCAAAGAGCCTTGAATGATTACATATCTTCCAAATTTGTCTCCAATTACATTTTTCACTTGAAAAGGAACTGATTTATGTATGAGAGTCATAACTCCCCTGGCTCGGGATGAAAATGAAGAGGTGAATACACTTCCCTGCCATCTGCTCCTAATTCTTTTAACATCCTCCTCTATCAGATGAGTTTCTTGTAAAAACACAATTCTTGAACCCATGTCCTTTATTTTATTCATAACTTGTTTAAGTTTTTTTAAATTTTGTAGACCTCTGCAATTCCATGAAGTTAAATTAAGATTAACACTTTGGTCCATGATCAATAGAGAGTTTGGAATTACCTTGCAGTGTAAACATGCTCATACAGAGAAGCAAAAACATGAGTGGTTGAACATTCATCCTACAAACTACACACAAACAAATTTCCCCTTCCCACACTTGTGGCAAACCCCCCAAAATCAAAAGAAAAATTCTGTCTCCCGATATAGCCATCGACCGTTCCACACCCACGGGGAACAGCCTAAGCCACTCCTTCTTCATCCTCCCAATCACCCTAACTCTACTGCTTTTAATGACGTAACATTAACTCTCCTCTGTAGTTTTCCAACTTAACTCCAAAATTTTTAACAACTTTGTACATCATAGTTTTTTTTTTTTTTGTTTTTGTTTTGTTTTTTTAATATATAATACAATCTATATTTTGTAAACTTACTATTTACTTCAAGTCAGTCAGATGCCTGTGCAAATGCTTAATTATTCTACCTTATATTTTGTTCATGCTTAGCTCCCACCAGTCTCTTCTTCTTCTTTGATCTTCTTGATGAACTCCTGCGCCTCCTCTGGGGTCTTGAAGATGTGGGTTCTGCCCTCATACGTGGTCAGCAGTCTCGCAGGATAGATTACACCATGACGAATCCCAAGGTTGCGCAGCTCCTTACGTATGGGATCAAACTGCTTCCTCAATTGCTGGATTCCTGTGGCCAAATCTGGGTAGAACCGCACCTGCTGGTCCTGGTGTTTAATCTCTCCTTTAGCACGTGCAGCGTTGAAGATCTTCATCCTGTCTCTGTTGCTTAGAAACTTCATAATTAAGGTCCTCGGCGGTCCCTTATCTCTCCGTGGGCCAATACGATGCGCTTTTTCCAGAACCACTGCTGATTGCAACTCCTCGCTGCCCAGCACCTCCGGAATCCACTTTTCCAGAAAGGAACATACGTCCCGACCTTCTGATTCCTCTGGAAGACCCACCAGCCTCAAATTATTCTGTCTCGACCGAGATTCCAAATCCAAAATATTATCTTCCAGAGATTTATTTTTTTTTTCCAAAGTGCGCACCTTTAATTGAAGACGGGTGACGTCATCTTCAGCACTAGCGAGACGGAGCTCCATCTGCGCCGTTCGTTCTACACAGTCACCCAATTCCTTTCTTATTCCTTCCAGCGCTGTCATAATCCCATCAAATCTAGAGGAAAAGTCCGCTCTCATTGAACTCATGGCAGCCATCAGCGCATCTGCGCCATTCCCCGCAGAAATCGCAGCGTTGCCAGCCTCCTCCGCCATATATGGAGTTTTGTTATGGAGTTTGCATTCAAAAAACTAATAGTTTTTTGAATGCAAAAGATGCAATAGACTTACACAATGGTCCTCTCCGGCATACAACTAGGAACATACCGGTCGCTATGGAGGGTGAGAATATGTATGGGCACATAATCATACCATGTAGGATAACTAAGTAGACGGTTATGCTGTTTCATTCCATCTAGCAACAATGCTCTGCACTGTGTGTGTTTATATATTTGCATATTTATTCCATCTAGCTACAATGCTCCGTACTGTGGGTGTTTATATATTTATATATCTACATATTATTCCATCTAGCTACATTGCTCCGCACTGTGTGTGTTTATATACTTGCATATTTATTCCACCTAGCTGCAATGCTCCGTACTGTGGGTGTTTATATATTTACATATTTATTCCATCTAGCTACAATGCTCTGCACTGTGTGTTCATATATTCATATATTTATTCCATCCAGCTACAATGCTCTGCACTGTGTGTCTGTGTGTGTGTGTATATATATATATTTTATAGTAATACGTACATATGTTTATTAGCTGCTCTTGCTTGCTTGTTTTTTTTTTTCTTGCCTTCTGATTGTTGCTCTGAGTGTTGCTATCCCTGTGCTGTTGCAATCCTGGAATTTCCCCATTGTGGGACTAATAAAGGCTTATCTTGTTTACTGCGTCACAGACCTGAAAGTCCGTTAATTTGGACTGTTTCGGCGGCTCGCTTTTTCCTTTTCCTGGTTTTCCAGCCTTAGGCTTCGCCGACATATCCTCGCCCAAATGCTGGGATACGTTCTGTCCCAAATGAGAGAGTTATTTGCCGATTTTTTTCTCCAGGAGCAGAGCAGAGCGAGACACGTCCGTCCTACGTGGCAGCCATAACCGGAAGTCCATCTTGTACTTATTACTAAAATGTTCTTCCAAAAGACCTTTTGCTATCATATAGCCAGACTCAGGAGGCATATGCTGGCAGCTACGGACCAGTTCTCTGGGCTGTCCTCTTGTAAATTGTTCCAAGTAGTACAAACAATCAGTTTTGTTGGCTTTGACCTCCACTCCTTGTTCAAATGCTTTTATAAATGGTTTATATTGAAACAAATCACCTTCAAACACAGGGATGTCACGTGATGGCAGAGACAATAGAAGTTGCTGATTCAGCAAAGCAGCTGTAATTTCATTTTGCTTGTTCATAGTACTCAGTACATGCCCAGATGGATTATAATTAATTTCGTGTCCAATATTAGCATTGTCAGCTTGATTTAACATACCTGCTGCTGCCGTTCCCAATTGCAAATTTTGTGATGTTTCCAAACACTGCTGGTCATTGAACATTATGTGTTGCCCTTTTACATTTAAATTCTCCATTTGATGCATTATTGTCCATTCTGTAGGCTCATATTCCTTTGCTGAAGGGTTAAGGGTGTTGCTTGTTGCCAATTTTCTTTTTTCCTTCTCCAAGTATGAATTCAGGGCATCTGAACTTGAATGAATTCAACTTCTTCCATCAGACGCCTGCAAAACTGCCAACTTAGCATTTGAAGCTGCTAGCTCAGTTTCCACCTCCAACCTCTCCTTTTTGTTCTTTATTTGTTGCTTCTGTTCCTCCAAAGCACACTTCTCTTCCAACGCTTTCATACGAGCAACAAGTGCAGCCCTTTGTGCTGTTGCTTTAATTTTTGCAGAGGATGTAGGGCTTAACCCATCACTTATATTTGAACATTTTGAATGAATGAATGAATCTTTATTTTGGATAGATTAGATTAAAAGTTTAAAAGAAAGGAACAAAATAATATAACAAGGGGAAAAAAATCCAATAAGGTCAAATTAAACAATAACTCCTCGGATTATACAATTCAACATAAGTTATCCAAAATGGGTGATGGCTGAAGCTGCAACTTATATTGCCCACCCATGTTCCATCTAAGAATTCAAAAAGAAAGTAAAATGAAAGTGATTACAAATCAGAACAAAGCTAAGACAAAACTTGACAAAACAAAACTAAGCAACAGCACAACACAGACTGGATACGATAATCCTTATGCAATTTTATATGTCATTTTGTATGTATGTTTGGAGTATTTCTTCCTTTAGTTTTTGTTTAAATTGTCCAAGCGTTGTACATGATTTTAATTCAGGTCCAAAAGTGTTCCACAGTCTGACTCCTTGCACTGAGACACAGTGTTGCTTGGTGGTAGTTCTCACTGAAGGTTTTTGAAATATACATGTTCCTCTGAAATGATATTGTTTCTCCCTTATTTGGAACAACTTTTGGATATTTGCGGGCAGTGACAGATTCTTCACTTTAAACATTATTACTGCAGTTTTAAAATCAACCAGATCTTTCAACTTGAGAGCTTATAATTTAAGAAAAAGTGGGTTTGTTGGTTCCCTGTAAGCAGCTTTGTTTATTATTCTAATAGCTCTCTTCTGAAGCATAAAGACTGGATATACAGTATGTTTGTTTTATATATGTATTTCCCCATATTTCAGTACAGTATGTCATGTATGGGAGTATTAATGCATGATACAAAGTATATAGTGTGGGTTGATTCAGCAAATATTTCACTCTGTGTAGTATTGCGATTGATTTGGATATTTTACCTTTAATATAATTAATATGTGACTTCCAACACAGTTAATTATCAATTTTTACTCCAAGAAATTTAATTTCAGACACCCTTTCAATCTCTACATCATTTACATTGAGTTTAGATGCTGAGTTGTTGTGATGGTTGTTAAAAATTATAAATTTTGTCTTACTTAAATTGAGCATTAATTTGTTTGACTCAAACCACAGTTTAAGCTTTCCTAATTCCTTTCCAAATGTATCCAAAAGTTGTTCCAAATTGTTTCCACTGCATAATAAATTAGTGTCATCTGCAAACAATATTAAATCCATTTTTTCAACTTTTGGATATTTGCGGGCAGTGATAGATTCTTCACTTTAAACATTATTACTGCAGTTTTAAAATCAACCAGATCTGTTTTTAAAGATCCAGGAATACCCCAACTGAATACTCTTTATTTTCTACAGCAGTTGATATTTTTTCTATAAATTCCATTAGAGAAAATGCAGTTGTCCTCTTGTGTCTGAACCCATATTGCCGCTCACACAATAAATTATTTTTCATTATAAAGTTGTCAATTCTCTCACCGAATATTTTTTTGAGTATCTTTGAAAATTGCGGCAGTAGTGAAGTAGGCCCCCTCTGTCACCGGTCTTGTATATCGGAATTACTTTGGCTATTTTCATTGCATTGGGAAATATACCTGTTTGGAGAGACAGGTTTCAGATATACGTCAGTGGCTTCACTAAGCATTCAATGATAGTTTTGACTAAGAGCATGTCAATACCATCACAATCCGTAGAGGTTTTACTTTTAAACGATTTAACAATTTCAATGACCTCTCTCTCGTCTGTGTTCTTTATGAAGATGGAATCTTTTGTAGCAATGTTTTTGCTTATTGTATCACCTATAGGTGCCGCAATGGGTATTTCTTGAGCCAAATTAGGACCAATGTTAACAAAAAACATTAAATTCATCTGCAGGTGAAGCTGCATTCACTGAGTCTTTTTTTTTTTTTTGAAAGATTGGTTGGGTAGCTTGTATTTCTGTTTTTATTTCCAAGAATATTAAGTATTATCCAACTATTTTTAGTGTTACCTATGTTTTTCTCCAGTTCTTTACTGTAATAGTCTCTTTTACTACATCTCATTATATATATTAACTTATTTTTGTATGTTTTATATCGCTGCTCTGCTTCTTTTGTCCTTTTCTTTAGAAAAGCTAGTGAATTTTTCTTTTTACGCACTTTTTGTAATCCTTTGGTTAACCATGGCTTGTTGACAAAGTTCTGTTTAAGCTTTTTCTTTACTAATGGGCAATTTTTTTCATAAAGAGCGGTTACAATATTCATGAATGTATCATAGGCTTCATTTACATCTGATACATAGACTTTTGTTCAGTCTTGCTTCAGGAAGTCTTCTTTAAAAGAACTGATTGCATTTTGTGATTTGTATCGCAAAGATTTTAAAGTTTTTTTCCTTAATTGGCCGCCGTGGGCCATGGATAAGTGCAAAGACTGGCAGATAGTCACTTATGTCATTTATCAATAATTCACTTTCTATTTTCTTATCAATAATATTAACAAACAGGTTCTCAATAAGTGTAGCAGTGTGGACTGTGATTCTACTGGGATGTGTTATTGTGGGATATAGACTCATACTGTACATAGAATTCATGGACTCTGTAATTACATTTTGTTGAAATGGATTTAGTAAATCAATATTGAAGTCTCCACAGATTACAACCATTTTCTTATTAGTTATATTATTGTACAGCTCGACTAACTTATCTCTGAATGTCTCAACGCAAGTTCCCGGCATTCTATATATACAACTTATAATTAGATTTTTTGTTTTATCTTGGTCAATCTCAACAGTAACATTCCACAATCCCTGGTAGTGCAAAGGACATTCAATTTACAAGTTTACACCTATACAGTTCATCAATTTACAGTGCAACACCACCACCCTTTTTTTTTTAGATCTGTTGATATGAAACATCGGATATCCCTCTATTGCCATCAAAGAAGCCAGCTCTTCATTGAGCCAAGTTTCAGAGACTGTGATAGCTGTAAATTTTCTATCTAGCTGTTTTATATAGTCCTGAATCTGTGGAAAGTTTTTGTTAAGATTTCTGCTGTTAAAGTGTGTTATTGATAGTTTACTATCTACTTGCACTTGACTTTTGAATTGCTTTTCAGTGTAATATTCACAGTGATTATGAATATTATTGAAGAAGTGGTTATCAGGATTAATATCACTCTCCATCTCTTGTAGTTTATGTTCAGCATAATGAGATATTTCCTCTCTGTGTGTCAAATGACTTCCTCCAATTGGGGATGATTGATGTCTACTCAAGTCAGTCATGAGTTTTTTTGTTGTTTGTTTGTTTTAAAGTACATTATCATGTTATTATCATGTTATTTACCCACATTTGAAACACTGTCAGCTGGATTAACATCATCTATAAGATAAGATAAGATAAGATAAGATAAGATAAGCCTTTATTAGTCCCACAACGGGGAAATTCCAGGATTGCAACAGCACAGGGATAGCAACACTCAGAGCAACAATCAGAAGGCAAGAAAAAAAAAAAACAAGCAAGCAAGAGCAGCTAATAAACATATGTACGTATTACTATAAAATATATATATATACACACACACACAGACACACAGTGCAGAGCATTGTAGCTGGATGGAATAAATATATGAATATATGAACACACAGTGCAGAGCATTGTAGCTAGATGGAATAAATATGTAAATATATAAACACCCACAGTACGGAGCATTGCAGCTAGGTGGAATAAATATGCAAGTATATAAACACACACAGTGCGGAGCAATGTAGCTAGATGGAATAACATGTAGATATATAAATATATAAACACCCACAGTACGGAGCATTGCAGCTAGACGGAACAAATATGCAAATATATAAACACACACAGTGCAGAGCATTGCCGCTAGATGGAATGAAACAGCATAACCGTCTACCCAGCTATCCTGCATGGTATGATTATGTGCCCATACACACTCTCACCCTCCATAGCGACCGGCATGCTCCTAGTTGTATGCCGGAGAGGACCACTGTGTAAGTCTATTTCATCTTCTGCATTCAAAAAACTATTAGTTTGTTACGTCTTTTTGCTATCTCTGCGAGCAGCCCTGCTTAGGTTGTACAGTCTGACAGCCGTTGGTAGGAAGGACCTACGAAACCTCTCGGTTGTGCACCTGGGATGATGTAGTCTGCTGCTAAATGAGCTCCTCAGTGCATTCAGTATGTCCTGCATAGGGTGGAACTCGGACTCCAGCAGAGATGACAGTTTAGCCACCGTCCTTCTCTCTCCTATCTCCTCCATCGGATCAAGGCGCTGCCCCAGGACAGAGCTAGCTTTCTTAATCAGTTTGTTCAGTCTCTTCCTATCGGCTGCAGTAATGCCACTGCCCCAGCAGACCACTCCAAAAGTGATGGCTGATGCCACCACCGTGTCATAGAATGACTTCAGCAGCGCCCCTTGTACACCAAAAGACCTGAGTCTCCTCAGCAGGAACAGCCTGCGCTGTCCCTTCTTGTAGAGTGCATCAGTATTGTGTGACCAGTCTAGTTTATTGTTCAGATGAATACCCAGGTACTTATAGGATGTCACCATCTCGATGTCTGTTCCCTGTATATTTACTGGTACTGTGAGGGGCTGCCCATGCCTGCGGCAGTCCACCACCAGCTCCTTAGTTTTCCTCGCGTTGATCTGGAGGCAGTTCCGATGGCACCAGTCCACGAAGTCCTGGATAAGCCCTCTGTACTCAGCTTCATCTCCATTGGAGATGAGGCCAACGATCGCAGAGTCATCAGAGAACTTCTGTAGATGGCTGTGTGTTGTGTTGTGTGAGAAGTCCGCAGTATAAAGAGTGAACAGGAAGGGAGCCAGCACCGTTCCCTGGGGGGCCCCCGTGCTACTGATGATCGTGTCGGACACACAGTCCCGGGTTCTCACAAACTGAGGCCGGTTCGTGAGGTAGTCCAGGATCCATGATGACAGGTGCTGGTCCACCCCTGCGCGCAGCAGCTTGTCCTTCAGGATCATCGGTTGGATGGTGTTGAAAGCACTGGAGAAGTCAAAGAACATGATCCTCACCATATTCCCGGGCTTCTCCAGGTGGGACAGAGAACGGTGAAGGAGGAAGATCACCGCATCCTCCACCCCAATGCCATGCTGGTAGGCGAACTGGAGTGGATCCATCGCTGGTTCCACCAGGGGGCGGAGGTGAGCAAGGAGCAGTCTCTCCAGGGTCTTCATCAAGTGGGACGTCAAGGCCACCGGTCTGTAGCTGTTCAGGTCTTTGGGGTGGGAAGTTTTTGGTACAGGTACCACACAAGATGTTTTCCACAGCTGTGGTACCCTCCCCAGTTTCAGGCTCATGTTGAAGATATACGTCACAATCCCACACAGCTGGTCTGCACAGGACTTGAGGAGCTTTGCGCTGATGCCGTCCGGTCCCGGCGCCTTCCTCGCCTTGATCTTCCTCAGCTCCGTCCTCACCTGGGTCCTGGTCAGGGTCAGGATGGGGGGCTGTGTGTTGGGAGTGGGGGGGTGTTGGTAGAGTGGGGAGTGGGCAGCAGGACTTGATTTCTTTAGAGGCAGCAGTGGTTGTTGTGCAGTCAGGGGGGAGGGCGGTTGGTCAAATCTATTGAAAAACAGATTCAGGTTGTTCGCCCACTCCCTGCCCCCTGTGGCCTGGGGGGAGGTATTCTGGAGCCCCGAGATGGTTTTGAGGTTTCTCCAGACCCCGCTGATGTCGCTCTGTTGCAGCTTGTCCTCCATCTTCTTCCTGAAGCTGTCCTTGCCTTCTCTGATCTTTCTCCTCAGCTCCCTCTGTACGGACTTCAGTATCTCCCTGTTCCCTGACCTGAAGATCCTCTTCTTCTCTCTCAGAAGTGTTTTAATCTCAGGGTTGATCCAGGGTTTGTTGTTTGAGTGACGCCGTATGGTCTTGGTGGGAACGGATTTGTCCACACAGAAGCTGAGGTAGCCCGTGAAGGTGTGAATGAGGCCATCGATGTCCTCACCATGTGGATCGCAGAGCTGCTTCCAGGCGGTGGCTTCAAAACAGCCCTTTAGGGTGTCCATTGTCTCCTCAGACCATAACTCCACAGTGTGCATGGCCGGAGGTTGTCTGTGCACTAGGGGTTTGTACACCGGCCGGAGATGAACCAAGTTGTGATCCGATCTCCCGAGTGGGGGTAGTTGTGATGAGGTGTACGCCTCCTTAGTGTTTGCGTAGAATAAATCCAGTGTTTTATTGTCTCTAGTGTGGCATGTGACATACTGGGTGAACGTGGGTAGAATGGGAGACAGTGAAACATGGTTGAAATCGCCTGAGATGAGGAGAAGAGCATCTGGGTGTTCTGTCTGCAGCCTGCTGGTTACTGAATGGATGACGTCACGTGCTGTCCCAGCGTTCGCCGTCGGATTTGCATAAACAACAATGCAGATCACGTGTGAGTGTTCTCTCGGGAGATATGTAGGCCTCATGCTAACAGCTAGCAACTCAATGTCTTTGCTGCAGTGTCGTTGTTTAACAGTGATATGTCCCGGTCTGCACCAGTTGTTGTTAACATACATGATCACTCCACCGCCCCTAGCCTTGCCACTGTCTGGTGTTCGGTCAGCTCGTATCATGTGAAAACCCTCCAGCTCAATGTTAGCATCTGCTGCTAGTTCAGTTAGCCACGTCTCAGTAAACAAAAGGAGAGAGCACTCCCGGTATGTGCTATCATAACGGGAGATAGCCGCTAGCTCATCTAACTTTCCCAGTATCGACCGTACATTTCCCATGACAACAGATGGAAGGGAGGGTCTGTACCTTATATTTTTTGTCCTCCGCCTTACTCCAGCCCGGCAGCCGCGGCGTTTTCGCCTCAGTTCTCTCGGTATGTCGAGTATTTCCAATGGGACCGGGTGGCGGTTGAATGCTAGCAGCTGTTCTCTGCTGTATCGTATCCTGCTATAGACAGTGGCTCCGTCCACCGGCTCAGGAGACATTTAGGACGATCTGTGTGTCCGTGATATAAGTGGGGTGAAAAAAAAAGACGGATCAAAAGAGAGAGGAAGGGAAAAAGACTCGGAATCGAGCCGCTGTTGCAAAAGGCAGCCGACTCGTGTGGCGCCGAGAGAAAAAAAAAAAATCTATAACAGATTTACTATTACCCACACTGTGAGACTCATGATTTTCATTTTTCAACACCGTCTTTTGTTTCAGCAATAAATTCATCATTAAACATCATTTTTGCTGTAAACTATATTTCATGTCTGTCCTTTTCTTCTAGTGGCAACAAACCCAAAACAGAATTATGCATATGTGTTATTTCATCACACAATTCAATGAAATCATCAAGGCCCTTTTGTACCTCCAAAGTTTTACCCTTTTGCATTAAACATTGTATCATTTCTTTACATTAGCAGCTTTATTTAACTTTGTTTTTCTGCTGTTTTGCAATCTGTCCAACTTTGCAGCGAGTGCTTTAGCAGACAGTTTAACCACCCGCTTGCTGGTTTCAATTTCACTACAACTGGCCACCGTGTCCGGTTTGCCAGCTGTAGGCACGCTAGTGTCCCAATGTTTATCCATGTCCGCTACGCACGCTTCCATTTTAATAATTTTAATGTCAATAGAATAAAAAGATTGCAACAAAAGAATAGACACAAAGTTCATCAGTTAATGTCGGCAACCAATGCATTGGATTTACGCTTTAGGCTTTATGTGTGCACACAAATTTAGATGTCCATCTATACAATGGTAGTGCTACTCATACCTTTTCAAGGTGAAAACTGCTCCGCATTGCAATCAGCAAAACTTGGCGTCCTCACTGGTGTCCAGTGCCACTGCCCGATGCAGGCAATCAGCCCCAGTGCTCCAAAACCACCGATCCTCTTGGCAACCTGCACGGGTGAAGCTCCTCCAGTGCTCGACCACTGCCCAGACGTCACCACCACGCCTCTCCAGCAGCTCGTTCAGGTGAACAGATGCCACAGCCATGTTCCTCTCCAGCTACCGAAGCGCCGCTGGCCCTCTGGCATCCTTGGCTCCCGCGGTGCTCATCTCGCAGCCTAGGACACTTCCACTCTGTTCCTCTCCGGTGCTCCACACAGATGAGCAGAAGCTGTTAACTGGTTGCGTTGTCCTGCCACCTCCACGGTTCTCACCAGCCGAACAAATGCTGTTAGCAAGTTGCAATCCTATCCGTGACTTCGGCGTTCTGCACAGGTACTCCCGGTCTCCTCTCCAGGTGAGCTAATGCAACTGTCAGCCATGTCCCTCTCCCTGGCTCTGACACTGCCGAAGCGCTGCTGACTGAATCTCTGACGCCCCGTACAGACGAGCAAAGGCCGTTAGCTGGCTGCGTCCTCCTTCCACCTCCACAGCTCTCACCAGCTGAACAGGTGCTGTTAACAAGCCGCGATCCTGTCCACGACTTCGGCCATCTTCCTGCACCCTCCCAGTCTCCTCTCCAGGTGAGCTGATGCTGATGAGATGCAGCTGCAGAGGCTCATCAATCAACGCACTGTGCCAGGTACTCCTCGTCCTTAATGATTTAACATTTAAGCAAAGTTCTTAAACCAGTCCTGTTGATGGAAACAGTTTTTGACTTTAATATAGAGGCTAAGCCTAGTGCTTGAAGCCCCTGAGTTGCTGTGACCTGGATGGCTTGCCTGACACGCTGATTAAACTTGACGTGATAAAATCAGTGTCCAAGATATCCAATACATTTAAAAACACTAACTTTATTCCAAATTACCATTAAAAATCCATAACAACAATAAAGTTTCTTACGATAAAAGTTCCCGAAGACACAAATACGTCTTGCCGTCGCAGCGGTCAAAAACTGTTTTTTCCTTCCGGGTAGAACACCTGATCAGACAATGACTAGTTCCCATTTATACAATTGGGCTTAATTGGCTCCTACAGAAGGCTCCTCCAGGACAGTGGCTGGACAGAGGCCTTAGAGGAGGCGGGGTGACTTCTTCTTGAACAGCAGAATCTTTCCTAACAGCATCAAACATCACTAGGACACGCCAAATCCACCAGATAACAGCATGCAGTCTCTATCAGCTCCTGAGGGCAGCCTACACTGACTACTGCACAGAGGCAGCGGAGAACTCTAAGGAAGTGCTGAGCTTTGATGTCTGGTTTGAGAAGTGCAAATTGGAAAGCTCCCAGTTTCAGTTCTGGCATCTGGTGCTGTCAGTGGAACTAGCGATTCTCCTCTTGGTTTGAGCGTTTAGAGAAGCCAACTTCAGCCTGTACTGCCAGTCACTGGCTGAGCTAATCCCATACTTCTTTGCCAGCAACAACACAAACTATTCACGCTGGCTTCCAATCCATCTCAGAGACATAGTGACCCTGAAAGAGAAACATCCCCAGCCTGCTCAACAATTCGAGAGTGGAAAATTTATTGTTAACAAGTCCAGTCGGGAATTTTCTGCGATGGCTATTGACCAAGCTCACGAACAAGCCAATGCTGTCATCAAAGGCGATGGGGCAGCCATTGGCATGACTGAAGATCCATCAGCTCTGAGAAGATGGATGGTAGCCAGTCCTCAGGTCAGCCACCTAGTTGAGCAGTATGAAGTGGCATCCGAAGGGAAGGAAGCTACAGAACAAACCAGCCACCATGAGCAGACACCACAAGCCCAAAGAGATTTCCTTGAGAAAGTTCAGAAGCTGCAACATTGTGTGGAGGTCGGGGGCAATGCCTTTGGCATGGCAAACCGGGGTGGTGGTTCCTCTCTTCAAAAAAGGGGACCAGAGGGTGTGCTCCAACTTTAGAGGAATCACACTCCTCAGCCTCCCTGGGAAGGTCTATGCCAAGGTACTGGAGAGGAGAGTCCGGCCGTTGGTGGAACCTCGGATTCAGGAGGAGCATTGTGGTTTTCGCCCTGGCCATGGCACGTGGGACCAGCTCTTTACCCTCTCGAGAATCCTTGAGGATTCGTGGGAGTTTGCCCAACCAGTTTACATGTGTTTTGTGGACTTGGAGAAGGCATTCGAGCGCGTTCCTTGTGGTTTTTTGTGGGGGGTGCTTCGGGAGTATGGGGTATCGGGCTTGTTGTTACAAGCTATTCAGTCTCTGTACGACTGTTGTGAGAGCTTGGTTCATATTGCCAACACTCGGTCAGACTCATTCCCAGTGAGAGTTGGACTCCGCTAGGGCTGCCCTTTGTCACCGATCCTGTTCATAATTTTTATGGACAGGATTTCTAGGCACAGCCAGGGAATGGAGGGTGTCATGCTTGGTGACCACAGAATCTCATCTCTGTTGTTTGCAGTTGATGTTGTCCTGCTGGCTTCATCCAGCAATGACCTACAGGTCTTACTGGGATGGTTTGCCGCTGACTGTGAAGCAGCTGGGATGAGAATCGGTACCTCCAAGTCTGAGTCCATGGTCCTTAGCTGGAAAAGGGTGGACTGCCCTCTCCGGGTTGGGGACAGGCTCCTGCCCCAAGCGGAGGAGATTAAGTATCTTGGGGTCTTATTCACGAGTGAGGGGAGAATGTAGCGAGAGATTGACAGATGGATCGGAGCAGCATCTGCAGTGATGCGGACGTTGTACCGGTCTGTTGTGGTGAAGAGGGAACTAAGCTCTAAGGCAAAGCTGTCGATTTACCAGTCAATCTACGTTCCTACCCTCACTTATGGTCATGAGCTTTGGGTAATGACCAAAAGAATGAGATCGCAGATACAAGCAGCTGAAATGAGCTTTCTTCGTAGGATTGCTGGACTCACCCTCAGAGATAGGGTGAGGAGCTCAGTCATTCGGGAGAGGCTCAGAGTAGAACCACTGCTCCTCCACATTGAAAGGAGCCAGTTGAGGTGGTATGGGCATCTGATCAGGATGCCTCCTGGACGCCTCCCACTTGAGGTGTTTCAGGCACGTCCCTGTGGGAGGAGACCCCGGGGCAGACCCAGGACTCACTGGAGAGATTATGTCTCCCAGCTGGTCTGGGAACACCTTGGTATCCTCTCTGAAGAGCTGGAGCAGGTGGCTGGGGAGAGGGAAGTCTGGGCTTCTCTGCTTGAACTGCTGCCTCCGTGACCTGGACCTCCGGAGAAGCGGTAGAAGATGGATGGATGGATGGAAGTTCAGAAGCTGTCCCATGCAATGAGAGATCTGGGAAATCCTTTTCAGGAGGAGAGTCGGGACCCGCTGTCACTGGACACCAAGTACAATGCTGACCCCAGTGCAGCTGAACTGATCAGCATACACCATGAGAGAGGCAGAACCCGTTTCCTGGAGTTAATGGAGGGACTGGCACTAGAAGAAGTTACCACCTTCTATGAACCAATCAAGAAGAATAAGGTGGACTTCTTTCAACGGCAACCAGCCTTGGTTGATGCTACAAAACAAATGATACTGAAGGAAGACTGCCAACTCTTCTCTTAGCTGTTCATCTTATGCCAGAGCAGAGACTGTGACCTGCAGGAGATCTTTCATCATGAGAATCAGCAGTTCCCTGCTTCCCTGAGTGAAGGTGGGAAGCTCTACTCGTCACTCACTTATCTGATGAGCTACAGTATGCAGAATAAATGAAAATACATGTTGTAGATGTACATGTATCACGCTTTGTAAAATTTTGTTTCATATCATTGCAAATGCCGGGTTTCTTGTACATTTTTCACTGTCCTGGGCTAGAAATGGTAGAAAGAAGCTCCAAAGTGATCTTAGAGTTGTATTTATGGATTCCTCATACTTGAGAACCTACTTTTTAACACCGAGATCAACTGAATTGGTTACTGTAGTGAGATTCTGTGGCAAAATAAGCAATTTATATACCAGAATGGTGGCCATCTTGAAAAAATGGTGGCCATCTTGAATTTCAGGTGGCTAGTGTATTTTTCCAAAAAAGTAACCCCTAAGAAGTGTTTGTGCCAAGTTTCGTGTTTGTATCACATTTTGAAAGATAATTTCACTTATCTGCTGCACTAATTGTCTCAAAGATATTTATTGTTTCATGAGGCCTCAGTTTTAACATCACTACCCACGCGCTCTAAACAGCACTTTGAAACAGCAATCCATGCCTGCATCACATCTCGGTTGGATTACTGTAATGCACTTTATTTTGGAGTTAGCCAGTCTTTCCTCTCACGTCTCCAGTTGGTTCAGAATGTTGCTACACATCTTAACTGGAACAAGTAAGAGGGACCACATTACACCCACTTTAGCTTCCCTTCACTGGCTGCCTGTGCACTTTAGGGTTCATTTTAAAATTCTTTTGTTTTTAAATCATTAAATGGCATTGCCCCCACCTTACCTCTCGAAGCTCCTTCATTTTTACACTCCGGCTTGATCTCTCAAGTCAGCTGATCAGCTGCTCCTGGAGATACCGAGATCGAAGATGAAACTCAGAGGGAACAGATCTTTTTCTGCCGCTGCTTCTAAACTTTGGAACAGTCTCCATTTGCCTATTAGGCAGGCTCCTTCACTATCCATTTTTAAAACTTACCTTAAAACTCATTTTTACTCCTTGGCCTTCAACCCAGCATGAGAGATTGATTTTTACTTGTTTTATTGCTTGTATTATATGATTGTCATTTTTACTTGTCTTGTTTTATACTTTTTCAGTTGTATTTTATTGTCTTCTCTTTTTATGTTTTATATGTAGTGGTGTTGGCGTCATTGTGTTAATCGCCCGTTAACACTTTGCCCCCTTAACGGCGACAGATTTTGTGATCACGGTTAACGGCAGAAAGCGCAAACAGTACTTTTTGGTCTAATGGCTCTCCGTACCAAAGCTGTTCTGGCCACAGACACTGTGTGCACCATGCAGACATTGCTAAGTCAAACAAGCTGGACTACAGCCATGGATATACCCAAAGTGCTGTCATGTTTAAGTTTACAACGTTATCTGTTGGAGTTCTCACCTGGATAATTGTTACAGCCTCGTCCTCCAAAACTTTGCCTGGATGTTGTATTGTTCTTCTTCTGTGGAGGCTAGCTAGCTAGTAGCTACTAGCTATGCGCTAGGTTATAGCTGACCTCCAGCAGCTGACAGAGACAGAAATTCGCCTGTTTTCAGCCTCATAGCTTTGGGTACAACTGTTGGTGAGTACCAGTCTAAAAAAATTCTCAAGCTGTGTTCGTAATGTCCATTCATTCTCCCGCTGTTTTTGCAGCATGGTGGGGTGACATCACGAGCGAGATAGTCATTTGTTTATGTTTGCAATTTTTCTGCTAAAAGGGAAATTGCGTCTGTTGTGACACACAAGGTTTTGTGTTGATCTCCTTAAAAGTGGTGGATGTTTGCTTCTCTTACCTTTTATTTTATTGATTTTATTAACTGTGGTTTCTACTCGTGCTGAGTTTTATATTGTGTTGTTGGTGTTATACTGTTTTTGTGCTAGTGTCTTGCTCCTTGCTTTTATGTTTTTATGTGTCCTTGTTGTACAGCACTTTGTGTAATGAGTGTTGCTTTTTAAAGTGCTTTATAAATAAAGTTGATTGATTGATTGATTAATTTGCTATGGGAGAAAAAGCAAGCTCCTTTTGTGGCTGCTGATTGGCTGGTTGTTGTTCAGTGATGTTACTGAGCCCTGGCATTCTGTTGTTTACACATGCAGTAATACTTTTGAGAATTTTCTAGAGAATATTCTGGATAGTTTTTGTCATTTTGGATATGTTGAGAGCTTTGTGGTGGTGGCATCAGCCATCACATTTGGAGTGGTCTGCTGGGGCAGCAGCATCACGACAGCCAACGGGAAGAGACTGAACAGGCTGATCAAAAAAGCTAGCTCTGTTCTGGGGCGACGCCTCGACCCAGTGGAGGAGACAGGAGAGAGGAGAATGGTGGCTAAGCTGTCATCTCTGCTGGAGTCCAAGTCCTACCCCATGCAGGACATGCTGAACGCACTGACGAACTCATTTAACGGTAGGCTGTGCCATCCTAGGTGCACGATGGAGAGGTTCCGCAGGTCCATCCTACCTACGGCTGTCAGACTTCATAACCTCACCATTGCTGCTCCTAGATGTCATATTGAATGTACTAAACGTAACAACCTTGCACAATAGAAATCATCCCCTCCAATACACAACTAGGACAATAACAATTATTACTGAAGGTGGCAACAACACTGAGATTCAAATGTGAAATATACTGTCTGGGTACATATTCATATTCTGCAGGGTAACTTAACAAACCGTAATGCTGTTTATTCCATCTAGCTGCAATGCTCTTGCACTGTGTATACATCTGTGTACATATGTATATTCATCTACTGTTTTTGCTAACTAGTTCTGATTATCTTATTTACTATTGCTCTGAGTGCTGCTATCCCTTTGCTGCTGTAATCCTGGAATTTCCCCATTGTGGGACTAATAAAGGCTTATCTTAAAGTAGAACTGAACTGAACGGCATTGAACGGCACTGGGTGATAGTACATACAATTATAAAGATAATTTATCATTGGCACCCCCTCCACAAATCCCGGAATCTTGGAGAAAATCGCGATTTTGAATTTCCCGCCCTGAAAAATCAGACAAATCCGCCGAAGTGCAGCCAGAGTTCCGCGTGACGTCACGAGTGTGACACAGTCCTCCATGTTTACCATTGCGAGCACGTCGACACTGGTTGTTTTTGGTGCATTTTGTCGTGATAGTCGACTACGAAACACTTCCAACACCTGGGAAGATCTGTTCAGTGGCCAAGAAAAGCTGTCATGGCGACAAAAGAAAAGAAAGGGGGAGGAAAAGCGACCGGGAAGTGATGCGTTTCTACATATAGATATTACAGTGATCCCTCACTTATCACGTTTAATGGGGACCAGAACCGACCGCGAAAAGTGAAAAACCGCGAAGTAGCGTCACTGCCCCCCCCCAAGGGCATCACAAGCACTATTTTGCACAAAAAGGCACAAGAGAACAACGAAAAGTGCCACTAAGCAACACGAGCGATAAAGAAGGCGCTCTGCAGGGAGAGAAGCTGGGTAAAACATCTCGGCCAATCAGCTTGCGAGGTAAAACGTCTCGGCCAATCAGCTTGCGAGATTCCCGAGCGGTGAAGAGGTGGGCGGAGAGGAGTGGAGCGGTGGTCAGAGAGGTGGATTTTGAGTTGTGCAGGCTAATGTGTTCTAATGTTCTAATGTAGTCTACTACATTAGAACATCAGGTATCAACACGGAGAGCCCGCACAACTCAAAATCCACCTCTCTGACCACCGCTCCACTCCTCTCCGCCCACCTCTTCACCGCTCGGGAATCTCGCAAGCTGATTGGGCGAGACGTTTTACCTCGCAAGCTGATTGGCCGAGACGTTTTACCCAGCTTCTCTCCCTGCAGAGCGCCTTCTTTATCGCTCGTGTTGCTTAGTGGCACTTTTCGCTGTTCTCTTGTGCCTTTTTGTGCAAAATAGTGCTTGTGACGTCCTGGGGGGGGGGGTGACGCTACTTCGCGGTTTTTCACTTTTCGCGGTCGGTTCTGGTCCCCATTAAACGCGATAAGTGAGGGATCACTGTATTCCCCGGCGGCGGACCTCGCCTCTGCATCGCTGTTTGCCAGCTGCTGTCACAGGTGCATTAGGTCTCTGTCTCCTGGGCTCGCCCTTGTGCACGCCTGCCACCTGCCACACTCCTGCATCCTCCTCTGTCTCGTCACCGATCCTGAATGCCTCTTCACTCTGAAAACTCTGGTTTTCTTGACTGCTGGAACTGCTGGAACTGCTATCATCTGCCATTGTTGTTTTGTTTAGGGATCACACTCGTGACGTCACGCAGCGCATCTGCACTACTTCCGGTTTGTTTGGCACTGCCAGCCAGAGGCAAAAGTTTATCGGCTTATAGCTTGGCCATCGCACGGCCTAAAAATTTCTTTTATGTGTTGAAAAATACAATAGGTAATAAGGAATTAATCTGCTATTCTACTTTTTGCGCCAAAAGGTGGGTTCAGTTCTACTTTAATAAACCTGCAAGCATATTTGTCCACTCCCATGTTCCTAACAATATGACAAACTTGAAAAATTACCAACTTAAGGTACACTGTCGTCGTCGTCGGCCTCCGTCGGTCTATGATGACCATGGAAGAGAATCCTAAACGTCCACTCTGCTGGAACAGCACCGCCTGTGGCTGAACAGGCCGATGCGCGAATGGCAGTCCCTGTCACACATGTCGCACTTGTGGGTGGTCTCCGTGCTGCTGGGGCTGTGGCGGTTCTTCCTGCGGGTCCTTTTTTCATCTGCTGCAGCAGTCAGTCTCTCTTCACCCGCCTTGAGCTGTCTGGTCAGGGTGCCTCTCCATTTGGAGCGGTCCGTTGCAAGGTCCTCCCAGCGCTCTGTGTTGATCTCCAGGGCCTTCATCAGAATCAGAATCAGAATCAGAATCAGCTTTATTGGCCAAGTATGCACAACACATACAAGGAATTTGACTTTGGCTAAAAACAACAAAGAGACAAACATGTCTCTCTTGCAGATGTCTCTAAAGCGCAGCTGTGGGCGGCCAACGTCTCTCCTGCCAGTTGCCAGTTCTCCGTAGAGGACGTCTTTTGGGATTCTGCCATCCTCCATACGGTGAACGTGGCCTAGCCAGCGGAGCCTGCGCTGCCTGAGTAGAGTGAGCATGGAGGGAAGGCCGGCGCGGGACAGAACTTCTGTGTTGGGCACTTTGTCCTGCCAGGATATGTCCAGGATGTGGCGAATGCAGCGCAAGTGGAAGGAGTTCAGTCTCTTTTCCTGCCGGCCGTATGTTGTCCACGTCTCACTCCCATAGAGCAGTGTGCTGATGACGCAGGCGTTGTACACTGCTATCTTCGTCTTGACAGAGAGTTTGGGATTTTCCCACACTCGTGTGGCAAGGCGAGCGAGTGTGAAGGCTGATTTTCCAATCCTCTTGTTGATCTCTGTATCAAGGGAGAGGTTGTTCCTGATCGTGGACCCCAGGTACGTGAACTGATTCACGACCTCCAGCTCGTAGTCGTCGATGGTGATGGTTGGTGGTGCTTCCGTGCCTTGCGCCAAGACGTTAGTCTTCTTCAGGCACATGGTAAGCCCGAAGTCCTTGCATGCCTGGGAGAAGCGGTCCATCAGGGTCTGAAGCTCCTGCTGTGTGTGGGTTGCGACTGCAGTGTTGTCTGCGAACAGCATGTCTCTGATTAGAGCCTCGCATACTTTGGTTCTGGCTTTCAGGCGGACGAGGTTGAAAAGCCTGCCATCAGATCTTGTGTGCAGGTAGATTCCCTCTGTTGCTGTGCTGAAGGCATGCCTCAGGAGCATAGCAAAGAAAATCCCAAAGAGGGTTGGCGCAAGTACACAGCCCTGTTTCACTCCGCTGCGTATGTTGAATGGCTCTGAGACGTTGCCATCGTGCTGCACTATCCCCTGCATGTTGGTGTGAAACAATTCGATGAGGCTTTGCAACTTTGGTGGGCATCCTATCTTTGGCAGGATCTTGAAAAGGCCCTCTCTGCTGACCAAATCAAACGCTTTGGTGAGGTCGATGAATGCGACGTACAGGGGCATGTTCTGTTCTCTGCATTTCTCCTGGAGTTGGCGGATGGAGAATATCATGTCTACCGTCGATCGCGCAGCGCGGAAGCCACACTGAGACTCGGGGTAGACACGTTCGGCAAGCTTCTGTAGATGAACGAGAACAACTCGTGCGTAGACTTTGCCAACAACGCTGAGGAGGGAGATGCCCCTGTAGTTGTTGCAGTCGCTTCTGTCCCCTTTGTTTTTGTATAGGGTGATGATCTTGGCGTCCCTCATGTCCTGTGGTACGGCACCTTCCTTCCAACACTGGCAGAGGACGTTATGCAATGGCAGCAGTAGGGCGGTCTTGCAGTGCTTGATCAGGTCAGGGGGTATGCCGTCGTTGCCGGGTGCCTTGCCAGCGACCAAGCTATCAATGGCCTTGCTGAGTTTGTCGATGGTTGGCTCGGCGTCAAGTTCGTCCATGGATGGCAGGCAGTCGATGTCATCAAGGGCTAACGGTGTCACGGTGTTCTCTCTGGAGTAGAGGTCAGAGTAGTGTTCCACCCATCTCTCCATCTGCTTGTTCTTTTCTGTGATCATCACCCCAGTGGAGGATTTGAGGGGGGCCATCTTGCTCTGAGCCGGACCAAGTGCTTTCTTGATGCCATCGTATATACCACGGATGTTCCCTGTTATGGCAGCGGTTTGAATGTCTTGGCTGAGCTGAGTCCAGTACTCGTTGGCACAGCGCCGAGCAGTCTGCTGAACTTTGCTTCTCGCAGCCCTGAGAATCTGGAGGTTCTTCTCGTTTGGCTACTTCTTGTACTCAGCAAGTGCTGAGCGCTTGGCTTCAATGACGGGGGTCATCTCGGTCAACTTGGCATCAAACCAGTCCTGTGACTTCGAGGTCTTCCTCCCAAAGGTAGCCAAGGCTGTGCGGTGGATGGTGTTTCGCAGCTCTTCCCACTTCTGCTTTGCAGATTCTCCTTCTTGTGGTACACCAAGTTCCTTCTCAAAGGTGGAGGCAAACTGCTCAACAAGTTCTGGTTGAGCCATCTTGCTGGTGTCAATCCGTGCCTTTCCAGGCTGTCTAGCACGATGGAATTTCTTCAGCTGCAGCTTGACCTTGCAACACACCAATGAATGGTCTGTGTCGCAATCTGCACTCTGGAACGAACGGGTGATTAGCACGTTCTTCAGTGAGGTGCGCCTGGTCAGGATCAAGTCCAGCTGGTGCCAGTGCTTTGAGCGTGGATGTTGCCAGGAAACCTTGTGTTGGGGCTTGGTCTTGAAGAACGAGTTTGTGATGCACAGATCATGATATGTGCAGAACTCGAGCAGCCGCTGTCTGTTGTCGTTCATTCTGCCCACGCCAAAAGGTCCAAGACAGGAGGGCCAGGAATCGTGGTCAGCACCCACTCTGGCATTGAAGTCTCCAAGGAGAATGAGTTGTTCAGAGTTGGGGATGGTCCTTACAGTTGTTGCGAGATTCTCGTAGAACTCGTCTTTTGCCTCTGGTGTGGCTGTCAGTGTTGGGGCATACACACTGATGAGGGTGACTGGGCCTTGAGTGGTGTTCAGGCGGAGGGTGAGGAGTCGTGCAGAGCCAGTGCTGCCCAGTTCCACCCTCTTCAGCAAGGTGTTCTTCACTGCGAAGCCCACTCCGTGTTCCCTGTGTTCGTCACTGCCCTTTCCCTGCCAGTAGAACGTGTAGTCCTTCTCTCTCAGTGTGCCTGCGTCAGCCAACCGTGTTTCCTGGAGAGTGGCGATATCCACTCCCAGTCTCTTCAGCTCATTATTGATGATGGCAGTCTTCCTGGTGTCGTTGATGTCCTTGAGGTTAGCAGCGAGTCCTGTCATCATAGTGCGGACGTTCCAATTTCCCAGTTTTAGAGTTGGTATCTTTTGTTTTATTGTCTTGCCTGGTGCGAAGGTTCTCAGCCTGCTGTTCGGACTTCTCCTCATCCCCATGCACCCAATGAGGAAAGCAAGCTGTGGTGGGACAACACCTTATTGGCTGGGGGCTGCCCAGCTTGAGGCGGGCGGTAGCTGTCCAGTGAGATCCGATGATCCCTCCCACCGTCGGGAACAACCCCTGGCGCCACGCTCTACGCCAATTGAGCGGTGGCTTATAACCGGTAATTGTCATTCCCCGTGTTTTTTCTAAGCCAAAGGCGAAGCTGAAGTGTCCTCTCCAGTGATCAGGTGTTCTACCTTCCAGCATTGGCGTTGGTAGGATTCAAGCCTGGGCAGGAAGATATGGAGGACAAGATGTTGCCCATGCAGCATGTCCCCCCTCTCCACGTCACTGATGAATCCAAAAGAACAGCAGGGCTGCTACAGTTTGGCACCAGCGCCGTTGCAGGAGCTGCCAGAACGATGTTGAGCACAACATAGAACTGCCTTAGGGGCTCCGACTCCGGATTTTTCCTCAGGGTTGACTCCCGAAGCCTTTCCCGTGACTGGGTATGCCGCAAGGCAGCGGAGGTTTGAAATCAGGGTTTACCTTCCTCTAGATGGGCTACCTTCCCAGGTTGATGAGCTACCATCTACCCGAAGCATCTGGTTTTAAGGCGCCAGAGATCCGCCCTCGCCCCTTCTCCTATTAGTAAAAGCAGTTCCGCCGGGCTTAGAGACTAAACCACACGGGCAGGCTAGGAGTTGGACTTAGTTGTCAGAGGCTTTTCGAGACGCACGCCATAAGGAGCATTTTATGATCACTGGGAGCTTAACCCCAGTGCCGCTCCTGGCTATGACAACCTTGGAACCTAAGGTACACTGTATCTGTATGGATACAGATACAGTGTACCATACAGATACAGATTAGGTACACTGTATCTGTATGGAAAAACACGCGATTAACACATTATTAATCATGATTAACTCAGCATTCCAAAAGATTCATTGTGATTAAAAATTTTAATCGTCCAACACCACTACAATCCATGTACTCTTCATTCTTTTATTTCCTTTGTGAAACAAAAACAGAATGATAGAAAATAGCTGTTATATCGTTCTCACCTTGTCAAAATAAAATCAAAATTGAGCAAAAACAACATAATGGATCTAATTCCATTTGGTGTCGTTTTCCTTTTATTTTGTCAGTCACAGCCGGAAGTGGTGATGGCAGCGCAGAGCCGCAGCCATTTTCAAACAAGTCTGAAAGACTAGCTGCTAAATCTCATGTTAAAATGGGGAAAATGCCCAAAGTTCCAGCATCAACTCATGCAGACATCACCATCTAGTGAAAGATGAGAAGGACTGCCAGAAATATACATTTATAGAGTTCCCATCAGCCAGCAAAGAGGACGAAAGGAGGACCTTGTGGACAAATAGATACCGAAGGCCTGGGGAGTCATGAAAGGTTGATGTGACCCACCTCTGTTTTGACCACTTTACAACAGCTAAGGTGTACTTATAAATTATGCTTCTATTACTTTTTTCTCTTTTCGGATTAGTTTGGGGTCCATATGTCAGCTCACTACGTGATTACTGAGATGATGCAGGTTTCCAGCAATTTTAATATGACTGGAGACTCTTTGATTCTATGTGATATTTAGTGTTGATATTTGCATTCTGTGTGATTCTAAGGTATTTATACTTGATTGTCTTTTGTATTTTTATATGTCCCACTTTAGAAAGTGATGTTTTTGTCTTTTCCTGCAAGTGTTACAGATTTAAATGTTTTCTTCCATAAAACTAATTTAATATACAAGTAATAATTTTTATATGACTACTGTCTGTCTCCACAGTAAACAGCTTTATTTATTATAGTCTCTTCACAAACTTTAACATGAAAACTAATAAACTCAGAAAAATAGACTTCATAGTGTACTATGGTCTCATGTTCTATTTCTCTGTGTGTCTGATAAAAGATCTTCATCATGTGGAAACTGAAGACAGTGTGGACCACTTGTCCCAGACTGATGAGAACCAGTTCATGACCCCAACCATCACAGGTGAAATTCAGTGTCTTAAATGTTAAAGTTACAGTACAGGAAAGAGTACATGCTGGGACCTAAAATCACTTCTGTTTACAGAGAACAGCAGAGAAGATTGCTGGTCCTTCACTTCATCCTGTTCAGGATGTTTCACACCAACCAGGAGCAACCAGGACTCATACTGTCATCACCACCACCGTGCACTCTTCTCCCTGTTTTAACTGGTATAATAAAATTTAACAGGACAGCAAAATACATTTTCTTATTTATTTGTTAATTTTCTATCTACGTCTTTGCTTAAAACCAGAGGTGGGTAGAGAAGCCAGAAATTGTTCTCGAATAACATTACTGTTATTGGAATTGTTCAATTATAAGAGTCATTGACAGAAAAGGTGAGGATGAAAGTATTCAATAAAAAAAGTTACTGGAGTAGTAATGATGGTTCTAAATTTGCAAACTTTTTCTCCAAAATTTGTGAGTCTTTTCATATAATTTGTCTTTTTTCGATATACAACTTTTATCCTATAAATCTTTTTTCCACATAAATTAGATTTTTGTAACATACATTTTTGACTTCTTAAAAAAATAGCAGTTCTACAGTTCAAACATTTTTCTTTTAAATGCATCACTTTTTTTTGTCAGATTTGTGACTGTTTCATATGATTTTTTTTTAAAACATGAATTCACAACATTTTACATATAAACTTTTCACATAAATTTGTATCTTCTAAATTATTAAATTACTTGTTCTTAGGAGCTGGAATAGAAGAACAATAATATCAATGCCCATCTCAGCTAAATAAGATTATATCCTCATATACTTGAGTAGAAAGTAACCTGCAATAAAGTTACTCATCTAAGTACTGTTTTCTCAAAGTATCTACAAGTACAAGAACCTTTTCTGGCGACATGTTAGTGCATCACTGCCAGTTGCCAATGTCTGATTGTTATGAACAAATATAACGTATTCTACCCAAACCTGCAGTGAATATTAATGATTATAAATAAGTGAATACAGATAAAGTACTTGAGTTAACCTTTTATTTAATAATTTAAAAAAAAACAATTTTTGGAAATACCAGATTATGTCTTGTCATAAATAAGTACGTAAAGAATGCATGAACTGAGGTGCAGCTCACAGTTGTGTAAAAATGTGAATAACTGGTTATTTTGTGAGGGCTTTTTTTTCTCATAAACCTGGTATTTATTTTGTAAATTTATAACCTTTTCATAGAAATTTCTTTGAAAATTTTCATTTATTGGTTTATTATTTTTTGATATATTTTTTAAACTCATTGCTCATCAATAGTAGAAACACAATTCAGTAAATTAGTGACCGTTTTATATTAATAATAGAAAGCACAATTTGGGTGACTAGTCAATATTCTGAAGGCCCATTGGTCCTAAAGTCTAATTGTTAAAAATGGTTATATGCAGTTCAAACCAGCCCTCAAATGAATAAGTTTACTACAACTCAGCCATCCGACATGACATCCTCCCTTCTCATCCACCACACCACATATCTACTGTACACACTTTGCATTTAGTGTATGTAGTGTATGTAGTGTATGTAGTGGTCCACTGACCATATTATTAAGTATATATACATTACACTGTAATGTATATATACTTAATAATATGGTCAGTAAAACTTAAACTGTTATGTCTGTCATAAATAGCAAGTTTAATTAACTAATTTATCCCTATTGTTGAAAATGCTTGAAATATATGTGTATCTCTCTTAAAGACCAGAGTTAATTACTGTAGTATTTTGCATCTGATTGGTCCTTGTATAGCCATCCTGGCCAATCACGTTTCAATTTTTATAGTAGTTAAGAGTTTCAGTGGGCAACATCTCTTTGCAATGAGCAGAAACATTACCTCTGGTGTACTGGAGCTGAGAGTATGTGAATGATAAGATCATTCACTAAATTCATTCATTCCCCCCACTCACCATCCTCAACAGCACAGTGTCCACTGTGGACTCCTTCAAGTTTCTGGGTACCACAATCTCCCGGAACCTGAAGTGGTCCTCCCATATAGACACTGTCCGGAAAAAGGCCCAGCAGAGGTTGTTTTTTCTGCGTCAGCTCAAGAAGTTTGATTTGCCTCAGGAGCTGCTGGTTGTCTTCTACACCGCCATCATCCAATCTGTCCTCTGCTTTTCCATCACTGTCTGGTTTGGATCTGCCACTAAACAGGACAAGACCAGACTGCAGCGGATCATTAAGTCTGCGGAGAGGATCATTGGTACCGACCTACCCTCCATTGAGAACTTATATCGGTCCATAACCAGGAAACGGGCGGGAAACATCTGTGCTGACCCGTCACACCCCGGCCACAAACTGTTTGAACTTCTATCTTCTGGTCGTCGTTACAGATCACTGAAGGTCAAAACCACCCATCACAGGAACAGTTTCTTTCCTCAAGCCATCACTCTGATGAACTCCTAACATTCACCTAGTCCTACCTGTTGCTGTACTCATGACTTTTCATCCATTATTACATTGCACATAACTCTCACACTGCTTTTTACTTCATTCACATTATATCACTGAATCTGAGTTCACATTGAAATACTGTATGACTGTATATTTTTTCATATGGGCTGCACGGTGGCGCAGTGGTTTAGCACTGTGGCAGCACAGTTTTACCCTTGGCCGGGGGATCGCGGGGATCATGAGATTGTGGGTTCGATCCCAGCCCCCGACCAACAGTGAGCTGTGTGGAGTTTGCATGTTCTCCCTGTGTTGCGTGGGTTTACTCCGGGATTTCTCCGGTTTCCTCCCGCATACCAAAAACATGTAGGTTTAGGGCGCTCGCGCACGCAGCGACCGGCAGCCAGTGGCTTGTCACCAGACTGCAAACCAAATCTACCTACGGGTACAAATAAGTAACAAAAAAAAAAATAAAAAAAAAAAATATATATATATATTTCTGCAAAGTGTGGATAGTCTGAGTAAATAACTGCATATATTCCTGTATATATTTGCATCCTTTTATAGAAACGTGGACAGACTGTAATTTACTGTACATACTCTGTTGTCATTGAATCCTTATTTAAATCCTCCACCTGAACAACGAGAGCAAGTTTTTAGCCAAAGTCAAATTCCTTGTATGTGTTGTGCATACTTGGCCAATAAAGCTGATTCTGATTCTGATTCTGAAGTACGTTTGTTTTATAGTTTCTTTAAGTCTCGTGTTTATCACTTACAATTTGTAGATATTTTCTGGAAAAATGTTGAGAGTTCACCATAAGTTTGTAGATTATTTTCCCTGTATAACGCCTGGTGTGCTAGCTATCACATGGTCAGTGTGTGTTATATATCTAGATACATCTGTTAGTCATATACCCATAGACCACGTTAATATGTTTAAGGATTTTTGTGATGAGTGATTATGAGTTCATTATTGATTTAGCATGTAGGATTGCATTGGAGTTAACTGCATTGGGATGCAGAGGAGTGAGTGTGGCCATTTGTGATTCTGGGGTGCCCTCTACTGGTGATATCCATACAGCAGTAGGAACATTATATTGAGCCCATATCTTTATTTGTTTATTCTTTTTGTTTGTATATTTGTTTCAGACCACACTTCAAATCAGCCATTAAAGATTTAAGAAAGAACCTTTAAGTTGTCATCCTTGACCGGATGTCCGTGGTGGCTGTAAACTTTGAACCTCTTAAGTCTTACACCTATGATGGGTGAGACATAAATGCAACCTTATTTTTCAAAGAAGAATAGTCTGTTAATTTAGGTCTAATTAATTTGGTCCTAATTTTCGGATCAATGGACCTTAATAATATGTCTCCCAGTAAACCTACCAGAGGTGGGTCACGTCAACCTTTCATGACTCCCAAGTCCTTCAGTATCCATTTGTCCACAACGTCCTCCTTTCATCCTCTTTGCTGGCTGATGGGAACTCTATGAATGTATATTCCTGGCAGTCCTTCTCATCTTTCACCAGATGGTGATATCTGCCTGAGTCTATGCTGCAACTTTGGGCATTCTCCCGATTTTAAAGTGAGATTTAGCAGCTAGTCTTTCAGGCTTGTTTGAAAATGGTGGCTGCTCTGCGGCTGCTATCACCACTTCCAGTTGTGACCGACAAAAGGAAAACAACACCAAACGGAATCCGATCCATTATGTCATTTTTGCTTAATTTCGATTTTATTTTGACAAGGTGAGAACGATATAACGACTATTTTCGGTTGCTCCATTTTCGTTTCTCAAATGAAATATTAAAAGAATGAAGAATACACACACTCACTACTTATATGCCTTTCACATTTTACGTATTCTTGATGTACATCACTTTGTGTGAGCTGTAATTGTTTTTAAATTGCTTTAGAAATAAAGTTGGATTGGATTGTACATACTGAAAATAATGTGTGGGCAGATCGTTTTTTTTTTCTTTATAAAATTTATGTTTCACATTTTGATTTAATTGGTTTCCCAGTTAGCTTAGTATAGCACAGCTATCGTGTTGCTTGTCTCTTCCGTTCCAAATATCACTGCTAGGGTGGGAGTTTGGTTCAAACATGTCTGAATGACAAAAAGTGTGTGAGAGTAATCAGCCATATTTTCTGTATACTTTATTAATCCCAGAGGGAAATTACAGGGCATCCACCTGGATGGATGAGGCAGCCAATGTGCGGTGCCAATTCCTTCACCATTCACACCTAAGGCCCTTTAGAGTCTCCAGTTAACCCAACTTGCAAGTTTTTGGTCTGTAGGAGGAAAGTACCTGGGGTAAACCCACACAGACACAAGGAGAACATGCAAACTCCACACAGAAGGGTCACCGATGGTCAGGGGTAGAATGGATCCCGTGACCTTGTTGTGCTCCCACAGTGCTAACCACTGCTCCACCAAGCTGCCCATTTCATTCATACACATTTCATTAGTTTGTTCAAAAATGAAAGTGGAGAAAACAAACTCGTAAGAACAGAAAAATGGAGCAGATTTGATCTTTTTTATCCATGTTTTATTTGAAATGAACCAATGAATTTTGGTGGTTTTTTCATTCTAAGCTTTGAAACAAAATAATAAATTTTTTTTTTCCTTTAACCATTTTTTCATATGGTGAAAAAAACATTATCCAGAGGTACCCAGACCTTTCTGAATATGCACGTTTGGTGTAATTTTGCAGTTTTAACTCTTTAACTGGCAACATTTCGTGGACAGATCGCGCCCCTACCGGTACAGCGCAGCGCTGCCCCTGTCAGATGATGTTATATGACGTGGCCAAAAAACTCCCCAGCTGATTTAAGCTGTACAAAGGCTTCCACCTCACAAGGTGACAGACACGTATAACTTACTGCTCTTGCCTTGGAGGAATCATGGCGGACATAGAAGCATCCTTCTTTACACCAGAAAGGAAGAAATTTTTAGACAAACACATTTGGATGTTACCAATCGCTGTGGACGTACTCAGTCGTGGGAGGAGGAGCATTTTTTCCCGAATTTGCCAACTATGATTCTAAAGATAAGATAAGCCTTTATTAGTCCCACAATGGGGAAATTCCAGGATTGCAACAGCACAGGGATAGCAACACTCAGAGCAATAATTAAGAAGATAAGAAAAATAAAAATAAGAGCAGTGAATATACGTACATGCGTACACATAAATATATAAATATATATACAAAGTGCGGAGCATTGTAGCAAGATGGAATAAACAGCACAACCATCTACTTAGTTATCCTACATAGTATGAATATGTACCCATACATATTGTCACCCTCCGTAGCAACTGATATTGTCCTAGTTGTATACTGGAGGGGACCATTTGTGTAAGTCTATTGTGCCTTTTGCATTCAATACTATTAGATCATCACGTTTTTTTGCTATCTCTGCGAGCAGCCCTACTTAGGTTGTACAGTCTGACAGCCATAGGTAGGAAGGACCTGCGAAACCTCTCGGTTGTGCACCTAGGATGATGTAGTCTACCGCTAAATGAGCTCCTCAGTGCGTTCAGTATGTCCTGCATAGGGTGGGACTCGGACTCCAGCAGAGATGACAGTTTAGCCACCATCCTTCTCTCTCCTATCTCCTCCACTGGGTCAAGGCGTTGCCCCAGGACAGAGCTAGCTTTCTTGATCAGTTTGTTCAGTCTCTTCCTATCGATTGCTGTAATGCCACTGCCCCAGCAGACCACTCCAAAAGTGATGGCTGATGCCACCACCGTGTCGTAGAATGTCTTCAGCAGTGCCCCTTGTACACCAAAAGACCTGAGCCTCCTCAGTAGGAACAGCCTGCGCTGTCCCTTCTTGTAGAGTGCATCGGTATTGTGTGACCAGTCTAGTTTATTGTTCAGATGAACACCCAGGTACTTGTAGGATGTCACCATCTCAATGTCTGTTCCCTGTATGTTTACTGGTGCTGTGAGGGGTTGTCCTTGCCTGCGGCAGTCCACCACCAGCTCCTTAGTTTTCCTCGCGTTGATCTGGAGGCAGTTCCAATGGCACCAGTCCACGGAGTCCTGGATAAGTCCTCTGTACTCAGCTTCATCCCCGTTGGAGATGAGGCCAACGATCGCAGAGTCGTCAGAGAACTTCTGTAGATGGCAGTGTGTTGTGCTGTGTGAGAAGTCCGCAGTATAAAGGGTGAACAGGAAGAGAGCCAAAACCATTCCCTGGGGGGCCCCCGTGCTACCGATGATCGTGTTGGACACACAATCCCGGGTTCTCACAAACTGTGGGCGGTTAAAAAGAGATTATTTAGCTTATGAAGGTAAATGTTTACATTTTGTTATTACAGGGTGTGTGAAGCTGCCTGATGTTCACCTGCTGTCCATGCCCAGCACCATGTGACTAGACAACAATCATATTAGATAAATTGCGGTGGAATAAAAGCGACATTGAGGTGGACTAATTATAACAGTTTCTGGATGTGAGGGGAAAAAATAAAATGACCGACAGGAGAGAAAATACTGACCATCATCATCATCATCATCATCATAGCAGTCTGTCGTGAGCGACAATGACTGTTTCATTTAGGTCTGATCAGATTCCTCCACACAGCTCTGTCCTTAGCCTTCCGCTGCCAGGAACTCCTGTCTATGTCCAACTTCTTCAAGTTTCTTTTTACAGTGTCTTTAAATCTGAGCCTTGGTCTACCCTGATTGCGTTTGCCCTCGCATAACTGAGTAGAGTAACTGCCAAGGGAGACGCTGGTGGTCCATCCTCTCAACATGTCCGAGCCATCTCAGGTTCATCTATATTAGCATGCCCTCCATTGATGGTAGACCAGCTCGTTTCAACACTTCTATGTTGGTTATCTTGTCTTTCCATGAGATGTTCATTATGGCTTGAAGGTGTCTCATCATGTACGCATGGAGTTTCTTCACCTGCACTCTGTGGACAGTCCAAGTTTCAGCACCGTACAATAGAGTAGCCAGTACTGTCGCTCTGTACACTTTGCATTTCACACGGATAGACACATGTCGATTGTTCCACAGTCTCTCCCTCAAGTTTCCAAACACAGCGCTCGCTCTTCCCATTCTGAGATAGTTCATCCTCCAGCCTAGCATTCTCTGAAACAGTACTCCCTAGGTACTTGAAAGTCTTGCACTTGACTAGTGGCTCTGTACCAATGCTGATCTCTTCTGGTAGTGATGTTGATAACTGGAACTTTGGTGGTTGATAAAGGCACTCTGTCTTCTTGATGTTGATTTTGAGGCTGAATTGGCTAGCTGCTCTTGCAAATTTCTCCACTAAAGATTGCATATCTTCCACGCTGTGTGCAACTAGAGCACTGTCGTCGGCAAAGAGCATTTCTCTTACTACCTTTATTGATGTCTTTCACTTGGCTTTAAACTTTGCCACATTGAACAAGTGTGCTTCTTTCCTTCTTTGAATGTATACTCCTTCTGAAGTGTCTTTGAAGGTCACCTCAAGCATGGCTGCCAGATATACCAAGAAGAGTGTAGGTGCCAGCACACATCCTTGTTTCACCCCGTTGCTTACTGAAAAGTCTTTAGATACTGAACCACTCATAGCCACGTTTGCTTGCATACCTGTATGGAGTGCCTCGATCAGGCTGACAAACTTCTCTGTACAACCATATTTCTTGAGTACCTGCCAAAGTCCTTGTCGCAAAACAGTATCGAAGACTTTACTGAAGTCTATGAAGACTACATAAAGCGGCATGTTCTGTTCGATACACTTTTCTTGAACCTGTTTCAAGCAGAAAATCATGTCCATTGTGCTTCTTCCACTTCTAAAGCCGCACTGGGTTTCCGGTAGTACATTCTGCGAGATGTGTTCACTGAGTCTGTTAAGTAGTACACGTGAGAGAATCTTACCAACAGTGGCTAGCAGTGATATACCTCGGTAATTTCCACAATCTTTCCTGTCACCTTTCTTGAACAAAGGCCCAATACTTGCATCCTTACAGTCTTGACATACTTTCTGGGCATCCCATATCTCTTGGATGAGCTTGTGCAGGCAGTTAGTCAGCTGAACACTACCAAATTTCCACACTTCTGCTGGAATTCCATCCCTTCCTGGAGCTTTACCATCCTGTGTTGTCCTGATAGCTGCCATTAGTTCATCAAAATTTGATGGTTCATCCAGACTTGATACAGCTGGTCACTGCACTAGAGCTTCTTTAGCCTCTTCAGTGAGATCTCCAGGGTTTTTAGTAGTTGGTCAAAGTGGTCTGCAAATCTGTCCAGGATCTTGTCTTTCTCCTGCAAAACCGTTTCACCATCCATAGCCTTTAGTTGGATCAATCCTCTTGGTTTAGTGCCGTAGATTTCTCTCACACCTGTGAAGAATGTTTTCATGTCCTTCCTGTCTGCTGCAGTTTGAAGTTTCTCTGCTTTTTCATCGCACCAGTTGGACTTCATCTCTCTGGTGTACTTCTGTAGCTCACTCTGAGCCTTTGAGTATTTCTTCTTCTTCGCCCTTGTGTTACACTGTAGGTCAGGGGTGTCAAACTCATTCCATGGAGGGCCAGGATCCTGCATGTTTTACTTCCACCCAGTGTCTTCAGCAGGTGTTTTCCCTGATCAGCAATCACTGGGAAGAAATTCAGTGAAATCACCTGCTGAAGACACTGGGTGGAGGTAAAATCTGCAGAGTTTTGGCCCTCCATGGAATGAGTTTGGCACCTGTGCTGTAGGTTTTACTGCCTAGCTGTATTCCTTGCTTCTAGTAGTTTCTTCAGGTGTTCATCATGCTCATCAAACCAATCTTGATGTTTCCTCTCAGGATAGCCTAATACATCATTCGCAGTCTGATACACTGTATCCTTCAGTGTTTCCCATTTCTCTTCTATGTCATTCTCTGAGTTGTTGCTGTCCCAGTCTTTCAAGTTTTCATCCATTTCCTGTGTAAGTTCTTCCTGCTTCTTTTGGCCTTTCAGTGCACTAGTGTTTAGCTTCTGTGGTGGCTTCGCACCCGTCATGCAGTGCTGTTTACGGCTGCAAATCCTTAATCTAGATCTCTGCATAACATGATCAGTACCACAGTCCGCGCCTCTCATTGCTCTGGTGTCCAATACATCCCTTATGTTTCTCTGCCTGACTATGATGTAGTCTAATAAGTGCCAGTGCTTGGATCTTGGGTGCATCCATGTCTTCTTGTGTGTGTCCTTGTGCTTAAATAGAGTGTTGGTTATCACAAGGTTGTACTCTGAACATAGTGTAAGTAGAAGTTCTCCATTAGCATTGCACTTGCCTACTCCATGACTGCCTAGCAATCCTTTCCATTTCTCAGTGTCCGAACCAACTCTGGCATTAAAATCTCCAACAAGTATCAACCTGTCATCAGTCGGTACATGCCTGATAGTCTCACGTAAATCACTGTAGAACTCTTCCTTCACCTCCTCTGTGTTGGTCATTGTTGGGGCATATACACTGATGAGTGTGGCATACATCTTCCGCTGTAGTGGGAGTCTCATAGTCATTATCCTGTTGTTGATTGGCACCGGTTCCTCATCAAGCATTGCTGCTATCACCTTTCTAACTGCAAAGCCCACTCCTGCTTTTCTCCTTTCTTGAGTTGATCTCCCACTCCAAAAGAAGATGTACCCATGGCCTTCCAAGCTGTCATATCCAGGCAATCTTGTTTCACTAAGTGCAGCTATGTCTACATTGTACCTGTTCATTTCCAGGGCCACAAGCACAGTCTGTCTTTCTGGGCGCTGTGATGTTGTTCTGTCCAACAGAGTGCGTATATTCCATTCTGATACACACAAGGCTGCTATTTTCCTCTTCTTTTGTCTTCCTGCTCCTAGCTTACTTTTCGCTGCCTGTTGGAGTGTGAACAGATCAGAGTGGACCTTGTAAGCCCGGGTGACGTCTGAGCTGGTATGAGTTGCTTTCTGATTGACCATTTCATGAAACTGCTTGCAAAGTTTTTGAGCACTGCTAGCTTTTGCTGGACTAGCAGCACATTCTTGGCAGATAAAGGTATTATCAGTGGCAAGGACAATCCAAGACAAACTGACTCCAGTATCTGTTGCAGATAGGTTTGTTTATCTCTGCTATTTCCGTAGTGCATGTCACAATGCACCAACTGGCACAGTCCACTGCAGACCTTGTGACAAATGTGTTTATCTGCCAGGATGTCCAGTCTCACCCTGTGCAACTGGGAGTGGTCCACCACAGACCTGTAGCAGATATTGTTTTTAGTTCTGCCAGGATTCCCTGTTTCACCTTCCACACCCTCAGAAGGGCGGGGATGCCGGTTGAGTTGCCAACGGCCCGACCCATGAGACAGGTAGTACCGGTTTTCATGATTATCCGGTAGCAAGCAAGCCAATTCCTGACCTGACACACACACACAAAAAAGGATATAAATCTCAGTTAAAAGCTGCCAATTTCTGACCAAAAACAAGTGCAATTTTAGGGGTAAGAAGCTGCAACTTTAGCAAAAAGACAAAACAAGGTGTAAATTTCCAACTGTTTACAACCTAAAACACGGCAGATATAAGATTTGAGTAAAATGCTGCAAGTTTAAGCTTTTTTTTTTAAACTGCAAATTCAAGCGTAAGAAAAGTTATAAATTCATGATGAAAAAGCTGCAAAATTATGAATGATAAAAAGCTGCAAATTTTCAAGTAAGAAGCTGCACATTTCTGAGTAAAATGGCTCTAACTCTGCAGGAAAATCCTGCAAATTTATGAGAAAAATCCTCACATTCACAAAAGAATGTTTCTAATTTACATGAAAAAGGATGTGATAAATTGGCAAGTGTTGGCCATTTTTTTTAAAAGACAGCTATGAGGAGGAACTAAGCAGTGATGTTCGGAGGTGTTAAATCCTGCAGATCTGCATTAATCAGCGGGGAAAAGGAGAAGAAGAGGAATAGGTGATCCCCAGCAGCAGAAATAATCCAGTTAATCCAGGAACAGTAAACACATGACACCCCATGACATCCAACAGATCACCCCCCCATGACATCAGTGGGAACAGATGGGCCAAACTTCACACCTCTGTCGATTTACATATTCCCTTCTGAGGACAATTCAAACAGAGCTGCTGTTAAGATGGAAACCAAAGGGTTAAAGGGTGACGTGGCTTTATCAGCAGCACTGATCCCCCCCACCCCCAACTGACCTGCTGGCCAGGAACTAACAACTCCTCAGGCCTGTTAACACAATTTTAACAACAAAAGGACATGCAAAAGAATGAAGATTCCCTTTGATTTAACAGGATAACAGCGTGAATTTTCTGGTCTGTGAATGAACAGAGCAGCCATGAGTGTTTCACGGAGTCATTTATTGAATTATAATGGTTAATCTAAGTCACAATTTCAGGAAACATAAACTCCAGGGGAAACTTAAACCCATGACACATTGTTTTAAATTTTGCTGATTTTTCTATTTTTTTTTTTCTGCTTCTCTTCCAGTCCTTATGGCCACTTTCTGATTGCTTTGAGTTTTTAAAACATCATTTTAAGAATAATGTTAACTGACTTAAAGTACATTTCTAACTGCACTATATCATACAATATGCCGTTTAACATACAATTTCATTTGATTGAATTTAGATCTTAATTCAAACAAGCAGAGTATTTGCAACCAACTTAGTAGTAGATTAGTTTATTTGACAGGGACAGTGCAATAAACATAGACAATTAATCAAAGACAATCAATCTGATGTGTTGCACATAGAGTGTATAGCTATTAGCTAATTTGCAACTCTTGTCCCTGGATGGGCTTTAGAAAAAAGAATCAAGATAAAAAATATACACAATAACCACATACATCAATGCAGAAAAATTATAAATACACAATTATAAATATTATAAATATTATAAATACACAAATATAACAGCCTGACTCACATTTAACATAAATATTATAAATATTATAAATACTTAATTAAGACTTGAACAAAAACAATCAATCTGAATACAACTGAGAGTGTTTAAGAATAAAAATCTTTGGATTCCTTAATGAAGTTCTGCCTGCAGATCACCTTCATTCAAACATTCCAATTACCACTCATGAGACGGACCAGATTCCATACAAAATGTTAAAAATTTTGCTTTGGCTTTGTCTTTAAGGGGTTGCTGTTCCAGTTAAAAGACTCAAGTGTTGGAGAGTCCACCTTTGTATAAAACGGCCACGTCAGTATACCACAAAAGGCTCAAAGTCGCTAAGATAATTCAGAGGTTAAACCGGCTGTTAATGTCATTTAAACCCTGCATGGCTTTGACAATGTGAAACTGGCATTTCACTTTGAAATGGATGGCTCGAGTTATTGCAAACGAGCAAGTTTAAAACACATACTAAAGTTAAGAGTATTGCAATAAGGAAAATAGTTTGATATAAAACGCAGCTGTCTTACCTTGAAATGTCCTTTATAAATGAAGAGACTCAAACTGATGAAAAATATAATTCGAACCACCAACCCTCTGGTTACTGGACAACTTGCCCTGTGCACTCCGGGGAAAACCGACCAGGATGCCACAAAAGGACGAAGCGAGCGAGCTGCCTTCTCCAGCGGAAAGTGACGAATGTCTGTTTATTTACATTGTACTGCATTGTACTGATTTTCTGGTTCATACACTTTGAAGAGAAGATAACAAAAGAAAACCAAAACAAAACCGGTGACAAGAAAACAAAACCATCCTTTGTGTAAATATGTCCAAAAGTCCATTTTTGACCGAAAGTTATGTAATTTGTTATGGCTGCATCACATTATGCAAATTAGATGTGTAAATTTACTCCTATCTCAAACTTTGGATCATATTCTACATCTTTCTAATCGACAGTAAGCCATTATCTCTTACCACTTTCAAGTTATTGTCATGTTTGCCCTTTGCAGGGCATTAATGAGGTGCCAAATGCCAACAGAGAGCAAAATACAACAACTACAAAATACAACAACTATACATATGACCCAGAAGGGTGAAATAAAGAGGAAAATAAAGAGTCACAAAAACACTTACATTCAAAGAGCAAGGGCGTAACCTAACACTGTATGAAAGACTGGAACTGGGCATAGGGATTCCAGTCATGGAAGGTGAGGTCGCAGCAAGGACTGGAGGAGTATTTAAGGAGGACCTTAAATACTAACACCCCAGGCTAAGGGACAAACAGGTGAAGAGAAAACATAATCACAAAATCATACTCAGCTGTGACAGGGCCAGCTCCACTTGACAGCCGGAAGTCCGGCCGTGGCGCTGTCACAATAAAAGCACCAGTGAGACAAATAATAAGACTAGAAATACAGAGGAAAAAGGGCAAATACTGAGTGACTCCAGCGTGGATCAGCTCCGCGCTTGGATCACCACAGTGACCCCCGTTTAAGGGACGCATTCCAGATGTCCCACTGTGACATCCAGGAGAGAGAGAGAGAAAAAGGAAAAAAAAAAAAGGGACCCCCCCCCCCCCCAACCAGAAAAACTATCAAAACCAACCTGGGGTGGGTGGAGGGGGAATCCAGGCTAGGAGGGAGAGAAACTAGAAGGAAAATATACACAAAAATGCCTAACAGCAAGATACAAGAAAATAGAAACCCACAAAGATCAAATGAAAGACAACAAAGGCTCAGACACAAAAGAGCGCGGCCAATACTAACATTACAAGTTCAAATGAAGAGTGGCGAAGTGCCAACCACAATTATGAAGTGAGAGCCTCGAAAGAAAATATACACAAAAATGCCTAACAGCAAGATACAAGAAAATAGAAACCCACAAAGATCAAATGAGAACATCAAAGACTCAGACACAAAATAGTTCGGCCAATACTAACAATGCAACTTCAAATGAAAAGTGGCAAAATACCAACCACAGAAACCAGAATGAAAATAAACACAAAAACCCCAACCGCAGGATACAAGAAAATAGGAAAATTATCAAAGATCAAATAAAAAACATCCAAGGCACAGACACAAAATAGTGCGGACAAGACTAACATCGCAAGTTCTAATGAAGAATGGTCAAATACCAACCACAATTATGAAGTGAGAGCCTCCTTTTACAGAAATGACCAAGTGCAAATAAATCACAGTCTGAGGAAACCCAAGAAAAAACCACAGGTACACTGCTACAAGATCAAATATATATATATATATATATATATATATATATATATATATATATATATATATACTATATACAGTATATATATATACACACACACTTTACACTCAGACATCAATGCAAAGAGAATAAAAAAAACTTTTTTTTTTTTTATCAATATAGGAAAAAGACACACCAGGGGTCAGGGTCACCGGCAGAAGCAGAGCCCGATGAGACGAGCTTGGATGCAGTGGCTGGCTGCACCCGGCTCTCCTCCCCAAGAGACAGGCAAGATTGCTCCAACACAGAAAATAGGAAGACAAAATAGAGCACTCGCCTGATCTCAAGCTCTACCGCCGTCCAGGACTCCGAGGATCCAGGCTCGGTGATCAGGAGGTCGATTCCAGGCTCCCACTCAGCTGCAGTGGCCTCCACAGCCGGCACGATGGTCTCGACAGTCCAAGAACCCCCTGGTGCTGAAACCCACGCCGATGGCTCACTCGGCGTGGTGGCAGGAGATCCATTGCCTGCTGGGACTGAATGCTGCTTCACGGAGACCCAGGGACGCTTAATTGTCGGCGCAGGCTCCAAACGACAATCAGCCCTCCTCCTCTGCCCATGGCATGGCTGTGGGGCTGGAGCCAGGTTCTCCAGGGCCGCAGGTTCCTCCTCCATCTGGTAGTCTAATCCTGGGACCGGGGAACGCTCGGGAAGAATAGGAAGAAACACAGGGGTAGCAGGATCAATTTTCATGGCTGCAGCAGGTAGTGAAAGCTCAGTGGACTATGAAACCTGAGCTCCACCCCCAGGAATCAGACAAGCTAATTCATCAAAATGAAGAAACACTTGCCTGTTTTCCCGGGGCACGATGATGACTGCTGCAGCAGGCTCAATTCTCTCCTCTCCCGTGGAGGTGGTGACGGCAGACCCCCCAAGGAGACAAGGGGTTGCTGCTCCTTCAGGATCCATGAAGGGCGGGGCCGCAGAAGGAACCACAAAAATCGCAGCTGCTGGGGGCGGTGACACAGAGGAGGGGAAAACTGCTGAGGCGGCCCAGGGTCGGGGAGCTGGCGGAACAGCTGAAGACGAGGACCTGGAGGTTGGAGCTGCTGACAAACCTCTTCACTCCTGCTGTGAAAAAACAGCTGGCTTGGAGGCAGAAGATTCCTTCTGAGGGCCCGTAGCTGGATCTGGATGGGAGCCTCGCAGCGTGTTGACCCGGTAATTCTCCTCCTTCAGCTTAGGAGCAGACGAGTCATCGGGAGGAGAAAGGTTTGGTGCCGGGCAGCGGCGTCTTCAGGCTGTGGAAGAACTTACATCCAACTGGGGAAAACGTCGCTGCTGGGTGGAGATGGCGGACAGCAGCTCGGCGAATTCGGGGAAGTTGCTCAGACCGGGATGTGCCTCCATGATCCTCACTGCTGCCACCACACTCTTCAGAACCTGACCCGGGTAGCAGGAGGAATGGGCCTCAGCCAGATGGCCCCAAATGAGTTCGGCGGCCTGCTGTTCCTTAATACTGGGAGACCTGGCTGTCCTCCTCCTACAGCACTCAGGGGGATGGCTTTCTGGCGACGGTGACACCAGAGCTGGAACCTTTACAGGACCCTGATGATGGGCTGAGGGACGGGGATTCTTCGCTGTTGGCTCCAATTTAGGCCTCCTGGCAGGCTTCTTCGCCAGCTCCCGGTTCTTCTGCTGCAATGCCGATAACACTGACATCCTCTCCCTGCCCTCAGCATGCTCAGCAAGGCGAGGATGGCACTTCACAGCCACCTCTGCGAGGTCCAGGTACCATAATGCGTGCTTGGGGGTCAAATGTGAGCGTGCGTTGGCCAGGAGGTCGTCAATCTCCATCAGAGCCTGGACAAGCTCAAAACCCAGGCTCATAAGATACCATGTCTTAAATGACGCCATAACCTCCAAACAAAGGTGGCACCCAGAAAAAGGAAAAAACTAAGCCCAAAAAACAAACTCACTGAGGCTGGCTCCTCGCTTGGGTGCGACCTACTGTCATGTTTGCTGTTTGAAGGGCATCAATGAGGCGCCAAATGCCAACAGAGAGTTTGTATATTTATTAATGAAAAGTAACAAAATAACTAGCCACGTGGGGCTAAATACAACAACTATACATACGGCCCAGAAGGGTGAAATAAAGAGGAAAATAAAGAGTCACAAAAACACTTACATTCAAAGAGCGAGGGCGTAACCTAACGCTGTACGAAAGACTGGAACCGGGTGTAGGGATTCCAGTTATGGAAGGCGAGGTTGCAGCGAGGAGTGAGCCTCAGCTGCCACCTTAAATATTAACACCCCAGGCTAAGGGCCAAACAGGTGAATAGAAAACGTAATCACAAAATCATACTCAGCTGTGACAGGGCTGGCTCGACTTGACAGCTGGAAGTCCGGCCGCAGTGCTGTCACAGTAAAAGCACCAGTGAGACAAATAATAACAGGACTAGAAATACAGAGGAAAAAGGGCAAATACTGAGTGACTCGAGCGAGGATCAGCTCCGTGCTCGGATCACCACAGTTATAGCTTTGGAAATCTTTGACATCTGAACTGAATATTTTCTTGAAAAAAATCTTGGCCACTAGTGGGTTATAGCACAACTTGGCGCCTGGGCCGATTAAGAGGTTAAGACCTATTTACTTCATGTTGATTGTGTTTTGTGTTGGTCAAAGTTGTTTTAATTTTATTGTCGAGGCTCTCCTCATTCTGTGCATGCACTATGTTGATGCAGCATATCATGTTTTAATATGAGGGTTTTTTATGACCAGCAGTGTTGGGAGTAACGTGTTATTGTAATGCCACTACTTTTGCAGTAACATGCTGTGTAACGAAATTACTGTTTAAAAATTCAGTAATGGTTACAGTTATTGAAATCTGATCAGATGCGTTACTCGTTTTATAAATATTGATAGATATTTTTAGCGCAAATAAATATAAACTCATCCTACTAGCTGGCACAGCCGTCAGTCTCCTCCGTGGGTCGGTTTCCTGTCCTGATCACACTGCAACCCGGTGAGAAGAAATGCCGTGGCAGTGGTAACTTCTCGTATTGTGCCCTTATCACCTGTTGTCTGAGCGGTGAGTAGCCCCCAACAGCTCCTACCTCTGTGGTTAAACATGAGTATTTTTAAAAGCAAGAAGCTCGCATTTAATGTCCGCAGTTGTGTAAATTACCACACAGAGAAAAAGTGACTGTGATTTGTTGCAGTAATTCTAAGGTGAACTTTCATTTATCTGTGCTGTTTTATTTTCTTATTCATTTACATGCTGTTGTGATATGCAACTATTTCATGAAAGTAAATCCTCTAAATATGCATTTTTAAAGGGCTGGTCCAGGGGTATCAAACATATGGCTCGTGGGCCAAAAACAGCCCACCAGAGGGTCCAAAATTTTTTCTGTGAATTTACAGCTTTATTTCTAGTAAATTTCTGACTTTCTACTGATTACAATAGTTTGTGTAAATCTGAGACATTTTTTCTCTGTAAGGTGAGACTTTTTTTCTCATCAGTTTTCTTTTTCTTCTTTTTTTCTGATGAGAACAAGGGGCCCTTGATCTTGCTATGTGTGCAAGAGAATTTAAGTATGCATTTAAAAGTAATGTGAAAATTACTTTTTCAAGTAAATACTTACTTTAATCATGCAGTAATTGGTAAGTAACTGTTACTTTTGAAAAGAAGTAACTAGTAACTGTAACTAGTTACTATTGTTTAGTAACTTGCCCAGCACTGATGACCAGTGATGTCAGGGGCCAAATTTGGATGGAGAGCGCATGCGCACGCAGCGACCGGCAGCTGGTGAAAAAGTCTGTCGTCTGTGTGTCTGTTTTTATGCACTTTAATGTGTTTTTAACGAAATTCTCTGTGTCGTTTCTGTCCTGGAATGTTTGTGGACTGTATGGTGAAGAGCTCCCTGGTTCCATCAATATGGATTTCCTCCCCTTTTTTGCACTGCTGCTACTTTTCCACCGGCTCTTTATCTCTGAGGTAAGCACGATCGGGATCATGGTGGGCAGAATACATTATTCCAGGGACATGTTGCTGCACCTCCCTTAAGTTATGCCACGTGCCGTCCTGCCTCAAATCCTCCACCATCATCCCTGTCCCCAAGAAGCCACGGATCACTGGACTTAATGACTACAGACCTGTAGCGCTCACCTCTGTAGTCATGAAGTCCTTTGAGCGCCTGGTCCTGTCCCACCTCAAGTCCATCACCACCCCTCTCCTGGACCCGCTGCAGTTTGCCTACCGAGCCAACAGGTCTGTAGACGATGCAGTCAACCTGGCCCTCCACTCCATCCTGCAGCACCTGGACTCCCCGGGAACCTACGCCAGGATCCTGTTTGTGGACTTCAGCTCCGCATTCAACACCATCCGCCCCGCTCTGCTCCGGGACAAGCTGTCCCTGCTCAACGTGCCTGACTCCCTCTGCAGGTGGATCATCGACTTCCTGACGGACCGGAGGCAGCATGTGCGGCTGGGAAAGACTGTCTCAGACTATACTAGCATCAGCACCGGATCACCCCAGGGCTGTGTACTTTCCCCCCTACTCTTCTCCCTTTACACCAACTCCTGCACCTCCAGCCACCAGTCTGTCAAGTTGATCAAGTTTGCGGACGACACCACCCTCATCAGGCTCATCTCCAACGGCGACGAGTCCGCCTACAGGAGAGAGGTGGCCCAGCTGGCGTCCTGGTGCAGCAATAACAACCTGCAGCTGAACGCTCTGAAGACAGTGGAGATGATTGTAGACTTCAGGAAAGTCACTACTCCTCTGCCCCGCCTCACCCTCTCAGGCTCTCCCATCACCACTGCTGATTCCTTCCGCTTCCTAGGCACTACCATCACCAGGGACCTCAAATGGGAGCTGACCATCAGCTCACTCATCAAAAAAGCCCAGCAGAGGATGTTCTTCCTGCGGCAGCTGAGGAAGCTCAAGCTACCCACCAAGATGTTAGTGCAGTTCTACACAGCCATCATCGAGTCCATCCTCACCACCTCCATAACCGTGTGGTACGCAGGAGCCACTGCCAGGGACAGACTAAGGCTGCAGCGCGTCGTACGCACTGCTGAGAAGGTGATCGGCTGCAAGCTCCCATCTCTCCAGGATCTGTACATCTCCAGGACCCGGAGGCGTGCTGGCCGGATCATAGCCGATCCCTCACACCCTGGTCACGTACTGTTTGCCCCCCTCCCCTCTGGTAGAAGACTTCGGTCCATCCAGACTAAAACCTCCCGTCACATGAACAGCTTCTTCCCCTCTGCCATTAGACTGCTGAACACTAAGTGACTTATTGACTCTCGTGCACCATGTACAGCAGCTCAACCAGACTCATGTCAATCATCACTGTTTTCTTCCTGCATTACCGACTGCACTATATAGTTCTCCACAGTATCTGCTGCTGGCTAATATATATTTTAACTGTTGACCAGTATCACTTAATCTTACCCTACACTTTATTACATGTATAGTTTATTTCTCTTATCTTATCATGTTTAATGTTGCAGCATTGTGCCGAGACAAATTCCTAGTTTGTGTACTACATGAACAATGGCAATAAACCTGATTCTGATTCTGATTCTGATTCTGCATTTAAACACGGTTGATGCAGCGTCTGTGATTGAGTCTAAGCCGCAACTGCCGGACTTTATTTTGAGAGACATTCGTGGACACAGCGGTGAAAAGAGAGACGGGAGAAGGAAACGCGGAAAGTGTGGAGGTGTGAAATTACGCCTGAGAAGACGTCAGTTTGGTAACATTCCTCTTCCTTCTATGATTTTTGGGAACGTACAATCTCTGAGGAACAAGGTGGATGAAATTCAAGGGAATGTACGCTACCAGAAGGACTTTAAGAACTGCTGTGTCATGGCTTATACCGAGTCTTGGCTTAATGCGCATGACCGGGACGCGGACCTGTGGATTGACGGCTTTGGAGCCCCACTCCGCTCTGATCGGCAGGAAGAGGTAACGGGGAAACGTCAGGGGGGTGGCGTATGTTTATATATTAATAAGCAGTACTGCACATCTGTCACGGTCAGAGAGCGCATCTGTACACCCGATGTGGAGCTTCTGTCCGTGTCACTACGCCCCTTTTATTTGCCTCGCGAGTTCCCCCAGCTTTTATCACGACTGTTTACATCCACCCGAGGGCAGACGCTGACTCCGCCTCCAGCACCGTCTTTGATGTGGTGCAGCAGCTGCAGTCAATTTCTCCATAGGCGCCAAACTTTATTCTTGGGGATTTTAACCATGTTTCTTTAAAGAAGACACTTAAAAACTTTTATCAGTACGTCTCCTGCCCAATCAGGCGAAAAAAGACATTGAACCTGTGCTATGGATCCATTGAGAGGGCCTATAAATCACTCCCCCTTCCTCCTTTAGGATCCTCAGATCACAACTGTGTACATTTGCTGCCCACATATAAAACTGCTCTCAGAAGAGGCAAGGTGGAGACCAGAGACAGATGTGTGGACAGAGGATTCAGTGCACTGCCTCCAGGAATGCTTTAACTGTACAGACTGGGAGATGTTCACACTGTCCTGCGGGGATGATTTGGACTCTTTGGTAGATGTCACATGCTCATACATGGCTTTCTGTAAAAATACGATCGTTCCACGTAAACGTCTCAAAATATATTCCAACAACAAGCCATGGGTTTATAAAATCAGTTAAATCCTGCTTACAGAGGAAAGCACTTGCCTTTAAACAGGGGTCTGTTTCTGAGCTACAGGTTGCCACAAAAGAGCTGAAGTCCGAAATTTTAAGAGCAAAACAGAATTATAAATCAGAGTTGGAAAGTAAGATGGCAACAAAGAAACCTGGTTCAGCCTGGGCCAGTATGAAAAGTATTGCAGGCCTTCAGAGCACAGAGCGCAGTAATCGTGTGTTTTTAGATGGTTTTAATTCAGACACAGAGCTGGCTAATGTTTTTAATTGTTTTTATGGTTGTTTTGACTCCTTTGATTTTAGCACTGAAACCCAAGATTTGAAACAGAAACTCAAAGACAATCAGCACTTTAATATTGAGGTGCAGGATGTTAAAAGGGAGTTCTGCGCTGTAAAAGTGAACAAAAGTCCGGGCCCTGATAATATATGTGGGCGCTTGGTAAAGTCCTGTGCACATGAACTGAGTCCTATATTTCATTACATTTTCAATAAGTCCCTACAGACACAACATGTGCCTAAGAACTGGAAAGAAGCCGTGGTTGTTCCCGTTCCAAAATCCAGCTGTCCTAAAATGGTAAACGACTTTAGACCAGTTGCTTTGACTTCAATTTTAATGAAAATTTTTGAAAAACTGGTCAGATGTGAGGTCCTAAAGCAGACTGAGCATGCATTGGATCCTCTGCAGTTTGCCTATAAGCCTCACCGAGGAGTGGAGGATGCCACTGTCACTCTGTTTAACATGCTTTTTAAACATCTGGATTTTAATGGGACACATGCCAGGCTTTTATTTGTGGACTTTTCCTCCGCCTTTAATACAATCCAACCTCATATCTTAGTTGAAAGGCTCCTGCAACAATTTGATTTGTGCAATAATCTGGTGGGTTGGATTCTGGATTTCTTAACCAACAGGACGCAGAGAGTAAGAGTCAATGGTACATTGTCTGACCTAAAGTGCTCTTCTACTGGCTCTCCTCAGGGGTGTGTGTTGTCACCACTACTCTTCATCCTGTACACAAACATGTGTCGGAGCAGACATGACAACAGATACATTATAAAGTATGCTGATGACTCAGTTATTGTCAGTCTCCTCCAGGATGGTGAGAGTGGCCACGGCCCAGTAGTTGATGATTTTGTTCACTGGTGTGAGGATTCCTACCTGTAGCTGAATACGACAAAAACTAAAGACATGATTATTGACTTTAGGAGGAAAACTCCCAGGCACAAAGTCACCGTACTAAAAGGCCAGACCACCAAATGTGTACAATCCTACAAATATCTTGGGACGATTATTGATAGTAATTTAAACTTTGAAGAGAACTGTGAAAGGGTGTGCAAAAAGGGTCAGCAACATTTGCATTGCTTGAGGAAACTTGCACGCTTCCAAATTGACCGAACCATAATGACAATGTTTTATTGGGCTTTTATTGAATCTGTTTTATCCTTTTCTTTAGTGTCATGGTTTGGTCAGATAAAACTGAAACAGAGGAAATCCTTGGATCAGGTAGTTAGATGGTTCAGTCGTTTGCTTGGTGAGTCACAGCTGAGCCTGACATCCCTGTACACCAGACAAGTACAGAGGATGGCTACCTCCATTTTAAATGATGACTTCCACCCTTTGCACTGCAACTTTCAGCTTCTTCCCTCAAGACGGAGGTTTGCTGTCCCAAAAAGTAAAACCCAGCGCTACAAAAACAGCTTTGTTCCTGATGCTGTTAAAGAGTTGAACAAGTTGTAACAATATATTGCATATAATTTAGGTACCTATTTATTAACTCCATTTTATATTTACTTACTTTTGTGGGATGTTATTTGGGTTCTAAATATTTTATTGGGTTTTAGACCTTTGAGTTTTTAACCTCTTTGACTAGTTTTTAACTTTTTAATATGACCCTTCTCTCTTACCTCTGGTTTTTCTCTCATCTCTTTGTCTTTATACCCTGATTGGTGGAGACTTGAGTATTTTTATTATGTTTATAGTCAGCTTCATGTGTGCCTGTGTTTGTGTCTATGTTGAATGTAATTGTGCCTTGTAAATATGGATGTCACTAGACTGCAAAACAAATCTACCTACGGGTACAAATAAAGTAACCTGAACCTGAAATTTGCCAAATTTGGGTGCTCTGGTGCTCAAGAGGCCAATAAGCCTAAAAATCCTGAGTTTAGTGTATTTTGAGTAACCTGTTACTGTAGCTGTCTCAAAACTGAATCAGACCATCTGACAATGTGATGAAAAATGGAGGTATACTCAGAAGTGTATGACCAGGTGTGAAGAAGTACATTTTTTATATTGATGTACAAAAGTCAAAGGTATACAGAAACAAAACTCCACACTGAAATAGAATTTTGTGAAAAAGTTACACGTAATGATGTCAATGTAAGAGAGCTGCTTATTAAAGATTTCCCATGACTCATTTCCTATGGAGTGAGAGGAATGAAACTTGGCACAATCTTTCTCTACATACAGTGAATATAAAAAATCTACACACCCCTGTTCACAACCCTGTTTTTGTGATGTAAAAAATGAGACCAAGATAAATCATTTCAAAACTTTTTTCCACCATTAATGTGACCTATAACCTGTACAACCCAACTGAAAAACAAACAAATCTTTTAAGGGGTAAAACCCCCCCAAAATATTTACAATTACCTGGTTGCATAAATATGCACACCCTTAAACTAATACTTTGTTGCTGCACCTTTGGCTTTTATTACAGCACTCAGTCTTTTTGGGTAGGAGTCTATCAGCGTGGCACATCTTCATGTGGCAATATTTGTCCACTCTTCTTTGCAAAAATGCTCCAAATCTGTCAGATTGCGAGGACATCTCCTGTGCACAGCCCTCTTCAGCTCACCCCACAGATGTTTGATCGGATTCAGGTCTGGACTCTGGCTGGGCCATTCCAAAACCTTAATCTTCTTCTGGTGAAGCCATTCTTTTGTTGATTTGGATGTGTGCTTCGGGTCATTGTCGTGCTGAAAGATGAAGTTCCTCTTCTTCTTAATCTTCAGCTTTCTAGCAGAAGCCAGAAAGTTTTGTGCCAACACTGACTGGTATTTGGAACTATTTATTATTCCCTCCAACTTGACAAAGGCCTCCGTTCCAGCTGAAGAAGAACAGCCCTAATGCATGATGCTTCCACTACCATGCTTCACTGTAGGTACTGTATGGTGTTCTTTTGGTGATGAGCAGTGCTGTGTTTGCATCAAATATACCTTTTGGAATTATGGCCAAAAAGTTCAACCTTGGTTTTATCAGACCATAACACATTTTCCCACATGCTTTTGGGAGATTTCAAATTTGTTTTTGCAAAATGTTCCTGCAACTCCTTCATGTCATAAATGCCCCTTTCAGGACATAAATGAGGCACCAGATGCCAACAGTGAGTTTTGTTATTTTATTGTTAAGTACAAAATAATGAGCCTCGAGGGGCAAAACACATACTGTACACTAGAGACACGACCATAAAGGGTCAGAATGACTAATAATTACAAAGAGACTTACACTGAATACAGCAGGACGGAACCAGATACTGAGACTGGAGCCAGACATGGGGACTACAGCTTGAATGGGTGTGAGATCGCAGGGAAGAATGAATATCCACTGTGATCTTAAATAGAATAAAGTCTAATGACTACCAGGTAAGGAGAACAACACAATCACAGAATAGCGATCAGCTGTGGCAACCCCTCGGGCCGGTTGACAGCCAGAAGTCTGGCCGCGGCGCTGTCACAGTAAAAGCATCAGGAAAAGATTACAAATATTAACCGGGACTAGGAACACAAAAAAAAAATTAGAAATGCTGAGTGACTGCTCCGTGCTCGGATCACCACAGTGCCCCCCGTTTAAGGGATGCATTCCAGGCGTCCCACTGTGACATCCAGGAAAAAAGACACACACCCCCAACCAGAAGAACTAGTATCTCAACCACGGGAGGAGCGGAGGGGGAATACAGGCCAGGAGGGCATGACACAAAAAAACGGTTAATACCCAGAAAAGCTAAACAGCAAAAAACTAAAAAAAAAAGAACTTCAAGAAATACATCAGGGGGTACCAATCACCAAAATAACACAATTACCTGATTACCAAAAGGAAATAGTTGCAACCCCACTTCAAGGTCAAAAAGATGCAACAAACACTCAGAATGAAGAATAAAGAACAAAAAAAAGAAAATTCATGGACTCCAGAATATCATCCAGATACATCCTCTTCTTTTTTTTCCTCCCCTTCTTACAGAAATGCCAACGGCAAAAATCAAAAAGGTTTAGACACAAAAATACGCGTAGCCCACACTATCAATACAAATGGCTAAATACAATAGTATGAATACAAAATGAGACCTCCTCTCCTCCCTCTTTTTTCTTTTCTCCTCTACTTTTTTATAGAAATGCCCAAGAGCAAAGTAATCAGACTGTGAATACAAAAATATAGGCACAAGTAACCCTGCCACAAGGCAAACTGAGAGAGAACCCCCCCCCCCCCAAATTCAGAGGTATCTATACAACAAAAAAAATAAAAAATTAATAGGCAAGAAAAACACAGTGAATGGTGTGGCCTACCGGCATCCAGACTCCAAATGAAGAGAAAATGTTCAGGCGGCCGACCGAAATCCCAGCTCCGGTAATGAAGTCTCTTGGGCGGACAGCCAGCGTCTTTAAGCTACCAGGACCGGAGGGACAAACCTGGAGGCGGCTTTCCCACCGGGAGGCTCAATGGTAGGAAGCCGGACTGGACGGAGGGGATCTCTACGGCGTCTAGTGGAGGAGAGAAGGGAGAGGAGGGAGGGACCACAATGGTGTCGGACTGTGGGGGATCAGCAGCTCCCACCCCGGCCTCAGACACGAGCCTTAAAGCCCCCGTGATGGACCCCAGCAGGGACAATGCTGCACCCTCGGTGGACTCAGACTGAGCCAGCGCTGCACCCACAGCGGACTTAGATTGAGCCAGCACTGCACCCACGGCGGACTCGGATTGAGTCAGCGCTGCACCCACGGCGGACTCGGACTGAGCCAGCGCTACACCCACGGTGGACTCGGATTGAGCCAGCACTGCACCAGGGATGACCTCACGAGACCACCCCAGACCCATGGAAACTGCGGGCGATGCTGGATCGATGCTGGATCATCTCTGGTGACCCTGGAAGGAGGCTCCGAGACAGAGGAAAACATGGAGTCAGGATCACCGGCAGCGGTGGAGCCCAGCGAGGCGAGTTTGGATTCAGTGACTGGCTGCACCCGTCTCTCCTCCCCAAGAGACAGGCAAGAATGCTCTAATACAGAAAATAGAAAGACAAAATAGAGCACTTGCCTGATCTTAAGCTCTGACGCCGTCCAGGACTCCGACAATCCAGTCTCAATCAGGAGGTCGGGCTCCGGCACCCACTCACCTGCAGCGGCCTCCGCAGCCGGCATGATAGTCTTTGCAGTCCTGGAATCCCCTGGAGCTATAACCCATGCCGACGGCTCACTTGTCCTGGTGGCAGGAGATTTGTTGCTTGCTGGAGCTGGGAGCTGCTCACTGGAGACCCGGGGATGCTTCCTCGTCGGCTCAGGTTCCAATTGGCTGACAGCCCTCCTCCTCTGTCTGTGACGTGGCTGCAGGCCTGGAACCAGGTTCTCCAGGGCTGCAGGTTCCTCCTCCGTCCCGTGGTCAAACCCTGGCACTGGGGGACACTCATGGGGAATAGGAGGAGACACAGAGGCAGCAAGTTCAATTTCAACGGCTGCAGCAGATGGTGAGGGCTCAGTGGACTGCATGACCTGAGCTCCATCCGCAGGAATCAGACAAGATACTTCATCAAATTGAGAGAATGAATGAAAAAGCACTTGCCTGTCTCCCCAGGGTTTGGTGGTTCCTGCTGCAGTGGACTTGATTCTTCCTTCTCCCGTAGACAAGGTGATGGCAGATCCTTCAGGGAGACACGGAGGAACCGCCCCTCCAGGATCAGGATCGGTGACGGGTCGGACCGGAGAGGGCACCACAGGTTTCGCAGCAGCTGAAGTAGACACCATGGAGGAGGGAGGAGCAGCTGAGGCAGTCCAGGAAGGGGGGGTCTGGCAGAACAGCTGAAAATGAAGACCTGGAGGCTGAAGTTGCTGTCACACCATCCTGCCGTGGTGAGGAGAAAACAGCCGGCTGGGAGACAGAGTCTTTCTGGCAGCCCGTAGCTGGACCCAAACGGGAACCTTGCAGAGAATTGACCCGGTCGTCATACTCCCTCCCCTTCGGAACGGCCGTGTCCTGGGGAGAAGATGAATTCTGTGTGGGGCGATGACATCTTCTGGCTGGAGGCGAAGCTAAATTCAAGTTGGGGAAACGCCGCTGCTGCACTGAAACGGAAGCCAGCAGCTCGGCATACTCAGGATAATTATTCAGCCCAGGATTAGCCTCCACCAGTCATCTGCTGCCAGTCACAGCAGATGACTGCCCTCCCTGAGCCTGGTTCTGCTGGAGGTTTCTTTCTTCCTGTTAAAAGGGAGATTTTCCTCTCCACCATCGCCAAGCGCTTGCTCACAGGGGATCGCCTGATTGCTGGGGTCTTTTGGCAACTTTGGGGGTTTTCCCTACAGTTGAAAGTGCTATGAGATGACTGTTGTGAAATGGCGCTATATAAATAAAGTTGTATTGAATTGAATTGAAAATTGAATTAATAGCCACCGCCACACTCTTCAAAATCTTACTGGGATGGAATGAAGAGCGTGCTTCAGCCACATGGCCCCTGATGAGTTCAGCTGCCCACTGCTCCTCATCGGTGGGACCCCGGCTGCCCTCTTCCTCCGCTGTGCTGGAAGACGGCTCTTCGGGGAAGCAGGAACGGGAGCTGGAAGTGTAGCAGGAACCCAATCCCAGGACGAGGAGCAGGAATGCCTCACCATCTGCTCCGTCTTCAGCCTCCTGCTGGGATTCTTCACCAGCCCACGATATTCCCGTTGAAGCGCCACAAGTTCAGCCATCCTTTCCCTGCCCTCAGCATGCTCAGCCAGGTGAGGATGGTGCTTTACTGCTGCCTCTGTGAGGTCCAGGTACCCACGTGCATTTCTGGAGGTGGCGAACATACGAGCATTGGCCAGGAGGCCATCAGAGCCTGGACAAGCTCGAAACCAAGGATACCATGTCCTAGATGACGCCATAACCTGCAAATAAAACTGGCACCCAGGGAAAGGAAAAATCAAGCTCAAACACAAACTCACTGAGGCTGGCACCTCGCTTGGCTGCGATCTACTGTCATAAATGCCCCTTTCAGGGCATAAATGAGGCACTAGATGCCAACAGTGAGTTTTGCTATTCTATTGTTCAGTACAAAATAATGAGCCTCGAGGGGCAAAACACATACACTAGACACACGACCATAAAGGGTCAGAATAACTAATAATTACAAAGAGACAAAGAGACTTACACTGAATACAGTGGGACGGAACCAGATACTGAGACTGGAGCCAGACGTGGGGACTCCAGCCTGAATGTGTGTGAGATCACAGCAGAGAATGAATCTCCACTGTGATCTTAAATAGAATAAAGTCTAATGACTACCAGGTGAGGAGAACAACGCAATCACATAATAGTGAGCAGCTGTGGCAGCCCGCGGGCCGGTTGACAACCAGAAGTCTGGTCGTAGCGCTGCCACAGTAAAAGCATTAGGAAAAGATTACAAATATTAACCAGGACTAGGAACACAAAGAAAAATGAGAAATGCTGAGTGACCCGAGTGCGGAGCAGATCCGCGCTTGGATCACCACACTTCAGTGTTGCTGTCAACTTCTTGGCAGCCTCCCTGACCAGTTTTCTTCTTGTCTTTTCATCAATTGTGGAGGGACATCCAGTTCTTGGCAATGTCACTGTTGTGCCATATTTTCTCCACTTGATGATGACTGACCCTTCTCCTTACTGATACCTTTGAAAAATGAGATCCCTCTGATGCTTTGGAAGCTTTCTGTGGACCATGGCTTGCGCTGCAAGATGTGACTACAAAAATGTCAGGAAAAGCCTATTAGAACAGCTGAACTTTATTTGGGGTTAATTAGAGGCACTTTAAATGGAGTTAGGTATGTGCTGACTCCCATTTAACATGAGTTTGTATGTGATTGGTTAATTCTGAACACAGCCACATCCCCAGTTATAACAGGGTGTGCACATTTATGCAACCAGGTTATTGTAAATTTTTTATTTTTCCCCCTAAAAGATTTGTTTATTTTTTTAATTGGGTTGTACGGGTTATAGGTCACATTAATGGTGGAAAAAAGTTTTGAAATGATTTATCTTTCTCATTTTTTTACATCACAAAAACTTGGCATTTGAACAGGGGTGTGTAGACTTTTATATCCACTGTAGGTACCACTAAAGGGTAACACACTTCTCCGTTCAATTAAATCAGCTGTGGAGACCTCACCTGTAGTTTATTTATTTGGATAGATTAAAAGTAAAGATTAAAAAGAAACAGAATAATATAACAAAGGGGAAAAAATCCAACAAGGTCAAATTAAACAATAACTCCTCTGATTATACAGTTCAACATATACTACCGTTCAAAAGTTTGGGGTCACCCAGACAATTATTTTGTGTTTTCCATGAAAAGTCAAACTTATTTACCACCATGAGTTGTAAAATGAATAGAAAATATAGTCAAGACATTGACAAGGTTAGAAATAATGATTTGTATTTGAAATAATATTTTTTTCCTTCAAACTTTGCTTTCGTCAAAGAATCCTCCATTTGCAGCAATTACAGCATTGCAGACTTAACATGATTGCACAAGGGTTTTCTAATCATCCATTAGCCTTCTGACGCAATGAGCAAACACATTGTACCGTTAGAACACTGGAGTGATAGTTGCTGGAAATGGGCCTCTATACACCTATCTAGATATTGCACCAAAAACCAGACATTTGCAGCTAGAATAGTCATTTACCACATTAGCAATGTATATTAGATATTAGAGTGTATTTCTGATTAGTTTAAAGTTATCTTCATTGAAAAAAAGTGCTTTTCTTTCAAAAATAAGGAAATTTCTAAGTGACCCCAAACTTTTGAACGGTAGTGTAAGTTATCCGAAATGGGTGATGGCTGAAGCTGCAGCTTATATTGCCCACCCATATTCCATCCAAGAATTCAAAAGAAAAACAAAACAAGAGCGATTACAGTTCGGAACAAAGCTAAGACAAAATGTGACAAAAAAAAACTAAGCAACAACACAGACTGGATATGACAATACTTATGTGATTTTACATGTCATCTTGTATATATGTTTGGAGTATTTCTTATGAATGAATGAATGAATTAATCTTTATTTCGGATAGATTAAAAGTACAGATTAAAAGAAACTGAATAATATAACAAAGGGGGAAAGAAAATCCAACAAGGTCAAATTAGACAATAACTCCTCTGATTATACAGTTCAACATAAGTTATCCGAAATGGGTGATGGCTGAAGCCGCAGCTTATATTGCCCACCCATATTCCATCCAAGAATTCAAAAGAAAAACAAAACAAGAGCGATTACAATTCAGAACAAAGCTAAGACAAAATGTGACAAAAAACTAAGCTACAACACAACGCAGACTGGATATGACAATCCTTATGTGATTTTACATGTCATCTTGTATATATGTTTGGAGTATTTCTTCCTTTAGTTTTTGTTTAAATTGTCCAAGCGTTGTACATGATTTTAATTCAGGTCCAAAATCGTTCCATAATCTGACTCCTTGCACTGAAACACAGTGTTGCTTGGTGGTAGTTCTCACTGAAGGTTTTTGAAATATACATGTTCCTCTGAAATGATATTGTTTCTCCCTTAATTGGAGCAACTTTTGGATATTTGCGGGCACTTTAAACATTATTACTGCAGTTTTAAAGTCAACCAAATCTTTCAACTTGAGAGCTTTTAATTTAAGAAAAAGTGGGTTTGTTGGTTCCCTGTAAGCAGCTTTGTTTATTATTCTAATAGCTCTCTTCTGAAGCATAAATACTGGATATATGTTTGTTTTATATGTATTTCCCCATACTTCAGTACAATATGTCATGTATGGGAGTATTAATGAATGATACAAGGTATATAGTGTGGGTTGATTCAGCAAATATTTCACTCTGTGTAGTATTGCAATTGATTTGGATATGTTACCTTTAATATAATTAATATGTGACTTCCAACACAGTTTGTTATCAATTATTACTCCAAGAAATTTAGATTCGGATACCCTTTCAATCTCTACACCATTTACACTGAGTTTAGATACTAAGTTGTTGTGATGGTTGTTAAAAACTATAAATTTTGTCTTACTTAAATTGAGCATTAATTTGTTTGAATCAAACCACAGTTTAAGCTTTCCTAATTCCTTTCCGAGTGTATCCAAAAGTTGTTCCAAATTGCTTCCACTGCATAATAGATTAGTGTCATCGGCAAACAATATTAAGTCCATTTTTTTCTGAAACTTTACATATATCATTTATATACATATTGAATAACAATGGCCCCAAAACTGAACCCTGTGGGACTCCACAAGTAACCTTCAGTAACTGAGTTTTTGTTACCAACACATACATACTGATATCTATTCTTTAAGTAACTACATAACCAGGACAGTGCTACCCCTCTAATACCACAATTTTGTAGTTTCTTTAATAATAAATTATGATCCACTGTATCAAATGCTTTTTTAAGATCCAGGAATACCCCAACTGAATACTCTTTATTTTCAATGGCAGTTGATATTTTTTCTATAAATTCCATTAGAGCAAATGCAGTTGTCCTCTTGTGTCTGAACCCATATTGCTGCTCACACAATAAATTATTCTTCAGTATGAAGTTGTCACTTCTCTCATAGAATATTTTTTCAAGTATCTTGGAAAATTGCGGCAATAGTGAAATTGGTCTATAGTTTGAGAATTCCCCTCTGTCACCCGTCTTGTATATCGGAATTACTTTAGCTATTTTCATTGCATTGGGAAATATACCTGTTTGGAGAGACAGGTTACAGATATACAGTGGGGCAAAAAAGTATTTAGACAGCTACCAATTGTGCAAGTTCTCCCACTTAAAAAATGAGCGAGGTCTCCAATTTTCATCATAGGTATACCTCAACTATGAGAGACAAAATGAGAAAAAAAAAATCCAGAAAATCACATTGAAGGATTTTTAATGAATTAAGTGGTAAATTCTTCGGTAAAATAAGTATTTGGTCACCTACAAACAAGCAAGATTTCTGGCTCTCACAGACATGTAACTTCTTCTTTAAAAGGCTCCTCTGTCCTCCACTCGTTACCTGTATTAATGGCACCTGTTTGAACTCATTATCAGTATAAAAGCCATCTGTCCACAGCCTCAAACAGTCAGACTCCAAACTCCACTATGGCCAAGAAAAAAGAGCTGTCAAAGGACACCAGAAACAAAATTGTAGACCTGCACCAGGCTGGGAAGACTGAATCTGCAATAGGTAAGCAGCTTGGTGTGAAAAAATCAACTGTGGGAGCAATTATTAGAAAATGGAAGACATACAAGACCACTGATAATCTCCCTCGATCTGGGGCTCCACGCAAGATCTCACCCTGTAGGGTCAAAATGATCACAAGAACGGTAAGCAAAAATCCCAGAACCACACGGGGGGACCTAGTGAATGACCTGCAGAGAGCTGGGACCAAAGTAACAAAGGCTACCATCAGTAACACACTACGCTGCCAGGGACTCAAATCCTGCAGTGCCAGATGTGTCCCCCTGCTTAAGCCAGTACACATCCAGGCCCGTCTGAAGTTTGCTAGAGAGCATCTGGATGATCCAGAAGAGGATTGGGAGAATGTCATATGGTCAGATGAAACCAAAATAGAACTTTATTGTAAAAACTCAACTTGTCGTGTTTGGAGGAGAAAGAACACCATACCTACTGTGAAGCATGGGGGTGGAAACACCATGCTTTGGGGCTGTTTTTCTGCAAAGGGACCAGGACAACTGATCCGTGTAAAGGAAAGAATGAATGGGGCCATGTATCGTAAGATTTTGAGTGAAAACCTCCTTCCATCAGCAAGGGCATTGAAGATGAAACGTGGCTGGGTGTTTCAGCATGACAATGATCCCAAACACACTGCCCGGGCAATGAAGGAGTGGCTTGGTAAGAAGCATTTCAAGGTCCTGGAGTGGCCTAGCCAGTCTCCAGATCTCAACCCCATAGAAAATCTTTGGAGGGAGTTGAAAGTCCGTGTTGCCCAGCGATAGCCCCGAAACATCACTGCTCTAGAGGAGATCTGCATGGAGGAATGGGCCAAAATACCAGCAACAGTGTGTGAAAACCTTGTGAAGACTTACAGAAAACGTTTGACCTCTGTCATTGCCAACAAAGGGTATATAATAAAGTATTGAAATGAACTTTTGTTATTGACCAAATAGTTATTTTACCGAGGAATTTACCAATTAATTCATTAAAAATCCTTCATTGTGATTTTCTGGATTTTTTTTTCTCATTTTGTCTCTCATAGTTGAGGTATACCTATGATGAAAATTGGAGACCTCTCTCATCTTTTAAGTGGGAGAATTTGCACAATTGGTGGCTGACTAAATACTTTTTTGCCCCACTGTACGTCAGTGGTTTCACTAAGCATTCAGTAATAGTTTTGACTAAGAGCATGTCAATACCATCACAGTCCGTAGATGTTTTACTTTTAAATGATTTAACAATTTCAATGACCTCTCTCTCGTCTGTGTTCTTTATGAAAATGGAGTCTTTTATAGCAGTGTTTTTGCTTATTGTATCACCTGTAGGCGCCGTAATTGGTATTTCTCGAGCCAAATTAGGACCAATGTTAACAAAAAAGTTATTAAATTCATCTGCAGGTGAAGTTGCATTCACACTCTGAGTAGTTTTATTATTTTTTGAAAAATCGGTTGGGTAGCTTGTATTTCTGTTTTTATTTCCAAGAATACTGTTAAGTATTGTCCATGTATTTTTAATATTGTCTCTGTTTTTCTCCAGTTCTTTACTGTAATAGTCTCTCTTACTACATCTTATTATATATGTTAACTTATTTTTGTATGTTTTATACCGCTGCTCTGCTTCTTTTGTCCTTTTCTTTAGGAAAGCTTTATATAATAAATTTTTCTTTTTACACGCCTTTTGTAATCCTTTGGTTAACCATGGCTTATCGGCAAATTTATGTTTAAGCTTTTTCTTTACTAATGGACAATTTTTTTCATAAAGAGTGGTTACAATGTTTATAAATGTGTCATAGGCTTCATTTACATCTGATACATAGACTTTTGTCCAGTCTTGCTTCAGTAAGTCCTCTTTAAAAGAACTGATTGCATTTTGGGATTTGTATCTGAACGATTTTAAAATTTTTTCTGTATTGGCCCCCGTGTGGCCATGGATAAGTGCAAAGGTTGGCAAGTGGTCACTTATATCATTTATCAATAATCCACTTTCTATTTTCTTATCAATAATATTAACAAACAGGTTGTCAATAAGTGTAGCAGTGTGAACTGTGATTCTGCTGGGATGTGTTATTGTGGGATATAGACTCATGCTGTACATAGAGTTCATGAACTCTGTAATTACATTTTGTTGATATGGATTTAGTAGATCAATATTGAAATCTCCACAAATTACTACCATTTTCTTACTAGTAATATTATTGTACAGCTCGACTAATTTATTTCTGAATGTCTCAATGCAAGTTCCCGGCGTTCTATATATACAACTTATAATTAGATTTTTTGTTTTATCTTGGTCAATCTCAACAGTAACACATTCCAAAATCCCTGGTAGTGCAAAGGACATTCCATTTACAAGCTTACACCTATACATGTCATCAATATACAGTGCAACACCACCACCTTTTTTTTTTTTTAGATCTGTTAATATGAAACATCTGATATCCCTCTATTGCCATCAGGAGAGCCTGCTCTTCATTAAGCCAAGTTTCAGAGACTGCGATAGCTGTAAATTTTCTGTCTAGCTGTTTTAAATAGTCCTGAATCTGTGGAAAGTTTTTGTTAAGACTTCTGCTGTTGAAGTGTATTATTGATAGTTTACCATCTAGTTGCACTTGACTTTTGAATTGTTTTTCAGTATAATATTCACAATGGTTATGAATATTATTGAAAAAGTGGTTATCAGGATCAATATCATTCTCCATCGCTTGTAGTTTATGTTCAGCATAATGGCATATTTTTAGAGTTTGAGTTTCCTCACTCTGTGTCAAATGACTTCCTCCAACTGGGGATAATTGATGTCTACTCAAGTCAGTCATAAGTTTTTTTGTTTGTTTTGTTTATTTTATTTATTTTTTTTAAAGTACATTGACATGGTATATCAAAAGAACTATTCTTGCCATGTGTGTGGATATGGATTATCATTGTCTCTTAATTTTCTTAATCAGTGTTCATCTGTATTTATTTAAGTCAGTAACATCTCTGATCATCATGCTCTTTGCTTGCTCAGGTGTTCCATTTAGTTTGATCCAAACTCTACAATTTCTTGTCCATGTTGCCTGTATCTTATTTTGTCTTTTCAGCATCCGTGCTTGCCGTGCTATTTCAGCATTTGTTTTTGTTAGGTATTCATTTAGGTAAACTTCTGTTCCCCGGAGCTTTCTGGCCTGCCTCAGTATGTCATTCTTTACCCTTCTGTTCACAAAGCGCATCACAATTGATTTCTTTGTTTTATTATCCTTTCTGGGTAAAGCATAACAGGCTGAAATTGCATTTGCTTCAACCTTTATATCTCTACTATTAAGGAACTGAAGCACCTGGTTTTCCAGGGAGACTGATTCACTTGTGGGAGCCTCCTCACCTCTCAGTCCTGTTGTAGCATGAGCGTATGATTGATATTTGATGTCTAGTCCACTTATAATTAGATCATCCATATGAGAACATTGTTCAAGATCCTCGACGCGTCGCTCCAAGTCCGTAATTTTTTTGTCTTTTTCCTGAATTGTTAATTTTAATTCTCGGACTTCTTCCATTAGGCCTAATATTTTGGCCTGCTGGCTAACCATTTTGGTCACTTCTTCTGACAAGAAGTTCAGAGATTTTTTGATCTCTTCCATTTCCTCCTTCTTTGGCGGCATTTTTACTGACCTGTGGATAGTAAAGCAATCTCTGCTGGTGACACCGGTATCCGATCCGACCGACCTTGAATCCAGCTGGGCCTCAGCTAGCCCCCTCCGCTGCTAGTCCCGCTGCTTACCGCCGCCGTAACCGAGCTCCTGCAGTCTGCAAGTTGCCTCAGAAGCCATGACTTAACGCTGGAATTCAGTGTTTCATCGTCTTGGAAGTACTTGCCCTTCAAAATTGACTTCATGGTTGGAGAGAGGTGGAAGTCAGCCTTCCCTGAAGAATTGAAGCCGTTATAACCACAAAGTGTAGCTTTTCACAAGGTTTAGGAGTGTGTTTATGAGAATTTTTGACCGTTTTCCCAGAAGCGCATTTGTGAGGTTGGATGTTTGGTGAGAAGGCCTGACTCACGGTTCTGGCTTTGTTCTAATTCATCCTAAATGTGTTCTGTCAGGTTGAGGTCAGGTTTCTGTCCAGGTCGGTCAAGTTCCTCCACACCAAACTCACCCATCCATACTTTTATGGACTTTGCTTTGTGCATTGGTGTCCATTCATTTGGAGGGGGGTACCAGTACTACTGGCAATATAGTGTTTTTCAAAACTTCAGCAGGCCTCTTCTGCATTCAAAATAAAACAAGATGATTATCTTCATCCCATCTTTTAATAATGTTGGTGCTTGCATTAAATTGAAGGTGAGCAGTTTTCAGCAACAAAAAAAAAGAAAAAAAATCCAGATTATTGCATTCTAACTTTATTTTACGCCATGTGAACAAAATCTCCCCCAAACCACTGTTTTTCAAAACTAGGCTGAAAAATATGTAAATGGTTTGGCTATTCACTTTTAAGCATTCCCCCAAAGATTAATGATTTGAGACAAGATAATTTTTGGCTCAAGATACAAACTCCCACTTCAACTAAAGAAGTAAGAGTATGACAATCAATTAGACTATAAGAAGATGTTATGAACTGGTTCTCTACAAGTATATTTTTTAATGGAAGAAAGAATCTATTTAATATTTTGCTCCAACAATATCTACATGACTAAACCAAACCATGCCAATGTAGAAATCTTTTGTAGTAAGCATATTATAACAATCTTTTTCAAACCAAAAGACATTATGAAGGCATACAAATATCTTAATACATTTTAATCTTATACATACATATCTTTCACATTGCCAAATAAATTATTATTTTATAAGACTGTCTTGAGCCAAAATGTATATGTTTATACACTCAAGTAATTCTTTAATATTTTATTTCTTTGTAAGTTTGATTTCTTGATCATACACTACTCACAAAAAGTTAGGGATATTTGGCTTTCAGGTGAAATTTCAGGATGTACCTAAAATGCACTATAATCCTAACAGGTGAACTTAATTTGTCTTCCTCTAACCTTTTGAATGCATATGTCCAACTGTTCAATGTTTCAGTACTTTTTGCATAACTTGCTGTTCTCTAACAAGATGCCTAACGTCAAAATTCACAACAGGTGTTTGATCCGTGAATTAACCAATAAATTTTCTGGTTCAGTTAGAATTGGTATTTAAACAGTCCTCTTCATCATGCTGTTCACATTCTGACATCATGAGACCAAGACGACACCTCACAATTAATCAACAGTATCTTGCCACTGCGAGGCTTCAAACAGGATGTTCTCAGAGGGGAGTGGCCACTGAGCTTAGAGTGTCACAGACTGTCATCAGCAGGTTGCAACAGAGATACGGAGAGACTGGAAGAGTCACAGAAAGGCATAGAAGTGGATGTCCTTTGGCCAAATCCCATGCTGATGACTGCTTCATTGTGAACAGTGCCCTGCAGAACTGGATGATGAATGCCACTCAACTCCAGGGACATTTAAGGGAGGTGAAAAGCACCCAAGTGTCACATCAGACCATTTGAAACCGTTTACATCAGCGTGGTCTGCGTGCTAGACAACCTGCAAGAGTACCTGACCACACCACCAGGCACAGGCATCATCATCTTGCATGGGCCAGGGAGCATTTACTTTGGACAAGGGACTAGTGGGCCTCAGTGCTGTTCTCTGATGAAAACTGACTCACGTTGAGCAGAAGTGATGGCTGCCAAAGATGTTGGAGATGTCAAGGAGAGCCGGTACTACATGAATAACATTATTAATCCAGTCATTGTGCCCCTGCATTAACAGCACAGGCCTAATTTCATCTTCATGGACAACAATGCTCCAGCTCATCAAGGTCACATCATTAGGGAGCGGCTGCTGCAGGCTGGGGCACCTCAACTGGAGTGGCCTGCACTTTCTCCATATTTGAATCCTATAGAAAACCTATGGGATCAGCTGAGTTGCCATGAAGAGGCTCGTAACCCTGCACCCTACAACCTCAATGACCTGAGGGCCGCCCTTCAAGAAGAGTGGAATGCCATGCCTCAGCAGACAATAAGTTGACTTCTGAACAGCATGAGACGTCGTTGTCAAGCTGTAATTGGTGCTCAAGGGCACATGACAAGTTATTGAGGCACTGACATTTTTTGTTGTGGTAGACCCACCACTGTTGGCTTTTGTTTCAGTAAATTGTTTAAAAATGAGGAAATCACCATTGCATGCTTCTACTTAAATGCCCTACTTTCATGATATTTAGATTTTTTTTTTTTTAGATTTAGTATACTTTATTGATCCCCAGAGGGGAAATTGAGGGTCACCCACCACCTGGATGGATGAAGCAGCCACGATACGGCGCTATCCCTTAACCATTCACACACACATTCATACCTAGGGCCACTTTAGAGTGTCCAATTAACCTAACCTACATGTTTTTGGCATGTGGGAGGAAACCGGAGAAATCCCGGGGTAAACCCACGCATACACGGGGAGAACATGCAAACTCCACACAGATCACTGTTGGTCGGGGACTGGGATCGAACCCACGATCCCCACGATCCCCCGGCCAAGGGTAAACTGTGCTGCCGCAGTGCTAACCACTGCGCCACCGTGCAGCCCCTGATGATATCACTGTAGTGTGAACTTTTTACATTTTCCATAAATTTCGCCTGAAAGCCAAATATCCCTAACTTTTTGTGAGTACTGTACATGTGTGTATTCTGCTGGTTTGAGTCATCTACTGTGTCATGCTGCTGTTACACTGTAATTTTCTAGTTTGGGATCAATAAAGTACATCTATCAATATTCAAAAATAGCTTTCTTAAAAAAAATCAATATTGTTTATTTCCTTTTTATTTTAGAATGTTATTAGCTTAACTCATTTTGTCACTGATAGAGATCATCATCGCCTTCGTCTCTGTACAGACTTGGCCTTTCTGGTCCATGGCCGGAACCCTGACTTCCAGATCGAGTACCAGTAGCAGAAGGGAACCTGGGTGGGATTAAAAAACAAGAATCTTTGAGAGCAGGTAAAAAAAAAAGGGATTACCTTCTTTATTAGTATATTTTGTGCACACTATGCCTACCTGAAGTTTCCAAAGCCTCGGCTCTGCTGCAGAGTTTGAGCAAACATCTCATATTTGCGGATATCATTGTCACTAACAGAGCGACGAGCAAATCGCATGGCCTCCTCAAAATGGTCCTTCCTGATCTCTGGGACTGGATCAAAATCCTCATCCTGCAGGGAGAAAAATGTTATACAATTATTTCATGTTACAACACAATTGAAGTGTCTGTATTTTTAATCTTATTTATTATCTTATTTATTATTGCTCTGAGTGGTGTGATCCCTTTTCTGCTGCAATCCTGTAATTTCCCCATTGTGGGACTAATAAAGGCTTATCTTATCCTATGCTTTTTGGAGTTTCCCTTTAATTTTAATCTGCAGGATTTTAATGTGTAGGATTTTTGTGACATTATAGGGTTTGCAAAGTCAATCAGCCAAAGTCCACCTGCACCTCTTCCACCAGAAGTAGAACTACAGCTTCACGGGAAATGCCTCATTTGGATTTGCCCTTTTCTTCCGTGAGGTTATCACATCAGATGAAAACACTGGCCTAAAAGAAATTACTTGTCAAGCCAGAAATTTGATTTGATTTTTTTTTTTTGATTTTGTATACTTTATTGATCCCCAGAGGGGAAATTGAGGGCATCCACCTGGATGGATGAAGCAGCCACGGTATGGCACTATCCCTTAACCATTCACACACACATTCACACCTAGGGCCACTTTAGAGTCTCCAGTTAACCTAACCTGCATGTTTTTGGCCTGTGGGAGGAAACTGGAGAAATCCCAGAGTAAACCCACGCAGATACGGGGAGAACATGCAAACTCCACACAGATCACTGTTGGTCAGGGGCTGGGATCGAACCAGGGATCCCATGGCCAAGGGCGAGTTGCTGTGCTGGTGCAGTGCTAACCACTGCGCCACTGCACCGCCCCACAGCCTCAAACCAAGAAGTAAACAGATGGCAGTGACGAAAAGCCATGATGGAGAAGTAAACTCTAGTCTTCAGGGTGGAAGCTCATTTATGGGCATATTCTGAGGTGAGGAACTTATGATCGTGTTTTACACACTAGCTGGAGGACTTGTTGATATATCTGTGTGTTCCCAGTCCAAAGGCTGCAAGCTCCAAAACACATGACAACCGCCCTTGAGGGAACATTTTTATCTTCCACACTCTCATTCTGTACCAAGCACACACAGCATGGTACCACTATGAGATGTGATTTTGTGTATGTGTGCATAGTGATTAGCAAGTTCCAGAGATTCAATTTGTATCCTGCTGTGAAATTCAGTTTAATATGGTGCTGGCAATGGAGAGCTGCAGTGTTGGCTGACCATGGGGATACCGGGCCTGCTCTGTCTCTGACGCTCAGCCTTGATTTCAGCCTCAATGGCCTCACGGATGGCAAGTTTACAAGCCCGCTGACATATCTCTGTCAGGTCAGCTCCGGAGAAACCGTCTGTGATGCTAGAGAGGTATTCCAGATCCACATCCTGCAGGCAGTAAAAGAAGAGAGTAGAAAGCAGAAGCTAGGGCTTTGTGCAAAATATTGGATTTCTTGGATGCCATATATTTTTTAGGTTTGATCATTTTCTCATTGGTTCCTTCCAAACCTTCCTCATCCCATCCCCCAGTAGATCCAAAAACCCATTCCTCTTCAACCCCATTTAAATTCAAATTTAACCTAGATCCAGTAAACCATTTTCTCTTCTGATTATGGTGAATGTGCACTTCAGCTTTCCTAAACTACATCCTTAATATTTCAGCTCCCAATTTTAGGTAGAAACTGTATTCTAGCTGTTAACTTGGATAATTCTAATAATTACCTTCACCAAGACGGTAATGTTTTTGCCGGCGTTTGTTTGTCTGTTAGCAACATTACTCAAAAAGTAGGGAATGGATTTCAGTGAACATTTCAGAGAATGTAGGAAATGGGACAAGGAACAAATGATTGGTTTGTGGTGCTGCTCTGGATCACTGTCTGGATCCAGGAATTGTTTTAATATTTTTTTTAATATAATATTGCGCTTTTCATGTACTTCCCCTTTAAGACGTGCCTGTGAAGTTAAGATGTGCCCGCAGATTTACCTCTGTACCCCGGAAGCACCGCACCTTAGTGCTGTTTGGAACTAAGCAGATCACACATTTCTCCTCGCCGGGCTGCAGTGTGAACAACAACTGGGGCAGGACAGGAGGCCAACCCACGGCAGAGACCGTCCACGGCTTCTCCTATACTGGGCCCCTGGTGGAGCCAAACTCCATCCACGAGGGGTTCATTTTGCAGCTGGTCCGGAGGAGGAAAAGTCAACTACAAAGACAGGCAGGGAGCAGCACACACTGGCTCCCGCTCTCAGTGATCAGATCACTGGAACAATGTTGTCCGGAAGTGGGTATTGATACGCAAGCCGTACAACAATACGCACTGTCAATTGCTATGGAAGAGTTGATTAATCTGACAAAACCTTTTCATATGAACTCCAAGCCAGCTGCTGTTGTGGCCTAGGTAAATAATATGGTGGACCTGTGATCACAAGGATGCTGGATTGTGTCCTGCTGTCGGCGCCTTGCCCACAACATTTTACTTGATATGAGATGGAATTAGAATTAACATTAAGAGGTTAGCCTTAGGATTTGGGAGTGGGTAAGGTTAAAAAGGTAGTAAATAGATATTAATTAAAATTTTGAAACTAATAAATACCTCAGATTTCCAGACCTGCAGCCTGCTGCCTTTAAGATACGCATTAATAGAACATACTGGCCAATCAGATTTGAGCTGTATCTGTAGCAAGAATTCTGTAGGTACGGTTCCATATCCATAGCCACTGCCATAATGTCCACAGCTGCACAAATGTGAGTTTTCTTAGGACAGAGAAAAGAAGTGACCTCACTTTGATTAGTTATAGATTACTGTGAAGGACAAATGAAGCTTCATTTTTTAATGTTATGTTTTTTCCAAACATTTTATCAAGAAAAATGTAAAGGTACATAAGTGTGTACAGATGTTATGATACACTGGTCAACACCAAATTTATTGTTTCAGTTTTTTTAGCTGATTTAGGACAATTTTGATGTGCTGGATCCAAAAATCACATTGGTTTTGCTCAATCAGGTCAACTTTTTGAATTATGGCCACATGTTGTTTTATAAGTTTTTGTTTACATGTACGGGTATTTTTGCTTTATATGATGCAAAATTCTTTATGTCTTGAAACTCTCTGAATTTTGAACAATGATGACGTAATATTCAAATTATATGTACTTACCTTTATATAAAGGTAAGTAAGTACATGCACAGTACTAAGTAAGTACAAGTTTTTACTTAGTACCTGATCAAGAGAAACGGATGTCATTTTCGGATTCAGCAGTGCAAAATTGTCTTAAATCAGTTGAAAAAACACAGACAACTTACAAAAAAATTATTTTTGTAACCCTGTGTAATCATGAGAATTGACAAGTACTCTTAAATGTATTTAAAAAATACAACCAATAGAAGGCAAACAAATTTTCTACCAAGATGGCTGTACATTCACACGCTGCGGCTAGATGCTCCGGACTACTGCACTTGTTTTTAAGTTAATGCAGAATAACAACTTGTTCTAGCTTTCCTAAGAGATTTTTGTTTTTAATAAATTAGAAGTTGATTTCTTCAAGCTAAATAGATTTCACCTAATTAATGGAGTGCCATTTTCTTTCTAATTGACGAGTTCTGGTTTAAGCTATGAATTTCTGTGTTGAACCAAGGAGTTAGAAATCTCTGATTAGATTTTTTCTTTTTTAAAGGGGCCACCATGTCTAGGGTCTGATGCAGAGAAGCTGTTACACTATCTACCATGCTATTAATTACAGAAGGAGCAAGCTCTCCATAGCTTATCTCTGTTGTGTTGACACATGGCATAGAGGAAACAATCTGCTTAAATTTGGTAACAGCATCATCTGAGAGGCACCTACTGTAGTAATATTTTTCTTTAGGAGCCAAATAGCCAGAAATAGTAAGATAAAAAGTTAACAGATAATGGTCTGACAGTACAGGGTTATGAGGAGACACTACCAGATTTCCTATTTCTATGCCATATGTCAGAACAAGGTCCAATGTGTGGTGGAGATAATGGGTAGAATTTCCTACTTTCTGAGAAAACCCCATTGAGTCTAATACTGCATTAAATGCCATATTAAGGCAATCACTATCTACATCTACATGTATATTAACCCCTTGCACTCTGGTCAATTTCCCTAAAAACACCAAAAAATAACATACCCAAAGTAAATCAAAAGCTGTTCTTCAACCCTTTGCAGCATCTTTATGGGGTTGGTCTCATTTAAAAGAAAACACTTTGAATTTTTTGGCAAAACAGTCATAATCTCTCTAAGTGCTCCTGCCACTGAGTAACAGTCATCTAAACATACTGAACTTGAAGAAAATAAATTTCACCTGGGTGTTTTTTTGGATACAAATGCTTGCAAATAACACACAACTTCAGATCTGGGCTGGAAAATGCAACAGAAATGTAGAACCAAGTGTTATCCAGCTGAGTTCAAAATTTTGTAACAATACCACAAAAAATGAATATATTACACAGCTTTTTTCTTAGGTTGTTCCCAGGCGTTTTTGAACTGTGCCAAATTGTGCCAAATGGCACAGTTTGGAAAAACGTCTGTAACTTTTGAATGATTCAATATAGAAGCTTCATCTTGGGCTCTAATGAAAGGTGACACTTAGGGCTGTGTGTGTGTGTGGGGAGGGGGTTGTTTATTCATTCATTCATGAATGCATGAACAAACAAGCCCCCACACACAAAGAAGCATGCCACGTAAAAAATGTGTGGCTTTTTTTTTACAAGAAAAAATAACCTACAGTGCACTAAAAATTATTCTAAAATATCTGTAATGTAGAAGATAACAACTCCCACCCTCCACCCCCCCCACTACAGAGGACGGACATCGCCCATCGCCACTGGCGATGTGGCGACCGCGGCGCACAGTCCCCGCGGTCTACTACGCACAGTTGTACTGAAATATCTGCAATATATCTGCAATCCGCTACAGAAGAGTAGCGGGGGGTGGGGGGGTTGGCATTCACGGTCCGGACGCAGCGCACGAACCGTATACCGCAGCACACGGACTTCGGGCTTTGTGCGTCGTGGTCTACTACGCACAGTTGTAATTTACCGATCGGTCAAAAGTCATTTTTGATTACAATTTTCAGGGATAAAGAATAATTTAGCTTATAACACTTACCTGTTCACAACAGCAGCGTAGCTGGCGAACTTCTCTTCCTCATTGTCAGACAAACATGAAGCTGGTCCGCTTGTTACGGACTCGTGGTTCTGGTCACGCGACCCGGTCAAACCATAATTCCATTATTGCGGTTTTGCGCTTCCATGATTGCGGTTTTGGCGAACGATTTTTCAAAACAAACAACAGTAGTAAGAAAAAAAGACTGGCGAACGCGTGTGTGTCACCCAGCCTTCATCATCGGCCTCCGTCGGTCTATGATGACCATGGAAGAGAATCCTAAATGTCTACTCTGCTGGGACAGCACCGCCTGTGGTTGAACAGGCCGATGCGCGAATGGCAGTCCCTGTCACACAGGTCGCACTTGTGGGTGGTCTCCGTGCTGCTGGGTCTGTGGCGATTCTTCCTGCGGGTCCTTTTTTCATCTGCTGCAGCAGTCAGTCTCTCTTCACCCAGCCTTACAGAAAACAGCTTTCGAACTTCTGTGCTTCAATTGGCTGGCTGTATTCACAGCCGTTGGTAGGCTGGTCCTTCTTGCTAGGTTTTCAGTCATTGGTTCTTCAAGGTTTCAGAAACCCAATTCAAGGCTCTTATTAGTCGAATGAGAGGTCAATCACATCTAAACCAATCAAAGCACTCCTTTGGCTTTCTGTTCTCAGCTGTGTCTGTAGTGGAAGAACGGAAATGCAGCTTTTTTTTTCAGTGCGCTCTAGGACGCAGCGCCCTCGTGCGCACTAGGACGCAGAGACGTGCCCGCCCGCGGAACACCGGAGTGCAACAGGTTAAAGTCCCCAACTATAATTATTCTGATTTCAGCACTAAATCCACTAAGAATTCGGCAAATTTGGATTAAAAACTCTGAGTAGGCTGAGGGAGGACGATAAACTCTGCCAAATAAAATTGGGTTTAACCAAAAATTACTAACATGCCCAATACTGAGGACCAGGCCCTCAAAGGAATTATAACATGTTTTTTGCTTTACGTTAACTAGTAATTTGGAAGGGTAAATTGTTGCTACTCCTCCTCCACAACCAGAACTTCTGGGATTTTGACAGTTTAATTAACCAGAGGCAGTTGACTAATTTAAACCAACATAATCCTCTTGCCCTAACCAAGTCTCTGTAAGAGACATTAAATCAATCTGATGATCAATTAACAGATCATGGACTAGCAGAGACTTGGGAGTTAGAGACCTAATATTTAGCAAACCGCATTTAAATTTTTAAATTATGAGGAGGAACAGAGGCCAAGTCATTAAATTTAAAGGCTTCATGTTTAATTTGAGTTTTACCAACTTTTCGTTTAATCACTTTGGGATGCTTATACATTATATTTTTATTTACTTTAGAGGGAGCAGACAGTGATTCTCTGATGGGAAAGACAGGGGCTATGTTGAGGGGTGGCGGATGGAGAGGAGCTGCAGAGAGGCGCGTAAGACTACGACTCTGCTTCCTGGTCCCAACTCTGAGTTGTCAAGGTTTTGGAAATTTGGATAAAAACGATGCCAGATTGTTAGATAAATGAGATGCACCATCCAGAGTGGGATGGACGCCATCTCGCCTAATAAGACCAGGTTTTCCCCAAAATGAGTTCCAATTGTCTATGTAGCCCACATTGTTTGCAGGACACCACACAGACAGACAGCAGTTGAAGGATGATATGCGGCTAAACATGTCATCATTGGTCAGATTGGAGAGGGGCCCAAAGAATACTATAGAGGCAGACATCGTTTTGGCAAAGTCACACACCGATTCCACACTAAGTTTTGTGACTTCCGACTGCCGGAGTCTGATGTTGTTAATGCCGGCATGGATAACAAATGTGGAGTATTTACGTTACTTTTAGCCAGCATTTTCAAATTTGACTCAATGTCACCTGCTCTGGCCCCGGGAATCCATTTGACTATGGCTGCTGGAGTCTCTAGGTTCACATTTCTGACTATAGAGGGGTTGCACCTGACGTCAGTGGTCACATGCCACATTGTTTTGCTGCCATTTTGGATGGCAAATAGCGTGGACCCTGTGTTGAGAATAATAATAATTCCACTAGCACGTACTCAGTCTGACATGCCACGGTGTTGTTCGTTTTCCATTACGACTGAATACCACCTTAAGTGAGTGAGATCTTTACAGCAAGGTGGCCCAACACTCCCATGACATTGTTTGTATGTGACAAGAAAAACACAAGATGGATATCGAGGAGAGCCTGCTGCTTGCTGGCTTTTTGTCAGAGTAAAGGCAAAAAAGGAGAGCCAGAAAAGGCGACAGGCGGTGAGACGAAACACTGGAAAAGTACTGGATAGTTCAGGAAGCCATGGAGCAGCGGAAGACGTGAGGATACGAACTACATCACATATGAAGGTAAGCTAATGATTGCTAATACTAGTTAGCACTAATAAGTCCCCCATACTACATTATAATCACGGCAAGTTATCGCTATTAGGTACTAAAGTATGCTGTGCATATTAGTTAGCTCATTGTCTGCAGACAGGAGACAACGGTGTTGTTTGTTCAAAGTGAGATTTCCACCACTGGGTTAAATAATGACAAAGATGCATAATATCACATCACTCACCATCCTCTATCACTGTTTTCAACAATGATGATGCCGTGGTCAGGCCTATGCCACTCTGGCTCCCATCTGCCTTTGCTGTGGTCGTGAATTTGTTTCAGGTCGCTCTGTCCAGCTCCCTCTGGATTTCTTTAATCAGCTACCAAGCATAGAAAAGTCTTTACCTCGCTGGTGGACCATAGTGTTGATTTGTGTGTAGCCATTTATCTTGTTGATTACACTAACTCACGCTTGCTGTTGGTGATTTGACTGTTCGTTTCCGTCCAAAATGGCGCAGTAAACAAAAGATATGTGACTCGTGTGATGTCAGTGCAACCCCTCTATAGAGTCGCCAATGATCAGAGTTTTTTTCCTCAGCAGGTGTGTCGCTGAGCGGGGAATAACGATTAGAAACATGAACAGGTTGGTGGTGAACCAGGGGCTTGCAACTAGGCTTCCTTTTCACTGTCACCCACCTGTTGTCTCCTGGCTGCTCAAAAGAGGTGGATGCTGGGAGACGGCTAGCAGGCCCTATGCTATGGTGATCTGCTGCAGCTAAGGGGAGTCAGTCATCATTAACTGGCACTGACGGTGTTTCAATGCAGTGGAGCCGGGATTCCAAATCACACAACCTCGCCTCGAGTGCCTCAAAAAGACAACATTTATTACATTTATCGTTATCACTAAAAGAGGCAGAGGTGTAGCTAAATATCTGACACAGAGAGCACACCAGAGGAGAAGGGGAAGGAGAGCTAGTAGCCATAGCTAGCGGCTAACCTGAAGCTAACACAAACACAGATGAAAGGTGAACAGAAGGCTAAAAAGGGTGATTAGGTGACACTGAGTGCGCACACAGGTGCAAGAGGCTTGTTAAACAGGAGTGTGAGGTGACGGTAGATGGAAAAAAGTGATTAAAATACAATTAAAGGCAATAATCCTCAGGAGATTGAGGAGAGCTAAGCACAGAGAAAACCACACCAACAGCCAGCAACTCAGGAAGTGACAATACGTTACCACAGGAAGCAGTCACCTTCCTCTTGTAGCTAATTGGATTCTCCAGAATACAAAGCCACTGTTTCACTGGATCTAGAGGCCACATCCTTTCTGTTTAGGCCCTTCTATCTACCCCGCAAGCTAACGGCAGTAATTGTAACAGCTGTTTATACTCTGCCAGATGCTAGCTTTAGCTTAGCACTCAGCCACCTCCAGGACATCATTAGCAGGAAACAGAAAGATCACCCTGATGCAGTACATATTATTGCAGGGAATTTTAACAAAGCATGCTTAAAGACTGTACTCCCCAAATTCCACCAACATGTCAAGTGTCCCACAAGAGGGGAAAGAACACTGGATTGTGTTTACAGTAACATTAAGCATGCCTACAAAGCCATCCCCTCCCTCACCTTGGACAGACCATCTCTCCCTGCTTCTACTACCTGCTTACACCCCCTTAGGAAGAGTCCTCCCCACCCCAAACAAACAAACAATTAAAACCTGGCCTGAAAATGCTCTCCTCCAGCTACAGGACTGCTTTAGCTGCATAGACTGGAACATCTTTCAACCGCAAGACCTGGACTCCTACACCGAGTCTGTCCTCTTCTACATTAATGCTGTGTAGAAAATGTGACAGTCAAACACATCTGGATCTTCCCAAACCGGAAACCCTGGATGACCAGTGAGATTCAGGCTTTGATCAGAGCTTGCAACTCAGCCTTCAGGCAGAGGGACAGCTCTCTGTACAGCACTGCCAGAGCCAACCTGAGGAGAGGCATACAACTCAATAAGAACGCCTATAGGAGGAAGGTGGAGGACTTCCTCACAGACAACAACCCCCAAAAGATGTGGAGAGGCATCCAGGCCCTCACCAACTGCAGGAGCCAGTGCCCTCCAACATCGGACAACAATCTCACTCTGGCAGAGTAGCTGAACAGCTTCTTTGCCTGGTTTGAGCAGACCTCCCCCCCTCTACAGGTGCACGAGGTGAGGGGGAAACTGAGAGCAGTGAATCCCCGCAAAGCTGCTGGCCCTGACGACATCCCAGGAACAGTAGTCAAAGCCTGTGCAGACCAGCTGACAGAGATCCTCACCAAGCTGTTCAACCTCTCCCTGACGCACACCACTGTCCCCTCCTGCATCAAGGCCTCCTCCATCATACCCATCCCCAAAAAGTCCGCAATTGACAGCCTGAATGAATACAGACCAATAACACTCATGCCATGAAGTGTTTTGAGCGACTGGTGTCCCAGCACATCAGGGACTGTCTTCCCCCTTCCTTTGGTTTGCCTACAGGGAGAACTGGTCTATGGAAGAAGCCATTGCCACCACACTCCATAAAGTGCTGAGCGACCTGGAGAACCCAAGGAGCTACATGAGGATGCTCTTTGTGGACTACAGCTCAGCCTTCAACACAATCATGACATCCTGATCAATAAACTGCACCTCCTCCAGATCCCCTCCACCCCCCAGCTCCTGAATAAAAAACTTTCTCACCAACCACCCACAAACAGTAAGACTTGGCCCCCACCACTCCTCCACAATGCCTCTCAGCACTGGCTTCCCCCAGGGCTGCTTGCTAAGCCCTCTACTGTACTCCCTGTACACCTTTGACTGTATTCCAACCCACCCAGCCACAGCCATTGTGAAGTACGCAGATGATACCACATTGGTTGGCCTCATCACCGATGACAATGAGAAGGCATACAGGGTGGAAGTTGAGAATCTGCTGCTGTAGTGCCAAGCAAACAACATGAAACTGAATGTCAAAATAAACAAAGAACTCATACTGGACTTCAGAAAGAACAGACAGGACCACACCCCCTCCTCATAAATGGCGACCGCGTGGAAACCGTCCCCAACTTCAGGTTCTGGGCATCACATCTCCTCTGACCTCTCCTGGTCTGTCAACACCAAGGGCCTGGTGAAGAAAGCCCAGTAGTGGCTGCACTTCCTCTGTGTCCTGAGGAAGAACAACCTGGACCAGAAGCTGCTACTGGCCTTCTATTGCTGCTCAGTAGAGTGTGCGCTCACCTACTGCCTGGGTGTGTGGTATGCCGGCTCCATGGCTGAGAACAGGAAGGCTGTGCAGAGGGTCATCAACAACACCCCTTCCCACCAAAAAAATCAGCAGCAGCCCTCTGCCTTCCCTGGAGGACATCTCCAGATCCTCCTGTCACTGAAAGACCAAGGCCATCACAGGAGACCCCTCACATCCCGCCCACCACCTGTTTGACCTGCTTCCCTCTGGATGATGGTTCAGATCAATCAGGTCCCACACCTCCAGACTGACAAACAATTTCTTCCCCTGGGCCATCCAGACTGCAAACAATCAGAGGCCCCACCCCCCTCCCTCCAAACGCTCACATGCACAGAACTGAGGACGTTTTCAATTATCATAATAATCACACCTGTCTTTGGACTCCGCATTTTCATGTATATTGACCCATCCGTCAAACCACTACCATACCTGGGTATATTTTCCATAATCCTTGGGCCATTTTATTCAATCATGTGTCCAGTTGTGTGTTCAACACGCCGCACTTTTATGTACATTGTTTCATCCATGAAGCCACTACCATAACTGTGTATATTTCCATAATCCTGGGCCATTTTTACTTCAGTTATGTGTTTAATCGTGTGTTCTATAATTGTGTTTTATCTAATCCTTGTCTTACTTTATTGTGCAGTAGCCTGGTGGAGCACCCACAATTTCGTTGTGCTGTACAACCGTACAATGACAATAAAGTCTATTCTATTCTATAAAGAAAAGGAAGAAAAAAAGACAGCATGTGAGAGTTCCAGTATATCAACTGAAGATGACTTTAAGGATTTTAGATACAGTGATGTGAAAAAGTGTTTGCCCCCTTCCTGATTTCTCATTTTTTTGTATATTTGTCATACTTAAATGTTTCAGATCATTAAACAAATTTAAATATTAGACAAAGATGGGGACTTCCGGTTATGGCTGCCACGTAAGACGGACGTGTCTCACTCTGCTCTGCTCCTGGAGAAAAAAATCGGCAAATAACTCTCTAATTTGGGACAGAACGTATCCCAGCGTTTGAGCGAGGATATGTCGGCGAAGCCTAAGGCTGGAAAACCAGGTAAAGGAAAAAGCGAGCCACCGAAACAGTCCAAATTAATGGACTTTCAGGTCTGTGACGCAGCAAACAAAACTCCATATATGGCGGAGGAGGCTGGCAACGGTGCGAAATCTGCGGGGAGCGGCGCAGATGCGCTGATGGCTGCCATGAGTTCAATGAGAGCGGACTTTTCCTCTAGATTTGATGGGATTATGACAGCGTTGGAAGGAATAAGAAAGGAATTGGGTGACTGTGTAGAACGAACGTCGCAGATGGAGCTCCGTCTCGCTAGTGCTGAAGATGACGTCACCCGTCTTCAATTAAAGGTGCGCACTTTGGAAAAAAAAAAAATGTCTAGAAGATAATATTTTGGATTTGGAATCTCGGTCGAGACAGAATAACTTGAGGCTGGTGGGTCTTCCAGAGGAATCAGAAGGTCGGGACGTATATTCCTTTCTGGAAAAGTGGATTCCGGAGGTGCTGGGCAGCGAGGAGTTGCAATCAGCAGTGGTTCTGGAAAAAGCACATCGTATTGGCCCACGGAGAGATAAGGGACCGCCGAGGACCTTAATTATGAAGTTTCTTAGCAACAGAGACAGGATGAAGATCTTCAACGCTGCACGAGCTAAAGGAGAGATTAAACACCAGGATCAGCAGGTGCGGTTCTACCCAGATTTGGCCACAGGAATCCAACAATTGAGGAAGCAGTTTGATCCCATACGTAAGGAGCTGCGCAACCTTGGGATTCGTCATGGTGTAATCTATCCTGCGAGACTGCTGACCACGTATGAGGGCAGAACCCACATCTTCAAGACCCCAGAGGAGGCGCAGGAGTTCATCAAGAAGATCAAAGAAGAAGAAGAGACTGGTGGGAGCTAAGCATGAACAAAATATAAGGTAGAATAATTAAGCATTTGCACAGGCATCTGACTGACTTGAAGTAAATAGCAAGTTTACAAAATATAGATTGTATTATATATTAAAAAAAAACAAAAACAAAACAAACAAAAAAAAACTATGATGTACAAAGTTGTTAAAAATTTTGGAGTTAAGTTGGAAAACTACAGAGGAGAGTTAATGTTACGTCATTAAAAGCAGTAGAGTTAGGGTGATTGGGAGGATGAAGAAGGAGTGGCTTAGGCTGTTCCCCGTGGGCGTGGAACGGTCGATGGCTATATCGGGAGACGGAATTTTTCTTTTGATTTTGGGGGGTTCGCCACAAGTGTGGGAAGGGGGAATTTGTTTGTGTGTAGTTTGTAGGATGAATGTTCAACCACTCATGTTTTTGCTTCTCTGTATGAGCATGTTTACACTGCAAGGTAATCCCAAACTCTCTATTGATCATAAACCAAAGTGTTAATCTTAATTTAACTTCATGGAATTGCAGAGGTCTACAAAATTTAAAAAAACTTAAACAAGTTATGAATAAAATAAAAGGCATGGGTTCAAAAATTGTGTTTTTACAAGAAACTCATCTAATAGAGGAGGATATAAAAAGAATTAGGAGTAGATGGCAAGGAAGTGTATTCACCTCATCATTCTCATCCCGGGCCAGGGGAGTTATGACTCTCATACATAAATCAGTCCCTTTTCAAGTGAAAAATGTAATTGGAGACAAACTTGGAAGATATGTAATCATTCAAGGTTCTTTGCTATTAGAAAATATAAATCTTGTGAACTTATATGGTCCCAATATAGATGATCAAAAGTTCTTTGCTAATTTATTTCTTATCTTATCATCACTTACAGGGCAACATATAATAGCAGGGGATTTTAATTGTACATTGAATCCAGGTATAGATAGATCAACAGGACTGGATTGTACGCACAATGGATGTAGGATGACTATTAATCATTTTATGAAAGAATTGAGATTGTTAGATATATGGAGAGAAATGAAACCACAAGTTAAAGCCTATTCTTGTTATTCCAGTACCTACAAGACATTCTCACGTATTGATTATTTTTTGATTTCCACAGAATTAAGATCCAAGATTCAAAACTGCTTTTATGATAACATCGTGATCTCTGATCATGCACCCTGTTGTCTAATATATGTAGATAAAAAATTGACAAAGGAATCAGGTAGATGGCAATTTCAGCATAAATGGCTTCAGGATGAGGAATTTGTCAAGTATAGAGAAAAACAGATAGACGAGTACTTTGACATCAATACTACACAAACATCAGCATGTGTAAAGTGGGAGGCTTTCAAAGCTTTTATTAGGGGACATATTATTAGTTATACAGGATCAAAATCTAAGAAGACTCGAGAGGAGAGAGCTAAATTGGAACATAAAATGAAAAGTCTTCAGGAAAAAGTGTATGCAGGAAGTGATCCAAGGTTGGAGAATGAATTACTGATTTTGAGAGCTGAATACGACAAAAAATCAGCGAATAGAGCTGCCTCGAGTCTTCTAAGATTGAAACAATCTTTTTATGAACAAGGTGAAAAATCAGGAAAATTATTGGCATGGCAGATTAAACAATTAGAAATTAAAACACCAATTACTAGTATTATAAGTAACGGACAGGTAGTTATAGATCCTTTAGAAATTAACAGAGCCTTTAGAGATTACTATGAAAAATTATATGATACTAAAAATGAATTTGATTTAACAAAACTAAATGGGTTTTTGAACGAACTATCTATACCGTGTATTCCAAATGAAAACAGGGAGATATTGGAGTCTAAAATTAGTCAAGAAGAAGTTGGGCTAGCCATTGATAATATGAACTCAGGAAAAAGTGCAGGACCAGATGGTCTTCCAGTTGACCTTTATAAAAAATTTAAGAATAAATTAATAAAACCTTTTTTGGAAATGGTTTTAGAAGCATTTCAAAATAATAATTTACCATCATACATAAATAATGCCTTAATTATACTGCTGCCAAAACCAGGTAAGCCCTCTAATAAATGTGAAAATATGAGACCAATAAGCCTATTAAACGCCGACCTTAAGATAATCTGTAAAATTTTAGCAAGACGAATACAAGAAATTTTACCAAATATTATTAATCGAGATCAGAATGGCTTTATAAAGGGAAGACAAGGCTTCCATAATGTAAGAAGACTATTCAATATTATTTATTCTAATAAAGAAGCACCGGATACAGCTCTCCTATCACTGGACGCCGAAAAGGCCTTTGATAGAGTTGAATGGCCCTTTCTTTTTTAAGTCCTACAAAGGTTTGGACTTGGAAATAATTTCATAAAATGGGTTCAAATAATATACAATAATGCTACAGCAGAAATCTTAACAAATAACAATATTTCAAAACCAATAAAAATCAATAGAGGATGTCGACAAGGCTGTCCACTTTCACCTTTACTGTTTACTATGGCAATTGAACCTTTAGCGATAGCGATACGTTTACATTCACAAATATATGGAATTAAAGTAGGACCAACAGAACATAAAATCTCCCTGTACGCCGATGACATAATTTTGTTTATGTCGAATCTAAAAAAATCAATTCCAACCTTGTTGAATTTAATAAAGAATTTTGGGGAAATATCAGGATATAAAATAAATAAAACTAAATCTTCAATATTAATACTAAATGAGACCCAGAGAAATTACCCAGCCTCTGAGGTAAATCAATTCAATGTTGTAAATCAGTTTAAATATTTAGGAATCCAAATTGTGCCTAAGCTAGAATCAGTCGCCAGTGTCAACTATGAAGCCTTAATGACAGATATCAATGAGTTAACTCAGAGATGGATGTCACTACCAATGTCGATGATCGGGAGAATCAATATACTTAAAAGTAATATTTTACCTAAAATACTTTATTTATTTCAATACATTCCCTTATCACCACCTTTAGATTTATTCTCAAGAATAAAAAAAAAGTTAGTGGAATTTATATGGAACAACAGGAGGGCTAGATTACGTCTGTCTTTATTATATTTACCATTTGATCGTGGAGGTCTGAAATGTCCAAATTTTATGTTGTATTATTGGTCGGCACAACTGAGGTCTATGACATATTATTTTTCATCAAATGATCTCCCTCACTGGACTGAAATGGAATCATACAATTTACCTTTACCTCTTCCCACATTCATATACTCAGATTCGGCAAAAAAATTACAAAAACAAGTTAAAAATCCATTTGTAAAGCATATGATCAAAATATGGTGTGAAGCTAAAAACTATTTAAAAGAACCACAGTTATTGTCACAATTTAGTCCAATATGGGGTAATCAATATTTTAAACCAGGGAGAGCGGACGCTGTATTTAAAGTATGGAATTTAAAAGGGATACAAAAGATTCAGGATTTATATTTGCCATGTGCAGATAACATAATGTCTTTTGAAGAGCTGAGGATCAAATTTAATCTCAATAGAACACATTTTTTTTAAATATCTTCAACTTAGAAACTTTATTCGATCAAATCAAAATAAAGCTCTCACTCGACCTATTTATTCATCCTTGGAAAAAATGATGATGAAAGATAGTAAAAGAAAGGGTATTATTTCAGAGTTTTATAACTCATTGACACTATCTTCAAGTGAAAATTCACTGAAAAGATTAAACTACTGGAAAGAAGATCTGCAAACTGAAATTTCAGAGGAACAATGGGAATTGGCTTGTACAGAAGCTCAAACCAAATCAATAAATGTACGCCTTAAATTGATACATTTCAAATGGTTAATGCGGATGTATGTTACACCGGAGGAGTTAAATAAATATAACAAAAATATACCAGATACATGCACAAAATGCATGGAAAGTAAAGGAACTCTATTTCATTGTGTATGGGAATGTAGATTAATAAGAATGTTTTGGGAAGAGGTGAGGGTAACAATTGAAAAAATAATCTCAAAACAAATCATATTGAATCCTAAATTGTTTTTGTTGGGTCTGTACCCAGAAAAGCATAATTTTAATAAAAGTGAAAGAACATTCATAGACCTCAGTTTGCTTAATGCCAAAAAATGTATTGCACTATTATGGAAAAAGACTCATAGACCAGATGTGACTCAGTGGTTAAGACAGATGTTAACAAACCTTCCATTAGAAAGAATAACATATATACTGAAATCAAAGGAAATTGTGTTTGAGAATACAGTATATGGAGACCTTTTATTGATTATGTAAAAAATTTAAACATAACTTTTGAAGAAGAAGGTGAATGATGTGTGTGGACCTTGTAAATTCCAAACTGGTGAACATAATATGTATACTAATGTATTGGATTGTCTAGACTAAACAGAGGAGCATTGTTGAAGATTTGATTTTGCTGGTGGTTGTTGGTGTTTTTAGTGCATCTTTTTTTTTTTTTTTTTTTTTTTGTAGTACTTTAGTGTTAGTGTTTGATTGTTTGTATCATGTTTGTTAAAAAAAAAGGTTCAATAAAGTTATTGTGGAAAAAAAAATATTAGACAAAGATAACACAAGTAAACACAAAATGCAGTTTTTAACCCCAGAACACTTTCACTATAAAAAGTAACACCATCACTTTCGCCGGGTAATTTTTACCCGATATATCCAACAAAAAGTACTTGTCATAAAAAATAGATCAAAATATGACAACACATGATAAATTAGAGTGGTTTTCTTTTATTTTCAACTGTGGCATGTGCAACAAAATGAAAAAAAAAATGTCATAGGAGGACCCCCATAAAATGCTCCAAAATTACTGAAAAATTAGGAATTCATGAACAAAAAATTCCTAACAAAAAAAATAATGATACTGGAAACTTGGTCTTTGGTCCACCCATTCCTGGGACATGTGAGACTTCCCTGGTGAAGGCACAGACTCCTTGACACGCGAACAGCTGCAGGAGAGAGGAACAAAAAATGGTATTTTTTGAGTGGGTAAAAATGACCAGTTGACTAAAATATTGTTTTCACCATATGAATTCCCTTTGAAATCACCACTTTGTGATATTTATTCATAACCACTGCACTAAATAAGGATAGAATGCAAATTCCAGGACCACTTTTACTTACCTATTCCTTACAAGCAGTCTCACATGTCCCAGGAATGGGTGGACCAAAGACCAAGTTTCCAGTATCATTTTTTTTTTTTTTTTAGGAATTTTTTGTTCATGAATTCCTAATTTTTCAGAAAAGCATGTCCTCCTATGACGTTTTTTTTCATTTTGTTACACATGCCACTGTTGAAAATAAAAGAAAACCACTCTAATTTATCATGTGTTGTCATATTTTGATCTATTTTTTATGACAAGTACTTTTTGTTGGATATATTATATCGGGTAAAAATTACCCGGCGAAAGTGATGGTGTTACTTTTTATAGCAAAAGTGTTCTGATTTTATACACTAACACTATCACCAGGTGAAATCCACCCAAAACCTACTTTACCCTCTTTCACTATTGCGGGGTGAAAATCACCCAATAGCATGCCTGTAGGAAAAAGTGGGCTTTGGGGTAGGGAAACACCCACACCTTCAAAGATGTCAAAAACAATGGTGAAGCTACCCAGGGACCCATGACACTCAGAAAAATACAACATATTGAAAATCATGTAAATACATTTGCTCGGGTGAAAATCACCCGGCGATAGTGCTCTAGGGTGAAATGAAGGTGTTTATTATTAAGGGGGAAAAAGTCCAAACCTACATGGCCCTGTGTGAAAAAGTGATTCCCCCCATTAAAACAAATTAACTGTGGTTTATCACATCTTTGGAAAGCTGAGTTCAATTTTTCTAGCCACACCCAGGCCTGATTACTGCCACACTTGTTCTCAATCAAGAAATCACTTAAACAGGACTTGCCTGACAAAGTGAAGTAGACCAAAAGATTCTCAAAAGCTAGACATCATGGTGCCATCCAAAGAAATTCAGGAACAAATGAGAAACAATGTAATTGAGGTCTATCAGTCTGGAAAAGGTTATAAAGCCATTTCTAAAGCTTTGGGGCTCCAGTGAACCACAGTGAGAGTCATTATTCACAAATGATGAAAACATGGAAAAGTGGTGAACCTTCCTAGGAGTGGCTGGCTGAACAAAATTACCCAAAAAGCGCAGCGACGACTCATCCATGAGGTCACAAAAGACCCCACAACAACATCCAAAGAACTGCAGGCCTCACTTGCCTCAGTTAAGGCCAGTGTTCATGACTCCACCTTAAGAAAGAGACTGGGCAAAAATGGCCTGCATGGCAGAGTTCCAAGACAAAAACCACTGCTGAGGAAAAAAGAACATAAAGGCTCATCTCAGTTTTGCCAGAAAATATCTTGATGATCCCCAAGGCTTTTGGGAAAATACTCTGTGGACTGACGAGACAAAAGTTGAACTTTTTGGAAAGTGTGTGTCCCATTACATCCGGCGTAAAAGTAACACAGCACTTCAGAAAAGGAACATCATACCAACAGTAAAATATGGTGGTGGTAGTGTGATGGTCTGGGGCTGTTTTGCTGCTTCAGGACCTGGAAGACTTGTTGTGGTAAATGGAGCCATGAATTCTGCTGTCTCCCAAAAAATCCTGAAGGAGAATGTCCGGCCATCTGTTCGTGACCTCAAGCTGAAGCACACTTGGGTTCTGCAGCAGGACAATGATCCAAAACGCGTCAGCAAGTCCACCTCTAAATGGCTTAAGAAAAACAAAATGAAGACTTTGGAGTGACCTAGTCAAAGTCCTGACCTGAATCTAATTGAGATGCTGTGGCATGACCTTAAAAAGGTGGTTCATGCTCGAAAACCCTCCAGTGTGGCAGAATTACAACAATTCTGCAAAGATGAGTGGACCAAAATTTCTCCACAACGCTGTAAATAACTCATTGCCAGTTATCGCAAACGCTTGATTGCAGTTGTTGCTGCTAAAGGTGGCCCAACCAGTTATTAGGTTTAGGGGGCAATCACTTTTTCACACAGGGCCATGTAGGTTTGGATTTTTTTCCCCTTAATAATAAACACCTTCATTTAAAAACTGCATTTTGTGTTTACTGTGGAGGATAACAAGCAACCACAACAACCGCGGTGTTCACTTTTTTGTGTGTGTGGCTAAAACTTGTTGTTCACTTATGTGCCTCTATAGAGGGGTTTCAGTCACGTGACCCGCGCGCCTAGCGACGCCGACTGTGCGCCATATTGGCGGTTAAGCGTATCGCCCGCCAGGCTTTTTTACATGACAAAGAGCTGAATCCTGCAAGGTTTTCTGAAGTGTGTGATAAGTTAGGTGATAAACTACGATGGCAGAGCCTGA